>CM021102.1:438605450-439948503 GCA_007115665.2 Sequoiadendron giganteum | reverse complement strand
CATTCCCTGGAGAATGATGTAACTAGTACTGCGAACATTTGTGATGCTAGGATGTATCCCAAATTGATGGAATTCAAGTGTTGGCAACCTAACTTATCTGGGAAATTTCAGGGTTGGGATTCCCCGAGTTGTGTATCACCTGTGTTGAGCAATAGAAGTATGGATAACATGCACATAGTTCTATATGAAAATTTTCAATTTGATGTGAAAATTGATGATGATGCTAGAATGTGTAATGTTGTAGACCTAGTAAGTTATGAATGTTTCCACTTCTTAGTTCAATTGGGCTAGCATCCTATGATTTATGACCAAGGGCAGAGTAAGGTAAAATGTTATCATGGTTATATGTTGCTTTTAAAGTTTTGGAACAGGACGTGGACTGAATAGATGCCGGGGAGTATAAATAAATATTATGATATTTCCAGACATATTGATTATCCTATTATTTTTGAAGCATCAAAATGTAAATGTTGCAGACCTTGTTTACTCTAGGTGATAGAGAATTTTGTTTTTGACAAGGGAAAATTTTGATTTCTCTTGTCAGGTGGCTTGGGGTCACCAAGTTGGTAGTACACAAGTCGAACTAACAAAGCAAGGTGAAATATTTGTTAAGGCACTTGTGTAATTCAGTAATCTGGTCTGGGAAACCAGAGATTCTGGATTCTTGCTATGCCTGCAGGGGGCATACATCCCCAGTCGGAGCCATTGATGGGGCTTTTAAATTTTGGAGGGAGGCTATGGTTTTCGGGTTTAAAGTTACCTAGGGTGATGTGAATTATCAAATTTTGAAACCCTCTTGTTATGTTTCAACAATGACTTGCTACCAAATGTAACCAGTCACTTAAGTGATCTGGTTGAGCCCATTCCTCTATGATCTTACCGACCCCTTTCACCTAGCCTATCGATCTTTTTTCCATCACCGAGGCTTAACATTTTATAACACCAAGGGTTGTACCAGCCGGTCCCACCTAAATATTCTAATGTCCATGCTTACACATTCCCTGGAGAATGATGTAACTAGTACTGTGGACATTTGTGATGCTAGGATGTATCCCAAATTGATGGAATTCAAGTGTTGGCAACCTAACTTATCTGGGAAATTCTAGGGTGGGGATTCCTTGAGTTGTGTATCACCCGTGTTGAGCAATAGAAGTATGGATAACATGCACACAGTTCTATATGAAAATTTTCAATTTGATGTGCAAATTGATGATGATGCTATAATGTGTAATGTTGTAGACCAGGTAAGTTATGAATGTTTCCACTTCTCAGTTCAATTGGGCTAGCATCCTATGATTTATGACCAAGGGCAGAGTAAGGTAAAATGTTATCATGGTTATATGTTGCTTTTAAAGTTTTGGAATAGGACATGGACTGAATTGATGTAGGGGAGTGTAAATAAACATTATGATATTTTTGGACATATTGATTATCCTATTATTTTTGAAGCATCAAAATGTAAATGTTGCAGACCTTGTTTACTCTAGGTGACGGAGAATTTTGCTTTTGACAAGGGAAATTTTTGATTTCTCTTGTCAGGTGGCTTGTGGTCACCAAGTTGGTAGTACACAAGTCGAACTAACAAAGCAAGGTGAAATATTTGTTAAGGCACTTGTGTAATTTAGTAATCTGGTCTGGGAAACCAGAGATTCTGGATTCTTGCTATGCCTACAGGGGGCATACATCCCCAGTCAGAGCCATTGATGGGGCTTTTAAATTTTAGAGGAGGGAGGCTATGGTTTTCAGGTTTAAAGTTACCCAGGGTGATGTGAATTATCAAATTTTGAAACCCTCTTGTTATGTTTCAACAATGAATTGCTACCAAACGTAACCAGTCACTTAAGTGATCTGGTTGAGCCCTTTCCTCTGTGCTATTACCGACCCCTTTCACCTAGCCTATCAATCTTTTTCCGTCACCGGGGCTTAACATTTTATAACACCAAGGGTTGTACCAGCCTATCCCAAATAAATATTCTGATGTCCATGCTTACACATTCCCTGGAGAATGATGTAACTAGTACTGCAAACATTTGTGATGCTAGGATGTATCCCAAATTGATGGAATTCAAGTGTTGGCATCCTAACTTATCTGGAAAATTCTAGGGTGGGGATTCCCCAAGTTGTGTATCACCTGTGTTGAGCAATAGAAGTATGGATAACATGCACACAGTTCTATATGAAAATTTTTAGTTTGATGTGCAAATTGATGATGATGCTAGAATGTGTAATGTTGTAGACCAGGTAAGTTATGAATGTTTCCACTTCTCAATTCAATTGGGCCAGCATCCTATGATTTATGACCAGGGGCAGAGTAAGGTAAAATGTTATCATGGTTATATGTTGCTTTTAAAGTTTTGGAACAGGACATGGACTGAATTGATGCAAGGTAGTATAAATAAACATTATGATATTTTCGGACATATTGATTATCCTATTATTTTTGAAGCATCAAAATGTAAATGTTGCAGACCTTGTTTACTCTAGGTGACAAAGAATTTTGATTTTGACAAGGGAAATTTTTTATTTCTCTTGTCAGGTGGCTTGGGGTCACCAAGTTGGTAGTACACAAGTCGAACTAACAAAGCAAGGTGAAATATTCGTTAAGGCACTTGTGTAATTCAGTAATCTGGTCTTGGAAACCAGAGATTCTGGATTCTTGCTATGACTATAGGGGGCATACATCCCCAATTAGAGCCATTGATGGGGCTTTTAAAATTTGGAGGAGGGAGGCTATGGTTTTCGGGTTTAAAGCTACCCAGGGTGATGTGAATTATCAAATTTTGAAACCCTCTTGTTATGTTTCAATAATGACTTGCTACCAAACATAACCAGTCACTTAAGTGATCTGGTTGAGCCCTTTCCTCTATGCTCTTACCGACCCCTTTCACCTAGCCTATCGATCTTTTTCCCTCACCAGGGCTAAACATTTTATAACACCAAAGGTTGTACCAGCCGGTCCCACCTAAATATTCTAATGTCTGTGCATGTTGTTTGGTTAACCATCTGATCACGGGTTTTGATCTGGACCGTTTCTCGTAAACCTCATAGGTTTTCCTACTGATGTTACTAAGAGGTGTGAGGTCTACGGGATGCTGCCATCTCGCATGTACGGAGGGGCAGGGTTTTTTCTTGAGGTGTCAGCGATGACAAGTGGTCGTCTTTTCACCAGTGAGGGATTTAATTATGAGATAAATAATTATCCCTTGCAGACCTTGCACGAGTAAAGTAAATGTCTCTAAAGTACTGCGAGGTCTGTGATGGGGCAACACGTGGTCGGGTTCTTGATGTGACAGGGCTAGGTGGGACCTATTGTCTGGTTGCAACCTCCTGTCTTCATGGGTTGTGATTGGTTGTGTTCTCTCCTAGGCATTGTTGTGGATTTTCAATGCTCGATTGACTCAATCTGAGTCATCCAACCTGCTAGGTCTGTTCTGCATCAACGGTGCAGTTTCAAAGAATTATTGATCACCCGTGTGGCAAGGTTTCACACTCTGAAACTAATTTTGTTAATGGCGTGGGTTATTCCAGAGGATCTACTCCTGATTTTCTCTAGCGTGCGAATGATGCCCTCTTGATAGAAATAATTATGGTGGCTATGTCAGCTACTCATGGGTTAAAATCTTGAATTGCAAAAAAATGCAATTAATGTCCTTCACATCAATTCACTCTATAAATGTTGGCTAAAGTTACTCGGTGTTATCATTATATTCTTGGGTTTCTTTCTTTGTAGGTGGTGGTTATTCTATGAAGCTACTTCTTCAATGGATAAATCTATGAAGCGCAGGAGTGCCAGAGTAGGAGCCAAGAGGTCACTGGTTGAGAAGGAGCAACCTGCTCCCATAACACATAAATTCACTACTACAAGTACTGGAAAAAGGCCATAGCGTTGTGCATCCCCTGTGTTAATTTCATTAGATTATGATGATAATGGGTTCGAGACTAACTCGGATTACCAGTGTTACCTAGCAGCTTTGACTGAGCTTATGGGAGTGAGCAAGGAGGTCCTTGCAGTCAAACCAATAACTGTATTGGTACCAAGCCAAGTTGTTGGATGTGGCACTGATGTGGTTGGACGAATGAAGGTGGTTCCGCTTTTGACTGAGGCAAGAACTCAGATCGGTCACTTATAATAGGGTCGTGTGTCTACTTAGTGGTTGTTGGTGTTGATTCTGTTGGGTAGTGTTTTTTCTGGTGTTTCATCTTGTTGATGTGGATGTGCGCGTGCCTAACACATTTTTTATTTTTTCTTCAACTAGTTACTGTGTAACCATTTTTTGATTCCTCAGATCATGAACCTTGTTATCCAATGATGATGAATGTGATTTCTAATTTCATTCAAAATGAAATTCAATTTTGAAATTAACAATGTAGCCTAATGCTTTATTGCTCTCCTGTCCTATAAAGGAGATCTCATGGCTCATTGTTAGGGTTGAGATTTTGGATCCATAAGGTTCTAAGTATTTACAGTTAGTTTTACTATAGGATTTTGAAGGTATTATTTAGGAAATCATTCTGGGTCGGGAATAGTATGAAATAAGTATGCTATACTTTTGTAATTACTGATATCAAAAGAAATCTAAAATAATTAAGATAATTTTCTCTCATGTGTATGTGTTATGGATTATGAATGGATTTATCAAGGGTTTGTTCATTCAGTTTCAATGGTGTATTTGAAAGTGTAACTTGTTCTCCTACTTTAACTTAATGAGTTAATAAAATGCTTGAAAAAAAGTTGCATTTTTATGGTCATATGCTCAGGATTCACTAAGGAGTATTGTTTTAATATATTGAAAAATCGCATAGTAGCAAAGCATTACGGTGATAAGTTCATAATATCTGAATTATGTTTTATATGACTCCCGCCCAATGAATGAGGCACTGGATAGTGTCGATAAAATTCTTTCAGGTGTAGGACTGTGGCTCTGAGCATGGTGATTCAATATCTAAACATTTTAATAAATATCAAACGCTATCTCTTTTGACATATAAATCTTATGATAATTTTTAGTCTCTTTGCTTTGGGACATCTGTTATTATTCTTGGGTTTTTCCACAACCAAGGTAATTGTTGTTTGATTGCGTGTGTGGGGACTGCTTCTGTAAGAAGAAGTTTTCTTATCAATCAAAGAACAATATTATGAACACATGAAGGTTTACCCACCTTGGTCTCATAGAGCCAAAAGTGTAGGAGATGTTAGTCTTTGACTAGATCTCGTTATTTGGCCACTAGCCTTTGTAGCTCTTTATAATAGAGGTTGGCTACCTCTTAGAGAATTGCAAATCCTATGTGGTAAAAAACACCAATAGTGCCATAGCCTCTAAAAGTGTCATTGTACCTACAAACTCAAGAACACGAGAATCTAAAGAGAAATTCATCATGTTCTATTAGTATAGCCCTCCTTCTAGCACTATTTAAATGTGACCAAAGTCATGTTGATGGATTTTTTTACACCTTCTCAACACAGACAATTCACGAGTGCAACATCTCTCTTGAAAGGTAATTTCTACAACTATGTTTTAGAAATCACCCCAAGGTCTCTCAGGTGTCAGGCCATGACAATGCTTGGAATAGTTCAAATGGTTGGTGTGATTTTCTGGTAATCACAAAGGGAATTTATGGTTAACTAAACATGGAGGGAATTGGACCTGCAAAAGGAGTTTATGAGTTCTGGAAGTGGATGTATAGTTGTTGCAAGTCCAAGAAAACAAGCTAAAACTCCTCTTTACTCATCAAATTTGGCTTTGTGATGATGTTGGAACTTTTTTCTAACTTAGTTTTCAAAGAAAGGTCAAGAGGGAAAAGGGATAAGAAGTTTCCTAGACCTACAACTAATGTTGAACAGTAACAATGGAGGATGTTACAATGGAAAACCTTCCTAAAACTAGGTCCCACTTAACCAAGGACTGCCTACAGTCTCATGAAACCAATGCGATCTTCTAAGGTCTACAGATTTCAAACCATTCATTCACCATCAAAGAATGAATACAATTTGAACTTAATTGCAGCAATATAAACATAGCTCAAACTAACTTTACACTATTGTTCATCATCAATAAACAACAAAAATTATGAGCAAAGAATATATCAACACCATAGCATTCTTCACCATTAAAGTGCCACATGAACTAACAACTAAAAGAAACTTCAAACTAGAATAGAAAAGCTAAAATCTAAGATTGGGAGAATGAATCATGCACACATGAAAAGAAAACACAAGAATCCATCAAAACAATGTTATTCTCATTAATTTTCTGTAGTATGCCTTTAAACAACAACTCATCTCTCTCTCTAAAAATGAGAGGAGAGACCCTATTTATAGTTTTCCAAAATTAAAATAGATGGAAAATATTTACTTTCATTGTGTGGCACAGATTCATTTTACATTAGGGTTTCACCTACCCCCAAATATATAGCAATATAAAATACATTCTTGTCTTTTTCCCTATTTTTTCATCTAGTGGCTTGGCACTGTAGCTACCTTCAGAGAATTTGCATATTCTATGAACCTTCCAAACATAGCTATAAGCTTTTCTTCAGAGAGCTCAAACTTGAGGATCTGGAAGGACATCCTCTTGATTCTTTCTATAATTTCTTTCTGATTCTCTATGTAATTCAAGGCAACCTCAATAATTTTATTTATCTAGATGAAAGCCCTTGCAACAAACTCCATGAAGTCTGGTGGTAGGGTGTCACTAGCCCCTTGCTCTATTTTCTAGTGGAATAAAGGCTTAACTCTCTCTGAATCAAGCTTGAGGTTGGGTACCTCAAAATTAGTCAACTTAAAATATTTTGCATTATCCATCTAATGTTCATAAACCCATTCGTGATCAACCTTGAGGTCATGCAAAAATTTCTCCAGAACTTCTTTCCTGTACTCTAGGTTCATCAACCAAGTATCTACTAGCCAATGGTCTTCCTTCACCATTTTTAGCTCATTTTCCTAGATATCTCGTGGAAGCTTAAGGATACACTCCAATTTAGGATAAGTGATCATGTATGTCTATGGGAACTCTTTACAGGTGCTCATCATATCTTCTACGTCTTTTCCCAAGCTCCAATACCTATTATACATGGCGACTGCATGGTTAATCCCCTTGTCGCTAGTAGATATCACTCTGTTGAAATAGTTGGCCATGGACTTGATCCAATTCTTAATTTTCTCCATTTTATTGATATCTTCTTTCAAGAGCAATGAGGGTGACATTGATGATTCTACTAGAACTTATGCTTCTATTGATGTCCACTATTGGATGTAGGTGGTAATATTTTCCACTTGTGCTTTCAACTCCTCTTGTGTGGACTGCTCCTTAATCATTTGTTGCACGATGGTGGCTACTGACCCTTGTAAGTCACCAATATTCTGCTCATGGGTTGTTGGGCCCAGGTTGATCATTGATATTTGGTATTCTTGACCTTGTATAGCTATTGTACCTCCACTAGTGACTGGGGTAGCCACCTATAGCATTCTAGACCTAGAAGCATCCATCATGATGTGAGAGTGGAACTTGGGCTTCTTCTCTCTTCTAGTTCTCATTTGGGCATGTGTTAGTATTTCTTCTAATATTTCCTTTGGGTCAGCAACCACAAGGGATTTCTTCTTTTCCAATTGTCACTCTAGCTAGCTAGGAACTCCTATTTGACCATTGGGTGATTTAGGATCACCTTCCTCTTTATCTTGTTCTTTCTGAGGCTCATTTTCTTCATCACTGGGAATCCTTTTGTCATCATTTTCCTCTTCATCTAATCCCTCTATTTTCATAGCCTTCCATTTTTCCATCTTAATAGAGGCTACATTCTCTTCATTGAAGTTTGGCTATTGTAGGGAAGTCCCTTTATCTTCTTCAAGCTCAACCCCTACATTCTTCTCAGACTCGTCATTCCTTTCTTTGATGGTTTCTTTCTCAGGAAGTACTTCCTCTCCTGAGGGAATTCCCTCTTGTCCTAGAACCTCATCTTGGTCGGTTTGCGGAGACCCTTCCAAGATCTCCACATTTGTATCAGTATCCATCTTTTCTTCTCCTAGGTGGTTCCCTTCAGTATTAGCCTCTTCACTCGCATCCTTGTGCTCTTGAGGCAGCTCCACCTTTTGATATGAGGTTTCAACCTCATAAGGCTCATTGAGGTTGTCATTTCCTTTGTCCTCAGTGCTTTGTTGTGCTTCTTCATTAGAGGCTACCTTATCGATATTTACATTCAGCCCACCCTCTAGGTGCTCAAATTATTCATCCTCTAGTACACAAACATCAATATATGACTAAATAAACTACTTAAAATTGCATATAAATAACTAATTTTAGTCACGTGACTATTAGTAGTTTATTGCTGGTCATTTATAACGCGACCAAATTTATGAATAAATTATTTTAGTCATTGATTTGGTCATTGATTTGGTCATTGATTTAGTAATTTATTTAGTCATTGATTTAGTCGTATATTTAGTCATTAATTTAGTCATATATCTAGTCATTAATTTAGTCATATATTTAGTCATTAATATAGTCATTGATTGTTGTTAATTGTTCATTTATTTAGTCATGGTAGTCATTTATTTAGTCATTAATTTAGTCATATATTTAGTCATTAATTTAGTCATTTAGTCATATATTTAGTCATTAATATAGTCATTACTTTAATCATATATTTAGTCATTAATTTAGTCATTTTTATTTATTGGTTTCCATTAATAAAGAGGATTACTTATCAACTATCTAAAATATTTGCACAATAAAACAACAACGAGAAGGTAAAAATAGCTTATTTTATTAATCAAAAAGATATTACATTCAACTGTGTAAGCTTGAAAATGGAGTTAAAATTTTTTGTCCCAACATGAAAGAACTTGAAAAGATTACAATACATTGTTGAGAGAGAGAATAACTAGCTGAAATCTACTACAAAACCTTGCCTTTATGTTGTTCAAAAATGTACATAAGAATAGGAACATGATTGTTCTTTTATATCATAACCTACAGTCCCTTACCCTTGTAATGCTTGTTGATCCTCTAACTAGAATGTGTGCATGACTATTCTTTTATATCATAACCTATAGTCCCTTACCCTTGTAATGAATAAGTACATGATACATCTTTGCAAAGGAACTTTCATTCTATGATTTTGATAAAGCTCCAATCATCTGTAGGTTGCCCTCATTCTAATTACTATCATCTTATGACCATGTTAATTGTTACTTCATTGTTTCTCTTACCATTGAACTATCCCCTCAAAAAATTGATCATTTACCTCTTAATCTTCATATCTTGCTAGTTTCTTTATCACCAATCACAAATCCTACCAACTGAAGTAAATTTGAGTCATTGTCAACCACTTTCCTGCTTGTCAGCAACTCCAAAAGAACAATACCATAGTTGTAAACATCATATTTCTTATTAAGCCTTGAGGTTCTTGCATATTCAGGGTCAATATAGCCAATAGTACCCATAACATAGGTGGAGGTGTGATTTTTGGCTGAGGAAATGCACTTGGAAATGCCAAATTCTAACAAATATGCTTCAAAGTTGTCATCTAAAAGAATGTTAGATATCTTTACATCTGTATGAACAATGCATTGGTTACAGTCATGATGAAGATATGCTAATACTTTTGTAGCACCATAGGCTATCTTTAGATGAGTATCCCAGTCTAATTTAATCTTCTTTGATATTCCTACACAAAAATTTAAAATGTTTGTTAGGTTCTCCCCAATCTATTTTGATCAGATGGTAGAAATATTGATTGGACTCATATTTCATAAATCTATCATGTTTTTGCATAAAATCATTTGCTCACCATGAAGGATGTCCCAAAGACTTCCATTTACCATGTAGTCATAAAATAGAAACAAGAAAAATATAGAACTGCATAGTACTGCATAGTACTGAAGAAGAAAAAAAAAACTAGAAGAAAGGATGCTAAAGACATTCAACTGCAGTTGGCACTTGCATTTTCTATACAACCTCGTCTATATCCACATGGTCCAAAACAAAAAGAATGGGAATAAAGTTAGAATCCCCATAGAATCATAAATTACAAAAAAAATCATATGCTGACAACAACAAAATTAAATACTAAACAAGGACAAAATTGGAGAAATCGGCTTGGAAAATGAAGGCAGCAGAGTATTTCAAGATTCAAGACTTTTACTTAATGTTGTGGTTAGAAGAAAAAAGAATAATTTATCTACCACCATAGTGAAAAGTTAGCAATTACATTTGGTTTGTTAAACATGGCCCCTGGTACAACTATTAGAGTTGTTAAGAACCTTCAAGTATGTTCTGATTTTCACACTACATCTAAATTCATCTCCAAGATTGTTGCAAGAGAGAATTTTGAGTTTCTATTTTTGAGAAATATCTAGGTACACTGCTAGTGAAAGGATCATTAATGAAAAAAGAGATTTCATCTTCAGGTAAGCCTCTTTGGTTGTTCATTTTGAATAGATTTTTCCATTTTGGTAAGTATTGTGTTCTTGTGATAGTCTTTACTATTAAACTATTAACATTTGGAAAAGAGTGTTACCCTCTTATACTTCATTCCTGCTCTAAAATTATATCCCATGTTTTGTATATGCATTGACTATAATATCATTATTTAGTTTAGTAGGAGAAAGATATGTAAATTTCATTCCTTTTACTCTATGTATAGGGCTTTTTTTGTTGAATTCTAAATTTCATAGAGAATCAAAATGTAGTAAGGAAATGACTACATATCCTTCTTTACATATTTGATCTAGCAATCCCATATGATATTCATGATTTTAAAAAGAAAATGGAACTACTTTCTTTAATAGGAACCTTTCCTCTTGATAATGATTTTTTTGTACAACACTATAGTGAACTTGCAAACAACTACAATTCTAGTGGGAGGAAGCAATAGAATATGAAAATTTAGTAGCAAGAATGAAATGCAAGGAGGACATACAAATGATGAAATATTTTCTTAACTTAAGAAACAAATTAGAATGCTCTTCAGGGCAATCAAACCTACAAGAATTGCACAAAAAAAAATTTAAGCTGCAAAAATGTGAAATTTATAGAGGTCAAACAATGAGAATGAAATTCTCTACCTTTTTCTTTTAATTTCTTTTCTTTTTCTTTTTATTTTTCTATATCTAAACTCTAATACCGAGTCTTAACATGCATTATGCAACTAACTTTGGTTCTATGTCAAAGTCAATGTCAACCTACAAATCAAAAATGGCATGTATTCCAACTCCAGATCATGACATTTAAGTCCACACTAGATATATAATATTAAATATGTAGTAGTAAAACAATTATTTTTGTTGAAAAAACTTACAGTGCCAACAAGAGAATAGGCAACCACAAGTGGGGGAGAAGCAAGGTAATTTGCACGAGTCAAGGGATGAACACACCTTTCAAAATTTCTATTTCCTGAAAGAATGGCTGCAACAACTATATCTAAAAGAAAGCAATAAATGGTATAAAATGATTAGAAGAGAAAATAATGTACCATAAATCCCTAACAGAAAAAAAGAAAAAGAGATTTCACCCAACAAAAACAAAAAGGCAACCCTAAAGAAAAAAATTGGTATTTAAAGCATTGACAATTATATTTGATAAACTAAGGATGATAAGGAAGCCTTCTTATGGAGTGACAAAGCTCAAGAAGCTTGTGAGAAGCTTAAGAAAGTAATTAGCTCATGCTAATACTTGGTATTCCCAATTTCTCACAACCATTTGTGGTAAAGTCTAATGATTCAAGTGAAGGATTGGAGTTGTACTAATGCAAATGTGTCATGCTATAACATTTGCAAGAAAAAAGGTGAAAATTTCAAAAAGAACATATTTTGTTATGCATGGTGGTAAGAATAGACCACAACGATCTAAAATCCTTGCTTGGCCAAGGTGATTAAAACAATTAGCAACAAGTGATTGTCTTTTGGTCTTCATGACTATCATTACTGTGATCTCAATTCATACTTTAAGTCTCACTATGATCACCATACCTACAACCATTCATGTATTTGTGTCATAAATCCTTTGCCTCTTATGTTCATTGCCTCTTACTTGCCCTTATGATTGTTATACTATCATTTATGTCCTCTATAGACTCTTCTATCATGGGCACGCCATATCCTTATGATTGTTATACTATCATTTATGTCCTCTATAGACTTTTCTATCATGAAAAGTTAGCAATTGCATTTGGTTTGTTAAACATGGGCCCTGGTACAACTATTAGAGTTGTTAAGAACCTGCAAGTATGTTCTGATTGCCACACTACATCTCAAAGGATAAATTCAATACTTGGACGGCTCAATTATCATGATGCCCACACATTATCCACTACAAGACATTCCTTTGGATCAAATTTTCTATAGAATAGGGAAAAATCTTCCCTGAAGAGATATAAATTTGTTGATTTCTAATGCTAATTAAATGGCTGGAATATAGCTCATAACTTAGGGAGTCAATCTCCTCAATTTCCATGAACACTATGGGAAAAAATCAACTCTTAGATACCATCTTCCCAAGCAGCAACTTGGCATCCAAATCATGGTATGCCTCTTAAACTATACCCTTACAAGAAAACTCCTTAATCAATAAGAGTTAATCTTACTATGCCAAGTGTCCTTGAAATGTTGTCTATTCATTACTTGGATCCACCACCTTAATTTCCTAAACACAAGACAATATTATCCATTGAGATGCTTTGGATTTGATGATCAATGATATCAATGGATAGTTGAACTACCAAGGTTGGAGGTTGATGTAGATCTTCATGGATTTGAACTAAATTAACACAATCCAAGTGGTTTCAAATCAACAACCAGATTCAAAAACTCAAACAAAACACTCCTTTCACATAAGCTCTTCTTTTCCACTAGTAGGTCTACAGACCCAAATTGCTCAAATTTTCTCATAAATAACCTCGCAACAATAAAACTCTTGATACTTTTAGATACCCTTCAAATCATACTCAAACATATCTAAAAATATCCATGGGTCACCTTGGAACATCTCATTCAAATTCATGAAACTACGATGTCGTAGAAGACCAATTAGGTCACTTTTCCAAAGGAAGTGTCCCTAATTATTGCAACCAATTTTAAATAACCTCTCAGACATTCATACCAAAGAAAAAATGGCCCAATTTAACATTTTTTTGAAATCCAAACCCTCATCTAGCCGCTCTACCTGAAACCCTCACCTTTCACTTGTTTGGGGTAGGATTTATTGGAACTTGATGTTCCCATCCTCACACAACTTTTCCATTGCCTCCAACACTCTTAAATATGTCTTCCAAAACTCTCAAAACCATCTCATAGCCTATTCTCAAAGTATTTTATCAAACTCCCTCATAATCCCTTCACTTTCATGCCCTAATTCACCAATTTTCCTCAATACGGTCCTCAAAAATTTCCCAAATATTTCATACATCTAAACTTCCCACCCTACCATTCTAATCCTAATTTCATGAGCCCATTCCACTTATAAATAGGCAGAACAAAAGGTGGAATGGGCCTTATTCCATTAATGGAGCCTCAAACCCTTAAATCTACACTTACAAACCCGGCTACAAAAATTTAGCAATTTATCTCCTTAAATTCAATGAACAACCTCCAAAATAGATTGAAATTAAAGCTAAGATAGGTCTACACAAAATTGCACAATTTTTAGAACAATATACTATTGTACTGTCACGTACAACCTTCTGCAACTACACAAATTGAATGCAAAATATAGAAATTACTATCAAACATGGAGTTTTTATTGAGGATTCTTCAAAAACAAAGTTTTTAACTCCTTTCCTCGAGGTTCTCCAACCTTTTCAAACACTAACCAACCTCCTCAAATGGTTCAAACTACCTCTTCAATTCAAATGACCACTAGACTTCGCAAGGGTGCAGTTTTTGCAAATTTTCCCCAAGATAACAACTTTTTTACAATGTGACAAAATATAAAAAATTACACTTAGGGACCCCCAAAAACATGAAAAAAAGACCTTAAACAATGACTCAAAACTCAAAACATACTAAAATATGACCTAGTACCTTTCACCTTCGTAAAGTTGCATTTTGTCAACTTTTACAATTTTGCATTTTTGTACATCTTTTGACAATTTTGCACATTTACAAATATGATCACCTAATACCTGCTAAATGGTCCATTTAGACCTTATTGAATCAACTAAAGACCTCAAACCCCTACAACAACCTATCACAAAACAAACTTTATCAAATTCAATTGAAGTAGATTGGTGCTCCTACACCAAAGGTGGACCAATCTACCAAAATCTACCAGATGACACCACATGGTTTTGCAAAAGCTAATTGATTGTCCCTTATAATGCACTCTAATACCACTCAATTAATGTTATAGATCAATTTTGCATCAATATTAATGGTCAAGGGAGATCTTCTCTTCAGCCCAAAATTACTTGAACATTTTTCACTTCAAAAGCCAACCAAGACATGTCGCGTAAACTTATGTTTTTGCACTTTACTATATACCCTTTGATTCACCTTGAAGATAAAAAACTTCAAAATATCAGTAGACTACTAAAGTGTTGAATGGTATGATCTATCAAAGTACCTACATCCACCAAATTTCATTAGATCACACCACATGGTTTCACCAAAACCATTTGATAAAACTACTTGATATCTATAGGCTTTACTTAAACATCAATCAACATTGAAAGTGTGGATCAACTTGCCCCAAATATTAGTGATTATGGCTGATTGGTGGATGGCTAAAGTTTTGTGTGGTTTTATTCACCGAAGTGCAAACATCACTGAAATCCACTAGTTCATGCCACGTGGACATATCATATGCACCTAGCCTCCTACTTTCCATCAATGACCATAATTGTCTCTTCTCAAGATTGGCACCTTCAATAGATGATTGAGGAGATTGGTAGCTCGATCTACTAATATGCTACAA
Source organism: Sequoiadendron giganteum (assembly GCA_007115665.2). Lineage (NCBI taxonomy): Eukaryota > Viridiplantae > Streptophyta > Pinopsida > Cupressales > Cupressaceae > Sequoiadendron > Sequoiadendron giganteum. The sequence goes on along the minus strand of CM021102.1, from coordinate 439,933,597 downwards.
TACACTAGATTGGTCCAAGTAGCTACAATTTCCATTTCCAAACAAGGACCCTAACATAGACTTGTTGCACCTCTATCCAAATAAGGATCATACACCTTAGCATCCCTTTGAAAAAGGCTCCATGTTGGAAATGCCCATGCTAACAATAGAGACCTTTTTGGCAGATAAATATATATGGATATTGAACCCACCATGTTGGCTACCAAGATTATGGGACCATTATCCAATCATCAAACAAACAAGATCAAATCACTTAAATGAAATATAACCTCCTATAACAAGTCAATGAAAGAATATAATAGAAATTTAAAGGAAAAGGAAAAGTTCTTTGGCCTTCACATAAATTTGATGAGCCAATTTTCCATTAATGCAACTCAAGAACTCAACCAAGGTAGGAAGGAATTAAAGATAGAGGAATTAAAAAGATACCTATATGTTAGTGTTGGATATTCTCTGGTAGACATATATGCAAGATGTGGAATCATAGACAAAACACCTAAATTGTTTGAAAAAATGACTCAAAGAAATGTCATCTCATGGAATGAAATGATTGATTGTAGAATGTGCACAAAATGGATTTTTCAAGGAACCTCTCAAATCTTTGAATTAATGAAGCACTCTAGAACCCATCCTAACATTGTAATCTTTGTTTAGGTTCTAGGTGCATGCAGTCATGCAGGTTTAGTGGATGAGGGTTGCACATACTTCACACATCAATAACCCTTATTGCATTAGAATTTACATATATAGTTGATCATTAGGTGTGCATGGTTGACCTTCGATCCCGTGCTAGCTATATAGAGGACACCCTAAACATTATTAATAAGATGCTAGTTAAATATATGGTACATGTGGATCATATGAATATAGGCTGAGTATTTCTAGCAACACTACTTTTTTAGTTGGATCCTAAAAATGTTGCAACTTATTTTCTTCTCTAAAACATTTGTATGAGGTTCAAATAGTAAAGAGATTGATGAAAGATAGAGGAATTAAAAAGATACCTAGATGTAGTTGGATTGAAGACCGTAAATTGGTAACTTTTTTTTGTGTAGGAGACATATCACATCCACAAACATGGCAGAGCTATGCAAAGTAGGAGAAATTGGCTTGGCAAATGAAGGTAGCAAGGTATAAAGAATCATTTATCTGCCACCATAGTGAAATGTTAGAAATTGCTTTTGGTTTGTTAAACATGGCCCCTGGTACAACTATTAGATTTGTTAAGAACCTTAAACTATTTCTAATTGCCACACTACATCTAAATTCATCTCCAAGATTGTTGCAAGAGAAATTAAAACTAGAACTATATGGTTATAAAAACAAGGATTTCATTTTCAACTATTAAACTATATGTTATACAAACAAGGATGAACTTATAAATTGGAATATATAACTTTATGGTGTATATCCGAACTAAAACTATATGGTTATAAAAACAAGGATGTCATCCACATACATACCTAGGTCATCATCATTAAAAAAATCTCTGATGAGTCTAATAGGAGCCATATCTAGCACTAATAGTATTGGCCCAGAAATTGTAGGAATCCATCAAGATTCCATATCTCTCTAAAGATTGTTTCTGGCATTAGTTATTTTTTTACTTAGATCTGAAAGCACTGGCATTGGATGCAACTAAACACTTTCTGTTACAGAGGGATGAATATATGGAGGATGAAAATATAACTCTGGATAAGTATTTTTCTTCCATGATGATACTTCATCACATTTGTCAACAAGTTCATTCAACATCTTTCGAGTCTCAAGGGCAATGTGTGGTGTAGGTGCACCCTAGCATGAGCATGCCTCCATGAGGCAATTCTAGGTTTTTTATTTAAAATTGGTGATCTCATGATGTAATAAGGTCTAAATGGCCATATTAAGCTAGGAATAGGTCCTAAAAGGTTGTTAGGAGTTCAATTTTAAGATATTGCAAAAATTGTAAAAAATTATGAAATGATGTAATTGCAAAATGCAAAAAATGCCAAATAGAGGAATATGAAGGGTCGGGTAGTTAAAAATTTAGGTTGAGTCATTGGTTTTTATTTATATAAGCATTTTTAATCTTCAAAAACTTTTAGGAAGGCTAGGGGGATGATGTATGAGAAGAAATTCAATGTAATTCTCAATTTTTCTATTCTCTACCAACATTTTTTATGATTTCAGGCCATCGTGTGGCCATATTTTGGGTATGAAACCTCTCCTCCTGCATTTTAAGTGATATCCCTATGAATCCTCTTTAATATGAATTTGGTTTCATTAAAAACTATTTAGTTTTGTGAAAGTTATAGACATATTTCTCCATGCGGGTAAAACCCCTATTCTAGGGTAACAATGTGCATTCAAAATTGTGTTTCTTGCAATTGACATAGTGGATAGTCCTAAAAATTTATGAAAGGGTTAATTTACATGTGTTCTCTCATATTACAAAATTGGTATTCCAAAAAAAATGAAGTTTCTATCAAAATTTTGATGCCCTAGCTCTGTGTTCTTCATGTTCAGACTACATATAACAATGAACAGGGGGATTTCTTGTGTTTTGAGTGTTGAGATAAAGTCCTCCATAGGTGTAATTGTTTGGAAAAAATTTCAAGAAGCCTTGGAACCTTCTTTCAAATTTTATTTTTCAAAATCATAAATAATCGAGTCTTGGTATGCACTGTTCTATCATAATAGAATATGGAAGTCATAGTCAAAGGCAAAGAATAGTGCCAGTTGAAGTCTTTCACATTAAAGAACCATAAAATCCTTTGAAAGCCTTATATTTTAGTGTTTCATGAATGTAAATTTAAGGTTAGATTTAATTTTGTGTGGAGAAAGTTATGATGGGTAATCTTGGTCTGATCAAGGAGCCTAAAGAGGCCTAATTAGTAGTATAGTAGCCCTTGGATAAGGGTGTTGTTACAAAACAAAGATATCTCAATATTTGATATGTTTTAAAATAGCATAAAGGGTATCTAAAGGTTCTTGCACAATCTTGATTGGAGGTCTTCCTGGAGAGTTATGAGTGATAGTCTATAGTTGAATGGCTATAAGAGCATGGTGCAGCCTATGAAGGAAAGATATATTGTTGAAGGATCTAAGTTATTGAAAGGGTTTTATGTGAATGATTATGAAATTGTCACCTTGTGAAAGGTCCAACAAAGGTTCAGATGAATTATGGTGTTGTGATTCCCCTTTTTGATTTTTTGTTGTGTATTCTCCAAGAGTGCCAAATAGCATGAGTTTGCAAACATTACCTTGAGTATTGGTTGAGTTTGCGAAACTTTGTGTGTTACTCCTCTTGATTGTCATCAATGTGCTGCTTAGAAGGATCCAAAACATAGAGAGAAAATACTTGAACAAAGAGTTGAACATGCTCATGAGTCAAACAATGCAACTGACCAATTTGATGGGTTGTGAACCTAGTTAGCAGATGCATGTTCTCAATATGTACCTAAATTCAAGTGAGATGCATACGAAATAAAGGCTAAATTCAAGTGAGATGCATACGAAATAAAGGCTAAATTCAAGTGAGATGCATACTAAATGTTGACAAGGGGATTATAAGTATAACACGACACACCAACCCCTTGATATTGCACTCCAAATTATATGTGTTTCTTAGCTTGCTCCTAAATTTTTTTTAATGAATACTCAATTAGATTGTGTAAAATAAAAATAATTCCTCTTTTAACCTAAAATTCCAGAATTGTGACAATGAAAAATACAATTTCACACCAGACCACAAATAAAATCAAGGCAAATTAAAACTAAATTTATAATTCTCAACTAATCTTTATACATAAAAATAGATTATTTGATTTCATAGCAATTTGATACCATGCATTGAATTCGGATATAAGGAATTTCATAGCCTGAGGAAACATGAAGAACTAAAAAATCCTCTAGATTGTTGTGTACCCATGTCCTTCACAAGTTCTTTGGAAAAGGAAAATGATTTTACTCTACCACCAATTAACATGAATGATGATATTGAGATAAGAATGAATTTTGGTAGAAATGGACTCACACAATTGAAAACTAAAGGACCTCCTGGTCCTGAAAGTGAGCCACACAATCTCACATGTGAAAAGAAATATCAGAAGAACACTACTTTATCATAACAAAGAAATTATATTATGATTCATCAGTTGGAACAAAAAAACTCTAAATGTGTTTATTTGACAGAATAACAAAAGTATGACCACTCCGCAATGTGTACAACAGTAAAGAATACTACCTAAAACTCTAATAGATATTCCCAAGCAAATTTTGTCAATACTTCCAAATCAAAAACTCTTGACCATGACTGTTCATTCACCTTTTTTATGGGTAGAAATCACCTTAAGTACATTTTAATGACAAATATATGAATTAAAAAGATACCTAGATGTTATAGTTGGATATGCTCTGGTAGACATATATGCAAGATGTGGAATCATAGACAAAACACCTGAATTATTTGATTGAGTGCCTAAATGAGATGTCATTTCATGGAATGAAATGATTGATTTTAGAATTTGCACCAAATGGATTTTGCAAGGAACCTCTCAAAATATTTGAATGAATGAAGCACTCTGGAACACATCCTAACATTGTAAGATTTGCTTGGGTTCTAGGTGCATGCATTCATGCAGGTTTAGTGGATGAGGGCTACACGTAATTCACACGTAAATAACCCTTATTGCATTACAATTTACATATATAGTTGATCATTAGGTGTGCATGGTTGACCTCCGTGCTCATGCTGGCTAAATTGAGGACACCCTAAACATTATTACTAAGATGCTAGTTAAATCTATGGTACATGTGGATCATATATGAATATAGGTTGAGTATTTCCAGCAACACTACTTTTTCAGTTGGATCCTAAAAATGTTGTAACTTATGTTCTTCTCTAAAACATTTGTACAAGGTTCAAATAGTAAAGAGATTGATGAAAGATAGAGAAATTAAAAAGATACCTAGATGTAGCTGGATTGAAGGTCGTAAATTGGTACATGTTTTTTGTGTAGGAGACAGATCAAATCCACAAACATGGTAAAGCTATTCAAAGTAGGAGAAATTGGCTTGGCAAATGAAGGCAGTAGGGTATAAAGAATCATTTATCTGCCACTATAGTGAAAAGTTAGAAATTTCATTTGGTTTGTTAAATATAGCACCTGGTACAACTATTAGAGTTGTTAAGAACCTTCAAGTATGTTTTGATTGCCACACCACATCTAAATTCATATCCAAGATTGTTGCAAGAGAAATTTTTCTTAGAGATGTGAGCCATTTCCATCATTTTAAACAAGGACAGCTTTGGACGAACTAGAATAATATTATATTCAAGGGTAGAAAAGGGCCCTACAAGCTTCATTATTGTACAAGATTCTATTCAATTGGAGAAAATTACCAATCACATGTTGCACCTCTAAGAGTGTCAAAGGGGTTACTGAAGAAGAATCCTCTTTCCAAAGACTCAATCTTACAACATACCTACAAGAGGTAGGTCCATTATTGAAAACAGTGTTATAGCAACTTCTAAGAAATGAGGAAATTGATTCAAAGCTGCATAAACTCTTTCAAGTGTAGGAGAACTATCTAAAGCTAAAACTTTAGGAGATCCCTGGGCCTTTATTTTTTCTAAAAAATATGTATCTTATATTTGTAGGACACCTTATTAAGTAATTTATAAGGTCAATATCAAAATTATCCCTTAGTGGAATACGTACTGGAGCCTCATATGCCTAATAGTGGCTAGCTTGAAGATGACCTAGAAAACTTACCATTCCCTTTTACCTTTCTCATTAACATCAAGGAATTCTTATGGTAAGATATTTAAGGTGTCTTAAGTGAAAATTTCATTCAATACCACTGTTTCTTCACCTTTCTCAACACATACACAATATTCCTATCATATTTTTTGGTATATTCTTACATGATAGATCTTTGAGACCTATTGTGGTGCAGGAGCACCTAAAGGTTTGTATGTCTCCATCAAACATTTTTGTAGAAATTTGAATTTCCAAGAATAAGGCATTGTAAATTTCCATGTGAGGGCCCATTCCATTGTAATTCAATCTTTAAGGGTGTCTAGGAGATCAAAAAAAGTGAAATTTTGGGGAAAATGTCAAAAAAATGCAAAAGATGTAAAAATGTAAAAGTGCAAAAAATGACAAGAATGTGAAAAGCCATCTCTTGTAAGAGGTAGTTAATCAGTTGAAGATGAAGGGACAGTCGGTCTATTTGATGTAAACAACTATTTAAAGCTTGGAAAAGGTGAGAAAGAGATCATACATTGTATTTTTGGAAAGTTTTGATTAATAAAAGTACCTTGTCTTAAAATTCAAAGATTTTATTTTTGTTATTTATCAGTTTATTAGGCTTGTACACTAATACCAGTTCTAGATCTTCATTTTACTTGGTAGTGTAGGTAGGTATCTTTCATCCAAATATATTTTGGAAGAGTTTATTTTAAGTCTAGCATTTTTTTGAGCCATTTTTCTATTCTTCAGTCTGTAAACCCTCATAATAGGGTTTGAGGGTCTAGATAGTAAGAAATGACCACTCCACTGAATTAGGTAGTGTAGATCGATGGAGTACGTCAATCTTAAATTTTTTAAGTTCGGTATGGGTTGTAATGTGTAGGGGAAACAAGAAATTCAATGTTTGGTTGTAGGTTTCTCAGAAAATACATAATCTTCCATGTAGGGTTGATGGCTCCATAAAGGAACTTGTTGCAGGGTGATTCCACAAAGCTAGTTTACAATTTATGAGAGGAACTGATTTTTGCTGAAATTGCATATTTTTAGAAAATATAATGATTTAGGCCTTTAAAATTTCCATTTTAAGGATTTCAATTGAAGAGGATTTGATCAAACCACCTTAGATCAAACCCCCTTGGATATAACCTCGCTAGTTTTAAACCATACCTATAAATGAGTCTCCTTTACACCTATCAAAATGCTGATAAAAAATCACTTTTGATTTACCTTTTGGGGGATCAAATGAATTCATTTAAAATTTATTTCAAATGATTATGGTAGTCCTTGAAATGATTTATCCCATGAATATAATTTTAATATGTTTTGGTTTTATTATGTATGTGTTTTTTTAGTTTTATTAAACATAGGTTTTTAACTGAAAATCAAGCTCTTTGTTTTACACATGTGGAAAAATAGAAAATTATCAAAATAATTTTTTTTAAAATTTTTTCTTCTTAGGTATTGATGTCCTTGATCCATTAAAAAAAAAATTGAATTTTGATACATACAAAAAAAGTTATGTTGTATACAGTCCGCCTATGTCTAAGTTGCAATTGGTTTGAATTTGAAACTCTATTAAGGAAAAAATATTCAATAAAATACTATGACACCAAATTAAAGTGCTAGATATCATAGTTAAAAATATAAATTCAAAAATTTTATAATTTTATCTTTCATACAGAAAAGGTTATGTTGTATACGGTGAGCATCACTTTTTAAAAATGTTGTTTTCTGAAAAAAACCAGTTTTCATGGGAGATGGAAAAAGAAGTGCAATCTTATTCCAAAAAAATTGAAAAATATATTTTTAGAATCTATAGACAAAATGTGATGAGACTCTAGTTTTCATCATCTTCAAATTCCTCATGGTTTAGCCACTATAGGTGCCCGAATGTGAAGATTTAGTTAAAAATAATAATTTCAATGTCCAGTTTGGCCAAAAATTGTAAACCACTATTGTGGGATCACCCTAACATAGATGCTCACAAAACGGTTGGGAGATGATTTTAACAGTTTAGGAAGACCAAATAGAAGGATTTTGGATCTTTGACACAAAGGAATAAGTTTGGTAAAGGATAATTTCAATAAACCCTTATGTACACAGTTCAAATTGTGGTAGGAAGAGAGTTTTAATATTCAAGGCAATAATGGATGGCTTCTTGAGATCAATGGTTGTATTGGTTATTATTTGGCATGAATAAAGGTTGTTTATGGTTTTGGAGGATTTGGGGTTAGTTTAAGGGTGTTTTTTTCACAAAACAAGCCTAATTGAGCCTTAATTTTGTAGATCAGTCAATTTAACTGTTATATTTTCTAAAGTAACAATGCTCTGAGTTTTGTGGTGTTAAATTAGATCGAAATGGGATTTTGTAAGGATATAGGTTAAATGGAGAATTAATATGTGTTAGAGTAAAAGGTTTATTACTTAATTATTTTAATTAAGTTACCTTTTATATTTCTCATAAGATTAACTTAGTTTGCATTTTGTAGGCATTTAATAATTATTATAATTATTAAATGCATCCCTTTTAGGTTACACTTTAGGGTTTCTTGATATCCTTCATAAGGATTGATCTCATTGTATTATTTCATTCTCTTTGATTAATGCATTCTCATATTTCAGAGCACCCTTTCTTTTTTGTCTCCATCTCTTCTTTCTGTGATAGGTTATTTGCATGCAAGTGATCTTCTGGTTTTGTGAAGTTGGCTTCGTGTTTTTAAGAATTTTTGGAGCTTCAAGGGTTTAGGGTTTGTATTTTTTTAATCCAGGGCATACCTATTTGATCATAGCCTTTTGATTCCAAAAAAGCCTCGCCATTAAGTTTGTAGCGGCTCAAAACCCCATAAATGACTATTCATTTGTCTATTTTGGACACAGTTGATCCAATAGGCAATTTTTTTTTGCACAGGGGTCATACGGCCCCTGTACAGACTACTGTGCACGTAGATCAAATTTTGTTTTTTATAAAAAACATCTGAGTTTTTTAATTTTCTAAAATTTCTTATATTTTATAAATTTTATAAAAATAAAATAAAATATTACAAAGTATTTTTAAAAAGTTGCAGGGGCGATTTTTTTTTAAAAAAGGGACACATTTATTAAAGGTACCCATAGATACCTGCACCCTACAGGCCTGCGGGCCCCTCTTTGTACTAGGCTGATGATAGAAGAGTCGATCGGTGGCCTTTTAGAGCCATCTAGCGGGCTCTTTCTATCGTCCGAGGGCATTCTTACCAGCCGGTGGGTTCTTCAACCAACAACATTTTCCTCCACCAATGACTGCTCCGTACGTGGTGCACTTTCCAATGGCGGCGATCAAATTTTTCTGACATGCATCCATTTTTTTTCGACGGTGATTCTTTCCAATTTTTTTGTGGAATATTCTAGTCGTACAAAGCATATTTTGTTCGTCATTTTTTTTAGGGCAACCAATTTTTTTTGTCAAGGGGAATATTCTACTGACATCAGCATGACGTCATGTTGATGTTAGCAGTATGGCCGCTAGCAATGGCCCCTTTTGACCCCCTTTGTGCCCTAAAAGGGGTTTTTTTAATTTTGGTTGTATCTAGGGCATACGATATCATTTTTCAGCAAACGAGATATAGTCAGAAAGCGAGTTCCGCCAAATTTCTAGTGGTGTGGGTCTCATTGCTTTATTTTTTTGCTAGTGCATTCTATAATCAGTTGAAGTCAGAGGATATTTTTTCAGTCTTGAGCTCATAACTTTTGACCAATTTCTCTATTTTTCACGATCTCAGCGGCATTGGAACCATCTTTTAGAGCTCTTCAGTTCCATCTATGCAATTTTTCCATATTTTTCTCCAAGTAAACTTTATTCAGTTTTTTGTGTTTTCACACTCTAGTGAATTACCTGGATATATTAGCTCCTAGGAACTTTTTGTTTGCATGGGATGCTTCATTTTTTGCTGTTCTTTATGTATTTCTAGTATTTTTTCCTTTGTAAGAATTATGAGCATCATATTTAAGCAATATTCTATGTAAATACACTGAGATAAAGTGTCACACTATTGTACATGTATTTTGGGAATTTTGCACATAAGTTTGTGCCATTTTTTGTACTCGCACTGTATTATAAAGTGCCATGGGGGCTTGTGTAGTGCCTTTATTTTTTCCATCACACCTTTGTCTAGTGAGTGTCCCTCCATGACAACAGTGGATCCATATGATTCCAGTCTCATGCATGTGTGCTTTATTTTTTACACCACTTTTTTAGTTGTAGGTGCTTTCTTGTGCACTTTTAGATGTTGTTTCTTCTCCTTCATGCACTACAGGGTGTTACACAAAATTTTAGTGGATCTATCAGGCTATCCTAGTTAGCATTATGGGGGGTATTATATTGTTTGTGCTAATTCTTCCTTGGTTTTTCCTTGGAAGGAATATTCCATCCTCAATTGATCAATGTTCTTCATACTATTGGCACCTATATTTTCAACTTTCATTGGTTGAGTAGTGTCGTTGGGGTCACTCATACAAATTCATGTGACATCTATATTTTCTATCGGTGTTCGAGTAGTGTCATAGGGGGCACTCATGCAGATTGTTGTCTTCTTGATCCTAATCATCCTATCTTCAGAGGAGGTTCTTCAGCACCGTATTTGATAGTTGTTTTCGTAGTAGTCATCTTTTGACAATTGTTTGCAACTTCTTCTACTTCAGTGATGTTCTTCATGTCTTGTGCATCTCTTTTTGAAGAGGAGTTTTTCCCACTGGCTTTTCTCCTTCAATCCACTTTATAGAGATTTGGTTGTGATTCGAGTACCTGATCAGGCCTAGTTGTTAGGACCCTTGTTTTCCTTCTAGCTTGTAGTTGCATTACTTTCATGCATTTAGTTTGTAGCTACTCCCTAAGTTCATCTTAAGGGGGGGTGTTAGAGTAAAAGGTTTATTACTTAATTATTTTAATTAAGTTACCTTTTACATTTCTCTTAAGATTAACTTAGTTTGCATTTTGTAGGCATTTAATAATTATTCTAATTAGTAAATGCATCCATTTTAGGTTACACTTTAGGGTTTTTTGATCTCTTTCATAAGGATTGATCTCATTGTATTATTTCATTCTCTCTGATTAATGCATTCTCAGCTTTTAGAGCACCCTTGATTTTTTGTCTCTATCTCTTCTTTTTGTGACAGGTTATTTACATGCAGGTGATATTCAGGTTCTGTGAAGTTGACTTTCACAACTTCTACAATATGGTTTTGATGGTATACCAAATTTGGTTGTTTTGCAATACTACTAGAAAAGTGGCCTTTGTAATACTAGAAACTAAATTTTTGTTGGGACAGTAGTGTAAGTGAGGGATATTAGTTTGAAATAGTCTATGAGATGTTGGTAAAAGTGTTTACATGCTTGAACAAAGTTTGGGGGAAAAAATATGCTTTTTTGATGATTTGGAAATGTGATTTCAATGTGTAAGAATTGGTGTTTGACTACAAAGAATAGGGAACTGATGGTTCAGTGCTTGGCAAGTGAGTTATTGGTTTTTTTCTCAGTCTAAAACATGATGTATGAAGTGTCTTGAAAGTCTGATCAAAGTTTAGAAATGAGTTTGCATGATTTGTTGCTATTTTTCCATGGGAAGTGAGTTGTATTGAAGGGTGAGAGAATGGATAGTGAAGTTGGTGAATAGTTCTATATTTTTTATTAGGTTAATTGTTGATGGCTAAGTTTTTTTAAGTCTAGTAATGGTTAAGAGACAATTTTGGTGATCTGATGCTTTGTGGTAGGAAATGAGTTTGAAGAGAAATTGATGAAGAGATAGAGCAATTTTGTTGCTTGTTTAACTTGATCTTCTCCAAATTTTGTTTGGGTTAGATGTACCCTTATTGGTTTGTGGATCTTGGTAGATTCTCTTGCATCATACTGTAGGTGTTTTCATCTATATATATTTTTAATTACAAAGAAAAAATGATTAAGTTTTGGTACAGTTAAGTTTCATAATTACATCAGTGATGACTAAATTGAATTGGGTAATAAATAGGATAGAGTACATTTTAAATTTGGTTAAAAAGTAGATAAGAAATAATAATAAAAGTGAAAAGAATAATGCAAAGAAAACCAACCAAGAAAGAATAAAACCAAACAACTCCACAACTAATACAGCCTAGAAATGGCCACTACCTTTGATTGGTAATTCCAAATGCATACACTTCCAGAATAAAGACTTGCAAGCATCCTACATGAGGAGCAACAAACAGAACATTCAGTTTACTATTGTGAACCCCTAAACCTGGAAATGCACAAGAGAAACAAAGCACATTAGTATGTTAGATCAAATTCATGTAATCAAGTATGAGAGATTCCCTATAAAATCCATCTATTCAAACTAAATTAAGAAATGAAGAACATACTAAACTTCAAATAAAAGAGACTCAATCCTAATTAAGCTAATAGCATGATGATCTTATGGGGGAATTGGTGCCAATGAAGTGTTGCAATTGGATCTTTCCCAATTCCTAAGTAGCAATGGTGTATGATTGATAAATGGTCAAATCTCCAAAGATATTTGAGCATAACCTTGTTGCAAACCTTGAAAGATGGTGAATGATTGAGTGCAATGGGAAAAAGTAACTCTCAATGTGAAGAGAGTAACTTTGCATGAAGATTTTGGATGAGAAATGAGGAGAGAAACCTCCAACTTATAACTTTCAATTTGGAAGAGAAAGTGTGATTTAAGCAATGTGGGACTAACTTTCAATCTAATGGTTGAATGCCACATGTCATGATGTGAATGGTTAGTGGTTGTGCACATTTTGGCCAAAGTGCCAATAAATGCATTTAGTTTGGATTTGAATTTGTGAAATGACTTGTTGAAGAGGGAAGGGAAATGGAGTTAATGTCACTTGGCTCAATGCAAAGGACATTTAAGAGGCTTTAAATTCTTTGTTGGAAGGACCAAGTCTACTTGGCCTTTTTGAATTCAAATAAAGAAATATTCCCTTTTGATGCTTTGTTGAGAGAAAATAGATGAATTAATAAATCAAAGTAATTGATTTTTTGTGCAACTTGCATTCTCTAGAGGATGTGACATAGATTAAGATTAAATTAATCAAAGTTTAATTAATTTAATGAGATGTGATAGTTTGGACTTAAATTTATGAATTGATTTAAATCAAATTGAGAGGAAATGATTAATTAAATAAATGATTTGATTTATTTAACTAAGGAGGAAAATATTAGATTAAATCAAATCAGGTTTAATTTATTTAATTTAATAAGAGGACTTTAGAGATCTTAATCAAATAAAATGATTTATTTAATTAAACAGAATTATAAGGTTAATTAAACTAAATTGATTAATTTAATCAAAAAGAGGTGATAGAATTAATCAAATAAATAGTGATTCATTAGATTAAGGGATAGAATCATGATGAAGTGTTGAGAGTGTGATTCTAGAGGAAATGATGTTAGTGATCGAGATTGGGTGTGCCAAAACGAACTTGTACATTTTCTATGTCTACATTTTGCCCCTCTTTGAAGCAATGTACTTGTTGCATTGATTCAAAGAATAAACCACTATGATCAAAGGTTCAAGATTTTCTCAAAAATTTTCAGATGCCCCACTGCTGCCCCAGTGGAAGGATAATGTTGGATATTTCCCCCTTAAGAGATTGGACAAAATTTTTGATTTTTTGGATGATCTCGCGAAAAAAAGATGACAAGGTGCTCGACAGGCCAAAAATGCCCCGGGATGCCAAAAAAATGCATTAAAATGCCGGAAGGGATGCAAAATGACTCTTAGTTGGATGAAAATGAGATTGGGGAACCAAGACCCTTGTTGGAAGGTCAAATTATATCAAAAAAACCCTAATTTTTAAAGCTTAAATAGACCTCGAGGGGTCATTTTCGAAACATTTGCACTTTTAGCCTTTAGGAAAATTCACCCTTTGAGCTCTGACTCTTGGTTGGAATGGCACAATGACAGCTTCTCAGGCACGTTTTGGAGAGAGTACGAGTGCACCAGTGGCTAGCCAATGCAGGACCCGTGGTATGTACCCCTATCCAACTTTCAATTTTCTTATTTTTCGTGCATTAAATAGGGTCAAAGGGTCATACAAGTTGCGTGGCACTATATGGCACCGCTGAAAATGCTTTATCAATGTCACACGATCCTATATTGCACTGCATATGTGAAGTGTGTCGTGCGCTTCAGTTTGGAAATTAGGGTTTTGTCAGTCAAGATCCGCAACATGTGCATATTCCACCACGTGACGTAGTTAGGAAACTAGGGTTTTCCATATATTGGACTACATATGCGAATAGCACCACGCAGGCCACTTTAAAACTACGAGGAATGCAAACCTTACCATGGTGGCGCATTTTGGAACTTTCCAAACTGCACCGCACCTGCCAATAGCACCACATTTGTTGTTTTGGGTGCAAAAAATTAACACAAGATGCAAAAAATTTTATCTTTTTCTGACGCATTGGCCTCGCTTATGCAGGAGGAGCTTGATGTACTTTACTCGTGGGAGCACCAATAGCCAGTGCTTAGCAGATTGTAAGATATGCATGAGTTGGTTTTAGGAGCACCTTGGTGCCCTTGGTCTTTGGTATGTTGCATACATCCCTCCTGTTTGGGCGCACTTAGGCGTGATGACAACCTTGGCCAAACGATGGCATAGCAAGACCTCATCCTTCCATCTTCCTACCGGTGAGGCCACTATTACCCTCGAGGATGTATGGCGCATCCTTCAATTACCTATTCATGGGACCAGAGTTATCTATGATCCGAACGTTGGTAGAGATGCTTGCTACACGGTTATGGAGCTTGATGAAATTGAGTTTGTTGATGGTCAGATTGATTTAGAGAGATATCGCAGTAGTGTGTGTGCTTACAGATTGATTATTGTTGCTATCATCTTAGGCCTTGTGGTACCTGATCGGTGGGGCCGATACTTTGGTCCAAGATGGGGACTGGCATGGGATCAAATGGTTCACCACAGGGTGTGTTTTGCTTGGGGACCAGTGTTACTGGCATCCCTTTATAGGGATCTTCATGAGTTTGCTTATCTGGGCAGCAGGTCGCTCGGGGCCGGCATTACCTTACTACATATCTAGGCCTAGGAGAGGATCCCAATGCTTCACCCAGATGTTAGTCTAGTTACCCTTGAGACAGATGATCCCATCATTTGACAGTATGGCGGGGCAGAGATCCATTTTACTCACATCAGCGTAGGTGGTCTTGCACACTGGGGGTGAGTTCTTGATGAGATGAGAGAGTTCATCTAGAGACCCTAGATGGAGATTGGCCCATGGTTTGATGATGTCACTCAACTATTTTATGCCAAACAAGACAGGTGGATATAGGGTCAAGATCACACCATTATTGAGAGGTATCTTCCTGATAGGGTTGCTCGTCAGTTTGGGGAGGTATAGGATAGGTCCGATGACCAGTACGTGGCCATCTTTGCCTGCACTACTAGAGAGACAGCTTGGGGTTAGCCCATCCCGGCAGCTGAGGTGGTGTCCTCATTTAGGTAGTTGGTGGCCCGACTGTGGCCATATCATCAGAAGCTAGCAAATGCAGGGGTCATTCCAGCTTATAGAGCATGGTTCTGACCTCCGCTTAGGTTGATAGTTCTGGGCGCAAGTTCCCCACGATGTAGACCCAGGGGTCAGACAACTGGCAGAGGACGAGGTAGAGGACGAGGTAGGCCACCTCCCCAATAGACTCCTTCGAGGGACCAGGTGCAGCATCAGTCAGCAGCATAGGATGGCCAGCCTTAGGTAGGCCCACAATAGTAGCCAGTAGGGCAGGATGGGCAGCCTTAGGTAGGCCCACAATAGTAGCCAATAGGGCAACCAGATCCCCGAGATGTACTGATTCAGTAGTTGCAGGGCCAAGTATAGGTTTTGGCAGTAGAGCGGGATGAGCCACGACAATAGGTTGTTGTTATGGCTGAGAGGGACCAGGCACGATTCAAGAGGGATCAGGAGATTGGTCGATGATGATAGCTAGAGAGCACAACCTCCACATCCCGAGGTTGATCGATTGATATTCGAGAGTACAGAGAGGCTATCTGAGAGGCCAAGTATTATCGAAAGCACTACCAATAGGTAGTGCCATCAACACGTAGAGTGTCAGACTTCTCCCAATAGACAAGGAGGTGACTGGTAGAGGATCATGGTGAGAGATAGGATGGGGAGGGCAGCAGCCAGTAGGGCTAGCCCCTTTTGATCACAGGACAGTTTGTTCCATTTTTGATTCACGGGCTGTACCGTTTTGTCTTTATTATACCATGTATTCGATGTACACTTGATCCGATTTGTATCATAATAGTATTTTTGATGATATATATGAGATTATTCACCTTTTTATGATATGTACGGTGCTCATGGATGCAAATGTATGATGCTATGAGATGTTTCTATTTTTATGCTTATGTAATGAGATATATGTTTCTAATGGATGCATTTCTTTTTGTATATTTTTCATGCTTTATGGATGTAATTTATGTTTAATGATGTTGTAATGATGTGCAAATGGAAATGGATGCAAATGATTATGTATGCATAATGATGTATTGCTTTCTTAAGATGCTTAGAATAACAAATTTATATTATTCCTCATAACTTAAGATAATGATATGATGCAATGTTGTTTCGATGCTAATGATCTAGTGGATGCGGGATGTATGCATTGGCGATTTTTTTATTATTGTTATGATACCATGTTAGTGTGGAAGGTAGACAAAAGAATTTAGGTTTTAGTTAGGATGGTGATGGTAGTTTGCATTGCTAGGAATTGGGATTTTCAAAGGGGTTAATTACGTTATGTTTGATAGCACACGTAGGTACGATGCATCAAGGTATAAAGGACTAGGATAGCATTGTACCTAGTGTGATGGCCTTTGATTTGTCAAACAGATAGGAGTAATCTTGTTCACACTTGACAAATGAAACCTTGTTCTAAATGTAGTTCAGATATTCCAAACATCTCAGGCCAAACAAGCCTTCTTATGTGGTCAACAAGACACCTAAAACATCATCCCTACAAACAAAACAAAGTACGCATGACGAAGTTATTTTACAAGAGTAACCAACAAGCATAGTAGACAAAAAAAGATAATAATCCTTGCCTCATTCCTTTCTCTTTAAACCTATTTTGTTTTAGGCATCATCGAGAGGTCCTTGGAATGAGCACAAAATAAGATAAGTCAATAAAAGACCAAATAAAGAAAACCAAACAAGCTAATGTTCTTCATACTGCTAGCTAAGACTAACTACTAAGGGGTACCTGATGCTTATGTCCATCACAGGAAAGCTTCATCCTAGGACATGTAGTGATCAGGGTTTGGTGGGACTAATTGGGTGATAAGCTATTGATATTCTGAGTTGACCAACTTGCTTGCTTACTGACTTAGGCTTAAGACTCTGACAATTAGGTGTTCACTTTAGAACCTGCTAGACTTGCTTCTAACTAACTCACCAAAGGGTGAAAACGATGACCAATTTTATTTTGAGTGATGAAATTCACGGATGAAAGCGAGATGAAATGGATGCACCATTTTGGTTTTTTCAAATATTTTGAGGCTGTTTTTGGTATTATCACATTTTTCAATGTTTTTTGGTATTTTCAAGATTTACGACGAACAGACTAACTTAAAAACCTATCCTAGGGGTCTCAGGAGCTGATCCATAGATTAGTCTTGCCTACATTATACACGCAGAGACCACGTAGTTTGACTGATGACAAACCTGACTCAATGATGAGATGGACAAATGGATTGTCCTTTTATTGCTTGATAGACTAACCTAAGATGCAGACTAGATGGGCAAATGGATTACCAATGTAACGGGCGCCTAAGGACTGACCCTACTATCTCGGGGGATGATCAAAGATCATCCTTGCCTACATTCAAGCTCAAAGATGATGTAGTTTGAACAAGGTGAAAGACTGACAAGACTTAACTGATGAAATTGTTTTGAAGATTTTCTGATATTTTGACATGTTTTTGAGTTTTTTGATGATTTTGAATGTTTTTGGATTTTTCAGACTTTTCTAATATTTTTGGTTTTTTCGCATGTTGAGGAAGATCATGAGAATATACAAGAATCCAATCCGATGTAGGTAGGAACATTCCCCCAGCATGGTGTGATAGACTACTTCGATAAGGCAGGACAAACTGACCTTAGGAATATGCCAAGTAGTACTATGGTGGAATATGATATGGATACCAGCTCAAGCTATGGTATGGATGCGAGCAGATGGGTGTATGGATGATTAATGAAATGTGATGGAATGGATGAGTGAGTCGTGCAAATCCTGGCGGATGGGGAGTGTTTTATTTACACTTGGTGCCTATTTGCCAGGTTTTCACCAAGGTACTTGTCCAAAGCACCACCAAAGTGGTTTTCACTGAAGGATGATTTTTTATTTTTTTTACCGTTTTGTCTCCAAGATACTTGTTTGCCAGGTTTTCATCAAGGTAACCATTTTTTTAGGACTTTTTTTGATTGTTTTGTATTTTCTATTTCTATACCTTGCAAGTTCTTAGGCATAATTTTTTTTGAGATGACAACTGTTCATGGGTTCCTACAAAGGCTCGCCCTCTAGTGTCGATAACTAAAATTCCCTTGATTTATAGCTTGCAGTGATGATGAAAGGTCTCATCCAATTGGGTTCAAATTTTCCTTTGCTATCCAGGTTTGGTACATTCTTTTGGTTCTCTTTTAGCACAAGGTCACCGACTTGGAAGGTGCATTGTCTGATCCTCTTGTTGTAGTTGTGTTTCAAGCGATTTTGATAGACCTGTAGATTATTGAGGGCATCCATGCGCCATTCATCTAGTAATTCTAGCTCATTCAGTCTTGTAACCCTGTATTCATCATTTGTGATGAGATTTTGCAATGATATTCTTAGGGACAGGAGTTCGATCTCAATAGGGAGGATGGCTTCTAATCCGTAGACCAGGGAGAATGGGGTGGTGCATGTTGGCATGCAGATGTTGGTGCGGTAGGCCCATAAGGCAATATTTAGCTGTGAATATCAGTCACAACTAGAGTCATTCACTATTTTCTTGAGAATCTTCATAATGGTTTTTATTGGTGGCTTCTGCTTGGCCATTGCCTTGTGGGTAATATGGTGTGGAAAAGCGGTGTTGGATTTTGAATTTTTCACACAAATCATAGACATCCTGATTCTTGAAGGGTGTCCCATTATCAGAGATAATGGATTGAGGAACACCGTATTAGAGAATGAGGTAGTTCAGGATGAACTTGGATATCTGCTTTCCAATGATGTAGGTCATAGGAATTGCTTCGACCCACTTTGTGAAATATTCGGTGGCGGTGATAATGAACTTGTGGCCATTGGATGAGGTGGGTGAAATTTTTCCTATGAGATTGAGCCCCCATTGGGAAAAGGGCCATGGTGTTATGATAGGATGCAACTCTTGAGCTGGTGCATGAATGAGGTTTCTATGTTGTTGACACTATAGACATCTTCTAACAAACTCGTGTGCCTCTCTTTCCATTGTCGGCCAATAGTACCCAGTTCTCACCAACTTCTTAGCCAAGGTCATACCACTCGAGTGCAAACCGCATGTGTAATGCCCCGCCAAGTAACTCTAAAGAAAGTTGTAATTAACGACTTAAGTGAACCAATTTTTTTTATATAAAGTATAATAACATACACATTCACTTACTAATTAACAACAACCTCTAAGGCTACAAGGTTAGGATTACTTAAACCCACACATACATCTTACATAAACCATAGCAATAAATACTTTATGAAATAAACATCATACATCATAAGAATACCACATAACATAACAAGATGAACATCCAAGATACAATCTCATAAACATTAACTTAATCCAATAGTTACATCCCTCATTCCCAAAATGAGACAATAGTACAAAAGTATAACAATTACATAATCTCACCTCATAAACATAGGAGGGATAAAATAGCTTATACAAATAGAAATATTACAATGCAAGAAAATACAATAGAACCGCGAGCTGTCCATATAGATGTCTCACCTTCATGAACTAAAGATCAAGGGGGACCCAACGGTTTTGGTGCATGTTCCACCCAACCATGTGGTACTGAAGGCCCACCCCCCATGCTAGGAGATAGTAACCACATAACATGGACGAAGATACTACTACCTCTAACCAAAGGCAGACTCATAATGACATAACCAAACAAATGAACTAAACAAGTACAACTCAGGTACAACACTAATATCACTGACATAGGTCACATTGCTTCCAGACATAAAATCGACCAAGTATGTTCAGAGAACAATACACATATAAAAATACCAATCACCAAGGGAATCTCAAGTGCACACAAATTAGAACACATAACCACTCCAACTCTAGGAGGATACAAATAATAGAACACACTCCAAACATCTTAGAGGCAACAACACATAGTCCACTCCTTTCACAGGAGGTACAAAACATCCCCGTTCATGAAAATCAGGTAAAACTGAAAGGACGCCATGCACTACTCAATGGAGAACAACTAGATGACATAAAGATTCAACAACCCTTATCCTCTAAGTTCTTCTGAAAGACTTATAATTCAGGACTAACAATAGATCCCAAAACCCACAATGCAACTTGACTTCATAGCAACAAAAGCATTCAAGTCATAAATCAAATCTAATATTTGGATTTCCTAAACCCATATTCATTCAATAGGAATCATTAACAAGGTCAAAGACACACTTACAAGGTTAACTCAAATAATCATATACCCATATTTCTATTTCCATTATAAGAAATCTTAAACAATTTGAACTTACATCCCCTTACGAAATACAGAAAACTAGAACATTTAAGGCAATCACAAGAGCATTACTATTTTTGGATATACTAAATCCATATCTCCTTCATATTTCATTCACGATAAATTAATTTCTCTACTTGAGATATAATAAATTAAAATAACCATTTGCCTCATCAATATAAACAACTTCTTAATTTACTTTTAAATCGACACAAATCCACGCAAGTAAACTCTTTCCATTTCCTAACCAAATCTTACATCTCATTCAATTTTCTATTTAAACATTCAATCCCTTTAATATCATAAAATATTGTTTCTCTATCCATTTTCTCATATACACTAATCAAACCATTTTTAAATCTCTATTCAATAATATATTGCATGCTTCTTATTAAAATAAAATACGATAATAAATTTACACTTAATATATGTATATTTATGTTCCATATTATGTATACACCAAATATATATATTAATAACTTAATTATATATATATTCTTTAATATTCCAATCACAATGATTAAATTTGCTCTATGGAAATAAATGAAACAAAACAAATATTTTCCTTTTCCAATATAATTAGTTCCTAAATTTTCATCTAATACAACATAAACTATTGCAAATACTATATTCAAATTTTCTATCCAAAATCTATACCACGCATTCTAATTTTATCCTTTAAAATCTTTATTCCCAATAATATAAAAATTTTGCTCTTCCAACTTAATTGAAATAATTAAACAAGTATCTTCAATCTACAAATACAAGAAATACTAATTTAAACAATTTAAATCAATTTCAATGTTTACTTCTAAAACTACATCAGTTCTCTATTAACTAGATTCCTTTTGTTTTCCAACTAACTCAAATGATTTAATTATTTAATATAAAATGCCTTTTTCCTATTAAATTGAATTATGCATACTAATCAGTTCCAATAAAAATATTTCTTTCAGATACACAACTAACTCTTCTAATTTCTACAATTCATTATGTAATTCATTATATCGATAAAACTGAATTAAGAATTCATCGTTTCAAATAGGGGAGAAATTACACTAATATTTAATTCTCTAATTGCTCTTAACAAAATAAGTATTTTCAACTATAACTCAAAACATTTCGCTTTAAATTAAATAACCAATTGCCCTTGCAAATTAAATCATTATAAAATTAATCAAATTAACATTTGGTCTCTTCCATAACTTACTGTGTTAAAATAAGATCAATATTTGGACTATAACTCAATATCATATATATATTTTTCCAATTAAATCAAATTAATAATTAGACCTTTTACACATGAATTTAAATTTCACAATTAAATCTTAAATTATGCATTCTTTAAATCAGATATTTAACTCCTTCAATTAAACATTAACATGCCATTTTAGAATAAACAATAATTTCCCCATACGTTTATAATTTTATTTCCACTAATCTAATATGCAAATTTTATTTAAAATAATATAAATAAATATAATACTTTAATATTATAAATTATAATATAAAATATTATTAAATAATATTTTAATATTATAATAACAATACATAAAATATTAATATTTATAAATATCAATTTATTATTATTTTATTATCAAAGCAGCCATGGGAAAATAACTTAACAGTAGTCTTGTGTTTCAAGCATAATTCAAAAACTACAATCTAGGTATATGCAATTTTTTTATAGGGGTAAGAAAATTTTAAGGTACAGAAACCCTTTAAATTTCCTGACAACCCAGTTTGTGTAAATGGAGTTATACACGACGCAACTAGACCATTTTACCATGAAAAATATAACTACCCTACATATTTTAAAATCCGATTTTTAATAATAAACAAAGGGTTTCGTTTTCTAAAAACATTGTTCAATCTCTATGTTTGAATCCAAAACAAAATAATCGATTTCCTCAAACAAATTATATTCAACTAAGGTTTTCACAATTTTCACTCAATAATTTTTACAAAACAAAAGCTGCAAATTTATTTGAATCTTTTCTTCTAACAACAAATTTATTTTCTAAAACAGATTTAACAAACAAATCCTTAATCACTACTATTTTTAAAAAAATCAAGAACAATAAAAACACAAAAGAAAACCTGGCTCAAGAGGCTACAGGAAGAGATGAATTTCTGCTGCAAGCCTCCGCCAAAGATTTCCTGAATTTTGTTCAATCATCCAATGAATCCAATCCAAAACCCAACAAATGCAAACAATCTTTCATCCAATCAATTCTACAATCAAACTTTCTTCAAACCCTTCCTTTGTGCAAATTTTTCCAAAATTTCTTCTCTGCTGTAAAAATGCATTTTTTTCTAAAAACTTTTCTGCCCTAAAATTAAAACATGTCTTCCTTATAAATCAAAAATACCTAATATAACCCTAATTCACATTAGATGAAAATTAGATATTAATTTCAATTTCAATTTTTACTACCCTAATTCACATTGCTTGCAAATTAGATATTAATTTCAATTTCAATTTCAATTTCAATTTTTGAAAGCCCACTTTCAATTTAAAATGTAATTTCAAATAATAAATTAATTTCCAAAGTTGAAACTCATTTCCCAAATAAATATTTAATTACAATTTCTAATTTAATTCCCACATGTTGAAATTAAATTCCAAAATTAATTTTAATTCTTTTATTTCCTTTCATTTTCTTGCATCACGTTTAATTAATTAATTTAATTATTTAATCACTAAATTCAACCCCCTTGGATTAAATTCAATTGATTAAATAAATTAAATATAATTAATTAATTTTAAATATAAACTTTTATCCACATTGCATTACTTAAATTAAACAATCATCAACATGATTTAAATGCAATTATTCTAAATATCTATTTCCAAATCAAGAATCCTTCAAAATTAAATAAGATTAAAGCAAGGCAAAGAACGACTCGACACACACAACTGACGACACACTATGGCTAGGGTGTAGACTTGACACAAGTTACCTAGCTACTATCTCCCATTCAACTTAACTGTTGGATCGACACGCTCAAACCTGTGAACCCAGGTGGAGTCGATGTCATGTACCTGCAATCCTACAACCAAGTAAACAACATCATATAATATATCCAGCATATAATACACACCATGAAGAAGGAATTACGGATTTGTAGGGTGCTCGCAAGCGAGTGATGTGAACCTGTCTTCTTCACCAGTACACTCATCGAAACTGACACTTCCATCATAATTCCAATAGTCTCATAATAACATCTCATGCTAACTCTACAACATCATTACATCATTAAAGCATGTAAACTAAAGCCTCAGATAACCAAATTACATGACATAATATAGTTGTCGCTCAATAGTAGCAATCAAAACATCATAACAAAATGTATCCAGTATCAAAGTAGCTGCAACCAAACATAGCATAAAGCAAACTGAACAAGAAGCAAAATGAAGGGGCATTACATGCCATTGTGTACCTCAATCAAAGCAGTCAAGGCCTCCTCAAGTTTTAGGCAACGTAAAAGGGTTCCATCTATACTTCTTTGAAAGAGGGTTTCTCCTAGGATGACAAATCATAAGGACCTTTTGATAAAGGTTCACTTGAGGTTCAGGGTAATGTCAGCTAGGAGGATTCCTAATCTCAGATAGGTGTAAATTTCATGGTACCCAAGATCACCAGGACCAATGAGTTCGCACGCATATTCTGATTTGGGTACCTCGAAAGTTGGTATGAGAAGCTGCTCTATGAGGAATTTGTGTTTCGAGATGTTGCGAGGGATATCTAGCAAGGACCCAATCGTTGCCATTGCATCAGCTGCTCTATTGTTTATTCTTGGTATTTACTCAAAGATGATGTCGATGAATGATTCTTTGAGGCTTTCTACTACCTTTTTGTATGGTTCGAGCCTATCATCTTTAGGTTGGTATTCACTGTTGACTTGGTTAATGATAAGTTGCGAGTCTCCATAAACTTTTAATGTCATAATTCACCACTGTGCCACAATCTTGAGACCTATGGTTAAAGCCTCATATTCTGCAATGTTGTTTGTATAGGGGAATGCCAACTTATATGATCTGGGTATACAGTCAACTTGGGGGTGATGAAGAATACACCAGCTCTTGATCCATGTTGCGTATAAGAGCCATCAAAGTACAGTTTCAAGTGGTCGGCTGCACTGAGATTGAAAAGGGACTCATCTGAAAACTCTGATATGATCTGGTTGTCTGTGTAGAGGGGAGCCTCTGCTAGTTGGTGCGCAATAACTTGCCCTTTTATTGCCTTTTGCTCAACATACTCAATATCATGTTCAGATAGTATCATCACCCATTTAGCCATTTTTCCTGTAAGCATTGCTTTTGACAATAGATACTCGAGGGAGTCTATCTTAGCAATTAGTTTAATTTGGTGAGCTAGCATGTAGTGTCTAAATTTCTGGGCTGCAAACACCACAGCCAAGTAATTTTTTTCTATTGATGTGTAGTTGAGCTCGTGCCCCACCATTGTTCTGCTGATATAGTAAATGGTCCGCTCTGTTCCCTTTTCATCATGTTGGGCTAAAAGGGCACCAAGGGTGGCCGTCGTTGTTGAGATGTATAGAATCAATGGTTTCCCTACAATTGGTGGCATCAATACAGGTGGTGTAAGTAAGTATTCCTTGATCTTTTTGAATGCTTGTTCACACTTTTCGTTCCATTTGAATGCTACTCCCTTGTGGAATAGATGTGAATAGGAAATCTACTTATTTTCCAGTTGTGCTATGAATCTTCTGATTGACTGGAGTCTACCTTTTAATCCTTTGAGCTGCTTTAATGTTTTGGGTGCGTATCAAGGATTTCTTTTACCTTTTCAAGATCCACCTCTATCCCTCTCATCGAAACTATGTACCCCAGTAGATTTCCCAATTGCGCCCCAAAGACACATTTCTTTGGGTTGAGTCTGACCTTGTACTTTTCTAGCCTATCAAAGATTGCACTTAGAGTTGCTATGTGATACTGTCTTTTCTTTGATTTAGCCAATATGTCATCCACATAGTCTTCGACTATTTTTTGGATCATGTTGTGGAATATTAGTGTCATGTCTCTTTGGTATGTAGCTCCTACATTCTTTAACCCAAATGGCATCACATTCCAACAGTAGGTGCCCCAAGGACATGTAAAGGTCATCTTATGTTGGTCCTCTTTTGCGATCATTATCTGATTGTACCCTGAGAAGCCATCCATTAGGGACAACATCTCATGTCTAGCCATCATATCCACTATCATATCAATGTTGGGTAGTGGAAAATCATCATTAGGACATGCTTTGTTAAGGTCTTTAAAGTCTATGTAGATGCGGATGCCCCCATTTGGTTTTGAGACTCGCACAAGATTAGATACCCATTCTGGATAGTCAATTGGGCGTATGAAGCCAACCTCCAAGAGTTTCTGAAACTCTATCTTGACTAGCAAGGCTATTTGCGGTTGCATTTTCCTCAACTTTTGTCTAACTGGTTTTTCTCCAGGATAAACACCCAAATGATGAACCACCACCTCAAGATCAAGACCTGGCATGTCGGCATAGGTCCATGAAAAGTTTAATTTTCTTTCCTTCAGGAATGTCGCTAAAAGTTCCTGCTCTTCTGTCAGGAGAGACTCGGTGTAGAAGGTGATTTGTGGTTCTGTTTCCATTCCTAGGTTGACAGGATTGCACTACTTTGCCAGGACTGCTGATTTCTCTTGATGTAATGCAGTAGGGGGGAGATTGAATCCTTCATCCTCTAGTGCCTCAGAGAGGTTTTCACCATTGGATGTGTCCTTTATTTTTACTATTTTGTGGTTAGAGAGTGCCACAGTGTGGTTTTCACTCAATAACTCTGAGCTCATTCTCGATATTTTCCTTTTGCGACTAAAGGACTCAATCATCTCCCCATAGTATGCCTGGGTGTCCAATGTGATGTTAAAGCTTGCCTTATGATCCCCACATGGAACTGTATCCCTTAGTCCCATGAATTTTGAGAATGCCTCATCATTTTCGAATGAGTCTAAAATTGGTGGTCCACATTGGTCGTGATCGATGAGTTGGGGATGTACTAAGGTGATTCTTTGGGTTTGTTGGTTTGACTCGGCTGGGTAAGCACCAATAATTAATAGGGTGGAATCCTCAAAAATCCTAGGAAGACCTGCTAAAGTATCATCATCATCACTACTACTATAGACCTTGGTTATGTCAAATGTGAAGTTATCAAGAGGTAGGCCTATGGATACGGGTAATCTAAGGTTGGTTGTCGAGACCTAAGGAGAGGACCTGATTGCCCTATGGGGAGTACCTTTTCCATGTATGGTTATGCTCAGAGGAGTATACCTCAGGCCAAGGTTCCACATTCTTCTTTATACAATGATGGGCTCCAATTGTCCATCACTATTCCTTCCAAGCCTTTCATTTTTGTTATAGCCCATACCAAACATCATTTGCAACCCTCTATTAGTTTCATCCATGGATAGGGTGGGGGTGGTTCTTTCATCTTGGTACAATGTGTTTGAAACATCTTCCTTATCCAAATTCTCTACTGAGATCCCCCCTACAGTGAAATCCAGAGGGGTTTTCCCTAACAGCGTGGGCAGGTGTTTCAGCTAGTTGAGGTTGTCCATGTGACCTAGGAGATTGTGGCAACTCTCCTACAACAAATTCATTCCTTTTCATTCTATAGTCGCCGCATCCATTGTCCCGGATCATGTTTTTGATTTTGAATATGTCAAGGATGGTGGGTGTCTCTATCACAGAAGTGGAAGTGAGGTTGGTTGGGTCTATGTACAAAGTGGATGGGCCTTCATCATTTTTTGGTACTTGGGGGATCTTATAAAACTTGGCTTCCAAGTTTTTGCAGTAGGCGAAAGGTTCAAGATCCCCACATATAGTGAGCTCCTCATTTTGATGTGAGAACTTGATACATTGGTGATATGTCGAGGCCACTTCCTTCATTCCATGGATTCAGGGGCATCCAAG
Organism: Sequoiadendron giganteum; assembly: GCA_007115665.2. Taxonomy (NCBI): domain Eukaryota; kingdom Viridiplantae; phylum Streptophyta; class Pinopsida; order Cupressales; family Cupressaceae; genus Sequoiadendron; species Sequoiadendron giganteum. Next base: position 439,906,145 of record CM021102.1, on the reverse strand, counting down.
GAGAATATTATATGGTAGGTCAAGGTCGAGGACTTGACAGGTGGTCTCCATAGTTGTCGGTCCTACTTGGATAGGGATTTTGATAGTGCCTTGAGATACTCTTTCTTGACCATCATACGCCCTTATCATGATGCTTTTTTTTTTATTAATGGAATCCTCGGTGAATCCCAATTTCTTTATGAGCTTTAGAGAACAAATGTTAAGGCCTGCACCTCCATCCACTAGGACTCTTTTGACTTTCTTTTTATGAACTAGCACTTATAGGTGAAGTGTACGATTATGAAATGGTTGCAGGGGAAAATCTTTGTCAGAGAATGTAATGAGATTTGGGGTAGCAATGTTACCCACCATAGCCCAGAACTGCTCTGTGTCAAGGGTGGTGGGGATGGTGGATGCAACTAATGCTTCATCAAGGATCTTCCTATGGGCGGTGGAAATTTTTGAAAGTTCCATGATGGAGATTTGGGGAGGGGTTCTCTTCAGCTAGTCAATGACGTTGTAGTCATAGGGGACAACTTTTATATTAGAGATGGGGGTCTTAGTCGGTGCCCCAATAATGGTGACCTTTCTACCACATGTGGTGACTCCACAGTTGTTGTTGGCTCCTTTGACATTTATAACTATGACCATTTCATCGACACATCCAACTATTTCCTCATACACTAGGTTAGCACTAGCATATTTTTGCTTGCCCTTATTATTCCCCTGATTATTTCCTTGGTTGTTCCCTTGGTTGTGGTTTGGCATTGGATTTATGTATATTTTTAAGTCTTGGTTTTCGTCTAGCTATTCAATATTGATGATTTTATCCTCGATGAGGTCTTGGATGATGTTGTTTAGTCTCATGCAATTGGCAGTGGTATGTCCTTTGACCTTGTGGAAGTCACAAAGAAGGTTCTCGTTATACCACAACGTCTTGGTCATGGGCTTCGTGTATTGCTCAGAGTTAGAGATTTTGATTAGATTCTCCTTGACCAATTTCTTCATGATGGACTCGATAGATTCACCAAGAGCCGTGAACTTCCTCTTGGGGGGATATTTGCCTTGGGGAGGTGGTCCTCCTTGATTACCCAAGTTATTGATTTGATTGGTGGGGGTTGGTTGTTGTTGTGCTACTACCACATTAGTCTGCACATTGTTGCGATTATGATTTTGTGGTTGATGATGGTTTTGGATTTTCTGCTTAGGGGCAATGATAACCACTTTAGCATCGACCACGCCGTTGTTTGTGATTTTTCTGTTCCTCGACCATGTTTGAGGTTTATCATTATAAGTGTTGGACAAGCGATTATCCTGAGGTGGAGTGAATGATGAGGCACCTCCACATGAAGTAAGGGCTCTTTCAATGTTGAGCGCCTTTGGGATCAGTTGGTCATATGATGTAATTCATTGCATCTTCAAGTAGAATGCCAAGTTTTCATCTAGATTGACGATGATCGTGCAAACCTGTTGTTCTTTCGGCATGGTCGACTTGCTCTGATTGGCCTTGGATTGCCATCTTTGCAAGAAGGATGCGAATAGCTATCCTTTTCTTTGTTTGAGTGTGGATAGTTCTTCCAAACTAACATCCACACCCATGTTGAAAGAATAGTTCTTAAGGAAAGCTTCCACAATTTCCTCAAATGTTTTAATGCCTGTGGGTAGGCAAGAAAACCATTCCATGGCTGGACCAGTCAAACTACGGGGGAAGAGTCGCATTAGATAAGTGTCATCATATGCAACTTCCATGCAATGTACCTGAAATTCCCTGACGTGGTTTTCAGGGTTACCCATCCCATTATACTTGTCAAACTTGGGGATCTTGAATCCCTTTGGGAATGGTATCATGGTGAGACTTCTGTCGAAAGGATAAGGGCACAAGTTGCCAGGTGTCCTTGTTGTTTTTCCTACTTGTAAGTCCAACACTTGCTGCTAGAGCAGTTTGATTTGTGTTGCGACATCTTTGCTTGGATTGGGAGGTGTGATGAATGAGTTGTGAGGTGTTTGAGGTGTTTGGTTGGTGGGAGGAGTACTAGTGGGTATTTGCTACAAGCTCTGTTGTGCGTTCAAGGCTTGCTGGTAGGCCTGCATTTGTGTCAACAACGCTTGTTGTTGATCTTGCTACTACTGATCCAACAATGCTTGTTGTTAGTCCATCTATTATTGTTCCCATAAAGCCTGATGTTGGTCAAGTTGTTGTTGTGCTATCAAAGCTTGTTGTTGGTCTAGCTATTGTTGTGCTAACAAAGCTTGTTGCTTGGCTTGTTGTTGTGCTTGAAATTCTTGCAGGGCTTGTTGGTATGCTTGCAAGTGGATTGCTTGCAGTTGTGTTTGGTATTGTGCTTGTGCCTGAGCTTGTGCTTGTGCTTGAGCTTATGCTTGTGCTTGGGCTTGAGCTTGGCCTTGGGCTTGAGCTTGCGCTTGCACTTGGTCTTGAGCTTGGGCTTGCACTTGAGCTTGTTGCTTGAGTACTCTTTGTTGGTTGGCCTTTTGAATGGTTTGGATTAGAGTGGTGAATGAATTTGCTACATTGGCTTTTGGTGGGATTGGTGGTGGAATGGGAATGATACCAACCATTGTGGTAGGTGAAAGAGTTATAGTGGTGGTTGGGATTTGGGTTGTTGGTGGGGTGGTGGAAATGCTTGGTCCTTGAGGAGGTATGCTTTGGGAGACTTGAGGACCAATGGATGTATTTATCATGGTGGTAGGAATGGTTGTGGTTTGTTGTGAGGATGCAAGCAAAAGAAGAGGATTTAATGTGGTGGTCAGATTGCCTGGATTGGAGAAATTTTTGATGGGTAGGGGTGGGAAACCCACTCCAAGAGGTGATGTGGATGTGAATGGAAATGGGGGAAGGTATGATATACCACCTTGGAAAGAGAAAGGATTGACAAATTCTATTGTTCCAAATAAACCACTTTCTCCTTGTGGTAGAGAAGTCGGTATGTTTGATTGACAGGCTGGTGAAGCATGGAATGAAGATGCACTGGCGGGATTATGGAAGGTGAGTGGGACATATGGATGTAATGGATTTTTTGGGACAAACTTTTTAGGTGCAGTGGTGGCAGCCACCTCTTTGTTGGTCACAAGGTGATGCTATTGTAACTCTCCAAACATAGCACTTCCTTTGTTCGCCATTGGTGAGGTTGGTGTGATGGCTGACGTGGTGTGAGGCATTTCTTGATTGACATTTAGCATGGGGGGTGCATTTGTAAGAGGCATGTCTATATTGGTGCTTGTATCAAGGTCGGAAGGGAACTGGACCCCTCCTTCTACTAATGTGGTTAAGTATTTGAACATGGCACTAACAATTTTGTGGTTCTCTGAATTTTGAACCATTTTCATTATTTCAGATTGTGTCATCCCCATGTCCTCTTCATAACTCTTCTCTTGAGGATTTTGTGATGGTAAAGGAGAGTTACTTGGGGGATTGCTTGATCCCGCAAGGTTTGTTTCAGAAGTTACTTGACTCATGTCAATGGAAGTTGATATTTCGCTGATATTCTCCATGTTCATCTTGTATTGAGATCTTGTTTGGACCATAAAAAAAATAGGGATTTGTTGAATCCTAACCTTTTAGGCCCAAAAAGAGAAGAACTAGGGAAGCTAAAGATCAAAGAGGGATGAAATGATGATGAAATAAATGGATGATGTGAGTGAGTGAAACCTTTGGAGAAATTTTGAAGGGTTATGCTAAACATGTTTAGGACTTAGATTGACTATGATGGTTTGACTATTTGTATTGAGTTAAACAAGATTGTAGTGAAGTTGTAGTCCCTAGGAAGTTGTATTATCCTAAGGGAACTTGCACATGTTGATGAATTGGCCAAGTTCATTAAGCCAATGCGTTTGTGAACTAGTAGGCCTTAGGAAGTTGTGTTATCCTAAAGGAAAATTCATCCAAGAGATAGTGACTACTTTGGCTAGGTGTGTTAAGTCAAGATAGGGCGATGCTGGTTTTAGCCCCTTAAGTTTAGCATGAGTGATTTATCTAGAGTTCTCAAAAGGTTTGATAATGGGATGAGATTTGATTTAATAAAAAGATGGATGAGGGTGACAACTTTGATCCTAGACTTGAACCTAGACCCAACTCTTCCTACAAGACCTCGGTGTTGAAGAACACGCTAGACTTCCTATGTGAGGAAAGAAAACCTTTCAAAAAAATTGGGATTTTGTTGGTAGTAGAAAGCATACAAAGTCGGATTATTACTTGAAGAATTTTTGTAGAAGTTGTATACTAGTCTCTCTCTAAATTCAAGGATCATTTTGAGGCATTGTTCATGGGCTTTTAGACTTATTCTCTTGAACTTTGGTTTTGGAATCTTGATCTTTCGAGAAATCATTGGAAACAACACATATGAAGTTCAATTTGTCTCTTTATCTTGGCTTAATGAATTATTTTTATCAAAGACACTTGCTTGCTTATGTTTCAAACTATATATCTAATGTCCTACTTTCTTTCTCATCCCACAAGGTCCATTGTGTGGAAATCGAGGAACATAGGGCAAAAGTCTCCTATGTTTAACCTTATTGAAGACAAATGATGATAGAATTCAAGCACTTAGAAACCTCTAAGGATAGAATCCCTAGGGAAATTAAGAGTGCTTAAATCCATCAAAGGTATTTGTCTCCTCAAAGGGGTTTGAAATTTGAAGGTCTTGTAAATGTTTGTTTTGCAAATATTTTCGAGAACCAAGCAATGTGTATTTCCAAGAAATTTTTTACAACCCTAGGTTGATGAGACAATATTTTGTTGGATCCCCACTTGGATAAATCCAGCTACGCATAATTTGTGCAAATGGCTAAATGCTTGACCACACTGGCTCCCTTCCACGGCACACACTTCTTAGGTCAGCCAAGCATTAGTACCCATGAATCTCCCATGGTATACCTTTCATTTCCACAACAAAATTGCATGTATACATGGGGCGGCTTAAGAGCATATGACCTCTTGCACCAACAAAACAGATAAGGTTTTGGCCTTTTCTATACAAAGGGTTCTAATTTGGGCATTCCATTCATGGGGGGATTATCCAACATCGGCGAGAGTCCATTTCTGTCCATCTCATCAGAATAATCCTCATGATTCTTGAACTTTCTTCAAGAATCCACACTTATATACCGGTTGGAAGTCGCTTGGCTTTAGCGTGTTCCCGGTTGGTTCATTCCCTTGGGTGATTACTTTTTCCCACAAGGCAGGCCCTCTAAGATAAACAAAAGCGAGCTAACATATCTCGTCATTCACACAACCTTTGTTAAAAAACAAATGGGAAAACCTCCGCAATATGTCATGCTCACACTCGCATGTTTTGTTCAATTTTAAAATGCCCAAATTGAAATGTGGAGGCAATCTTTTATGCAACTTAGTGTCACCAAAAAAGACTTTTGATTCTCAAGATCGTCCTGAGGTGTGAGAGAAGCGCATACGCCTTTTTGAATGATACTACTTCGCAAAAAAGATTACAAGACACCAAGAACATATGTTTATTTTAATTCCTCAAAGCAATGATGAGTTATTTTTAAGCACCAAATGAAATGTGAGTTTTCCTTGTTCAATTGTTAGCCTTTAAACAAAATCTAGTATGTTTGTCTAAGGTTCTTTTTAGCCCCTTGGCAACTTTTGAAAGGAAATTTGATTATTTATTTTAGAACCAAAAGAAGTTTAGTATTCCTAAAGCCAATAAGATTAACAAATTCCTTTTAATCAAGAATCTAAAAAAAATCCTTAAAGAGTGTTGAGGAACACTTTAGAGTTTAAGAACACTTTGTAGAAAATGAGCATGATGTCATAACGAATATCTTACTTTGCTTAGAAAAGGAAATTTCTTTGTTCTTTTTAAATCCAAAGTAAGTCTAGTGTTTCTAAGGTCAAAGATATCAACAAATTTCTCTTAACAAGTAGGATTTTAAAATCCCTCGAAAGTGTTGAAGTACACTTAAGTGTTTAAAAACACTTTTTTGCATGATGAGTATAAGGTCATGATGAGCTTCCAACCTAAAAAATGGCAGAAAATAGAGGACACCAAATCAACAAATAGGTCCCAAGTTAGAAAATCCGAAAATCAAAAGGCACATGTCAAAATTTAAAACCAGACTGTTCTCCACGGCAGAGTTAGTGAGTGCGTTGCAATTAGCGGGTGCGGCATAGTTTGGTAAACAAGTGGTGCTATATGATGTCGCACGATTGACTGTGTCCGATGCTCTGCAAAAATAGAGATCGCGGGTGCGGTGCAATTCGGCAGGTGGTGGAGTTTGCAAGTGGTGACGTCTAAAAAAATTGAAAATTAAAAGCGGGAAGCGATTGCGAGGCAATATAGTTTCATGGATTTCAGTGGGTGCGGTGCAATACAGCATCTCATTTGAGTAGGTGGTGCAATATAGAACTGCATGAACTTCCTGTGGTGCAGTTTCCTGTGTGTACACAAAATGTTAAAAAAAACCATGTAATTTATGAAAAACGTGATGAAATCTTGAGATTTAGACCTCCTTCTAGTGCCAAAATGTGAACCCCTAAACCTGGAAATGTACAAGAGAAACAAAGCACATTAGTATGTTAGATCAAATGCATGTAATCAAGTATGGGAGATATCCCATAAAATCCATTTATTCAAACTAAATTAGGAAATGAAGAACTCACTAAACTTTAAATAAAAGAGACTCAATCCTAATTAAGCTAATAGCATGATCATCTTATGGGGGAATTGGTGCCAATGAAGTGTTACAATTGGCCCTTTCCCAATTCTTAAGTAGCAATGGTGTATGATTGAGAAATGGTCAAATCTCCAAAGAGATTTGAGCATAACCTTGTTGCAAACCTTGAAAGATGGTGAATGATTGAGTGCAATGGCAAAAAGTAACTCTCAATGTGAAGAGAGTAACTTTGCATGAAGATTGTGGATGTGAAATGAGGAGAGAAACCTCCAACTTATAACTTTCAATTTGGAAGAGAAAGTGTGATTTGAGCAATGTGGGACTAACTTTCAATCTAATGGTTGAATGCCACATGTCATGTTGTGAATGGTTAGTGGTTGTGCACATTTTGGCCAAAGTGCCAATAAATGCATTTAGTTTGAATTTGAATTTGTGAAATGACTTGTTGAAGAGGGAAGGGAAATGGAGTTAATGTCAATTGGCTCAATGCAAAGGAGATGTAAGAGGCTTTAAATGCCTTGTTGGAAGGACCAAGTCCACTTGGCCTTTTTGAATTCAAATAAAGGAATATTCCCTTTTGATGTTTTGTTGAGAGAAAATAGATGAATTAATAAATCAAAGTAATTGATTTATTGTGCAACTTGCATTCTCTAAAGGATGCGACATAGATTAAGATTAAATTAATCAAAGTTTAATTAATTTAATGAGATGTGACAATTTGGACTTAAATTTATGAATTGATTTAAATCAAATTGAGAGGAAATGATTAATTAAATAAATGATTTGATTTATTTAACTAAGGAGGAAAATATTAGATTAAATCAAATAAGGTTTAATTTATTTAATTTAATAAGCAGACTTCAAAGATTTTAATCAAATAAAATGATTCATTTAATTAAACAGAATTGTAAGGTTAATTAAATTAAATTGATTAATTTAATCAAAAAGAGGTGATAGACTTAATCAAATAAATAGTGATTCATTAGATTAAGGGATAGAATTATGATGAAGTGCTGAGAGTGTGATTCTAGAGGAAATGATGTTAGTGATCGGGATCAGGTGTGCCAAAACAAACTTGTACATTTTCCATGTCTAGAACTATGGCTAAAATATTACAATTTTTTGTTCACTATAACATTGCCTAGAAATATTAATTCTTAACTATAGTATTCAAGACAAAAAAATCACAAAATATTCCAAATTTTAAAAACTAATGATGGAAGTTTGAAAAATGTTGAGCCTAAGAAAATTCACCATTTGTCCTCTAGAGTTAGAATAAAGAGAAAGATGCTTTTAATGCTACTTACTGGAGAATAGAAGCATTTTCTTGTCATGGCATTCCATGAGACCACATTTCTTTGAGGAATTTATTCAAATAGTTCACTGCCTTGTCTATGCTACCACATTTTCATACATGTCTACCAAAGCATTTTATCAAATAATTCACTGCCATGTTGCTATGGCTAAAATCCTAAAGTAGGTTCTTTCAAACAAGCTATGGATGCTTGGAGAAAATCTATCAAAGTATAATAGTAAGAAATAGCATAGACAAGGGAGTGAACTGTTTGAAAAATGCCTCTAAGAAATATGGTCTTATGGTGATGGAATTCCATGACAATCCATTTTTTCAAACAGTTCCCTACCTTGTTGCTATGGCTAAAAGCCTAAAATAGGTGCTTTTGAACAATCTATGGATGCTTGGAAAAAATCTATCAAAGCATAATAGTAAGCAATAGCATAGACAAGACAGTGAACTGTTTGAAAAAAATCCTCAAATAAATGTGGTCTTGTAGTGATGGAATGCCATGAAAATCCATGAGACCACATTTCTTTGAGGCATTTTTTCAAACAGTTCACTACCTTGTGACTTGTCTATGCTACCACATTTTTCATACATGTCTACCAAATAATTTTATCAAACAGTTCATTGTCTTGTTGCTATCTCTAAAAGCCTAAAACAGGTGCTTTCAAACAAGCTATGGATGCTTGGAAAAAATATATCAAAGCATAATAGTAAGAAACAAGCTATGGTCTCATGGTTTTTTTCAAATGAAAAATTAGCGTGATTTTATTTGCATTTTTTTGCAAGCTTTAAACACATTTTTTGGTGATTTTGCAATTTGAAATGGGTAAAACGCATTGAGAAAAAGGTCAATGATTTTTTGAAAAAATTATCCAACTTGCAAAAAAAATTTAAAATCACAATTAATCAGGATTTTTTGCAGATTATGTTTCTATGGATTTGATGGTCTGAAGTTCATTTGATTACTTTGGATTTAATATATTGGTGTATACGGTATTTGGTCTTCACATGGATGTGAGTACATTTATAAGCCATAATGGCCTTATTGTGGCTTTTTTTAAGTCAAACAAGATTGAATTTATGGTTAGCCTAATATTCAACAATTGATGATTATGATTGGGACTAGGATTAAAACTTACTATTGGTGTCTCTGATTTGTACACTAGAACACAAGCCTGAGCACTAGCCTCAATCACTTTCCCTATAGTACACAACTCTATGCACAACTCCTTGCTCCATGCACAAGTTGCACAATACTTGGAACCATGTCATATAGCTAGGCACAAATCCTCACTCCATGAACCATCCACACAACACTTGGAGCCATGCCATGAAACTTCAAAAACATCATACAACTCTTGTACAACCCTTCACATCATGTGTCATTTATACAATTCCAAGGATCATTCCGCATAGCTACACAAATAACTATTTATGAGTTCCGTGCCATATTTTCATCTATGCACACAAGGCACATAGTCCAAAACACTACACAAAACCCTACACAACATCTCAAAACATTGTGCACCATCTAAATCCATGCAATCAACCATTTGGCACAACTTCTGGAGTCATTTCATGACAGGACACTTGTCAACATGGTGAGCAACCAAAAACCAACTCATCAAGAGATGAGGAGTCACACATCAATTAATAGGCAAACATAGGCAGATATAAAATAGATAGCAGAAAATGCATAGCCATACATCTCTTAAGAAAGGGATTGTTAACAAATATAGAGCTCACTTCAAGCATAATTATAGAATTTATTTCATCGATTGTGGAATATTAATAGTTGTTTAAAGATGTATTAAGGGTTTGTAAAGATGATGAAGGGGAGATTGTCAAAAAGGAAAGGGTGCAAAGCTAGAAAACACTATTGTTTCCACTATCAAATTTTCTTGATAATTTGTAACAACCTTGTAAAGAGAGTAGAGACTACTTGGCCATCAACTAATTTTTGTGTTATTGTTAGCAAGAACATTAAGTAAGTATCAAGTGGAGTTGGGTTCAATTATCAATCTTAATAGCCTCAACAAAAATCAAGCATATTGAAACCCTCTTTATGCTTATTTTGGTTGTTATAAATTGTTATGTTTGAAGTTCAGGGGTTTTCCTTTTAATCTTGAATAAGGTATTGCTTAACCTCTTATAATAGTTCTCATTCATGGGATAATAGCTCATAAGAATACTAGAAATGAGAAGTGGAAGGTTCTCTCAATAAGTGTTAAATTAATTTTTTATGGGGCCTCAAAAGGCAACCCAAGGTCAGTGGTGGGCTAGCTAGATCTCAAGAGATACAAAAAGTGACTTTGTGATGGGAAGCTTGATTTTTGCCAATATAAAAATAGATATACATATGACCTCATTATTTAGTCCTAAAACAAATTAAATATATACACATTAAGCCTTCCCAAGAAGTTCACTTGAGCCTTTAACTCATTATAAATCTCACCAAGATTGAAGTAATATAAAAGGTAACTCTATCTATAGTACATTGCAAGTATCTCACAACTTGATGGAAGATTTTAAACAAACAGTTTTTCAGGAGCAACTGCCAATTGCATTTTCTTGTCATGGAATTCCATGAAACCACATTTCGTTGAGGCATTTATTCAAACAATTCACTTCCTTTTCTATGCTACCACATTTTTCATACATGTCTACCAAATCATTTTATCAAATATTTCATTGCCTTGTTGCTATGGCTAAAATCCTAAAACAAGTGATTTCGAACAAGCTATGGATGCTTCAAAAAAATCTATCAAAGAATAATAGTAAGCAATAGCATAGACAAGGTAGTGAAGTGGTTGAAAAATTGCCTGAAAGAAATATGGTCTGATGGTGATATAATTCCATGATAATCCATAGAAATTTGCTTGTCATGCCATTCATCATGCCATTCCATCACCATTAGACCACATTTCTTTGAGGCAGTTAAAAAAAAAGTACACCGCCTTGTCTATGCTACCACATTTTTCATACATGTCTACCAAAGCATTTTATCAAATAGTTTGCTGCCTTGCTGCTATAGCTAAAATCCTAAAACAAGTACTTTCGAATAAGCTATGATGCTTGGAAAAAATCTATCAAAGCATAATAGTAAGCAAATTTAAACTTAAGCACCAATAAGCATGAATATTTTTTAGAATAATTTTCATTCATTTTCTCTAGCTTCTGAGTTGAAGAGATTCAAGTTTCCATAAAGGCCAAAAAGGCGATCTCACAAGAAGTGAGACACCCATGCATCAAAAATATAGATTAAAAGTATAGTAAATAAACAAAGAATAGAGACAAAAAACTAGCAAGAAACCAGAGACAGTTATTGGTCACCTAGCAGTTAGAGGCCTTTGACAACATGTCATTTGTTTTCTAGGAATTGTAGTTTCTCTTCAAAAGACAATGACTTTAATTTCTTGGTTTCATCATCATTGATAGGGTGAATGGTAGTGTTGGAAAAATATTTCCCTTCTTCTTGGAGACAAAAACCTTTAGAGGATCTTCCCCTCTGCACTTACCATGGTATGTTCCAACTACAAATATATTCAAAATCTAGGTATACAATCATTCCATATGCATGTTTTATTGTCCTTCTAATATTTTCCCCATATTTTTTTTGCTAGTGGAGGATTTAAAGTATGCAAGAAATACTTTATTTCTCTATTTCAAGCCTTCTATCAAACCAACCAACATAGAATTATGTATTTTGTATTCACATGTACCTCACTGCCAATATAATGGTATGTTCCAACTACAAAGATATTCAAAATCTAGGTATACAATCATATGTTGTAGTGACAAGTGCCCTGCTAGACATACATGAAAATGTGGAAGCATAGACCAGGCAAGCGAATTGTTTCCAAAAAATGCCTCAAAGAAAGTGACTTCTTAAAAAGGCATCAATTTCCAACGAATTCCATTTAATTCCACAATATCATAATTTAATTAATAATTATAGGGATTAATAACAAAATTAATATTATTTTAAATATAAGATTTTATACTGTGATTTAATCATTAGTTATATTTATTTGCTTCACTAGTTATTGATTCACTCATGGTAAATATTTTTAACCGACACGTGAAATGGAAATTCTCATACTTGGGAATTTCAATGACTATTATTCCAACATATGGCTTCTATCAAACATAAAAAATTTATAGTAGATTATTAATACTTCCAACCATGCAGCCTTAGATTTAAAATTCTTTATTTCATTTACCTACACTCATATATTCCTCATGAAGATTACTACTTTCAAATGATAATGCTATTATTTACTTAACAAGTAACTCACAATTACCATTTATACTTTTTCAGAGTACTCCCTGGTCTGTTCAGTCAATAAGCACCATGTTTTAGTTCTATCCTTAATATGTGTCAATATTACTTTAAGGGATAATACAATAGTGCTGATTTGGTTAATGATGATTTTTTTCTATCGCCTTCAAGAATTAATTTAATGTTGACTTATTGGGATATTATTTAGAGCAATCAACATTCCACTCCCCTAAGGTGAAAAATCAATGACTCTGTAGTAATATTGTCACAATTTTGAATCAAAACTAGTTATCATGATGATTGTCAATAACAAAACTGTTTCAATAATCAAGGGCTTAAATAAACTCCAACAGCTATAGTTTGAGAGTTTCAAAGCTTTGATAAAGTGAGCTAGGATTAAATATTATAGGTTTTCAAACTATGTAACATATAAATTTTCTTAATGGCAGATTATATTAATGTGGCCATTTGATTGATAATATATGGTGACAATGAATTACATTAAGCTTTCTTTTGGTTTCTTACATCCATGTGCTTGATGCGATATTATCTCTTTTTGCTTAATTTTTTTTTTTTATATATGTATACTACAAAATGATAAAATATCACAAAATTGGATTTGTCCAGTCTTTGGTTCCAATCTCAATAGCTTCCCTTCTTGAATGATCCAAAGTTGGCATGAGAGCCTCTGAAATTAACTAGTCCATCATTCTGTTTGAACCACCAAGTATAAAAAAAAATGCATGGGAAAGCAAAACACAAGGCCTAGTATCCATTTGCACAATAGCATCATTGTGAAGGGCATACATAGAAGAACCTAACAATGACTAATAGAAAATAGCAAACCTAGCAGCCAAGATTAGTGAAAATCATGTTGTGTACCAAGGCACAACTTATTATGAGTTTTATGTTGATATTAGACCTTAATTTTATTATTATTGTTTAAGATATGTTCTATCTAACCAAAGTAGTTGCCCCTAATTTATTTTTTCAGAATATTTGTGCTTTCCATATATATTATTCTTTGTATTTTCTTTTATGTAAATAGTGAAGGAAATCAAGTGGTATTAGAGCTTCAATTAGTGTTTTTTTTCAATGCAATAATGATGGGAGGCATTTATTCAAGAATTACTAAAAAAAAATTAACAAAGGAAGAATTGATGTGATTGCTTGTAAATTTCACAACAAATATTAAGGAGCTGGTCTCTTTTTGAAAAAATAACAAGGGTTCTATAGCATGGTTATCCAGTTGGGGATTGGGAGTAATTCAACCAAATAAACCTAAGAAAATTTCCTACAACTAAATTTAAGCTAAGAAAGTCAAATTAAAAAGAATGAAAACAAAACAAACTTTGATATGTTGGTGAAATTTAAGCAAAGCCATGAGAAGTACCTATATAATGGTGTTGTTTTTCTTCTTAGACTGCTCCTACTAGAAATTTTGGAATCTTAAACAAAAAAATTCAAAGAGATGTGATCTTATAGAATACATTGATTGCAGGGTATGCGCAAGATGGATTTGTTGAAAAGGATTTTGAAACCTTCGAGCAAATGCTATTGGTAGGTGTAAGACCTTCCTCCACAACCTTCACTAGCATTCTTTTTTCCTGCACAAATGAGATCTTTGGAATAGGGTATGGACCTCCATCCACCCTACAATTTATGTTCAAAATGGGTCTTTCTAAAAATTCCTTAGAAAAAATTTAGCAAATGCAACCGGTGGGTGTAAAGCCCAAATCCTCGACCTTTAATCTATTCACAGTAAATGAATTTTTCTTAAACCCTAATAATTACACCTATAAACGTTTAATTTGAAAATATCAAGGTTTAAGGGCTTACTTAGATACTTGAGTTCGAAACAGGAAAACCTTGAACCCTCGGTGAATCCTTATTTTCAGACTGCAGCTCACCAAATTGGAGAAGTGAAAGGTCAATACTTGTGAGGAAGATTTTGGAGGAGCGGGAACCAATAATGACGGGAGAAGCAGCAAAATATGGTGAAAAGAAACCAAAAAAATGGCAAAAAATGATGAACGACTAAGATTCGTTCAATTCTCTTTTTTATTTTTTATTTCAATTGTCTCTTACTTATTTTTCTCTTTATTATATATATATGTGAGACATTTTTATTTAAATATAAATATGAGACAATTTATCATTATATTTGAATATTTAAAATGAGCTAACTTTATTTTATTTTATTTTTAATTTAATTTAAATTGTCTTATACTTAAAAGGGAATTTTAATTTTTTTTCCTCATTGGTATTATCTTATTATTTTAATTTTCAATAGCCTTTTGATTGAACATTTTATTTTTCTTATGTATTCTTCTTTATTTGTAGTGTATCCTTTTAATTGAATATGTCTTTTGGTACTAGTGGCCTATTGGTTATCTGTTATTATTCTTGCTATACATGCCACCTCTCTCCCTCATCCCTTCTCTTGGCCTTTTTTAGCTAATTCTTGGTCTGCAACTTATCATTTTTCTCCTTGAGCTCTCATCTATCCTGATGATGGATCACAAAGTGTGATCGGAAATTTTGATGCAAAAATTCTTACATAATCAAATCTAGAAATCATTTAACAATAATCTATATGGATTGTGGAAACTTGATATCATTAAGATTTGTTTAGTCGTATAAAATTAATATAATAAATATAATATAAAATATAATTAATATATTATATATATTTAATATAATATTAATAAGGTTAAATTATATATAATATTATTATATTTAATAGTATATATAGGTTATATTATTATTATATATTGTATTCTATAATAAAAAATAAAAGTTAAAGAATGTAAATGTTAAATTATTTTATAAAATATGTGAAGGCCTTAAGACTGCACCGAAAGGCAATGCCTTCCATGCAATAGGTATTTTTGGTGCACCAAGCAACCTAGGTAGCCAAATGGCCCGCTTAGGTAGGGGTCCAATGAGGGGGGCTTAATCTCTATGGATTATGATCAAATTTGAAAGAAAAAGAATAGAGGAGTAATAGTCATTTATTTAATCATTTTACTTTGTCTGATATTAGTCATTTATTTAGTCATTTAGTTGTGATTTTACCTGATGACCAAATTAGTCATTTATTTACCAAATTCTACTAGCGTTAGTCACATGACTAAAATTTTTAGTCACGTATTCATTTATTTGCCAAATTCTACTAGTGATCTCTGTCAGAATATTTGGGTTCATCAACAGTGTCCTTTAAAGCTCCCCCGGGTTGTTTTGCATTAAGTTGCTCAGTCGGTGGGTACATTCTACATATAAGCCATGAAGTTTTGTGACAGAGTGGGCAATGCCATAGTATTTTTCATTAGGGAAGGATGAAAAGTGGATAGAGTAGGCAAGGGAGGAGGATGTGAAGAAGTTGATAGCGGGGAAGTAGTGGAAGAAGAAGAATCCAACATCACCACAAGAGCAGTTGGTGAAGTGGAGGCAAGGTGAATAGAAATGTTCATGACAGGTGGAGATGAAATGGGAAAATATTGTGTAGGAGGAGGTGGAGTGGTGGCAGTAGCAATAGTGAAGGACGTGGAGGTGGTGGGTGGTGGAGAGAGAGGCCGCTCAAATTCTTCTTCTTCAGGTTGGGGCTTTTCCTTTTGAATGGTGGCATTTCTAGCACGAAGGTTCATGTTCTTCCTTTCTTTGGTTGAGGTGGTCCTTCTGTCATCTTTTTGGTATAGACTTTGTGCTTAGGCTTACGCTCAAGCACCTCCTTCCTCTTTTTGGATCTTGTAATGGGTGGGGATTTTAGTGCTTCACTAGAGGATTCCGCAACAACACCGCTATCAGCATCACTACTCATTTCATCCTCAAGCTCCCCATATGTAAGCTTGACACCTTTTTCCTTCAACTTGGCAATTTGTTGTTCTAGCCATTGTTTTGTTCTATTCTCCATAGGATGAGTGAGAACATCCAGGTCAGTGATCTCCTCTTTGGCCTAGTTTATCATTGATAAAGGCCCATTCATCAAGGCATCATATCTTTCATCTATCATGTTGTCATCATCGACAACCTGGTCTGGCGCTAGAAGCGAATTGGTTGATTTCACAAATGCGAGGTTCATTCTCATATAGTGGCACATCCGCACCTCCTTGTCATCTTTGCAATTTTCCCAAAAGTATTGGACATGAGGTCGATGGGAATATTCTCTCCCAACCCATTTCTTCAACTTTACCTTGGGTTCTATTCCTCCTCTATCTATATGAAGGTCAAGATTATACTCAACCAACTCCTTCTCTGAATATTTTGTGCATTGGGCAATAGGGCAAGCATTTATTCCTTGTCCAAGAGTGAGGGGATATGGGACCCTTGATCTATGTTTATTTCTTAACAAGGTATGGGAAGTTTATAGATATTGAGTTACCTTCAACATAATAATCTTGTCATTGGGGTAACATGGTAACTTGTAAGGCCTTCCCAAGAATCCCTCAACTCTGATGTAAGTGAAATTAGGGAATTAGATGAACAAATATCCAAACCCCTTCATGAAAACTTTTTCACTATGTGTTACCCTCCTCTCAAAATATCCTCCCACGAGTCTAATTATGTGCCTCATGAAGGCATCATTTACTCTTCTATACTCCTTCTTGAATTTCATATATTATAGTTGAGGATAGCAAACATATACTTTTAATTATCCTTGCTTGGTTCCTAATTCTCCAGCACAAAAAAAATCCTTTATATGGGAACCTAACCACCAGGAGGTAGACAAAATACAAAGTCATATAGAAATGAGAGGTCTTTTTTACCTCCATTAATTTCCCATGCATGTTGTCACTAATCATCTTTTCCCAATGGAACCGAGTCTTTCCCCCGAAGATCTCTTCTATAAAATAAAACATCCAGTTCTCAAAGAATGTAGCTATGGGAAAACCCATTACTCTACTTAAGATAATGACCAGATCATGGTGCTCCTCAAAGAAGTCAATCCTGTACAATTTTTGGGGAACTTTGGCAGCGCTTACTCTTTTCTTTTTCAATCAATTCTAGTCGATTATTCATTTGCACCCGATGGGATCCAGCTGCCATACCTAGTTGGTGAATTCTTTCTCAACTTCCTCCATCTTATCAAATACTAGGATGCCAAAGGTCCTACTGATTGACTTTGTAGAAAAATCCACCAATACTCTTCCATCATGATCAATTATCTTTCTATTGGAGTGATACTACTCCTGACAGACCATTACCAAATCTAGGGCTATAAGTTCAGGAGGGAAACTAGCTGCTTTAGCTAGGCCACTCTTCTTGATTTTCAAGGCCCTATTTGTTTCGGGGTTCAACATAACTCTCTCCCTAAATTCATCTATACTCACATGTCCAAAGTCAATATGTGAGATTCCTCCTAGCTGGAGGTGATCTTTGACATGTGCTCTACCCCATGAAACTCGTATTTCATTTGTTCTTTCTCTTATTTTCCTCTAGGAGTGTGAGTAGGCTTCTTTCCCTTATCAAGCTTCTCAGAGGGCCCCACATCAGGTTTCATAAATTCTGCATGCAAAATATGTAGTAAGTGCGCTTACATATAAATCAAAGCAGGTGTTAATTAAATCTCACAAATCGAGTGTTAGATCTGTTCATACATCATTGAAAGATCACAAAATTCATCATTATCAGTCATTTTGGGCTCATTCAGATCATTTAGGCCAATATGGGTCTAGTGGTGTGGGTTTCCCCTAGGTGGAAGTTGTAGAAGTGAAGGCAGTTAAATAACGTCCATGTGGCCATGGAGACCCATAAGCTGTCGCCCACATTAGGATTTCCGCCTTGTTTTTGGAGGGAAGATCTATGATGAAACATTTAGGCACTTGTGTAATTGGCTAATGAAGTGCTCATAGTCGTTGGATTAGGCCTTGGTTCTTTTGTGGGCTTAGGATGTGCGGGTGCCATGAGGTGGAAAGGTGCTTGAGCTTAGTCGTTAATTAATGGCATTCAACAGGCAGTGACCTGCACTTAGAATTTCGTATTACGGAACCCGCGGCAACTCAAACATAGTGAGTTATACCTTAGATTTTGATTGCCTTGGAAAATGCGAAGGGAGATTATTGGGCCACCGTAAGGTGCTCTTCATTAAATAATGACCTTGAAGAGACGACAGTCCACATATGACAGTTTGCATATAGTCGTCTGTATAGGCGGTCCCACAACAAGCTCGTTGACTTGGGTTTTACATCAAAAATCTTCAATATCTTGGAAAAGGGATGACCATCCTACGGTCCATAGTGTGGGATGACACGAGCGCTTGGATGCTAGATAGCAGCAATGGGTCGACGGAGTTCCAACAACATCCACTTGTGTTGAGGTTCCCACAAGGGATTTAGAGTTAGCTAATCTTAGCAAAGGCCAGGTTTAGGTCCATTTGACGGTCAGAGACAAAAGCACATCCCGCAACATGGGAAGGCGTCAAGGCTTGGCACTTAGGATAGTGGCGAGAAGGAGACGGAAATCCAATGGTGGAAACCCACATGGATGGGCCTGCATGGACTTACTTAGCCATTTTTTTGAAGACCTTAGATCTGGTGCAGGACCGACCATGCGAAGAGACATTAAACATTAGCCCCTAAAAGATGACGAAGGGGAGGGTGCCACCCACAAGCAAAATTTTGCAAGAGGGTTTTTGCATTCGCCTGGAGACTTAGTTGTTTCTTGGAGGTTTTTAAAATTTAAAGGGGACGACAATGATAATGATGCGAGGTGTGAGGTTTTTTCTTCCATGCAAAGAATGGAGAAGGTGAAGTGAGAATCTACATACACAAAGACGCAGTTTTAACCAGAGGTGAGGAATTTTAAGGTGCTAAATTGATTCCCAATGCAACGTTGATGGCCTAGGAAGACTCAAATAAGATTTCCACAGTGAAAAAGGATTTAGATTTCAAGGATCCTAGCATTTAGAAAACCCTAGTTTGCAGAAAGAAATTCTAATCAAAGGTCTAAGTGTGGACTTACTTGAAATCTGTGTGAAAGAAACTGAAGGAAACTTGATCCAAATTCACTAAAATCCTTACACGAATGAGATCTCTTCATTCTCCATCAAGAATAATTCAAACTACTGGGGTGAAAATGATCGGTTTGACCCCTCAATTTATAGGCAAAGCATCATTAATTGCATGCATTTAATTTTAGTATGGCGGAAGGTCGGGTTGGTGAACTTGCAAAAACTTGCACTGGGTTGGACATTCGGCGAAGACCCAAGTAGCGGAGGGTAGTGCGGATCCCGCCATGTGAACGGTAACCTTGGGTCAGCCACTACTTATTGGTGAAGTAGCAATGGCATCCCGCCAAGGGAGACCCACAAATTTGGGTCTCCAAGGCCTTGTGGATGCTGCGGCAAAAGGCCAAGGGAAACCCGTAGAGACAAAATACTTAGCAAATTTTGGGGTGGTGATTTTGGTCAATTGGAAATTGGTGACTTTACTGCACATGACCAACTTAAGCTTAGGAATGGGAGCACACAAAATGAGGCAAAGGTAAAAATGTCCTGATGAAAGCGCAGAGGGAAGAGGGGGTCCCTGGTCTGAATGGGGCATGTGTGCAATAGGCACAACAATTCATAGTATGAACTAAATATGTTAGATCCAACAAATTTAAACCATATTTAATCACCTAAGCAATGATCCTAATGAGATATTTGAAATCATCAAGAAACTAAATAACCATTAAACTAACATGAAATCAACATGAAAGCATAATAAAAACCTATTCTAAGACCTCAAATCTTATCTCATTGGGGGAGTGGTGTCGGATTGATGTGGAATGGCAACCCTTTCCCTATCCCTTGGATAATATGAGTTGTTTCAATTGATTTTATTGAAGAAAAACAATGAACCAATGAAATATGAATGAAACATGGATGCAAAACTAGTTTAACATGATGAATATGAGTGTTAAATGTTAAAATGCTTGATGGATATGGATACAAGCTATGCTAAATTGAAAAAAAATTCAAAGATGCATGCCATGGATGTAAAATATGCTAAAATAGATGTGAGATAATCTAAAATGGAAGCCATTAGTGGATTCTTAAGCTAATATGGATGAAGATTAATCTAAAATTCTTAACAAATGCTAAATATGGATGCAAGTGGCTATGAATTTCAATAGCATAACTTTTCTATCAAAAGATGGATCCATTCTCTCTAAATAGTGAAGTATTTATAGGAGAGAAAATGAAGAGTCAAGGGCTAAGATTGATTTGATCAATCAATGGTCAATATTGAATGAAGGGGGAAACATGGATCAAGGATTATCATCAATGGATGAGAATCAAAGATCACATGGATCAAGGAAAGACCGAGGGATGAGAATGATTCAAACAAACACACCTTGTAACAATTTTGAAAGTTTGTTACAAAGTTTGTTTGAAAGAAATCATTCCCTTTTTGGAGTCAAATAGGAGAATATTCCTTTGGAATATTCCCTATGCAAGTGGATGGGAGGGGAAATTAGCAATTTAGTAATTAAAACTAAATTTGAATTGTGCAAGATGAGGAATAATAGGATATCCATTAAATAATTAACTTATTTAATTAATAAGGAGTGCAAATGACATTTAATTAAATAATTTAGGATTATTTGATTAAATGAGAGGACTTAGGGTTTAAAAATAATAATTTGATTTATTCAATTAAACAGGGTGGAATGTTAGTGTGTGTGAGGATATGAATTAACCTAATTAGATTAAATAGATCAATAGATGAAAATGGTGCATTTAATTAAATAACTAGGATTATTTAATCAAACAAGTGAAAAGAAGATGGATTTCAAAATGAAACGATGTTAGTATATCGGGTTCAAGTGTGTAATATCATTCAAGACAATTTTAAGTGTTTATAGGAGGATTTTGCCATGTATATCACTATCATGCATAAATATCAAGAGTCAAATATTGACTGGGATAAAGATATTGAAGAAATATGAAAATGAGTTAGAATCAATTGCTTTAAGATTAAAATTTATTCCAACTCCCAGCCAAGCCAACCTAAATAGGGTATTAAATAAATTTCAAGAGTTTTCTAGGAGGCAACAAATGGGAAAGGAGGGTGAATAAAGAGCCTATCTACCTCAAGTTTTGTGTCATTCTTCATAAAAAAGTTAAAGAATAAGTCGGATGCCTAGAAATCAGTGCCAAGAGGTTTTATTTAATATTTTTAATGGAATTTTAATGTAAAAACGGGTTTTAAATTTTTTTAATTTTGAATTTTAAATGGGCATTGAAATTGTATGAGGCTGAAATGTTTTGGCCAACCTAGTTAGGCATTTGTCTCTTGATGTAATCTGGATCATTTCTTTTAACCCTAATTTTTTATCAAACTCTACAAATATGAGGTCTCTCCTCATTTGGAGGGTTGATTATGGAATAGTTGCAAACTTCTAGCGAAATTAATATAAGAGAAGATATTGATTCATTGTTCTTTTCTATGTTATTTTCATTCATGTGCATGGTTCCTATATTTCCAAGCTATTTCAATTATTAATTTCAGATTTAGTTATAGTTATTTCATGTTGGTGGTGAAGTATTGAAGGTGTTTGATGAATCTATTGTTCATACTATTTGGGGCTTGTTGATTGTGAGTCACTTTGCATAGTTAGCCTAGGTTATAGCTTACTGCCTTAGTTCAATTTTCGATGTTTATGCATATCATTCAAATCTAGGTATATGTTGAATATTTCACAATCTAAAAATATTTGCATTCCTTTGAATATTGTACTATTTCTATGATACTATGGATGTTATCTTGGTTAAACAAGAATTATTTACTAGGGATTTGTCCACCTTGGATGTTGAATTTTTTACATGATTGACCTTAGGATTTAGATTTAGATATCTCTTGAACCCTTGAATCTTTTGTTGTTTCTTTAAAATTTGTATTAGTTTAGGATTGCAAGCATCATTGAATTGTTGTATTTGATGAAAAGCATTATTTTTAGACCTCAAATCTAGAAATTATAGTTAGGGTTTATCCTTATTCTCAGATCTTACCAAACCCTTGTTATAAACCATAAGTTTCAATCTTTGTTTTACCATAAATTCCCCTTGTGATTACCATCAAATCACATCAACACTGAGTTGTTTGTACATTGTCAAGACCTGACATTAGAGACCTTGGGTTTTGTTTTTTGAAGTTCTATGAGGAAAATCACCTTTCAAGAGAGATAGAATACTTGTGCTTTATTTGTGCTGATTAATGCTAAAACACCCATCAACACTAATGACACTAATAAGGAAAAGATATTATTAGTGAAATTCATTCAATGTATGTGGACCAGTGGATGTTGACTCTTTGGGTAAATCTCAATATTATCTCTTTCATTAGCAATGTCTCAAGATACACATGGCTTTATTTTATGCGTTTTAAATATGAATTTTTCACTAAGTTTTAGGAAATTAAGGACTTATTTGAGAATAAATAAAATTATAAGATAAAAGTGTTAAGATCTAACAATGGGGGTGGATATTTTTCTAGGGCATTTGATGAGTGTTGTGAGCATGTATGTATTGTCTGGTAGAAGACGCCTTATACTCCATAATAATATGGGGTAGCAGAAAGAATGAAATGAACCTTGATGGAAAGAGATAGGAGCATGTTTAGTGGTGTTAAGCTTCATGGATTATTTTGGGAAGAAGCAATTGGTACTATTTATTATTTTATTAATAGATCTCCTGGTTAAAATCTTGTTGATAAAACTCCTTATGAAGTGTGGATAGGTAGAAAGCCTTTTGTTTCACACTTAAGGGTCTTTGGTTGTGACATTTTTTTTCATGTGCCTCTAGATAAGAACTTTAAGTTGGATCCAAAAGCTTAGCAATTCATCTTTGTTGGTTATGACGAGAATGTAAAAGATTATAAGCTTTAGAATCCTCTAAATTGGAAAATGATATTTTCTATAGATGTGATCTTCAAGGATCTTAGAGCTTACTCGAGATAAGAATGACCAATGGAGAAAGATAAGAAAAAGATAGTGCACTTAGAGACAAATATTGACAAGTAGGAAGATGCACATGTTGAAGAACAATTAGATGGATTTGAGGATGGAAAAGAAGAAGAGGGTTTAGATATTTTTGAGGATGTGAGAGATGAGAACACAAAAGAATAAGAACAGGAAGAGCCTATTACTCCTACCTTGAGGAAATCCACAAGGCAACATAACTCAGTTGATAGGTATAGCCCATTATATTACCATTGTGTATTTTATTTTTTGAGTAGTAACGATGAACCTATATCTTTTAGGGAGGTTCTCTCTTTAGAGGAAAGTGATTCTTGGTTGTAGACCATGCAGGAGGAGTTGATGAATTTGTATAGTTGTGATACCTAAGATCTTGTTAATTTTTCCAAAGGAAGGAATCCCATTGGTTGTAAGTGGGTATTTAAAAATAAATTTGGATCAGTTGTTCGATTAGAATGGTACAAGGCCAGATTGGTGGCTAAGGGCTACTCACAAAGAGAGGGAGTTGATTTTGGTGAAATTTTCTCTCCTATTTCTAAATTAACTTCTATTAGATTTCTATTATCTATTGATGATAACTGTGATTTTTAGATAGATAAAATGGATGTTAAAAATACTTTCTTGCATGGGGATCTTGAGAAGGAAATTTATATGCAACAACCTGATGATTTGTTTGTGAAAGAAAAATATTAATTGGTTTGAAAATTAAAGAAATATTTGTATGGTTTGAAATGGTCAACTAGATTTGTTAGCAAAATTTTGATGCTTTTGTATTTAAGTTGGGTTTTTTGATAAGAGAAAGCAATATCATTGTGTTTATATGAAGTTTATTGATGATCAAATTCTAATTATTATCTTGTATGTTGATGATATGTTGTTTATTGGTAACAATAAGGTGATGATTAGTGATCTCGAGACACGCACATTTGATATGAAGAACTTGAGGGCTAAAAAATCTATTCTTGAGATGGATATCAATGGAGAACATGGTCACATACAACTTTGGTTAAGTTAGAGTAAGTGTAGAAATTATGGATGCTCAATAACCCTATGAAGATGCAGAACTTAGAGGACCTTAACCAAGAAGAATATCACCCACAAAGAAAGTGTTGCAACTTAGGCATGCAATTTGAGATTCTATTATGAGATATTGATATTGTATGATACAAATGAATACAAGTACCTTCCTTATATATGTAAGGTTTAGATGTAGTATGAAATATGATGTTTACATGTGTCTTGATATAGCAACATGTAACAACTAACTAACTACCTAGGATGATATGAAGTCTTGGATATGACTTCTAGAAGGAATCTTATTTCCTAAATACATGTGAAGGGGGGTGGCCCCATTATAACTAATTTCCTTGTAAATGAAATGTAGGAATTAATTAAATAATATTCCTAAGTAAACTTATGCAAGTTTAATTAAATATTAATTACACCAACAGTAAGTATGTTGATACCATTTTTCAAAGGTTTAATATGCATGTCTTTAAGCCGGTTAGTATTCCATTTCTAGTTGGTACTAAGTTGAGCTTAGATTCGTGTCCTAATTCTGATGATGATTATGAGGATATATCTAAGGTTCCTTATGTTAATTTCATTGGTATTTTATGTATGCAATAGTTTGCACTAAACCAGATATAGCCCAAGTAGTGGGAGTTCTAAGAAATTTTATGTTTAACCCTAGTAAATACCATTGGACTTTTGTTAAGAGGGTGTTTAGATATTTGTGTGTTACTTTAGATTATTGTTTGTTTTATCATGGTACTAATGATTTGGTAAAGTCATTAGACATATAGGGGTTTGTTGATGTAGATTAGGTAGGTGACTTGGATAGTCGAAGGTCCAATAGTGGTTATGTATTTACCTTTTTTGGAGGTGCAATGAGTTGCATGAGTAAGAAGCAACCTACACTTGTTTTTTCCATCACTAAATCAAAGCATATGGTTGCTACACATGCCTCTAAGAAGGTGATATGGTTATAGAGGCTTGGAAATGGTATTATTTTTTATTGTAGGATAGTGAGGATTGGATGTGACAATCATATTGCTATTTATTTGACAAAAAATCTTATGCATCATCCTGATATTAAATATCACTTTGTGTGATAAATGGTTGAGAATGGTAATTTTTTAATTGAAAGGGTTGACACTTTGGATAATGTTGTAGATTCTCTTATGAAGCTAGTGACCATAGATAATTTCTCTTGGTGCAGGAAGGCCATGGGCCTTGATCACTATACTTGATTTTATTATTTGTATATCTTGGATGTAACTTGTAATACCCCTCTGTTTTTCTCTACTATGCGAACAATGTTGTTTTCCCTTTTATGCTTTAGTATTGTGTTGTACCTTGACTATGTACTTGGTTACAGTTGATCACTATTTTATCATGATGTATCTTGATGTGATGATACTATATTTTGATTAGATTATTATGGCATGTTTGGAATTAGCATAAGTGGATATTTAAATTTATGATGTTTCATGCTTTGATTATGTTGCTATATTAGATGTGTCAGTTAGCACTACTGTATTGGTGAAGAGGACGGTATCACATCACTCGCTTGTGAGCGCCCTGTGATTTCATGATTTCCTCTTCACGGTGTGCCTTGTTTATGACATATTATTGCATGTAGATATATTCCTTGCTTGCAGGTTGACAGGTACAGGACATCGACTCCACCTGGTTTCACAAGTTTGAGCGTGTCCAAGGCCCAACAGCATTCGATTGGGAGATAGTAGCTAGGATTTATGTGCCAAGTCATCACCCTGGTCATAGTGTGTCAATGTTCCTAGTGTGGTCTAGTTGTTTTATATTGTGCAATTTTCCTTGTTTCAGTTTATTTCGGAAGCAAGAAAAATGTTAAAGTAGATGCTTTTGTAGTCATGTTGGTGAGTAAATTAATTTGGTTATATGTTTGAAATGTGACTTAATTTATTAATTAATAAATAATTTAATCTCGTTGTAGATCTATTTTATTAATTAATTTAAATTATTGTGTTGAAATGAATTAGATTATTCATTTTGGAAACGCATGTATATTTGGTTTGAAAATGAAAATAAAAGAAAATGGTTTAAAAGTTCAATTTAGTAAATTTGTGAATTCAAAAAAATTTGGGAAAGGGAAGATATTTGCATTTTCTGTTTTTGAGAATTGATGAGGGTGGTTGTAGGATTTTTGGAGAGAATTTCATTATTATTGAATTTTCTTCTCAAGTTATGTTCATGGAGTTTTAGAGAAAATTGGAAGAAAAGAGGAAGAGTTTGTTCAATTTTGTGGGTTTGAATAAAAAGCTTAAAGAATTTTTGGAGCTTAGAAGGGAATCAAGGCAGCATTAGGATCTTCTCCCAACTCAAAGAAAAATAGGTTATCATCTTGTATTTAGTTTTTTTTTTTTATTCAATGGCATTTGTGTTGATGGGAAAACTATTTGAAATCTATTGTTTGTTTGCAAAACAAATCTATTTGAAATCTTGTTTTCAAAATTTGTAAAAGATTGTGCTAAATTGAAATGAATTCTTGTTTACAAACTATTATTACAATTTTATTTTGTTCTCAATATGTTCTTCAATTTGTTTGAATTTCAATCTTGGATGAATGAAAATTATGTGTATATATATATATATATATCCTTATATATATATATATATATATATATATATATATATATATATATATATATTTCTCCTTTATAAAGTTATGTCAAAAAAATTATAAATTAATCTGGCCAAGTCTTGATTTTTATGTGGTCCTGGGTTTTTTTCCTTAAAACTATTTTTTGTATGTGCAAGAAAACCCAACAAAATAAATTTTGTTTTAAAAATTAGGCCTGGCTCACCACAAAATGCCTCCCTATGGAAGTGGGGAGCCAGCCTCCTCCTTCACAGTTGCAAAGACTACCATCACTGGTGGTTGGTTGTGCAACACATATGCCACCACTGATGGTGGTGGCATGCATAAATCAAACCACGCCTACCACTGCACAAACACTACCTAATTATGGCCATTTCACCATGCCTGAATCTCAGCCACCTAAATGAAATCACAAATAACCTTTTTCCTCCTCCCTCTCCATCTCTTGGACGTGTCTCTGAGAGAAATGTAATCTAACTCCCATACATGGAACCAGAGGCACAAGGCCTTATGTCTTTTAAAATTTAAATATAATAATATCTCTCATTTTATTCCACATTATAAATTGTTAGCACATTTTACATTGAGTTATTATGCACATTAAAATGTTTGTTAGCATAATATTAAGGATTTTTTAATATTAATAGATATTTAAATAGTAATAATATTAATGTTTTAATATTAACATTTTAAAATGAGTATTTGCATTATATTATTACATTATTTAGATGGGAATGTTTTTTTTTTTAAATGGGTTTTATTGAATATGGGAAACAATATTTCATTTAAACATGAGATTTTTGAATTGTTGATGTATTGGTAAATGTTTCATGTATTTGAAAGTTAATGTGGAAATATATGATTAGTATTATTCCCCTTATTTGAAATGACGTCTTTAATTCAACTTATCTAATGCATTGATTACTAAATGCTAGTGAGGAAATGGGTTTAGTGAACCCAAAGTAGATTTGATCTTACTCTATTTTGATATAATATGCATGTTTGGAAATGTGGGCCCTAGAGACGACAAGTCTCCCAGCCAAGCTTGTGGGTTGTCAGGATCGAGATAGTCAACCTCTCTGGATTGGTAGCATTTAACTGCATTTTGTTCCTGCTAATGGGATAAGATTGAAGTGTCATGCAGTTAGGTGGTATCTCATGTCAGCACTTGTAACTTTGGCTTGGAGTTGTTCACATAAGCTTAGAGGAGTGTATTTTACACATACTGAGACATTGGAAGTGAAAAGTAGGAGAATCCCATTGTGTTATTAAAGAATCCAAAGATAATCATCTAATTGATTGAGACTACAGCATCAAACACTTAATAGATAATTTGCCTCACCATGAACACACAAGGGTCATAGGTATGACTTAGCTGGGAGATTATAGGCTACTGACGAGGCAGATCTCACACAGAATGCACATCAGATTACATGAGGGTTGAAAGTCATTAGAGGTTACCAGGATAACCCGAGTTGGGGGCCGAAGCCTAGGAAGACTCACCAAGATAGCCCATGTAACATTGTGATGACACTTCTCCTAAGTCGACAGTATGTTCGCATTAGTGATGCAGTTGGTTATGTAAATTTTGGAAGTATTGTAACCTTTGTGTTAGGGATGTAATTGTATTCATTTCAGTTCGATTGTGTTTGACTATGTCTAGAGGTATATGTTCCTGGTTAGAAACCCTTGTTAATATCTCCTAGCACGGAGTGGACCTTTGGGTTCCACTTGGTTGGGTGGAACATGCACCTTTCTCCGTTGGGTTTTTCTTCTTGATCATGTGGATGAGACTTCCAATTGGAGAGCTCGTATGATCTAGTTTTATTTCATGCCTTGTTTAATTCATTTTATCTTGTGTTGTATTACCCCTCCATTGTTATCAAGGTGGAAGTTGTAACTATAACCTTATTATTGGATTTGCCTCATTTGTGGAATGAGTGATGTAACCTTATTGTTAATGAATGGATTAATGAAATTGAAAGTTATCTCTTACGCTTGGTGTAAAGTATCTTAATTGGAATGTATGTGTTTAATTGTTATTTAAATAATTGACATGGTTTAAATTCATGTTTTTTGTTGAGGTTCTATATAACCTCTATCTCGTAACCTTAGAGGTTGTTGGCATTAGTTAGTGAAATTGCTTATTAATTGTACTTAAACAAAACAAAAAATTAGTCCGTTTAAGTAGTTAATTGCAACTTCCTCTAGGGTTGTGTGGCGGGGCATTACATAACTATAATGTATAATTTAAAGTGGGAAAATTTTAGGATAAGGTGACATTGACCTTGTAATCCTATGTCATTTATATGTATCCATGTTCCTTGGAAAGTGTTCTAGGGGACATCAGATAAAATATTAGATTTTGGAATTGGTGTAATTATATTATAAAGAGATTATTTAATTTGGGTGGAGGTTACACATCAAAATGGATAAGGAATCTTTCTTAGGCATCCAATTTTGGAGTTGAAAGGTCTTGGATGGGGCACCCAAGAGTGGAGAAGAAAAGGTCTTTGTTGGTGTTCTATCAGGGAGTGGAAAGGTCATCGAAGAATCCATAAAGTTAGGAGTTGGATAGGCTACGGACTAGGTGCCCATGTTGGAGACTTGTAATTCCGTTTAATATTTTATTGTGTATTTTGGTTTTCCAAGAAGGGGATGTGGGTTTCTGTAGGTGTTTTTTTACTTCTTGTTTTGGTTTACTGTTTGTGGTTTTACCCCCCACAAGTTCTATAAATTGGATCGATGAAATGATAGTTTATTTTTATTTCTTGTAGGTAATATGGTGCTGCTAAGTTGATCAAAGATAAGTAGTGGAGTGCATTATTGTGTACTCTCATTCAAATATTAATAATATACTTGCCCTCTTTTCTCATGTGGAATTTTTTCTTGAAAGGGTTTCTCCATGTAAATTTTGTGTCACGTTATGTTCATTGATTTTTAGATTGTAATATATGTTGCAATCACATATTTAAATCTAATTTGGTAATCTAATTTTGAGATCTTAATTCACTTACGTAAGTTCATCTTGTAGCATTCCTTCACCTTGTTTTCAACATATTTCTCACACTTATTATTTTGATCAAACCCTTGGACTAGAATATAAACATGATATATCATTGTGTGGTTCAATAGTTAATATTAATATTGGATAAAATTATGAATAAAAAGGATAAGGAAATATCATTTTAATAAAATGTTGGCTAAAATTAGAAATAAAAAGGATATTAGAGCATAACATGATGGTGATGTATGGGGTATACATGTTTCTATACTTCCTTAGTGACCTACTAAATAAATTTGGCATGGTAAAATAAAAAATAACCTATATAATCAAAATAAACTCATTTTATAATGTATTGAACTCATTGATGTTAATATTTTTAGCTCTTTATTTATGGTGATGGTTTAAGTTAGACTTATATTCATCATAAAGGTCTCAATATTATTGTATATATTGCAAGTTATGCCACATTTGGTGAGATCCTTGATTTTAGTGGAATATCAAAAGAGAGTAAAGATGAGAATAATGTACACTAGAGGATAATAATCTCATAGAACAATATATTTTCACTGGGATAGGATATATTTTTTTGCATAAAAACTAATCATGTGTGACCATTGGTAAGGTTTTTTTGTGAAATCCTAACTTATACATAGAAAAGAATACTGTATATTTCTTAAGGTTCTCTAAAGAGTGGAAAATCAATAAATATACAATATATTTATAGGATTTTAGGTGTCCTAATCAACTTGGTACACTCTCTAATATCCCTAGAAAACTCTCAAACACCTCACCATATTGTTCTTTTCCTCAAAAAACTATATTTGGAACATAAAATACATTCCAATATCAATTGCATGCCCTATACATGCCTCAATGTATATTATATAATATATACATGTTTTTGATTGATTAAGAAAGGAAAGGGCCCTGGTCCCTTATAGAAGAAGCACAACAGTCTAGAGAACAAAAACCAAACAAAACAAAAAAACATAGGAAGCAAAACTAAAGTAGAACCACTTCCCCACTCCCAACCAACCAAAACTACATCAACCTATACCAACCGCATCAAAAGATAATAACCTATCCAATATCCAATATAGATTTAACCAGTGCATATTATCATCCATCCACAAAATATGGTAAAATAAATAAACCCTATAGAGAGTATCCACCATTTTCACAAAGTTCAAAACAAAAATAAAACATAAGATTATATAGTTCAAGAATTTCAAGCCTTTACCACTTGAAAATCTAAGACAAGAGCCAAAAAAACTTAATGACAAAAAGCATCAAAAAAAAAGAAAAGAAAGAACCAAGGATTAAGAATCCTCAATAAGGCTCCAATCCTTCTTTAGGTCCTCCACAAAGTCTTCAATACTATCTTTAATCTCCATCTTCCTATACAAATTAGCTTCTTCCCTATTCTCATTTTTCCTTTGTTGTTTCTTTATTTTACCCTATACCGAGATGGTGGCTATCACATCCCTTTTCATCACCGCATCAACAAACCTGATCATGTTCAACACAACATTGTCAAGAGTCTAAAACCTATTAGAATTTCCATCTTTCTACATCATCTTCTCAAGAAGTGCTAATTTTTCTTCTAGCCTTTCCATTCTATTTAATTCTATACTTGTATGTTTTTCCTTTGAGCTCTCTTCATGACCAAGGGGAACCACATGAATCTCGATCTCCTCTAATTCAATAGTATCATTTCATTTATCCTCGGCCATACTAGTATCCTCCTCCATATCATGCACATCGTCTTGTTGATTAACACCTTCCTCCTCCTCCTGGCTCGAATCTTCCACATCCTTCGACCCCGACTCCTCTTCCTCAGGAGACCTAGCTTCACCTAAAGTATCAAGAACACATTCTTTAGAGGAGGAGGCATTTTCCTCCTTGGCAACCTTCTTCCCTTTATTATTCAAAGGTTTTTCCAAATTCTTTTCATCCAAACTTTTTGATTTTTTTCTATTATCTGATCCCTTGGACGCAGCAAGAGCTAGACAAGTAGATCTTCATCCCACTGAGCTAGTGGACCCACATTCAAGGCTATTTTTCATTATTATAATATATACATGTTTAATGCTTCACAATCAATAATAAAAGTCCAAAATTGAAGAAAATTGAAGAGTTGAGAAAATTAGAACTCCACTTGAATCATTTTCTATCTCATATGGAAATTTTGTCACATGTATTTAGAGGCAATTACAAAAATGTCACTTAAATATGATATATCTAAGTTCCCAATAAAACCACACTAGCCTATGATTTTATTTCTCATGACAAGGGACTCTATATTTAGCAACCCCTTGGATCAAATCCCCTCAGGTGAAAAATATGACACCTCTTTTTGGACCCTCTAAACCACATGGAAGGATTTTATTAGACAAAACATGCCACTTTGGATTGAATTTTTTGGAGCAAATGAGTTCATAAAAAATAACTTTATATGTATCCCTCTCTATATTATTATTTTTAAATATAACTTGTATACTTTATTTCCAATCAATATAGGTTCATTAGAACACATAATTATCTCTATTTGACATAAACAATGACAAAATAATAATGAAATTTATATGACTTTCATATCTGTCATTTTTAAATAAAAAATATTTATATTTCAAATTGGGTGAAACATGAAGATTAATGCACTTGATGAGAAAATGTGTCTAAATTATATTTGACGAATAATATAATTTAATGTATGAATAAATTGCAAAATTATTAGGTTTTAAAGTTGAACTTGTATATTAAAATTAAAAATGTTTTAGTTTCAAAATTAGATGTAATATTTTTGTTTTAATTAAGATGATTTATTTTTGCATATGGATAATCAAAATTCTCATCTGGATAATTAGAATTTTCATTAGTCTAATAAGTCTGATGGGAAATATTCTTCTAGATATAATTTATATGTTGATAACATTAGGAGGTTAGATTTTCCTTGTGATATTTAGAGGAAAAAATACATAACACCTCCAAATAGAGATAGTTTAATCACTATTAGGGAGGATATTACACATATGATTAGTTTCATTCGATCATACATTCCCTACAATGAAATCATTATTGAGAAATTTTATGTTTCTCTTTCTAGAAGTGTTAGTGTCCATGAGCAATGGTCATCCATTTTCAGGCGAGTTTCATTAGATAGTGTTCACAAAATGTTCCCATTTTATTAGGGATGAGATAAAGTGAAAGGGTATGTTGTATCTTGTGGATCCATTTATTTATCCTACATGGTTGGAAGCACATCCAAACCTTTTGGTTCTTCTAAAATATTTGGAACTAGTAGTAGCAATAGAGCCAATAGTCACCCTTGCTAGATGTGACATTTTTCAGAGCATTACAACTATTACGATTGAGGTTGATGAGATGCCATTTGATCATGTTAGTAGATATTTATTACATTCACGGATTAGCCTTCCTCCCACTGAGGCTACATCCAATAGTTGTGATCCATATATTCATGTTGATCTACCATCACCACATATGTGGCACAAATGAGTGAGATTGATTCTTTGTGTAATTTGTGTGCATGCTTCACTAATGATCTATTAGGTGCATACTTGTTTATTAGAAATGAGTATGGGATCCCTCTTGATGGTGTATTGACATATCTTAGACATTTTATTCTAGATAGAGGATCCATGGTGAGGCAGTTTCATAATGTAAAGGGGGGCATTAGGATATTCCATTTGATCCTACAACCAACCCCCGTCAGTATGTTTTAATTAATCTTGTAGGCCCCCTTAGTATGTTTCATATCAGGTTGAGGTTGCTGCACCTATGGAGGAGGCACATATACCTTGCTTATTTTTTATACTGAAACTACACCATGTATAATCATCAACATGTCCATACATTCTTCTAATATCAATGGGATTGGAAGAGTCCTTCAAACTACAAAGTAGGTACAATTTTATATATTACATTCAAAAAATTCACATGTATATTTTAAAATTAATTTTAAACTAGATCACATGTTCAAGTTCTAACTATTGATTGAAATCCCCTACGAAAATTTCTAGGATCCTAATAAAAACATTCTAGGCTTTAGAGATTTATAGTATATTGGTGATCCTATACATTATAATGAGGTATTTAAAAATTAGGTCTAGAGATCATTTCAATATGTGTATTTATGGTTTTACATTCACACATTCAAAGTACAAGTTTTCTAACTTTATATATGCATATATATATGTGTGTGTGTGTGCACATGTTATATATATAGGTTCTAGGATTAGGGCATGCCTCTCTTCAAAGTTCTACACAACATCCTTTATATGTTGTAGAACTTGGATGTCAGGTAATTTTAAATTTACCTCAAGTATATAAATTTAACATTAAATTTTAGAACTATGATTTGTGTTATATATATGCATACATACACATATGTACAAATATTTAATTTTATTTTCTTGGATATGTACTTTCTTGTGTAGGGCTTGACACATGATGGGATAAGTATTAGGGCATAGATGAGGACAAGGCTCGACTCATAGTGAGGTTGATTCATCTATTCATGGACATATTAGACATCCTAATTTTTGAGTCGTTTTACAAGTTATAAGTTCATTATATCTTTAGATACATTCTTATTGTGATTTCATGTTTTATGCACACATGTTATATACACTTATGTTTTACACATGTGAACACTATTGATTTATGATGTTTTATGTTTGATGAATGCACTAGAAAATCTTGGATCTCATTTGCATTATTGATATACATGACATGTCTTATATGTTTTATGAAGATTATGGATTATTACTGAAAAAATAGTTCATCTTTTGTACCTTTGGTTATGTTAAAATTTTCATTCTATTTAAATTAATATATTGACTCTAGTCAACATTCATAAATTTGATAAGTATACTTTTGGTAGGAAAATATTAATGGTTGTTCATAATTTATAATGGTCTATAATATATATTTTATTTAAAAATATATATTATTAATGTAAAAAGATATAGGTCTACATCATTCATAAAAAGATAAATAGAAATACATGGCATTCATAAATATTTAAGAATTTCAATATAAATGGTCTATTTTATTCTATTTCAAGATATGTAAGTACATACTAAAGAGCTCTATATTTAAGAAAAAGAGTGAACATTAAATTTTATCTTTTAAAATAAGGCACAACCACTACATGAATATGAGTAGATGGAAATTCATAAATTTGTTAAGCTATGTGGATTACATGAAGGATGGAAAATAAAAATAAAAACACTAATTTAAAATTGAAATTTAAAAGAGATAATAATTCTCAAGATGCATTAACATAAAAAACCTAACCTTATTAGCTAAATAAATTGAATCAACTTATAGGGATGATGAGAAGGATATAATGCATCGTTACTCACACTGGTTGCCAAAGCTGTAATAATTGCATCACCATCTTCCTTCTTGGATTCAAAATAAAAATGATTTTTATTCAAAATTTTCTTCTTATTTTCCTCTTTGTACTCTTTACATAAGTGAGAAAGCTTGCTGCAATTTCAAAAAATGATAATAAACTTACTAGGAGATTTGGATCTCCCCTTGGATTTGGATTTGGATTTTTCATGTCTCTCATTCTTCTTTCATTTTTATTTATATATTCCTCATACATTTAGGGCCTCTTTGTAACTTAGAGAAACTTTCCTTCTCATTTATTTAGAAAGTTAAAAACCTACAACATCTTCAACTTTCAAGGTTATAGAAGTACTTCCTATATCCATAATGAGAGAATCCAAAGAGTCATACAAAGAAAAAGAAAAAAGTTGAAATTTATCTCCCTCTTCCATTTTAACACCAATTGATTTTAATTGATCCACAAATATATTAAATTCTTTCATGTGGTCTACAATTCATCCATATTCCATTCTCAAAGTATAATTTATTTCTCGAGAAAAAAATATTAACTAAATATTTAGCTTGGTAGATCTCACCTAGTTTATTCCATAATAATTTTGTAGCGGTTTTTCATGGAAATTGATTAAAATAAAATATGACAAGAATAATTTGATAATACCTTTGGCTTTATGGTCCATGAAATAATATTGTGTAGCCAAAGTAGCATTTACAGGTCTTTGAAATTTTTCATCAACAACATCCCACAAATCTCAATGAATCAACAAATATTCCATCTTCAAATTTTATATCTCAAAATTACTACCAATTTTTTTTCTATCTCCATTCTCCTTGATGTTTTTTCCATCTAAAAAATTCTTGCAACAAAAATCTCAAAAAATAACTTCAGGACAAGTTCCCTCTCAAAACTAGATTAGCTAAACAAACCCAACAACCCACAACTAGAACCAAAATTTTCTAAGATTTGATACCACTTGTAAGTAAGCTAAGGTCACAAGAACAACTTCCTATACTAAATATTGAGAGTAAAATATGAAAATATTTTTAAACTGATTTTAACTTGCTACATAAATAATGTAGAAACACATATATAACTGAAAAAGTAATTACACAACAAAATGAATTTTGTGGGGAAAATTTTTTTGGGAGAAAAACCCCACACTCCAAAGAAACTCAATAGATTAATGAATAATATTCAAAGTTACCATATACTTTCAAATCAAGCCTTCATAGGATTATAGCAACATACAATGTGGAAAATATTTGATAGTATTCCAACAAAGCTTCATTACCTATAAATTAATCATATTAATTTCTCCATATCAATTCATCAATATATAGATTCATGGAGGCCCAAAATACCACCATAAAGCATTACCATGTGCCCAAACAAGGTTCCAAAATATCATGGAAAAAATCCATTTGACTCCTACATATTAAAAATAGTCTCTTACAACTTGTCATAATTTGTAATAGTTCAGCATCCAATTTGGGCACACATGTTTGCTAAAATATAAAATATAAAATAAGGTTGTTACATATTATTTTACACATTTTACATCTACTCATCACATCTAAAGTAACCTCCCCTATTTTTAGCCCTTACTGTTGTCATAAAATTTCTCATAACATCCTTCAAAATAAGCTTTTCATAACATACCAGTAAGTGGGCATCTTTTCTTTTGTATTAATAATATAGGAACAATTCATAGATACATAAGATTAAGCACTATCAGCTTGCTTTACATTTTCCAAAAATTGTATTTCTTGATCAACAATTAACTTATGTCAGACATATCCAAAAAGATATAATATAGAGTTCAATACAAAGTAACTGGTATATCACATCATCATAGTTATCAAAATGTTAAGGCATTAGCTCGAACATTTATTCCTTCCAAGCCTTGATGCACTCTTCTGAATCACCATATTTTATCTCTTTGGTATTAGGCTACACCATAGAAATTTCTTTAGACACTATGAGGGAAATAACATTGTAGATTTCCCTTGGTCTACCAAGGTTTCCAACAACATCATTATCAATAGCAATATTGTTAATTAGCATTTGAATTTCCCTTAGCACTATGAGGAAGGTCTTTGAGTCATCTTGGTTATGGTGCTAGGTGTGGCCATACTTCACTTCTGAATTGTTCACAAACACTACCTCATTCATGATCAATCTCATAAATTTAGTCATAGAAATTTCCATTGTAATTGTTACCTATAACACAATAGAGAGGAAATTGAGTCTTTTATTAGACTCGATAATGTTGAAAACTTGGAATATTGAGATGGGTGGTGAATTAGTATTCTATTAAACCATCCAATTATTAACCATCTAATTACCAAAGCATACTTAATAGTTATAAGGAATGAAAGCATACAAACCCCACAACACACAACACATGAACACCAAGATTTTTACATGGAAAACCCAAAATGGGAAAACCACAATCCAAAAGAAATTAGTGTTCATAGAGAAAAGAAAGATAGAAATAAGTGGCTTCATATCCAAGTTTTGAAATAATACAAAGTGCATTTAACATATTCTAGATTTAGTTCCTTTGAAGCTCAAAACACTGAGTTAATTAACTTTAGCCAGCTCAAATTATGAATCTCTTCTTTGCTCTACATTCACACACCTCTTCTCAACATTCACAACTTATTTGGTCAACTCTGTAAAATTTAATATCACATCTTGTATTCAAATCATGTATAGATTCATATTTTATGTCCATAAACTCAAAACAACCTTGTATATATACCAAACTCTATCACAAACATCAATTAGGTCGACCTAATTAGATGTAGCCCTAAAACATGAAAAATGTGCCTTGTCGGCACCCACTCCAAATCAAAATGCACACCCAAACACATTCAATATAGGCTGGCATGGACCTATAATATCTCCCTCTTACATTCACATTACATATTTAGTCTCTGCAAATCTTTACATACATTAGGTCGGCCAAGCATAGGACCTAAAAACAAAATACTCCAACTGTTCATCACCATAGGAAATGTGGAACTCAAAATGTCACACCAACTGGAAAATACAATGTGCTAACACTTGTTAACATTCTCCCAAAACTGCAAGGTCTTACTCAAATCTGTAGAGGAATTCGGACCAGTTTGGTCATAACCAATACACATAAAACTATGTAAACCTTATATGTTGATCTTCTGTTACTTGTATCTTTCGAACCACTTACCCAAAATAGTTGAAATTCTGAATTAATATGTTATTGATTTCCATGAAAAACATATTAGAATCACAAAAGTAATTTTTTAATGGCGAACAAATATTAACCATATTACCAAAATGCATTGTGTATTGAATTTGTCGGTGTAGACACTTAGAATAAATACTTAACTATTTATGTGTGTGGATCAAACCCTTTTGCAAAATAACTCATCTACAATCATCCTTAACACAATTTTGAAGTCCATCATGTAGTGTTGACATCAATGACAACCTTCTTCATTCTTTCAAAAATCTCCTCCTTTGTCATTGATGGAAACATGTGCCAAGAAAAAACTTCTTTAAGTATCTCTTCTCAAATACCTCTCCCCCATTGACATCAAGGGAAAAGGGTGCTCCCCCTCAAACATATATATAGACTGAACTAAATGTACTAGCTCCCCCTTAACCAAAAAAATCCTAAACATCTGCATTGTTGGCTGTTGTGGTTGTGTTGTTGATATGTGGTTGTCATTGATGTCAACACTATTAGCATTGATGTTTTGAAGGTTGTATATGTCGAGGATATTGAGAAAATTATAATAAATATGTTGTAGGTTTTCTGTGAAAATGTGACGCTCAGTGTGGTGGAAAATTCAGTATGGTGGTATTCGGAAGTTGTGCTTTAAAGGATTTATTGTTGAGCCTATCTAGTTTATACTCCGGAAGTTTGAGAGGTGCATCAGGATTTATGCAAGTTGTGAGTTTATGTATTCCTACAGTTATTATGTTACTGTAGCTGATGTTTCTGGAAGAAGAAAATGCAACTATGGTAATTTGATTTGTTGTGTATGCTCATGTGATGTTCCTAGATGTTTCTAGATCATGCTCTATCCTTGTTGCATGTCTATGTTGATCGGTGTGATCTTGATCGGAGATTTTTCCTTTGTGTGTTCAGGTTTTCATGTTATTGGATGACATGGTGGTTGTAGCATATTTTGGATCCTCGAGGATTAATCTTTTAATATTTGGCATGTTCGAGGAAGTTGTTTTAAGTCTTCATTATGTTGTGACCAACTTCAATTGGTGCACATTGAGATTTGTTCATGAATTGGGCCAACATTTTGTAATTCATTTATTCTTTTATTTTTGGCCAACAAAGTTGTTGATTTAATTCCATGTAGAGGATATATAAGAGCGATTGTTTATTCATTTTCAAGTGTGCTCGTTGTATATGTGAGAAGTGTGAATGTGAAATGTGTGAATAGAGATCAGATCATTTGATTACAGAGAAGAGTGTGAAGAATTTTGAGTGAAGTGTGAAGAAGTGTTTTTGTGCCTAACTGGAATTGTCATCAGGCTTTTGTAGAAGCTAATTTCTCAGTTCAATCACTTTAGATGGATTTAATCTGAAATTTTTATGTAAGACAGTGAGTCTTCTTTGAGCAGTGAGCTCTAGGTAGTGTGTCTGAACGCATGTGCATTCCTTATTCATTTGCATTATACTTTTAACAGGGTATAATTTATGGATTAACCTCCACCGTGGTTTTTCCCCTAACAGGGTTTCTACACAAAAATCTTGGTGTTATTTGTTCTTTTGATGTGTTGTTGATTCATGCTTTCACTATTATTTATTAGATCTGAGATTAAAGGTTAATAAGGTTAAATAAGTGTTAAATTATGTGACAACTGATTCACCCCCCCTCTTAGTTGTCTATTCTTTTTTTTTCCAACATGCATAAGTACAAAAGAATCTGAAAACATAAAAAACTAAAAAATATATAGAGATAGAAATGGTCAACCCAAAGATGTTGATCCCTGAAGCTTCTGAAGAATAGATTTCCAAGTAGATTTGCCTTCTGTTGGAACTGTAAAATTTTGATAACCTCATTAACCCTTCGTGCTTATTAGTTTCCCAACAAATTCATATTACAGACATAAAATTTCCTCACATAGCATTTTCACCAAGGACCAAGTTAAATTTTGTCATATAGCCCCATAAAATTCATTTGACATTTAATCTTTAACATTTGAAAATATTGGCATAAGTTGATGCAAGTCTCACCGATAATAATATACATCTCTTTAATTTATCGGAAAGACATCAAAAATGTCATACCAATGAGGGTATATGCCAAGAGAATGCAGGTTCACATTTTACTATCGGCATGACAATGTGAGGTCATATCGAGCTAAATTTATTTTTACTGATTGGAATATAATAAGGTGTATCGAATAGACTATAGTCATCAGGGTGAGATTTTGAAGGACTGCCCGAAGTGATCACTGATCTTGCCGATAAAGCAAAAGGAAGACTCATTCAGTGAGACAATAATGTCGGGAAGAGTTCGGGAAGTCTCACCAACTCCCCATGTTATACCGACAGGATTGAGCGTATGGAGATAAAAAATTATTGGAGGGACAATATATGTGGTCTTGCCAAAGAAAGGGTGTATCGGTAAGATAAGTCTCAGCGGGGAGATCTAAGAGAGGTCACAACGAACATTATTCTATCGACATGATAATTACTTGGTCTCGGTGAATTAAGTTGACAAAGTGAAACTCTCGGTGAAACAAAGAGCCATCGGAGTGAAGTGAAGAATTGTTGGCCCAATTCATTAAGTCTGGGTGATAGTTTTCTTTGGTGAAAGTCATGGTGATATAAAAAACAAAAGAGGAAAACTATCGGGGAGACTTGTGATGTCGGGGAAACTACAAGATGTTTTAGCGGATGTGTGAACATAGAGCAGATGGATTGGCTAGAGATTTGAAATGTCTTGCCGATATGATACCTGATGTGACAGCGAGAATTTCAAAAAACTGGCTTCATTCATGTCTCAGTGAAGACATTAATGGCACCACAAAGCATAAAATATTTTGCAAATCAAGGTGAGCTTAATTGAAATCATTTTTCATAGAATTGGTAGCGAAGGAGAGTAGAGGAACGAGAAAAAAAATTGGGGCATTCGTTCAACTTTGATTTTCAGGAAAAATACAGTAAGTTCCTCATCCTCTAAAAATTGTAAATTTTGAACAATGGAAAGCACTATTTCAGAAAAGGTAAAAGGAAGAAAATAGGGGGAGGGTAACTAGCCAAAAGGAAAAAATCAAAAAACTGAAACACAACTAGAGGGCACTAAGTGAAAGTTAAACCAAGATCTCATAGACCAACTACCTAGTTTAGGACCTAAAGCAAGGTGTTTCACATAGCTTAAGGTGGAAGTGGATAAATTGGATGACAAATGTAAGTTCATAGGAGATGTTTGGACCCCAATTAGAGGATACGAATTGTTCAGTTTCCATTACCATAGAATAAATCACTTCAAGTCAGTATGTAATCAGTGGAGGCTCAATTCGAGAAAAATGGTGTGCCCTAATGTTTTTGTTGATGAAGAATTGGTGAAATTATTGGCTGGTCATTATAATTCAAAGAATAGGTCCATATGTGATTTATCTGGGAAACCCGGTGATACATGTGTCTAAGAATGCAATAAGTGAGGTTTTCAAGTTAGAAGGAATGTGCAATGAGAAGATTATAAGTGAGGAGCTCGAGAGTGAATTCAGAAGAATGGATACCATTTACAAGGGATGGAGGTTACCCCTGCATAGAATTAGTGTCATGGAAAACTGATTCCGATGGAAGACAACGAGGGACCACCTTTTCATGTGGATCTCTTCGAACCCTGCATAAAGTACACTTATTTTTCAATGGGACAGGAATTGGGTATGGAGGTCCCAGAGCATATCACAGTTGTACATATGGTGATTGTTGTGGATGTTCAATATCATAACTCCAAGTCATTTGATTATGCTTCACATGTGTTTAAAGAGCTTGGTGTTGGGTTGATGGAAATAAAGAATGGAGCCTTTATCCTGCACCTCAGGAATTATTCATTGTTGATGCAACTTGGTGCTATATTTTGGACAGGAATTAGGATTGTGGCCCCAAGAACTGAGGATTTTGCAATTTGATAAGGAAGGCAAGCCATTGCCTATTCAGTTATGGACTGTTGTTTGGGACAACAGGTTTGCTAATTCTAATTTCTTGCATTTTGAAGAATATTTTGTAAATCCATCGTACAAGTTTTATAATCATCCTTGTGACCATTCCTTGTCTGATGAAATAAATAGATTTCTCAGGCCTAAGGATTTTAATGGGCCAATTAGCCACAACTGGGGGGATTGGTATTGTTTAGAAAATGCCACCATGATTAGGGTTTATGGTTTTGAAAGTACTCCATTTAGTTTGCCTAGGACAGTTCCAGATATGATTGCATACTTAGAGATTGTTAGGAAAATGGATTTCTCCAGTGTCATGAACTTAAGCTCTTATGGGAAGCAAGAATTATGCCAAGTACACTATTTTTTGGTGATTTTACTATGTTATCAAAGGAGGGTTACAATTTAATTCTTGATAAGTTATTACATTATAACATTAGGAAAGCACCATCAAGAAAAAACTTTGATCCAAAGAGATATATTCATTCTGCTAGACAGAGGATAAAATTTGGA
Organism: Sequoiadendron giganteum; assembly: GCA_007115665.2. NCBI lineage: Eukaryota > Viridiplantae > Streptophyta > Pinopsida > Cupressales > Cupressaceae > Sequoiadendron > Sequoiadendron giganteum. The sequence goes on along the minus strand of CM021102.1, from coordinate 439,863,252 downwards.
GGGTATCAACATGTGCCTCATTAGTCTGATGACATAATTATAAACTTGGAGGTAGAAGAAGCAGAAATGGTAATTGAGAAACATGATCAAGAGTTGATAGATGTTGAGTTGTTATCTTCCAGTAAAGAAGTATTAGAGGCTAATAGGCCACAAGGCCCATCCGGAAGGGTATCAAGGACAAGAACTCAGGATTAAACCTATTCTGCCAGAGAGATAAATGTTGAGGAAACTGTGGATGTGGATATGAGACATGAAGAATATAGATCTTTTATTGCAAATGATGAATTTTTGAAAACATTAGAATTTAAAACATTTTTATACAAACAAAAGGGAAAAGAAATAAGAGGATGGGTTGACAATGTCACAACAAGAAATGAGGAGCAGTTGTTAAAAAACTTGAGGGATGATGTGGAAAAATAAATGACAAGCATGACCCCTGAGAAAGGGAGAGAAATGTTGGAAAAGTCTGGTGTCATGATTTTCCCAGGGCTAGATCTCAATTCTGCATTGGTTTTTGACAGTTTCCTAAAAGACAACAATGCTACACACAAGCTTGATAGTTTCCTAAAAGACAACAATGCTACACACAAGCTTGACATTTTCCTAAAAGACAACAATGCTACACACAAGCTAAGCATAGAAAAGGTGACAGAAGTGTATATAGGATCAAGATACAATCCTGATGAAGAGACATTAATGATTTGGGCTTTATATCCCCCTCACAAGAAGTCAGTTGTCATCGATATTGAGAAGGCATTTGGACATGTCATGACTTTGAAAGCTGGAGAGGCTGATCCGGTTGCAACTGCAGAAATTGGGATCAATATAGAAAATTTAAATAAAGCCCAAATACAAGCGTTGATCAGAGAGAGAGAGATGTACAAAACCAATAGTGAGAGAATACTAAGAGAAAATGAACGTCTAAAGGACTTGGTAGGTGTTGCAACAGGGCCAACAAAGATGCTCACCCAAGGTGAAATTTCATAAGCGAAGGACCATTGGGAAGGTTCAAGTGCATACTCTCAAGGGAAATGAACACACTGCATCAATCAAAAGGAGGCAGGTCATTTTAACCACTTGGTTAAATAAACTTCGGGGAAAACATTCACAATACATGGATGCAATAAAAGAACATAGAAGAGTGGATGGTAGAATCCAAGGGAGAATTGAGGAAATAAAAAAGGATACTCCTAATACTACAGGGATTGAAAAGGTTAATCATATCATGGATAAGCACAAGGAATTCTTTGAGGAATTACAAGGGGATACGCACGGATTGATAGAATCCGCTAAGGAAAGATTGACTAAGTTCTGTTATGATGAAGGAGAATGAAAATAAATGGCTACATGGAAGAGCGAATGTGAATTAATATTGCAAGAGATATTGAAGATAGCCACTATGAAGGATATAATGTTAGATGAAGCATGTGAGTAGAACGAACGAATGATGATGATGGAGATCATGATCTGCAATGTGTTAGGAGATGCAAATACACATAAGCACCAAGATTACATAGAGAACATGTTTGAAGTTCACTTATGGCTTAACAAGACTTAGTTAATACTAATCTTGTTAGCATTTTATGCTTAGAACATTTTTGAAAGGACATGTCCTTCCACCCACTAAATGTATAAATATCCATTATTTACAGCAGAAAAAGTGGTAGAAGATAGATAGAAAGTAGATAGTAAGAAATAGAATATTTTTCATAATGTTTCAAAGTACCATGATGCATGTATGAAGATTTGAAGGATCAATGAAAGAACTTTGATTCTGTGGTGCCTTTCTGGTATCAATTACTTGTTAAATTAATTAAAATTATTATCAAGTTGTCTCCAAGGTTGATGTTTCTTTGTTATTTAAATTGACATATCAAGTATATTCTCAGTTTATCAATACACATTTGTTGTATTTGTGTGGTGTGATTGGTTGGTTCTTTCAAGTAAAGATTAAATCCTTCAAGTCATTCACATTAATTTAGAAGTATCATTTGGATCACTAAGAAGAGCTTGGTAATTACATTCTTGCATGTTTATACAAGTTCTAAACTAATATCATATGCCAAATAATTAGAGTCTCTACCAAATAGAAGTCATTCATCTAAGGCTTTCACTTGACTCCATTTTACCTAACAAGGCACTGGTCATACTTATCCTTTTAGGTTTTATCCATTTTATTTACATCTCTTAATTGAACATATTAATTCATACCTTTATATTGCATATACTATTTATACCAAATTTAGGCCATATCTCTCCACTATCAAATTTCCATTTGTGGATAGTTTTGTCGAGTACGAAGCATAATTCAAAATCTGTGTCATTCATATAGGTGCACCCACCTAGGTTTAGCAGAGCCTTAAGAGTAGAAGGTTCAACTATATTGGTTGGCCTTGTTAGTTGGCCAATAATGTTGTGAGAGTTTGGAAACCTCTCATGGTTTATTCGAACCAGCGTTTTTGAGACCTAACCCCTTCTTCCTAGTTCTTCTTCAGTGTTGCAAGTAATCTATATAGACTCAATCTCCATCAAATTTTCTCCTTCTTCCACAGTACTGAGGGTTAGATTTAGCTTTGAAATTTTGTTAGTACTAGCAAGGGTACTTGAGATAGGTATGTTCTTTGTTTTTACCAAGTCCCTTCGCTTCTTAATCTACTTGATAATCTCTTCCTTTGGGCTCTACAAGGTGAAGAATCTATCACGCAAGCCCATTATAGCAGTCCAGGTCTGATCATCTCTGTTCAGTGTCAGATCATAGGCACTTCATGCATTAGATATCTCAGACTCAATTGAGTCCATTTCATCTTTTATTACTATAATCAAGATTAAATTTCATGGTTATGATTTTGAATCAATAAACACAAAATCCCAATAAACTATGAAGAACAAAATAAGCATAAACATAAATTAAATGAAACGATATTACCGAAGCATTCATGCATCCATTGATTGACCTCCATAGCTCTTCTCCATTTTTCTTTCAAGTGATTGATGCTCTCAAATTATAACCCGCAATAAAAGCCTATGTCTATTCTAGCAAAATACTAAAGATTAATTATCTCAACCTAATTCTCTAGGTTTCTAAGATGTTAAAATGGTAGTGGCAAGTGTCTTTTATAGACAAGATAAATTTGAATAAATGGTCGAGATTGAATGATTTTAATTTCAATCAATGGTTGAAATTAAATGATACATGACAAGATAAGAATAAGACTGAGACAGGAACTAAATAATTCTAAATAGTCATTTAGTTCGAATGGGTAGGTGAATAGTTAAATAATGACAACATTATTTAATTATAGAGGCAAAAGGAAAATTGTTTTTTCAAATTAAATAGTAATTTAATTTAAAAAGATGGGAGAAAAAAGAGAGTTGTTAATTAAATAAAGTTTAATTAATTTATGGAAAAAAGGCTAGATGAATAATTAAGTAATTATAATAATTATTTAATTATAGAAAAAGAGGGAAAAAACTAATTTTTTAAATAAAATAATTGGAAACAATTATCTTATTAAAAAGTGGAAACAATTAAGGGGAGAGGGGCCAATAGTCATGCAGGGTCCAATAGTCGTGCACTCAATTGTGATTATAATACTTAGTCTTACCACATATTTATACTATATATTGTAAATAAATAGTCTAAATATAAATAAAAAAACAACCAAATGTTGATCAAAAGTGGACCCATACTTGAACACATGAGAACCTTTAAATGTTATATTAAAAAACATAAATGCATTCATGAAGAAGTGAAATAAGTATTTTTTTGTCTCAAATAAAATATCACAACTATTCACTATAAGTGTGTAATTTAAAAAATAAAATGCTCATTTAATAAAATAAGACACTCATTTAAACAAGTATTCTTATCATAGTGAAAAAATATTGTTCTAATGTGTACAACTATTGGGGTAGCAATGTACAAGTATTGGAGTATTTTATATTAATAGTTTGTCCTATCACAAATATTAAAGGTGAGTACAATAAATACCATGTATTAAATGTGAAGGATTTTCATAAAAATTTAGTGTTCAACTATTGGTCCATTTTTGTTTGATATAAGTTGTATTTTAAATAATTATGAGTTGTTTTTATAAAAACAAATAGTTTTTTGTGTTCAACTATTGGTCCATATGTGTTGAATATAAAAGCTAGAGATATCAAAGATTTATGGTTACCAATAGGTATTTGGTCCATTTATGATGCATATTATCATATTTTAAATAAAAATATGATATTTTACAAGCAAACTATGGTATTTTTTAGTTCAACTACTAGGGTTTCCATGATTAAGTTTTGGTCGAATCTTTAAAAAGTCAAATTTTAGACACTTCTCAATAGATGTGCTGATGTGGCGAGTTGCATTATGAGTCACACCTCCAAACCTTAGTTATAGATAGATAAGAGGCTAGTCCACATGTCAAAAAAAAAAACGAAGGTTCTATGATATTCCAATCAATTGCTACATGTTGACGAAGTTAGCCTACACGACTACTAGCCCCTATCTTATTCAAAAGTGGAGGAAAAAGAAAAGTTACTAAATAATTAAAATAATTATTTAATAGTGGAGAGAAAAGCTGATTTTTTTAAATAAGATAATTGGAAACAATTATCTCATTAAAAAGTAGGGGAAACAGATAAATTAGTAAGTTGTTAAATAAATAAAATTTATTTAATTTATGGAAGAAGAGGGTAATGAAAAATTAAATAATTAATATAATTATTTAATTATAGTAGGAAAGTGGCAAGTGAATGATTAAATAAAAAAAATTAATTATAAAAGGAAAAGGGGCTTAACTAATGTCTCAATTAAATAAATAAAATTTATTTAATTAATTAATCAAAGAGAATAAAGAGGAAATAAATTAAATAAATAAATTTTAAAAATAATTTAATTAATAGAGGAATATGACTTTAGGGGAATAATTAAATAAAATTATTTAATTATGTAAGGAAATGGAAGGAGTTGATAGGAAAAGTGGAGTTTGGAAACGAAGGACAATTTTCAATGTCTACAATTTACCCCTCTTTGACATAATGCAGTTTATCGTGTTGCGTCAAAGAAAAATTAATCCAAAAATATGCCCTAGTGTGCAAATGAGGATGAGGAAGGATGAAAAGGAAGTAACAATATTCCCCCTTGAGAGGACATGTGGGTTCAAAGAACATAAGTGTGCTCTCAAAATGGATAAGAGGAAAATAGATAAGGGGAATAGAAGAAATGTTAGCATGGGAGATATGGATGTTAGCATGGTGTTAGGGGAGACAACTTAAAGATGTATATTTTTCTATGCAAGGCTTTGCATTTAATCATCATTGGGCAGTAAAATATGACAAAGGACAACAAACACTATGGTATGACATAGACCAAGGTGTGCAAGGTCACCCATTTGCAAAAAAAACAGTCGCAAACAAGGAATGTCTTGACTCATACTAAGGGAAAAATTGCCCAGTATTTTTTCCAAGACAAACCGTAGATAGTAATCAAAGAAAAGGCGGGTCATGAGACATCATCGCTCCTCTAAATCCTTTACGAGACATCCTCGAGTAGATAGTAACATGATCCCAAAAGACAAGTCAAAAAGATAACACAAAATAATCGAACAAAGCCAACATCCATCCAAAGTGTCTGGCAATAAGTGTTTGCCAACATTTGACTGTGAGTGACAGATTGATTGTTTTGATAGTGCCTAGTTATAGGAGAAGAAACATGTTGTATAAGATGTCCAACCTAGTTTCAATCATGTGACTACCTGTATAAGGCAAATGAAAAAGTTTGACAAATGACAATGTCTAGTTTTAGGAAGGACACATCTTGTATAGGACATAGTTTAAGATTGTCTTGATGTTGGTTTGATGTTTGACTGATTTGACAACTTGAATGATTGGTCTGGAAGACTCGTTGACAAGTTTTCCTTGTTGTTTCATGATTTGCATGAGATTTTGATGACTATTTGTTTCTGATGATGATGTCTGAATTATTGTGACTGACTCGATAAACCCTAAAGGATTGACCTAGGTGGCCTTGGGGGCCCATTGATTCATGGCCTTTCCTACGTTATACACACAGAGACTTCATAGTTTGACATGAATTGAATTTTTTTTGATGACAAAGGGTCACATCACGATTTGATATTTATTTGACAAACCTAAAAGGACTAACCTAATTCCTTGAGGGTGCATCAATAGATGACCTTGCCTAAGTTATACATGTAGAGACCTCATAGTTCGATAGGACTTAGACTTGACATGACATGACACTGACTCTATTTTTGGAACCTTTGCAAGTTATGTGGATTTTTTTTGGATTTTTACATGTTTTGATTTTTTTGGATTTTGAGGTTTTATGATTTTTTTGTCCTTTTGTCGTTTTATGGTTTTTTATTATCTTTTTGTCAAATAATTTTTTTTTGTCTTTTTTGATATAGTGACCTCCAACACCAAGTGTAGGATCTAGTGAAGACGTAGGTCCATTATTTTCCCCTAGTTAGGTATAAGACCAATTTATTAGGGGTGGGATGGATAAATGGCAATATATGAAGGGTGGGTATGAAAGCCACATAATCTCAATCGTTCCAAGTTAAGTAGACATTATTAGGGATGACGTGAGAAAGAGTGAAGGATAGATCTATTATGGATGGTAACTATTGTGACCAATGCATGTGAAATATGCCTACAAGCAAGTGAACAAGTATGTACAAGAATCCAAGGACAAACACGATCTTGCCACTAGTCAAGTTGAAAACCAATTCATAGGTGATGATGATGATGACGACGTTGTTTTACATGAGAAGGACACATCCTAAAACAACGTGAAGACTAGGAAATACATATCCCACTAATGACAATGTGACTAAAGGATCAAGGTTTTGTAGCAAGGCTAGCGACAAAGACAAGGAATGTTTTGGATAATGTGCTAGGTTGCATAGCAAGATTGTATGGATTAGGATTATTGCATTTGAAATGACTTCTTTTCAGGATTGAATGGGATGATGGAGGAATATTAGATAAGTGGATTGGAATCCTTAAACCAATGACAAGGAAAAAGCAAGTCCAACAATAGGTATGGAAGGATATAAAGGATTGCTTTTGGTAAAGGATAGGAGACATGAGGATTATTGGCTAAAAGAATTATCATATGATCTGCATGGACTATATCACATAGGAATGATTAGTTTTCTCCAAGGTATGGATTTGGATAATGCTATGACATAATATTTCATGGATGGTATATGACCAAAGGATAGACATGTCAAGAGTTTTCCCAAAGCATGATTTATGTGTGTACCTCAGTCCTTATAGAGATCAAAGTAGGTGGGAAAATGGATGGCAATGATAGGGCTCAGATGGATAGATGGAAATTCCATAAGAAATTTCATGCAGAGGGTATTGGAGATGAGACAACTTTCCCCCAAGTGTAATTTTCCACATAGATAATTCATCTTACAGATGACACTTGTTTTCCAGTGTATAGTCAAAAAATTGCAACCCTTGCAATTTCACATACATTCTTGTATCCGCTTTAGTGTCCACACCCTTAGAACATGTGAAGGCTCATTTTAGCCCTTTCATTAGCCTTGTTCCCTTCTCAGGATGCTCCTGCACCCCTTTTCAGCAGCTACCCTTGTGTGTCCACTTTGCATCGAACCTTATGCTTTTCCCGTTCGTGTCATTTTGCAGCGTGACATGTTCAAACACTAGCATGATGTGTGGATGTCTACGTGGCACGCTAGCATCCTACAATGTTTCAATATTCAAATGATCACCTCCTTGCATATTTTCCACTTTTTAGCAAGTTTTTTCAGTGGTAACAGCTAGGGATGCCCTGAAACAGCTCAAGAAGCTTCTTTTCCCTCCTATTCTCTCTTTTAATGCTATCTTTTCAATTACATGGCTTCCTCTAAGTTCCTCTAGCTCCTCTTATGCTTTCTAGATTCATTCTAGCCTTGTCTCTCACATTCCTCTCTTGCTATCTTGTTTGCACAACTCCATACAGCTTGCTACAGTAGAACCTTCAAGTTCTCTTGGCAACACTCTTTACAACACTCTTGGCTTGTGCAACTAGCTATTTCTCTCTCTATCTTTGGCTTCCTTAAGCCTTGGATGTGATACCTCCCTTATCTTGTGCTTGTGAGCATCTTGGGGTTCCACATCCCTTATCCATTGCATCTACATATCATGATACAGGTTCTCCTCCTCGAGTGGGGATTGCTTTTATCACCTCTTTTGTGATACTAGTTTTCCTCCTCGAGTGGGAATTGATTTTATCACTCATATTTTGTGGTGTGGGTTCTACTCCTGAGTGGATTTTTCTTTCATCACACACTTTGGCCATTTTGATTATGCTCTCTCTTTCTATTGGGTTGTCCATGGAGGTGGGAGCACCAAAATAGGGGTTTGACTAAGGAAAACCCCTATACAACCCCAACAATTTCTCTAGATATTACGCATGTAGGTATTGAAGAAATTCACATGTTGGAGGCTTCATTACTTGGCTAATTGTAAGCATTTCCTTTCTTCTCTTACTTTATCATTTACTTTATTTCATTCTAGTTCTATTACTTTTTATTGCTTTCTCGCATTTTGTATGTTCTTAGTAATCAAATTGTTGGTAGTCACTTTGTCATTCTCTGTGATAAATTCACTTTCTAGTCTATACAAGATGCCAGCGTGCCACACTGTTGTCTGTATTCTGCACTTCCTTCCTTTAGCCAAGAGCTTGTTAGTTTTTATAGAGATTCTTCATGACCTGCTCTTTTTATTCTAGAACTCTCGCATTGTTCCTTGAGGTAGTTTAGGGAAGTTTTCCTCATGAGGCTCTCTGAATGAAGAGAACTCATGAGTAGCGCATCCCCCTTCTCTACATTTTGGTGAACCCAACGTGAACCAAAAAAAATAGAAAATCCGGATTCTTAATTGTTCTTAGTTCTATCATCAAAATGAATTTAATATCTTTTTTATTAGTCCAGTATCTAATTTTGTTCAAAAATTGAATGATATTCCATTTCATGCATGTGATAGTGACTTGGCTTTGCCCATGTCACTTTTTACCTTTGATCCTTCTCATAATATTACTCTTGCTAAGGAGGATATCTTGTTGCAAGAAGATCAAATCATTGATACCTTTCTTAATATTACTCTACCATCCCTTCATTCCAATGTACTCTCTTCTAGAGATGATGAATTTGTGAATAATGAATCTTGTCTCCATTCCAATGCATTCTCTTCTAGAGATGATGCATTCGTGAATGATGAATCTCTTATCTATTCTAATGCACCCTCCTCTAGAGATGATGCATTAGTGCATGATGAAACTCCTTCCACATCAGATCTCCCCTGATTGATGTTGAGAATATTTCTTTAAATAATTTTTCTACTAGTTGTGATGATTCTGTAAATGTAATCTATGTCTCTGATGTCCCTCAAAGGCCTAAGAGACCAGTCATTTGTGTGACTCCATCTAGTCCTTCCCCTACAAGGATTTGTTCTATTGATAGTGTTTCATTTGATAGTGATTCTCTTTATCTTTCTATGGATCCCTCTTATAGAGTGGCAGCCCATACTTATGAGAATAGAATGAATAAACAACCAAGCCTTCCTCAAGCACCTAAACCTATAGCTAAAGCACCTGGTGATTATGATTTTGTCGAGAAACTCCGTGTTACTCCAACTAAGATCTCACTATGGGACTTACTTCAGTATGATTTGATTTACCAAGGTATGCTTGAGGAAGCCTTGCAAAATATCATCTTTCCTTCTTCCACTAAGCCGGTAGATGCTAATACATTGATAGTTTATATTCATACAAATTCACCAAATATTATGTTTTATCCACAGGAACTCTCACCTTCGGGAGTACACAAGCAAGTAGATCCTCTAATGATTATAGTTAACATTAATAATATTGGTATTAGACATACTCTCGTTGATGTTGATTTGGCACTCAATGTATGTAGCATTGATCTATTATTGAAGATTAATATTGATTCATCTTCTCTTAATGCTTCTTTTGTTGTCATTCGTGAGTTTGATAATGTCAGTTGACAACCCTTAGGCTCAATATTTTTTCCTTTGAGGTTGGGGCCCATTACTATACCTACCCTTGTATATGTTATGTCAAAAAAATTACCATATAACCTTCTTCTTGGTAGACCGTGGATTCATGCTATGGGTGTAGTCTCGTCTACCTTGCATAAATATATTAAGTTCATTTTCAATAATCAAGTAGTCATAGTCAGGGATGACCCCGAGGCTATGCACTTATGCAAAATGGTAGCCGCCAGTTAGGCTTCGGTTGTGCCTAATCTTATTCCTTTAGTGTCTTCTAATGTGTCGATGTTTACTCCAGCAGTATCTATTACAAAGGATACTCTTGAAATAAATTTCCCTAAAGAAGATCCTTCTAAATTAAGAAATCCTAAGTCTACTCCTTCCTCTCAAAAGAATGCATGTCTTGGTGACAATTGAGGTTCTCTAGACTTTATAGAATCCTTCATTGGAGAATATAAATTCAACCTAGTCCACTCAAGCCTTTAGACAACATCATCCAAACCCGCTATTAAAGATGATTAATATTTTGCATCACGAGATAATATGAACATAAACTGTAATATTCTTAGTGTTGATCCTCCTTTTGAGGAAGATAATTACACCTCTGCTAAAGAGGATAATTTTGGTAGTCTTGTTAAAAATGATTATGGTGATCCCATAGAGGAGTGTGATCACTATTACTAGAACAATTCTCTCTATCAAGATCCTCCTCCTTCCCAAGATTTGTAAACACATTATGGCCCTAGCTTTAAGCTTGTATCTAAATATGGCTATGGGCATAAAGGTTGTGGGCATAATGAACAAGGAATTCAGGTCAGTATAGAATGTGTGCCTTGTAAGTGTAATTTGGGACTTGGTTGCTTGAATGAAAAATCTAAGCAGAAACCATGGTTGAATGTTGACATGCTATCCGCTCAACCTCATTCTCTTGGATTGACCCATCCTCCATTGTCTTCTATCTTCATATCTTCTTCTTGTGAGAATTCAAACTTTTCTCCACAAGAGAAAGGATTGCTTCCTACTCCTCATTCTTTTTCTGAGCAAGAGCATTTTTTTTTTAGGCTTCTAAAAGCCCACTTAATTACTCTTCCTTCTCCTACACATAAGAAATTTCATAAACATGATAAATAAACACATTTTTTTTGTGCATACCATCGAGTGTCTATCCATTCCACTAGTGAATGTAAGGCCTTGAGGGATAAAATACAACAACTTAGTGATTGAGGTGCCATCACTCATTTTTTTGTTGATGCACCTGCCTCATCTTCAAACAATAAGTGATATCAAGGTTTACCTCTATCCTGTGTGTTCTAAGTATCTTGCATGATTCTCCTCCCCTATATGTTGGAATAGTGATAAAAAAAATTGGGAGATGTGTGTCCTCCTTAAGGGATCTCCTCTCTTCTCTATGTATTTCAAATTAAGTGTCCCTTGAGTGGACCCCTCTTTCTTCTAAAGGGTTCCTGAGGAACCCCCTTTGAAAGATTTTTTCTCAAATGAATTCATTCACATCTAGCTTGGGGGTAGCTTGATTAGACCTCACTTTTCAAATAGTGTGTCCCTTGAGTGGACCCCTCTTCTTTTGAAGGGTTCTTGAAGGACCCCTTTGAAAGCTTTCCAATTTTTTGATGGTCTGCATGACTATCCGCTTGAATACCTGTGTGGTTGCTTTGTTTTTGACATGCGTTATCTGCAGGTAAACATGTCACTTTGCAGGTGCACCTATAAAGCCATTTTCCAATTGGATTCTATGGAGTCTCCTCCTTGAAAGAGATCTTGGGGGACACCTCCTTGCAATTCTACGAGCCTATAAGGTGCTTTCATCTGGGTTTCTTCCATGTGAGAGATCTTGGGGGATACCTTCTTGCAAGTCTGTCGGCCTGTAAGGTGCATACTTCATAGGGCTTCCTTCATGTGAGAGATCTTAGGGGGTGCCTCCTTGCAGGTCTGCGAGCTTGTGAGATGCTTAATTTTTTGGGTTTCCTTCATGTGAGAGATCTTGATGGATGCCTTTCTTGTAGGTCTGCGAATCTATAAGATGCTTTCATCCTACAGGATTTTTCCATCATTGGTCTAAGGGCCTTCGATGTACTTTGTTCAACTTTGTAGTTCCATGGAGCTACAAAGTCCTTTTGTTCAAATCTTCTTGGGTTCAAGGACCTTTGGAGCCATCCCTCTTGGAATTTTCATTCCTTTCTAGCTTCTTCCTCTTAAATTTTTGTCTCTTCTCTTCTCTTTTGTATATACCAAATCGAAGATCTGAATCTTCTTCATCCTAAGTATATGCCCTTCATTTCTTTTTTTTAGAGTTCTTCTATGTGTTGTTTTCATTTGGGGATGATGCATAGTATTGAGACAACCTTTTACATCGAGGTCTCTTTCACTTTGCTGACTCAAATCCTTTAGTTTTCATGTTCTAACACTTTTGTCTGGTGTAGGTTTTTCTTGTCTAATGCATTTGTTTTGTAGGTCTTTAGCTTGGGGACACACTTCTCTAGCTTGAAGAGTTATCTGCTTCCTCTACAGTATCCTTTTGGAATTATGATTTTATTTATGTTTAGTATAATTCCTTTAGCATGCATATTAGTGTAGATTCATATGCCCACTAAAGTGGGGGAAAAATGTATAATCACAAAATTGCACCCCTTGTAATTTCACATGCATTCTTGTATTCGCTTTAGTGTCCACTCCCTTAGAACTTATGAAGGCTCATATTAGTGCTTGCATTAGCCTTTTTCCCTTCTCAAGATGCTCTAGCACCCCTTTTTAGCACTTACCCTTGTGTGTCCGCTTTGCATCAAACCTTATGCTTTTCATGTTTGTGTCATTTTGCAACATGACGTGTTCGAACACTAGTGTGGTGCATGGATGTCTATGCGAAATGATATCATCCTACAATTTTTCAACATTCAAACGACCACTTTCATGCATCTTTTCCACTTGTCAGCAAGTTTTTTTGGTGGTAATGGCTAGGGACTCCCTGAAATGGCTCGGGAAGCTTCTTTTCCCTTCTATTCTCTCTTTTAATGCTATCTTTTCAATTCCATGGCTTCCTCTAAGTTCCTCTAGCTCCTCTTATGATTTCTAGATTCATTCTAGCCTTGGCTCTCACATTCCTCTCTTGGTATCACATTTGCACAACTCCATATAGCTTTTTATAGTAGAACCTTCAAGTTCTCTTGGCAACACTCTTTACAACACTCTTGGCTTGTGCAACTAGCTATTGCTCTCTCTCTCTTTGGCTTCCTTAAGCCTTGCATGTGATACATACTTTGTCTTGTGCTTGTGAGAATCTTGGGGTTCCACATCCCTTATCCATTGCATCTACATATCATGATACGAGTTCTCCTCCTCGAGCAAGGATTGCTTTTATCACCTCTTTTGTGATACGGGTTTTCCTCCTTGAGCGGGGATTTATTTTATCACTCGTATTTTATGGTGAGGGTTCTACTCTTGGCGGGTTTTTCTTTCACCACATTCTTTTTCCATTTTGATTACGCTCTCTCTTTCTATTGGGTTGTCCGTGGAGGTGGGAACACCAAAACAGGGGTTTGATTGAGGCAAACCCCTATATAGCCCCAACAATTTCTCTAGATATTATGCATCCAGGTATTGAATACATTCACGTGCTAGAGGCTTCATTACTTGGTTGATTGTAAGAATTTCCTTTCTTCTCTTATTTTATCGTTTACTTCATTTCATTCTAGTTCTATTACTTTTTATTGCTTTCTCATATTTTGTATGTTCTTAGCAACCGGATTGTTGGTAGTCACTTTGTCATTCTCTATGATAAATTCAATTTCTGGTCCATACAAGACACCAACACACCTCTAAGACGCCAACATGTCACATTTTCATCCATATTCTACACTTTCATTGTTAGGCCAAGCGCTTTTCAATTAGTCCAAAGAATCTTTGTGACCTACTCTTTCTAATTCTAGAACTCCCGTGCTATTCCTTGAGGTAGTTTCCCGTGAGGCTCTCTGAATGAAGAGAACTCATGAGTAGTGAATCCCCCTTCTCTATAGACAGGTTTTCATCATGCTACTTATCCAAAGTGCCATAAAAATGGTTTTCACTATTGGACAAAAAAATTTCTCTTTACTATTTTTTCTTTTTCTTTTTCTTTTTGCGGTGTCACCAAGACACCTGTTCACTAGGTTTTCATCAAGGAGATGATTTTTTATTTTATTTTTGGTATTTTTGATATTTTTGGATGGCCTTGCTATTTTAGTTGATCACTAAATGTTTTTAATCCTTTGATGGTGTTGATGTAGATACTGGGGCCATGATATTCCAACAATGACCTTTATGAAGTAGTTTCCTTGTTAGGATCGTAGCACTTGCATACAACTGATTGATGTCATTTTGATCCTTGTTGATACTAGAGTTGGCATTATCATAATACACACATCGTGATAGAGTTCCATGAGAGTCTTTACAATAAAGAGTTTCTGCCAAGATGTGACAAATTCGTGAGGTATACCTTTTGGACTTTAGGCGTGATGCAGTATTATGATGGATGATGGTAGATGTGTTTGGAAATTTAGATGTAGGAATTTCCATTTGCTAAACTTGGGGTGATGGATGATGGATATTGGATTTCAGATTGGAATAATGTTTAGAACCAACACTTTTATATGCCTTTCTTGATGACCATTTTGAAGGAGGTGGGCATTTTTTATATGTGGGAAAACTCTTTTCTTGTGGCTCCAAATTTTTATTGACTTTTACTTTTGAACTATTTTCTTTTCTTGATCCATTTTTCTTTGGGATCCATTTTAACTTTATTTGTCAACTTGGATTCATGATTGATTCAATGGAATTTGACATTTGATTTTTAAATTTGGATTTTTGTTGGTTCCAATTAATGGGTTTAATTATTTTGGAATGATGGTTTATGGTATAGATGGAAGGAATGTTGGAAACAACCTTATGAAAAGGACTACTCATGCCCCCCATTTTGATTTTTCTATTGGATAATGTCCCCTAGTGTCATGGAGGTATCACTAACATCATTTGTTTTGTTGATTAGAGAATAGCCAAGACCTTGATGTCTAGGTTTTTTATAAAACTGTATTGGTTCCTAAATTCCTTGCTCATGTAGGCCTAGCCCTTTTCCTTGATACTACATGCCTTGACATATTCTCTTCATGATGGAGTATTTTTCATTTTGGAAGCAAGATGCAAACCCATCATTTTGGAAATTTATGCTTGAAATATTCTCTTTTGTGAGAAAGCCTGATTTGATAAAAGTAGGTGATCCTAGTTGATAGGATATTTTGGCTTTATCATTTGCCATGCTTGTGTCTTCTTGGTCATTTGGGATGTCCATGGTAGCTTTTGTATATTCTTCTTTGACTTGGTCAATAGTTATGTTCTTCTTGAATGTCATCCATGTAATTTATTTGATTATCTATGTGTCCAAAGGAGGCAAGTGTCTTATTTTGGGAAATGGATGTGTTTGGATTTTGGGTAGGATCAACCTCAAAAAATTTATCATGAATGGTATAAAGGTCAATGAGAGGATCATTTTGGACTTCATGTTCAAGGGTAGGATCTTGGTCAAAATAGGTGTATCTTGGATGACATGATTAAGAATAGAATCTTGAGCAAGGATAGGTGTATATTAGATGCCATGATTATCTAGAAGGACTTCTTGGATGGACTTAAGGATGGGTTCATGGGATGGATTGATTTGATCTTGACATGAATGGGGATCTATGCTATCATGATTTGGACTTTTCTTCTGACATGTATCCCAAGGTTTAGGCAATGGAATGTGATTTTGGAGACCATAACTAAATGTATTTTTTTGGATTGGGTGGATTGAAATGGATTAGTGGAAGCTCGGTTATGATAGGATGTGGAGTCTTAGAACGGATTTGTGGAAGGTTGGTTAGGGTAGGATGTGGAGTCTTGGAATGGATTAATGGAAGGTTGGTTAGGATAGGATGTGGAGTCTTGGAATGGATTAATGGAAGGTTGATTTACCTTGTCAAGGATAGGATAGGGATGATTAATGGATTTTTGTTGGGGATTAATGGTATGGATTGTGTTAAGTGACTCTTGATAGTGAGGTTAGATGGATGGATAACTAGAGTTTATGGGTTTTTTGTAAGAGGGGTCGATGGGTGGTTAACTATGGGTTGTGTTTGGTTGGGATGGAGAATTGATCCATTATCTTGAATTATATGGCTTGTTAGTATTGACCATTGTGGATTAATTGGTATTCAACTTGACTATGGAGCATATCAAGGTGAATTGAATACATGGTGGTGAGGTGAAGTCTAGAAAATGACAATACAAAGGTATGACTTAAGCCTAAGGTATGCAACCTAAGCTTTTTTTTTAGAATTTTTTTGGGTATAAGGATGCCTAATAATGATAATGTCCAAGATTTAAGGTTGAAAGTGAGAATAAAAAAAATAGGATAGGAAAATGTCACTATAACCACAATCTAGGCCATGCAATGATGCTAATGACCAAGATTAAGTCACAAGGTGACAATAGACAAGTTTTCAAAGAGGTTGATATCATTACGTCCAAAATATAAGGTATGATTAAGTCTAAATATGTAATGATGCTAATTTAAAGTGTTATAATATATTTAAAATTCTGGTATGTAACTAAGATGACTATGGTATGAATATCTGAAGTTTAAGACTAGGCACCTTTTTTTTTGTGAGACTAAGGAAAGAGTTACTAGCCAACCTAGGATAGTCTAGTGTTTCCAAGTAAGATTGTTAATGACCTTGAGGAGTAGATGACAGTGACAGGATTGACAAGGTGAGCTTTAAACTAGACTAATGAGTTTAAAGGTTACACAAAAATGACAAGGTCAATGAAATTTTTTCTTTGTATCTCAATAGGCCTATAACAAGATATGGTAAGTTTCCCTATTCTAATTTTTTTTAAAGGTATATGCAACCTAATGATGGATGTCTACAATAAGTGAGAAAAATCTAATAATGGCCTAAGATTTGTCTAAGAAATGCAAGTAAGGTACCCTAAGATGTGATAGTAAGCTAAATGAATGTGATGGAATGGCAGAAATGAAGTGGGAAAGTCTCTAGTCTAAATAGATTTAAACACTAGGCTCATATTGGATATATAATTCAGGTTCATTTCTCAAAGGTCGGTCATAGAAATCTCTCAACAATATGTTTCAGTTTTAGTAGTTCCTCAAGATGCATTTTCTAATAGTCATGGAACTATGATGTCTAAGTTTGAAAAGATGGAACATGGACTTTCACTTAGGTGCTTTGATTTTGGTTTGGGAAGAGATCATGTAGAGGCTTTTGGGATTTTCAAGGATGCAATGCTATAGGTTTTGGGTGTGATGTTTGATTGATATAAATGTTTGTTTTGAACACACATGCAAGACACAAAAAACATAATATTTTGGGTTACTCTAACACAAAATCAGAATAAAAGTTTGAAAGGGGGCCTAAATTAGCCCCAAAAACATTTATCACCGATCTCAAAACAATTTAAAAACACTTGTAAGCATGCATAACCTAAGCTGGAAAGAGGATACTACTTGTTGAGTCCCTACTTGGATTGCTCCAAATACTTAAACAAAGCATACATCTAGAGATCTTGATGACACTGGCTCCCCCTTACAAGACATGGGTACACAAAAATCTCTTACCTCAAAGATCCGAAGATCTTCTGAACTGGGGGATTTCTATCTCTACAATGAATAGTAAGTGTAGGGTGACTTCATAGGTTCGACCTCCTACACCAACAAGCAAAAAAGGGTTTTGGGCTTCTATAACAAGTGGTTCTTAATCAATGTTTTGAGATATATTGGTGCCTATATATGTGATGACTCGCTCAATTAAGAGTCCTCCTAGCCCTTAGAAATATCTAAGGGTTTTGATGCATCTCAAGGATATTGAGGGAGACTTCCATTAGTACAGGACATCCACACTAGGTGATTTATAACTTTCGTCACAACAACATTATTTATATAGTAGAATGAAATGAAAGTACAGGTTGGGTCATTCCCTCTCACAAGTCGAGAGGCAGACCCTCTAAGGGATTAAACACATAAAAAAAAGAGGTGGGTTTGGCTTATGATCACTAAGTTTGTAAAAGGTGAGAGCATACACCTACCACCTTACAAGCACAAAAAATAGTGGTTCATTAACCCCCCTTAATTAAACACATGAAAAAAAATGATGGGTCTGGCTTTTGATCATCGAGTTTGCACAAGGTGAGAACATACACCTACCACCATAGAAAATAGTGATTAATTAACCCCCTTAATTATTCTATGTGAAAACGTACACTTAAAAAGGAAATTAAAGAAAACCCTACAAAACCACCATTAGTAGTTTAAGTCTCCAAACTTCGACAAATGAGTATCAAGTTTTCATTTTAAGTCTTTGACATGAGAACCTCCACAAAGATAAACTAAAAAGAAAAATAAAATTAATCTAACAAACACAAAAACTAACAAACAAAATTAATCTAAACTTAACTATCAAAATTTTATAAAAAAACTATTTTGACTAAATTAATCTAACTAACAAAATAAATGATTAATCTAAATTAGCTTAAAAAAAAACAATTAATCTAAATAAGCTAAAGAGATAATTACATGTGATAACGGTGTAATTTGGGTTGAGATATAGGATGATTATATCAACTGACTAAGTGTCATATAAAGCAATGATTTATACAAGCATGAAGACTGTTCATGACTATCGGGATGTAGTTTTTCAAATGGCCAAGTAGGATACTATGGTTTGAACATCATATTGATGGATGCTAGCATGGACAATCGAATATTTTAAGAACTAATATTTCTTTGATTTTTCAGGTTTGGTTATATCTATAAAGATGTTGGTTTATGATTACTTCTTGTTGTAGGCTTCAAATTTAAGATGGTTTAAACATTACAATTTATGATACCAAAAGAAAATTGAAGGAGTACTTGCTCGTGATGGAATTTGGGAATGATGTTGGTACAAAAAATTTGCAACGTCACCAATTTTTTTCAAAAATATTTGGTACAAACAAGTGGCAATTGGATGAGTGAAATGTATGTGTGGAAAACACACATGGTATGCCAAAGCAGTGGTGGCTTTTACATGTTTCAAAATGGAAAATCTTCAGTTATATGTATTAAATTCTTATATCGTTATCTTTTCAGAAATTCCTCTCGTTTGTGAACACAACAACTATCACATGATAAGAAAGCAACTATGTGTGATTAATTCACTTGCTTGCTAAGATAACAGGTGGCACTTGATTTGAATGAAACTAAGTGTGATTAGTACAAGTGGTATGCATAACGTTATTAAGCATACTAATATCACTTTTCATGTAATAATTACACATATCTTCAAACTACAAGCAAATATTTCATATGTGTGGAATGAAATAATTATATGTGCTGAAAGGATAGGCTTTTGCACACTAGTTAATCAAATTATGATCTTCATTTGCCAAAGTATAGTTTTCCTTCTTTATAAGGTATGGTTCAGATTCAAGCAACATGGTTTTCTGAAGCTTGGTTTTTATAGGTTCTCCTGCTCTTTTCTAAATGGTGTCGAAAACATTTGTTGGTTAGAGGATCATTAGATAATGGTAATTATCTCTTTTCCTACTTTCCTCAGGTATTTTCTTCATTTTTTGAGCTCTCAAGGTTAATTTTGGGTCTCATAGTTTATCTTCTAGTGGATATATTTGGTGTTCTCAGTGTTGGCCAATTTCTGGTTGGCATTGTTAACATAATCATATTTACAGTTTTGGGTCTCATTGCAATCAATTTCTAAAGAGCTTAGGTATTTTCATTAGTGTGTATCAGTATAGGATGGAGTATTTTCCTAAAAGTTACAAAATTAAAGTGAAAGTAAGAGAAAAAGAGCATCCTTTTTTCTGAGGAAGTTACAGAGTTTGAACTATCTAATGTTTTCAAAATGTGAGCATGGTGGACACATCAGCAAACACAAGACCTATGGAGGAATGAAAATCAAGATTTTAGATGCTTTCATAATATGGAAAAAAAATGATATAGCCTGCCTTTTTGGTTATATGTATGTGCTTTTTGCAATATTCTACCTCAAATCATAATAGTATAAGGCACATTTTGTAAAATACTCTACCTTACATATTAGTTGGAGGTAAATTTTGTTTCTGCTAAATCTCGTAACTCATTGCCAATATTATAATTTTGGCATTCATGTATCTTTTGAATATATTAATATTAATATATCTATATAGGCACTAATCTTTTACTCAAAAAAAAAAAGATTAATCTAAATAGGCTAACAAAGCAAATGATTAATCTAAATAATAAAACAAGTTGCGTTGTTCCATACCTATAACCCGCAAAGCTAAAAAATTTGTACAAAAAATCTGCACAACTTCTCCTTCACATTGGGCTCACCAAATGTAATCGAGATTAAATTTCATGGTTATGATTTCAAATCAATAAACACAAAATCCCAATAAACTATGAAGAACAAAAAAAGCAGAAACATAAATTAAATGAAACGATTTACCAAAACATTCATGCATCCATTGATTGACCTCCATAGCGCTTCTCCATTTTTCTTTCAAGTGATTGATGCCTTCGGATTATAACCTACAATAAAACCCTATGTCTATGCTAGCAAAATATTTAAGATTAATTATCTCAACCTAATTCTCTGGGTTTTTAAAATGTTAAAATGATAGTGACGGGCGCCTTTTATAGACAAGACGAATTTGAATGAATAATTGAGATTGAATTATTTAATTATAGAAGAAGATGGAAAAACTAACTTTTTAAATCAAATAATTGGAAACAATTATCTTATTAAAAAGAAAAGGAAAAAGAAAAATTACTAAATAATTAAAATAATTATTTAATAGTGGAGGGAAAAGCTGATTTTTTAAATAAGATAATTGGAAACAATTCTCATTAAAAAGCAGAGGAAAAAGATAAATTAGTAAGTTATTAAATAAATAAATAAAATTTATGGAAGAAGAGGATAATGAATAATTAAATAATTAATATAATTATTTAATTATAGTAGGAAAGTGGTAAGTGAATAATTAAATAAATTTATTTAATTATAGAAGGAAAAAGGCTTAATAAGTGACTCAATTAAATAAATAAAATTTAATTAATTAATTAATCAAAGAGGAATAAAGGGGAAATAAATAAATTAAATAATTAAGAATTATTTAATTAATTGTGGAATATGACTTTTAGGGAATAATTAAATAAAATTATTTAATTATGTAAGCAGATGAAAGGAGTTGACAAGAAAAGTGGAATTCTCATATGGACAATTTTCAATGTTTACAATTACTTGTGTGGTATCCAGCCACTTCATGCAATACAAAAACAAGTTTTTTGCCTCTTCCTCATAGGCTTGTACATCCTTCAATCATTCTTCAACTTTGGTATGCGCAAATGTATATTTTTTTGTAATGTCCATCAACTTCTTCTCTGCAAGCCTTGTTTCAACCTCTGTTTCCACTTGTCCTTTCAATCTAGAGGCATATTCCTTAAAGGAATCAATCAATAATCTGAAATTTTCCACAACAGACAAAGATGTATCAACATTAGTTCCTGGTGTGATCTCCTACAATGTCTTGATGGCTTCATCCATTAGTTCACCACTCCTTTGGTGAGTCTCAATAATTTATTTTTTAGCAGATGCATGAAACACATCACCTAGCTACAACTTATGTATAGGAGATATCTTATTTAAATCAACACTTCCCTACTACATATGCAACTACAACAATTGAGAAGAGACAACCAATTGGAACCTTAACTACTTAGAGAATAGGCCTTTCAAAGGATTATCGGAGGAGGATTCACCGAAGGCCTTAGGTAACTCCTCACACTTCTCTACTTCTTTATTCTTTCCAGAATCAAGATCTTCTTCTTCCTCTACATTTTCTTCTTCTTCATCGAAGGTTTTTTCTTATCCTTATCTTCATATTTCTCTTCATCTCCTTCATCCTTATCCTTCTCTCCTTGCTCATTATTTTAATTTTTTCTTAT
This sequence comes from Sequoiadendron giganteum, assembly GCA_007115665.2. Taxonomy (NCBI): domain Eukaryota; kingdom Viridiplantae; phylum Streptophyta; class Pinopsida; order Cupressales; family Cupressaceae; genus Sequoiadendron; species Sequoiadendron giganteum. Next base: position 439,841,186 of record CM021102.1, on the reverse strand, counting down.
TCTTCTTCCTTCTTATCATCATTCTCTTGTTCCTTGTTTTCTTCATCCTCATGCCTTTACTCATTAACTGCACCATGCTTTTCACCTTCATTGATGCTTTGTTCTATATCTATTGGAGGGAAAAATTTCTTTGATTTTCCTTGATATACAGTAACTTGTGTCACTGGAGGAATAGGAGTGTCATACCTTTGTGGTTACCTCTCTAGTCACAGCTTCTCCTTCAACAACATTCTCATCTTCAACATTTCCTTGCATTGGTTCATCTGTATCCAAAGGAGTATTATCTAGATTTTATTTTGTATCAGTAACTCTAATGTTTTCATCTATTAGATCTTGTTCTTTTCTAATAGAGGCAATGGAAATCATGTCATACTTTTTAGATATATCAGTAATATTTTCCTTTGTTTGCTTCTACATTTTATCAAACTAATCTTGTTCTCTTCCCATCAATACTGTGACCCTTTTTTTGTTTTGAATTCTTTTCTAAAGACTTGGGCAAATGTGGCTTTGTCAACCTCAAATAAGGAGAATCCAATTTTATCCACAACATCTGATCTAAGCTTCTCTTACTTTTCTATGGCCTATTTTCACCTCTCCATTAAGATGTTCCACACATCATTTGGAACCTTATTCTTGGTGTTCTCCATATCTTCTTCAATGATCACAATGTATTTGATGATTGTCTCTATTATGGTAGCTCTATCCACTTTATTTGCATTTATGTACAATTTTATTGTTTCTTTCAACATTTCATGGTACAGAATACCTTTAAATAGTACATCCAACTTCTTTGGACTGTGCGATCTCTCTAGAGATGTCTTTTTCTTCCTCTTTTTCTTCTCTGGTTCAAATGTTTATGACTTCCGTTTCTTCTTTTCTTTCATTTTCTTGTGCATATGTATCCTGAAAGCTTCCTTTTCTTTCTCAATCTCTCTTCATTTGAGGTATCAAATTTATCTATTCTTAGTTTCTTTGTCCCAAAGCTCCTTTTTCTCAAAATCAAGGAGGACCTTCATCCTCTTCTTCTTCTTCATATAGTACGCTAATGTTCTTCTCCCTTACAAATTTTTATTTTCTTCTAGTTAATGTGGTAGTAGTAGGGGATTTCATAGTATTTTTTTCCTCTTATAAGGCCTTATGGCCTCCTTCACCTAAGGTTCTTCTATTACCAAAGCATTGGTCTCCATTCTCTTAGTTTTGATGGTGATAGAAACTGATCTAGAGGGTTGTTAAATACCGAGGGAATGGTGGAAGCAATTATTCTAGATATTTTAGGTCTAGTGGACCCACTTGTTGTGCTTGCTTCTCCCTTTGCTCTTCCTCTAGTCTCCTATATTTTCTTCCATGAATCCCTTGTCCTTGAAATAGTAATCTATCATCTTTTTCACCTTCTTCTTTATCTCAGGTTTCCTTAACTCCATATGCACTTCCATGGATTTATCCTCATATGTTCCATGTTTTTCTTGTGTAGAGTCCTTTGGAATTTTCATCAATATGTCAACATAGCCATTTACTTCATTTTCATTGGTCTCATATCCAAGTGGTAGAATCTAGGAATTTTTGGGTTCTATAGCCTCAATAATGCATTCATCTATTGTGACCAAAAATGTGATATCCTTCTCATATTTTTCCACCACTGATTTAGGGATCCTCTCCCTTTCATGCATTATCTTCTAGAATACTACAAAGAATGCAGTAAGTGCTTCATCTTGAGCTTTCATATCACTAATTCTATGTAGATATTCCAATATTTTATGGGATAACGATCTACTTTTATCCCATATGAAATTGCTTCTTCTTGGAAGCTCCCTTAGAAAGTAAAACAACAAACTACTAAAGAACCAAACTTGAAGGGGTATTTATTCTCTTTAGTTTGCTTCAAGTTTTCAAATATTTTTTGCCAAAGCAACTCACACAAGTCATAGTACTTTCCCCTTTCCACCATCTCATAAGCTACATAAATTGTTGTAGTTGATACTGAATTTTCTCTTTTGGTGTAGTATATATTGTATCTTATGACCATATTTGCATATCTTACTGCATGATTCGTAATAGTTGTCACAATGAGAACCCTTTGATCAAATGTAGCTCAAATTAATTCCATTACATCCTTTTTCTTCATAGATTTCAATATTGGTACATGTCTAGTGGCACAAAGTCGAGTAACTTCCCTTATAACTTCCTTAGATATCAAACTAGGCATGTCAATCCATATGAATTTGTCATGCACTCTACTCAATTACATTCTCATGTATTTAGTTTTATCATCATAAATGAAGCATGGAAACCATTTCAGATGTACAATTTATTTTTCACTAGGTTTTCATATTTTTTCTTGATTTTGTAATCATCTCCAATTAACTAGTCAATCCACAAGTTTGTAAATCTTGTGTGGTTATGCTCTTCCATTTTCCTATGGATGTATTCCCTAGTATCTTTTGTTGAAAAAAACCTATATGGAATACTCAAAAAAGCTCTGAGTAGGTCATTCTCAAATATTTTCATGGGGAATTTCTCAAGTTTCAGTTGGGTTTTCACACGCACATTCACTACTATAGGTGTATCCATTCTTATTGAATTCAAATGCTTCAAAAAACAAACTCTATTTCAGCTTTAAAAAATAGTAAATAATTTTTTTGGCTCAACTAGAACTAGGGTTTGGATGCTCTTCTTTAAAAAATTCCTTTGAACTCTTGAATTCACTTCAACATGCTCTGATCACTCTAAATGCATAAAAGTGAATAAAATTGACAAATAGTAGGTACATATAACCCTTCAATTCTTCCCTAATTCACATTTCTTGCACCAAATAATAAAGCTTGTAAAACCCTTCTATGTGCAACATTAAACCCTAAATCACTTCACAAATCTTGGCATTTTCATATTTTTGTCCTAAGTCTTCTCCAAAAGATCCAAACTATCCATCTCCATCACATATCTTCATACCAAGACATGGCATCTCATATTGGTATGGGGTTATTTGATTATCTATTATTGCTCCCCCTAAGCCAATGACTAGGTTCAATTCTCAGAGGAATTATCTACATTGAAGGGTTGTACAAATTCATTTTTAGTCTCTAATTATTCCTTTTTCTTAGGCTCCTCTTTCTTTCTCCATATATTTTCCATTTCCTTCTTTAGTTCAATTGGATCAATCTTTTTAACTATTTCATTTCTCTTTACCAGATTATCCTTCCTTGTATTTTTGTTTCTACAAAATCTAGCAATATGTCTAGGTCTATTGCAGTTGTTGCATTTGACATTTCCCTGAGCATTATTTGTTCCATTCATTCTGGATCATCATTGACTAGCCTTGTGTCCAAATCCATAGTATGTATAGCAGTAACCATTGAAAGGTTAAATCATTCTACCATTGTTATATGCATTCATCATTTGACTTTTACATTCATTTTCTCTATGTCCAAACTTCTTGTATGTAAAGAACTGACTAGTAAAAGATGAAACATTTTGATTCATTTTTCTTCTACATTCCATTGCTCTATATCCAAATTTATTGCAAGAATAAAAAATGTCATTGAAAGATGGGTACCTTTGAGAATTTGGTTGTCTGATAGGGGTCTTCTAGCATTATTTATTTGGTTCTAAAACTTTATATTATTCTTCTTGTCTTCATTCTTCTCTGGTTTACTAGTCTTCTTTGCATTAGGTGTCTGATTTGATTTTGAGCTTTCTCCTTTTTCAAGTCCCAAACCACCTTTTTCTTTGGATTCTTTATGTCCTCCAATTAACTCATCAAGCATTGTAGTACTTTTCTTGAATTTGTCGTCATGACTCCTTGCTTTCTCCAAATGTGATCTCAAATTTACCACTTCTTGCTCAAGCCTTGTGCTTTCATTAGTTTTTCTTTTTACCATCACATTCAGACATTCCTCAATTCTTTTCTTTTCTTCAACTTGCACTTCCAATCTGATGATGTTCTCATTTGCTTATTTCAATTGTTCATTGACCTCCTTATGCCTTTCTCTAAACTTCTTGATTTTCTCTCTCAAATTTTTTGATGCAATCATTTTCTTCTTTAATAATTTCCTTCAGAATTTTATTTTCATCTTTAATTTTGTCAAGATCTTCAAGAGAAACTTTGATTTCTCCATATTTTTCAAGCATGCAATCTTCTTATGTGTATCCAATAGCAGGAATCACTTTTGGATAAATAGGAAACTTTCTATCAGCCATGTGTTCAATCTCCAAGATCTTCCCAAAGTGGTCAAGCTTCTTCCAAGGAACCAAGCTCTGATAACAATTGTTGAAAACTTTGAATACTAAGAGGGGGTGAATCAATATTCTATTAAAATATCCAATTACTATACTTAATAGTTATAAGGAATGAAAGCATGAACAACCCATAACACACACAACACATGAAAACCAAGAATTTTACATGGAAATCCCAAAATGGGAAAAACCATGGTGAGGATTAGCTCACAGTATGTTATAATCGTTTATAAGATATTACAGAAAGGCTCACTACCAGGTGGACTCACTATCTAAGTGAACTCGTTGTTCACAAGGAAAAGAAGGATAGAAATAAGTGGATTCACAACCAAGTTTTGAACTGATACAAAGTGCATCTAAAATATGCTAGATTTAGTTCCTTTAAATCTCAAAACATTGACTTAATACAATTTAACCAACTTAGATTACAAATCTCTACTCTACTCTACATTCACACACCTCTTCTCAAAATTCACAACTTATTCAGTCAACTTTACAAAAGTTCACATCAATTCTTGTATTTGAATCATGTACACATTTATATTTAATGTCCACAAACTCACAAAAACCTTGTATATATACCAAAATTTATCACAAACATCAATTAGGTTGGCTTAATTAGATGTAGCCCTAAAACATACAAAATGTGCCTTGTTGGCACCCACTCCAAATCAAAATTCCTTCACTCCCAAACAAATGTAATATTGGTTGGCATGGACCTGTAATAGCTTCCTCCTACATTTACATTACATATTTAATCTCCACAACTCTTTACATACATTAGGTCGGCCATGCATAGTGTTGTGCACTTTTCACACATGCCCCACCACAGGCATGGACCCTCTTTTTCTTCTACATCTTTGTACCTTAGCTTTGTCAATTTCTGGTTTTTCTCTTCTTGGAGGTTATTTTGGGAGTAAGGCTGGATTGGATTTGATGGGGGTGGTATTTTAAAGCATTTTGGGGCCTTGGATTTTTGAAATGAGGATTTTTCAAGTGAATTTTCAATGTGATGTGTAAATAATTTTGCACCAATGGATAGAGGACAAAAAATTAGGCCAAGTTGCTTTTTGAACTTTTCAAAAATTCCTTCGGGAAAAAAATTTATGGGGTTTCAAAGTTTTTCTCTGGGTTTCTGGCCATTTTCGGGATTTTCCCTTCCTAACAGATTTTTTCGGACCTCTTGTCATTTTTCGGGATTTTCCCTTCCTGGTGGATTTTTCCAGACCTCCTGTCATTTTTCAAAATTTTCCTTTCCTAGCGGATTTTTCTGGGTTCCTGTCATTTTTTGAGATTTTCCCTTCTTGGCAGATTTTTCTAGGTTCCTGTCATTTTTCGAGATTTTCCCTTCTTGGCGGATTTTTTTGGGTTCCTGTCATTTTTTCGGATTTTCCCTTCCTGGCGGATTTTTCTGAACCTCCTGTCATTTTTCAGGATTTTCCCTTCCTGGCAGATTTTTTCCGAACTTCCTGTCATGATTTTCCTCAACTTCGAAATTTATTAATAGGGTTAAATTTCCGAAATTTTATGACGGAGTTGAATTTTCCAAGGGTTTATTTATGCTTCATTTTAATATTTTGTGGGTGGATTTTCACATGTGATCTATTAATGATTATATCTATTTTTCAAGATTAAATAAATAAAAGGGAGGACCTACATATGGATTCGTGCCAAGAGGAAAATTTGGAAGATATTTAACATGCACCTGCATAAGAATTTGTGCCACAACCTATCTACAGTTGGAATATATGTTTCAAACATGGAGTGACGTGTGATGTTGTTCTCACTCTCCAATCATATTTTTTTAAAATCGAGATGACAGATTGTTGATTTCTTATTGATCATGGATGTAATTGCTTTTATTGTATTGGATGATGATGTGCCACATTTTTAAAACCCTAATGTAAATTCTTAGGGTTTCTTGAGGATTAATTGCATCCATTGGATTGAGTTTAATCCCGGCCCTTGATTTAAAAATGTAATATCTATAAAAGGGTTGTGCCTTCTCATTAGTTAGTAGAAAAAGGTTAGAGAATAGCTGGTTAGAGGCTGCAAAGCCAGAATTGGTTAAGTTAGAGGTTAGATTTTGCAAGTCAGTAATTGTAGGAGAGGAGAGAGACTGGAAATTGTTATGTAATGTTGGAGAAGATAATGCAAATGGGTTGTTGATTTGGCAAACATTGTGTTATGTTTCAAAAAATTTATGGTTTCTTGTTCTTGATTCTTAGTGTTAGATGTTAGTTTTCAGTTCTTTCATGATAATGGTGAAATGTTAATGATGTTGATCAATCTCCAGTCCATACTTTTAGCAATTTACTGATTGTAAGTTGTTGTGTAAAGTTAGCCTGGGCCTTAATTTGTGCTAAGTTCAATTGTGGATGCTTATTTACATTGCGCCATTTACTGGGTATGTGGATGAATGTTCATAGTCTAAAAATCTTCAGTTTCCTCAGAAGATTGCACCATTTTTGCAGAGTTGTGGGCTTGTCCTTGATTAAGCATAAATTGGTTTTATTGGAGATTTGTCCATTTGCAACATTCATCATTGTTGTGATTGATTTTAGGAGTAATTTTAATAGTAGGATCTCTCTTAAACACTTATCTTTTTCTATTTCTTTTATTATCTGGGTTAGATTTAGGAATTTGAGTATCAATATATTGCTAGATCTGATAAATTCAAGTCCAATGTTTGCTTGTAGTAAGGTCCCTTTGTGATTACCAGCATTTTCACATTATCTCTGAGTTGTTTCACTGCATTGTCAAGACCTGACATTAGAGACCTTGGGGTTATCTTTTTTCCCATAGAGATTTACCTTTCAAGAGAGATAGGATATTATATTTTGTCTGAGTTGTTGCTGTGTAGAAAACACCATCAACAGATTGGTGCTAGAAGGAGGGCCTAAATACACAAGTTGGATCGATTTTTGTCTGCCATTTCGCCTAAGAGGTTTAGAAGAATAACCATATCTACTCTAGGGGAGGAAGAATTTCAAGAGCTGCAAGCCCCTACTAGGTCAAGAAGGGCCAGAAGAAGGGGATAATCATCATCCACCCAGCCAATCCCATCATTCCCATCATCTCCATTATCCTCATCCTCATCTGATTCTAAAGGAATTCCTATTCCCCAGCCACAACCAATCATAAATCAGCCATTACCACCCCCACCTCCACCAATGGCTTTTCTTGCTAATAATCCTTCCCCATTGATCTTTAATAATTAAAATGTCATGCCCAAGAACCCTGAGCATTTTTGCTCTAAGTTTCATACTCATGACCCCAAAAGGACTACTGAAGAGCACATTAGGATTTTTAAAATTACCCTCCAGGATAGGGGAATTAATCATGAGGATGTTGCATGTAGAATTTTCCCTTATTCTCTAGAAGATGAGGCATTTTATTGGTATAACCATCTTCCTGCTAGGTCTATCACTACTTGGCTTCAGTTGGAGATTGCATTTTTACAGAGATTTGGGGTCCCAATCAGTTCAAGTGGGCTTTATCTGCAGTTTACTAGAGTAAAGAGGGAGGCAAATGAACCAATAGGGGATTTCAATAGTAGGTTCCATAGGGCTTATGCTAGGCTGCAACCCCCTTATGCTGTGGATGATGCCTCTGCCAGGGAGGTTTATTATGAGGCTTTGGATAGTTTAACATCTACCTTTGTGAAGTGGAGAGAAAACCCTCCTGCTAGCCTGCTGGAAGCTTATGATGTGGTTGTTAAAGTGAGCACAGATTTGAGACAACACTTGTCTGGACCCCTGCCATCAGTTGGTCAAACAGTTATGTTGGGTTCAACTCCTCAATTGCCTTTGGTTTCACACCCAAGTCAACTCTTGAATCAAGCCCCACCCATGCCGAATTACTATCCAAATGTGAATCAGCCTACATTCTCTCACCAACAAGCTAATGTGCCCAGTTACTTCCAGAGCTTTGAGACATTTAACCAATCCTAAAACCATGGGTTCCATTCTATTTATATGCAAGATTCAGCTGGTGTTCTTCCTCCATCAGATAATGCAGACTAGGGGAGGTTGGATGAACTCACAGAGCTAGTAAAGAAGTTTTCCACCGAAGTTACCTACCTAAGGAACCAAAACAATCAACCTCAGGCCACCCAAAGGGAAAATCAGTTCAATTATGATCAAGATCAGGGGCAAAATCTCGATAGGGGACAATATTTTAAAGATCAACCTTCAGGGCCAACATTTGATAGAAGGTAGCCACCACGACAAAATAGGACTTGGGAAATAAGGCCTAACAATGAAGGAGTCCTAACATGTTTGGAGCATCCAAACAATCAAGTAAAGCCCCCAAGTGGTGTGTATTTGGCAGAAATGGCTTTATCTGGATGGTGCAGGCTTCATAACACCAATCAACACTCTGAGTTGGATTGTCAAAAAATTTAGACTGCTGCATCTATTTTCCAATAGAAGATCCAACATAACAATAGAAATTTGAGTGGACAAGAGATAGTACCATCTAATCCTTATGACATATCGGTCTTGGTGGTGGATCATGCACCATTTCCAAGGAATGAAGAGAATGAACCAAAAGAAAAACCAGAAAAAAGTGTTGAAATAGAGTATGCATACAATGAAGAATCTATAGTTCAATCTTCTGAAAGTGATGAGGATAATCGAAATGGTCCACTAGAGGTGGAAGAGAAAGTCCGGTTGTTGGATCATACAAGAGATACATAGAAAGATACATCAAACCAGTCTCCAATAGAAGAATTTCAACAAGCTACCGAAGAATGCCTGGTAGAAGAGTCAACTGGCATTGGATCTAAGCAGGGCATAGCAGTAAACGCTGGGGTGGCCCTAGAGGAGGTTGAGATTTCAATTGAGAATCCTCAACAAATTATCAATGAGTGTCCCATGAAGAAAATTGAAGGAGGTGATGTTGCTGATAAAGGGGATGATGTTCCTGAGGGTTATAGTTACAAGCCTGAACCAGTGCCAACAAAAGAATTCAGGGAGTCTTCTTATTCATCTAATTATGTTCTTTCTTTATCTATTGGTGGGATAAATATTAGAAATTCATAGATTTTATGCATTAATGATGGGATAGCTAATGTGGTTCATTTTGATGCACAGGGAAAATTGAATGATGTTGAAAATAGTAATATTACAGTCAAAATTGAGCAAGTAGTTATAGGTGAAAATTTGCTTGAGGATCAGTTTGTCATGCCTCCTGATGAACATCCTAATGAGAAACTTTCCATGCATGACAAAGTTGATGCCGTTTCATCACTAATTCCTCATGAAAATACTCAAACAGGTGAAAAGTTCCATGATGTTAATTCTAAATTTGTTGAATCTAATTTTCACCCTAAATTGCTCATTGATGACTTTGATTTTGTTGTGCATGTTTCAAAAGCAAGAGGAATACTACATCATCAATTGAGACTTCTTGACCTCATGGATGTTAACTCTACATGATTGGAGGACAATAAATTTAACATTCAATCTGAACAAGCGCAACACCAAGTTGTTTCTTTCCTTGCTGAAACTTCTGAAGTTTATCATTTTGATTATGGAGGTTTAGGGAAGACAACGTGCATATGGATTTATCATAGTTTCAAAGAGTTACCTCAATTGCTGATTATTCCTGTTGAGAATTTTGAGTTTGAATGTTGCATTGTTGAGGTTTATTTTGTTGAATATAAGGATGAATTTGCATTCTTGAGGACTGTTACTATCACCTTACTACTTGTCCATGTGTTGAAAAGAAAAATAGGTGTGGGTCTCAACTCACCTTGTTTGATCATCAGTCATTTTGAGTCCCTTTGTACATAATTTTGATTTGAATAAATGCAGCTTGCCCTGCTGTTCTTTCGCTTTAAGCCTATTTTTTGGGTTTTCTTTAGGATAGATGGCTTTAGTTTAGATTTCATTTCTTTGCCTTTGGTTGGCTTCTATGTTGCTTTTGGTTTCGGTTTGGTTGTTGCTTTTCTTCTCCAGCTTGGTTTCCCCTAATTTCTGTTGGGAGTGTCTTATTTGCACAACAACAATTATTTTATCTGGGACTGTTTTTGGTATTCCTTTTACAAACTCTAATCATCCTTCTAGGATATGTTGGTGAAATCTTCTATTCAGTGTCACATGTGCTAAATATTTAAAGTGGACAAGTCATTCAATTGAATTAGCTCCTGAATGTGCTCAAATCTTACATTTTACAAATATCTTAAGAATCTTGAGGTTGCTATAGGATCTTTGTGAGGTCTTGTTAAGTGAAAAATATTATATTTCTACTTCAGTGCCACTATGATTCTCAGCCCTAAGTGTGAGCTTCATTGCTTACAGGTTGAAATGAAAAGAAATATCAAAAAAAAGAAATAAAAGAAAATATTGAATATCAAAAGAAAGTGAGTTCAACCTTTTAGGGGAATCTAAATATCTCTACCGGGGATATGGACGCCTGGCTGGTAGTAGAGCTATGTTTAGGAGAATCACAATGATAACCTCATCGGGGCTATGGATGTCTGATAGGCAACGAGGCTCTATCCAGGTTGCTTTTGAGGTTAGAATCTTTATGTAGCTTAACATGACTGAACTTGGTTTCTTGCAATAGCTTAAGGAGAGAAATTTATACACTTGCACACACTTGGATTTCCAACATAGGAAAGGCTAGCTTGTCCATTGATTTTCAAAACTTTAGTTTGTTGGTTGACTTGATGTGAGGATAAAAACAAGAGATTCTGGGTTCTTGATTCCAGTTTGTCATCGAAATGCTCTGAAGCATTTTCCCAGTGGATTCGCCATTTGTTGTGCACTTTTTGCACGCACATTCCACCAAAGGCAGAGACACTCTTTTTCTTCTACATCTTTGTACCTTGGCTTTGTCAATTTTTGGCTTTTCTCTTCTTGAGGGTTATTTTGGGATTAAGACCGGATTTGGTTTGATACGAGTGGTATTTTGAAGCATTTTGGGGCCTTGGATTTTAGAAATGGGGATTTTTCAAGTGAATTTTCAATGTGATGTGTAAATATTTTTACACCAATGGATAGAGGAAAAACAATTAGGCCAAGTTTCTTTTTGAACTTTTCAAAAATTCCTTCGGGAAAAAAAGTTATGGCGTTTCGAAGTTTTTCTCTAGGTTTCTGGCCATTTTCGGGATTTTCCACCCTATCCGGATTTTTCCAGGTTTCTGGTCATTTTCGGGATTTTCCACCCTGTCCGGATTTTTTCTGGTTTCTAGCCATTTTTGGGATTTTCCACCCTGTCTAGATTTTTTCGGGTTTCTAGCCATTTTCGGGATTTTCCACCCTATCCGGACTTTTCCGGGATTTTGGCCATTTTCGGGATTTTCCACCCTGTCCGAATTTTTTCGGGTTTCTGCCCATTTTCGGGATTTTCCCTTCTTAGCGGATTTTTCCGGACCTCCTATCATTTTTTGGGATTTTCCCTTCCTGGTGGATTTTTCCGGACCTCTTGTCATTTTTCAGGATTTTCCCTTCCTGGCGGATTTTTCCGGGTTCGTGTCATTTTTCAGGATTTTCCCTTCCTGGTGGATTTTTTCGGGTTCCTATCATTTTTCGGGATTTTCCCTTCTTGGCGGATTTTTCTAGACCTCCTGTCATTTTTCGGGATTTTCCCTTCCTGGTGGATTTTTTCCAAACTTCCTGTCACAATTTTCCTGAACTCTGAAATTTATTAATAGGGTTAAATTTCCTAAATTTTATGACGGAGTTGAATTTTCCAAGGGTTTATTTATGCTTCATTTTAATATTTTGTGGGTGGATTTTCACATGTGAGCTATTAATGATTATATCTATTTTTCACATGTGAGCTATTAATGATTATATTTATTTTTTAAGATTAAATAAATAAAAGGGAGGACCTGCATATGGATTTGTCCCAAGAGGAAAATCTGGAAGATATTTAAAATGCACCTGCATAAGAATTTGTACCACAACCTATCTATAGTTGGAATATATGTTTCAAACATGGAGTGACATGTGATGCTGTTCTCACTCTCCAATCATATTTTTTTTAAATCGAGATGGCAGATTGTTGATTTCTTATTGATCCTAGATGTAACTATTTTTATTGTATTGGATGATGATGTACCACATTTTTTAAACCCTAATGTAAATTCTTAGGGTTTCTTGAGGATTAATTGCATCCATTGGATTCAATTTAATCCTAGCCCTTGATTTAAAAATGTAATATCTATAAAAGGGTTGTTCCTTCTCATTAGTTAGTAGAAAAAGGTTAGAGAATAGCTGGTTAGAGGCTGCAAAGCCAAAATTGGCTAAGTTAGAGGTTAGATTCTGCAAGTCAGTAGTTGTAGGAGAGGAGAGAAACTAGAAATTGTTATGTAATGTTGGAGAAGATAATGCAAACGGGTTGTTGATTTGGCAAACATTGCATTATGTTTCAAAAATTTTATGGTTTCTTGTTCTTGATTGTCAATGTTAGATGTTAGTTTTCAATTCTTTCATGATAATGGTGAAATGTTAATGATGTTGATCGATCTTCGGTCGATACTTTTAGCAATTTGTTGATTGTAAGTTATTGTGTAAAGTTAGCCTAGGCCTTATTTTGTGCTAAGTTCAATTGTGGATGCTTGTTTACATTGCGCCATTTACTGGGTATGTGGATGAATGTTTATAGTCTAAAAATCTTCAGTTTCCTTAGAAGATTGCACCATTTTTGCAGAGTTGTGGGCTTGTCCTTGATTAAGCATAAATTGGTTTTATTGGAGATTTTTCCATTTGCAACATTCATCATTGTTGTGATTGATTTTAGGAGTAATTTTAATATTAGGATTTCTCTTAAACTCTTATCTTTTTCTATTTCTTTTATTATCTGGGTTATATTTAGGAATCTGAGTATCAATATATTGTTAGATCTGATAAATTCGAGTCTAGTGTTTGCTTGTAGTAAGGTCCCTTTGTGATTACCAACATTTTCACATTATCTCTGAGTTGTTTCACTGCATTGTCAAGACCTGACATTAGAGACCTTGGGGTTATCTCTTTTCCCATAGAGATTTACCTTTCAAGAGAGATAGGATATTATATTTTGTCTGAGTTGTTGCTGTACAGAAAACACCATCAACACATAGGACCTAAAAATAAAATACTCCAACTATTCATCACCATAGAACACATGGACCTCAAAATGTCATGCCAATTGGATAATACAATGCAATGACACCTATTAACATTATCCCAAAACCACAAGGTCTAACTCAAATTCATGTAGGAGTGTAGACCAGTTAGATCATAGCCAATACATAGAAAACTATGTAAACCTTATATGTCAATATTTTGTTACTTGTATCTTTTGAACCACTTATCCAAAAAATATTAAATTATAAATTAAGATGCTACTGATTTCCATGAATAAAATATTGGAATTGTAGAAGTAAATTTGTAAGGGTGAACAAATGCGAACCAAAATATCAGAGGGAACTATGTACTAAATGTGACAGTGTCGACACTTAGCAAAATTACTTAACTATTTATGTGTGTGGATCAAACCCTTTTGCAAAATAACTCTTCTAAAATTATCCTTAACATAATTTTGACATTCATCATATAGTTTTGACATCAATGACAACTCATTAATGACAACTTTCTTCATTCTTTCAACAAGTAATCCCCCTTCTACTCCCTTGAAACTTTTCCTCATTCCTTGCCCTCCAAATATGCCATAGAATTATAGTAGTAAGACAATCCCAAAATATTTGACATTATTTATTTAATTTCATAGAATTAAACATAACATCACACCACTTAATCTTCCCATTTTCATTCCAGATTGGCATTTCATTACAAAATATATTCCAAACCTCTTTAGCATAAAAACAATCAAAGAAAATATGCATTATTGTTTTTGGGGTCCTACAAATGCTGCAAAAATCCACATCAGTGTGACTAATCTTAGAAGGAATTTTATGTAACAAAAACTACCATCTGAAATAGGCCTTCTTAGGCTCTTTAATATTATGCCACATAAAAGAGAAGATCTTTTTCTATTTGTTATCATAAAAGTTCATACGCCAACAAGCATTGACATTATCACTAACATATGTATCTTTAGTTAGTTATTTTTAAATCATTTTAGCTTTAATTTCATACAGGGGAGTGCAATCACTCCACACTAGATCACCATAAATATATAAATTTTTATTAGATTTTTAGGGAAACTTAGCATATTTATAGGCATCAGCAATGATGTTGTAAGATATCATAACAGTAGCATTTATATTAAATTAAGAAGTCAATTTGTTTCATGTTTTTATTTTCCCATTTTCCAAAATACTATGGAAGGTTTGGATGCCACATTGATTCCACCTTTTGGACGAGCATCCTTGTAACAAGGCAAGAGGCTTACAATTATGCTCCAAATTTCACCATAAAGAATAGTAGGATTGGCATTTCAGATTATTATTAATATGAACATTGCAATTTTTCACCAGTTCTCAAACCTTCCATAAGCTTTTAAAAACAAGTGAACTAGATGGAGACATTGGGAATTTTTTTATGAGAATATCACAAAGGAGCAAATTTTTCCATTCTTTTGCTTGCTTAGGGGAAGCAAGTTGAATGCCATTCCTTATAAAATGCTTCCATGGTTCATTACCAACCATGGCCTTAATCATCCATTTGGTAGTGGGCACAATACCTTGAATCCTTAAATCTTTCAATCTGATCCCACCATTCATCTTGTCTAGACAAAACCACATCCATTTTACTGAGTGCTTTTTCCTCTTACCTTTCCCATCAGAGCATAAAAAGATCCTAATCCTTTTTCTGAATTTCATTGACCTGGTAATAGCAAAAAAATAAAACAAGGGAAAATTAGATATTGTAGGAAGAGAGGAATTTTTGACAAACTCGTGTTCTTCCAGCAAGAGATAGATCCTACCTATTCCAAATTTCTAACTTCTTTTCAATTTTGGAGCTTATCCATAGCCGCATTTCCTTTAGGTTAGGGCTAATAGAAAATGGTACACCAAGGTACCTTGCTTGCTTGTTGGGGCCACCCCATTGAAACTCATCTTTTTGAGATAAGTTGGGAGGGGATTTAATCCACTTTAGAAAGCTTGATGTGATGGAAACTCTTACTCCATGAGCTTGGAGAAATAGATTGATTTTTCCCATTAAGATGTATAGGTTAATTTCTTCAAGCTTAATGAAGATAGCAGTATCATCTACTAACTGAATGTTAATTAGCTCATTCTGATTAGGGAGTGTAATTAATTTAACCTTGGGAGAGATGGATTGGTCCCTTAGTAGATAGTGTAGGGCATCTGAGGAAATCAAGAAGAGGGAAAGGGCTAGAGGGAACCCTTTCCTAATGGATCTACCAAAGATAATTTCATCAAAGAGTGATCCATTGGCGTCCACCTGAGAAACTGTAACTTTCAACAATGTGTCAACCACATTGCAAAACTCACCCGGAAAGCCAAAGGCTTTCTAGAGTTGTTCTTAAGAATGTCCACTCAACTCTATCATATGTTTTTTTTAAATCTTGTAGGAGCTTAGAAAAGTTTTGGTTAGATTTTTTTGACTATTCCATGACTTCCCAACTTTGTGATCAAATTCTCCAATATATATCTCCCTTTTATAAACCTTGTTTGAGTTGTTTATGAACTTGGGGAGAATGCCCACTAACCTTAGTGCAAGAAACTTGGACAATCTTGTATGATACATTAAGTAGTGCTATACGCCTCTAATTTTTTATTAGAGTCTTGTCCCCACCCTTTGATAGCAGTTTGATGATACCTTTGTTTATGCTTTTTCCCAATGAGCCATTATATAGGACCTCCTGATATACCTACAATAGATCATCACTTATCTAGTTGTTGAAGGTCTTGTAAAATTCAATTAAGAGACCATCACAACCAAGGGATTCATCATTGCTCATGGACTAGATGGCTCTCATTATTTCCTATTTAGTTATACTTGAAGATAGCTTGGAGACATCTTCACTGCCAATATTCTTTGGAATGATTCCTTTTATGCTTTCTCTAGCTTTCTTAATGCCTTCCTCATTCCCTTTAGAGGTGAAGATATTTTTATATAAGGCATGCAGTTTCCCTAAGATGTCTTCTTGGAAGTAGATAGGTTCCCTTCCTCCTAGATTTTCCCAATTTGTTCCTTGCAACTCTTTTATTTGATGTAGTTAAATAAAAATTAGACCCCTTATCACCATAACTTATCCAATTAAGATTAGATCTCACTTTAAGGCCTTTG
Organism: Sequoiadendron giganteum; assembly: GCA_007115665.2. Taxonomy (NCBI): domain Eukaryota; kingdom Viridiplantae; phylum Streptophyta; class Pinopsida; order Cupressales; family Cupressaceae; genus Sequoiadendron; species Sequoiadendron giganteum. The sequence goes on along the minus strand of CM021102.1, from coordinate 439,824,741 downwards.
GTCTTGTGTGCTTGTAGCCTTCTAAGTTCATTATTTTCTTAAGAAATATCCTCACTAAGCCTTACATTATTAGGCCCAACCTGCACCTTAGTTTTAAACTTCACTAGATTTCCCTGTAACTCATTTTACCCTCTTTTGGTATCCATATATCTCCTCTTACCAATGGTTTGGAGAAGCTTCTTCCAAGCTTCCATACTCTAGACCCATATCGAAATGGCACTATCTTCCTTAAGTAACCATAGTCACTATCTTGCAACAAGTGGGTATTGAGGATAAAATTTTGTTGCTTGGGGGTGTACTTTTTCCTTCCCTGGTTGGTGACCAATCTTTCTTTGATGGGGTGGTGAACAGATAATATGTAAGGATACACACAAACTTTTTGAAATGATTCATTAGGGAGGAAACTAAATATGTTTTTATTTGAATAAAACCTATCCAATCGACAGTAAATCCTTCTCCCACCTTTTTTTGCATTACACCAAGTATACCAAACCCCTTGATATCCCTTCTTTTCTTTTTCCAAAGGGTCAACTAAATTCAGTCTATTTTTTAACCTTTGCTAAAAATTCCTCTCATCCCCCTTCCAGACCATATCCATACCACCCCACTTGTCTTTGTTCCACCATATTGAAATCCCCCCAACACCCAAGGGACCTCTGAAAGGGAGGTAAATCATTTCCACAACAAGGACCTTTCTCGATGATCATTGGGGGAATAGATCAAACATACCTCAAAGCTAACCCCATCTTTATCAAGAGTAGTCCATATTTCCCTGTTACATGGGGACGTACCTTGGTTGGTTACATATTGTTTCTATTTATTAGAGAGGAGGATGGAAGCCCCCCCTCTTCCCCTCTCATGATTGGTGGAGAAGTAACAAAATTATTTCTATATGAACCTCAAATTGACATCCAATGTAAACTTTATTTCCTTGGTTTCTTGAAGGAAGACAATGTCCTTTTTAGTTCAAGGTTCATAAACCTTCTGACAATGTATTTTTTGTCCAGTGATTCTATCCCCTGGACATTCCACAAGATGATATTAAAATTCATGTTCAATGTTCATGGGGGTGACATCTTGGTTAAACTTGAATTGTTCAAAGCATTTAGGAAGCTTTTCCTCAACTTATTCTCTTTTAACGGTAGGGGACTAAATGGGAAGGCTTATCTTTTTCCTTTTGATCTTTACCAATTTCATTCCTTTTCTTATGGATAAGGAGTTCCTATATTTCCTAGGCCTTCTTGGCCCAATTTGAGGCTTGGAGATTTTCTCTAAGTTGGAAGTTTGAGGAGATTATCATCGATGATGCTAGTTGGCAACATGAGTATGGAGAATGTACATAGAAATGTAATAAAGTGTTGTCTTTGATGTCAACATTGTTCCTAACATGTTCTGAGGTGTTGAAGAAGTCATTTTTACAAGGAGATTTGGTTCAAAAAGTTCAGTGGTGTGAAAAATTGACTAAGTGTAAGAACTTCCAGTTCAGGGTTATGTGTATCAACTTTTAGGTCTGAACCACTCCATAATGGAAGATTTTTCTTTGTGCTTCTAACCTAATTTTTGTGGTTTTTAGAATAATCTAAATCCAATATTTCATCTTGTTTGGAAACTTATTTTGGGAGATATGAATGACAAAGCCTGATCTGGCATTTCACAGTCATTTCCTATATAGTGTGTCGGCATGCGAGATTTCACACTCCTCCATGGATGAGTCTTTGATGTTTTGGTGTTTAAGATAAGCTACCAGATTTTATTTAAGGATGAATTCCAGATGGTATTGTGTTTTGAAGTTCACATATTATGAATTGTATGAATAGTTGAAGGGTTTTGGTTTAGGTCCTATAATGTGTCGACCTAATTGTTGAATAGTCTAGATAACTGAGAGGGGGGTGAAATCTGTTATCTTAAAACAATTTTATTTTCTTTATTTAATCTAGAGTAGACTTATACAATCAAAAAATAATAAAAAATATAAGAACATCAATGCACATAACACCAAGCACAATGAACATCGTAATTTACGTGGAAACCCAAAAGGGGAAAAACCATGGAGAATGCTAATTCTCAATTATAAAGCATCGATTAAGGTGATTTTTACAAGGGCTCATTGCCAAGTTGCTCACTGTAGGGTGGCTCACTTCCGGTGGGCTCACTTCCCAAATACAAAACAATAGATTAGAAAATAGTCTCACTAATGAAAGTGAACTGATGAAGTTGCATCTACAAATGCATGAATTCAGTTCCAGTTAAGAGCACAATTTCTTTCCACAACAAATCCAGTTAAGAATCTTATGCACACCTTCCTTCCACAACCTTTGCATAAATTTTCTACAAAAATAGATTACTCCTTCCTCCTTCCTTCGCACTCTTCTATTTGTTTGCACACATCATACTGCTTCTATGCATCTATCTCTCCAATCAAGAAAATGTTATATATATATATATATATATATATATATATATATATATATATATATATATATATGTATGTATACCCATAGAACAAACTAAGTCGAACACATAATATCTTCATAGTATTCTAAGTTGGCCAACCACCATTTTAATTTAGATCATCATAAAACATGTTGGCATGAAGAACAAGCTTGAAATATTCAAGAACTTGCACGCTAACACCAGACCCAAAAGATAGGTCGCACATAAGGATCTTCTTACCACATTACCAAAGGACCAAAAATAGGTCATACATAAAATAACATAATAACCAAAAGATAGCACATTTGAATTACATGAAATTTATTTTGGAGCCGATGAGAATGCTACAACCAAGACCAAATCTTGATTATCATTAATTTTAGTGTCAACCAGAGAAACACAGTTTGACATACAAAAACTTGTAACATGCTATATGAAGTTGTAGATAGCAAGGTTACCAGGAGTAAGCTTTGAGTATAGTAACCATCATCAAAGGATTAGTCTTCATTATACTACATCAACTAAATTCAATAGGTGTCCCAAAAAGGAATATTGCTCTAACCAAATCAAGGATAATCTCCACACAATGCAACATCATAACATACGATAGTATAGATCAAGTCTATACATCATCCAGAGCACAAACTTCCAAATCCAAGGTTTTGACATCAATGATAACAATGATAAACCATCTCAAAAACTTCTCAACAATCTCCCCCTTTGGCATTGATGGCAAAACAACAAAAACTCAAAAACACAAAACTCCAAAAACTCCAACTCCAAAACTCCCCCTTTGTCCAGCAATTCAATTCTTCTTTTTTGTTTTTTGTTTTTCTTTTTATTTTTCTCCCCCTTTTTTCCATCAAAGACAAAGGGTCAAAATTTGAACATTCAGAAACTCAAGTAAAAATAACACTTTTCACATGAAAAATATTCTTGTACCTTTCTCTCATAGTTGGAAGAATCCTCTTCCAAGCTAGCACTATAGAATCCATTATAGTACGCATACTATCCAATAAAGTCAACAACATAAATGAGGATGACCAGTCTGGAGACAAGCACTATCATTCACAATCTTCTACATTAGAAAATATCCTAGAGAGATGATCCAACTGAACCTCAAAAATTTCTTTGACCAAATAGAAAGTTCTAACCAAGTCTTCCCTCTATCTTTGAACAATCAAGAGATTCGCTTACAACTCACCAACTCTTATTCTCTGTTTTCCATTTTTGCATTTGAAGAAATCAAAACTCTTTCCAATATTATTCATCTCATATTCAATAGCTTCAATTCTGCTTCTAAAATTATCAACAGTTGCAGGCCACTGGAGACAATACTTGTATATGTCAAACATCTCCTTAATGCATTCTCTTGTCTCACTAATGTGTTTGGATAAATTCTATTTATCTTTGACACATCTTCTCTCAACCATATCTTCGAACTAATGTCCGTCAGGTCCTTCCAACAACATTCTTTCTTCAACAACTTCCACTAGATTATCTGGTAATGAATCAAAAACATCTAAAAGAGTAATACCCTTCTTGAGTAAATAATCAACCAAAGCATCATCAATTTTAAGCCTATCTACCAAAGGGCAAGCACACCACATTTCACCAACCTTCTCCATATCACCTTCATTCAACATCAACCAAATTTCATCTGGATCGAGAGTCAGATCTAGACAAAGATTCTTCTTCCTTCTCCATCTCTTCTGAGATAGTGATGACATCTTCTCTGAGTTTTCTTTTTTAACGGATGGCGACAAGCAGAGTGAAGTGAACAGGCAGGAAGTAGAGTGTTAGAGGTTTTTTGAACTCAACTATCAATGGAAACAATGATGGAGAGGTTTCTAATGTGGATGCAGATGCTTTGGAGGGCCCGTTAGCATCTTTGGTTGTGGATCTTCCCTCTTTGCCTTCTTTGGAGATTTGGGATGTGAGTTTTTTTATTTTTTTTCCTATTGGTTTTGGTTTGGTGAAGCCTCTAGATGTGGGATTGTTGGTCAAATAGTTACCCTTTCCCTCTCTTTGCTGCGTGGGTTTTTATTCGAGTGATCTCTATGCTTTTTTATCTTTGGATGAGCTTGTTGTTGTGGTGTGCGAGGCTCCTCTAGCTTATGGCCCTATTTTGGGGTGTTTGGCATCTGTGATGCTGAGAGTTGGAGGTTGTTGTGTCATTTCCTTTATTTTAGGATATTCTTGCCCTTTTTTGCTTGGCTGGGTTGATGTGTTTTTGGTGCCTCGTGTTCTGTATTGGACTCTTTTCCAAAAAAAAATCAGTCATTTTGAGGCTTTGGTGTTGATTGTGTTTGGCAGTCTTGTTGTGAGGATCACCAGTTTGCACATGGGTAGCTTGTAGTTTTTTGTGATTTTTTTCTTCTTGCTCGGGCCTGGTGTGGCTGCCAGGTTTTGGTGCAGCTCTTTGGGGGAGCTCTATTTGACCTCTTTTCTTGAGGAGATGTCTTCCTTTGTTGAGGCGTGGGGTGTGGTGGAAGTTTCCATTGCTTCCTCTCTTTTTTGGATGGTGTATGCCCTTTGGTTGGTGGGGTTTCTCATAACTCAGGGGGAGTTTCTTCTCTGGCTCTCTGTTGGGCTTTTTCTCAAGTCCCAGTTGGTTTGTTTTTTTTGGATTGGAGGCTCCCGCTTTTTTGTGCTGGTGTCTGAGCTATCACCTTTTTTTTTTTTAAATCTCAGAAGTTATTGTGCTTATTATTGATGGTTGATTGGTTACCAAAGGATGATCCAGTCACTATTTTGGTTCCAGTGTTAGCTTTCTCCTTGGACCCTATGGAGGTGGGTTCTTTTCCTATTGAGATCGAAATGGAAGGTGAAGATTTCTAGTTCCCTCAGTTGTTGATCCTATTGAGGTGGTCACTTCTCCTATGGAGGTGGAGGTTGAGGGGGTTAGAGATTTCAAGTTGCACCAGTGTAGTGGCTCATGTTATCCTCTCTTATAGAGGGGAGTTGTCTCCTTTAGAGGTGGAGGCTGAGCTGCTTTCCTCATTCCGCTTGAGATTGGGTTTAAGTTCCTTGCCTAAATCTGATTTTAAAGGGTTCATGGTCCCTCCAAAACCTGTTATGGGGTCAATGTCCCTGAAAAACTTGGTTAAGGGTTTAAGGTCCCTTCAAAATCTTTTGGTTTAAGGTTCCAATTTTAGCTATTCTGTGGGTTCAGGGTTCCTGTAAAACCTTCGTGCAGCCTGTGATTTCTAGTTTTTATCTCAGTGTTGTTGCTAATGGGTTGCTAATGGTATTTGAACTATCTTTGGTGCAGCATGTCTTGCTTGGATAGGGTTGCTAGTCCCTTCAAAACTAGTATGTAATGGGTTTCGGGTCCCATCAAAACCTATTTTCCCCTAATCAAAAAATTTCCTCTTTTTAGGTTCTAGAGGGGAACCACCAATGAAAACTTTCAACTCCTTCTTATCAGAGGAGGAACCCTCCTCAAAATGATTGGATACTATCACACCGGAGCACAAATTCATCTGCAGGGATGAGAAATAGACTTTGGATGCACTTGATTTATCCTCCATACATTCCAAATACCTAAAAACTTTCTTTTTGACGGGGATTTTGGACTTCCACTTAACATTCTCTTTTTTTGGTAACAAACTTAGAAAGTAAAATACCAAAAATATGAGAAGAGACCCAAACTAGAAAGGATAACTCTCAACAAAAGACATTCTGACATTCTCAATTAGGTTTTCCATTACTAGGCTACACAAATCAAACTGCTTGTTTTCCTTCACCATCATGTGTGCAAGATATACATCAATAGCTAAAGTAGACCCTTCACAATTTCTAAAATAGATTTTATAAGTGATTCCATAACAAATATACCTTACTATAGGATTAACAATGGTATTTATCAATAGAGCTTGGGGGTCTTTTTCAATACTAGTAAGTTCCTCCCCGTCTTTTTGTTTCACCATTTTCTTCCCAAGGAGGTCACCAACACTGCACAAATCAGTAATAGCTTCAATGGCTTCCTTCAAGATTGGATAGGGTTTTTTTAAAACAACGCTTCCATCCTTGAATTGACTCAATAGGAACAAGATAGATTCCTTGTCTGAAAACCAAGAAAATTCCTCCAATAAATCCATACCTAGAGCATTTACGTTCTACAATTCATTTGTGTTCAACCCTAGTTTCATTTCTTTCATCTTCTAATGATCGAACTCATCCAATTCAACTCCCTTCAACTTCAGCAGAATACCACCACTGGATTTTTTGCTAATAAAAATGGATTCTATCATCGCGCTCAGCTTCTTTAAACTTTTATCGCGCTGCAAAACTTCTTCTTCTCCTTTGCAAACTATGAGAAATGATTTTGAAAATTCTGCCTTTTATCCTTAATTACTCATAATGATTTTGTCACCAAAATGTGTGTCAATGACGCCAGCAATTGAACTTCACTTTTCAATCAATCGGATCAAGGTTCATCATATATCATCAACCAGTTCAAACTTAATCATGTTAAAAATCACATCAATATTTCTTCAGAGAGGGGGAATCAACAAGATATGCAATGCAAAACTCCCCCTAAGCCAAGGCAAATTGGCTCAGTTGCCGATAGGGCATGTAGCGAGATTTGGTAGCACATAAGTGTTCTCCAAACTTGTTTCCTTTTTCCTCCAAACCGTGACCATCTTCTTCTTCGATTCATTTGACTCTGTAACTTTCTATTTATTCCAAGTTTTTCTGAAGCAACATATATGAATGTGTTAGCATAATGTCTAGGTTGACTACACTTGTAACATCTTTTTCGTAACTTAGCTGAGTGAACCCTAGGTCTACACTGATTAGCTTTGTAACCATAACCATAGCATCAATAGAAATAACCATGAAAGAGATTTTTCATTCCATTCCTTCTTGTTGGATTAGATAATTCATTTCTACATTGACTTGCTTTGTGACAAAACTTGTGACAACTAAATCATTGAGTATTTTGTTCCATCTTGCTTTACATTCTATAGCCTTATGTCCAAAAATTTTGCATAGAAAATAGTGACCATTGAATGATAAGTACCTTTGAGCATTTGGTTTCTTAACTGAAGGTCTTTTTGTAGGTGCATTAGAGTTTTGGACCTTTCTTGTTACAACTAATCTTTCTTCAGCTTCAACTGCTTTGTCTTCATCCTTAGTGTTCTAATTTGAGCTTTCATCGATGAATCCAAGTCCTCCTTTATCCTTGTGGCATTTTTTTAGGGACAAGACTTGATCCAAAATCATGCTACTTTCACATACCCTTGCTTCATATTTCAACCTTCTTATCTCTTGATCTAACTTCACTTTTTCTTTTTTTTTTGTTTGATGGTATCCTTGAAATTTTCTTCAGTCTTCTTCCATTCTTCCATTTTATATTTCTTCATGTATTTGAGATCTTCTTTATTATTTTTTCATTCATTCAATCATAGCTTTAAATTCCCAATACTTTCCTTTGACTCTTTTAATTCCTCATTGACCTCTTTTTGTCTTGCTTTGAAATTCTAAATTTTCTCCCTTAGCTTTGAGATACAAGAATTTTCTTCCTTAAGATTTTCTTTCAACTCTTCAATTTCAGATTTCATGCTTTCCATATTCTCTAACATTATTTTTAGTTCTTCCTTAAATTGATAAGCTCCTTTCATTTGTTCAAATTTCCAAGATCTCCCTCAAGCGGTTTATCTCTATCTAGAAGGGACAAAGCTCTAATACCAATTGTTGAACAGTCTAGATAATTGAGAGGGGGGTGAATCAATTATCTTAAAACAATTTTCTTTTATTTATTCAATCCGAAGCAGACTTGTACCAATCAAAAAATAATCAAACAAATAAGAACATGAATGCACATAACAACACCAAGCACAATGAACACCAGAATTTATGTGGAAACCCAAGAGGGGAAAAACCACAGAGAATGCTAATTCTCAATTATAAAGCACTGGTTAAGGTGACATCGATTAAGGTGAATTTTACAAGGTCTCACTACCAAGTTTCTCACTACAAGGTTTCTCATTGTCGATGGGCTCAATTCCCAAATACAAAACAACAGATTACAAAATAGTCTCACTGAAAAAAGTGAACTAATGAAGTTGCATCTACATATGCATGAATTCAGTTCCAATTAAGAGCACAATTTATGTCCGTAGTAGATATAGTTAAGAATCTTTTGCACACCTTCCTTCCACAACCTTCACACAATTTTTTTGCCAAAATATATTATTCCTTCCTTTGCACTCTTCTATTTGTTTGCACACATCATACTGCTTTTTTGCATATATCTCTCCAATCAAAAAGATGTTCTCTATATATATATGTATGTATACCCATAGAACAAACTAAGTCAACCACATTATATCTTCATAGTCTTCTAAGTTGGCCAACCACCATTTGAATTTAGATCATCACAAACATGTTGGCATGAAGAACACACTTTAAATATTCAATAAGACCTTGCACGCTAACATCGGACCCAAAAGATAGGTAGCACATAAAGATCTTCTTACCACATTACCAAGGGACCAAAAATAGGTCATACATAATATAGCATAATTACCGAAAGATAGCACATTTGAATTACATGAAATATATTCTGGAGTCGGTGAGGAATCCACAACCAAGACCAAATATTGATTATCATTAATTTCAGTGTCAATCGGAGAAACATAGTTTGACATACAAAAACTCGTAACATGCTATATGAAATTCTGAATAGCAAGGTTACCCAAAGTAAGCTTTGAGTACAACAACCATCATCAAAGGATTAGTCTTCATTATACTACATCAACTATATTCAACTGGTGTCCCAAAAAGGAATATTGTCATATCAGGATCAAGGATAATCTCCACACAATGCAACATCATAGTATATGATAGGATAGATCAAGTATGTACATCATCTACAGCACAACCTTCTGGATCTAAGGTTTTGGCATCAATGGCAACAATGCTAAACCATCTCAACAACTTCTCAACACTAACACATTTGATGAGTATGCGAAAGGTTGATATGTGTTGCACTTTTATAAGGGATCTATTTTAGGTCCATCTCAACCTATCTTAAGGAGCTTTGAATTTTGAATTATGCCATGAAATTTGGTTGAAATGTTTTGGGGTTGACAAGTTGAATTTTTTCTGTTACATCCAATTAAGTTGACCTAATTGATGTTAACTTATTGCAGATATATATGAAGGATTGATTTCAATTTTTTGTGTGTGATGACAAGTATTGGGTGTGAAATACATGAGGTTGATGTGAATTTGATCATATTTGTGCAAATTGAGTTGAAAAGTGTGTAAATGCAAATCAAAGCAAAGCATTGATCTAGATCAATGCAAAGATTGATATTGTACTTCATTGGAGCTGCAATCCTGCATATTGTAGATGCAATTTGTAACAGTTCAAAATAGGTTGTGAGCCACCCCTCTTTTTCTATATTTTTCTCTATGGATAGTGAGTCTACTTGGTTAGTGATTCCACTTGTAGTGAACACTTATGTAATATACTATAATTAATTATAATATATTGTGAGCTAACCCTCACCGTGGTTTTTCCCATTTTGGATTTTCCACATAAAAATCCTAGTGTTCATGTGTTGTGTGATCTTGTGTATGTTTCATGCTTTATTTCCTTATAACAATTAACTAATTATTTGGTAATTGGATGGCTAATGTCTAAATGGTTTAATAGAATACTGATTCACCCCCCTCTCAGTATTTTGGGTGTTCAACAACTGGTATCAGAGCTTGGATCCTTGGAAGGAGTTCAATCTCTTTGGGAAGATCTTGGGGTTTAAACAAATGGCTGATAGGAAGCTCCCTATTCCTTTGGAAGAGATTCCTATTATTGGATACATAAAATAATATTGCATTCTTGATAAATACGGAGAGCTCAAATTTTATCTTGAAGATCTTGACAAAGTTGAAGGTAAAAATAGATATCCGAAGGAAAATGTTAAAGAAGCAAATGAATGTATAAGAAAATTGAGAGAGAAAATAAATAAGTTCAGAGAAATGAATAAGGAAGTTAGTGAGTAGTTGAAACAAGTAAATGAATCCATCACTTGTTTGAAAGTTTAAGTTGAATAAAAGAAAAGAGTTGAGGAATATCTGAATGCAATGGTGAAAATAAAATCCGATGAATGCATGAGGCTTGAACAAGAGGTGGTAAATTTGAGATTAGATCTAAAGAAAGAAAGAAATCATGAAGATAAGTTCAAGACAAGCTCTACAATGCTTGACATGAGTTGATTTCAGGTTAGAAAGTATCCAAAATCAAAGATGGTTTTCGATTTGAAAAAGGTGAAAGCTCAAAAGTAGATCAAACACCTAATGCAAAAATAAAATTAAAAAACTAGAAAAGGCTCAAGACAAGAAGAACATTGGGAAGATTCAAAATCAAATAAATGATACTAGAAGACCTTCAGTTAGACAACCAAATTCTGAAAGGTATCCATCTTTCAATGGTTTTTGTTACTCTTGCAATAAATTTGGAAATAGAGCAATGGAATGTAGAAGCAAAGTAAATCAGAATGTTCCATCCTTTATTGGTTAATGCTTTACATGAAAAATATTTGGACATAAAGCAAATAAAATGATGCGTATATAACAATGGTGGAATTATTCAACCTTTTAATGGTTATTGTTATACATGTTACGGATTTGGACACAAAGATAATCAATGCAGGTCTAGAAATGATGTCCAAAAGAATGTTGTATGTCACAATTGAAATAGACCTACACATATTGCTAAGTTTTATAGAATTAGAAACACAAGGAAGGATAATCTAGTAAAGAGGAATGAGCCAATCAAAAATTTTGATCTGGTTGAAGTAAAGAAGGAAATGGAAGATATTTGGAGAAAGAAGAAAGAGATAAAATATAAGGGAGAATTTGTACCAACCTTGTTGGTGTGAATAATTTTTTGTACCCAATTAATTTCTTACTAGGTGACTTAGAGGACATATTCACATGTTAAGCTTACTTAGGTCCTAGGAATCTTTCTAGAAGACTTAGTTGTCATGTCTAGAATTTATCATTTCCTAGGTAGTTATGATAAGTTGTCTCATATCATAATATTAAGACAATTTTCATAATCTTATGGCATCTTATGTCTCACCTTGGCTATATAACTAGGTGGTCTCATATGTAAATCCATTGAATCATATTTGCATAATTGATAGGAATATAGTTTATTCTTATCATATTGATCTTCTCTCTTTGTGTTTTCCATTTGGCCTCTAGATCTTGGCAGGCTATCTCCATAGCCAATTCCAACAACCCTTCAATATAGATGTTTCCTCCAAAAAATAAGCCAAGAGCTTTGGCTTAAGGGGAGAATTAATGAATATCTTTTGTCCCCCACCAAAAAAGAGGTGTTGAAACTACAACATGAAGATATGTGATGAAGAACAACATGCTAGATCTATTGGTGAAAATTACAAAAGAAAATATGTCAATGAGGAGATTTTTGGAGCTTGAGAAGTTGTTTGTGTATACAAAAAATGTGTTGCTAGCTTTACCACTTGAAGCATTTATTACAGAATTAGGTCAATTTGAAGGGTTAAAGAAAATTTTATAAGGAAAATTAATTTCACAAAGAATTTGAAGAGAAGCAGAGCAGCGAGAAGAGAATTTGGAGTGCAAAAAGTGATTCAAAGTTTAGTGCATTGAAACCCTAGATCTATGAAGTGAAGTAAAAAGGTATTTAGCAAATCTGGTGTGCCCTAGTTTTTTGAAATACTTGTTTAGAAGCAATTTGAATACATTTTGCAAAATACAAATGAGAGGGGGCTAGAAAAATCCTTAGCACCTGCTAATGTCACTACTGACGTAGTGATGACATCAGCAAATGATGTGTTTAAAATTGATGGCCAAGGGGTCGTCAAAATAGAATATGCTCCTGGCTTTCAAAATTTTCATTGGACCGCTAGATGGAATATTCTTGAAGAATATGCTTTCTATCGATTTTTTTGGACTTTCTAATTTTCTTTTAATCGGTTAGTGGATTGTTTAAATCGGACCGCTAGTTTTTGTGTGTTCCTCATTTTATGAACAATCTTCTTTCCATATATTAGATTACACATGGTGGAGATGGGAGGGCTGTGGGGTTCATTCCTAATTCAGTCACTATTAGAGACTTGGAGAGTAGAGAGATCATTTCTATTGGAGTGGTTGATCATTTATCTTGGTTGTACCTTTGCAGATTTTGCTTCTAATGGTGGCATTGTTCCTTCAACCATTGATCACACTTCTAGTGTGAACCATGATTCAAAGGAGACATTTGGATTTTTAAACTTGGGAGTACTCACATCAAATCTAGTTCTTGATTCATGCATTTCATCTCCTCCATCTACTATTATAGTTGATACAAATATGGCTTATTGTGATTTAGTGCAACAAAATCTTCATTGTCTTTTAGATTTTTCTACTTGTAATGGCTTCTTGATAGGTATTTCAAACTTGTTTGTGGACTCTCATATTTTAGATTTGGGAGACACCATTGATTACATTCATCTTCTCTTTGATGGAGAAGATCCTTCTTCAATTTTTGTGAGGGAACACTTTGACCCTCTTGTTCATTCTCTACATGATCATTCTTCACAATTTGATGTGAGTATGGATATTTTTGGACAACATTTGGAGGAGGCTTCTTTGTCTTCCGAGGGGATATGATTGTCTTTGGATTGTGTTCTAAAACCATCTCTACTAGATTTTGTATTATCCTCTTCAACAATGTGGCCTAGAACACCTGTTTGGAGTGTGTCATCTTTTGATATCAATATGGAGACACTTGAGCATTCTTCAAAGACATCATACATCATCTATCTTCCCTTATCTTCCTTTTAGGATTGGGAAGAACTCTTGCATACATTCATGGTTTTGTTTCTTCCTAAGGGGAGGAATGTTGTTCGATGAGATTGGATCATCTTCAACATTCAATGTCGAGCTTCTACCATTACAAGAGACTCACTATTGAGGGGGTTCTACCGTGTCTCTCTTCTTCTTCTCTCTTATGGGGGGTATTTTTCCTCATATGGGGTTTTGGCCTTCTCATGCATCATTAAGAGCATTATTTTTTTTCATCTCTTTTGGGGAGGAGTTTTGTCCCACTAGATTTTCTCCTATTCTCCATTTGTGAGATATTTCATTTGCATATGTACATGGGTACCTAACATGGCCTCATAGCCAAGACCCATCTTTGTGTCATTTGCATAATAATCTACTCCCTAAGTTGCATTTAAGGGGGGGGTGTTGGTGTGAATAAATTCTTGTACCTAGTTAATTTCTTAATAGGTGACTTAGGGGACATATTCACATGTTAAGTTTACTTAAGTCCTAGGAATACTTCTAGAAGACTTAGTTGTCATGTCTAGATTTTATCATTTTCTAGGTAGTTATGATAAGTTGTCTTATATCATAAGATTAAGATACTTGTCAAAATGTTATGACATATTATGTCTCACCTTGGATATATAACCAAGTGGTCTCACATTAAATCCATTGAATCATATTTGCATAATTGATAGGAATACAGTTTATTATTGTCAATGTATTGATCTTCTCTTTGTGATTTCCATTTGGCCTCTAGATCTTGGCAAGCTATCTCCATAGCCAATTCTAACAACCTTTTGGAGCAATTTTTTCCTCTAGAAACTAAGCCAAGAGCTTTGGATTAGGGGGAGTATTAATGAATATCTCTTTCCCCTTGCTAGAAAAGAGGTATTGAAGCTACACCACAAAGATATGTGATGAAGAACAACATGCTAGATCTATTGGTGAAAATTATGGAGGAAAATATGTCAATGAGGAGATTTTTCCAAGTCTTGTCCAAGTCTTGGTTTGTTGAACTTTGGGGTTCGACATTCCCTCTTATCGCTTTCCATATTTTCAAGTAAGGTGTAAGCCTTCCTCCCAATCTCCGACCCCTGAAATCTCATTTTTGGCTTTTGTACATTAGACTTTCATCTTTATCATTTCTTCCTTCACTTTCACTCCTTCCTTCAAAAATTTTGTTGTCTTGAGTTTGTCAGTCTTTTGGTTAGTACTCAAGACTTTTTTGGTTGTTTCCTATATTTTTATAACCTTTTTTACTCTTGATGTATCACATAGGGTTCATCTTTACGAATTCCTAAAGTTTTTTAGTGTCTATAAATGTTGTCTTAACCTTTGAAACCCTTATCTAAGTAAATTTGAGTCATTTCAGAGTTTTTATCAAGCTAGGAAACTTGCATCGGTGTCCAAAAAGGTTGTCTAAACTTTCTCTTTCTTTGCTTGATGATGATAAAAGTGATAAAGATAAAAGGTTTTTGGTGTTTCATATTGATTTCAAAACCCCTGTCAACTGCCGAAAAGGTTATTAAAACTTTTATTTTTCCAATCAACCCATTCATTGCCTAGGTGTGGCCCCCTTTTAGAAAAACTTAATATGCACATGTGAAAACCCTCACATAAATTTCCCCACTCCACTTGCACCACATGGCCACTCTCTAGCAAATTAGTGTTGCATATGTTATAATTATGGTCACCCATATTATAGAAGATTAAAACACATGGTAAATTCACTTAGTATGGGCGAGTGCATAGGAGTTTAAGATGCACACAGGTTGAACACGTGGTAGCATTTGGTGGCTTTCCCCAAAATTTTGCAACCTTTGATATATCTCCAATACATGTTTGTTGGAATGCGATGGATGACATGTGTTCATGAAAGGAATGTAATGTGAAGGGAGCTCATGATGGTCGATGATCATATATCTCATGATGATTGAATGACCATGTATTAAAATTTTATTGTAGTTATGATCTCAGTTGTACATCCATGATCGAATAGCTTAGTTTCAAACTTCAACATTTAAGCAGTGTCGTGTTTGTAAGAGGACTTGGAGTAGTGTTGCAACTACATTTTCAAAAACTAGATTGAATCCAAATAGCTCCGTATTTTTTTTCTTTGATTCTCTCATACTGCATTGATGGTTAGGGTGGTGCAGATATTATTTTGTTGCAAATGGGAATTCTCCTATTAGTACATGATTTAGATGTAGATTTCCTTGGAGTGCCAGTTCTACATTCATGGAGATTATGATGGAATATTTTCTCCTATTGTCATATCCTTATGGAAAGGGTATGGCATGTGGGTCTTGGTTTCTCTAGGATCTCTTTTTGGCATGATTTTCATGAGAAAATATTTCCTTGGTCAGATCTCCTAACTACTAACCCTAGCCAAGTTAAGGTTTAGGTGTATTCATCCAAATTATGCTTGATCTATAAAAACAACACTTGTTTTATTTTTATGGGTTCTTCTTTTGGGCTCCTCTCACAATTTTATTTTGTAGTGTTGTATCTCTACATTCTGCCATTGTAAAGTTTGGCTTTATGCCTCATATTAACTAAATATAGCTATTCCTTTCATGTTTGAGTAAAATTTTTTACCTTCATGTTTGAATGTGTGTTTTAGTTGATTTGTTGATGTATTGAGCAATATGAAGAAAATAAAAAACAAATTATATCCTAGTGTATCACATCTATTTTCATTTTATGTTCCCTTTCTATCCCTTTTCTTTGTGAGTTGTTAGAGTAGAGTACTGATAGGGTTAGAGTAGTTTTGTGTTAGAACAACACATTTGCACTTAGATTAGAAGAGGAATTTATCCTTCTCCAAAGATTCAACCTCATTCACGCAAGGTCCCATACCTTGAGCTTGTCTCCATTGTGTCATTAGAACACTAAACTCCTTGTTCAGTAGAGTATAGTTTTATGTGACAACAGATATGATATAGGATGAGCTTGCAAATCTAGGTGTTGGTGATGAAGGAAGGTGGAATTTCTTCCACCTACTTAGTGAAGTATTTGGTAGTGGTGATTATGAATGAATGGCCATTGGAATATGGATGTTGAATATTGTTGATTAAATATAAACCCCATTATGAAAAGGCACATGGTGAAGTGATCGGTTGCAGATCTTATGAAGGAGCATGTATAATTTTTTGTGATACTAGCATGGGACATACTTCTTAAAAAAATTGTGTGCATCATGATCCATTATCGTCCAATAGTAACCAGTTTTGACAAGCTTCTTTGCAAGGATTATCCCATTATTATGTGCCCCATAAATGCCATTGTGAACTTTTTTCAATGCCAATTTGGATTCTATATCATTTAAACATTGAAGAAGAGAACCATCATACCCTCTATGATAAAGAGTGTCTCTAAGAATGGTGTAGTGGGATGCACATTGGATGAAGGATCATCATTGGTTGTGTGTGAGATCGAGTGGAAGGGTATTGTCATGAAGGTAGGTGTAGATGTTATGATACCAAGGAGATTGGGGACCAATGATTTTACACACCATTTTTATTTTAGGGAGATAACTTTCTATGATTAATAGTTGTTCAATCAAAAACTTACATTCAACAAGATCTTGAGACACATCTAAGAGAGCCCAAACGTATCCATAGCATTTGTAGCCTTATTTTTAAATATAGGTACCTAATCAAACTAAATATAGCCAAAGTATTTCTTAAATTCATCCACAATGCATTTATATGAAATAATATTTTCATCTTTGTTTTGGAACTCGTCATTGACTTGTTTTATTATAAGTTGTAAATATCCAAAGGCATGCAACCTATTGATATTCCATTGAGTGACAATTCATAAACCAATGATTAAAGTTTCATATTCTGCAATATTATTCATAAACATAAATGCTAACTTGAATTACTTAGGGGTGAAGTCACCTTGAGGGGTGACAAAAAGGATTCTTGCACCTGTGCCATGTTGTGGAAATGTACAACAATAATGGTTTTCCTGCTAAGGGAGGAATGAGGATAGGAGGATTAGAAAGACTCTTTTATCTTATCAAATCACTCTTGACATGGAAAATCCCATTTGAATATTGTATCCTTGTGGAGGAGATGAGTGAAAGGCTGATATTTATCTACAAGTTGAGATATGAAGCACTAGATAGATTGAAGCTTGCCTTCTAAACTCCTTAACTACTTTAAGTTATTGGGTGGAGGCATTTCCATGATCAATTTAAATTTTTCAGGTTCAACTTCTATGCCTTGTATAGATATAATAAAACCCAAAATCTTCCCTGATGTAATGCCAAAGACACATTTATTGGGATTTAGGCATAGTGAGTATTGTTCCAAACAATTGAAAATTTTCTCCAAAATCTTAGGATGTTCTTCCCTCTTCTTAGATTCACCTAACAAATCATCAACATAATCCTCCATGATAATATGAATAAGTTCATGAAAGATGACTATCATTTCATATTGATATGTTTCTCTTGCATTTTCAAACAAATGGCATGACCTGATAGTAGAAAGTACCCTAGGGAGTAGTAAATACGGCTTTATGTTGATCCTCTAATGCAATTTGAATATGATTATATCTAAAAAATCCATCCATTAGAGAGAGCATGGTATGACCCACTACAAGATCAACAAGGATTCCAATATTAGGGAGCGGGAAATCATCTTTAAGATAATATTTATTGAGGTCCCTAAAGTCTATACAAATATGAACTCCCCCAGTGGGCTTAGCAATAGGAACTATGTTGGATATCAAATCAAAGTAATCGATGGGTTGTATGAAACTAGATGCTAACAATTTCTCTAGCTCCACCTTGACAAGTAAAGCAACTTGTAGATGCATTTCATAGAGCTTTTTATTAACAATTTTTACATCAATGAATACATCTAGATGGTGAACCACAAGTACAGGATCCAATCCAGGCATGTCGGAGTAGGAATAGAAAAGTTGATGAAATCATTATGAAGAATTCTGTAAAATATCTTGTATTCATCCTGTGATAGAGATTTGGCTACGTAGGTGATCTTTGGTTCAACTTCAATATCCAAATTAATTTATTTAGTCTCTTCAATCAAAATAGAGGATCTTTCTAATAAATGAGTACCCATGAGGAGAAGATGAACATCCCCATCCTCTAACACCTCGGAGAGGTTTTCTTTAGATGATACACCCTTTGTTTTTACTTTTGATGAGTCTAAAAGCATCTAATGGAATTTTTCACTAGAAGACCCTTCATTATTTTAATTTTTCTTATTTTTGTGGTTAGTGTGTTCATCTTCCCCAAAGTAAGTACTTTTTTCAACCTCAAAGATGACACCTGATGGATAATCTTCTTCAATACCCATAAATTGTATGTATGCCTCTTCAAAAGGGAAAACATCGATGGGTGTGATGCCTCATTGGTCCCAATCAATCAGTTCTAGATGGTGAAGGGAAAGGATAATAATAAAGATAGATGTTGATTCAAATAGGGAGGAGACATCCATATCATTGTAATAAATTTTAATAATCTCTCCTTTGAGGATGTATTCAATAATAATATTTTTTACATTAACATTATTTGAGGTGCTAGATGACGATGTTGGTTGTTTTTTTTCTTGTCATAACCAAGTCCTTGACATTTTGGTTGAGTGGGTAATTTAACAGGCTTACAAATACCTTATTCATTTTCCCCCAATCTACCACCTTGATAATTGACATTTTGTGTTATCCAATGCGCTACTGGATAGAATTCTTGAAAGTATTCCAAAAGGGGAGGAGAAGTGGTGAGTTCCTCGCGATACACCTATTGGCTAATGTCATCATCAATTTCCTTTTGTGCTAGAGTTCCTAGAGACTAAAAAGTAGTAGAACCCACATTCTTAGAACTCATACTCTTGATCACTGGTTCTTGTTGTTGGAGAGATCCTAATGGTCATCCATATGTTTGTGGAGATGGGTACATGGTGCCCACATTAAGTGTGGTGATTACTTCATAATCTCCACAACCCTTGTCTATGATCCTAACCTTAGTGAAAGTGGATTCAAGCATGGAAGATGGAGTGGAAGATGAAAAGAGGACATCGAGATCAACATAGGAGGAATATTCAGTTGTATTGGAATGTGATACTTCAACACCTAGACAATGTTGAGAGTGTGGAAATTAAACCTCAAGAGCATGATAGTACTCGAAAGGATGGGGATCGACATGAACAATGACTTCAATTCCATTATCGAGGAGTTTAGGGAACTAGTGGTAAGTGGAAGGCATGGCTTGCATGGCATGAATCCATGGTCAGCCAAGGAGAAGATTGTATGGTAGATCAAGGTCAAGAACATGACAAGTATTATACTACATAGTAGGACCCACTTGAATGGGAAGGAAAATGATGCCTTCAAAATCTCTTTCAATATTGTCACGAGCCTTAATAGTGATGACCCAATTGTCTAAATCATCTTGATTATACCCCACCTATTTAATTAATTTTAACATACACAAGTTAATTTCAAAACCATTATCTATCAATAATCGCTTCACCTTATGTTTAGAAATTAGAAATTTTATGTGAAGGGAATGATTGTGTAGGATCAATAGGTGGCATATCATTTTGGATGAAACCAAACTAGTATGTGGAAGATAGATGTCCCATGAGAGCTTGAAACTAAGTGGGGCCTATATCATTAGGTACATGTGCATCTTGCAAAGCCTTAGTAAGGATTTCCAAATGGATTGAGGAATACTTCAATAAATCTAGGATAGATATTTGTGCAAGGATCTTTCCAAGGTGATCAAGGATGTTATATTGTTGATTTATAGGATACTATTGGGATGAAGTGGATGGATTGAGAATAGATATGTAGGTGTGACATGTAGTAACTACACAATTTGGTTTTTTTCTCTTTAATCATAAAGACACATGGATCAACCTAAGTAATACAAATAACCACATTATCATTATTGAAAGGAACTTTATTATAATTTATATTATTGGTTTGATTATATTGAATGTTATAGTTGGATCCAGTATTAGCATTCGATGAGCTATCTCCTTGATTATGTTTGGGGAATAAATTTTAAAATATCTATAATTGAGCATTAAAATATGTGGATTGATTACCCTCAACAACTATGTCACCTCGATCAATAAGATCTTGGATATAAATCTTGAGCTTCATGCATTTATTAGTAGAATGTACCATAATCCTATGGTAATTAGAGTTTTCATTATCCTTATACCAATTGGGATTTGGTTTAGACTCATCCAATGGTTGTGTGATGGGAAAGGTAACAACACTAGCTTGGACCAACCTTCGGAAGACTACATCAAGATGTCCTCCTAGGAGAGTGAAATTACATTTAGTGTTACCTTGATTAGATTGATTGGATTGATTGGGAGGATGTGGTGCTCCTTGAGGAACTAATATGGCATTAGCTATAGATGGGGTTGGTGTTTTTTGATGACCCTAGGATGTGTTTTCTACTTGAATATGTTTAGTGTTAGTGACACCATCATTGTCAACATTATTATTTTTCTTTTGTAAAGATATTTTCCATGATATAAAAAGATTTTACATTTGTGTATGAAGCCATTAAGAAAAATATCTATCAACCCGCCCAGAAAAATAGGCCTGAAGCTAAAAATTATTCTTCATAGGCTAGCCTATAATATTTTTTATAAATTTTCAGCACCAGACAGGACCAAAGGGGCCAAATCCAAAAAAAAATTGCAACCCAAAAACCTTAACATAGACCATACCAACTAGACCAGAAGGAAGGTAAAAAATGCTAGATCAAATTCATCATTCTACAATTCCTCCACACCTTTGTTATGTAGATATTGAAAAAATTAACCCCTCCAATCAAATTCTTGAACATGCTCCAAATACAGAAGATGTTTCAAAAACTTCACACTGTGGATTACCCTCTTAACCTATGCTCCCACAAAGCATCTCCTTTAATATCCAACAAAAAGGGGTAGTGTTGAAATTTTGTGTCTAGAAGACACAGTTTGTGTATGTCTCATAGATGAGGCACCCCGATGCTAAGCTATGCATAGATGATGGCTTCTTCAACACCCCCCAGGATATCCAGACGCACAAGTTTTTTTTCCATGAGTAGCATGATCGCTTTCGATGTCTCTAGGTTAAGTAGAGAGACAATGAATGAGAAGCTAGATCGACATTTACCCAATATTTATCATCATTCATTAGAAACTCTTTCCCCAAGACAAGGCTTAATTGCCTCCATAGTCAATCGATCCTTTGTTAGAAAAATAGACTCAATCCTGTTGTCATAAATTCTACCCAAGAATTCCCATTGTCGTCGAGGAGTGGCCAACCTAATTGTCATATCCATACTGAAAAATCATGTTGTGAATAGCACCAAACACTTAGCAATGTATATATCTCCAATCCGCAAGCTGAATTTTCCACCCAAAAAGTGTGTAAGAATAAATGTG
Source organism: Sequoiadendron giganteum (assembly GCA_007115665.2). Lineage (NCBI taxonomy): Eukaryota > Viridiplantae > Streptophyta > Pinopsida > Cupressales > Cupressaceae > Sequoiadendron > Sequoiadendron giganteum. Next base: position 439,803,067 of record CM021102.1, on the reverse strand, counting down.
AATACCATTACAAGTACACAAGATGCTTAGCCACCCCAATGTCAAGCTACATCTGATGTGTGAGTTGAGTAGATCTATGGTGCCATTCCATCATTTAATCAAGACAATTACTCATGAGTTAGTGTCATTAAGTGTATATGACGCATGAGGGGTAGTTTCCAAATTTGCAAAAAAGACCACATGTTTTGGAAAATAATGTTGCCATCCAAAAATGATTTGAATTTAACAATTGTGTTTAGAGAAGTTCAAAAAGGTTATCGTGGATATATCATTTAAAAAATTAATTTCCACAAACTTCCTTAGCTGTGTTCGCCCCATCATTAGCAATTTATCTACTTATGAATTCACCTCCCTATAAACATGCTTGAAAGTGTAATTTTTGAAGGAATTGACCAAGCAACTTGCTTGCTCAACTAGAAATTGAAACCTCCAGTTGGAAAACCTATCAATTATCATCACATGTATGACAACAAAGGAGTCACCCTCAACCTCAATCCTCTCCAATTTTAGTTCCCTACATAGTTGTAGGCCATGAACAAGAGTCATCAATTTTTCCTTTGTGTTGGTGCCATCTGATAATAGGTTAGAAAATTTGACAATCACATCCCCTATCAAATTCCTAATTATATAGCCCACTCTAGAGGCTCTGAGATTCCCCCATGAATCCCCATCAAATTTTAATTTATACCATCTAGAGGCCAAGGGGACCACATCATAACATCTCTCTTACTTTTTATTTCACTATTTCCCAAAGCCTCGAAATTGGGGATGGAGAGGCCAAACCAAGTTCATCTCATTAGAGCATCCCAATTAGAAAATGATACTCCATCCATCCACTTCTTAGAAAAATAGCCATTCAGAACCTCCATATCATAGCTTCGACCTTATTGATGAAGGAGGGCAAGTCCCTCAACAAATCTTAGAAAACCCTTATTTTTTGTTCTTTCCAAATCTCCCAAATTAGGATCAATGGGTTGATTAACCACAAATCATAGAACAAAGCCTTATTCTTTAGAATTGGCCATGAAGAGAAGAGTGATATAATTTCATTTGGAAGTGCTCCCTTCCACTCCAACCTAGCACATAAAAATTTCTAACACTCCTAGGAAAAGGGGCAGCTAACAAGTAAATGATTCACAATTTCCTCATCTTTCTTACAAAGAACACACCAAGAGGGGCCAATGTAACCCATCTTTCTGAATGTGTTTTCTATTAGCACCTTGTTTTTCATAGCAGACCAAGCAAAGGTCCCCACTTTGGATAAAAAAAAAATTCTCCATCATAAGTGTAAAGGCAGCCCTAAATTTTCTTCATCCATCTCCAACACATCATATCCTTCCTTTTCTAAATATTGCCTCGAAGGTAAACTGACCCACACCAGCCTATCTGCACCATCCCTCAAGTAGATACTTTTGTTTCCTAGAGCGAGCTGCAATTTTCTTTCTTCCATTAGAGGTAAATTAACAATTTCAAGCTCCTTCCAAACCCAACTAGACAAAATTTCCACCCTTCTCTCAACCATGTAGTCTCTCACCTTTGTGCCCCATAATTGTGAAAGAATTACCTTAGTTTGGGCCAAATTTAGCTCATTGTCCAAAATTGGATGACCACCCCAAGAATCTTCCCAAAAATGAATAGATTGACTATCATCTATATCCCATCAGAAATAGTCTATAATCAATGGGCGGCATGAAACCATAAAGTTCCATATTCTTGATCCTCTTGGAATTTTTTTTTCCAAAGAATACTATTATTATTTTCTCCATTTAAATATTTGCACTAAAGTATCCTAGCCCACTTTTCTTTATTTTTTGTGTACATTCGCCAAATCAATTTTTCCCCAAGACCTTTGTTATGCTTTAGTAGGTCCCGAAGGCCCACACCCTCTGGAGCCTTGCTTCTACAAATTTTGTCCCATGCAATTAAAGTGTACTTCTTTTGATCTGAAGTGCCTTGCCATAAAAAATTCCTCATGTTTTGATTTATACTAACAAACTTGTTTCAATGGAGAGAAAGGCAATAGAGGAGATAGATAGGAAATTCTGAAATAACCACCTTGAGCATCACTATTCTTCCAGCCCAAGACAACCATTTTCCCTTCCATAAGGATAATCAATTACTCACCTTTTCTTCTAGAGGATCCCATAGCTTTTTGTTTCTTACCCATTTAGATAAATTGAGTCCAAAATATTTCATGGGAAGTTTCCCTTTCTTGAAGTTAAGAACCCTACAAATCCCTTGTTCCAACCGAGGGCTTGTATTAAGGAAAAAAATCTGATTTTTCTTTATTAACTTCTTGGCCAAATGCCACCGAATAAGTCTCCAAGATGCTTTTAATTTCCAATTATTTTCTATGCTATGTTGGCCCAACTAGCATGGTATATTCCACAAACTACTGATGTGTTACAACCGAAAGAGCACAAGTTATCTTAACTCCTTCAAAATGCCCTTCAACCACCTTTGAAGAAAGAAATCTACCCAGTGCTTCAACAATTATTATGAAGAGAAATAGGGACAAGGGGTCACCCTACATTATGCCTCTAGAAGACTCAAAGAAACCTTTAGGTTTTTTGCTGATGAGAACGGAAAATTTAGGGGTGTATGTACAATTATAATTCCCCAATGATTTGAAAAGTGAAAGGCTTCCAATACCTTACAAAGGAGCCTCCAGTCGACCTTGTCATATGCCTTCTTGATGCCCAATTTTATCAGCATTCCTTGATTATTATTATGTTGTAGGGAATGAATGGAATCATGTGCTATTATAACTCCTTCCATGATTGATGTAAGGGGGAAAATAAGCATAAGGAAAACAACAATGAAATCAAAGAAAATATAAATTAAATCCTAACCTACTCATGAAATGAAATTATAAAGCAATGAATCAAGCAATGCAACCATAAAAGAGAACACAAACTGAATTCATGAAATACAATATTACCATCCCATGCCAAAGTGTAATTTGTATTGATTTCGGATCACTTGGATCAACATGAAGCCTCCATTTTTGTGCAAAATCTTAAAAGTTATGTTAATGGTGATCAAATATGTAAGTGTTTGCTCTTAAGATTTTGATAGTCAAATCAGCATGACCTCTTTACACAAATTCTCTAGATTCTTTGATCATTTTTGAAAAGGAAGAAGGTTGTTTTATAGATTTATAGGTTTCAGATGAACGATCAAGATTCAATGATGAAAGATCATGATCAACTATTCAAAACCATTGAAAGGAAATAGATTGGTTAGTTAACTCCTTTGATTTATCCAATTAAGGATTTTATTAGATAATCAGTGGGATTATATTGGAATGATTGGTGGTGTTGAGCAATTCAAATTGAGTGTTTAGTGGGATTGAGAAAGTCAGGTTGAGTTAGGAAGTAGATGGTTAGTTAACCAATTAGAGTGAGAAATCACTGTTCATGATTTACTCAATCAAAAAGGGTCGAGGATAGTTGATTAGTTAATATTGGAGATGAACGTGCAAGTTGCCTTTGAATTTAACAAATAAAAATATATTTATTTGTTGACCATGTTGAATGATTTTGAATAATTGATTTTCTTTTTCAGCTTTAGAGAAGGGGAAGTTGTTTAATTAAATTTATTAATGATACCAATTTAATTGAGTTAGATGAATAAGGTATATTGGTGACATAATTAAATAATTGATGTTTATTTAATTAATTAGGATAGATAAGATTAAATTAGGACATTTATTTAAATAAATGAGATTTATTTAATTAGTAAAAAATGATGATTGAGGATGAATTAATTAAATAATGTTAAATCACTTAGTTAATAGATGAATATAAAATTTGATAATAATTAAATAATAATGTTTTATTTAAACATTTGGGGAAGAAGGGTGAAAGTTAGTTAAATAGTGTTGTTCGCCATTGAGGACAATTTAGCGTGTCTATATTTTTCCCCTCTTTGATACAATATGATTTTGAGTGTCGTGTCAAAGAAAATTCAAAAATGATTGCTCAAGAGTTGCCCCAGTATGCCTCAGTATGCCCCGATGGCAATGGGATAGCATGGTGCCCCTCGAGAAATTTGGTGAAAATTCTTGATAACGAGCCAATTTTTTCGACAAAATGATGTGATACATTTAAGTGCAAGGATTTACATTTAAGAAATGTTGACTAGAAGAAAATGTTAGTAAGATTTAGAAGATGGAATAAATTAGATGATTGGTGATATGTAAAACATGATGAGTTTAATTTTAATTCATGGAGACTAAGTAATGTTTAGCAATCCTTATTAATGTAACAAATAGATATGATGCACTAGGGTATTAATGACCAAGGTGGCTTTGTATCTATTGCATGGAATTTGACTCTGCAAACAAGGAGTATTCTTTCTCATACCAGACATACGGAAACCCTGTTAGAGTGTATGGTTTAGAAGTTCAAAGCATTTTGGACCAATGCACAAAGAGGTATGAGGAACCAAACATGCAAGGCCGCTTGAGTTGCTTGAGATGACTTCCACATGCACAAGGAAAGTATTTTCCATGGTAGTATTACAAAAATATCTAACAAATAGAGCAAATAGAAATCAATGATCAATTCCCCATTCCTTCTCTAAATCCTTAATGGACATCCTCGAGAGATCCTGGGAATGAGACAATAAGATAAGATCATAAAAAGATAAAAATGGTGTTGTATCACTTGCCATAATTGTTTGATGTTTCAAGATGTTATCTATAGATGATTTCTATTGTAGGTGTGAACCCCAATCCTATACCTGCACAAATACAAGAAACAAACACATTAGTAAGCTCATATGCAAGATAAAACAAGGATTCCCCATGAAATCCATCTACAATGCTTAATAATAAGAAAAACGAAGAACAAACATAAAAGATAAATGAAATCCTAATTAAGCAATGCAAACACTTGATCCCATGGGGGAATTGGTGCCAATTATGTGTAGAAATTGGCCCTTTCCCAACTCCTTTGTTGAAATGTTGATGAGTGATCCACTTCTCTTTTTTTTATGGAGGTTTCAGACCTGTGAGGCAGCCCAGTGGAGGGATGAATCTTGTGAGCTACCAACCAGCGAAGGCCACCACATAAACGATTTAGGAACCCGATACAGGCCCACATGTGCACCTCTTCAATTTAGAGCCAAGGACTGAGGGGCATCCATGCCCCAAATTCACCCAGGGCACGATCCTGGCCTCATCCCTTATGATGTTGGAGCCTTGCACTCAACAAGACTTGATCCCTGGCCTCATCCCTTATGATGAGGATCCAATTTGATGAAGATTCAATCAAGCTCCATGATGAAAAATCTGCATAACCTAGCTAAGATATTGATGATATGGATGAAACTAAATGTTGCTTGAGGATGAAGTTTATTATAGTAAGTCTACTCAAGTTGTGGATGATAAAATGAGAGGAAGAGTCTCTCATTTATAGATTTCCAAATTGAAAGAGACAGTGAAATTGAGCAATGTGGGATCATTCAACATCCAATGGCCAAGTGCCACTTTTCAAGATGTGAATGGTTGAAGGTTCTGCACATTTTGATCAATGTGCATGATAAATGCTATTAGGTGGAATTTCAAAATAGTGAAATGACATGTGAGAGGGAAAAAAGAATGAAGTTAATGCCACTTGGCTCAATGCACAAGGACATGTAAGAGGAGTGAATTCTTTGTTGGAAGGACAAATCCACTTGGATTTGAATTCAAATTTGAAGGAATATTCCCCCTTTATTCCATGTTGAGAGAAAATAGTCAATTTAATAAATCAAAGTAATTAATTTATTGTGCAAGTTACATTATCTAGAGAATGTGACATGGATTAAGATTAAATTAATCAAAGTTTAATTAATTTAATGGGGAATTAGGAGATGTGATGATTTAGACTTAAATTTATGAATTGATTTAAATCAAATTGAGAGGAAGGGTTTAATTAAATAAATGTTTTGATTTGTTTAACTAAAGGGGATAATGTTAGATTAAATCAAATAAGGTTTAATTTATTCAATTTAATAAGAGGACTTTAGAGATTCAATTTAAATAAAATGAATTCTTTAAATGAACATAGATAGAGGATTAATTAAATTAAATTGATTAATTTAATCAACAAGGGAGAAAGACCTAATTAAATAAATAATGATTTATCTAATTAAAAGATGAAAAGTGATGATAAGTTGAGAGTATGATTCAGGAAGAAGCGATGTCAATAATCAGGATCAAGTGCATTGGTCAATTTTCCATGTCTACAGTAGGAATGATTTATCCATTAAGACATACGTTAGGATGTTGATGATGAATTATCAATAGGTAGGTAGTTTAACACTTAGGCATTGTTTTAGTCTGATGATGATCCAGTCATTTCGATTCTTTTCTTGGAATTTTTTTGGATTTTGCGGTTTTCTTTGTTTATTGATTGGTTTGTCAAATGTTGGAGGTAATGATTGTTTATTATGAATGAAAAGTTTATAGTGGATAGGTGACAATGGAGATAGGAATTTTGAGGTTTTCTAAATTATTTCATGTTGTTTTTTTTGTTTTCTATATTTTTATGAATGTTTTAGGATTTTGATAAGATATTTGAATGTTTTTGTTTGGATTTTCAACCAAGTTTAAAGACCAAGAGGAACACCTAAGGGGACTAACCTAGGGTCTTGGGGGCTCATCAATTATGGTCGTTCCTACATGAAAAATATAGATACATAATAGTTTGAATATTTTGAGTCAATGCAGCTCATCCGGAGACAACCTACAATATTTTGGGTTTTTTATGTTTTACAATTTTATTTTAGATTTTGATGGTTTTTCAACTATTTTTGGATTTTTATGTTGCTCATATGGATGTATGATAAAGAGATATTAGTATGTAAGGATATCAATAGTCTTTTGAGATCTTTTTGATAGGTCGACTAAAATCGATTGATCTGATTAAGTGATTTCCAATAGTGATAACATTATTGAGGATACACAATAATGCAAATATAGTTTTGTCAAGATAGGAACACAAGGATTGGGAAGGTTGCATCCTTAGATGATGATTGATTGATCAACTAATGATTCATCAAAATTTTTAACTAGGCTAGGAACAAGATTATTGAATTTTTTGATACTATGTTGAAGCATTAGCAAGATGCAACTAATATGGATTGTTTGAATTGTGTGGATGATTCCTAGATTATAACGTGAGATAGAAGACATAGATCAAGATTTATTCTAAAGAAAGATGTAAGTACCTACCCCCAATTTCTAGAAATGTAGGGAATTTGATGGTTGGATGCATGGATAAATTAATGGATGGATAGATATGTAAAGGATGCTAAGGATTATCATGTGATAGGATAACATGTTCAGATAGAGTATTCCCCTTTGGACAATGTCTTTTGGCTTAGATAATGTTGCATAGGATAGGATCAATGATAGTGACCCATGTCAAGATGTTTACCATAAGCAAGTGTGAAGTGTACACAAAACCTTTTTCTTATAAGATCAAGATAAGTTGGATTTAGATGAAAAATGGGTTGGATGAATGGTTCATGGATTTTATTATGGATAAGATGGATAGAAGATGGATGGAATGTTGGATTTATTAGGGATAAGATGGAAGGAAGATGGATGGAATGTTGGATTTATTATGGATAGGCTAAGATACTTCCACCTAAAATGGCACAGCTAAATGTGCAATTCTACACATGACACCTATTTTCTAGGTTTTCATCATGGTACTTGTCCAAAGCGCCATTGTAGTGGTTTTCACTGGAGGACGATTTTTTTCTTAACTTTTTTTTTTTTTTTTAATTTTTTTTAAAGATTTTTATGATCATGTTGAACCACTTGGTGGTGTTGATGTAGATGTTGCTTGGGCTAATATAGGTTTTTTTTTCATAATGTGCCAATGATATCCTACTTGGAGGAGTTGTTTTAATAAGATACAAACAATTAAATGTAACCCCTGATCATTCTTATCTTCTTTGTTGATACCAAAGTTAACCTTTCCTAGATGTGCACATTGTGATAGGGTGCCCTTAGAGTCCTTATGATAAAGAGTTTCCTCCAACACATGGCCAATGTGAGATTTGGATATCATGGATGGAAAAATGTGTTGAGGGATATGAGATTCAGATCGATTGGTTGATAGTTTGGAATCTTTGACTCTCCAAACTTGGGATGATGAGAAATGATAGGTGGATTTGGAGATTCGATTGGGACCAACTTTTTAATTTACCTTATAGGTCACTCTTGAAGCTTTATTTTGTATCGCTAAACATTTTTTATGGCTGAACTTCCCCTTTTGAGTTTTCCCCATAGTTTCTTTGACTAATGGAGTTTGATAGGGATGATTTTCTTGCTTTTTCTTTGGTATCCATTTTTATTTCCTTTGTCCATTTTGTTTTACCGATTACTTTTCTTCAATGACTTGTTCCTTTCTTTGATACAACTTTTTCTCTTGTTGTTGGTCCCAATTAGAGGGTTGAAATATTTGTGGATGACGATTCATGATATGGCTATTTGTAGCATTGGTAGTAGTTTCATCATAACAACTCTTTGTGCTCTCTATGTTCATGTTTGCATTAGATAAAGTTGCCCCTGATATTATAGAGGTATCACTGATATGTTTAGATTCCTTAATTGTTGAATAACCAAGACCTTCATGCTTAGGATTGTCAATAATCTACACTGGTTCTAAGATACCCTATTCATGTAGGCCTAATCCTCTACCTTAATAGTTCATCTATTGAAATTTTTTATTTGCAATAGGATATGATTTATTTTTGAAACAAGGTGCTAATACTTCTCTGCTCTATTATGGATCTTCAAAGGTGATAGCTTCTTTATTGGTAAGATAGCTTGCTCTGAAAAAGGTAAGTGATCCAAGTTTATAAGTGATAGGATCCTCCATATGTGGGATAACTTCCTAATTGATATCTTCAGCTTTATTTTCAAAGGATGTTTCTAATTCGCAATCCATGTAGAAGGGTTCTTCATGATCCATTTTTTCTTATTTTTCAAAGGGATTTTTTATTCATAATTCATGTATAAGTCTTCTTCATGATCAATTCTTGATATGTCTATGGATTCTGCTATGCCTCGATCATGGGTAAGGATGTTAAGAGTAAGAGACTCTTGTTCATTGGTAATGATGTTAAGATTATGAGACTATTATTTTGGATGAAGATTATCTACATGTCGTTTAGGAGTAAGCATCTCATGGGTAGATGTATGTGCAATTGGTATATGGATTTGTTCTTCTTTTGGGAAACATTGGATGTCTTCTAAGGTATTCACTAAGTTATTATACTATTTTGGTGATAGGGATTCTTGATCTTGACTTTTTGTAGTATTATTTTCAATATGCTTTGGTTCATGTTCTTGACATGGATCAACTTCAAAGAATGGAGTTTTTGTAAAGGATCCTTGGATTTCCTTGAAATGTGAACTTGTGGGTGATAGCTCTTGGCTTATATTTTCTACATTGGGTATAAGTGTTGGATTAAGAGTCTCTTGATCATCAATGCATGCTACCATGAGGTTGAATTATGTCAATATATCTTGAAATGGATCATTTCTAGACTTTGGTGATTGATTTTGATCATGCTTGGGAATACATTTGTGTTGTATGTCCTCTTGCTCATTAGATGATATACAGACATTGTCAATGTGATCATGGGTAGATGGCACTCCATCATTGTCTTCAACATTCAAGGTTGAGATTTTTTTAATGTTTTCAACCATGATATCAAATGATGTTAATATTTCTTGCATTGGATCATTGTTAGACTTGGGTGATTGATTTTGATCATGCTTTGGGAAAGATTCTTGATGTTTGTCCTCTTGCTCATTATGTGGTGTAGAGACATCTTCAATGTGATTAGTGGTAGATAGATCTTGATCATTGTTTTCAAAATTTAAGGTTGAGATATTTTCAAGGTTGTCATTGGTAGGTGGCTCTTGATCATTGTCTTCAACATTTGAGGTAAAGATAAACTTTTAATGTTATAATTAGTGTTTGAACCTTGGATGTTGTCCTCAATAGCTATTTCTCTTTGATCAAAAAGTTCTTGGATGATATTTTTGAGTGTAACACATTTTGATGCATCATGACCTTTTACTCCATGGTATATACAATAGGCTTTGTCATCGTACCATGGGAATTAGATGATAGGTTCACCACTTTGTGATTTTTTTGGAAGTGTGATAAGTTTAGCATTAACTAATGTGTTTAACACCCCATAAATTGGCTCCCCTAAAGGAGTGTATTTACATTTAGTAGTGTGGTTGGATTATGAGGCTTGTTGTGGTGGGGATGATTTTTGTATTTGAGAGGGAATTTTTTGTTGGTTTTGAGAGTGATGATTTTAATGATGTAGTTGATGATTTTGATGTGGATATTGCTGATTTGGGGGTTGATATTATTGATGGATTTGATTTTGATGTTGGGTGTTCTGATTTTGATTTTGTGAGATTTGATTTTGTGCCAATTGATGTTGTTGATTCACTTGATGTTGTGGAAATAGATTTTTTTGCTGATATGAATCAAGTTTTTAATGATGTTGGAAGTGTTGTTGATGTGGATATTGGGATGTTTGTGGGATGATGTTTGTTTTTTGTTGATATTCAAATTCATGATGTTGAACATGTTGTTGATGATGTGTCATGTTTTGATGTTGTAAGTTTAGACCTTGTTTTTGATGTTGTGGTTGTTAATATGCAACGTCTTGATGTTGAACATGTTTTTGATGATATGTTGTGTTTTAATTTTTTTCAAGCACATCAACTATTTCCTCGAGTGAATTTAGGGAAATTTGATGTTTGTATATTTTTTCCTTGATGGTAATTTTGAAACCCTTGATAAGAGTGAATTTGAAATGGATGAGGATTTTGATTGAAATTTTCCATGTGACAAGATGCACTAAAACCTTGATTAGGGGAATCCATAGTTGATATATTATTCACATTTTTAGTATATGATGACCCCATGGGTGTATGGAGTGGAACTAGATTTGAGTAATAGATTGATGTCCCCATGGATGATGTTTCGATTTGAGATTTTGTTTGGTAAAATGATGTATGAAGATGATGTGTGAAAAAATTTTGGTCAAAGGTTGTTGATGGTTTGCTATGGGTTGTTGTTTGATGATCAAGACCCTAGGATAAGAGTATGAGTGATTTGTTGGATATTTTGATATGATGCTAATATTAGGAAACAAGGTGTACAAGACTTGGACTAATATTTTGCTATGTTTTTTAGAGGATATGTTGATACTCTACTTGAACTAGCTTTGAGGTTGCAAGCAAAGGTTGATGTTAATATCCTAGAAAATGATAGCAAGAGGACAATCCAAGTTAATTTTTTTTATTTGTGTCTTAAAACTAGGTTGATTTTTTATTTGCTAATGGATATGGAAAGATGTTGATATGATTTGTTGCAGGTTTGATTGTTTGTGTTTCAAAGAATGATGGATTAACCATTTTTCAACAAATTTTGATTTGCACTAGAATACAGGACAATAGTGATCTTTGTCTAGGATAGTAGCAGAAATTTTTTAGACAATAGCAACAATTTCTAGGATAGTAGTGGTTGATTTTTCAAAATTATTACGACAAATTTTAGCAAAAGAAGTCTTTGTTTAAAATTGTGACTAGTAAACAACAAGGACCAATAGTGAACTTTTTCACAGAAGCAGTGAAAACTTAGGATGACATCAGCAATTTTGTAGAACAAAAGCAACAAGAATGATAGTAGTGACTTTGTTTCCAAAATTTCTAGTTTCTTTGACAATAGTTTGTTGGATAAGTTTGCAATTTTGAAATTTTTATTTGATCTAATGTTTTTGATGGCAAGTGATGCATACAACAAACAATTTGAGATCCAATGTGATAGCTTGTAGAGTTATCAGTCAACACATCCTAAGCAAGAAAAGGTATGCTCTTCTTTGTAGGCTTACCTAACCCTCGAAGGAGTGATTGAATCAAATCTATAGAGGGAACAAATATGATATATCAAGTAAATGTACCATATTGATACTCCAAGAAAAGAGAGTCCATTACCTTTATGCTTTATGTCTCAACCATAGATCTGATGTGGTAAGTAACTTTTGGAAATGATTATGTTCCCATGCACTACTTTGAAGGATGTTTTAGAAAATTGGATAGGCTTCTAAAACAAGGTTCTTAGTGAAAACTGTGAACACTAATACGTATAGATCAAACATAAGCCACTTAAGACTTTAGTTGTTCTTACCCAACTCATTACATTTGGATGAGGATGAGACACAGTATGCTATTACTGCCTAAATATAAGCTACTTTCTTTCTATTTCATAACTTTATGTATCCTACCAGTAAACGTGCATTTGGAGCCGCTTATATGAGTTCCATTGTGGGATGTATCTCATTAGTAGGCCCTTGTCCTAAAAATTGGGTGACCACAAAAAAGTGAAAAAATCCCAAAGTATTTCTCATCACTCAAGATCCTCAAAAAGATGTAGGGGGAGAGGATATGCACTCAACTTTCCAATGGTGGTGAACACAACATACAATTTATAGCAATTTGATTTTCAGCGCAAAAAGTTAAGTGTGTAAAGATAACAATTTATTTTTTAGATGCACAAAGTTCAACACATCTGATATTTCAAGCACAAAATGCCATTTTGCAATCAGAAATGATGATTTGTTAAATTTTATGCACCAAATTGAACCATGAAGATTGTCACCAAATTTTAATGCACCAAAATAAATGTTTGAGGTTGTGTTGTTCATTTTTAAATGGGTTTGTTTTAATAGCACCAACTGAAAATGTGTTCATTTTAATAGCACCAAAATGAAAACATTCAATTTCTCTTGTTCATTCTTATTGCACCAAAATGAAAATGTAAAAATTTTAGGTTCTTCTTAGGTACACCAAAATGAGATGTGAGATTTGTAGGCTCAATTTTAGAAGCACCAAAATGAGATGTGAGATTTGTAGATTCAATTTTAGGAGCACCAAAATGAAATATTTTAACTAAAAATTCTTTGAAAATTAAAAGGCCTTGGACTGTTCATCAACTCTGCAAGAAAATTGTTAGTTTTTCACATGAAAACATGTCATAATATTACAAGGGTTGCACCAACAATGTTAGAAAACCTCCCAAACACAAAAAACAATAAATTGTTAGAGTTAGGTGTACTAAAAATATATAAAAACTATGTAGATTGAAGTAGAAAAAAATAAAAATAGTAGCAGACCTATTTAATACAATAGCGACCTTTTCACTGGAATGACTGTGACAATGGAAGACAATAGCGATATAGAGAAAGTATGATAGAGGACCTGTTTAGGATGAAAAACTCCCCTATAAATAATAGTTCCTTAGACCCTTGCAATACAAAACAAACAATAACAACCTTTTTGACAATAGTGTTTAACTTTAGGATGATAGCAGTCAAACTTAGGATGACCGTGGTAAAACCATAACTACAACCATGCTAAAATTCTAGGACTTCCACGTTTCAAATAGAAATAGAATTTCCTACAAAAGACATCAAGGTTCTAGAACTTGTAACTGCTCAAACAAACTTACGAAAACATTAGTGTTAAGGACCTAGGTCCCACCAGGCGTGCCAATTAATGTAAGGGGTAAATAAGCATAAGTAAAACAACAGTGAAATCAAATGAAAGGGATCAAAGAAAATACAAATCCCAACCTACTCATGAAATGAAATTATGAAGCAATGAATCAAGCAATGCAAACATAAAAGAGAACATAAACTAAATTCATGAAATACAATATTACCATCCCATGTCGAAGTGTAATTTGTATTGATGTCGGATCACTTGGATCAATACAAAGCCTCCATTGTTGTGAAAAATCTTCAAAAGGTATGTTAATGATGATCAAATATGTAAGTGGTTGCTCTTAAGAATTCGATAGCCAATTCAGCATGACCTCTTTACATAAATTCTCTAGATTCTCTAACCGTTTTTGAGAAGGAAGAAGGTTGTTTTATAGATTTCCAAGTTTTAGATGAACGATCAGGATTCAATGATAAAATATCACAATCAATGGTTGAAAACCGTTGAGAGGAAATATATTTCAGTTAACTCCTTTGATTGATCCAATTAAGGATTTTAATTGGATAATCAATGGGATTAGATTGGAATGATTGGTAGGATTGAAGAATTCAGAATGAATGTTTAGTGGGATTGAGAAAGTCAAGTTGAATTAGGAAATAGATGGGTTATTTAACCAATTAAAGGGAGAAATTAGTGTTCATTATTCACTCAATCAAAAATGGGTGAGGATAATTAATTAATTAATACTGGAGATGAATTTGCAAGTTGTTTTTTACTTTAACAAATAAAGATATTTATTTGTTGACCATGTTGAATGATTTTGAGCAATTGATTTAATTATTCAAATTTAGAGAAGGGAAAGTGGTTTAAATAAAGTATTAATGATAACAATTTAATTGAGTTAGATGAATAAGGTATATTAGTGACCTAATTAAATAATTGTTGTTTATTTAATTAATCAGGATAGATAAGGTTAAATTAGGACATTTATTAAAAAAATGAAATTTATTTAATTAGTTAGAAATGATGATTGAGGATGAATTAATTAAATAATGTTAAATCACTTAATTAATAAATGAATATTTTTTTTGATAATAATTGAATAATAATGTATTATTTAATTATTTAGGGAAGAAGGGTGAAAGTTAGTTAAATAGTGTTGTTCACCAATTAGGACAATTTAAGGTATCTACACTTATTGTGTTATAGGGAATGAATGGCCTCCTATGATTGACCTCTTAGGGACAAAACCCGATTGGTCCTTTGAAACCAACTATAGAATGATTGATTTAGCCTATTTGCAGTTGCTTTTTCCATGACCTTGTAAAAGGTATTGCAAATGGAGATAGGCCGAAACTCATCTAGTGAGCTTGGCTTTTCTTTATTTGGAATGAGAGCCAAGAAGGTACAATTTATCTCCCTTAAAACCCTGCTAGAGGCTCTAGATTCTTCAATTGCATTTACCACATCCCTTCCCACAAACTCCCCCAACACTTTTGAAAAGAAAATAGTAAGAAAACCATCCATACTTGGAGATTTATCCAGATGGAGTTGGAAATTTGTTGTCCTAATCTCATCCTATGATAATTTCTTAAGAAGCATCTTATTTTGTGCATCTATAACTAGCTTGGGGATGTTCCTTAAAGAAAGTTGTTGCTTGTGCAAGTCTGAACCTTCCAATTTTTTTAGTAGCCTGTTGAAGTATTCAACAGTCCCCCTAGAAATACCTTCAATATTTTCTCTAAATGTACCATCATCCCTTCTGATCCTTGTAATTCAGTTGGCTTCCCTTCTAGATTTTGTTGCATTGTGAAAATACATGGTGTTTTTGTCCCTCTCCTTCACCCAAAGATCCCTAGATTTCTGGAACCAATAGGCCTCTTCCTTAGTTTACACATCTCCAAATTTTCTTAACAACTCCTTTTCTTTCATAAAGCTCACCTCATCCATGCCATTTGAAAACACTTCATCATTCAGCTATCTCATTTTTTCCTCCAACCTGAGATTCTCCTCGAAAATATTCTTCAAATGTGTTTTATTCCACTCCTTAACCTACTATTTAAAAAATTTCATCTTGGTTACCACCTTGAACATTTTGTTGTCTTTTGGATTAACTCCATTCCACCACTACTTTGTGAGTTGCATAAATTTTGGATCAAGGAATTACATAGATTCTATGAGATGAGGATTGTTAGGGTGGGCCGATTATGCTTGATCCATGATGAACCGAAGCATAATGTATCCACTAAACCTCAATCTTACAAACAAGATCATTCAAATTAAAATTTTAAACTAAGCATTTATTGAAATTGAAAACTACAAACTACGAAAGCAATTAAATGCCTACTCTAACCCATTTGAAACTTATCCCATTTTGGAATTGGTGTCATGTTGATGTGGAACAACAATCCTTTCCCAATCTTGTGATCAATGAGCCTATTTCAATCGATTATGTGGAAGAGAATCAATGAAACCATTGTGATAAAATGGATTAAAACCTTATTTATGCTAAATTAAACATGATGCAAGATAAATTAAAATGATCTTATGCTAAAAATGAACTAAGTATGCAATTTCTAAGCTAATCTAAGCTAATTCTAAGTTAAAATAATCAAACCCTAATTTATAAACAAGCTAAAATAGATGCATGGAAGCCATTAATGGAAGCTTAAAGCTATTATGCAACTAAAAATGAACTAAAATAAGCTAAATGTGAGTAAAGTGTGAGTGTGAGTGTGAGTGATTTCAACAACATAAGTTTTCAATTGAAAGATGGATCCATTTGTCTCCAAATAAGGTTCTATTTCTAAAAGAGCAAATGAGAAATGGAGGGTTGAGATTGAAAATATTAATCAACGGTCAAGGATGAAAGGAAGAAGAGGCATGGATCATGGACTCTCATCAATGAATGAGAATACAAGATAATTAATCAAGGGCTCACATTTGCTTCAAACAAACACACTTTTGACCTACACACACAGGTCACAAGGTGACTTGCCCAAGAGGTTAAAAGATAACTTGCATTTGAAGCCAAGTGAGATGATTGAAGGAGAGAGAATATTTTTTGGAATATTCTCATGGATGAGGATAAAGATATTTTACAAATTAAAAAAAAAATTTAATTGTGCAAAAAGGGGGATAAGGAATATTCCCATGATTCCCCTTCAGAGGAAAATTAGTTTAATTTCTAATTAAACAAGGTTTAATCACACAATTAGGGGATTAGAATAATTAAAGTGACATTCATTAAATTAAATAATTTAATGAATGGGGGGATGAAATGATATTTAATTAAATAACTTAGGGTTATTTAATTAAATTAGAAGACTTAGGGAATTAAATTAAATATTTTGATTTATTTAATTTAATAGGATGAAATGTTAGCCTAAAAGGGGGTGAATTATACCGATTTGATGAATTAGGTTAATAGATGCAGATGATGCAATTATTTAAGTAGCTAGGACAATTTAATTAATTAAGAGAAAAGAGGATGGGTTTCAGAGGAACTAATGTTAGTAAACCTATTTCGAGTGCATGATATGACTTAAGACATTTTTTAGTGTCTACATTTTGCCCCTCTTTGTAGTGAGGTACCTGTTGCTTTAGTTCATAGAATAACGCTCTTCGAAAAAAGAACTGCTACCTAAATCAAAAAATATATTTTTTTGGATATTTTAGATTCCCTAGTGGAAGGATAAAGTTGATTCCCTACCCCCTCAAGAAATCAGGTGGAAATTTCAAATTTTGGGCTGATTTCTCGATAAAGGTGAAAGAGGGGAGTAGCCATCAAGGCTAGCTCTATTATATAGACATTGTTTATATTTTTTGCCTGATTCTTTACACAAATATAAATTCATGGGCTCATTTTTTATAGCCTCATGGATATTGTACTTATGATCAATATACATACACTAATCTAGGTATTGCACCATGACACTCATTTTTTGATATATATATATGATACAAATACATATTTAATATGATGTGTTCATCTTATTTTATGCTTATGATTGTATGGATGCATATGATGTGAGATGTGACATGCTAATATTCTATCATGTATGGATGCACTTTATTTATGCTTATGTGATGATGTGTGATGATATGCGATGTAATGCTATGGGTGGATGCAATGTTAATTCTTTTTCAGTATCTTTTCATGATATGCTATGACATGCAAACGCTTATGTTATGATCATTATGCAAATGTTATGGATGCATTTTTTTGTGTGTATTTCTTATGCAATTTTATGATGAGATGATGATGTACGCATATAAATAGATAATGTGATGCTTATGCTATATGTAATGCATGTGTATGATATGTGATGCAATGATTTAAGATGCTTAGAATAATAAATCTATATGATCCGTCACAACTTAAATGATGATGTAGAATGTAGAATGTATAATGTGATATGCAATGATTATGTTGATGGATGTTTTATGATTATTCTATGATTATGAGATGCATGTATGTTGATGATTTGTGGATACATGATGGATGCATTTGATGATGTTTTTGTTGATTGTCATGATACCAAGCTAGCGTAGAGAGAAGATAGAAGAATAAAGAATGACTTGACCATTGATTTTGATGATTGCTTCAAAAAATCCAATAAGTTCATGATTCATCAAGACTTTATTAGAGATGGTGACGAGACAATGCAGGATGAGGATGAATGCAGGATGATGAGTTGCTCACATACTAGCATTGGGATTTTTTTGTTATTCCTTATTGTTTGATATAACACATAGACTGATGCGTCAAGGCATTAATAACCAAAATGATGTTGTATCTAGTGTAATGGACTTTGACTCTACCAAAAAATAGGACAGTTCTTGTTCACATCTTGTCATACAGAAATTTCGTTGGAATGCAAGTCAAGAGTTTAGAATATATTGGACCAAAGCATGCACAATAGTCAACAACATACCCCAAACAACTTTCCTACACACAACTAAGCAATTATGCGCTAAGATCATTTTACAATATTATCTACAAGCACAACAAATGAAAGATAATGATCGATGCCCCATTCTTTTATCTCTAAGTTGTTTTGATAGACATCATCGAGAGGTCCTCATAATGGGTCATTAAGATAAATCATAAGAAAATATCAAACACAAACATTCAATGTTATCTATATCTCTTGCCAGTTTAATTTAGCTAAGGTGGTGTCTAATACTGATGCCCATTATAGGAAGGATACATCCTAGGACATGTTAATCATATGGTTGTTTGATGTTAGGATGATGATGAGCTTTATGATAAGTCATTGATACAAACCCCGCTAACTTGTTTATCTATGATCTAGACTTTAGATTTTGACACTTAAGTTCTCACTTTACGACTTGTTATACTTGTTTTCTACTTGTTTCACCAAAGGGTGACGATCGATTTTATTATGGATGAAGGTTTATTGCAGGTGAAAGCAAGATGAGATGGGTGGTTTTGGGTTTTTTGGAATATTTCAATTTTTTTGGTATTTTGAAAATGTTCAGAGGCTGTTTTTGGTCTTTTTGAAAGTTTATGAATGTTCTAGTTTTTTATTATTTGAGGTTTTTTAGGGTTTTCCAAAATATTTGAGGTTGCTTAGGTCTTCTGAATGTTTTCTAATGTTTTTGGTATTTTCAATTTTCAAATGTTTTTGGGATTTTTTGATATTTGAATGTTTAGGGGTTTTTCGATATTTGAATGTTTAGGGATTTTCTGAGTTTTTCGACCAAGAACCTACCCTAAAAGACCTATCCTAGGGGCCTTGGGAGCTGATCAAAGATAAGCCTTACCTATGTTATACACGTAGAGACCACGTAGTTTGACTTGACTTATTAACAAGATGAGAAATGCACAGGTCATGGAAATGTCAGTTTATTATTATGGACTCCTAAAGACTGACCTAGGGTGTCTCAAGGGCACATCAATGATGGCATTGCCTAGGTTCAAGATCAGAGATGACGTAGTTCGACAAGGGAAATTTTTTTTTGGATTTTTCGATGTTCAACCTTTTTAGGGATTTTGATGTTTTTTGGATGTTTTGGATTTTTCCTTTACAACTTTTTGAATATTTTTGGATTTTTTGATGAATGTTTTATGAATGTTTTGAGATTTTCAATGAGATTTTATGATTTTTTTGTGGATTTTTCATAATATTTTCAAATAAACTCAAGATATACAAGAACTTGATATGATCCATGATGAATTACCCCCAATGTGACATGCTAGACTACTTTGATATAGGCAGGACAAACTAACCTTGGGAATATGCCAAGTAGTACTAAAGGGATATGATACTTCACATCATCAAGCTATGACAAGGATGTAGATGGGTGATGGATGAATGGTGGTGCAAAGAATGATAGGACAAAAGAGCCAAAGAATAGATGGAGGTGCTTTATTTATTCAAGGCATTTGTTTGCCAGGTTTTCACCAAGGTACTTTCCCAAAATGTCACCGAAGTGGTTTTCACTAGAGGACAATTTTTTTTCTTTAATTTTTTCAATCCTTTTTCTCATTTTTTTGGATTTTGATCATTTTTTTATTTTTTTTATTTTTGGATTTTACTCCCTTCAAGAATAGGCATAAAAATTTTTGATATGCAAGTTGTTAGTTGGCCTCTGTAAGGGTTCACCTTCAAGTGTTGATAGCTGATATGCCCTTGATCCATAGCTTGTTGTGACAATAAAGGGACCCAACCAATTAAGCTCAAACTTTCTTTTACTATCCTAGTCTGGTAGACTCTTTTCATTCTGCTTTAGGATAAGATTCCCTACTTGAAAAGACTGACACTCGATCCTTTTTTATAGCCCCATTTATATCAATTTTGATATACTTGCAAGTGATTAAGAGCATCAAGTCGATGCTTGTCTAGGAATTCTAGCTCAATTAGTCGAGATACTTTGTATTCTTTATTGGTGATCAGGTTCTATAGTGAAACTCATAATGATGGGAGCTCAACCTCAATATATAGGATAGCTTGTGATCCATAGACTAAGGAGAAAGGGGTTGCACCTATTGGCATGTGAATACTGGTTCGATAGGCCCAAAGAGTGAGATTTAGTTGTAGATGCTAGTCACGACCAACTTCATTGACCATTTTCTTCAATACTTTTAGGATAGTTTTGTTTGTAGCCTCATCTTGTTTGTTGCCTTGGGGATAATAATAGGTAGAGAATCAGTGTTGGATTTTGGATCTTTGAAATAGCTCTTTCACATCCTAATTCTTAAAGGGTGTTTCATTGTTTGAGATTAGGGTTTGCGGGACACCATAATGATAGATGAGGTAGTTCAGGATAAACTTTCCAATTTTTTTCCCCATTACGTAGGTCATAGGAATAGCTTCTACCCACTTAGTGAAGTACTCAGTGGTGGTTATGATAAACTTGTGGCCATTATATGAGGTTGGGGTGATTTTTCCTATGAGGTCAAGTCACCACTATGAAAAAGGCCAAGGTGTGATCATCAGTTACAATTCCTGAGTTGGTGCATGAATCAAATCTCCATGTTGCTGACATTGGACACACTTTTTCACATAATGATGAGCTTTCTTTTCCATGGTTGGCCAATAGTACCCCATCCTCAATAGTTTCTTAGCTAACGTCATACCACTAGAATAGGAACCACATATGCCATCGTGTACTTTTGTTAAAGCAGTTAAGGCTTCCTCCTGGTTAAGACATTATAGTAATGTCCCTTCGATGCTTCGATAGTAAAGGGTATCACCTAGGATCACAAATTGGGATTCTTTTATAACAAAGGTCTTTTTAAAGTTCAAGGTGATATTAGATGGGAGAGTTCCTCTGCTTAGATAGGTAAAGATGTCATGATACCATGGGGATCCAAGACCAATAATGACACATGTGAATTCGGATTCAAAGATTTCAAAAGTTGGTACAAGAAGTTGTTCTACCAAGAATTCTCTTTGGAGGACATTGTTCAGCATGCCCAATAATGATTCAATTATTGCCATGGTGTTTTTTGCTCTGTTGTTCATATGAGAAATCTACTCAAAATTTATGTCTATAAAGAGTTATTTGAGATTCTCTACCATCTTCTTGTAACAAGTGAGCTTGTCATCCTTGGTTTGATAGTAATCGTTGGCTTGTTTGATAACTAGTTGTGAGTCTCCATTGACTTTCATCTCTTGAATCTACCACTGAACTACTACCCTCAGACCTATGATTAGGGCTTCATACTCATCAATATTGTTAGTGCAAGGAAATGATACCCTGTATGACTTTGGGATACAATCACCTTGAGGGTGATGAAAATAATGCCTGCTTCGGATCCATGTTGGGTGAATGATCCATCAAAGTACATCTTCCACTAAGTTGTGAGGTTGATAAGGAACACTAGTTCATTAGGGAACTCAAATATCAAGGGGTTCTCTGCATAGATACGTAACTCTGCTATTTGGTCTGTAATCACTTGTCCTTTGATTGCCTTGTTCTCCACATACTCTATGTCAAATTTAGTTAAGATCATCACCCATTTGGCCATTCACCCTATGAGATTTGTTTTAGACAACAAGTATTTCAATGGGTCTATCTTTGCAATGAGCTTGATTTGATGTGACAACATGTAATTCCTGAACTTTTCTGAAGCAAAAACTACTGCTAGGCATGCTTTCTCAATAGGTGAATAGCTCATTTCATAGCCCCCCAAATTTTTTTCTAATATAGTAGATAGCCCTTTCCTTTCCTTTTTCAACCATGTTGTGTTGTTGATGTTGCTGAGATATATAAGATCAGTGGTTTGTTTGGTATTGGTGGCATGAGCACTAGAGGTGTTAGTAGATAATTTGTGATCTACTAGAAATCTTTATCACACTTTTCATTCCATTTGTAGGTTATCCCTTTATGGAGAAGATGTGAAAGGGGTGGATTTCATTTGATAGTTATGCTATGAACCTTCTAATGGACTGTAATATTCCTTATAATCCTCTCATTTTCTTTAGTGTTTGTGGCAGTTCCATGTCAAGGATGGATATTACCTTTGTTTGATCAATTTATATCCCTCTTTGTGAGATGATAAAGCCAAGAGGTATTCATGATGTAACCCCAAAGAAAAATTTTTTTGGATTTAGTCATACCTTGTATTCTTCAAGTCTGTCAAAGATGGGTCCTAGGACTTATATGTGCTCACTCCTTTTCCTTGATTTTTCTAAAATATCATCCACATAATTTTCAACTGTTTTGTGGATCATGTCATGGAAGATGAGGGTCATTTCTCTTTGATAGGTTGCTCCTACATTCTTTAACCCAAATGGCAGCACATTTCAGCAGTAGGTTCCCCATGGACAAGTGAATGTAGTTTTATGTTGATCCTCCTTGGCGATTATGATTTGATTGTAGCCTAAAAAACCATCCATGAGTGATAGCATTTCATGCCCCGCTATTAATTCCACAATAAGGTTGATGTTAGGAAGAGGAAAATAATCCTTTAGGCATGCTTTGTTTAAGTCTCTAAAATTTGTGCAGATTTTGATGCCCCTATGGGTTTTCAGACTGGTACCAAGTTTGAAACCCACTCAAGATAATCTATTGTTTGGATGAATCCAACATTAAGAAGCTTTTGTAACTCTAGTTTTACCAAGAGTGCTATCTAAGGGTGCATCTTCCTTTACTTTTTCTTTACTGGCTTGGCTTCAGGATAGACCACTAAGTGATGCACAACCACTTCTGGATCAAGATCTAGAATATATGTGTACAACCATACAAAGTTATCTCTTCATTCTTTTAGGAATATTGCTAGGTTCTTTTGTTCTTCATCCAACAAGGATTCAACATAGAAAGTGATCTTGGGTGCTTCTTGTGTTCCTACATTGACTGCAGTAGCCTTTTCTGCTAGCACTGCTGACTTTTTGGGATGTATTGCACTAAGGGGGAGATTGAATCCCTCATCCTTGGGCACCTCAGAAAGGTTTTCACCCTCAAATATGTCCTTTATTTTTATTGTTTTAGGATTAGAGAGTGCCACAGTGTGGTTTTCACTCAAGGATCTGCATGTTAGTTGCATTTCATCAATTTTATGACTGAAGGATTCAATCATCTCCCCATAGTATGCTCATAAGTCTAGATCTATTTCAAAACCTTCTTTGTGATATGCCCATGATAGGTTGTCATGGAGTCCCATGAATTCTGAGATTTCTTCATCATTTTTGAATAAATCAAGAATCAGTAGTCCTTGTTGGTCCATGTCAATAAGTTGTGGATATAATAGGTGTAGTTCAATTGGTTGATTGTTTGGAGAAAATGATGTAATGGATATCATGAAGAGGGATTTATTTTCAAATAGGTCATCAATATCAAGGGAAAAGTCATCTAAGGTCATATCACACAATGTAGGTAACCAAAAGGAATCCTCGACCCGTTTAGTGGAAGTACCTTTGCTAATAAGGGTGACCTTGCAAGTAGTAAAACCTAGGCCAAGATTCTTTAATCGTTTCTCAGGAACGATAGGTTCTAGCAAGTAATTGTTATTATTTCCTAGCTTCTTGTTCTTGTTATAACCTCATGCCTTCATTAGCTGCAAGCCTTTATTTCCATCTTCCATTGGAAGAATAGGAACAGGTCATTCATCTTGATAGAGGAGTTTAGAGACATCCTCCTTGTTGATATATTCTTGATTTAGATCCCCCTAGTTGGTGAAGGTAGTAGCTGCCATCTTGATTGTTTCGAGATCTTTGGTGCTAGATGTGGGTTTCCCATGAGATTGAGGAGCAAGAGGTAATTATCCTAATACAAAGGTGTCCTTTAGTAGCTTATAGTTTCCACAACCATCATCCTGGATCACTGATTTGATTTCAGGAATTTTTTGCACAATGGGTGTATTCGTTGTTGAGGTAGATGCAAGGGATGATAGATAAAAAATGAGGTAGGTGTGGGTGTAGGCCCTTCATCATTTTTAGGAACTTGGGATATCTTATAGAAATTTTCCTCAAGATTCTTGCAGTAGTAAAAAGGCTCAGGATCTCCATGGATGGTAATTTCTCTACCCTCGAAAGGAAACTTAACACATTGATAGTAGGTCGAGGCGATAGCTTTTAAGGCATGGATCCATGGTATACCAAGAAGGATATTGTATGGAAGATCAAGATCTAGCACTTGGCATGTAGTTTCTACAATGATAGGTCCCACTTGAATGGGTAGTGCAATGATTCCTTGAGATATCTGCTCTTGGTTGTCATATGCTCTGATGGTGGTACTCTTTATTTTCTCAATGGTATCTTCTAAGTATCCCAAGTCTTTGATCAGCTTAAGGGTACAAATATTCAGACCAACACCTCCATCTACTGAGACTCTTTTAACCTTGTTCTTATGAATGAATACCTCGAGGTGCAAAGCACATTTATGAGATGGTTGTGATGGGAGGTCTTGCTTGGAGAAGGTGAGAAGGTAATATGCAGTACCATAGCTTGAAACTAATATGTATTGATATCCTCAGGGATGAATGACTCTAATAAATATTTCTCTAAGATTTCTCTATGTGTGGGGGATAGCCTTAATATTTCTAAGATTGATATTTGTGTTGGGGTCTTCTTAAGCTAGTCTAAGAGATTATACTTGTTGGGACTTGATGTTGGAAAAGTAGGTTGTGCCCTAGACTGAGATGGGAATCCTTGGATGGTACCTTTCCATGCCATGTGGTGATGCCACACTCTGCACTTGGTCCTTTAATGGTGACAACAGTGATGACACTATCACAAGAAGTGACCATGTTTGAATAGTTATGCTATACATTTTTGTAATCCTTAGCTTTATCGTTGTTGTTCCCTTTGTTATGATCTAGCATAGGGTTCTTATATATCTTAAGATCCTGATTCCCAGCTCATACCTCAATAGATATGGTGTCATTCTCTATGAGGTCTTGGATGATATTCTTGAGTCTCATGCAATTTTCCATTTTGTGTCCTTTGATTTTGTGAAATTCATAGAGATCATTCTCACTGTACCAAGATGATTTCTCTAGCAGTTCTTGGTAGTTTTCAAATTTGGGAAATATTATCATATTTGACTCTACCAAATTTTTCATGATGGTTTCAATAGGTTCAGATAACTATGTGTACTTGCGCTTGGGATAGTTGTTCCTATTGGTAGTTTGCCTTTGTTGCATCTCGGTATTGTTGATTTGATTGTTATGAGAAGGTGTTGTTTGCTGCACAATTGGTTGAATGTTAGCAAATTGATTGTTGCTAGGTCTAGGAGCACTTAGGACCACCTTAGCATCTACCACACCATCACCTATTACATTTTTTTTTTAGCCCAGACATGAGGTTTTTCATTTGAACTAGTTGAGGATCAGTTATAAGCTTGATTATTTCCCTATGAGATTAGAGCTTGTTCAATGTTATTTGCTAGAGGGACAAGCTCATCTTAAGATGTGATGCACTGAATTTTTAAGTGGAAAGAGAGATTGAGATCCAAATTTTCTATGATGATTCCCACTTTTTGTTCGTCGGGAAGGGTCCACTTGCTCTTACTAGCTTTATGTCTCCATCATTGCAAGAAATTGGTGAATGATTCTCCTTTGGTTTGTTTGAGAGTGTACAACTCTTCTAGACTAACATCCATGTCAAGGTTGAAGGAGAAGTGATCGATGAACTTATCAGTGATTTCTTGAAAAAATTTGATACCATGAGACAAATGAGAAAACTAATCCATAGCAGTACTTATTAAGCTTCGAGGGAAGAGGCGCATTAGATAAGAATCGTTGTATGCCACCTCCATACACATGATTTTGAATTCTTTGGCATGGTCCATGGGACTCCCTCTTCCTTTGTATTTATTGAATTTGGGGATTTCAAATCTTGGAGGGAATGGCACCATTGTGATGTTTTGGTCAAATGGATAAGGACATAGATTATGTGTATGGGGCTTCTTTGTCTTGCCCATTGGAAGGTCTTTCATTTCTTGGGATATCACCTTGAATTGAGAGGCTAGATCATCCCACGAGTTTGGTGGAGGAACATATGATGGGATGAAGGATTAGTTGTATATGGTATTTTAATATAATGATGTGTTGTATGGGGTGTATGGTGGAGTGGGGCTATGTGAAGGTGATTGAGGTGTTGATGTGTATGTTCCTAATGCATTTGTATTGATGATGTTTTGTTGAGGATTATAGTAGGAACTTTGTTGTTGTTGTTGTTGTTGTTGTTGTTGTTGTTGTTGTTGATGTTGGGCATACTACTAAGCTAGTAAGTCTTGTTGTTTTTATTGTACCACAAGAGCTTGTTGTTGGGCCTACTATTGTTGTTGTGCCATGAGGGCTTATTGTTGGACCTGATGTTGTTGTTGTGCCACTAGGGCTTGCTATTGGGCTTGATGTTGTTGTTGCATTGTGAGGGATTGTTGTTGTTGTGCTACTAAGGATGCTTGGTAGGCTTCTTCTTATTTTTGTGTTGCTAAGGATGCTTGATAAGCTTCTTCTTGTTGTTGTTGATATTGTTGTTGTGTGGCTAAGGTTGCTTGTTGTTGTTATGGAGATAAGGCTGATTGTTATTGTTGCTATTGTTGGATAGATTGTTGATAAGCTTGTTGTGCTTGTTGTAAGGCTAAGGTATGAGTTTGCAATATAGGACCAGTTGGTTGTTGGGACATCTGTGATGGATTGTGGGCATTGATGTTTTGGATGGGTTGTGAGTTGGTGATGAGATTTTGGGAGTTTCCTTGGTGCAACATTCCTTGTAATATGGTGGATTGAGATGGAGGAATGTAGGTTTGAGGCCCCATTTGATTTTGCATAGTGAAGGGGACCATGGGGAAATATGAGGATGTTGTCATTATATTTTGTAATGGTACTAACATACTAGGACCTTGAGTCCATTGATTGAAAGGATTCCCTTGACCGATGCTTGGGGGATTTCCTTGTGCTTGGGATGTGGTCAAGGTATTTCCTTGATTGATGGGGTTCATAACCAAGATGTTTCTTTGATTTGGGTTGATGATAGATGGGTTGGATGTGTCTTGCACCACCAATGGTATAGATGAACCCATGAGAGGATTGGGTAAAGATGTCCCCATTTGCATTGAGGGTTGACTTTGTGATATAGTATTGGCATGCCCTTGTGTACTATCTTGAGATATTTGGTCCATGCTACTTTGTGTGATGGTGAGCATACTTGTGGTACTCATGGATGTGGATGAAGAGGGGTGTCCTCGATAGGTGGAGGTTGTGGTGGATTAATGAAGATCGAGAGGTTTATGTAGCTACTTCAGATTTTCGGGGATGGGAGGAGCACCAAAGTTAGGTGTCCAAGTGGTGGTGGGAGGCAGAGGATTGGTATCAAGGGTACCCACAAGTGTACTACTTTCAAATGAAAGAGTAAGACCAAAGTCCTTGGCAAGGCCAACTGTAAGACTAGGAGTAGATGTTTGATTTATCCCTTATGGTGAAGTTGTGAAGCCTTGTGCCAAATTTTGTGCAATAAATGATGGGGAAATAGGAGCTATGTTTTCAAAGGCTTGATGTTGCATGATTCCCTCCCCAGTAAGCTCAAAGGGATTGTTTGTGATATCTTCAATATCATATGATCTTCTTCAAGATGATGGTTTTTTTGATGGGGTGACTTGAATTCTTGGATCAAATTATAGAGGATTTGGATCACTTGAGATAAATGTGACTTTGGTTTTCTCCATGATTCTCTTGTATTGTAATCTTGTCTTTACCATAAATTTTTGGTCATTGATGGGAGAGTTGTGTTGAGATTTGTAATGTTTGAACTCTCTAGTTGACTCAAATCTAGGTAAAAGGGACACTCTAAGTATTTTTGGAGCAATGGTGATATTGGGGGATGAAAATATGGGTGATATGGAAAGTGATCTTTGCAATCGTT
Organism: Sequoiadendron giganteum; assembly: GCA_007115665.2. Lineage (NCBI taxonomy): Eukaryota > Viridiplantae > Streptophyta > Pinopsida > Cupressales > Cupressaceae > Sequoiadendron > Sequoiadendron giganteum. The sequence continues at coordinate 439,774,693 of CM021102.1, read as the reverse complement.
TTAGAACCACACTTTTAACTTGAGTTTGGTGTTTTTGATGTTAGGATAAATGATGTTGATGAACTCGAGAATCTTTAGGGTAGACTCATGACCTTCAAGATAAACTAGTCCAAAGATGATAACTAACTTAGCTAGGTGCATGGAAAATGATACATTACACATACAATGTAGCCAAGTTAGAGGTTGGTTTGATTAATGTTTAAGTCAAAATATGTTAGTGTATTCGAAAGTTTTGCAAAGTTTGGTGAAGTGAAGGATGAAATTTGATGAAGGGATGGATGAAATGTTTGACCCAATGTTGAATTAGAATGAACCTTTGTTTTCCAAGACCAAGGTGGTGAGAATGATGCTAGACCTCTACAATGTTTAAATCCTAAAGACCCAATGTTGACTTAGATGAGAGGATAGATGGGGATGTTTAAACCTGTTCACCTCCTCCTAGCTCGAGCATAGTAGTTTCTTAACAAGTGGTTACAATTGCAGTAAAGTATTATAGCCCACTTCCTACAAAACTTTAAATTATGATTTCTATGCCTGTAATGACAGGATGTAGATATTACTTTACAGATTTTGATTGTGTGATAGATCATTCATAGAAGCTTAGTATCATAAAAAAGACTAGGGTTTTGAATCCAAAAGAATGAATATAATTCTAGACTGTACCTTGAAGCGTGTCTATAAAATTTTGCTACCAACTTGTCTCTATTCTTGTGAAGTGCAAAAAGGTGTTTCTTGAGAGCTTTTGGTTTAAGATGTCTGAGCTTAAAATGACAACCTGTAGATCTTATTTTGGGGATTTTTATTTTGTGTGAGATCATTAAAGAAGAAGAAGATATTTATTACCATGCGGGAGGTGGTAATATGAGCCTTCTAGCCAAAATATCAACTCTTCATTCTTCTTTATCTAAGATGGTTGCATAAATTCTTCACTGATTAGATGTTTCCTTGGTTTCAAAAGTGAAGCTTCTCAAACTGCTAATGATATCCATTTGTTCTCCCTCAATAAATTCAAAGTTAGGTTGAATGATAACACCTGCAAGGTTGGGTTGTTGAATGGGAGTGATCGGTCTCCAAATGGTCATGTGGGATTCAATTGTGTCATTTTTATCTTGCTTAAGTGAATTGATTTTACAAACACTCATCTTGATTATGTTCTCAAACTAAATTTTTATGTCAAAAACATCATAAATTTCATAATTTCCATTTCATGGAAATCATGAGGTTAGAGCCATAATTTCCTATGTTGTCTTTGGGAAATATGGATTGAGATTAAGTCAAGATATTTAGAAATCGCTAAGGATAAAAACCCTTAGGACAAGCAGTAATATCAAGGCTAATTCAAGAGGTATCCATTTTTAAGACAAAGTGTTTGAAATTTTGAAGATAGTGATGTTTGTTTTTGTAACATTTTAGAACCAAGCAATGTATCAAATTGACTCACAATCATTTACAATCCTAGGTTTGAAATGGTTATACTTGTTGAGTTCCCACTTGGATTTCTTAAAAAACTAAACAATACAAACAGTTAGAGATTTGGCAACATTGGATCCCCTCCACGACACACACTTCTTGGGACCACCAAATCTCAAAATCCTTAAAATTTGGAGATCAAAAGGATTTTTCTATTTCTACAATTGAATACTAAGAATGTGGGATAGCTTTAGAATGATCATTCTTGCACCAACAATTAAGGATTTTTGGATTCTAAACAAAGGTTCGTAGTAAGGGATTCCAATTTAGGGGGTGCAATGATAAACTTTGTCAAGAGGTCTCCCAACCCTTAGAGAAAGGGCTTTACACATCATAAAGATATTGGGGGAGAGCTATCATGTACTGCATCCCATTGATCACAATTTTCATTGCAACCACACATTTATATCATGGTTTGGAAGAACTTGGATTTAGTTCATTACCACTTGGGTCATTCCCTCCTTTTGAAGCGGGGAAGGAGGCCCTCTAAAGATAAACAATAGCAAGTAAGTACATTTGTAGTTCGATCATATTTTCTCGCATGAACAAAGAGAGAACACATGCCATGTATTTCTCTCACACTCACAAAGGGGTTCAGTTTTAATCCAAAATGAAAGATGTAGGTGATTTTCCAAAGTGTTAAGGAATATTCCTAATTCTCAAGGTTTCCAAATGGCGTGAGATAATTGCATACACATCCACTAACAACATTTTAAATCACAAAACATAGCAAACAGTTGTAAATTTTAACCCCTCAAAGCAGTGATGACTTCATTTTAAGCACCAAATAAAATATGAAGTTGTCTTGTTCAATTTTAAACTCAAAAGAAGATGATGAAATGAGGGTTCAATTTTAATCTCGTTTGAGCGTTCATTTTAATACCCAATTAAAATTTAGTGAGGTCCTAAAGCATAAAGTAGAAAGCATGAAAAGTTGGATTATAATTTCCCCAAAGTGTTAAACGCTTGTTATAATCATAGAATTTCAAGATAGCAAAGCTTTCTTCAATTTAGCTCCATGTCATTCAACCTACAAAACCTTGTTATTCTAACAACCAGAACAATATTAACAACACATTAGTGATATGATGAATTGAGAAAATTAAAGCACATGTCAAAAAAATCATTAGAAAACTTCTTACCGAAGTTGGGCATCGCTGCACACGATAGCATCACGATTTGAAGTTTGGGCATCACTCTAGTGAATTTGGGTGTCGCTCTGTAACAAAAATAGAGAGCACGATAGTGCCACAATCTTGTCTGATGTCGCTCTAATGGACTTGGGGGCATTTCAATTTGAAGTTTTTGATACCTCTATATTAAATTGACATCACCAGATTTAAATCAACGATAGTGCATTTAATCGGTGTCATTGTTTCAAATTGCAATAGTGTCGCTATATGGTAACACTCTTCAAAGTGTGTCGTTGTTTGTGATTTGGGCGTCACTGTAACTTTCAACAAAACAAATGAACATAATTCAAGCTAAAACTTGAATAAATTAGAGGTTTTCCTTCCTAGCACTAGAATGTGAGATGAGGATTGTCAGGGTGGGATGATTATGCTTGATCCATAATGAATCAAAGCATAATTTATCCACTAAACCTCAATCTTACAAACAAGATCATTCAAATTAAAAGTTTAAACTAAGCATTTATTGAAATTGAAAACTACAAACTACAAAAGCAATTAAATGCCTACTCTAACCCATTTGAAACTTATACCATTTTGGAATTGGTGTCGTGTTGATGTGGAACAACAATCCTTTCCCAATCTCGTGATCAATGAGCCTATTTCAATTGATTATCTGGAAGAGAATCAATGAAACCATTGTGATAAAATGGATTAAAACCTTATTTATGCTAAATTAAACATGATGCAAGATAAATTAACATGATCTTATGCTAAAAATGAACTAAGTATGTAATTTCTAAGCTAATCTAAGCTAATTCTAAGCTAAAATATTCAAACCCTAATTTATAAACAAGCTAAGATGGATGCATGGAAGCCATTAATGGAAGGTTAAATCTATTATGTAGCTAAAAATGAACTAAAATTTATAAGCTAAGTGTTAGTAAATTATGAGTGTGAGTGTGAGTGATTTCAACAACATAAGTTTTCAATTGAAATATGGATCCATTTGTCTCCAAATAGGGTTCTATTTATAGAAGAGCAAATGAGAAATAGAGGGTTGAGATTGAAAATATTAATCAACGGTCAAGGATGGAAGGAAGAAGAGGCATGGATCATGGATTCTCATCAACAGATGAGAATACAAGATGATAATTAATCAAGGGCTCACATTTGCTTCAAACAAACACACAATTGACCTACACACACAGGTCACAAGGTGACTTTCCCAAGAGGTTAAAAGATAACTTGCACTTGAAGCCAAGTGAGATAATTAGAGGAGAGAGAATATTCTTTGGAATATTCACATGGATGAGGATAAAGATATTTCGTAAATTAAAAGAAATTTTTAATTGTGCAAAAAGGGGGATAAGGAATATTCCCCTTTAGAGCAAAATTAGTTTAATTGCTAATTAAACAAGGTTTAATCACGCAATTAGGGGATTAGGAGAATTAAATTGATATTCATTAAATTAAATAATTTAATGAATGGGGGTAGATGAAATGATATTTAATTAAATAACTTAGGGTTATTTAATTAATTTAGAAGACTTAGGGAATTAAATTAAATATTTTGATTTATTTTATTTAATAGGACGAAATGTTAGCATGAAAGGAGGTTAATTAACCCGATTTGATGAATTAGGTTAATAGATGCAGATTATGCAATTAATTAAATAGCTAGGCCAATTTAATTAATTAAGAAAAAATAGGATGGTTTTCATAGGTACTTATGTTAGTAAACCTATTTCGAGTGCATGATATGACTTAGGACATTTTTATTGGTCTACAAATTCAAACTTAAATGAACACATGACGGGTCTCTTCTCTCCCCCAATGTCTAGCTTGACAAGATAATGATTGGAACTTGATTATGAAATAATGTAGAAATATAATATGAAGGGGAAGACAACCATATTCCCCTTCAAGAAGAACTTGTCAATATTTCCAGCAATGTTTCTAAAACCAAATCTTTGGTTGGTCCAAGTGAACTACCTGTTTGCCATCTAAACTTCCATCAAAAGGCTCACAAATGCTTCAAAGTCAACTTGAGATTGGTATTTACTCCTCACATTTCTCTTCTTGTCATTTCTATGCAGGATGGCATTAAAATCCCCCCCAAGAATAAAGAACTCCTCATGAGTATTGCTCAAAAATATGCCAATCTCTCCCCAGAACTCCCTCTTCTTGATACAACATGTAGGACCATAGATGGTTAGCATAGTGAAGGAAAAATTTGAAGTCAGACTCCTATCTTTAAGTTCTAGCCATTGCTTGTCCTTATCAACTTCCTCCATATTTATCTTTTTGGGGTGCCATAATGTGATCAGACCACCGAATGCCCCTTCAAATTCAACACAAGCCACCTTCCATAACTTGCACCTATTATTAAACACCTCCAACTCATATTTTCTCAACTTTGACTTGTATTAGAAAAATATTAGTTGTTGATGTGTCTAATACGTGCCTAACTAGACACTTCTTGTTACGAGTGTTTAAGCCCCTAACATTCCACATATTCATTGTCCCTCGGGAAGGGTAATGCCCTTCTTGGATCTTAGCAGTCTTATTATTTTTAGCCACCCTTCTACCTGACCATCCATTATCCTTTTCTCTTCATTAGTTTTCCTTCTTGTTTTCTTCTTTTCCCCACAATTCGACACTCACTTCCCAGACTCAATTTGTTTGACCCTTAATTTATTTTTCAGAGGGGAGTGTTGTTTCTCACTAGGATCCACTCCATTTTCCATTACTTTCACCACCTCTGACTCTCGAGCCTCCCCCTCATCAACCCCAAAATCTACCTTTGCCTCCATCACAGCCTCATACTCTTCATTTATCACCAAAGTTGCAATCTTTTCTATTGCCTTCTCTTTAGCCATCAAGAGGCCACTTAGTTCATTTACTAATTCAAAAATAGCTTCCCAATCCTCTACAACCTATTCCTTTCCTACCTCCTTTGTGATCAGTTCCTCAACAAGCTTTCCTTCCAATACCATCCTAGCAGCTCCATCCACCTACCCTTTCGAGCACTCCTTTTGGATTGATTGATCCTTTTGATCGCCCACATCATGCTAAGAGACATATGGAGAGGTGGACAAAAGGAGCATGTCCTGCTACTCCTTTGATGAGAAGGGAACCTCCATAGGAGTGCCTTCCTCTAGCACCATGGCCATTTTCCCTTTCTCTGCCACTCTCTTTTCATAGTTGATCCTTTGATCTTCCCATAGTTTCCAGAGTTTAGATTGGCAGGGGAAAAGTCCCACCGAACCTTTTAGAACCAGTGATCTTTCACAATGATCAACTCCATTTCATCCCACTTGTGACTCCTCGGGTCCAATTCAATACAAACTCTTCTTTCCCTCATTCCCATCTAGCCTAGCCTCCTCATTTATGCTTATGACCTCACCCAACACCCCTCCAAGCCTATCAAAAACCCCTTCAGCCAAATATTTTGTGGGAAGATTTTCCAAAGATACCCAAATCACCATTTTTGTATGTATATTTTCTTGGATCAAAATTTGATTCTCGATTTTTATATTAGAATTTGTAAACCATCCATTTTTCAGGGTTTTTGTTTCCATAATTATTTTTTTGACTTTCTTGTTTGTGCATAAAACCAAAACAAATTCATTTTGGAGAAATTTAAGGCTTACCTCACTTCCCCAATTGTCAGACCACCATAGCACCATCCGATCCTTTGAACACACTCCACCCCACCATTTCATGAAAAGTGCCAGTTCCTTTAGCTTCTTTGTTGCTAGGGAGATCAACTTGGATGAGATCACCATCGTCGTGCTATTCTCCCCCCTCCAACTTCCACCATTTCCTTGATCCGTGGGGGCATCCTTAGTCTCCAAAACTTTTCTACTCCCTTATTTCACATCAGACGAGTGATTATGCCACTAAGTGCCCCCATTTGGTTTTTGATTCCCTATAGGAACCATATTTTCTCCAAAAATGGGCATCCTTCTATTTGGACCTTCAAACATCCTTTGTTTCTTGCTTTCTCTTTTACTGATCCCTCCAAAGCAGCTCCTGTTGCCCATAGGAAAAGATCTCTACCTATTCCAACCATATACTAACCTATGAGATCCAAGAGGATGATCCCTTCTTGGATAGTCATTTGACCAACCTTTATTTTGGTCATGATTACCTGGAGCCCATGAGATTCTACTCCCCTGGAAGCGCTTATGGTCATGTCATATCACCTCACCACCACTTGCGAACCACTCTCTTGCCAAGCCATTTTCCTGATGCCAATTTTCCCTACCAACGCCACTTTGAAATACTCAAGTTTTGGTTAAAAACAACCTAGCCCACTCCCTCTCATTCCACTTCTTCTAGTTGATCTAGTTTCTTCTCTTAAGTGATGGCCAGTCCTCTTCAAATGCATCCGCCCACATGCCAGATCTTCTCTGCCAAATTTCGCTCCGCTCTGCCATTTTTCTTGTGAGGAATTTTTTTATTTTATTTTATTTTTAATTATCAAGATATCATGACAACATTCTTATTCTTATTCCAAAAGCAAGATTTGTCATTAGATTGTTTGTCTTTGTCTTCCTTGTAAATGTTGACTAGTCCCTTGGCTATAAGTGCCCTTTCTATAGTGACACCCTAGTTAATGACTTCGACAAAGGTAGATGCAAAATACAAAACATAATTGATATACCATCTCAGGATGAAGATTTTTGAAAAATATGTTCACCAATTATTTTTTAGGGAGATGACATGTAAGATGGCTTGCTTGAGCATGCCACCTTTGTAAATAATTAGCAAACATTTCTCTAGGACATTGTTTTTTTTGCTTCAAGTCCATCGTATCTACTTCCTTCTCAAGATTGTAAGAGAAGTGGGCCACATGCTTTTCCAATAAATCAATGAATGTTGAGATTGAACTGTGATGGAGGTGTAGAAACCACTCTAACACTTGTCTTTTGAGACTACGAGGGAATAAACAAAGGAGATAGTTATCATTGTAAAGGACCTCCTGACAATGCATGTGGAATTCTTGAAGGTGATCACACGTGTCACCCTTTTTCTTATACTTGCTGAATTTTAGAATTTTAGAATGTTTAGGAAAGGGGTTGTGGCAATAGATGGATCAAATGGATATGGAAAAAAATCCTTGAACTTATAGGACTTCTTTGAATATGTTCCCGCTTGTAAGTCCAAGAGTAGCCTTCATTCCTTCCCACTCTTTGTTCATAGGTGTGGACGAGGAAGGACCTACCATATTGGATTGAGATGGGGGAGCATATTGATTGTATGTAGGTGGAAGAGGATGAGAGCGATCAAGTGGTGGATTAGCATATGTTGATGGGGTTGGATGTATGAAGGTTGTTGTGACGATGGGGATGGATTGGTGAACTGTTGGTATTGATTCGGGTATGTTTGTTGTTGTGATGGAGTAGACTGATAATAGGATGATGGATTGGATAGGTATTATAGGTGAGCTTATGGAACACCTCCATATGATGGAGGAGCTTGAGATGGAGGGGATTGATAATATGATGGATTGGATTGATAATTGTAGGTTTTTTGTTTTGTTTGAGGTAATGGTGGTTGTGGATGAGATTGTTTTTGGAGTAGATTAGATTGTGATTGTTGTTGATTGTTGTACGATTGTTGTTGGGGTTGTTGATGTGAGTAGTATTGATATGTAGGATTCGGTAATGTGTATTGTTGATGTGGAGTAGCATGAGGCAAAGGTGGAGGTGGTTGATGATACACATCCTACATAGAAAGGTCCACAAAAGTTGATGATTGGGGATGTTGATGATAGCATGGTGAGAAATAATGAAGTGAAGGATTGGAATATGAGTGTGGTGATTTTTGTTGAGGATGGGATTGTGATTGTTGTGGGATTTGTTGATTGGATTGTGGTTGAAGATGGGTTTGTAGTTATTGTTGTTGATGAGATTGTAATGGTGGATTAGGTGGTGGTGCAATGGAATGACTAGGATTGAATTGTGAAGTTTGGTTTACAATTGGAATCTATGATGAAGAAAAAATGGATGCATGAGATGTATTATAAACTTTTCATGTTGGAACTTGTTGTGTTGATATGAGAGGAACATGTGGAGGTGTCGATGCCAAAGCATTGAAATCATTGCCCCCAACATTTTTGAAATGCGATGGATGAGTAGATGTTTGATATGATTGATTTTGGAAATTTTGCAGGATAGGATTATGAGATTGTGGTACAAATGTAGGTCCTTGAAAATTACTAGAGTCTAGTCTAGCTCCCATAATTGGGATTTGAAGAGGAGAAGGTGGGACCCAAATACACATCATTTTTGAATCCAAAATGATACCAAGTGTTCTATTAGGAGCCTGGGGAGCTTGAGGGACCTGAGAGGTCTAAGGATATTGAGGTGTAGAAGATCCATTCATACCCAAGTATTGTGTCATATCAAACCTAGGTGTAGGTTGGTGCCTTTCATGAGTAACAAATCAATAATTTATTCTAACTATTCACTAATGACATGATCAATCATTTGCACATTAATTGGATTGCTAAGATACTCTTCGACATTGAGTTCAACTTGCGACACTATTCCTTCCTCAAGAGAGACTCAACCATGAGGATGGTTTGAATCAACAACTTGAATTGACACATTAGATTGTTGGGATCCTTCACTGGTAAGCATATTAGGAGGATAAGGTGACTGATGAGCCTATTTTTGTTGTTGTTCCATGAGTTTCTTAGCTTGTGATTGAGTAAAAATGGGCATGAAAGATGTGAAAAAATGATGAAGGTGATGTAGAACCCAAGGACAAGACTAGATGATGATGATTGGATGGTTGATTAAGCAATCGGTTGGATAGCTGATTGATGGATTGATTTAAATGATTGATTGATTGATGATATGATGATCAATTGGATGATCGATTGACGTAGCAATCTAATCAAATTTGAGAACTTGATTTGATGATGATAGGATAAATTATTACTTGAGGTAGCCTTATGCTCTCAAGAAAACTAGATGATGAGGATGATGATGTTGATGATTGGATAGTACTTGAGATAGGAAATATTCTCAAGCACGAAGGATGATTACAACACAAACTAACCTCTCATTTGAGGCAAGTTGATTTGGCTGATGATGATTACTAACTCAAGACACACTAAGTTCCTAAGCAAGCATAAAGATGATAATGGGGATTGATTGATTGATTAGGATATGAAAGTTCTCAAATTGATGCTTAGGAAGCTATAATTGGATGTTTGATGATAAAGATGATGTTTAGACATATCTATGGATGTCCTTGTGTGATTAAGGGGATGACTTGATGAATTTTGGAGAATTCAACTAGATGATACAAAAGATTGGGAGGTGATACAATTTTTTTATCATGAAATCAAATTCAGAACAACGAGAGCTATCACTAGTTCAAAATATTCACTCTCAAGTTTTTGTATGGGAAATATATCCACCCAAGAACAGGGTGTATCCACCTTTGAAGGTCATGTAGACGCCTATACAGATCCACCTCTAAGTGAAGTGCAACCGCCTATGTAGAAACGTATCCGCTTATGAAGGATGACTAATGTGGACAGTGTATCCGCCTATGAAAAAAGTGTAGCTACCTATGGGAAGAACATATCCGCCTCTAAAAGGAGTGGGTCCACCTATCAAGGATAGATGGGCTGGATGGAATTGGACAATGTATTCACCTATTGACAAAGTGGAATTACCTATGGGAAGAGTGGGTTCACCTCTAAAGAAAGTGCAACCACATATGAAGGATGAATAAAAGAATTGACCATGCAACAACCTTTGTAACCAACACAACCACCCAAGGATAGAGAAAATTTACCTCTATATAAATAAAATCCGCCTATGGGGATGACTAACTAGATCAACTAAACTATGATATGTAGTCGCCTATGGACAAGTGTAGCACCTATGGGAAGAGCGGAGCTACCCTTGAAGAAAGAGGATCCGCCTCTGAAGGACAAGGAAATGACTCGATGGCAAAGGACAAAACAAGAATCAGACATGCAAACATAGACTGGGATAGACTCAAGACAATCACTTGTTTCACATAAGAAGACACACTAGACAACACAAACCTAGACTAATCAAGTAGTATTATAGACTTAGTGTAGGCCCACCACTCAATTGCTCGGGTTAATACTCCTTGATACTCAGGTGGAACATCCTTTCTCACGAAGGTAGATAGCTAGAGATTCGATGACAAACTTGATATCAGCATGGGCACGCCTTCTCTCTCTCCTCGGGAACTATCAAAGTTCAATCAAAGATCTCTATCTTAGCCTAAGGGAGTACGCGATGAGTAACTTTAGGGTACGATTCACATCCCTTCTACCACACTAAGCTATGATCGACATGTTTTATGCTAGGTTGAAACATGCTCTCTAGTGCATCCTCTAAACACCAAGAGGGTGTGTGAGGCACACCCATGAACACTAGTTTGTCACAAGCGTGGGATAAGAAATTTTAGAGACAAAGCTCAAACTAGCCTTACACGCCTAACTTGGAATCACCCAAGTATCAACTCTTCGCTAAACATGACACAACTGGGTTGAGGTAAAACTTTCATTCTCCCCCTTTATATATCCCACCAATTAACGTGATTGAGGTTGTCCTTTGGGGTGACAAAATCCCCAAGCAAGACCCCTAAAGAGAAGGAAATTCTATGCATTTCTGATCCCCAAGTTCACATGTAGCGAAAGGGTAGAACATACACACAAACTAGCACTCCTAAGTAGACATGACAAATGACCTAGATTAATTCATAGTTTCTGATCACCAGGCTCACACATAGCATAAGGCGAGAGCATATGCCAATGAATCAATCTCAAACATAACAAAGTTAATTGACCCTTTAGGAAATCCAAATGTGCCTAGCTAGTATAAAAAATACCTATGCGAAGCTTTGATTGAACATCGTACAAGAAATAGATTAGTGGTTTGAATACGCCAATCTTGGACAAACAAGAACTATAATAGATAATACTACTCATAGGCATGTACATGACAAGTAAGCCGATTAGTAATAATCGGTAACAAATTGATAATTTGAAATGAAAATTGTAAGTGAAGTGTTACCCGTAGATCTGCCTATGCATAGAGTGCAACTGCCCTTGAAGTCTGCACAACTGCATCTGTAACTTACAAAGCCTCCTCTGAAACTCATAGAGCTGCTTTTGAAAGATTATTGACATGCTCAAGCAAGGTTTCCTTTGAAGAAATAGATCCACCCAAGGTCACGTATCTGCCTCTATAACTCACGCAATCACCTTTGTATAAAGCTACTATGCTAGTCACATATCTGCCTCTATATCAATCAGGTTCACCTCTATAGCTTTCGAGTTCGCTTGTTTGGAAACGTATCTGCCTTTGAAGGTTTTAGCACTAGAGGGGGTCAAAGTTGAAACGCATTCGCTCATTTGGAAGGCACAACTACCCCTATGTTAGGCATATCTACCTGTGAAGTAGTGGATCCACCTCTAAAGAACTACTTGCAAATGCTGCAAAATAAAAACTGCAAATGAACAGATTAAAGGACCTGTGATGTGGGTCCCACCGAACATGCTAGAAATGTGTGCAGTGAATTTTATCTACTAAAAATGCAAGGAATTGCAACAAACCAAGCAAAAGATAAAAATCAAGAAAACACTCAGTTAAGGGCTTGGATGAAACTCAAACCTGCAAATAAACCCATGAAAATGAAGTCTTGGTTGAGATTGATGGTGAGATTACCCCTTTGATTGGATGCTTTGTGTGCTCTATCTTGATTCCAATAGCATAGCACTTTAGATTTTTCTTGATTTGGTCACAAAATGGCAAGATTGCATGAAGTTGGCTATGGAGGTATGAGAGCTTGAGTGCATGAAAGTGGTTGAATAAAAAATGACTATGTTTTAGTCATTAGCAAGAGGGGAGAATAATGGATGGTCAAGATTGAAAGATTGGGGGAGATCAAGGGTTGAAACACCTTGGCTCAACTCATGAGGTGATGACAAGTGTCATCACATAGAGGGATGAGAGGATGGTGAGGCGGTGTACTTGAGATGATGTGGAGAGTGATGTGGAGATACTTTTGGGTGGTCAAAAGGGATTACTTGCCCCATCCTCCCAAATCATGAGAAGGATGTGACAGTCTAGGGAATTTAAAATTCCCTTTATAATCCCCATAAGGATTGAGAAGGAATAAAAAATTCCTCTTAAAACTTGGGAGAAATAAAAATAGAATTTAAAATTTCATGTAGGCATGTTGGAAGAATAAAAAGGAATAAAAAATTCCGTGGGGGATGGGGATAACTTCCCCCAAAAGAGAAAACTTTTAATGAGGGTTGACTTAGTGATATGCCATAAATGGCATTAGGACTAGATTAGGCTTAATTAATCAAGGATTTAGGTTGTGCAAGTGAGGTGATTAGGCTAATGGAGGGGGATTAAGAGCAACTTGCAAATTATGGAGGATGTTCAACACCTTCTAATCATAGATTAGGAGTGTACCCATCCCTAATCAAAGATTAGAAAAGTTAAGCGAGATTAGGAATAGATTATGGAGGATGTGACATTTAGAGAGAGAAAAGGGGGAGGTAATTAAATATATAAATTTAATCTCTATAAGGTTTGCGACTAAATTAAATAAATTAATCCATTTATTTAATTTAGGGAAGAAAGGGGACAAGTGGGGTAAATTATTTAATTAAATACCTTAGAGGACTTTAAGGATAGTCAATATTAATTAATTATCATTATCTAATTAATGCCAACAGGATGATGAAATAGACGAAATGCATAAATTTGACCAAATAGAAATGGTCAAATTTAGGTGTCTACAAGAATTTAAGGCAATATATAGACATACAAATAGGTTTTATACCTAATATTGACATAAATCAATTTTAATATCACATTAATTTTTTTCCTCTTCATCAAACCTAAAACTAAATTCACCTATATATCATATTTAATTTCCTAAATTAACATAGAACACTAAATTAAACTGCTACTTCCATTCATTAATATCTTATTAGTTCAACCTAGATGCCAAAAGTTTATTTTCATTTCCAGTAGGTAACATACTTTTAAGACTTTTTTTTTAATACCCTCTATGAAGGTTGAATATCTTAAAAACTTTTTTTGGGAGGGACGTTAAAGGATTACTAATATCTAGTTCTACAAAAGAAAACATTTAATATTTGATTCGTAAGAGGTGTATTATTGATAGACTAATTAATTTGTCAATACTATTATTAAATCATTTGACATATTAGAAATGAAATTTGTTGAATTACTTGCAAAAAAAATCTTCTAAATGATGTTTAAAAGTTAAAATAAAAGAACCTAATTCAACAAAACTTAAAATTATGTTGCAAATATTAATCAAAGAGAGGCAATGCCAAATGAAAATTAAAGCTATAAATATCATATAATTTAATAATTACATTTGAACTTGAATGCAATTGATTTTAAACTGATAAAAGATGTTAGAATTTACATATATAGTGTTTCTTAAGTAAACTATGAAAAAAATAAAATGAAATAGATCAAAAAATATAATTATTCTTTATATTTTATTAAATATTTTTTATTGTTAATTTTTAAAATATTTTAAATTAATAGATATAAATTTTATTTATATTATTATTAATTATTTTAATCACAATCTCTCATATTTTCTTTATTTTATCTTTTCAATAAATTAAAGTCATCTCAAATATAATTAAAAATATTATATTTATTGGTCCACAATCTTTTAAATAAAAAATAATTTCATTTTCAAATGGCACAATAAATAGAATTAAAAAGATATAAAAATACATTTGCACTATTAACTTTTTAATAATCAAAATGAAAAAGTTGAAAATTTCATATCTTAAATCACATTAATATTATTATTTAATTGAAGGATAGATAAATTAATTTTTGTATTTAATAAATTTTTTGAAAAAAATATACATTAAAATTTTTAGTCAAATTATTTTAATTCTTTATCTCATTGATTCATTACAACACGGTCATTTGCCCGTGTTTATTAATTAATTAAAAATAAAAAACACAGGACATTCTTTATTTTTAATTAATTAATAAACACGGTCAAATGGCCGTTTTGTATGCTCAGTAGACATTGCTCAACTAAGAGGTATAATCTTCCTATGTAGAGCTGAGAAAAAAGTTGACCTTCTTGAGTGCTGTGTGCGCTGAACACTTAGTTTCAAAGTTTGCTTCGTTTCAAAGTTTGCTTCATTTCCATTGGCTTTTAAAGTTCACTTCGCCAAATTCAAAACAACCAATTGGCTGATAAGGCATTAATTCCATTAAAGCTGCTGGATGGTCTAAGCTTTTAAGTATTGACTGGGCATCATTCTAGTTACAGAGAAAGGATGTGCTTCCTCTTCTTACAGTTCTTTTTGCTGATGGTGCTTTTTTCAAATGACACTAGCCATAATGCTATCGCTCTCAAACATCCTTCTTTCCACATAGAGGAAGCAACCATTCTACAAATTCAATCAGAATTTAAGGCAGGCAGGCAGGCTTAACTCCACAAGCCTTACACGATTCTATCTCCACCAAATTCAAAAACTTAACCCACAACTCCATGCTGTTATTGAAGTGAATCCTGATGCTCTACTGCTGGCTAAGAAAGCAGATGCAGAGAGGCTAAGAGTAGGGGGACTTCTCCTTGGCGGTCTCCATGGGATTCCTGTACTACTCAAGGACAACATTGCTTCCAAAGATAAGCTCAATACCACTGCAGGCTCCTTTGCTCTTTTGGGTTCAAAGGTCCCAAGAGATGCAGGTGTTGTATGGAAGCTCAGGAAAGCAGGAGCTATAATATTGGGCAAGGCCAGCTTGAGTGAATGGGCAGGTTTCAGGTCTCTCAACGCAACCGATGGATGGAGCGGTAGAGGAAGTCAAACTAAGGTCTCGTGCTTCTTACCTCATTTAGAATCAGTAATACATTGTTTCTTAATACAATTTATTATAGGAGTGATCTCCATCACCAACTTCTTCCCTATCTGCAATGTTAGGAGAGTGACTACTTGACATAATCTTGGTATAAGCCTTAAGGACATAAGGTTTCCATGGTCCAGGAAAATAGGACAACAATGTTTAGAAATATTGTTATCAATGTTTTGGGTCATATTCGGCACACATCATCATAATGAAAAAATGGTATGGCTCTATGATCCAATATTTAAAACAATTTCTTCTTTTTCCCATAAGCTCATTTTTGTTATAATTTTGAATTATTGTATCTTTTCAAATGAAAAATAGTATCTCCAATCTGAAAGTATGTCAAAGCCGACCAAATTTAACAGGGAAATGAGTCCCATACCCCTGTAGAATATTTATTATGTGTGCGTAGCTTTGGAATGAGATTCCACTTTGTCCGTTATTGTTTTTGGATAGACTTATCTTGTTTTTAAAGGTAATATAAATGCTCTATTAGATATTGCAACTTTGGTTTTGTTGCTTTGTCATTTTGTTTCTATTTCATTTTAGTTTCAGCTACTTCATAATTTCATTTTATTCGGGTTATGAATGATTTGAGAGGAGATGCAGCAGGCACTTACATTATATAATTTAGCCACACAGTTTCTTTTCAGTGCCATTTACCAGTTGGCCAATATTGAATATTAATGTTTAAATTGAATCAGATTAATAGCTTAATCTGGGGATATATCTCTGAATGTGCAATTTTGCAGAATCCATATGTGTTTACAACTGACGTGTGTGGATCAAGCACCGGATCAGCAGTGGGAGTGTCAGCAAACATGGTAGCGGTGTCATTAGGGACAGAAACAGATGGCTCAATTCTCTGCCCATCTAGTTTCAACAGTGTTGTGGGAATAAAGCCTACATTTGGACTCACAAGCAGGGCCGGAGTCATTCCCATTTCACACACACAAGATACTGTGGGGTAATTCTGCAACTTTATTAAGTTAGATTTTCATTCATTGTTCATTGGAGATGCAATGCAGGCTACTATTCTCTTTTTCAAGCTAGCCATTTTTTTACAGTTCCATAGGCTGCTACTCCTTTCTATTCTAAGCTTGCTGTGCTTTTACAATTCCCTATTTTCATCATTTGTGGGCATTAATATAATTTTTTGTTTCTTTCTTTCTTTCTTGGGTTGAAACTTGGAATCATATTTTACTAAAATAGCAAGAAGCTACCATAAATTCAAGAGATGTACTTTATCTTTATTAGATACAAGACTATGTCTGTCCACACAATTACTTTCCATCTTCTTATATAGAAGAGCTTACACGCCTTACTTGCTTTCTAAGCTTTTCAATGGATAGAGATGCTTTTCTTGCTTTGTAAGAAATGCCTAATCTAAGGAAAATTTTCTTGCCTTAACACAAAATATTTATTTTAAAATGACTTTTTAAGGTGTTCACTATAGGAGCTCAAATAACCGGGCAGTGTAAGGTGTAGATTCATTTCAGAGAGCTTGGAGTTATTTGAGCGTTTTTAGGCAATTCTCCTTTCTAATATCTAAGAAACAAAACTTCTAACCACATATGCTTCTATTCCACTTAGAAGGAAAGAACCCCATATGCTCCACCCCAGGTTAGAAAAAGCTTTTGAACTCCCATATGCTCCTCCCCCAATTGAACCCCCTAGTTCAATATCATTGATTCTTCGTTTACTTGTTGGCCTGTCGAAACCATCCTCGAAATCAAGCCACTTTGCTATTGTCTCTTCAAAACATCTTCAATCAATACAACATTATCTTCAAGGATGTATGCATCAAAATTGTCAACCTCTTTTTGGTTTGCTTCCTCCTCAACATAAGGCATACTTGACCAAATTTCATTCATCTCATCTGCATATCCACTTTGTGCTTGCATACATCGGTGATTCAATTACATATCTAGAACAAGTTTATTTGCATCTACATTAATCATATGCTTCAATAGTCTTTTCACCTGCTAAAAAAATTCCATCACATTCTTTGGCATACTCTTCTCTTCTTGACTCTACCTAAATTCTTACAATTTCCAGATTGTCTACAACATATTCAGCTTCGTACTTCTCCTTGGTCTTGATGATTCTTTTTGAAACAGATGTCACTCCATTTATACATTTGTCTGTATGGTCTTCAACAATATTTCTGTTTCAGTTTCCTTACAGATGCACAAATCAACAGTTTTAACTACATGAGAATAAGAATGGGAAACTTATGATGTGGGGCCTCTTCTTTAAATGTAGTCACAACTACTTTTTGTTGCTTGTCACTGTCTTTTATATTTCTATCACCACCTCCTGCTATAGAATCTATTTAATCTTACTTTGTTCTAGCAACTTTGCTCCTTATCTGACCTTAGCTTCAGTCTCATTGTTTTGCATCATCCTCTTATATTCTATTTAACACAGTTCATTCCTCTCTTTTAATCAATCTTTCTTGCAAGGTGAATCTTCACTTCCACCAAACTTGTCCTTTATCTTAACCATTTGGTCCCATGTTTAGACCTTCTATTTCGCTTTTTAATCCTTTTCTTCATTCAAAATTTCCCACTAAATGATGACCTCCTTTGCCAACTTGGTGGTTGCAAACTTTACTCATTACAGAGTGATCCCTGCATGGATCCAGTAAAAACATTCGTAATTCAGTTGGTTGAGATGATTAACTATATTTCCAACTACACAAGACTAAAGAAGAAAATAAAGACATTCTTTTAACCTGACTAAGACAGAATTGGGAAAGGCATAGATGTAGAGTCAGATGCAAGATAAAGGAAATGGATGCCCTTGGATTTAGAGATGATTCAGACATCCCAGGGTTCTATCAATTGAAGAAAAGTTCCAAAAGGGTAACTTTGGCGAGGGCTAAAACCATAAAACCATCTAATAGTTTCACTGGGTATGAAACTGTCATGATGGAACAAGGTTGCCAAGATGAGCTCTGTTTGGTATATAAGCATTCTTTATGAGATGAGATAGCACAATCCTTTTTTCAGAAGGAAATTCAATTGGTTCTTCTCTCGTCTCTCCATATGGGAGGCTTTGCATTCCTTTGTACAATTAATTTTCTCATCCCTTACATTGATATACCCCTTGGGGGTTGAGTAAAGGATACAACAATATTGAAATGCATTTAAGTGTTGTCAACGGAATTCTTGAGGTAAAAGATAATTGCACAGTTGAGAATAGATCAGAACAACAGTCAAGCATATTGAATAAACAAGTAATCCATAATAAGGCAAACTAGGAATAGGAAGCATTGTAGAGGTGCCAAAAAAAGTTGCTGTTGGTAGGGACATAGCAGAAGACAAAACAGAGTTGCAGAAGATTGCAGAATCCAACACAACTTATTTCAAAAGGGGTGCAGAGCATAAGGACGACTAGGTCTAGTAGGAATAGGTATATAGTGTAAGGGACACACCCCAAATAGCATATATATGAAGATAGATGTTAGATAGATGAAAGGGTAAGAAGTAGAAGAAGGGAGATAAGACATATATAAATAGGATACAGAAAGGAATCGCTGTAAGCTCAGACTATGTTATATCAGAACATATGAATATAACATATGGAGACATTATTGGGATTATTAATTTGATTGTTGACTATGGCTTATATTAGGAATATGGTATACTACTGCACTATACTTAATATTTGGTCATTCTACTATTGCTATCACCGAGGTATAAATATAACTCCTAAAGAATTCTTAGGGCTTAGAACTTTGGTCTGTGACCCTACTTTTCTTGTTAACATTGGTTTTGTTGCCGAGACCCTGGTTAGGCAATAGAGAAGAAATCAGAGCATCAAATAAACTTGCAGATTAAAATCAATTAAGAAAGATAATAGAAAAGGGGCAAGGAAATTTCTTTTAAGAATTGCGGTAGAATCCCCCAAGTACTAACCTCGTGAGAGGGGGTTAGGCATCTAGGGGATGGCAAATGGAAAGGGGGAGGATCTCCAAAAGAGATCCTTGAAAAGATGTGATCAATCAAAGTGATCATACAATAACACCATGGGAGGCATAAAGGACTAATCTAATACCAAATTATTAAAACCCATGGCTAAAGGAGATAACAAGAAATTAAGAGAGGTTAGAGAGGAAATTGAATTAACAAGACAATTGAACATGGAGGGCAAGAGCATGGAAGAAAGGTATCAAAAACAGACTCAAGAACAACAAGAAAGGTACTGCAAGAGAATGGAGAAAGCATAAAAGAATGAAAGTGAGCACGCTAAGAAGGGTGTGGCCGAGTGCACCAGTGTGGGTGCTGCCAAAAGAAAGGAAGAAGAGTGCACCACTAAGGGTGCTGCCCATAAGGAAATAGAATTTTCCCAAACTCCACAACAAATAAATAGGAATATTGAAAAAGAAGAAGAAATGTTGATAGAACTACTGGGAAGTATGGAAAAATATGGGGTATCAAGAAAATAATTAAAGGAAAGTTGCAAAAATATTAAGGCCTCCAGCAGTTCTGATTTTGATTAAATCACCACCTAGAACCAAATTTATATGATATTCATATTATCTTCGATGAAGGACTTATGAAATTCCTCAAACCCCCCCAAAAATTAAAATCCTTTGACGTAGATTACCTAGACCAATCAATTAATATAAGTGTGACGAGATTAAGGAGAGAAGAAATAAGTGGAGGTAAGGCCCTATTCAACATGGGAATCATCAATAACTAATCAAATGCCATTTGCAAATGAAAAGATATCACCTAAGACAAAACACCACTTTGAAGAGTTACATCCCCGACTAGAAACCATCCCCTATGCCATGTAAGTCAAGAAGAGCTTCATTACAAGATACAAATGAAGAATTAATGTAAGTACTAGATCCACAATGACAATTTATAGAAGATTGTGAAGTGGTATTGGGGAAAGAATATTTTGACATTAAATTATCAAGGGATAAAGAAAGAGAGGATAAAACTATCATAGAGGAGCTCTAAGAAGAAGAAGGAACAAACAATAAAAGAACTCTTCCACAAGAAAGAAGAAAAGCCGAAAAAGACAATGGACTCCCCAATTAAGCTCCTTGTTTTTGGAAAAGACACCACAGAAGCTGCAAAACACATATTTGTACTAGAATCTATCTAGCAGAGAAAAGGGATAACCATAGACCAAGCCAAATTATTCCATTTTGTGTGAACTCTAAGGAATGATGCTCTTAATTGGTATAGGAAAAGTTAACCACAACATGATAAAGAATGGTATGAAGTAAAAGGAGAGTTCTTAGCAAATTTTGATCTCCAAAAATCCCCATAGAGAGTGTGAGTAAAATGAGAGGTCTTGTACAAAAATAAGAACCAATAAAAGATTATGATATGAGATTCAAAGAAGTATCACAAAAACTAGAAGAGCCATTAACAGGAAAACATATAATAAATGGTTTGCATTAGGGCTAAGTCCGAAGATTAGAACATCCTTGGATGGAAGAATATACAATACATACTTTGAAGCGGCGGTAAATTTAGCTTGCCACATAGAATCACAAACCCAGAGGAGGAGAGAAAAGGATAATAAAAATAAAGAACTAGAGAAATTGAGATTAGAAGTAGAGCAGCTCAAATTGAAATAGGAGATATTAGCCAAACAAGATAGTGGCCCACACAAGCAAAGACCAAACATTTGGTGCACATACTACTCACGAGAGAGACATATAAGGAATGAGTGTCTTGTAATAAAAGGTGATAAGGTGGCTACTACATTAAGGGTGAACTTGAAGACAACCCCCCGAAAAATTCACAGTATATTGCGGTGTTTGTGGAGAGTGGGATGAACATGAGAACAATCATTGCCCATCACTTTTATTCAGACTTGGAGAAAGACAAGATGAAGGGGATCCTGAGCCATGGGGCAACCAACACCCCACCAATAGATGAGCAATAGACCAAAAAAGGGCCTATGTATAGGGGCTTGCGGAACGACCTTTACATAACCAAGATCATGGATATAGGGCACCTACTTGGAGAAACTAGAGGAACATGAGCAGACTTCAAAAAAAATTCTCTGCATAATCAGAATGAGGATAGGTAGTACTTCAACAACTATAAAGGAGGATGAGGTAGAGGTAGAAGCAATTGCAAGAGGGAGGATGCAAATTGCTGCAAGTGTGAAATATAGGGACACTATGCAATTGAATGTTGGTCTAACAATAAGAAACAATGTGATTTTTGTTGCAATCCAAATCATGACCTATTCAATTGTGATAAAGCACATGTAGAGCTCAATAAACAAGTAACAAAGCTTATAAAGAAAGGTGTTGTGAGAGAACGCATGAGCCCGTGTGTTGTGCCAGCATTGCTAACTCCTAAGAAGGATGGCACGTGGAGGATGTGCATCGACAGTAGAGCAATCAATAAAATTACCATCAAATATTGGTTTCCTATACCACACCTAGATGACATGATGGATGTGCTTGTAGGGGCTACCTATATCAGAAAAAATGATCTACAAAGTGGTTACCATCAGATCTGGATTTGAGAAGGGGATGAGTGGAAAAAAAATTTCAAGACTAGAGATGGGTTATATGAGTGGATGGTTATGCCATTTGGGTCTAATGCACCCAACACCTTCATGAGATTAATGAATCCTGTGCTAGGAGCTTACATTGATAAGTTTGTTGTAGTCTATTTTGATGACATTCTAGTTTTTAGTAAAAGCAAAGATGAACGCTTACAACATTTGAGGATTATCTTAGATGTGATACGAAAAGAGAGACTCTACGCAAATCTAAAGAAGTGCAGGTTTATGCAAGAAAGCTTGGTATTTTTGGGTTTTGTCATCTCGATAGATGGTATCAAGATGGATGCATAAAAAATCAGAGCAATATTGGAGTGTCCTAGTCCTAGGAGCATAACAAAGCTAAGGATTTTTCATGGGCTGGCCACATTTTACCAAAAGTTCATTAGAAATTTTAGCAATATTGTAGCACCCATAACAGATTTCTCCAAAGGAAAGGAATTTGTGTCGATGAAAGAAGCTGAAGAGAGTTTTAAGTTTCTAAAGAAGAAGGTTACCAAAGCTCCCATATTAGCATTACCAAATTTTGATAACGCGTTTGAAGTGGATTGTGATGCCTCACATGTAGGCATTGGAACTGTACTTAGTCAAGTAGGTAAACCCATAGCTTTTTATACTGAAAAGTTGAATGATGAAAGGAAGAATTATTCAACATATGATTTAGAATTTTATGCCATAGTACAAGCATTGAGGCATTGGAGGCATTACTTGGTGTCCAAGGAGTTTGTGCTATTTACAAATCATATTGCATTGAAATATTTGAATACTCAAAAAAAATTGAATGGCAAGCATGCAAAATAGAATGAAGGAGCTCCAATGAAACTGAAAGTACCTCTACATGATTGGAATTTTATAAAAATATTGCAAGACAAGTGCTGTAGACCACTATGATTTTTGGAAGGATGGATTTAAAGTAATCTTGTTACCCCTTAAAGATGAAGGAAAGATTGAGAGTACGTTGTTCGATAAGGATCTTGTCAAAGAAATAAAGATGACTGGGTTTTGTTATTCACTAATGGTGCAGAGAGGAGAAAGTGAAGAAATTCCAATACCTACAAAAGCAACAAAGGTACTACAAGAGTATGTTGATGTTATACGAGATGAATTACTTGATGGTTTACAACCAAATAGGGATATGTAACATCATATCTATTTGATTCTAGGAGCCTCTCTACCTAACTAGGCAACATATAGGATGAGTCCTACGCAACATGCAAAACTCAATAAACAAGTAACAAAGCTTATAAAGAAAGGTGTTGTGAAAGAAAGCATGAGCCCATGTGTTGTGCCAACATTGCTAACTCCTAAGAAGGATGGTACGTGGAGGATGTGCACCAACAATAGAGCAATCAATAAAATCACCATCAAATATTAGTTTCCTATACCATGCTTGGATGACATGATGGATGTGCTTGCAGGGGCTACCTATTTTAGAAAAAATGATCTACAAAGTGGTTACCATCAGATCCAAATTCAAGAAGGGGATGAGTGGAAAACAACTTTCAAGACCAAAGATGGGTTACATGAGTGGATGGTTATAACATTCGGGTTGTCTAATACACCTAACACCTTCATGAGATTAATGAATACTATGCTACAAGTTTACATTGGTAAATTTGTTGTAGTCTATTTTGATGACATTCTAGTTTTTAGTGAAAGAAAAGATGAACACTTACAACATTTGAGGATTATCTTGGATGTGTTGAGAAAAGAGAGACTCTATGCAAATTTGAAGAAGTGCAGGTTTATGCAAGAAAGCTTGGTATTTTTGGGTTTTGTCATCTATGTAGATGGTATCAAGATGGATACAAAAATCGTAAAAGCAATATTGGAGTGGCCTAGTCCTAGGAGCATAATAGAGGTAAGGATTTTTCATAGGCTGGCCAAATTTTACTGAAAGTTCATTAGAAATTTTTTAGCAGTATTGTAGAACCCATAGCAGATTGCACCAAAGGAAAGGAATTTGTGTGGGCGAAAGAAGGTGAAGAGAGTTTTAAGCTTCTAAAGAAGAAGGTGATCGAAGCTCCCATATTAACATTAACAAATTTTGATAATTTTTTTGAAGTGGATTGCGATGCCTCGCATGTAGGCATTGGAGTTGTACTAAGTCAAGTAGGTAAACCCATAGCTTTTTTTAGTGAAAATTTGAATGATGTAAGGAAGAATTATTCAACATATGATTTAGAATTTTATGCCACTATACAAGCATTGAGGCATTAGAGGCATTACTTGGTACCCAAGGAGTTTGTGTTATTTACAGACCATATTGCATTGAAATATCTGAATACTCAAAAAAAATTGAGTAACAGGGATGCAAAATGGGTTTCTTTCTTACAAGGTTAAACCTTTTTCCTAAAGTACAAGTCGGGAAAATAGAAATAGGTTGCGGATGCTTCGAGAAGGCATACTGTACTTTTAACCACAATGGAAAATGGGGCAGTTGGTTTTGATGCCATTACAGATATGTATGAGTCTGGTAATGATTATTGGGAAATTGTTGAATATTTCCACTGGTCAGTACCTAGCAATATGGAGCACATTAAAGGTGAATATTTTATGCAAGATGGTTACCTCTTCAATGGAAAACAATTATGTATTCCAGCTGGATCTATGAGAGAGAACATAATCAGAGAACTTCATAGCAGTGGGTTGGCTAGGCATTTTGGCAAGAATAAGACAATAGCTTTGGTAGAAGACAAATATTGTTGGCCAAAGATGAAGAGAGATGTAACTAGATATGTGACTAGGTGTAGGATTTGTCAGATGGCTAAAGGGCTTTCACATAATATAGGCTTATATATGCCACTACCAGTACCTATAGGACCATGGAAAAATTTAAGTATGGATTTTTTGTTGGGGTTTCTAAGCACACAACAAGGTAATGACTCCATTTTTGTGATTGTTGACTGCTTCTCAAAGATGGCACATTTTATTGCCTGCAAGAAAACTACAGGTGGCGGAATTTTTTTTTAAGGAAGTTGCTAGGTTACATGGTGTTCCAAGGACTATCACATCTGATAGGGATACCGAGTTTTTGAGTCATTTTTGGAGAACTCTATGTAAAAATATGGGAACTAAGCTATAGTTCAATAGTTCTTATCACACCCAAATAGATGGGCAGACAAAAGTCGTAAATTGGAGTTTGGGAAACCTGTTGAGATGCATTGTTGGAGAGAAGCCTAGGTAGTAGGACTTAGCATTACCTCAAGCTGAATTTTCCTACAATAGTTCAATGAAAAAATCCACAAGTAAATCACCATTTTAGATTGTTTATGGCAGGAATCCTAATAGTGTTTTGGATTTGGTGCAGTTACCAATTAAGGACAAAATTAATGATCATGGAGAAGCATATGCAAAATATCTTCAAAAATGCACTTCCATAGGCAAAAAGTGATGAGTTGCAAGGACCTCATGCACGCAAAGCATCAGAATCATGAGGAAGGCCCCCAAGGAAGTACCACAAGGGGCTAGAAGGTGTCAAAAGGAAGAAAATAATAACTCCGACACCTTTGAGGAAGAAGAATACCAAGAGAAGAGACAAAGTTTAAAACTAGAAGGACTTGGTAGGGCACACAAGGAGAAAAGTAAATCTGCAATAGTAACACAACCCAATACTGCAAAGGACAAGAAACCTATATACGTTATGGAGGATGAAGAAGAAGAAGATGGATTTATTTTTCCCAATAGGTACCAACATGATCAAATAGTCAACAAATTGAAACAAATTTTTAATAAAGAACAAACAAAAGAAAATCAAGCAAAGAAGTGCTTCTTAGAAGAAGAAGCTATCATGCTAAAGCAATTAGCCAAATTGACACAACAAAATAACTTATTAGAAAAACTAAAACAATTTTTTAAATAGTGGAATAAGCTAGAGATCTTCAAACCATAGGTTAGGAAAATGTCTAAAACAGATAGAACATGGAAAACTAGACCACTCATGGTCACTGCACAGATTAATCACAAGAAAACTAAACAAGTGATGGTAGATCTAGGATCAAATGTAAATATACTTCCAAAGAGGATTTGGGAATAGTTAGGAAAACCAAAATTAGGAAACAAACCCTATAACATCAACCTAGCTAATGGATCATAAATGGGAACAATAGAGACATGGAAAAAGTAGAAGTTAATGTCCGAGGAGTGAAACAAGTCATAGACTTTGAAATAGTCACCATGAAAGAACCATTTAACACTTACAATTTACTAGGTCTACAATGGTTCGTTAACTCCAATGGCATAGTAGATTCAAAAAATGAAGTATCCTTTGCAAACAAAAATAGGATAGTCAACACACCCTTAGGAGTAGAAACAGATAATTCATATATAGAAGAAATAGCCTAGGAAAAAAATGAGGAAGAAATCCCTAAACCTATATACTCCATAGTTGAGCTGCCCAAAACAGGACTAATAGAAGAACCAAACTCAAAAGGAGAGATAGAAGTTGAAAGTGATAATGAGAGGACTGACAATGAAGAAGTTTTGAATGCTTAAACTCCTAGAAAGTGCATGGGTTCATAAGGGTATTTAATGTGTAATGTCCCCTTTTTAGGGTTTCCTTATTTGGTAGTTGGTGCTATCTTTCGGAATTTGTGTCTACATATTTAGAGGAGTATATTGATGTTACAAGTAAACTTTTCTAGGTTTTTTTGGGCCTTGGTGGGCAAAATTGCTATTTTTAGCAATGTCTATTTTTAGTAACATACTATTTTTAGTAAGTTCTAGTGCATCTCAGTTTGGGCTAGTTTTGAGTTTGGACACACTATTTTTAGCAACTTGCTATTTTTAGTAAGTGCTATTTTGAGCACTTGGTCCTAGTAGTTGTGCAATGCAAGGTTTCCAATTTTGGTAGTGTGTTGGCATTTTGTTGGTCCTCGAGATGGTGGTGATGACTTTCATTGCATTTTTGGCCATCTGGGTGGTTCTCTACAATTCTTGGAGAACATTGCTATTTTTAGGAAGTGCTCGTTTTGGCATGTGACATCTTTCCTTGTCATTAGCAGCTTCTTGGTGCAATTAGTTTCCATTTTGGATGTCTCGCAGTGCTTTTTGTAAAATGATTGGAATTATTTTAATATTTACACTAAGTTATAAAGTAATGTTGAAGATGAAAAAGTAAAAAAAAACGTTTTTTTTTTTTAAAAGCAGAGAAAAAGCAAAAAAGCACCTTTTTGGAAAAGCAGGGAAAAAGCTATAAAAGGAGGCATGGGATAGCTCATTTTATTATGCTGAATATGATAACGTTATGCTATTGGATTGGAACCTGAGAGTTCTTTCCTAAATCTTCAGAAGACGAAAACCCTCTCTAGGTTGTTGGTTTCGGATTTGGAAGATAGTCCCTGGCTGGTTGGGAGTGATTGCATTTAGTAATCACCATGGAGCTTACAAGCAGAGTTTTTAGATTTCGGGTTTGATCATTTTAATGAGTTAGCATTATGTTGGTGATCAAATGATTCATGATTTTAGTGAAATCTTGGAGTGTTGTTGATGGTTTTTGTAGCTCTTTGCTTACTAGTCAAACCCTTTCATGACCTAGGTTGCACCACAATTTCATTGTTGTAGGTTGAAGGGTTGAAGATTTTGTTCTAGCTATTGAGTGACCCATAGTAACGAGACTCGGACTCGGCTAGGGTGACTCAACTTGGGACTCAGGACTCAGTGCTCGAACTCGGCAAAATGAAAAAACCCTCGAAATTTAGATATTTTTAATGATTTAAAACTTGTTTCAAGCACCCTTTATTGGATAAACCTTAAAGACACAGTAACATCATTAAATAGAAGAAAATTTGATCACATACACAAGCATACATCGATCACATAAGTATAAAGTACACAAATTGTAGCCGAGCTGCTGAAGGAAATAGCACACTTAGATATATAAACATAGTCATATGTATACAAAACTCATGGAATATGAAATCCATGACATCAAATGTTCCAAACAAATATGAAATATCAAAACAATACCTACAAGTCTATGGCTCAAAGGAGTCTGCATCCTTCCTATGAAGGCATCTAAGGTGGGTCCTAGATGATGTAGCAACTGCAGCCATAGTCTCTGCTTGTGACTCCATGCTACCCTCACCAACATTAGTTGTGGATGTGTTTGCTCGTGCTTTAGCCTCCTCCTCTGCCATGGCTATAGCCTTAGCCTCTCTATCTTCCTAGTCAACCCAATCAAGGTCCTCGCCACTAGCACAAGTATACATCGATCATATAAGTATAAACACAAATTGTAGCTGAGTTGCTCAAGGAAATAACACACTTAGATATGTAGTCAAAGACTCAAATGTATACAAAACTCATCGAATATGAATCCATGACATCAAATGCTCCAAACAAATATGAAATATCAAAAGATTCAAAACAATAACTAGAAGTCTATGGCTCAAAGGAGCCTGCATCCTTCCTATGAATGTGTCTCAGATAGGTCTTGGATGATGCAGTAGCCATAATCTCAAGTATCAGGGCAATTTCCCTAATGGGGTTGAGGGGCAATGCCCTTTGTGGGGGTCTAGGCGTAGTGCCTCTAGTGGGGTTGAGGGGCAATGCCCCTCGTGGGGGTTTGTAGGCAGCACCCCTAGCGGGGTCAAGGGGCAGTGCCCCTTGCAAGGGTTTGGGGGCAGCACCCCTAGTGGGGTCAAGGGGCAATGCCCATTGCGGGGGTTTGGGGGTAGCTTCCCCAACGAGGTCAAGGGGCAACACCCCTTGTGGGGATCTGGGGGCAATGCCCCAAGTGGGGTCAAAGGGCAACGCCCCTTGTGGGGGTCTAGGGGCAGCACCCCCAGCGGGGTCAAGGGGTAGCGCCCCTTGTGGGAGTCTAGGGGCAACACCCCTAGTGGGGTCAAGGGGCAACGACCCTTGCGGGGGTCTGGGGGAAGTGCCCCCAGCGAGGTCGAGGGGCAGAGCCCCTCATGAGGTCTTGAGGCAACACCCTGGGCATGCTCCCTGTTGCGATACAAAGCAGGGTTGAGGGGTGGAGCCCTTGCCACCAAGCCCAAAAAAAGGTCTCTAAAACCATACAAAGCTTCATGGTGTACATCATTTTGCATTCACAACAAGTAAAAAAAAAACAAGTTTTAACTTTAAATTTCATGTTATTTTTTGCACTTTTCAAACCCTGCCTGCCGAGTCTTGCTAAAGAGACTCGCTTGGACTCAACAATTCTGGCAAGTCCGCCACACTCGGTGAGTCCAACCAAGACTCGGCAAGACTCGACCGAGTCCTGACAAGTCTCGTTACAATTACTATTGACTCATTTGATTCCTTGATCTTGGGCGCCCCTTCTTGCCAATTTTCAGAATTTTAGGCAGAGTTTATGATTTTTGTGAGCTGGTCGCCACTCCTAGTAGGCCATACCATTGGGGGGTTTTCATGTTTTTTGGTAGTTTTGAAGATTTCTGCTCTTTTCCTTTCTATTTGGACTGATTTGGTGGCACCATGATCATCCTATGACCTTGCAATCAGTTGCAAATGTTCTATGGCGAGTTGGTGACTTCCTTGGGTTGCATGCCATATTAGAGTTTGTTGTTTGAAGGGTTTTCAAACCTGTTGTTGCATATCAGATCTGCTATAGGAACCTTTCAGACATGATACAGTCCTTTTGAGGTCAGATTATGAGGTAAAATTGATAATGCATTGCTGAGGATATCTGTTTACAAGTTGGGTTTCATGTGGAGGTGACGTGCCAATCATATGCTTGCTGGTTTGGGTGCATCAGACTATTGCGACAGCTATATCAGACCTGAAACAATTATATTTAAGACCTTGTTCAGACTCTTGGGTGCCACATTGAGGTATACTTGTTTTATTCTTGCAAGGGGAACTCATTGGTGTTGTTGGGTTTCATTTTGGGCATCTTATTTCAGTTGGGTTGTTGCTACTTGGATGTTATTTCATATTACTCTCTTGAGCAGCTGGATTATACTTGTTAGTATCATTTGTATTGAGCTTCTTGTAATATTGACTTGGTAGTACCATTCAGTAATCTTGCTCTATTTGGTTTTGATACTAATCCCACTGAATAAGTGGTATTCCCGTTGAATAAGTGGATGACTCTTTGGATTTCATGTTATGCCCATTGAATAAGCGGATGTTTACTTTCATGTTGAGCTATGCATCCCATTGCATAAGTGGTTTTGGATGGCTAGCCCCCTCATGCTTTCATTTCCTACAATTTGTAATTTCCCACCGAATAAGTGGATGTTTCCTTATGTTTGAAGATTTCATACTCACCTTTTTGAACAAATGGTTCATTTCAATAGTATAGCATTGTAACCTTACCACTGTATACTCTCACCTTGCCCACATCGGGATCTAGGTGATTAGAAAGTGGAAGGAAGTTTGCTTATGTTGATCATCTTTGTTTATTGGCTAATGCTAACAAGTTGTGAAGTTTTGAAAAAAAATTAAGGGTGGGTTATTACATAATGGTACACAAGATATTAAAAAGCCTGCTGCAATTTAACACACCTTTGGAAAACTTATCACAAAATATAGGAAATGACATAGAAGTCAACCCTAAATTTATCCTCCAAATATCACAACAAATATATCTTATTTTAAGGGGTATCTCACACATCAAGCTGCCCAAATATTCAAGAGTTGGAGATCTCAATACTTAGAAGATATGGAACAAACTTTTGACAAAGAAGATTTCTGATTAGCCACACTCCCACATACTTTGATATACAATGCTGCAAGTTGGTAGAAGACCCACCAAAACAATATTCCCCGATGGCACGCATTCAAAATTTTGATATGACCAAGATACTTGCCGGAAGTAGGGGAGTATGAAATAATTCCAAAATATAATGGATCAATCCCAGTAGAAGAACACTTGGACATTTGTATAACTATGTGAAGGGGTAGAAGAGAATATGACGTTATATTATATGTACAAATGTGTAATAACCACCCTAGATTTCTTTTTTGAAATATAGGTTAGCTTTCAATTGAAATGAAATGTGTAACAACTTCCTTTCCACTTTTTGATAACCTAGATCCCTGTATGGGCAAGGTGAGAGCATATGGTGTTCTGGATTCCAATTTAACCAAATCAACAATTGAAGGAAGGCACTAAGCGGAAAGCTAGCCAATACCACTAATCCAGTGGAGTGCATAAACAATACTGAAAGAAGTAAACATCCACTTTTCAGCGAGAAGACTTATACAATACTAGAAATGTAAAATCAAGCTTCTTCCACATTCCAATGGTGAGCGAGTACAAGTAGAATAAGAACAACTCCACTTATTCAATGCTGAGTGTGAACAAAACATAGGCAACTCATCCACTTATTCAGTGGTGAGTGATTACAATAAAAAAACCATTTGTTCAGTGGGGTAAGTATCAACAATAAACAAGAGAAAAATCACTGGTGGTACTACCATCCATTGTTACAATGTTAGCTCAAAGAACTTAATAAAGCATGCATACATGACCCCTTTCCTACACCTTTTATAGAGGAAATAATGGAGTTAGTGGTAGGCAAAAAAATTTACTCTTTTAAAGATGGATTTTTCAGATACCACTAGGTCAAGATCAAGGAGGAAGATCTATCTAAGATCACTTTTGCTACTGAGTGGGACTCATTCATGTACACAGTGATTCCTTTTGGGCTAAAGAATGCACTGACAGTTTTTAGCTACATAGTGGTTAATACATTCAAGGATTCTATACATGATTTCCTAGAGTTATACTTGGGCAGCTAGATAGTTTGTGGACTGGTAAAATGCCATATATAGGAACTCCACATGAGTTCGAAAGATATAAGAGTTTACAAATTTCCTAAGTTACCGGTTCAGGTTCGAGTTCGGGGGTTTGGTTCACCGGTTCGGCTAAATTTTTTTGGGGGGTGGGTTCAGTTCGTTAGTACAAAAACATGTAAAAATAAAAATATATATATATATGCAGCCTAGAAGCATGAATTAGGATTAGAACATCACATAACATCATATAAACAACAGAACCACCATAAACTTGAATATCATTTAAAAGTTAAAACATTTAA
Source organism: Sequoiadendron giganteum (assembly GCA_007115665.2). Taxonomy (NCBI): domain Eukaryota; kingdom Viridiplantae; phylum Streptophyta; class Pinopsida; order Cupressales; family Cupressaceae; genus Sequoiadendron; species Sequoiadendron giganteum. The sequence continues at coordinate 439,742,590 of CM021102.1, read as the reverse complement.
TTTGGGCGTGGGTCAAAGTCAAACTACAAAAATAAATTAAAAATTGCAACAAAAAAATGCTTTTTAGGCGCCCAAACCCGTGGGTTCGCCTTGGGTTTGCCCGGGTTCGACCTAGGTTCTTCTAGGGTTCGCCCGGGCTCTTCACCGGCGAACCAGGACTCCAAATACCAAACCCTGGTCGAACCCACAGAGGGACCGGACCAGGACCGGTACCCGGAGTGAACCCGGACTAGGACCCTGAGCTAGGGAGCCGAAGCCGGTAACTTAGCAAATTTCCTTAAAGAAATTCATCTTTGCAGTGCTTTTTGGCACACTCTTAAGCCATATTATTTGCAAGGATTGATGGTAGATCCCTTGAAAGTTGCACTCATCATGACACTACCAGCACCAAAGACAACATCTGAAGTGAAAACCTTTTTAGGACATACATGATATCACCACAAATTCATTAGAGGATATGTGGTAATTGCAGACCCTCTAGAAGGATTATTAAAGAAGAAATCAAACAAAGCTATTGAATGGTTAGAACATTGTCTAAAATCATTTGACACACTTAAGCAAAATATTGTAGAAGCACCTAACCTTATCTTCCTAGATTGGGCATCCCATTTCCATGTCCATATGGATGCAACTGGAATAGCCATAAGAGCAGTTCTAGCACAACCTAGAGGAAACAAAGGCCACCCTATAGCCTTTGCAAGTAGGAAACTTTCACAAGATGAGAATAATTATACAACTAGAGAGAGAGGCCCTAGCAATAGTGTATGCACTACAAAAGTTTAGACATTATTTGTTATCCACACCTTTCACATTTTACACCGATCTTGAACCATTGGAGTATTTATTGAATAGATCGGTAACCCAAGGAAGAATATGTAGATGGCTACTACTGTTTTAGGAGGTTGATTTCAACATTATGGTTAAACTAGGAAAAAAAAATCAAGGCCTTGACTATCTTTAGAGAATTGAGATCGGGGAAAAACCAAATGACCAAGAAGAAGATCTCCCTAGCACTAACCTATTTAGAATAATTGTGATACCACAAGACCTTCACAATGTGGCAACTTTACTCTCTACAAGAGAATTTCCGCTAGATATGTCACCTCAAGACAAGCAAACACTCTTGCAGAAGTCTCTACCTTATACATTAATCAAAGGAGAGCTACACAAAATCGGAAGAGATAATATTATTAGAAGAGTAGTTTATGAGCATAAGAGAGAAGATATACTTAAGGAAGCTCATGAAGGGATATTCGCTGGTCATAACTAAGGGGAAACTATCGCCAAGAAAGTAATGTTGGCAGGACTTTGGTGGCCAACCCTTCATAAGGATGCAAAGCAAAGATCACTCCTTTGGCAACCTCATATCAAAAAAAAAAGATAGAAAACATATAGGCTAAGGAGCTCCGCTTTAAGAAAAGAATAGACAAGCTAATGATGCAAAACCCCCAAATAATTAAGCAAATAAAGGAAGAGACAATGAAGGCCACTAAAAAGGCATATGGGGTAATTAAGGAAGAAGAGATAAAGGCATAACAAGCTTAGACTACTCCATCCAAGGGTACTCAATAGGAAACCAACCAATTAGAAGGACAAGGGACACCATACACATCTCCATCACTAGATAGGCCATCCTCTTCAATCGCAACATCACCGATGCAATCCATAAAGGCCTTTCTCCAGAAACAAAGGCAAATTTAATCAGTTGCTACATTGCAGCTACTTTAGTTACCACTGGTTGGATCTTAGGTGGATGGTTCTAGCATATCAGCACAACAAACGTTTCAACTTGGAGACATTTTTCTATCACCGCTCCAAAAGTTTCAACTTGGAGATATTTTTCACTAGATGGCATAGGAAGATATTCTCAAGCAACATGTGGAAAACACATATCAACTAGAGGGAGTCATGATTCATAACTGATCTTCAAAGCAAGTTCCCACATTTACAAAGGGATACATCACTACCTCTAGGATGATAGATAAAGCAATTAGTTGATGAACTTCTCACATATATGAGTAATCAAGCCACCACTATCCGGAACAACACCATAGCAGAACTCAGAAAAACAAGAATGGAGGAAGAAAGAAATAAGTGTGTGATGGGCCACACACAATTAGAATCTAATATAAGTACACTCAAAAATATTGTGAACGACATCAACACTTTGTACCAATTTTGTTTGCAATGGCCAAACTTAACCAAGAATTTGAAGGGTTAGATAGATCATATTGAACAAGGAACCCTCTAGATGGCCACAAATTATGATACTATGCAAGATATGGATGGGAAGGTAAGAGTGCAACTTGAAGCCATACATACTCAAATGCAACAGCTTCAGGACCAAAGAGAAGCGATAAAGGGCCAGATTAAACAATTAAGAGAATTTCTGAATTTGTGAGTTTGCGGTTTGCCCATGTCATTGGTCTCCTCCACGATGCATAGAATGTGGTACAACAAATCCAAATCCCATCCACAATGACAGAAGCAGAGCGCATTCTAATGCAAATAAATACACAGGTACAGGTCCTTGAGCAAGAAAATCCCAATGAGACAACACCTTTCTTCGACTCAAAGAGATCTATAAGAACATTTTGCCTGCATATTAAGTCCTTTTGCATGTCTTGAGTACAAGTCACAATTTTGAAAGGGGGGATGATGTTGACAGGGACATAGTAGAAGACAAAACAGAGTTGCAAGAAACAGCAAAATTTACAATTATTGCAAAAAGGAGGTGGAGCATAAGGCCAACTAGGCCTAGAAGGAATAGGTATATAGTGTAAGGGATATGTCCCGAATAGCATATATATGAAGATAGATGTTAGATCTTGGTTTCTGGATAAGATTTGGGGATGAAAACCCTCATCTCCATTAGACAAATTCCATTCAAAGGTCACCTATGTGCTGAAAGATTGTAGTTTTTACTGGTCTGATGAGTATTTGAAGGATTTTTGGAGATTTTTAACTTGTTACATTGTCTCTGCTATAGTAATTCCATACCATTGCTATAGTATTTACATACCACTGCTATAGTGCTATGGTACTGCTGCTACAGTGCCGTGCTACAGTTCCAGAGGGTTTCAAAATTGTTTTTGAAAGTTTTCAATTTATCCTAATGGCATACTTGAGTTGCAGCCCTAAATATCATTGTTGGAAGTTATTAATCCAATCGAACCTCAGTTGAAGAATCTACATCAAATTGGGAGGCGAGTTTGGAGAGTTTGGGAAGGGCATACAACTGCACTTACAGCCGTACCAACCTGCTGTAGGTTAATTTCCAACATTTTTGATTGCTGTGCAATATATTGCAGTTTTATGTACCTGTTCTACAGATATAAATCGAGTTGCAGCATCAGTACAAGGGTTCTTGACAGCCATCTTCAAAAGTGTACAATAGCTGTACAAGCTGTTAGTATCATTGTTATAGTCATATAATCCGCAACATATCAGCTGTACCTTGTGGAAAGAGTTGTAGCTTTATATGTTAGTAATCATGATTGTTTCAAAATAAATATTAGTTGCAAATAATTCATTTTTTTTTCCTGTTTTCATTGGTGGAAATTTTGTTTTACTGTTTATATCAGATTTTGGCATTATATCACTACTGTTTGGTAATTAATTCTGGAGTTGTCTGTAGTAGATATATAGTGGTTTTGGTACAGTTCGCAGCACTAGTTCATCTTTCATTGTACTAAAATATATCAACTCCTATTCTGGGTATTTTATAATTAGCTTTCCAACTGTTTGACAAAATGTTTTTCCCACAATTATTACCAACTATTTGTTATATTCGTGGAATTGAAAATAGAATAGTGTTTCATTACTTTATCATTCATATTGTATACATTTGTAGGGACCTTCACCAGATTGCCTTTTGATTGTAAGTCTGGATGGCAATGCTGCCAAGACATCTTTAATTATTTAAATTTCCTGTACTGCATACATTGTAGACCTGTGCAACTTGCCGCTAGTAGGTTAGTGTCCTAACCACTATATGCACAATATTAAAATAACATCACACCATACTACATCTTGATAGCACCCGCCACCCAGTATTAAAATAAATTAGAAATTTTCAATCTGTAGTTGCCTCATGCCCTTTTCGAAACAATGACAAACTATATGGTCTAGAATGTTTTTGACACTCCAAATTAAGTTTTTCTTACCTTTTATTCAAAATCTGTATTTTCAGTACTACCACCGTTGATAATAATTTTATCACACTTATCTTTAGACTTGCATCATGTGTGGAAATTTTTCTTCCTCAGCATCTACATACTACTTCTCCTTTGTTTGAATAGGATCAACTCTTCTGAGTTCTTACCATCAAAATTTATCTTTTGGATGACATTTTCTTGCCTTGATTTCTGATCTCCTTGGGCTATATTTTTCTTGGTTCATTTCTTCTGTGTCTTTTATTTCCTTCAAAGATCATTTGAATGCCCGGTAGATTTCTTGACCACAGCTATAACATAAATATGTTGTTGTTGGACTATAAGGGCACCAACTATGTCTTCTTCCTCTTTGGTTTGATTCTCTACCTCTTCCATTCAAGTTTCCCCTTCCTCTAATACTCTCACCTCCATCGTTCTTTGAATCTTCTAGCTCAGGTGTAGGCTCCCTTGCTTGACCTTTGTTGAAGGCCAGACCTCTCTCTGCAAATGTCTTGCTTTAGACATATGCTTGTTCATATTTTCTTCATCCCTTTATGCTTGGTGATAGGCTTCATCAACAGAATGCAACATGATTAAGTCTAACTTATCTTGGAGTTGGAAACATAATCCATTAAAACATCGTGTGATAGTAATCTTTCCATCTTCCAGCATGGTTGTCTTTATTTGTAACTTCATGTATTGATCAATGTGTACTTGTTCACTTGCGACTCTATATCTCAAATCGTGAAATCATCAAAACATTTTTTATAGTTATCCAATGGCATAAAATTTTAAGATTGTTCAAATTTTTTAAGCCACCTGGTTATCTTCCTTCTGCCCTCTCTTGTCTCTTGCTTCTGTAAATTGTCTAACCAAAGTGCAGCTTGGGATTTCATTTCTGAAACAGCATATTTACCTGTCAAGGACGATCTGTTATATTACCCATCTCAACGTGATTTTTCAATTCTTAAACACAATGCATAAACACATCTTGGTTTAGATCCTCTTTGAATTTTGAAACTTCAGCCTTGATTTTGGTGCTTTGCTTTGTCAAAGCTTCAGTAAACCTCTCCATCAGATTACATACTACATTCTAGGCCCTTGTAATCTTTCTCTTCTTTAGAATAACCCTATCATGGCACCCTAATTTTTCTTTCATAGGTAGTTCATTGGAGATGTGATGTCGGTTGCTCTTCACTTTTCTAAGCTAGTTGTACTTTACAATTTCATTAACCAATATTATAATTTCTTTCTTTCTTCAGTTGGAATAGTATTTTTCCCTAGCTGTTTTTCAGGTTGAAAGCTCCAGCACCAGAGAACACCAAATTCCTTTCGATTAGCTATAAGCCTTAAGGGGTATCTATTCTACCCAGCCTAATCCATTTCTAAAAGGTGAACATAATTTTTTGGTCAACAGCAAGCCATATACTTGAGTTATCCACAAACTTGGATGCCAAAGAGTAAAGACTTTTATATGAAGCACTTTTTCCAATGAAAAAAAGAAAAGAGAATAACATGTGATCCACTCAAACATTAAATTTTGGTGTCATTGATATTGGCTGAAGTTATTTATAGCAAGGTTATCATAAGCTTGAGTGCTTAAGTTAATCAATAACAAGGAATGTGGGTGCCTTGCTGAAGATCTATAGCAAGTCTATCAATGTCTTTTGGTTAATGAATAATATCTGATAAACCAATGATTATTTTACTCGTAGAAGCATAAATCTGCAAAAAAATCGTAAAAATCGCAATATTTAAAAAATTTGCAAGGTTCCCGATTTTTTGGATTCCATTGACCCTACAAAAAAATCGTTGAAAAGATTTAAACGTCAAAAAAATCGTTAAAAAAATGCGGAAAATCCAGAACCCTAAAACGCGGAAAATCCGGAACCCTAAAACGCGCAAAAATCCCCAAAAAACACGTGTCTTTTTGTTATTAATATGTTCGCGTTAGTCGTTATTTTCAAAAAATTCATGAAAATGTTAAAAAAAAAAGGTAGGTTTTGTCTATTTTTCTACATTTTTTTACGTTTTTTCTTTTTCAAATCCGATTTTTTCCCCATTTTTACACGATTTTTAAAAAACCCTGATTTTTTGGTTTGCCGATTTTTTCCCCAAACGAATTTTTGCTGCTATGAAATTTTAATTTTTACTAGTTCACGTTTGCCCAGAGATGGAACAAGATTCTAAGATACTCGACTTGAATCTGTTGATAACAGACCAATTTGCAGAACTGTAACAGATGCTGTTTACTTATTAGATGAGATTGTTGGGTACGATGTTTACGATCACAAAGCTACAAGGAGTGCAGCTCAGTTTATTCCAAAAGGTGGGTATAAGCAATTCCTCAAGACAGAAGGGCTGCAGGGAAAGAGGTTGGGTATAGTTCGAAACACAAGTTTATCACGTACATCCGATGTAGCAATATCCTTTGAGAAGCATCTAGCAACTACGAGGTAAGCATAACATTTTTAGGGCAAGAAAATCTATACTTATTGTTTGAGGGCAGGTTTCCATCCACTAACAATGCCTTATCAAAAAGCTGCATTAGCACCAGGGTGTGTTCCCACAGAATTAGAAAAGGTTTTTAAGCAACGTCAGAAGCAAACACATTTTCTACTTAGAATGAACTACATGACCTCTCTTGATGTCTGATGTGTAGGAAGAAAGGGGCAACTTTAGTGGAAAATCACAATTTCAGTAATTTTTTGAGTTTAAGCCGCGAAGCTGAGTTTACCGTGCTAGGATATGATTTCAAACATGATCTGAATATCTACCTTTCAGAGCTCTTGCAGTCTCCTGTTCGCACATTAGCTGACATCATCTCCTTCAATAAACAATATGCTATGGAGGTAGAACATCTCTTTCTCACTTTGTTTTCTGCATGTTTTAATTTTTATTTTAAAATGTTTATAAGATTGTAGCTACTTTTTCTATCAGGAAAAACTTTCTGAGTATGGACAAGAGATATTCCTCCAGTGTCAGAACACATCTGGCTTGGAAGCACAGCCATATAAAACAGCCCTAAAGACAGATCGCATGCTAACAAAAACGGGAATTGATAATGTATTACAAAGGTATAAACTGCATGCCCTGGTGTCCATAGATATTCAGATCACAAGTGTTCTAGCCATTGCAGGATATCCTGGTATCAGTGTGCCTGCAGGTTACGATACAAGTGGGATTCCCTTTGGCATAATGTTTGGAGGAGGACGAGGCTCAGAGACCACTCTCATTGAGATTGCCTATGCTTTTGAACAAGCAACCAAGGTGAGGAAGGCTCCTTCATTGCGCAGACAAAAAACTCAGAGTTCTTTTTTCTTCAGAAAATATGGCAAAATTCCTTAAATCTACACAGGTGTCCAAGCTTCCCCAGCTTCATCGTTATTTCTAATGTGTAAGGCAACGGGGATTTTTATTTTGTGCAGGCTGGCAGCGTTTAAACTAAAACAGTTTCTTCTTAAAAGATAACAAGTGTCACGTAGTGGTTAGTACTCGTCTTTATAGTATTTTAGATTTAATTGAAAAAAAAAAAGTTTTGTTAATATGAATAAAATTAAATATTAATTTTGTTAATTAGTATATTAACATAATCATTTAAAAATGTTATATTAATGTTAATATTTATTTAAATTATGTAAATAATATATTAATTATTATAATGTAAATTGTAGGATAATACATACCTATATTCTAATTAATGGAATAAAAGATAACATGCATTTATATTAATATTAATAATTATTAATCTTATTTTAATTATATTATATAATAAAAATATAAAAATATATATTAAAATTATAAAGATTATAAAGATATTATAAATATCAAACAAAATAAAATGATAGTATAATATAATTAGAAAAAAAAAATGATAATTATATAAATATAAAATTTATTTAATAATTATGCTACATAATAACATGTATAATATAATATAAATTTATTATATTATATTAAATAATATTTATTGATTAGATAATATAAATTTAAATAATAATTTTAAAACTTATTTTATATTAAATAAAATATAAATGAAAAGATTATATAATATAATTATAAGAAAAAATTGAATATTAATTATTTAAATATAAAATTTATATAATAGTTTTGTTAAATAACAATATGTATAATATAATTTATTTGTAGTCATGAATTTATTTAAATAAATATTTGAATATAGACATCTCAAAATATTATACATATACATAAAAATTTAAAGCACAATAAAATAAACATATAAACATATAATATTAAATAATAAATTAAAAAACAAAAATTACATAAAAAATAAATAGAAACCTATCATTTTTACGACACATGTTGATTTGTTTATTTCTTATTACTACATTCCCAAGGAAAAGCTTCCTCTCCATACCAATATAACCAATTACAGTTTGCAAAACTGCAAAGCTACAGTAGAAGAGGGAAAAGAGGTTATATGACAATGTATGAAGAATGTTGTTATTCTTGTGTCGTACATTAATCTTTAAAAAACATAAGAATTTTGAGAGAAAGAATTATCCGAGAATTAAGTATTGAGTCAATAAATTCACAAATATTTTTTTTAAAAATAGGTAAAAAATAGGCAAAAAAATAGTTCATTTTCACTTTTCCTGAAAATCAATCAATAACACACAAAATTCTTGTCCAATGATATTGATGAAAAATAATTTTCATAATTTATAAAATTAAGTATTTTGCAAGTTCACTTTACAAAATTAAATTTTATTTTTGTTCAAACAAAATCATTGTTTTTGATTGGTTGAAAGTTAACTTATTAATAACTAATTAACTAAGAAAAGAAAAACTCATTGCAATAGTATTGCCTACGATAAGTACTAATAAATTCATAGAGTTTTCACTTATGAAAATTTAGAAGATGTTATTCAAGCTCACATATGAGTTTAGTAGTGATGATTATTTATAGTAGTTCACAATAAATATAAATCAACAAATAAAGATGGCATATGTAGTCTCATAAATTTTATAACCAATGTGATACAAGGAAAACTGCTCTCACAACTACCAATCCTTAATTCTTCAAAGCATTTCTGGAGACCCTTGTAGAAGACAATTTGCTTTACATAATTGATGATAAAGAAAAACATATTGTATCACAAGTTTTAATATTAACAACTAAAACATAGAAAAAGGGATCTGAGGTCCTAAATGCAAAGAACTTAGGATGCAAGGGGCTTTTTTCCAAGTTTATATTAAGATGTAAATCGACAACATGATTAGATTGGCTTACAACTATGAAGGTGAGCCAATAAGATCTAGATCTACATCTGATTGAAGATTGGAATGGATTGGAAATGAGTTGGAATGATTAACCTAATTAGATTATGTGCCCTAATATGTAAAATGCAAAATCTCGACAACTGACAAATGAAAATAGTAATTTGCAAGTAGATATGGGGAATGCAGAGTGATATGTACCAACCCAGAAAAAACTTGTTTCAACCACTGTAAGAGAACATAGTCACCAAGGGGCATATAAGTCCTTGATAAAGGGTCTTGACCAACTTTTGGGGTCCTCTGGTGACATATTTGAGACTCCTGTTTTTGCTTGCAAAGTTGTCAGAACATTGTCGGATAATTCTGTAACTGAGTTTTCATGGGTTGACAAAATGTAAGGCTTCAAATGCAACAATGAATAATTTGTCTTCGAACTCCTTTCAATCCTCTCTAAACCTAAGATCTGCACATTCACAAAGAGAGGAAATGTTGGGCCATTTAGGGGCTTGCCTTAGTCAAACCCTGTGTAAGTGTTCCCACTTTCCCAATGACAGTGCCAATGATAAATGGATAATTGAAGGGAAATATGAAATCACAAAGTGCTGCAACTCACCACCCTTCAATGGCTTCCTTGAAAGATTGAAGTCATACACATTACTTCAAGGATTCAGATCTTGCTTTGCTTGAATTCTTTGGAGATCTACAACAAGGGTTAGCCTTCACAAAACAATGTTAACTTGACAACATGAACTCACATACACTTTGACATGATGCTTGGATCTTGAATTGTTGTAATAAAGCTCTGAAAATGTTACTCTTGACAATAATGTTTGATAATAAGTTCTCTTTTTAATTTCCTTCTAGTTTCAAATGATGAAAAAACTAGGTATTTATAGGCATTTATCCAATTTCCCTAAAATTAGATCTCGAAAGCTGACACTTGAAATTTGAAATTTGAATGTCAAAATGCCGCCAACAACATGCCCAAAAATGGGTCCTAGCTAAGAAGGGGGACCCATATGCCCAAGGGCGTATGGGTCCTGGCTGGCCTAGATTTCCAAAACATTGAATGTCGAGGGCAATATATGAGTTGGATGCATTTATTCAATGCTTGTAGTTTATTGAAAAACGATACAAATGGGCTTTGGAATAAATAATTTTAGGGCATTAAGGGGTCAATTAGGCTCAATAATTTAGGGGGACCAAAACACAGTGTGAAATTGTTAAGGGTGACAATTTTCTATGCTACAAAATTTGAGCATATAGATCATGACAATAATTTTGTAGCTTTTTTGTTAAAAGCGAAAATCAATCATACATTTCTAAAAAAAATCTTGAGTCCCTCTACACAAACAAAGATACAATGTGTTATTATTTTGTTAGCTAACCTTTGAAGATTAATATCGCATACCACTAACATATTAATGAAAGTGAAAACAATTTACCATATTTCTTCTACAAATCTTTATCATAAAAATAGGAAAAATTTCCACCCATGAAGCCATACTTTGTGAAGTTTTGAAGTATGAAGAATTTATTGCAAGTCAACTATCAATTTGAAAGCATAACAATCATTCTTTCATCTATAACCTAGTTTTTCTAGCCTAAAATCATTTCACCTTCGTGCTTCACAAAACCATTCATTCTAGTTGTGGTCTTACTCGCTTATGTGAGGACCTTAAATATTCATTAAGATAACCCATTGATTTGGCTATGGACTTCAGTTTCTTTTTCATTTAGAAAAAAAAAAAGTCTACACTTTCCTTTCCTTTTATTTGACACCTAGTAAGGACCTCCATGATACATTATTCACATTATTCTTAGACTTGGTATATGCTTATGTTATTATATTGAGCATCTATTTAACACAATTACCATATTTGGCTGGACATAGACAAAGCACATTTTGGAGTCATCAACATCTTTTTTCTCTATCTCTCTTGTCTATAATTTTGTTTCATCTATCTATAATCCAGTGAATTTGGTTGATTTAAAATCATTGATTTAATCTTGTATCCATTATAACTTGTCAAACAAACACATGTTTGTAAATTCTTTCTTGAGAGATACAAGGTCAACATATGCATTCAAATTGGAGTTTTGTGGCAATAACATTTTAAAATCCCTCTAGTGTTCCTTTTTTTTTTTTTGTCTTTAAGTGAATGTTTTCATCTTGAGTTTGATAATTTGGATCTAAAGGTTCTTATTGTACCTTACATTGTTAGTTTCTCAATTATTTTCCATGCATTATTAAAGAGTAGTTCCTTACAACTCAAAATCATACCCTTTGTTTTTGCATTCTTTAAACCTAGACATCTTCAACATCTTATTTGAGGCTCCACAAATACTTGGCATGAATTTTGTCTCCCTCTAAAACTTTGGCATGACTATAATACTCTTAGGATGGAGGGTTTAATCTCCTCAAATACAATTATCTATTCAATTATGGGCACATATGATTATTGAAAGTGACCAAACAATTGAAATATCTCCCCTCAGTCCTAATGCAAGACACACTAGCTAGCTTGGGGGTTGGATTTGGTGGTTTGGAGCAATCACCTACCTAGCATCTAGTATGGTTTGGAAGGACTTGAATGGTATAAATTTCAATATGGGTTGTAGAGTCCAACTCTAGTTGGGTACTAGGGGTCTTGTATAAGTGAAAACTATGAAATTTTCTTGAAAATCTAGACAAATGAAAACAACAAAAATGAAAGAAAATTGTAGCAATAGAAGATTGAATGTATTGAGTGAGTAATTGATGGTTAATATGCATTAGGTTGAGGTCCATTTATAGGATAAATATTTTGCACCTTGATAATCTTGGTTGTCATTGATGTCAAAAGTATGTTTGAGTTTGTTGCAGTATGGTTGCCATTGATGTAGGAGAGTTGCTGATGTCAGAAGAGTGTTGCAGTCTTGTTGTTTGGTTGCTAGAGTCTCTTAGAAATTCTTTGCATTTCTCTGCTAATGATGCTTTTCTCCTATGATTTGTAAAGTGGCTTTATGATGTGCTAGGTCATGTGTGATCCAAGTTTCAATTCAATTAGGTTTTAAACAAATGTGTTTGTGAGTGACAATTTGAAGATTGTGTTGTTTTTGTGAAGATGCTTTCAAAAGTGTAAAGGTTGACTCTGCATTCCTTTGCGTTTGTAGATATAGATGTGTGGATTAGGAGATAATTTTTTGATGCTGTGAAGGTGCTATATCCAAAGTTTCATATCATTTGTCTTTCCATAGAGAAAGTTTGAAGTGACAATGTTCATGATTGTGTTGTCCAGTGACTAGTTTCAATGTCGATTGGCTTGCGTCAACTTGTTGTTGCATGAAATTGTGAAATGGTTGTATGAGAGTGTTCTTGTGTATCATGTGATGTTTTCTACTGCTTTGTAAGATATTTTTTGGTTTCTTTGAAATAGGCTATGGTCTAGAATGAAGGTGTTGTTGGGTTATACTTTTTCTTGGCTAACTACGGTAAGTTGAAGGTATGGACCACAAGTTTATGTTTGCACAGAGTTCAAGGAGTGTTTGAAGGTGTTGTATGGGTCATGTTGACTCATTTGGGAGAAGTGCAAGTAATGCTTAATCATTCATGTGTACCACCTATGTTGTGATGGCCGGCATACTACAAGTTTCGTATTTTCTTGCTTAAGGCCGACCTAATTTAAAAGTGCAAAGCATGCAAATTTTGTGAAGAGTATTTTGGATCAGGTTAAGCATGTGTTGGAATCTGCAAGGCATGTTCTTGGTGTTGTGTGTGGTCTGTTTGGGTCTTGCCCTCTACATATTTAATGTTGTTGTTTGATCTTTGGCTGACTTGTAATTGTAATATTATTGTTATTCGCTGACATATAATGTAATCTATAGACACTTAAAATTTTCTTGAATGATATTGCACACTCAAATCTAATTACTAACACCATTTCATCCTAAATGCACCTTCTTTTCGACTGTTTAATTGAATAATCCTAGTTATTTAATTAAATGCATCATTTTTCATCTATTAATCTAATTAATTTCATAGGTTAATTCACTCCCTTTCACACTAACATATCACCTTGTTTAATTGGATGATAAAAAATATTTAAATTAAACCCCTTTATGTCCTCTCATTTAATTGAATAATCTAAATCACTTTATTGTCACCTAACCCCTTTTCATTAGATAAATTAATTATTTAATGATAATCCTAAATTCACTTAAATTGCACAATTAAAACTTTGTTTTAATTAACTAATTCCTATTTCCCTCACCCATCCACTTGCATGGGAATATTCTCCCATTTGAGCTCCAAAAAGAGAATATTCTTTCCTAACAAACTTTGTAACAACATTTTGAACAACTTTGAAAGTGTGTTTGAATCATTGTGAGCCATTGATTGACTCCTTGATCCATTTGATCTTGTATTATGATCCATTGATGAGAGTCCTTGATCCATGTCTTCACCCCTGATTGCATCTTGACCATTGATTGATCAAATCAATCTTGAACCTTGATTCACCATTTTCTCCTATAAATACCTCACATTTTGGAGAGAAATGGATCCACAATAATTTGAGAAATGTTATGCTATTGAAATGCATCCACACTTTAGTGTTGTGCCCTACATAACTAGAACTTGAATGCATCCTATCTTATATATCATATACATCCTATCTTGTATATCAATCATGGACTAGCATACATAAAAGGAACATAGTGAAATTGACAATGTAACCAGTGGCACATTACACTACTTTGGCCAAAGTTTCATATAAAAAGTCATCCTAGATCACATACACTTCCCTAGTTCAGTTTGTCTCAAGATCATTAGTCTATTATGCATAGTTAATTCTTTCATGATGTAATATTTAACCCCAAGAACAACCTATTCCCCTTTCAACTTACATTACTACTTCTACTAGGTATTTCTCATGTATAAGCTATCCCTTTATTGGATACTCTAATCTTAGGAATAACCTATAAGCTCTCATGGCTCTAACTTATGAATATTAACTTACTAATCTAAGTATAGCTACATAAGCTTCATCTTATCACATATATTCATCAAGAAATGATTCCATTTAGGAATATTTCACAACAATAAATGGTTCTTATCAAAAGTATAATCTCATCAATAAATGACCTAAGCTCAAAACATGATTCCAACAATAAATGACTTCATTCAAAATGATAATCATATCAATAAATGAATCATTCAAAAAATATAGTCTCAACAATAAGACATCCCATTCAAGAGTGTGTAATCTCACTAATAAAAGACTAATCAAAAGTAGATTTCATCAATAAAATGACTTCATGTCAAGGGTATAAATCAATCAAATGGCAATTCCAACTTTACAAAGTAATCCCACCATGGCTCCAACCAAATAATAATTCACAAATTTGAGTGATCAACTTAATCACATAGGTTTCTTTCAACCTTAGTTTACTCTAATCCCAAGATAAATTCATCAATCAACCCAATCATGTAGGTTAATCTCAACCTAGGTGTTCCAACCAAATATCAGATAAGCAACCCAACCAAGTAGGTTAATCCCAACCTATTGATTCTAATAGTTAATCAAGTAAATATTCCAACCCAGTAGGTAATTCTTAACCTAGGGTTTTAATCAATAGTAAAGTAATGTTCAAGTGATCATCCACGTATAGATTAGTAATATGACGCCTCATTCCATCATATATTTTATACTATCATTGTCGATATTTTGCTAAACCTTATCATTCCTAAGGTTTCCCAGCATTGAAAGCTAACAGTGTTAAGTCACTTCATGACATTGGTACATTTCACGGTATACATGTAGTGTAGACTATCAATGTATATAATCATCATTATATAAACCCCTATATAGGATATATTAAGGCAATAACCTAATAGATAGGCTTCTCAAGAAAGTATCAAACAAGACCATGGGAGTAACTTGTATCAAATAACTTCTTAAATTATTCATATCCATCAATCCTAATATATAATATTATTTGATAAACAAACACATTGAAAAAGAGATAAAATATTCTTTTACTTCAAGTATGAAATACAATCTTTCCCTATACTAACAAATCCATGACTTTCACACAAAACAAATTAACATTCAATCATTCCAAGGGTATAGACCACATGCTGTAAATGCTTATTTCCCAATTGAAAAACTGATTCACTACTACGTTGCTTCCAGAATCAGCTTTCCAAGCTTCTCTTAATACTCCAACTCTCTCAAAAAGTAACTCACAAAAACTCTCTTCCTCTAACCTCACAAATACTCTTAGCTCATAAGATGAATAACCCAGACAATAGAACAACAATAAGCAAGAATGAATGGCGTCCAAATAAGAGAACGACCCCCTTATTTATACTAAAACATGAGACAAAGATGCCTATCGATTTGCTAATCAAATCAACACCTCTCAACATAAAGATCGACTCAGCTCTCATAATAAAAAGGTGACATAAATCTAAACACATACTCAGCTTACGCAACAACAAATTTACCTCTTTATTTGGCCAGCTATGGTTGACCAATTCAATATGTACATGTTCTCAAACAAGAATCGAATTGTAGGCGTAAAAGACTTCTATCAATTCAAAGAGTTCATAGTTCGATGCCAAGCATTCGCCACATTCCCTACGTTCAAGCTTACTATTTTACACAGTCATTTCTCAGTTTACTACGTTTCTAAATGTTAGCTTGTTCATTGAAATCTCACGCGACATGTAGAGTATCGACTTCATATGCAACGTCACCATAATGATTTGGCCGCACGTTTTAAATTTGCATATTATCCATATGCTATTTAACGTATACACCATATGCGTTTTCAACGCATGTTTACTTATCATTAAAACGTGATTTATCATTGTATTCAACTTAGCGCATGGCTTGCTGAATAAAGCTTCCAAGATTTAACATGCATAATAATCTCGCGCTATAATATAAGCGCTATGCATTTCATTCATATCGGCCTTCACATATATTTAATAAATCGACTTTCATTAATATATATTATATATATTATATATATTTATATATATATACACACACTTCTAAATAAGCATCAACGCTTATGTGCGTATATGTATATATATATGTATATGCAACATATATATATATATATATTTTCCATAGCAATATGATAAACAAATAATCCATTTGATACTCGAATGGTTATGACCAAGTGATATATTCATAATAATACCATATTAAATATATGTATACACATATGCAAAATTATACATATATTGGTATACCTATATGGACAATCTATTATGTCAACATATACGTGTATATCATCATATGCATATATACATATACTTCAAATACACATTTTATTACACAAAAAATCACATAAACTTGCTTATCCTATCGATAGACATATATACATACGATGCATATATACGTATATACACACATGTCTCATTGCCCTCTTGATATTCCCATGCCCATGAGTAATCCGTCCATGAACATGCGTAGGTATGTCTACCTACGTATACTCATGTGTATGAGTTATCATCGACATGCACATGCATACCAATATATACATTCTATGTATATTCATCTCATTGAGCAATTATAGCAACACAACATATGCATCAAGCAATTTAACATAAACCAATATACTTCACAATAGAAATCATGATCCTTCCTAATGCAAACACAATATACAAAAGGATGACTTACCCCCTTTCCCCAAAACTATGACCAAAAGGTACTTACCCAGTTCATGGACCAACCATTCTACCAGTGGGTATGTGCAAGCTTAGTTAGGTTTCATTAAGGGTTATCAGACCAAATCCTTCTCTTGGGTGATACTTCCCCTCCCTTCTGGAGACGTGAACCTATACCTAGATCCATCTTGACACATTTGCAACGGTAGTTAAACGTTCACATGGAACCACTTGCATCATAAAGCATTTCTATTAACAAAGCATAATAACGTTCATATTGCAATTCATAACATTCCTTCAATTCAAATCATATTCATTCATTTGAAATCTTAACATCTTATTTCATATCCACATATTTCATTTACCTAACAAACATGTTAGAGAGTCATAATTCGCATTCTTCAACATTTTTACTCTTATTGTTAAAAGTAACTTGGTAACTATAAAATAGGGTGTAATAGTTGCAGGTTCCAGGGGTAGAGTGACGCCTTTGACAGTTATAGTGACGCTATTGATGGCTACAATGATGCTATTGATTTTTGGCTACAATGACATTTTTGAATATAGTGACGCCTTTGATATAGCAATGCATTTGATGTCATTGGTTTTTGCAGAGCAACACTTTTGACTTTCGCTAGAGTGATGCCTTGGAAATATAACGATGCATTTGTAGAATAGCGACGCTTTTGATGTTCACCAGAGTGACACCTTTGATGGCTAGTGACACTTTTGGAAGGTAAAACAAAGAGCTAGATTTTAATGTTTTCTTGGATTTTTCAATTTAGTTCACTCTTTGGTTATTTACTGACTTCTAATTTTTTTTGTGAGGCTAACTGATTTTGTAGATTTTTACCCCAACTTGGTGGGGTCATAACTTTCTACTCGATGCTTGGAATTCAAATCCGTTTGCACTGTTGGAAAGGTCTCCAAGAGTACTAACTCAGACCCTAAAAATCATGCCCATGAAAATTAATTTTTAGGGATCGATGCAAGTTTCAAGCCCAAATTCCACTTCAAAGACCTCCGAAAACACGATTTACTAAAACCTAGAAAATACCATTTTAAAAAAAAATTGGATTTTTAATTTTTCTTAGTTTTGTTTATTGTGAAAGTGTTTTGACACATAGGGGATGGTATAACCCCTCATATGCTACTTCACTTCATGTTTTAGGACCAATAGACTTCAATTGGGTTTAAAATATACAATGCAATAAATCTTTCAAAGTTGGTTAAAACTAAACCCATACATCCTCAACATTGTGATATTGGTTAAAATTGAACAAATACAAACATACACTTCAGTTTGGTGCTTAAAATGAAGTCATCATTGCCTCTGTGGATTAAAAAGAATGAGTGTATTTTGTGAGTGTTTTTCTTGTGTAGACTTGTAGTGCGTATCCACTCCCCTTGTGCTTCATGTGATCTTGGGTGAAGAGAAAAACTCCAAGAATACAAAATCATTTTGGTCACCCCAAGAACTTGCTATGTATCCACTCCCCTTGTGCTTCGTGTGATCTTGGGTGAAGAGAAATAGATTTTTTCTTGTCTTTTTTAGATAAGGGCCTGCTAATGAGACACATCTCGCAATGAAGAACTCATATAAGCGACTCTTAAACAAGCACGTTTACCGATAGGCTATATAAAGGTTGCGAAATCATAAACAAAAGTAGCTTCAATCTACAGTGGGAATAGCATGTCGTGCCTCATCCTTGTCCGAACATATGGGTTGGGTAGGAACAACTAAAGTCTTAAGTGACTTATGTTTGATCTATACATCTCGGTGTTCATGATTGTCATTAAACACTTTGTCTTATTAACCAACCACATTTTCTAAAACGTTCTTTGAAAGTGAGTACATACACAAGCTTGAGGTGGTGATATACCTCTATTTGTCCCCTACATAAGTTGCATGTAAAATCATTCCTTTGGGGCATGAGGTAGGCCCACCTCAAAGAACGTACCTACTCTAGGTTGTAATTATTGTCTTTTGTGAACTTGCCAAGTGAATCTTAGAAGAAGATTTGTAAAATATCTCCATTATCTTGGACATCAAATACTTTGCTTGGTTTCAAAACAATTTAAACAAACATCAACATGTTCTTCAAATTTCAAACCCTTTGGACTTAGCGTGAATACCTTTTGAAAATTCCTATATTGCTACTTGTCCCTAAGGATTTTATCTTTAGAGGCTTCTAAATATTGGACTTATATCTTAATTCACACTTTCCAAAGTCAACATAGGATCGACTAGGGCCTTAGTCGAGCTTGATTTTCACATAATGAACTTTGTGGAATGAAAGTTGCTTAAGTCATAGACATTTTAGTTTGAACTTAATTAAGACATATTGATGTGGTAATAAAGTAATCTCACTAAGTCAAATTTTAAAACCAAATGAACGCACCACATAATGGTCTTATTTTAAAAACATATTGACTCCCAAGCAACAAAGTGAAACAAGGAATTATATTGCCAAACATTGAGTCAAAAACTCTATTATCAAAACATTGAGTTCTTAAGGTTTTTATCACTTTAGAGGTAAAGCATGTTTCTCACTACATTGGTCTTTTAAAACAAAGGTTCATTTAGGTTATCACATTTTGGGTCAAACATCTCATCCATCTTCACACATTTCACATCCCACTTCACAAACAACTTCAAAAACTTTGGACATTTCAACATTCTAGACTTAGGCTATCCTCAAATTAATCCCCTAACTTAGCTATTTGTGTGTAAATGAATCCTTTTCCATACACTTAGTTGAGTTAGTCATCATCCTTTTGAAATATTCTATCTTAAAGGTCACAAGTCTACCTTTAGATTCACAAGTTCATTAGCACCTTTTATCCAAGACATCAAAACATCAAACCTTTAAGTCTAAATTGTTGTCCAAAAGTTTAGAAAGTTGATCCCCCATTTCACTCGCCCTTTTCATCATCCACTCACATCATTGGTCCAAAACATCTTAGAGGGCCCCTTTTATCTAAATTTGAGTCAACTAGAGAGTTCCAACACTATAAATCTCAACACACCTATCCCATAGTTGACCCACAATTTATGGTTACAACAAGATCACAACATAAGAGAAACATGGAGAACACCAAAACCACATCTACCACAAGTGATACTATCCAACAAGAATTCAACCCTAGGAACCACTCTACCCCATCATAACAACCACCTAATCCACTAGACATGGGGTATGAGGTAGAAGATGTCACCAACAACCCACTTGAGCTCACTAAGGAAGAACTCCTTGAATATCAATAAGATCCTAAAGAAAACCACATCATTAATACTTTGATGAAAAAGAACCCTACACAATACATGCTAGCTTTGGAAAAGGAAGGGGCTAAAATCCCTTCAACATTTGACTTTGACACAATTAGGGAAAAAACCTTAGGGAATGTGGCTTCAATTCCTTCAACTTTCATCACACAACCCTTGGCACAAGGATTGACTCAATCTATAGTTCAACCCACTTCATCAATTGTCCCAAGTCAAACATCAACTTCTAGTCTTGCAACTAGAATTGGAAACAACCTTGGTCTCATTCCCAATTTAGGAGGCAACACGCTTTTGGGTATACAAGACTCCACTCTTACCCAATACATAAATTGGACACCCACATTTAGTGCCCAACCACATTCTTCCACCACCATCCCCCAAAACCCTCTACATCCACATATACCACTTAAATTCCATAACACCACAACATCCTCAAATTTTCAAGTGCAACCATCTTCTTCCAATACCATGTGTTGGCCTTGTTATTGCACTAAAAGGTCGACTTGTCAATGCTCGATACAAGCGTAAGATAAGATCCACGAGAGGTGATTAAACCATATCACGAATCCCAAAGGGTGGCACTAAACAAACAAAGGGACCAAGGGTTCACACTTGCAACAACCCCCCTCCCTAGCGCGATCGTAGGATTCGAACCCGTGACCCAAATTTGATACCAATTGTTGGCCTTGTCATTGCACCAAAAGGTCAACTTGCCAATGTCTGATACAAGCATTAGATAAGATCCACGGGAGGCAGTTAAACCATGTCATGAATCCTAGAGGGAGGCGTTGAACAACCAAGGGGACCAAGGGTGCACACTTGCAACACCATGAGGACCCAAAGTGTGCCTAATGCTACACAAAGTAATGTGATCCAAGTACCCCAAGTAGAACAACAAGGGTAAGTAAACACCCTCACACAAGGTCAACCCTAATAAGCAATTCCAACCACCCCGTTGACACATCAAAACAAGTGGTTCCACACACCACTCAAACCAACCCATCAACCACATCAAATCCATCTGTCATGAATCCAAATCAAGGAAACCCATTTGTCACGAATCCCATCAACCAAGGTAAAACCTTCGACCCAAAACAAGATCAACAAGGGAACCCTCAAAAAATCAATCAAGGGAACCCTTCCAACCAATTAACCCAAGGTCTAAATATGCCATTGATATCACAACAACAAATGGTATCATCATCTTTACCATTGGTCCTCCAAGCCATGAAAAGTCAAATGGGGCCCCAAACCTACTATTCTCCATCCCAATCGCCAATTTAACAAGGAATGATAGCACAAAAGTACCCCCAAAAACTCACCACACAAAAACCATCTCAAATCAACCCACAACCCACTCATACCACGAACACTCAAAATCCATCTCATGTATCACAACATCAAATCACTTCCACGTTGCAAGAACAACAAGCTCAAGCTCAAGCCTTGCAACATCAACAAGCTTATCAACAAGTGTTGCAAACACAACAAGCTCAAGCTCAAGATTTTCAACAACAACAAGCCCAAAAACAAGCTTTACAACAACAAAAAGCTTATCAACAAGCATTGCAAGCACACCAAGCTCAAGCACAAGCCATACAACAACAACAAGCCTTGATTGCACAACAAAAATAATAACAATCATAACAACAAGCGTTGATCACACACCAACAACAACAAGCCCAACAATAAGTGTTGCTAGCACAACAATACACCCAACAACAAGTTGTCGTGCAACAACAACAACATGGCTTGTACTACAATCCTCAACAATACACTAATGCACAACAAAACATCATAAATACCAATGCACAAGGAGCATATACACCTCCACCACTATCACCATCATACACGCAATATCAAAATCCACCCTATACACCATATAACACCCCTCTATATCAAAATCCCACCTACAACTCATCAACCATCCCACCATATAACACATATGCTAACCCACCAAATCCTTAAGATGATTTGGCATCACAAATTAATGCACTCACACATCAGATCCAATAAATTAAAATGGGTAAAACAAAGAAACCACATGTACAACCAAACATTTTTCCATGCCCCTTTGATCGAAACATCATAGTGATACCTTTCCCACTCGGATTTGAAGTCCCAAAAATTGATAAATACAAAGGACAGGGAAATCTGGTGGCTCACATCAAAGAATCCCATGTAATGTGTATGGAGGTGGCTTACAATGATTCCTACTTGATACGCCTTTTCCCATGCAGTTTGGTGGGCCCAATGATTGATTAGTTCTCCCAGTTGCCTCTGGGAATTAAAAACTTCGAAGAAATAATCAATAGGTTCATAGATCATTTCTCCTTCAATCTTGACATGGATGTGAGCTTGGAAGAGCTATACACCCTCAAACAAAACAAGGGTGAATACTTTGCAAACTTCCTACAATGGTGGAGGCAAAGAGCTAGAAAGAGCAAATGATCTATTCCCGAGGATCAACAAATAGGAATCATCATTGCCAGTGTGGACACAAACATATCTTTTCAATTGAAAATGTGACGTGTCACTACATATGAAGAGCTTATCCCTAGGGCCCTTAACATCAAGAGATCCCTTATTGCACAAGAGAACACATAAGCTTGGGTAAAAGCACAAAGTTGTGTCACACTTTTAGCCAAATAAATAGTTTCGAGCGAAACATTTTCGGATGGGAAGGTTTCAGCTGAATAGGTTTCGACCGAAACCACATGGCCTATACATGGCACATAGGGTTTCGGTCGAATAGGTTTCAGTTGAATCCAAAAAAATATTTTTTCCCCTTTCCCACTTTGAAGTTGGCTTATTTATGTGTGGGGTTTCTATAGAAAGGGTTTCGACCGAAACCCCGTCTACCGAAACTGTCTATGTGGCATCCTAGTTGGCAGCTAACTTAGCTTTCTCAATTTTTTTTGAAATTTTCAACTTCAACTAGCTATTTCTTTAGTCAGGATGATGTTTTAAAAAAGAAAGAAAAATACCCTTTTGTAGATCTTGGAGTGCTGAATCCGAATATGTAATTTTGTTAATATTTTGTTTAGTTTTAATATATTTTATTTTTAAAATAATGCAAGTAGGTTGTTAAAGTTAAAAAAGAGGTTGCTTAGAAATTAAAAAAATAGTAAAACATATTAATTTAAAAAAATATATATATGGTGCACTAGAGGAGAGAGTCCTCTTCAAAAGGGTATACTTTGTTTTTTTAAAATGATAAAAAAAATAGACAATAGTTGACGTCCCATGAAAACTGTCAAATTCTGACAAGTTTGACTTTAAAACGCTATTACAAGAAAAATATACATCAATTTTTTTAATTTTTTTTCCATGCACTAGATATTGAAGTTTCCTATTTGGAGAAAAAAAATCAGGAAAAAATGAAGTTTTTTTCAATTTGTTTCTTGACATCCCGTGAACATCACTTTTTTTGAAATTTTCAACATTCCAAAATTTGTTCTTAAATTGATAAAAAATAATGAAAACAATTTTTAAATTTTTTAAAAATTACAAGAATAAACTTCATCAAAAGTTCTACATTTTATTAGTTTACATCATTTTTAAATTCAAAA
The DNA here is from genome assembly GCA_007115665.2 of Sequoiadendron giganteum. Lineage (NCBI taxonomy): Eukaryota > Viridiplantae > Streptophyta > Pinopsida > Cupressales > Cupressaceae > Sequoiadendron > Sequoiadendron giganteum. The sequence continues at coordinate 439,718,674 of CM021102.1, read as the reverse complement.
CAAAAGACCACTTTTATGTGGTCGAAGTTCAATTTGTTTTTGTTGTTGGCCGATTCCTTTATAAAGTGTGACACAGGTTTGTGTTTTTACCCGCTTACAAGGAAAACTAACCATCTACTAGTTCTAATGACAAGCCCCACTTTTGGGCCAAGAACAAAAATGTTACTAGTGATGGTGTCGTTGATGCAAAGGTAGTCCTCAATGCTCCTAGACAAGCAACCACCCAACCCATGAACACACAACTGCCAAAAAATCAACCAATGATCAATGCTTCAAACACTCAATGTGTACCATAAAGAACAAACATTGCTTCTAAATGACAATTCACTCTCTTAGGGGAACCTATGGAAGATGTGTTGAAGAAGTTGATAAAATCTAACCTTATCACACTCCCAAATTTCTCAAACTATCAAGAGCCACAAGTCAAACCTCCTAGTTATAGAGAAGATCATTTTTGTGAATTTCACCAATATAAAGGTCATAACACAAACAAAAAAAATAGAATTAAGCATCTAATCCAAGATCTTATTGAACAAGGAGACATTAATGTTGATAAGAAAATTGGGAATGACAATCTAAAAATTTACACAAGCCCTATGCATGATCATACAAAAGAAAAAGATTCAGGAAAGGCATCAACATCAATTAATGTAAACCATACCCATGATACCATGGTGGGACATATTCATGTTATTCATTCATCACAACATGAGGAATTAGACATGTATCAAGATACTGCTTTAAAACAAAGTCCAAACCAATCAACGGTGTCTAGCAATATTTCATACCATAATGACATCAAATATGTATCAGATTGTGATATCTATCCCACATATGACTCAATTATTGGGCATATTGAAGAAGTTCCAAAGGAGGAAGAAATATCCCTTATTACACCCATACCTACCAAAAGTTGCGAAGAGTCTTTTATTGATGATGTATCATCCACCCAAGGATCATGTCAAGAGGAGGCTCTTGAGGATAACGAAAGTTGCTCCAAATCAAGTAAGGATCAAGAACCCCTATCCTTGGAGTTTCATCAAGAGCTGAGGGACATCTTCCAAACAATTTTAAACTCCAAAGATATCCCCGATATCACCCTTGAGATGTTTCTTTTTTATGGACATATAGAAGTTCTTCATCCAAAACAAGAGTCTCCCACTCTTGATATTCCCACACAAGAGTAAACAATTATTGAGATCCTTGTTTCTTATAGTGATTGTGTATCATCAACATCTTTTGAGTCAGTACCAACATATTTTGGAGTAGTATCAATAGATAATGATGTCATAGAATCAAAGCAAACAATTAATATTCCTGAATAGCAGGAACCCATTGCAATATCATGTGTTCATGACAAGTCATATTCAGTGGCTTTGGATTAGAGGATATATTATCAAGGAAAAGGATTAGGTATTGATAATACCTTCACAATGCTAGGGGAAATCTTGTCTAATGCAAACATCAATATGGGGGGCACGAAGGATCCTTATGGGGAAAATATTGTCAACACTACAACTAGTCATATCATGAATCGTCATCCACCCATCATCTCATACACAAATTGGGACCAACATAAAAAGAAAGATCCCTATCAAAGCAAGGAGAAGATCATCAAATAAAATGAAGCAGTAAAGAAAAAATGGCAAAGAAAATACAAATGGATACCAAAGAATACAAAATAAAATCATCCCAATCATACTCCATCAGTCAAAGAAATTATGGGGAAAATTCAAAAAGGGAAACGTATCCATTAAAGACGTCCTCAAATACAAAAGCAGGCTTCTCAAGTGATGAAAAATGTATATCAAGTAGTTGGTCCTAATTCCACTCAAAGCTTCGTTTCCACCCATCATCGCTCATATTCCCAACTTTGGAGAGTCAAAGGTTCCAAACCATCAACCAATACATCTCATATTCCTTCATGCATGCCACCGTCCACTCCATTCATGATATCCAATTCTTACATTGACCTTGTGTTGGAAACTACCCTTCATCATAAGGGTTCTGAAAGCACTCTATCACGATGTGTGCATATAGACAAGGTTAATTTTGATACCAACAAGGTAGATAAAATTTCTCAAAAGTTGCATTCAAGGCTCATATCTTAGCAAAGAAGATTCTTCAAGTAGGGTATCATTGGCACGTTATGATATTCCCACCATCTATCCAATCCGGCTTTATCCAAATATTTCAATTTATCTTGATCTTGACAAATATTTGGCATATACTTCAGCTCTTCTCATGGAAAGCTCTTGATAGGCTCTTTATCACATTGTCTCATGAAGTCCCATAGCCCATATCTAGCATGATAAACTCTGTTGAGCTCTTCACATATACATTACCTATCTTGGTTTGTTCATTGAGCTATGAAACATTACTAGACACTGGGGGTAGGATATTGCACTCTTGTTTTTAAAATAACTCTTGATCCATGTCTTATATCTCATAACGTGACATTGACATCGTGACCTAGGTATCGTTTATCTCAAAATCTCTCAAAAAATCCCAAACATTTGAAAACCTCATCAAAATCCCAAAATATTTGAAAATCATCAAAGTCCAAAAACATTTGAAAATCATCAAAATCCAAAAACACTTACAAAATAAAAAATTCAAAAAGCATCAAAATCTTGTACAACCAAAATCCAAAAACATTCAAAAATTTGTAAAGTCAAAATCCAAAACATCCAAATCATCATCAAAATCCCTAAATAGGTCAAAACATCAAAAAAAAAATGCATTACCCTATCGAACTATGTTGTCTCTAAGCTTGAACATAGGCAAGGCCATCACTAATGTTCCCTCAAGACACTTTAGGTTAGTCCTTAGAAGTCCATCACAATAAATTGACAATCCATCAATTGTTCATATCTCATCAATAAATGATTACTAGTCAAAGTCAGTTGAATTGTGTGGTCTTTGCATGTATAATGTAGGAAAGGATAATCTTTGATAAGCCCCCAAGGCCCTAGGTTAGTCCCTTTTATGTCTTGGTCAAAAATCAGAAAACACAAAAACATTTGAAAATTTGAAAACTCAAAACATTGGAAAATATTCAAAAAATCCTAAATAGCCTCACAATACCTGAAAACCTAAACATTCACATATACCAAAAAAAGAGATAAAAAATAGCCTCAAAACATTGCAAAACATTGAAATATTCCAAAAAGTCTAAAACCACCCATCCCATCTTACTTTCACTCACAATAAACTTTCATCCATAATAAATCAATTCTCACACTCACCCTTAGGTAATACAAATGGAAAGCAAGTACAACAATCAACAAAAGTAGAACTTTTAAATGCAACAAGAAATCAAACTCTTGATCATTATCAAACATGTCAATCAAACATTATATCCATGAACTTTCAAACAATCTATCAACTTTCCACCATCCAAAAACATGTCCTAGGATGCATCCTTCCTATAATGGGAATTATCATTGGAAATCATTTTAGATAATTATCCTCAAAACACAGTACACCTTTTGGCAAGAGTTATAAACAACATTGACTATTTGTTCATTTTGATCTTGTCTTGTGATTTATCTTGTTGACCTATTCTAAGAACCTCTCAATGATGTCTATCAAAATGATTTATAGAGAAAGGAATGGGGCATCGATCATTATCTTTCGTTTGTTGTGCCTGTGGAGTTTTCTTGTAAAATAATCTTGGCGAATACTTGCTTAGTTGTGTGTAGAGAGGTCATTTTGAATAGATTGTTGACTAGTGTGTATGCTCTTTTCTGAAATATTCTAAACTTTTAAAATACATTCCAATTAGGTTTCCATATGTCAAGGTGTGAACAAGTATTATCCTATTTGTTTGCAGAGTCAAAGTCCATTGTACTAGATACAACACCATCTTGATTATCAACACCTTGATGCATCGTGTCTATGTGTTATATCAAACATAAGGAATGATGAAGTATCCCAATCCCTAAAATGAGCATATCATCAATCTCATCACCATATCTAATAGTCTCAAAAACTCATAGACTTGTTGGACTTCTGAATCAATCTCAAAATCAATGGTTAATCCATATCATTCTTCTATCTCTACTAAAATTTCTATCCAAGTATCAAATCTGTGCAATATATATCAAAATCTACATGAGGTTACCCATGACCGATGATTGTCTATACATCATATAATTTTTCTACATCAAATATATGATCTTTCTAAAGAAGTATCTTTAGTCTTCTTTGAGTTGAACCTATGTTCAATCCTTGTCGTGATCTCGACCTGAAAATTAAATTTCCACCTGATCTCTTGAGGGGCAGGGTACCAGCTTAATTCCTACCACTGGGGCAACAATGGGGCATCCAATTTTGTTTGTTTGTTTGAATGTTTGATTTGAGCAACAATATTAATCTGAAAAGTGTCAGTCTTTGAACCAATGTAATAGGTACCTTACTTCAAAGAGGGGAAAAATGTAGACACTTAAAATTGTCCTGAATGATATTGCACACTCAAATCTGATTACTAACACCATTTCATCCTAAATTTACCTTCTTCTCAATTGTTTAATTGAATAATACTAATTATTTAATTAAATTAATCAATTTCATCTATTAATCTTATTGATTTCATTAGGTTAATTCACCCCCTTTCACATTAACGTATCATCTTGTTTAATTGGATAATGCAAATTATTTAAATTAAACCCTTTATGTCCTCTCATTTAATTGTAATCTAGATCATTTAATTAAATGTCACTTAACCTCTTTTCATTAAATTAGTTAATTATTTAATGATAATCATAAATTCACTCAACTTGCACAATAAAAAAATTGTTTTAATTAACTAATTCTTATTTTCCCTCACCCATTGACTTGCATGGGAATATTCCATTCAAATATTTTCCCATTTGAGCTCCAAAAATAGAATATTCTTTCCTAACAAACTCTATAGCAAACTTTTTAACAACTTTGAAAGTGTTTTAGTTTGAATCATTGTGAGACATTGATTGACTCCTTGATCCATGTGATCTTGCATTCTCATCCATTGATGATAATCCTTGATCTATTTCTTCACCCTTGATTGCATCTTGACCATTGATTGAGCAAATCAATCTTGACCCTTGATTCACCATTTTCTCCTATAAATACCTCACATTGTGGAGAGAAATGGATCCACAATCATTTGATCAAATTTACACTATTGAAATGCATCCACACTTTCATCCATTAGAATTCTTTTGATGTATTTTTTATCCATTGTGGTTCAAATAATCCGTTTTCATCAATCTTTTATCAATATAATCTATTCGAAAGCTCATTTTATCAAAGGGATTGGGAAAGGGTCACCATTCCATATCAATAGAACACCAATCCCCTAGTGGGCTAAGGTTTGGAGTATTTAACTAGGTTTTCATTATTCATTTCTTGTTGTTTGTGTTTAAAGACTTCCTCTCGGTTAATGGTTTTCAAACATTTCATTGGGATTATTTAATTGGTTAAATATTTCTTAAATTTGTATGGATCTGGTGTATTTAGCTCATACTATTATTACACTCACATAATCAATATTAAATCATGTATATATTATAAACCTAGTTGATCCAGGTTGTGTGTCAATAGAGAATTCAAATAAGGATGTGTAATGCATTATTATATTTTTATAAGCAGCTAAAGGAGAAAGAGCAATAGTGGTAAATCTTGTCTGGATTCAATTTGATCATATTTTTGTGACAAAATGGAAGTGAAGAGTGTGCCTAACTATTGTTGGAGGTAGTGAGCCAAAGACAAAACTTATTGAAGGCTGAAAGTAGTGAGCCAAAGGAAAAAATTCTTGAAGGCTAAAAGTTGTGAGCCTATAAGCTACATATAAGACATTTGAAGAAGAGACAAAGTAGAATTTTAATCATAAAAATAGAAGTGACAAAGTAGAATGGCAATCATTAAAAGGATTGAGCCTAATTGTTAGATTCAGATAGTGGAAGGACTATCATGTTGTAATCTTTTTTGAGTTTGTTCTTAGTGCACAAAGTAGTTGCTTCCTTGGGTTGTAGCCCCAAAACAAAGTTTGCAAAGAGTTGTCACTTCCTTAGGAGTGAACCTAAACCATTTCTACAAAGAGTAATAGCTTCCTTGGGTTGTAGCCCTAAAAAAAAATTGTTATTTAATTTGAGGTTAGATTATAACAACTCATAGAAACATTTCTCATCGTGGTTTTTCCCCTTTTGGGTTTTCCATGTACATCTGGTGTTTTGTGGTTTTGTACATTGTGTTCATCTTTCATGTTATTTTTTGTGCTATAAAGTTTAAGATTCAATTTTCTCTGAAGGGTTTAAGATTTGATAGAATACTGATTCACCCTCCCCTCTCAGTATTCTAATGTGTGTTCAACAATTGGTATCAGAGCCTAGTTCCTTAAAAAAAATTTAACAAATTGAGGAAGATTTGGGATGTCTCAAGAAGGATCTCATAAGATTCCTAGGTTTGATGGCACAAATTTCACTTTTTGAAGATTTTAGATGGAAACCCATTTGTCCTCTTTGGGGTATGGTGTATGGAATTTTTAAAAATATGGATATAAACTATTCTTGCTACTCCTCCAATTGATCTAGTTGAGATCAGGGCCTATGAGAACAATGGAAAGAAAACTAATATTATCTTGAGTGGGCTATCATATTCCGATCTTGTAAAGGTAATGCATTGCAAGTTAGTAAAGGAGGTCTGGGATAAGATTAGTAGCATCTATGAAGGAGACATCAAAGTGAAACAAGCCAAGTTGCAGATCTACAAAGGCAAGTTTGAGAACCTAAAAATGTCAAAGGATGAAGATATTGTTGGCTATGTCTCTAGGTAGATGAAGTGGTCAATGCAATTAGAGGACTTGGTGAAGACCTTGAAGAATATGTGGTAGTAAAAAAGGTATTGAGATCTCTTCCTAAATCTTATAGTTCTAAAGTATCTTCTATTGAGGAAGCTAGAGATCTAGATAAAATTTCAATGGATCAATTATATGGTGACTTTATTGTATTTGAAATAAGAGAGTTTGACAAAGAAGTTCCAAAGAAGGAAGCACAAATCCAACAAGAAGGAAATTTATGAATCATTTGATCCAGATAGTGACACTAATGAAGAAGAAGCAAATTTTGTAAGGAATTTGAAGATGGATATTGGTAGGTAAAAAGATAAGCTACCTTTAAAATGTTTCAAGTGTGGAGAGGTTGGTCATTTTGCTTCTAAATGTCCCTTGAAATATTTTGAAAAGAGAAACAAAGAGCCTAGAATAAATAAGGTTAAGAAGAGTCTCTACTCCATGGAAGATTTGTGCTATGCAAAGGATGATGAATTAAGTGGTCCAGATAATGAAGATGAAATTTTGTTTTTGGTTGCTAAGAAGACTGAAGATAAATCTAAAGATCCAAGTGTTGTGTGTACTGCATTTCATGCAAAAGATGAGGCAAACTCATGGGCGATTGATAGTGGTTGCTCTAACCACATGTCAGGAGATAAAAGCAAGTTCATCAAACTGGTGAAGTGGAATGGTGGCATAGTCAAGCTTGGAGATGATACTTCAATGAAAATATATGGAAAAGGTTCTATAAGTATTGATGGAAAGCACAAGATAAAATATTTTCTTGTAGAATAGGGTACAATCAAGGTAAAAGGTATGAATCAATAGTACCAACCACCAAATACATAAAAATCAAGCTCCAAAGACCTTAGTCCAACAATGAGGCACAAATGAACATAGAAACATAAGAAATAATAGAAATATTACCAATAATTTCTATGCCATGGTTGAATCACCTTCATTATTCTTCTCCATTTTTCTTTTATATGCTTGTGTGCCCTTAGATTTGTAGTATGCAACAATAATCCTAGTTGTAATGATATCAAGATATTGAAGATAGTGGTTGTTAGGGTTGAAATAAAAGTGATAGGTCTCTTTTATAGAAAACCAAATTTGACTGAAGGGCCAAGATTGAATGATGAAGATCAATGGATGAGATTTCTTTGAGAAGCAAGTAAATAGGACTAGGGAAAAAATAGGGTTTAGTTAAGGATGGACAATGGATATTAAAAGGTAATAAAACCTTATTAAGGATGAAAATTAATTGAGGATAAAAGATAAGATTGACACACACAAATAGGTGGATGGAGTAAATTAAATAATTAAAGCAATTATTTAATTATAGAAGAAGAGGGAAAGTTGACTTTTTAAAATAACTGTTTAATTAAAAGTAGAGGAAAAGGACAAATTATTAATTAGATAAAATAATTATTTAATAATGGAGGGAAAAGTGGAAAATAATTAAATATATATAATTTATTTAATTATGGAAGAAAAAGCTAATGAATAGTTAAATAATTAATAATTATTATTTAATTATCAATAAAAAAATGATAATAATTAAATAAATAAGAATTTATTTAATTATAAGGAGAAGGGGATATTAGTGGTGTAACTAAATAAATATTTAATTAATCAAAGAAGAATAAAAACAAAATTTGGATTAATTAAATAATTCAAATTATTTAATTAGTAGAGGAATATGACCTTAGGGGATAATCAAATAATTAAAATTATTCAATTATGTGGGGGAAGAAGTGGAAAATGACGCTTGCAGGCCTATGAAATTTTTCAATGTCTACATTTTCCCCCTCTTTGATATAATGCAATTTATCACATTGTGTCAAAGAAATTCAACTTAGAACATGCCCCAGTGCAGACGAGATAGACCTATGCCCCCCTCAAAATTGTTTTTGCAAATTTTGAAAAGTTGAAAAATTATTTCAACTAGCAAGTTGGATAGTAGATAAAGCATGTATAGCAAAATGATTCAATCTCAAGACCTACAGGATAGTCACATTAGGGTTTGGGACTCAATTTAGATGCATGTAGTAAAAACCCTACCCTAGGGGGTATAAATAAGATTTTGGTAGTAAATTTGGCTATTTTTGCATTTTACCCTGAGTGAATAGTGAGATCTAAGTGAACCTGCTACGAAGTTGCTGCCAAAATGTCTCTAGTACTACACTCATCACATCACAGATTCAAAGTTAGGACCTTCATATGACCAAAGGGCTCCAGGGATGTAGTATATACACATTTCTTTCTTTGTAATTTTTTCATTTTTACTAGATTTTAGGGCTCAAAATTGAGCGAACAGATGTGGTGCACCCTGTTCACCACATCTGTTATCATGTTCAGCGCATGTGTGGTGGTTCTCTACATCCGCTTGGTGTGATGCAACATTGTGACACAAATGCATTGTGACATAGCTATTAAAGTGTGATGCATATGCTTCCTACATCGCAACTACGGTTGGGAATGATACAAGTGTAATAGAAAGCCACATTTGATAGTTTATGCGACAGTGTGATTATGCAACACAATCGATGGTTTATTCACCACAAATGATTTGTGTGACACATATGCTTGGGCATGCAACACATTTGATTTTGTATGTCACATGTGCAAATGTGTGATGCATTCGTCGTTAAGTTGGAGTTGTTTTGATAGTGCGACACATTTGTTTGATTAAGGTTTTTCCCCAATTTTGGATAAAATTTCATCTGTGATCGAGGTCAAATAGGTTTTCTTAGGGTTTTCAATTGACGGAGTTCCCTTGTGACCATAGGTGAGATATGATCCTATTTATACCTAAGAGAGTTAGCCGTCGACATTCAAATTGTGAGATCAACTTCTTGATGAGGAGAGGGACCAATTGCACTCCCTTGGGTTGTACTATGTGATATTCATGCCCATGATCAATGCTAATAGGGGACTATTGACTACATTGGCTAAGAGGTGGCACTCAAAGACCAACTCCTTCCATCTGCCTATAGGAGAGGTGATAGTTACTTTAGAGGATGTATGTTGTTTTTTGAGACTTCTGATTTGAGGAGCACATGTGTCATATGATCTTGAGCATGAATTTAGGGCAACTGAGAGGGATTTCAATCATGAGGACTTTGTAGAGCTTAGATTCGAGGAGTATGAGATCCAATGGGATGTATTGGTTGAGAGGTATGAGCAGTTTGAGGTAGTTCTATGCACTGTGATCGCAAGAATCGTCATTCTAGATCACCAAGGACATAGATCTCTCAGATGGGGATAGATTCTCATTGACATAAGAGGGATAGTATATGTGTGGGGGCCATTCCTGCTTGCTATGTTGTTCTTTTAGTTGCATGATGTTGCATATCGAGGAGTGTAGTCCATCAATTGTGGGACCATCTTGCTTATGATCTAGGCCTGGGAGCACATCATTGCATTTTGACCACTTCTAGGGAGGTAGATAGGAGTTGTGATGTCATATGTTTTCCTATATGGTGGAGTGGTCACACAGACTAGGTTTGGGGATGTTGGATACTAGCGTCATGCCATAGATTTTCTTGCTTCCTTTGTTTGGAGACATTTTTGGGATTGTTAGTCGTGGGAGGATGATGCAAATCACCTACCTTATTATTGGTGCACATGCTATCTAATTGGTTATACAATATAGTCATAACATATTATAGAGTGGTACCTTCTAGAGTGAGTGCTTAGACAGTTTGGGGAGCACCAAGAGCTACCTATGGGTACAACAGAGTTTGCATGGTTCTCATGGGATATTGGCCAATGGGGTTAGATGATTAGTGTTGTCATGACATAGTAGGAATTTGATGCTTGGAATCTTGTACAGTGGGGTGTTGGTGCCTAGTTTGCATATGTAGGCACTACACCTGAGTATGACACTTGGTGGGCCACACATAGGCTGGATCCTTTGACAAACCCCGATCAACTTGCCCTAGTGGAACAGAGGGGTAGAGGTCCACGTGGTCAGTTTAGAGGATAGGGGCGAGGAGGAGACAAAGGTCGGGGAGGAGATGGAGGGAGAGGGGATGAGGGTGTTGACAGAGGCCGAGGAGATAGGGAGGGCAGAGTTAGGTAGAGGAGGGCTCGAGGACAAAGAGTAGTGAGATGACTCTCACCGATCAGGGAGGAGGTCGAGCATGAGGGTCCTAGGGTGAAGGTGGAGTAGGAGGGACTATGGGTGGAGGAGGGACCTCATCCCGAGGGAGAGCAGGAAGAGGTGGCCATGCAGGAGGTCGATTAGGAGATGGGAGAGTAGCAGAGGATGGGATATGAGGATATGGGAGAGGGCCTCAACAAGGGGTTTCATGATTTTCCCATTTTGGGGGTTATGGAGGAGGTGAAGGGGGACAAGGTTGTGGAGTAGAGGATCACAAATTTATCAGAGTGGCTTTAGGCCGTAGATGCTTTTATATAGGAATTACAAGTTGAGCTTGGCATGCTCACCACAGAGAGAGACATGGTTGTGATTGGAAGGTAGAGGGTTTTTCAGTGGTGTCTCAATTTCATTGCAACTATTAGTGGCTTGCGAGTGAGCTAGGCTACTAGCTATTTAAGGAAAGAAAAGAGGCCAAATACTATAGATATTTGTATGAGCACCAAGTTCCATAAGTGGAGAGGGCACCATATTACACACACACACATGTAGCCATAATAGGTCACATTCACATAGATCCCAAGGTAGTGGAGGGATGTCCTAGCCTAGACCATCTCCATATGATAGACCATTGAGGTTAGGACATAGGCCTTCAAGATCACAACCACCACATGACAGACATGGCTGATAGCCTTCTTCAGGACCATCTCCCTCAGGAGACATGGGTAGCTCTGGCTAGAGCTTATTTATGATATGTATTAGACACTTATATTTTTTCATTTTGAGCCTGCAAGCTCCATTTTGAGATACATTGAGATATTGTACTGTGACATTTTTTTGAGATACATATATGAGCTGCATGATTTTGGCAACGACTATATAATTTATGTTCCTATGTTATGTAGTTTTCTATTTCATGTGATGGATTATGATGCTTATGATGTTTATGCACTTATATGGTTATGGGATTATTTTATATGTTATCATGCCTTATGGATACTTAATGTATGGTTCATGCTTATATATGATTTTCTATATGATGATGTATGGTTGAGTGCATGCATTTAATTCGCCTTATGCTTTATGATGTATGAAAATGCAATGATATGTTCATATGATATGTATGCAATGTGATATGCATGATTTCTTTTGTATATGTAAATGTGATATGTAGGAAATGAGATGGATGTAATGAGGTGCATGCTAACAATTTATAAATGTAGGATGATATTAGATGATTATGACATGTGATGCATATATGAATGCATGTATGATTCTTTATAATGAAATGCTATCTATCTTTTTGTATTTTTTGATGCAATATGGATGACCTAATATGCTTGTGATGCCTATGACGCTCTAACATGTTTATGTATGTAGGATATTTTTGTGTGTCACAGGACTCTATCAATATGTGGATAGAAAAAATGTTAGCATGGAGGGAAGGGATGTTAGCATCGGGTTAGTCAAAATGAAGAGGGATTGATATTTTTCTCGATAGATGTTAGGCTTGTATGCTTGTCATCATTGAGCATTAAATTATGGAAAAATAGCCAATAAACACCATGGTATGACATAGACCAAGGTGTGCAATGTTATTCTTTTACAAAAACAACCACTTAACATACAAATAATGCCATGACTCATAGTAGGAACCAAAGTTGCTCCAATATTTTTGTCAAGACATTCTACAAATAATAATCAAAGAAAAATAAAGCCATGAGACATCATCACTCCTCTAAATCCTTCTTGGGACATCATTGAGGTGATAGTAACATGACCAAAGATAAATCAATAAAAAGATAAGACAAATTGGACCAACAAATTCAACAACCATATAGATCATTTGCCAATGTTTGCTGATAGGATTGACAGGTTTGATTGACTGATTGATAATGCTTGGTTTCAGGAGCAGAATCCTGTCGTATAAGACATCAAGTTTGGTTTTGATCATGCAACCACTTGCATAAGGCAAATGATAGAGTTGATACTGAAAATTTCTAGTTTTAGGATGGACACGTCTTGTATAAGACAAGTGATAGGATTGTGTCTAGTTTCAAGAAATGAGGGAAGTTGTATAAGATGTTGAGTCTGGTTTTGAAAATTCTCTTTCTTGTGTAGATTGACTGGTAATTGTTGATTTGATGATTGATTGATTGACTAGGTAATTGATCGGTTTAGCTTGAAAACCTGTTGGATAGATAGTCTATTGTTTTGTGATTTGATTGAGACTCAGATGACTATTTGTGTCTAATCAAAGTGTCTAATTTATTATGCTATGGATAGCGATTGAATTGGAAAACCCTAAGGGACTGACCTAGTGCCTTAGGGGATCATCAAAGATGGATTTTCCTATGTAAAATGCACAGAGACATCGTAGTTCAATCAACCATAACCATGGATAGTTTTATTTTGAATGATGATTAAATTTAGTTGACAAACCCTAAAGGATTGACCTAGTTCCTTAAGGGCTCATCGAGGATGGCCTTGCCTACATGAAGTCGTAGAGGCAATGTAGTTTGACATCTCAAATTGATGGGACTTGACACTATTTTTTTTAGGAATTTGAAGATTATTTGGATGTTTTTGGATTTTGACATGTTTTGATTTTTTTGGATTTTTGGAATATTTCTTTTTTGGATTTTCAACATGTTTTGGTTTTTTTGATTTTTTGACATGTTTTGATTTATTTTTTTATTTTTGGCATGTTTTGATATATTTTGGAATTTTGGCATATTTTGATTTTTTTGGATTCTTGGTATGTTTTGATTTTTTTGGATTTTTGATATAATGACCTCCAATACCAAGTCTAGGATCCATTGAAAACATGAGCCAAGTACTTGCCCCTAGTTAGGTATAAGACCAATTATTAGGGATGGAATTGGATAAGCCTTATTGTGGGTGGATATGAAAGGTGAGAGACGTGAAATGTCAATCATTATCAAGCTATGGGAAGGACAACAAAGCATTATTATGGACGACATGAGGAAGCGTGAAGGCGAATTTATTATGAGTAAGGGTAGAAAAACCAAATGGAATGATGGTAGATGATGGAGTAAAGAATGACTACACATGACGCTTGTTTGCCAAGTTTTTAGTATGGTACTTATCCAAAGCGCCATTGAAGTGGTTTTTACTATTGGATGAATTATTTCTCTTTACTTTTTTTTGATTTTTTGTAGTCACACAAGATGCCTATTTGCTAGGTTTTCATCAAGGTGACATTTTTTTATTTTTTTTTGTATTTTCAGGTTTTTGAAAAGCTAGGAGTAGAATTTATGCAAGTGTAGGCTATTGATAGGATTTGAAAATGGTTCACCTTCAGGAGTAGAAAAATGATAAGCACCAGATCCATATACTGCTATTATGATGTACAAAACTATGTGAGGGGGAGAATGTTAGACCAAAAGAGGGATCAAACATGCTAATATAAGAATCTAAACTAAGATTAAACATATTAGTCTAATATCTAAACCTACACATAAAAAATGAAACTAAGATATTTTAACATGCATTAAAAAATCTATGATTACAATATTGAATGTACAAGAATAACACAGTCTTACCATCCTATAGTGGAGTGTATTTGCTTGATGTTGGGTTGTTCTTATCATCGTGAAACCTCTAAAGTTCTTGTGAAAAAGCTTGATGAGTGACTGTTTTGTTTGGTTGGTCAAAGAAATAGTGAAGCTCTATCAATGGTGTTCTTGATAGAACTTTGTTGATTCTTTGATCCTTATTTGTGAGGAAAGGGTTTTGTTATATAGAAGATGTGATATAGATGATCAAGATCATGTTGAAGAATATCTAGATCAACGATTAGAGTGTGTTGAGAGGATTTAGACATGAGAAAATTGCACAAAGTTGATTACACAATTTGGGTGATTGAGAAATAGATTGGCCAGTCAGGGATTTAGATTGATTAGTCAAGATTTAGATTGATCAGTCAAGATCTAGATGGCTTAGTTAGGAAATTGATGGCTTAGCTAGGAATTTGATTGATTAGTTAAGAACTTATATTTCTTAGTTAGAAATTTAGATTGATTAGTTAACAAATTAGATTGCTTAGTCAACAATCATAATTTACTCAATCAAAAAGTTGGTGAGGAATATGAATTAATTGATTTAATTAATTAATTCCTTTTTGGAGGTGAATGTGCAAATCATGTTTGACTTTTGCAAACAAAGTTGCATTAGTTTGATTTTATTTTTGATAATTGATTTGAATAGTTTGATTTATTTATTCAAATTTTGGAGGGAAAGTGTTGTAATTAAATTATTATTTATTAATTTAATCAACTTAGGGGAATAAGGCAATTTAGCGACGTAATTAAATAATTGACATTATTTAATCAACCAGGATGAAATAAATTGAGATTAGTACTTTATTAAATAAATGTGATTTATTTAATTGGTCTAAATGATGAAACATGAATTAATCAAATAATGTTGTTTTATTTAATCAATAGCAACGTTAGGGTTTTTAGGACTTTATTAAATAAATGGAATTTATTTAATTTATCTGAAATGATGAAAAAATGAATTAATTAAATAATGTTGTATTATTCAATTAATAGAGCAATTAGGGTTTTTGATGTCATTATGATGTGGTGTGATGTGGGGCATTGCAGGATGATTTCGAGATGATGTGAGAAATTATGAGATGATTTTGAGTTGTTTTGGGATGGTTTTGAGATATTACAAGATGATTTTGAGATATTCTAGGGTGATTATGAGATGTTCTAAGACATTACGAGATAATTATGAAATGTTACAAGATGTTTTGAGACAATTTTGAGTCATTTTAAGATGTTACGAGATGTTCCAGGATAATCTCGAGTCATTTCGAGATGTTATGGGATGTTCTGGGACAATTTTGAGTCATTCTGAGATGTTATGGGATGTTCCAATACGATGTTTAATGTTGTTTGATGTTGTTTGATGTTTTTCAATGTTGTTTGATGTTGCTCAGGGTGTGTGATAGGTGTTAGGTCAATTTTACATGTCTACATTTTGCCACTCTTTGATACAAAGTACTGGTTGCTTTGTTTCAAAGAACATTTCCCTGGTATGCCCCAGGTGCAAGATTTTCCCTAGTATGCACTAGATGGGATAGTTTGGTGCCCCCTTGAGAAATTTGGTGAAAATAATGGATAACAAACAAAATTTTTTGATAAGCTGATGTGATGCCTTAAGTGCAAGGACTAAAAAAAGAAATGTTAATTAGAAGAAAATGTTGGTAATATTTTCCCTAGTATGCGCCAGATAGGATAGCTTGGTGCCCCCTCGAGAAATTTGGTGAAAATTCTAGATAACAAACAAATTTTTTTGATAAGCTGATGTGATGCATTAAGTACAAGGACTAACAAAAGAAATGTTGATTAGAAGAAAATGTTAGTAATATTGATAAGATATAAGAAAGTGGTTGATATTAGTCATTGATGAGTTGCTTTTTCTTTTCTTGGAGGCTTCATAGTTTGAACAATCTTGTTTGATGTAGCAAACAAATACGATTCACTAGGGTATTAATGAACAAGGTGACTTTGTATCAATTGCATGGACTTTGACTCTACAAACACAGAGTAATTTTTCTCATACCAAACATATGGAAACTCTATTAGAGTGTACGGGTGAGAATCTTTAAAACTTGTCAAACCAATAACACAAGAGGTATTAAGAATCTAACATGCCACTACTACACGAAATGCATTAAGTGCATTAAGGTGCAAGATTTTCCCTAGTATGCGCTAGATGGGATAGCTTGGTGCCCCCTTGAGAAATTTGGTGAAAATTCTGGATAATGAACAAAATTTTCTGATAAGCTGATGTGATGCATTAAGTGCAAGGACTAACAAAAGAAATGTTGATTAGAAGAAAATGTTAGTAATATTGATAAGATATAAGAAAGTGGTTGATATTAGTCATTGATGAGTTGCTTTTGCTTTGCTTGGAGGCTTCATAGTTTGAACAATCTTGTTTGATGTAGCAAACAAATACGATTCACTAGGGTATTAATGAACAAGGTGACTTTGTATCCATTGCATGTACTTTGACTCTACAAACAAGGAGTACTTTTTCTCATACCAAACATATGGAAACTCTATTAGAGTGTATGGGTGAGAAGCTTTAAAACTGGTCAAACCAGTAACACAAGAGGTATTAAGAATCTAACATGACACTACTACACAAAATGCATTAAGTGCATTAAGGTGCAAGATTTTCCCTAGTATGCGCCAGATGGGATAGCTTGGTGCCCCCTCAAGAAATTTGGTGAAAATTCTGGATAACGAACAAAATTTTCTGATAAGATGATGTGATGCGTTAAGTGCAAGGACTAACAAAAGAAATGGTGATTAGAATAAAATGTTAGTAAGATTGATAAGATATAAGAAAGCGGTTGATATTAGTCATTGATGAGTTGCTTTTGCTTTTCTTGGAGGATTCATAGTTTGAACAATCTTGTTTGATGTAGCAAAAAAATACGATTCACTAGGGTATTAATGAACAAGGTGACTTTGTATCCATTGCATGGACTTTGACTCTACAAACAAGGAGTACTTTTTCTCATACCAAACATATGGAAACTCCATTAGAGTGTATGGGTGAGAAGCTTTAAAACTTGTCAAACCAGTAACACAAGAGGTATTAAGAATCTAACATGCCACTACTACACGAAATGCTTCAAAATGAATTCCACACATAGAACAAAGCAAGTATTCGCCATATTAGTATAACAAAAATATCCAACAAGAAAAAAACTAAAATGACACTTAGTTGCCCTCATTCCTTCCTCTCTAAATCCTTATGGACATCCTCGAGAGATCTTGGGAATGAGTCAATAATGTAAATCGAAAAGATAAGAATACAAAAAGATAAAAATAATGTTGTTGTATCACTTGCTCTATTTGTTATGGGACTATTATCTAGTGTTGATCATGTCTATCATAGGAATGGATCCGTTAAGACATATCTCAGGATATTGTTGGGAATTTTCAATAGATAGGAAGTTATACTTGGCTTTTTTCTTGTCTGCTTGCGTTCAAATCCTTGCAATTGTTTGCTTAAAAGTTCTAGCTTTTGATGTTTGCTTTGTT
This sequence comes from Sequoiadendron giganteum, assembly GCA_007115665.2. NCBI lineage: Eukaryota > Viridiplantae > Streptophyta > Pinopsida > Cupressales > Cupressaceae > Sequoiadendron > Sequoiadendron giganteum. Next base: position 439,700,664 of record CM021102.1, on the reverse strand, counting down.
TATTTGTCTATTTTGTCAAAGGGTGAGTGTGATGATTTATTTATTATGGATGGACCTTTATTATGGAATAGGTGATGGTGGAAATAGGCTTTTTGATGTTTATTTGATGTATTTTTTTGTGTTTTCAAGTTATCTGAATGTTTTTGTTTTGTCGATTGTCGAGGAGCTATGACGAGGATTCAGGGAGCCTCAAATAACATGGATACATTTTGAGAGTTTGGATGTCCTTTAGGCATCAATTTCATAGTGTTTACCTTATTGCTTCTCATTTTCGGCTAGTTACATTCTTGTATTACGTGTACACAGTTTCTTGAAGTCAATATCAATTTTTTTGTGATTCTTGAGCACTTGCATCATTTTCCTCACCTTTGCAAGGTCAGTACCTTGCACTTGAAATTGAAACCCTTGCACTTGCCATAAAACCTCACACTTGACTGAAAACTTTGCCCTTGTTTTATGCACTTGACTTAAAACTTCGTAGTTGACTAAGAACCTTGCCCCTGACATAAAACCTCACCCCTGACATAAAACCTCACACTTGACCAAAAATGTCACTTTTTTTTCCTTGCCCTTGACCTAAAAGCTCACACTTGCCTTAAAAAATTGCTTTTGCTTGCTTTCTTTTGACCTAAAAACTTGCACTTTCCTAAAAAGCTCGCTTTTGTTTGCTCCGTGACTTGTAATTTTTACCCTATCTTCAAACGACCATATCTTGGTCATATGGAAATATTTTTTAGTGCTTTTAAAAAAAAATGGGGTAGAATTTCATGATCTTTGAAATAGTGTAGGTGGTTTTTAGTTTTCATATAGTTAAATTTTCCATTGGTGTCGTGGGCTTGCATTTTCCTTTGTTTCATTTAAAGCTTGTTAGCATTTTCTTGTTGTCATCCTAAATTCCATTTGTCATCATGTTTTGTATCATTTTGTTTTGCTTAACATGTTCACAATGAAACCAAAAAATCATGGGTTAAAATGATTGTAGGTGGTCCTCAAACCACTGCAGTCGAGGGAGAGACAACTTTGTGATCTATTTGATCTGATTATCGGTTTCATGGGTTTTACTATTTTGTGAATGTTTTTGGATTTTGGATTTTTTTTGGATTTTGTATTTTTTACTAAGTTGGAAGAAAGCTTGATAAAAATATAATGGGACTGACCTAAGGCCTTGGGGGGTTGATCAACCTTGCCTACGTTGTATACATAGAGACCACGTAGTTCAACCGTTTGACTCAAAGCATAAACTTGTTTTTGCGATAAAAAATACTAGATTAATATTCCACTTATGTGTCTAGAGGATATGTTGTGAGAAATATACTTGAACTAGCTATGGGATTCAAGAAAATGTTGATATCTTAGACTATTTGAGTGAAGGAATAATCCAATGATGTTTTGTTTTTTATGTTTTTAGATGATTTTTTATTTTTGATAATTTTAATTTTTTTTGGATTTTTACCCTTTTTCCTAGGGTGTAAGATGTATAAGACTTGGATTTATACTTCACTTTGATTTTCTAGAGGATATGTTGTGGAAAATCTTACTTGAACTAGTTGTGGGGTTCAAGCAACTGTTGATATCTTAGAACTTTTGCGCGAAGGAATAATCTGAGTTGTTGGCATCTTTGAAGGTTACCTTGGTAGTGTGCTGGTGGTAGACTTTGTTGTTGGTGGATTTTTACCCTCTTTATTGGGGTGTAAGATGTTAAAAACTTGGATTGATACTTCACTTTTCTTTTCTAGAGGATATGTTGCAAAAAAGCTTACTTAGACTAGTTGTGGGGTTCAAGCAACTGTTGATATCTTAGAATTTTTGAGTGAAGCAATAATCCATGTTGTCATCATCTTTTAAGGTTACCTTGGTAGTGCATTCATGGTATAAATTGTTGTTGGGATAAATGCCTAGATCACAATGTGAGATATAAGACATAAATCAAGATTTATTCTGAAGCAACATGCAAGCATTTTCCCCCTAGTGTCTAGCAATGCAGGTGATGGATTATCTTGTGATAAGATAACATGTTTGGATAGAGTATGCCCTTTAGACAATGCCTCATGGATTAGACAATGCTGGATAGAATAGGATCAATGATAGGGACCCATGTCGAGATGTTTTCCATAAGAAAGTGTAAAATTTATACCAAACATTTGTCAAGATCAAGATAAGCTGGATTTGGATAAAAATGGATTAGATTCATTATGGATAGGTTGAGATGCTTCCACTTGAAATGGTGCATGTAGATGCTTGATTATACACATGACAGATGTTTTCTAGGTTTTAATCATGGTACTTGTCCAAAGCACCACCATAGTGGTTTTCACTGGAGGACAATTTTCCTCTTGACTATTTTTCTTGATTTTTTCTGATTTTTGATGTCACACAAGACACCTATTTACTAGGTTTCATCATGGTGACAATTTTTTTTGCTCATGTTGAACCACCTGGTGGTGCTGATGTAGATGATGTTGGTGCTAATATGGCCATTGTTACTGTTATGACATGCCAATGATATCCTACTTGGAGGAGTTGTTTTGCTAGGATGTGGGTGATTGAATGTAACCCTTGGAAATGCATATCTTCCTTGTTGATACTGGAGTTAACCTTACCTTGATGTGCACATCACAATAGAGTTCCCTTAGATTCCTTATGATAAAGAGTTGCTACCAACACATGGTAAATGTGAGATTTGGATATCATGGATGAAAAAATGTATTGGGGGATATGATATTTAGATGGATTGGTCGACAGTTTGGAATCTTTGACTCTCCAAACTTGGGATGATGAGCAATTATGGGTGGATATGGAGATTCGATTGGGAACAATGTCTTGATATACTTTGTAAGTCCTTTTGAAGCTTTATTTTGTATTGCTGGACATCTTTGATGGATGAACTTCCCTTTTTGATTTTTCCCCATAGTTTCTTTGACTAATGGAATTTGATAGCGATGATTTTCTTTCCTTTTCTTTTGTATCCATTTAAAATTTTCTTGTCCATTTTGCTTTGCTAATTCTTTTGTTTCAATGACTTGTTCCTTTCTTTGATATAGCTTTTTCTTTTGTTGTTGGTCCCAATTAGAGGGTTGAAATATGAATGGATGACGATTCATGGCATGACTAGTAGTATTGTTGGTAGGAATTTCATCATAAGGACCCTTCTTGCTCCCTATCTTGGTGTTTGTATTAGATAAAGTCTCCCCCAGTATTATAGAGGTATCCTTGATATGTTTATCTCCCTTAGTTGTTGAATAACCAAGACGTTGATGCTTAGAATTTCCAATAATCTACACTGGTTATAGGATTTTGTGTTCATGTGGTATTAGGATTCCCTGTTCATGTGGTTATAGGATTCCCTGTTCATGTAGGGCTAATCCTCTGTCTTGACATTGAATCCGTTGAGAGAGTTTATTTGCAATGTGATATGTCTCACTTTGGAAACAAGGTGCTAATATTTATTTGCTCTATTGCAGATCTTTAAATATGGTAGCTTCCTCACTAATAGGCTCCTTCGATGTTGGATACCTTCCTGATTGATATTTTTCGGTCCGATCTTGTAAAATCTATCAGATTTTAATGCTTCTTCAAGAGGTGTTTTTGATTTACTATCCACAAAAAAGTCTCCCTCATGATTCATTTTTGATATGCCTTCATAGGATATTTTTTATTCACAAATTATATATAAGTCTTCTTTATGATCCATTTTTTATATGTCTCCATAGGATGTTTCTAAATCACAAATTATGTATAAGTCTTCTTCATGATCCCTTTGTGATGTCTCTAGCTTCTGCTATGTCTTGATCTTGTGTACAGATGTTAAGAGTAGGAGACTCTTGTCCTTTGGTAATGATATCAAGAGTATGAGACTGCCATCTTAGATGAAGATCATCTACATGTCCATTAGGAGTAAGCATCTCATGGGTAGATGTATGTGTGCTCAGTATATGGAAATCTTCTTCTTTTGGAAAACCTTGGAAGTCTTGGAAGATATCTGCCAAGTCATTGTAGTATTTTGATGGTAAGGTTTCTTGATCTTAATTTTTTGTGGTATTACCTTTGACATGCTTTTGATCACATTCTTGAAATGGATTAATTTCAAAGAAGGGATTGTTTGTAAAGGATCCTTGGCTTTCCTCAAAATGTGGACATATGGGTAATGACTCTTGGCTTAGATCTTTTGCCTTGGGTATAAGTGTTGGGTAAAGAGTCTCTTGATCATGAATTTTTACTAACATAAGATTGGATGATGGCAATATATCTTGGACTAAACCATTGCTAGACTTGGGCAATTAATTTTGATCATGCTTGGGATTAAATTCTTGATGTATGTCCTCTTTCTCACTGGATGATGTAGAAACATTTTCAATGTGATCGGTGATAGATAGCTCTTGATCATTGCTTTCAAATTTTGAGGTCGAGACATTATCATTGTTGTCATTGGTAGATGGCCCTTGAACATCATTTTTAATAGCCATTTCTCTCTGATCAATGAGGTCTTGGATGAGGTTTTTGAGTGTTGTGCATCTATTCGCTTTGTGACCCTTGATTTTGTGGAACTCACATCATTCGTACTAGTTATACCAAGGGATTTTAAATATTGGTTCACCATAAGTTGGACAATCATTGGTTTTGATAAGTTCCTATTATACTAGTTTGTGCATGATTACCTCTAAATTCTCTCCCAAAGGGGTGAATTTCCTTATTAGTCGGAAATATTTGCTCTGTAGCTTTTCTTGATTGTTTTGCTCTTGATTTTGTGGAAATCCTTGATACTTTGTTTGAGGTACATTTTGATATTGCACATTAGGTACACCTTGGTGCTGCAAAAATTCTTGATACTGCGATTGAGGTACATTTTGATATTGCACTTGAGGTACACCTTGGTGTTGCAAAACTTTTGGATACTGCAGATAGTGGAAGTGTTGTTGATGTGGATATTGAGGTGTTTGAGGATTTTCAAGATGTTGATATGTAATATTCTAACTTTACACATGGCATTGGTGATATGTCATATTTTGATTTAATTTAATTTCCTCAAGATCTCTCTCAATTTTATTTAGGGAAATTTGATGTTCTAGACTTATTCCTTGATGGGGGTTTTGAAACCCTTGATGTTGTTGCCCTACTTGATGTTGTGACCCTTGATAAGAGTGATTTGGGTAATAGATTGACATGTTTTGGGGATGTTTTGATACTCAATACCCTATCAAAAGGTCACTTGGTTTATATGCTCATGGGACACTTCCATCATTTATGGTGTTTGTTAGAGATCATGAAGTATGTATGTCTATTGCCATGCATGAGGTGGTAACATGAGTCTTTTGGATGCTATGTCTACTTTCTCTTCCTCTTCATCTAATATGATTGATGTGGTGAGAAACTGGTAGGGTGTTTCATTTTTCTAAAATATAAAGGTTCTCCAGCTGTTTATGATATCAGTTTGCTCACCTTCGATGTATGTGAGACTAGGTTGAAGGATCGATGCTACAAGGTCCAGTTGCTGAACTAGGTTAGTTGGTCGCCAGATGGTCATAAAGTTGGATGGTGTTATGGGATGGTTTTTTTGAAGCTCAAGACCCTAGGGTTTGAGTGTTTTTTAGATTGATACTACTTTTTCAAAATCAAAATGTTGAAGAACTAGAGTCAATATTTCACTTCCTTGTCCAAAGGATATGTTGTGGGAAAGCTTACTTGTACTATCTATGAGTCCCAAGTAATTGCTGATACCATGGACATTTGAATGGAGGAATGAACCTAATGGTTTGTTTTATTTTGATTTCAAATAGGTAGGATGGAAATAATGGATGTGGGACTATGTGACGTTTTGGATTTTCAATTTTTTTGGTTCAAACAATGATCCTATAAACAACTCTCTCTCAACTTTTCTTCGTGTTTGAAGTATGGAAAGTGATAAAAAAAAATTTGGACTGACTCAACAAGCATGGACTTATGTGACCTTCATGTCTATAACTTAGGTTGTGAAATCACAACACCCAAGCCATAGTTCCCAAATTTTTACTTCGATTAATGTAACTTGAAATCAAATCCAAAATGTTCAGAAACCTTTAAGGAAAGATCCTTTCAAGGGGTGAAAACATAAGGCTTCTTTCACAAGTATGCACTAAATTAAAGGGTTTGTGGTTTAACCATCTCGTTCATTATTTGTTTTAAATATGGTCTTTGTCTTTAAATCAATCACAAAATTTGATGTCAAATTATTTTGAATGTAATGGGAAATTTTAACATAAACAAGCAATTACAACCCTAGGGGATAGACACCATTCTCTTAGGTAGGCTTGCCTCATGCTTCGAAGAGATGATTTTACATGCAACTTATGGCACGGGCCTATAGTTGGACATGGCAAGTAACTACTCAGAAGTAAATTTTGATGTGCCACTTTCAGAGAATGTTTTTGTATAATAGGGCAGCCTCTAAAACAATTTGGTTCTTAGTGATAATTGTGAACGCAAAAAACTGACACTCACTTGCTGGCCACTTAAGGATCTTTAACCATTCCCATTCCACTTAAGGCATGGGATTATGTGCAGTCTGTTGTCAGCATGACTTGAAGTTACTTTCTTATGATTTCACAACCTTTAATATAGCCTGCCAATAAATGTGCTTCGAGACCTTGTAATGATTTCTCCAATATAGGATGTATCTCAAGGAAAGCCCCCTCTTTAAGGTAAACTTGAACATAAAGTGCAATGCTAAAAAATGTTCTTTCACTTACCCAAGATCACCAAAAGGTGTGAGGGGAGAAGATAAAACACTTTAGCTTTTCCAATCAATGAATGCACAATGAACAATCTATAGAAAATTGATTCCTTTTAAACACCTCGAGCGGTGTTATCCCCAAAAATATGTGAATAACATAAAAAAAATTTAATTTTTATTTACACCAATAGGAAGTATTAAGGATATCAGTCAAAAATAGAAATGGTGTAATACAAAAGAAATAACTTGTTCATTTTAAGCTCCAAACTTGAGTGTTTCTAAGAAAACAGTCTTGGTCTCTAATTGGTCAACAAATGTAAATCGTGCATGCATCAACAAAATGGAAATCATTTGCGCTCTTTTTAGGCACCAAAATTAAAGTTCCTAATTATGAAACATGAAATGTGTTCATTTTTTAGATCCCAAAAATGAAGTGTTTTTTTTTTTGTTTTTTCTGAGCACCAAAATGAGAGTTCCTAAGTTAAGAAAACATGAAATTGGTTCAATTTTAAACACTAAAATCAAATGTGAGTTTGTGTTTGTTCATTTTAGAGCACCAAAATTAGATTCCTAAGTTAATAAAAATTAATTGTAGATCCAGAAATCTTGGACCGATCATCTTCCCTACAAAAAACATGTTAATGTCTCTTGAATCCTACTCAAATATGTTAATACCTGTTTACACATAAAAAAAAGAAGCAAACGTTAGTGGAAAATACCATTACAATAGTGTAGGATCCGTGCACTTGTCTATCAACAACTACTCAGTTCTTAGAGCAAATGCTTAGAGAAAAAATGCAAAAGCGCAAAAAAAAATACAACTGCTCAATTCTAGAAGCAGATGCTCAAATCTCAGTGCAGATGCTAACACTGTCAAAAGAAAAAGCACAAGTCTTGAATCAAAAGCATAGTTCTTGGTGCAAAAGCGCAATTCCCATGTCAATTGCGTAGTTCTTGTTGCAATTGCTTAGTTTTATTGACAGTCAAGCACCTAGGTTTTCATGGTAGCATGTGAAAAATCTGTCAAGTGCATTTTCAGGATGTTAGAGGAGGGGACAAGGGTCCCATCAGGCATGCCAAAATGTGTGAGGGGGAGAATGTTAGACCGGAAGAGGGATCAAAACATGCTAATCTAAGAATCTACTAAGATTAAACATATTAATCTAAGATCTAAACCTACACATACGAAATGAAACTAAGCTATTTTAACATGCATTAAAGAATCTATGATTACAATATTGAATGTACAAGAATAACACAAACTTACCATCCCGTAGTGGAGTGTATTTTACTGATGTTGGGTTGTTCTTATCACTGCAAAGCTTCCAAAGTTCATGTGCAAAATCTTGATGAGTGATTATTTTGTTTGGTTGATCGGAGAAATGGTGAAGCTCTATCAATGGTGTTCTTGACAACACTTCATTGCACAATATATGTTGATTCCCCGATCCTTATTTGTGAGGAAAGGTGTTTGTTATATAGAAGATGTGATTTGAAATGGACAATCAAGATCGTGTTGAAGAATATCCAGATCAATGGTCAGATTTAGACATGAGAAAATTTTGCAAAGTTGATTGCACAATTTGGGTGATTGAGAAATAGATTGGCTAGTCAGGGATTTAGATTGATGAATCAGGTTTTAGATTGACCAGTCAGGATATAGATGACTTAGTTAGGAATTTGATTGATTAGTTAACAACTTAGATTTCTTAGCTAGCAATTTAGATTGTTTAGTTAACAAATTAGATTTCTCAGTCAATAATCGTAATTTACTCAATCAGAAAGTGGGTGAGGAATATGAATTAATTGATTTAATTAACTAATTCCTTTTTGGAGTTGAACGTGCAAATCAAGTTTGACTTTTGCAAACAAAGTTGCATTAGTTTTATTTAATTATTCAAATTTTGGAGGGAAAGTGTCGTAATTGAGTTATTATTTAATAATTTAATCAACTTAGGGGAATAAGGTGATTTAGCAACGTAAATAAATAATTGGCATTATTTAATCAATCATGATGAAATAAATTGAGATTAGGACTTTATGAAATAAATTTGATTTATTTAATTGGTTGAAATGATGAAACATGAATTAATCAAATAATGTTTTTTTATTTAATCAAGAGCAGAATTAGGGTTTTTAGGACTTTATTAAATAAATGAAATTTATTGAATTTTTTTGAAATGATGAATAAGTGAATTAATTAAATAATGTTGTATTGTTCAATTAATAGAGGAATTACGGTTTTTGATGTCGCTTTGATGTGGTGTGATGTGGGGCATCACAAGATGATTCTAAGATGATTCAAGACATTATAAGATGATTCTGAGCTATTTCAAGATGGTTTCAAGATGTTCTGAGATATTACAGGATGATTCTGAGATGTTCTAGGGTGATTCTGAGAAGTTCCAAGACATTACGAGATAAATTTGAGATGTTACAAGATGTTCCAAGACAATTATGAGTCATTTCGAGATGTTATAAGATGTTTTGAGATAGTTTTGAGTCATTTTGAGATGTTTTAGGATAATTTTGAGTCATTTCAAGATGTTACGGGATGTTTTGGGACAATTTTGAGTCATTCTGAGGTGTTATAGGATGTTCTGAGATGATTTTTATTGTTGTTTGATGTTTTTCAGGGATGTTCGATGCTCTTCAATTCTCTTTGATGCTGAACGATGTTGTTTGATGTTGTTTGATGTGTGTGATAGGTGTTAGGTCTATTTTACATGTCTACAAAACCAAACCAATTAGATTCTAATTTTTTAGGCTTCTTTCTCTCTCTACTTGATTCTTAGGATTTTCCATTAAGACCAAGTCACTATTGCCAAAGTGTCTAACTACAACCTTCTTATTGTAACTGTGTCAAATATGATTCTGATAAGCTTGTAGGTGGACCAATGTATTCTATATTTGTTCATATAGCTCAACTCCAACTTATGCAATCTAGATACATGATACTCTCCATCATCAATAAGCCCTTGCATGGATACCCTCAAGGAAGGTAACTCAACCTCAATAAGAAGGACGACCTCAAAACCAAAGATTAAGGAATATGGTGTGGCTCTTGTGGGAGTACAGATGCTAGTTCAGTAAGCTCATAAAGTGAGATTGAGTCAAAGGTTCCAATCATGACCAATGTCATTAATAGTCTTCTTTAGGATTTTGATGATGGTCTTATTGGATGCCTTGACTTAATCATTTCCTTGGGGGTAATATGGATTGGCAAAGTGGTGTTGGATGTAAAAATTTTCACATAATTGGCGGACATCTTGGTTCTTGAAAGGATAACTGTTATCAGTAATAATGGATTGTGGGACATCATACCAACAAATGATTTAATTAAGGATGAATTTAGATATTTGCATGCTAGTAATTTATGTCATAGGGATAGCCTCTATCCATTTCGTGAAATACTCGGTTGTTGTGATGATGAACTTATGACTATTGGATGAGGTGGGATGAATCTCACCTATGCGATTGAGTCCCCATTGGGAAAAAGGCCATGGTGATATGATTGGCTAGAGTTCTTGGGCCGGTGTGTGTATAAGATCTCCATTTATTTGGAACTATTTACACTTCTTAACAAAGTGGTATGCATCACATTCCATTGTGGGAAAATAGTATCCAACTCATATGATCTTCTTAGCTAAAGTAGGACCACTTGAGTGAGCTCCACATATACCCTCATGTACCTCTCACAAGGTTGTTTGTGCTTCATCAATATCAAGACATCTAAGGAGGGTGTTGTCCAAACTTCGGCGATAGAGGGTGTCATCGATGATGATGTATTTAGAGGTCTTATGGATAAAGGTTTTGCATTGATTGGTAGATAGGTCTTGGGGAATAATTTAGGAATGTAGGTAGTCGTCGACATATTTGTACCAAGGAGAATTAGGACCAAAATTTCACACACCATCTTAGATTTAGGGATATCAAAGGCATGGATCAACAACTATTCTACCAAGAACTCATACTTTGGTACATTGTTTGGAATGCCCAAGAGAGATATGATAGTGGCCATTGCATCAAATACCTTATTTTGGATTTTAGGGACCTGCCAAAAGATGATGTCACCAAAGTATTAATTAAAACTATCAACCATTCATTTCTAAGAAGTGTGTTTCTCATCCTTTGTGTCATAGTCGTCATTGAATTTTTGAATAACCAATTATGAGTCACCATAAACTTGAAGGTGTTAGAAACTGAGATCAGACATGCAAACCAAAAAATACCTTCCACAAGAGAAAAATAAAAAAATAAAGCAATTTGCATGAAGATGTGCAAATGAATAATATTCGAAAATTAAGAAATTACAAGAGATAAATTTCTTTATAAAAGAAAACTATGCATAACCCTAAAATTAAAACCTAATTTTGAACTAAAATTAGTTCAACTAAATAAAGCTTACTTATTAGTTAAGTAAACTAATTATTACCTAAGTAAACTTAATAAAGTGTAATTAAATAATTAATTACACCAACACCCCCCTTTAAGTGCAACTTAGGGAAAATTAAAAAAAATGCAAATAATGCAAGGATGGGTCCATGAAAGCATGAATGGGTCCTGACTACAAGGCCATGTTAGGTACCCATGTAAAAATGCAATGAATGGGAAAGAGGATAAAACCTAGTGGGAGACTTGCTACAAAGAAGAACTAGAAGAACATTGGTGGAGTAACACTGGAATCTTGAATCTGGCAAGCAAGGAAAGATACTTATGTTTATGAGAAATCATATGAGAGTCATTGAAGGACTCAATCAGAATCATGATAATGCAACAACAGACCCGATGCCAAGGAACACTAGAAAACTCACAAACTGGAACAACCTTGGAATTTATGAAGCAACAGTAGATGAATAAATGATGTCCCCAATAAGAGGGAATGATATGATGAAATAATACGAAAGCTATGTGTATCTCGATGTCGATGCCAAAATGTGACTAAAACTGATCCATAGAAGAAAGTACCATGAAGATTCTAGAACATTAACCATAACATGAATGGCACTCAAATTGAGATGTGACCCGATGTGATTCTAGATAATTAACCATAGGTTCTCAATCTGAGATGTGAATCGATGCAAACTAAAATGTGCCAAGCTATGAACAAGATGTGGCCAAAAGAAACAACAGAATCCATATACAAATCATGCGAGTTGTCATAAATATGAAGATGAGATCAAAGTGCATGCCATTGCAACTACACTCTAATCAAATTATTATGAAAGAATCCCCCGTGATGGATATTTATAGAAGTTCATTTATTACAATACCCCATGATTGTAAAAGGAGAACATGCAAAACATGCATAAATTAAAGAGAAAATGCAAACCTAATGCATGAAAAAAAGAAAGAGTGCATGAAAAAACCAATGTTCACATCTGAATCCATGGTTAAAATTGACCTTTTATCTGTGTAGATGACTGAATTAGCTTTCTGGTGCCACTTGAATCGTGAAAAATTGATAACCGAGGAAAAAGTTATGCCCTCTGAAGCGAAAACTACTTCATCTGACTTCAAAGGCCTACAAAATAAATATGGAGCAAAATATAGAAAAAATACCTTCATCACTGGACCGGGCTCGGAACCAGCTTTCCAACAGTATCTCATTTTTGAAAAACGAACTTTGTATGCTCAAGATACGACCATTTTACTAAAAATGCTCATTTTGGCTTTAAACCAAGTATTTTATTAATTTAAAGATTAAAATATTAATAAAATATTCAGCTGTACCTTCATGGCATGAAAAAATGAAAATTGAGAAGCTAAAAGATGCTCTAGATGCCAAAAAAATATGGTACGAAAATTGAGGCGTCTGTATAGATTTTTTTGGCGACATTTTTGAAAATCCCCAAAAACACAAAAAAAAACATTTTTCAGCAAACCCTATCAGATTTTATATGAAAATAGGGGTTTTTCAGCCTTCTAAGCACACTGGTGAAGTCCAATTTGTACCATCATGCACTATTTGATAGATCAAGGTCAAAATTTCTCAAAAAATGATTGAAAAGCCCTCTAATCTAGCAAAAAATTATCGTAGCTTCAAACCCTCACAACTCTGATAAACGGAGATAAAAATTAACAAAACAAAAGCCAATCCTGACTTTTTCCAATGCTTTGAATCCAATGGAGATGTCTGATCTGATCCAAAATGCTTCAGAAATAAGCTAAAGGCATGAAACCCTCGGGGAACCCCGAATGTGCTTTGCAATGAATTTCTCCAAAAACTGAGAAGGGGCTACAAATCAAGGCTCTAATATGATGTTAGAAACCAAGATCAGACATGCAAACCAAAAAATACCTTCCACAAGAGAAAAACAAAAAAAGAAAGAGCAATTTACATGAAGATGTGCAAATGAATAATATTCAAAAATTAAGAAATTACAAGAGATAAATTGCTTTATAAAAACAAAGTATGCATAACCCTAAAGGTAAAACCTAATTTTGAACTAAAATTAGCTCAACTAATTAAATGTTACTTATTAATTAAGTAAACTAATTATTACCTAAGTAAAATTAATAAAGTGTAATTAAATAACTAATTACACCAACAAAAGACTCTTGATCTTCCATTTAATGGTCATACAAAGATTTGTGAGTAGTGCCTAATATTCTGCTATGTTATTGGTGCAGGAAAAAAAAATTCTAAATGACTTTGGTATAGTGTCTCCTTGGGGTGTAACGAATAATATCCTTGCTCTTGAACCATGACTCATGTGAGATACATCAAAGTACAATTTCCATGTGATTGAAGTATCTAGTGTGAATATGGACTCATTGGGGAAGTCTGATACCAATGGATGGTCTTCTATCATAGGTGCATTTGCAAGTTGGTCAACTATAACTTGTCCTTTTATTGCTTTCTTCTCAACAAACTGAATGCCGTATTCACTTAGTATCATTACCCATTTGGCTATCTAACCTGTCAAGGCTACTTTGCTAAGGAGATACTTCAAGGGGTCGATCTTTGCTATGAGCTTTGTTTGGCGATTTAACATATAGTATCTGAGCTTTTGGTGGCAAAGACCATTGAAAGGAATGTACGTTCAATGGGACTGTAATTGAGCTTGTATCCAACAAGTGTGTGGTTGATGTAGTAAATTTATCTTTCTCTTCCATCATTGTCATTTTGTGCTAGTATTTCCCCCAATGTTGATGTGGTCATTGATATGTAAAGTATGAGGTGTTTACCATCAATAGGAGGCATTAGAATAGATAGTGTCAATAGATAATCTTTTATTTTTTGGAATGCCTCTTGACATTGGTTAGTCCACATAAATGGTGCTCCCTTAGCAAATATTGGAATGGTTGACACTTATATGCCAGTTAAGTAATGGACCTTCAGATGGATTGCAATCTACATTTTAGTGTTCATAACCGACTTATGATGGTTGGTGGTGGCATGTCTATGATAACCTTCACTTTGGTAGGATTGACTTTGATACCTCTTTGGGAGATAATGTATCCTTGGAGTTTTCCTAATGTTAACCCAAAAAAACATTTATTTGGGTTCAACCATACTTTGTACTCTTCTAATCTCTTGAAAATCTTGTCTAACACTCATAGATGATTAACCCTTGACATTGATTTGACTAATAGGTCATCTACATAGTCTTCTATAAGTGTGTGCATGATATCATGAAGGATTATGGTCATGGATCACTGATATGTAGCTCTAGAAATTTTTAGTCCAAATGGAATAATTTTCCAATATTATGTTCCCCAAAGACATGTCAAGGTTGTCTTATTTTGATCTTCTGGAGCTATCCTAATCTAATTGTATCCTAAGAAACCATCCATGAGGGATAGCATCTCATACCCTGCTGTCAAGTCCACTATGATGTCAATGTTTGGCAATGGGAAGTCATCCTTAGGACATGCCTTATTTGGATCCATGAAATTAGTACAAATGTGAATTCTACCTATTGACTTTGTCACTGGAACTAGATTGGAAATCCATTTCTACGTAGTTAATGGGTCGAATGAAGCCAACATCAAGTAACTTCTTTAGCTTTGCCTTTACCAGTAGTGCAATTTGAGGATGAATTTTCCTTAGCTTTTATTTGACTAGTTTGGCATCAGGGAACAGTGGCAAGTGATATAAAACCAACTTAGGATCCAATCCGAGCATGTCAACATAAGACCAAGTGAGATTAATTTGTCTTTCTGTGAAGAAGGTGGAAAACTCTGGTTGTTCTGTCTCTATGAAAGATGCTGCGAAATAGATGATCTTAGGATTTTCATCAGTGACACTGTTGAATTACATAGAACTATGTACTAGCATAGGTGATTTATCTTGAATTATAGGGAGTAAGTCCAAACCTCCATCCTTGGGTGCCTCATAGAGGTTTTCACACTTGAATACATCCTTTCTTTTTATTTTTTCTAGGTCTAGAGGCACCTTTCAGTTTTCACCTAAAGACCTTTCTTTTTTTGTTTTATTGTTTTATTGTTTTCACTTTTACAACTAGAGGGCAAGATAGACTCCCCAAGGTAGGCTACATTGTTGAGATTTGTAGTAAAGTCAACTTTATGGTCCACATTAGGTATGCCTTCATGTAGTCCCATAAACTCAACTATTGCTTCATCATTTTTGAACATGTCCAAGTTGGGTGGTCCTTGTTGGTCCCAATCTATCAATTGTGGGTATACTAAATGCACGAGGTTCAAGGAATATCAAGATATGGTGAAGATGAAAGTGTTATCTAGATCCCAAAAGGAATCAATCCAAGCTTTTCCTTTGGTCAAGGGATTAGATAGGTCAAGTTTGTGGAAGGTCTCAACTAGGTCATAATCACTGGATGCGTAGGAGTCCCACTCACATTCATTGGAGTTAGTTTCATCATGGTAGTCCTTAAATGTCTCGATACCTTTTCAAGCACCAACTTCCTCACTCAAAAGCACCTTAGTACTAGGAGAACCCACTTTTAATGGTTTGTACCCTAGACATATATTCTTTGGTTGCTTGGGAGGCATCAAGGGTTCTATCATTCCATTCTTGTGTAAGCCAAGTCTGTTGTATCCATCATAACCCTTATGTTTCATTATTTCAAAGAATTTTCTGTATTTCTTAGTCAGAATCCATCTAGGTTTGATCTCTTCTTCCTCCTTGTATAACCATGTGGAAATGTCCTCATCGTCAATAGATTATTTTCTCAATTCTCCCCATTTTATGAAATTTATAGTGGGAGATGGTCGAATAATAACTTTGGGTTCCTTTTCGATAGTAGAAGGCTTGCCATAGGATTTTGGAGAGGAAAGTAGCTTGCTGAAAATATAGGATGCCTTCATGTGGTACTCTCCACATCCCTTATCTTGGAACTAGATCTTGGAGTTAGAAGATGGAATGGTGGATGTGGATGCTTTGGTCAAAGTGGATGGATCAATGTAATGGGATGAAGCAGATGATAAAATTTCCTGATTGATTGGAACTTGTTGTTTGGGTGTCCCTCTTAACCTGCTACAATACTAAAAGGGATTGGGATTGCCAACTATTGTGATTTTAGTTCCATTATGGGAAAATTTCAAACATAGATGGTATGTGGAGGGAGTGACCTTCATAACATGAATCCATGGTCGATTGAGGAGGATTTTGTTGGGAAGATCCAAATCCAAGACTTGAAATGTTGTATCTATTATGGCGGGCCCAATTATGATAGGTAGTGAAATGAGTCCCTTAGAAGAGAATTCTGCATCAACATAAGCTTTTATGATAATACTCTTTGATGAGTCAACACAAGCCTCAGAGAAAATTGATGCTGTAACTAATTTTAAAGTGCAAATGTTCAATCCTTCTCCACCATCTACCAAGACTCATCTAATTTTATGTTTATTGAAATAGACTTCTAGGTTTAAAGGTTCATTATGGTTGAACTTCTATGAGGATAAGTCTTGGTTGAAAAAAGGTGACATGGTGGGTGATAGCTAGGTATCCCACCATTAACTGGAATTGATTGACATCAAGGTCTATGGGCACAAAAGCATCTTATAAGGATTTATCTAGGATGGGTTTGTGCTCAAGAGATATGTGAAGTAACTCAGGATATATACTTGGGCAGGTATCTTCCCCAAATGGTCTAAAAGATGATATTGGGGTTTTATTTTTTGTTTAAGAAGAGCTCCTTGTAAGGTTACCTTGGTTCATCACATTGTAACTGCACATTCTAGTGGTTTCTTGATTGTAATGGTATTGACATTGTCATCCATGGCTCAAATATTATTTATGATATATCATGGGCGACACACGTATAATTTCTTTGGTAATTGGTATTTGTACCTAAACTAGAGGCTTTCCTTGTCCCATGGTCATGCAAAGTATTTTTAAAGATATTATGGTCATTGTTATATGTTTCTTGAGGATTATCTACCTCTATGACACCATTCTCAATGAGGTCTTGGATTATTTTTTTGAGTTGCTGACATGATGAAGTCTTATGCCATTCGATGTGTTGATAGTCACAAAAGGCATTGTCATCCCACCATAATGGTTTGAAAGGACTTGGATTATTTTTTATTTTTTTTGGAAGTTGTTGTAATGTCGGAGAATTGCACCTAGGGGAAATTCCACATTTTAGCACTTTTCCTAGCATTTATGACACCTAAGAGCATTAATAATGAAAATCCCATAGGTCAAAATTTTAAAGTTATGACTCCATGTGGACTAGTGGAAAAGAAAAAACAACCTAATGACATGTTTCTCAAAAACCAAGGCCTTGGACACCTATGTGGCATGCAGACGTTTGCATAGTGCGTTAGCATCCTAGCGGTTTTCCAAGTTTGAAATGAGGAATCTCGAATCTTGACTCTTGACATGTGTCTTGGCAGTCAAGATTTCAGGTGTAATGGATCTTTGTCACCCTTGCATGCAACAAAACCCCTCATTTTATCTCATTTTGGGGGTTCAATTCATTCAGTCAAGCTCTCTCTTCAGTTTTCACTCTTGAGTCTTTCTTCATCGTTAACAAACAACACTTCTACAAGCGAAGCCATGCTAGACTGAGGTCCCTCCAACAAATACAACTCTCAAGAAAGCATTCAACAGTGTGTTTGTGTTCTCTAGAGAGGGTCTAGGCCTGTGAGTAACACTTTCTCTCACTTTTTTTAACTTACTTGTTCATTTACTACTTAGTGGTGTAAGTTCTACTCCTAAAGCAGGTTTTACTTTCACCACACACTTTGTCCATTTTAGTTACACTCCTTTCCTATCTAGCTATCAATGGAGGTAGAAACACCAAAGTGGGGGTCTGACTGAGGCATACCCTTATATATCCCCAACATTTTCCCCTCGTTCTTCTATGTGCAGGTTACAAGGTGGATCTTGGAGTGAAGATTTGAACATCTGGTTGAGGGTAAGTTTTCTTCAAGTTCTCCTTATGCTTTTCTTATAGTTTATGTTCTCTGCTTGACTATTTTGTTTAGTAGACCCTAGATCCGAGTTAGGAAGTGAGACCTTATTTTGCTTGTTTGAGCTCTTGAGATTTTTGTTGTTTAGGATGCCAAAATGCTAGTTGGATGACAACACACCACAATGGCATCCTAAATCTGCACTTCCATCCTTTGGCTGAGAGCTCTTCTATCAAAGGAAAAAATCTAGAAGGTTCACTCTCTCAGGATCTAAAGTAGTTTTCTTTGAAAGTTAATGTATACTCATTTCTTTTTCCATTTCTTCATTCTTTTTATGTTGAGGTGGATAAGAGAATTTCATTCCCTGGTGATATCTTGAGAACAAAGAGACCCATGTGCAATGAATCCCTCTTATCTCACATTTTGGTGAACCCGACGTGAAGTTTTCAATATGTTGGATGACACTCTAGATGACTTCTTAGAACTTCCTTCCTCTATCTACAAATCTTCTAAGAAAAATTCCTCTCCACAAGTTGGGGAGTTGGTAAAAACTATGGTAGTCTTTGTGGTTCCTCCAATCCCTAAGAAAATCATCATTTACTTGAGCCTAGCTAGATCTTCTCCAAGGGAGGATCATTCTATCTACGAGATGATTGATCAAATTTGTATTCAAGGTTCATAAAAGCTACAGACTCTACTTCCTATAATGTTGTTGGGAACACATATATAATATGAGAAGAAATAAATAGAACTTGGATCAAAAACCCTTTGTTGCTACTTCTCAACCCACTCGAGTTCCTACTTATTTATAGCCTTCTCGACCAAGCCTTCCTTTAATAGCTAAACCTATGACTAAAGCACCAGGTGATTACGATCTTGTCGAGCAACTTCATATTTCTTTGACTAAGATCTCACTTTGGGATTTTCTTTAGACCACTCCAGTTTATTAGGAAATGATTCAGGAATCCATGTAGAAAATCATCTTGCCTGCCTCCGCTAGGCCTATAGATGTTAATGCATTGTTGGCTCATATTCATGTGGATTCACTGAATATTATGTTTCATCTGTAAGAACTCTTGCCTCCGGATGTGTAGAAACAAGAAGAACCTTTGATGATTATAATTAATGTTAATAATAGTGGTATTAGGTGTACCCTCATTGACACCGGTTTGGACCTCAATGTTTACAGTATCAACCTACTACCTAAGATTAAATTTGATTCATCTTCTATATCTACTTCTTCTTTGTACATTCATGGGTTCAATAATGCTAGCCACCAAGCTCTAGGCACAATAATACTGCCTTTACAGCTAGGCCACATTACCCTACCTAATTTGGTTTATGTGATTCCTGGCCCTTTACCTTACAATATTCTTGTGGGGAGACCTTGGATTCATGCTATGGGTGCCACAACTTCTACTTTACATCGTTCTTTAAAGTTTGTTGCAAATAATCGGGTGGTCAAGGTCAAATTTGGTCCAGAAGTTGTTCACCTTTGTGAACTAGTGGCTGATGGTCGGGCTTCAGTTGTCTCCACTCTTAAGAATTGTATTCCATCTTTAACCACTGATGCTATGAAATGTTCCTCAACAATACCCTCTATGGATGTCATCTCTGAAGTGAATTTCATTAAAGATGAACCACCTAAAGAAAAAAGTCTTAAATCCTCCTTATCTACTTCTTCTTCTGAATCAAATGCATTCCTTGGTGAAAATTGGGGATCCTTAGAATTTTTAATTGCATAATACAAAGCGAGTCCCACTCATCAAGAGTTTTTGAATGCCTCTGAAGTAAAAGTGGGTGACGCTCCCATTGAGGAAGAGAACTATGATCCTATCCTAAAGGCCAGTCCTTTCCCTACTGAGGAGAATAATCCCACTCTTAAAAAAGAGGTTAATGTTTGCGAATCAAGTAAAGGAGATAGTTGCACTCTTGTGGATGTGTTCGATGTTCATTGGTGGAAAAAAACCCTCTACATAGAGCCATCACTTCCCAAGGTTTTATAAACTCTCTATGGTTTTGGATATCAACTCAATTCTCGATATGGCTATGGCCAAAAAGGCCTAGGGTGTATTGAGAAAGGAATCCAAGTCCCTATCCAGTTTAAGTTGTGAAAGTGCTATCTAGGTTTGGGGTGTTCTATTGAACAATCTAAGTAGAAACCTTGGTGGACTGTTAATATGATATCGGTCAAACCACTGAGTTTGGTCTATCCTGAATTAATAGAGGATAGGGGATAGGTTGAGAAAGTCCCTTTAGATGTATTCTCTTCAAATGAAACTGTAGACATCAAAAATGTACAATTCCAGTTTGGCACACTTGATCCTGATCACTAACATCATTTCCTCCGGAATCACACTCTCAAAATTTCATCGTAATTTTGTCTCTTAATTTAATGGATCATTATTCATCTAATTAAGTCTTGTTCCTCCAGTGATTAAATTAATCAATTCAATTTAATCAACCTTACATTTCTGTTTAATTAAATAATTCATTTTATTTGATTAAAATCTCTAAAGTCCTCTTATTAAATAAAATAAATTAAACCTTATTTGATTTAATCTAACATATTCCTCTTTGAGTTAAATAAATCAGATCATTTATTTAATAAACCCTTCCTCTCAATTTGATTTAAATCAATTGATAAATTTAAGTCTAAATTGTCACATCTCCTAATTCTTCATTAAATTAATTAAACTTTGATTAATTTAATCTTAATCTATGTTACATTCTCTAGAGAATGCAACTTGCACAATAAATAAATTACTTTGATTTATTAATTCATCTATTTTCCCTCACATGGCATAAAAAAGGGGATATTCCCTCAAGTTTGAATTCAAATTTGCAAGTGGATGGGTACTTCCAACAAGGCATTCACTCCTCTTACATGTCCTTGGCCTTGAGCCAAGTGACATTAACTCCATTTCTCTTTCCCTCTCACATGTCACATTCAAAATTCAAATTTATGCATTTATCATGCGCATTGGCCAAAATGTGCTCATTCCTCATCCAATCACATGTGGACAAGTGGCACAATACCATTGAATTATCTTTTATCCCACATTGCTTATTCTCACTCATTCTTCCAAGATTGGAATCTATAGATGAGAGACTCTCCCTCTCATTGAATCATCCACAATTTGAGTAAACTTATTATACTCAAATCCATCATCATCCACAATCATATGCAAAGTTACTCTCTTCATATTGAGAGCCAATTTTTCCCATTTTAATCAACCATTCATCACTTTTCAAGATTTTCAACAAGGTTAAGAGATTTGACCATTTCTCAATCATACACCATTGCTACTTAGGAATTGGGAAAAGGCCAATTGCAACACTTAATTGGCACCAATTCCCCCATAAGATCATCATGCTATTAGCTTAATTAGGATTGAATCTCTTTTATTTAAAGTTTATTGTGATCTTCATTTCCTAGTTTAGTTTGAATAGATGGATTTTATGGGGAATCTCTCACACTTGTTTGCATGCATATGATCTAACAACTAATGTATTTTTTTTCTCTTGTGCATTTGCAGGTTTAGGGGTTCACATTTTGGCACTAGAAGCAGGGCATGAATCGAAAATTCAATCACTTTTTTCAAAAATTCCGCGGTTTCTAACTTTTTTTTGCAGACACAACAAACTCAGCCACACGACGCTATATTGCACTACTTTCAGCACCGCGACGCAATACTTTGCCACTCCTAGAGGCGCAGCGCTATACTGACCTGCACTTAATTCCCAAACCTCACCATGTTTTGTCCCCGCCTGTCATTTTTTCAAATCTCCAAACTCCACCGCGCTCACCCCTCGCGGCACAATATCGCACCGCTTTTAGCATTGTGACGCTATATCGCACCGCGATTTCTCTAAAGTTGGCCGCTCTTACTTTCCCGCTTGAAAAATTCAAATTTTCAAACCAAGCCAGTTCCAAACTTCATTGCTTACCTCTATCACGCCGCTTTTGCACTCTCTATTTTTGCAGAGCGCCACCCAAAGTTAGCCGCGCGATGCTATATAGCACTGCTTTCACTCCAAACTCTGCCGCTTTTACAAACTGTGCCACGACAAACCAATGGGATTTAAAATTGACATGTGCTTATTAAATTTAGGGTTTTTTAATCTTTGACCTTATTCTCTGTCTTTTTGCTCTCTGGTTTTCTATCATTTTTTGCAGGTTGGAGCAAAGGAAGAAGTTCATCATGACATCATGTTCACCAAATCCAAAGTGTTTTTAAACACTAAAGTGTTCTTCAACACTCTTTAAGAAATTTGTTAAAAATCCTTGGCCTTAGGAACACTAAATTAACTTTGGATTTAAAAAGAACAAGCAATTTTTTTTTATGACACCATGCTCATGCTCATTTTGTACAAAGTGTTTCTAAACACTAAAGTGTTTTTTTAACACTCTTTAAAGAATTTGATAAGTTCATTGATCTTAGGACACTAAATTTCTATTGGGTTCTAAAATGAACAATCAAATTTCCTTTCAAAAGTTGCCAAAAGGCTAAAAGGAACCTTAGACAAACATACTAGATTTTGTTTAAAGGGTTAACAAATTGAACAAGGCAATCTCACATTTCCTCTGGTGCTTAAAAATAAATCATTATTTCTTTGAGGGATTTAAAACGAACATGTGTTTTTTGTGCCTTGTAATCTTTTTGCAAAGTAGTGTCATTTAAAAAGGCGTATGCGCTTCTCTCGCGCTTCATGGTGATCTTGAGAATCAAAAGTATTTTTGGTGACACTAAGTTGCATAAAAGATTGCCTCCACATTTCAATTTGGGAACCTAACAATTGAAGAAAACATGCGAGTGTGAGTGAACTTGTTGCGAGTGTTCTCCTTTTGTTTCTAAATGAAGGTTGATAAGTTTATTCACTTTTGTTTATCTTAGAGGGCCTGCCTTGTGGGAAAAAGTACTCACCCAAGGGAACGACCCAATTAGGAACACACTAAAACCAAGCGACTTCCAACCGGTATATAAGTGTGGATTCTTGAGGAAAGTTCAAGAATCACGAGGATTATTCCGACGAGATGGACAGAAATGGACTCTCGTCAATGTTGGATAATCCCCCATGAACGAAATACCCGAATTAGAACCCTTTGTTTAGAAAAGGCCAAATCCTATCTATTTGTTGGTGCAAAAGGTCATGTCCTTTGAAGCCGCCCCACATTATACATGCACTTTTGTTATAGAGATGGAAAGTATGCCATGGGAGATTCATGGGTACTAATGCTTGGCCGACTTGAGAAGTGTGTGCCGTGGAGGGGAGCCAGTGTGGTCAAGCATTTATCCATCCACACAAAATATGCGCAGTTGGATTCGTCCAAGTGGGAACCCAACAAATACTGCCTTTTTAGCCTAGGGTTGTACATGTGATTTGAATTGAAACACTTTGTTTGGATCTAAAACAATGAAAAAAAAACATTCAACTAATCATCAAAATTTCAAACCCTTTAGGGAAGCAAATACCTTTGACAAATTCAAGTGCTCATGCTTGCCCTAGGGATTTCATCCTTAGAGGCTTCTAAGCATTTGGATTTCATCTCAATTTTCTTACTAAAGTCAACAATAGGTAACCTTTGCATTGATTTCCTTGATTTACACATAATGCACTTTGTGGGATGAAAGAAAATTAGGGTATTAGACATTCAGTTTGAAAAACATAAATCAAGAAAGTGTTTGTGGTAAAAAGAACCAAATCTAAGCAAGATGAACAAACAATTGAACCACACATGTGCTTGGTCCCTTTTGAGTCATTTAGTTTCCATGTAGACATTGGTCTTTTGGTTTGACTTACTTCTAGGGAAAAGCATGTTCTTCATCACCTTGGTCTTCTAAGTAAGTCCTCATAGGGTCATCTAGGATCAAAATCATCACTTCACCCATCCAATAATCAATCAAATTCCATCTCACTAACAACTTTTGGAACTTTGCAACATCACTTATTGCTAGAATTTTGGGAAATCAAAATCACCTTGTTTGACTTAATACACCTAGTCAAATTATCAATATTCTTGAACAAATTTGCCTCTAGGATAACACAACTTCCTGAGGTCTACTAGTTCATGATCACTTTTATTGGCTTAACACACTTAGCCAATTAATTCTCTTATGTGATTTTTCCCTAGGATAACACAACTTCCTAGGGTTTACAAATTCACCATCATCTTGTTTGGCTTAACACACCTAGTCAAACTATCCTCAAAATCAAATCGAATCAATTCCTAAAGTCTAGCATTGATCCGAAGTTCCTAGAAGTTTAAACACCCATATCATTCACCCCTTTCATCCTCAATCTCATCATTGGTCCTAAAAACCTTAGAGGTTCACTCTCGCAACAAGGTCAAAACACAAGATGAACATGGAATATAAACTTGATCCATCCATCATGAGTAATCCAAGTCAACCAAACTATCCAAGTCTCACAATGCCAATTGATTATCGAAACTCACATTTATGCAATTAAAACATGGCATCATTATCTCCTCCAAACTTCAATGATACAAATGTGAGTATTCCCAATCTAAACTTTGGAACACCTTTCCCAATGATAGATTTAAATCTAATTCGAAATTTGTAAATCTATCAACCAAACACTCAAGCATGAGTTTTCCAAACAACATTATCCCACCAAATCGATACATGCCAAGTACAAATTTACCAAACATGACCATTTCAAATCCACACTTGGTGAACTTTGGGATAGACATGTTTTCAAATCCCACCAATGTTGTTCAAAATCCAAGCAATATGTTGACAACTCAATATTTTGATTCAAATCAAGGTAGCACCATGCAAAATAAAAGCTACCTAAATCAAGGCAATATGATTCTCAACCATAAAAATGTTCAATTTAAATCTATCATGCAAAATCAAAACATCATAGCAAATCTTCTCATTTTGCCAACAATATCGCAACAACGAAAGGTAACCATCCAAGCAACCTTAACGGTTAACACATCTACCATTCCTCAAGTGTCTCAAGGACCAAGAATATCAATCACACCATTCACCACTCAAACCTTGGCAATCAATGAGAGTGTTCCACTCACCCCAAAAATCAACACCATTCCCAATCCACCACCACCCCCACCAAAACACAACATAACAAATTCATTCTCCATCATGTTGCAAGCCGCTCAACAATCTTGCTACCAAAAGGCACTCGAAGCCCAACAAGCCACACAAGTTGCACAAGTGGCTCAAGTAGCCCAACAAGCACACGCTCAAGCTCAAGCCCAACACCAAGCTCAACAAACACAAGAAAAATTCCAGGCACTATTGCAAGCAATCCATGAACAATTCCATCAAAAAGTAGCTTGACAAGGAGCCCAACAAAAAGCTTTGTTGGAACAACAACAACAAGACCAAAAACAAGAATTGTTGGCACAAAAAATGTAGGCATATTAGCAAACCTTACTCGCTTAGCAGAGCTTGCAACAAACTCCCAACACAATTCTCGAAAATAATAATCAAGATCTATCCATCGAGGAATGCCTTGAAGATACATCCACCTCATCTGATGATCAAATCAACATACATCAAGAGCCATTTTTTAGTCATGATCAAGACCCCTCCTACAAAGATCTATTTCAAGGAGTGTTGATTTTATTTGATCCTATTCAAATAAACCAAGATCCATCCACCAATGATAGTATTGAAAATTTCTTTGCATCACCTAATGAGTTAGAGGACATATCTCAAGAATTTATTCCAAAGCATGATCAACATCTTTCACCAAAGTCTAGCAATGGACCTTTCCAAGACATATTGACATCCTTTGACCTCATGGTTATAGATATTGAAGAAATTATCAACTCACCATTTGATCCAAGTCCACTCAAAGATCAAGAGGATATTGAGCCACTTCCAATGCCTTATGACGATGTCCAAGAACCCTTTGAAAGCAATCCATCATTTGAAATTGACCCATGTTAAGAAATTGATCCAAAGCATGTTGAAAGCAATTTCAACATTAATCAAGATCAAGAATTTTTATATGCAAGATACTACAATGAGATGATGGTCACTCTCCTACAAGATGTCACAAATAATGATCATATCCATATAGCGCATACCCCTCCATCTACCCATAAGATGCTTTCTTTGGATGGACACGTAGATGATCGTCATTCAAAACAAGAGTCTCATACTCTTACTGAGGAACATGAGTCTCCTACTCTTAACATTTGTACACATGATCAAGATATACAGAAATCCAGAGAAATATCAAAAAAAAATCATGAAGAAGGCTTCTATATAAGTCATGAATCATAAACATCCTGTGAAGTGAGTCATGAGGAAGACTTTTGTGTGGACAATGAAGCATCAACACTTCTTGAAGAAGCACTACAATCTGATATCTCACAAGATCAAGCTAAAGATATCAATCAGGAATTCATCCCACTTATGGAAGATCCTATCACTTATAAACTTGGATCACTCACCTTTGTAAGGGAAAACTATCTTATCAATGAAGGAGTTGTCGCCTTTGGAGATCCACCACAAAGTAGAGAAGGAGCAACACCTTGTTTCCAAGGTAAATCATATCCTATGGAAAATAATTTTTTTCAACGGATGAATTATCAAGGTAGAGGATTAGGCCTACATGAACAGGGTATCCTAGAACCAGTGCAGATTGTTGGAAATCCTAAGCATCAAGGCCTTGGTTATTCAACAATCAAGGGATCTCAACATATCAGTAATAATTCGACAAAACTGGGGGCAACTTCGTCTCGAGCAAACATCAACATAGTGAGCATGAAGAATCCTTATGATGAAACCAATGCCAATACTACAACCCACCATGTCATGAATCTTCATCCACCCATCACCCCATCCACAAAATTGGGACCAACGTCAAAAGAAAGATTCGAATCAAAGGATGAAGAACGTCATCAAAGAAAAAGAAGCGAAGCATGAAGGAAAAATAAAATACAAGTGGATACCAAAGAGTACAAAGAATGACTATCCCTATCAAACTCCATTAGTCAAAGAAACTATGGGGAAAAATAAAAATGGGGCAAGTATCCATCAAAGATGTCCACAAAAGAAAAAACATGCTTCTCAAGTGACATACATAGTGTATCAAGCAGTTGGTCCTAATTCCATGCACACTTCCATATCCACCCATCATTGCTCATCTTCCCAAGTTTGGAGAGTCAAAGGTTCCAAACTATCGACCAATCCATCCATTATTCCTAAACACACTCCATCCACACCTCCACACATGATATCCAATTCTCACATTGATCATGTATTGGCAGCGACCCTTCATCATACGGATTTAGAAGGCACTCTATCACAATGTGCGCACAAAGACAAAGTTAACTCCGGTATTGGCAAAGCAAATCAGGGATCTCAAAAGTTGCATTCAAGTGCACGTGTCTTGGAATTTTTTTTTATTCAAATAGGATATCAATGGCACATTATGACATAAGCATCAACATCAGCACCACTAGGTGGTTCAGCATCAGCTTAAAATCTCTCAAAAAATACAAAAAAATCAAAAAAATAAAAAAATCCAAGAAAAAAATCATAAAAAATTGAAAACGGTAAAGAAAAAAATTGTCCTCCAACGAAAACCACTTTGGTGGTGCTTTGGACAAGTACCATGATGAAAACCTGGAAAACAGGTGTCATGTGTAGAATCGAGCATGTACATGCACCAATTCAGGAGAAAGAATCTTATCACATTCCATAATAAAGCCAACATTCCAGCCATATCATCTGTTCATCCATGAACCATTTATCCAATCCATGTTTATCCATCTGCATCCATACTCCAAGTTATCTTGATCTTGGTAAATTTTGGTGTACACTTTACATACACTTGCTTATGGTAGACATCTTGACATGGGTCATTTTCATTAATCCCATCCTACCAACCATTATTTGAGCCTTAAAGCATTATCCAAATGAGAATCCTTGTGCAAACACCCTTATCTTATCACAAGATGATCTTTATCTATCCATTTATCTATCCAAGAATCTACCCATGGTCGTTCAAACATTGCTAGACACTGGGGGCAAATATTTGCATCTTGCTTCGAGAATAAATCTTGATCTATATCCTCCAACTTATGTGGTGATCCAAACATTGGAAGACATGAAAGAAAATTGGTTAAAGCATTTATGAGCATGAATCCAAATCACTAGCCCATGGCATATTTTTATAGGAAGATGTTCCTTATCAAGCTTTATCTTTCACCGAAGATCAATCCAAGCAATCAATATCAGCTGTATCTAATGTGTACTTCAATGTCACATCAAATCATCAAAACAATTTTGCTCCAAATCAAGCTTCATCAATCTTGATCAATCAAATCCAATCAATTATCACCTTATTTAACTTAACACACTTATTCAAACTATCATCTTGTGCATGAGTTTACTCTAGGATAACACAACTTCCTGGAGTTTACAAGTGCATATCACTTTTGTTTGACTTAACTCACTTAGTCAAACTATCAGTCCATCAATCCGATTGATCAACATTAAGCTTTGTTTTCAACAAAATCTCAAAATAGAGCACTGATATCATCACGTATCCATATCCAAAACATCCAAATCATCAAAAATCCAAAACATGTCAGAATATCAGAAAATCTTCAAAAATCCATCATTGAGTCTTGTCAATATTCCACCTTCCTGAACTACGTCGTCTCTGAGCTTGAACATAGGCAAGGTTGATCTTTGATCATCCCTTGAGATAGTTAGAGTCAGTCCTTAGGCATCTGTCACATTGGCAATCCATTTGCCCATCTAGTCTGCATCTTAAGTCAGTCCTTTAAGCAATAAAAATGACAATCCGTTTGTCCATCTCATCTTTGAGTCAAGTTCGTCGTCATTCAAACTACGTGGTCTCTATGTGTATAACTTAGGCAAAGCTAATCTATGGATCAGCTCCCAAGACCCCTATGATAGGTCTTTAAGTTAGTCCTTTCGTCGTAAAATCGGAAAATACCAAAAATAGCCTCAAAATATCTGAAAAATCCAAAATGGTGCATTCATTTCATCTCGCTTTCACCCGCGATAATCACCACTCATAATAAAATTAGTCATCGCTTTCACCCTTTCGTGAGTCAGTCATAAGCAAGTTTAGCAAGTTCAAAAAGTGAACACTCTAATCGTGAAATTCATTGAAGTCTAAGTCAGTAAGCAAGCAAGTTGATCAACTCAGAATATCGGTAGCTTATCATCCAAATCAGTCCCATCAAAACCCTGATCACTACATGTCCTAGGATGAATCCTTCCCATGATGACATAAGCATCAGGTACCCCACAGTAGTTATTCTTGGCTAGCGGTATGAAGAACATCAACTTGTTTGTTTACTTTATCTGGTCTTTTTGACTTATCTTATTTTGTGCTTGTTCCAAGGACCTCTCGATGATGCCTAAACAAAATAGGTTTAGAGAGAAAGGAATGGGGCAATAAACATTATCTTTTTTATCTGCTATGCTTATGGGATACACTTGTAAAATAAATTAGCCATATGTACTTTGTTGGTTTGTAGGGAGGATGTTTTAGGTATCTTGTTGACCACATAGGAAGGCTTTCTTTTCTATGTTTTGGCTCGAGATGTTTAGAATGTCTAAACTACATCCTGAATGAAGTATGCATGCTAAGTGTGAACAAGAATACTCCTATCTGATTAACGAGTCAAAGTCCATCACACTAGGTACAATGCCATCCTAGTCTTTTATACCTTGATGCATCGTACCTATGTGTGTTATCAAACATAAAGTAATTGGCCCTTTGAAAATCCCAACTCCTAGCACTACAAATCATCATCGGTAATAATGTGAACTGGAGTGGATCCTCCTTTCATCCATCTTATTCTTCTTATTCTTCTATCTTTACTAACATTTCTATCTAAAATCAGTGTGTTGTATCAAAATATACATGAGGCTACCCATGACCGATGTCCATCTATACATCATTAGAATTTTCTACATCAAGGAATTATCTTTCATCTTTTGATCAATAGAACCACTCCTCTCGCATTTTATCACGATCTCGATAAGAAAATCATACATTTCCGCCTGATCTCTCAAGGGGGCAGTACACCAGCATAATCCTTCTATTGGGGCAATAGTGGGGCATTTAAAAAAATTGAGAAATTTTGAACTTTTGATCACAATAGTTTATTCTTTGAATCAATGCAACAAGTACATTGCTTCAAAGAGGGGCAAAATGTAGACATCAAAAATGTAAAATTCCAGTTTGGCACACTTGATCTTGATCACTAACATCATTTCCTCTGAAATCACACTCTCAACATTTCATCATAATTCTATCTCTTAATTTAATGGATCATTATTCATCTAATTTAGTCTTGTTCCTCTAGTGATTAAATTAATCAATTTAATTTAATCAACCTTACATTTCTATTTAATTAAATAATTCATTTTATTTGATTAAAATCTCTAAAGTCCTCTTATTAAATAAAATAAATTAAACCTTATTTGATTTAATCTAACATATTCCTCTTTGAGTTAAATAAATCAAATCATTTATTTAATAAACCCTTCCTCTCAATTTGATTTAAATCAATTGATAAATTTAAGTCTAAATTGTCACATCTCTTAATTCTTCATTAAATTAATTGAACTTTGATTAATTTAATCTTAATCTATGTCACATTCTCTAGAGAATGCAAGTTACAAAATAAATCAATTACTTTGATTTATTAATTCATCTATTTTCCCTCACATGGCATACAAAGGGAATATTCCCTCAAGTTTGAATTCAAACTTGCAAGTGGATGGGTACTTCCAACAAGGCATTCACTCCTCTTACATGTCCTTGGCCTTGAGCCAAGTGACATTAACTCCATTTCTCTTTCCCTCTCACATGCCACATTCAAAATTCAAATTTATGCATTTATCATGCACATTGGCCAAAATGTGCTCATTCCTCATCCAATCACGTGTGGACAAGTGGCACAATGCCATTGGATTATCTTTTATCCCATATTTATTATTCTCACTCATTCTTCCAAGATTGGAATCTATAAATGAGAGAATCTCTCTCTCATTGAATCGTCCACAATTTGAGTAAACTTATTATACTCAAATCCATCATCATCCACAATCATATGCAAAGTTACTCTCTTCATATTGAGAGCCAGTTTTTCCCATCTTAATCAACCATTCATCACTTTTCAAGATTTGCAACAAGGTTATGCTCAAATCTCTTTGGAGATTTGACCATTTCTCAATCACACACCATTGCTACTTAGGAATTGGGACAGGGCCAATTGCAACACTTAATTGGCACCAATTCCCCCATAACATCATCATGCTATTAGCTTAATTAGGATTGAATCTCTTTTATTTAAAGTTTATTGTGTTCTTCATTTCCTAGTTTAGTTTGAATAGATGGATTTTATGGGGAATCTCTCACACTTGTTTGCATGCATATGATCTAACAACTAATGTGTTTTATTTCTCTTGTGCATTTTCAGGTTTAGGGGTTCACAGAAGCACTTGAGGAATTCCTAGGTTCCTACTCCCCTTTGCCTACCTTTCATTACAAAAGATGATTATTGTATTGCTTGAATAAACAAGCATATTTTGGAGAATTTGTCTTGAGTATTGATGAGGAGGACCCTCTATCTAATGTTGGTGATGATGTTCCTATTAATAATCAAATCTTACACCTCTTTGATATCTTTATGGGAGATTCAACAAGTGGGGGACCAATTTGTGACTCACTGAATACCTTCAGGATTTTTATAGAAAGCCAAATCTTCTCTGAGTTTGAGAAAAAAAGGTAGAAATAAATGTAAGCATAAAACATGAAAACAGGCAATGTGTCAACACTTTTACAACATTTCAAAACCCAAATTATTTTCTATGAATGATATGCTATACACAAAATTCCACAACCCTTCATTGTTGGGAAGAGAATGAACAAAAAAGGCTAGATACAAGCGCAGTGTAGCCTTTCAAATCTCCCCACAGGAAGTGTTCGTTAAGGTCCAATCAAGAATAATGTTTTGAAAGTTAAAAGAAAACATTTAGAAAGCTACACAAACTCTTCCTCTTAATACATCATAACATGAAGAAACAATAAACTTTAAATAAAATAGAGAAGTCCAAGGACATAATCCAATTTCTAAAGGCTATCACTTTATCATATAAGCTTACAACATGGAAATCAAATAATCAAACTATTCAAATTAAACTAGACACAGTGTTATATTCTGAACAAAAATACAAAGAAGGAAACATTAACAAAGTCCATATGATGCACATTTCAAATATTTCTCCCAAATAGTTCATACTTAAATATCAAAGTCCATATGATGCACATTTCAAATATTTCTCCCAAATAGTTCATACTTAAATATCAAATGAGCTTTAAAACAAAGGTTAGATGCCAATTCAACAATAGTTTGAGTTAAAATAGATATAACATGCTAGAGTGAAGAAGTGTTTTTCTAGCTTTAATGAAAATACTCCTACAAATAAGGAAAACTAAAGAATTTCTTTCTAAAAGGGAAAATTTTAGGGACCCTTTTCTTCTGTTGCTGCCTCAAATTTATTGCTGAAAGGAGAGAGAAATGTGACCTCTACCTAGAAGTAATTACTACCAGATGTCTACACCTAATAGCTCACAATCTAATCATAGATCTTTAATTAGGTCACAACAATCTTTGTCCATCAACTCTCAACTGCTGCATTAATATCCCTTGGATATTTAGCAAGATTTTCCTCCATAAATGCTTGGATCCTAGAAACAACTTGGAAAAAATCTTGTTGACCAATCACATGGCTTGGCAGCATCGACTCAAAGCTTCCTCTTGAAAACCAAAGAGAAAGCTCCTTAAAGCACAACCTATTCGTAGTGAAGAGATGACATGTCGAGCGAGCGGATATTCTTAGATTTTTGAAAATCATCCTGGAGAAAATTTCCATTGAGTTGACACGTGGCCCAAGTTTCTCCCAAAATAAAAGTGATAAGTAAAACTCATGCAACCACCACATGGTGCATTGCGCTCCTTTCTGAACCAATTTTTTTGTGTGCATGGATCATCTTGAAGCCAAAAAAGTATAAAGCCAAAAATCAAAAGACTAAGGAAAAAATTGCTTCATAGTTTTGGTGACTCATAGGGGGCCTTCCCTTGTGGAGGCATGGACCTAGACCTCTAGAAATTCTTGGAGTTTGAGGAAAGTGAAATTTTGTGTCTCTCAATCCACATCAGTTGGTCAGACAAGTTTATAGATAACCCTGTATGCTTGATCTAGCTAAAAGACTTCCTTGAAGGAAACAAATACCCATCTTGTTGAAATAGCTCCTAGGTGATAATAGAGATGAGAAAGTGAAAGGATCTCATGATCAACATCATCGACAGTGGGCATTGCACTTGAAACTGGAACTTATGTATAATTTCATTTATAATCTTCTCGACTAATATCACATCTCCATTTGGTGAAAGAAAGGGAGGTAATCCAAAGCTATGCAAGACACTAAAATATTTCTTGATTTTGTCAACCCTTTTGTTCAACACTACTTGGTGTTCCTTGCTTCTTGCTATGATCTTATGGTAGTAGGCGAATTTGCTTAATTTTATGGAGGCGACCCTTCGATTTAGAATTTTTGCACTTCTTAGAGCCTCATTAGTGGCCACACACAACCTAGAAATAAAACTCTAAGACTCTACTACTCGGGGAGCATACTCTTACAAAATATGGCTGGCCAACGAGCCAAACTTTTCATTTAATTCTTGAGCATCCTTTAGATACTATAGGACTGGTTTGAGGATGGTGAGTGCAACTATGATTCACTCCCAATATGTGGATATCAACCTTTTCAACACATGAAGGGTCAAAGATCCTTGTGCAATTGTTAGCTCTTGATATAATTGAGCCTCCTTTTCTGTTTCATTCTCCTCCATTTGATTCTTCTCCTTGAGGAAATTCATCAGCTCATAGCCTAATCTTTCGATCTCCTGATCATGAGACTATAGAGAAGACTTGACTTCTTGTTTGTCATGCCTTAAATTTTCTAGTTCCACCTGGGCCTTTTGAATTTTTTTGGAAGCTTGAGATCAGACACCATCCAATTCTCTCTTTATGCTTTCCTGAGCACGCTGGTACTCTATGTTTTTATGGTGCTCAGTAGCAAGCTCAACTCTCAAATTTTTAATCTCAGCATACAATTGAACCTGCTCACCTTGGGCCTCAGTGAGAAATCTTGTTTCTTTCTCTTGTTGATCCTATATTTGCCTTATATGGGCCATTTCAACATCTTTGGCTTTGATTTATGTTTGCAGCCTATTCACTATTTCCTTTACATTCAATAATTCTACCTTGCACTTCTTCAATTTTTGGTCTAACCTCTCATAATCTGCATATACCACCTTCTGGGTGGTCTTAGCTAGGAACACCTTGTCACATGGGAAAATTTCATTCAAATCCAGACCCATGGCCCTGATGTCATAGTCCTCCATTTTCATTTTTCCTTTAGGTTGGGACATGAGTGACTTCATGGTAGTAATCAACAAAGATTTTTTCTCTTCATTGAAGAAAGCTTCAATATTCTTGGTGGCCGACAGTTCAACATTCTTTAACAACCATTTATGCTTCTTGGCTTGTCAAGCCCACTTAGTTGCATTGAAATACTCTTAAAGACTTTGCAGAGTGTCAATGCTTTGTGCTACAACGAAAGCATCAAGAGGAAGACCAAAAAGAGTAACAAAAGGGGAAAAATTGGATGTACGAGCATGTGGGGAGGAAAATGGGAGTGTAATCATGGAAAATGGTGGGATGCCAAATTGAGATTGGATCGGGGAAAAATCAGTTGGAGTAAAGAGGGAAATAGGAGGAATGAGATATTTTTTACCAGATGAGGATGAACTTGGGGTAATGTGTAACATGGATGATTCAACCTTTCAATAGGGGCCCTAGATAGGGCGATTAAAGAATCAACAATGGTTGAAGTGGATATTGTTCGCTTGACACGTAGGGATACATCACAGGGTGTTTAAAAAATAGTAGGGTGTTCATTAAGAACCAAAAGCTCGGGGTCCAGGGACAGAGGATTCTCTTCAATAGATGGGGGAAAAGGATTAACCAAAGATGAAGAGGTAGGAAGAAGAGGGAGATAAATACTTACCTAGAATGTGGCGGTCAATTTTTTTTGCAGAACGGATTCGACTTCTTATCCCTTGGCTATTATCTTAGGTGCACCCAGATCCTGGAATCGCCTTCTCTTTGGATGAATTGAACTAGTGTGTTGTGATCCTTTAGAGGATGATCTCGCTGAAAGTTGGCCCTCGTAAACCATAGTGGACCTTCTTGGGGACTTTCAAACTCTATTTCCTTTGCTTCAGACACTGGCGGAGGATGTGGCTTGTGAGTCCTTTTGCTTTGAGCTTCTTATTCTATTGGATTCTTGAGGACAAGATGTACAGAGTGAAAGTTTCTCCTCTTCAATCTCATGACTTCTCTCTGGGTTGCTAT
Organism: Sequoiadendron giganteum; assembly: GCA_007115665.2. NCBI lineage: Eukaryota > Viridiplantae > Streptophyta > Pinopsida > Cupressales > Cupressaceae > Sequoiadendron > Sequoiadendron giganteum. Next base: position 439,665,135 of record CM021102.1, on the reverse strand, counting down.
TATTGGTGTCAGCCTCTTGGTCATAAATATCCTTTAACCTTTCATCATGTGGCCGAAACTCTCTGAGCAACTTATTTAGGCATCTCATCTCTTATCAAAACCTCCAGAAATCTATATTCTTTCTTTCCGACCATCCTTGACGCTTCAATTGTGTGTTGAGGGATTTACTTATCAGGAGATTCCTCTGATAAACCACCTATGGTATATAGAAACTCAACCATTTTGGTCACCTGATTGGTATGCGGGCCAAGTCAATGTATACTTCTTCCCTTTCTGGAGTCAGATTCCTCTTGGACTCCAAATACTCTCGACTCTCATGTCTCAAAAGTGAACTTCCTTGTCGGATTGTAGTACAATGTGCCACAAATGAGGACTAAGCCTAGGGCCACCAGAAGGTTTATAAGTTCACCCTTTTCTATTCACTTCTCCAATGTCACCTAATTGTTGGAAATGCAAATGGGAAGCAGGTATAACTTTGTCTTGTTTCTTCCAGAGCCATAGGCATTGTCGGAAAGGGTTGCCTGATGACATGCCTCCAACGTGAAAACTCTATCTGTTACAAATCTAGGGAGTTGGAAAGGCTCTCCCATGAAACCATGGAATCTGATAAACATGAAATCATCTCCTAGGAAAAAATCCATTAGGTTCAGTGGAGTTTTCATCCATTGTGAAACCTTAGGAGAAAAATGACTCACAGGACATGGCAACAATTCTTGAAGCATTGGTCTTAGAAAATGGTTTGCAAACCAATAGTAATTGCATGTTTTTGACAACACACAAGTCCACATAAAAACTAGCTGATAGAAACCATTTACATCAAGCCTAGACTAGAAAATTTCTCTCCAAAAACTCAAAATTTTGGTGCAAAATCAAGTGAGCTAAGAAAGAAGAATACCTAAATTTATACTCGATATGGTAATTACTCAGTTTCTCCTACATGCTTTCATCTACTAGATCAACAAAGTCATAATGTTTCTGAACTTTCTCCTTTTTGAGCACTAAGGCTAGGCCCATCTAGAAGGGATGGAATTCCTCATCATTATCAAGGCCAAAAAGCCAATCCAACATTGAGAAGGTAGCCTATGTGTCCTTCTTGAATTTTCTATGTGCAAGAGGAAAAACAAAATGACCTCTTGTCAATCTTTCCTTTGTTTAACTCTCATAGAAAATTTCTTTTTGGTTAGCCTCTTCCAAAAAAATTTCCATGCTTTCCTCAACAAATGGCTCGATACCTCAAGTGGTAGGGATACACAACATATCTTGTATGGCCCTAGAAAAAATCATGACTTTAACCCTATTGCACACAATCGCTCCCGTATGCTTGTGAAATCTTTTGGCACATGCATCCACCAACTTTGGGCATGGGTGTATGATAGGCAACATGAACTGTGGCAACCCATAATTCTACATCCTAGAGGCAAAACCCTCAGATGACTCATGATCTAACATCCTTTGAAATTACCCCTCTCTAAGGTTCTTAGGGTTAGTTGACAATTTTGGATCAAAAATATTATTGGTAACATCTTGCACCACCTCTCTGATAACACTTCTATCTATTTGCACCCTTTTACAAAATTCAAACGACACTCCTCAAGAACTAGGGCATTGGAAAACAAGTTCTGCCCAAAGATATCGACAAAACCAGGCCTTCTAGATGAAGCTCTAGCCCTTCTACTAGATGTTGATGGATCCACCATGGATGCTTCAAGAAGTTGCAAAGAGTTTCTTTAATGAAAAAAACCACATACCGTTTGATACTTTAGAAAAATATACCTTTTGGTGTGGTTAATTCCCTTAGCACGTACATGTAGTTGAGGCTACGCCGTTACCGTTGGTCCATTAAATGCTACCAATAAGGTGATACATGTGGATCTGAGATCTGTATCACTTGGGAATGCCAAAAATGTTGCGAGAATGGAATTAGTACATTCTCTCTACCGCCTCTTTTCACAAATAAGCTCGTTGCCTTGGGGGGCATGCTTTTAGATACAACAAACGTGCTTAGGTGATGCAAGGTACCTTTGAAAAGATGCACCCATTTAATTTGTCATATTTTAGTGTGTTAATCCATGTCTTTGCACATAAGCAAGCTAGCTGGTGCTGATGATGGCAAAGGACACATGTCAATGATTGGCCTATGGGAGAATTTACTCCCAATGCCAAAATTTAATTTTCAAGACCTTATGTTAGATTCTCTATATGATTTATCTCCTGTCCTCTGGCTGCTTTGATATTTTTCTCATTGTTTTCAAGCCAAATATAGACTTTCTGCTAATTGGGTTCGCTGACACCTCCTTTCTATAACTAGCTATACCACCTTATTGTAATATTCATTCATTAAATATAGCTTCTTAAGTTTAGCAAGCCTTTTCACTATCTCTATTCCATCCTTCGCTTTGCTGATTTTAGCTATGTTTGTTGGCCTAGGCACTCCCATTCGTCTGCTACCATGAAGGCCGCAATATGCCTTCACTGGGGAGATCACTCTTGATAGAATCAAACGTTTAGTGAAAAAGTGTGACTACCTTGGGGTAATTGCATTCTAGTGGTTAGTCAACCAGGACTTTATCGAGGACGAGAACTAGATGAGAAACAACTACATCATATCTCTCTTTGTGGCCTCCCTCCTAGAATTGAATGTTGCCAAACCCATAATAGTTGAATTGTGTCATCGAATGTTTGATGCTTCACTATTGGAAGGGCTTGGAAAAATTATGCAAGTCACTATCCTGAGTGTCAGCATTCCAAGTGCAATGGACCTTCATAGGCACATTGATCATGGGATGAATGTGCCCTGGTTACCTTTTCTTATTGAATTTCACATTATGGACCTTGAAAGTCACTGCTCACTACCTCTGCCTATGGCCACCTATTTCCTATGGGAGTATGGCATAGAATGCGTTCCTGGGCTAGATTGGAGGAAGCATTTTGAGTTTATGGTGTATAACCACGAAGACTAGAAGATGAGGTCTAGTGTGTTGTGTGTTTTTGTGTCCCCATTTCCCTATCAAAGAAGAAGAAGAATAAGAAAAAATGACTATGGATAGCTTTCCCATGTAACCATGGCTGGAGGCCTAATCTTTAGCATTTTTGGGATTTTCATCCATTTTTCTTCTTTTTTCTTTAGGACTCTTTTTGGGTTTTGCTTGAGAGAGCTTTAAGTTTAAAATTTGAGCCTCGGGTTGTATTACACTTGTAATTTTTCTATGAATATATATAATATAGTAATTTTCTACTTCTTCAGTGTTTCTCTCATGGCTTATTCTTAAAACTAAAGCGTATTTACAATTTTTTTACATATGGTGCATAACTGTTAATTTTTTTAAAGAAAAATGTACTTTAATGGAATAATTTTAGATAAATACCATTCACTAGTATATCTAAAGCGTTTCCTTCCATATCTTCAATTTCGTATGCATTCTTTTCTTTGCACGCACTAATTTGGAAGGGTCCCTTCCACACCACCTCAAATTTGGTATGTTGCCTCGATTTCATAGTGCGCTCATCGTATTTTAGCACTAGGCTTCCTTCCTTGAAATCTGTGTCAAAAGTCTTTTTGTCGAACCACTGCTTAACCATCTATTGGTGACTAATTATGGCTCCAAAGGCCTTTTCTCTGTCTTCTTCAATTTTGAGGAGCTCTGCTAACCATACTTCCATTCTGCCACTTTCTTCTATTTCTAGGGCTTCTAGTAGTTGGAAAGCAAGAACTTTCATGGAAACAGATAACACTACCTCTTTTCTATATACTAATTCATAGGGAGAGGCCTTCAAGATCTACTTTGGTGTAATCTGATCTACCCATAGAGCATCTCATAGGTGTTTGTGCTAGTCCCTTTGTCACTCTAACATGATGCGCTTGATTAACCTAATTAGGTTTTTATTAGTTGACTCTACTAGCCCATTTCCTTGTGGGTAGTAGTTTGAAAAAGTCTTGAGATAAATCCCATTTTTTATAGAAAAATATGACATCCCTGAACCTACAAAGGCTCGAACGTTGTTGGATATGACAATTTTTGGTGAATCAAATCTAGTCACCAACTCTTCGAGGAAATTGACAATCTCGCCCTCTATAACATTTTTCAAGGTGGTGGACTTTTTCCACCTTGTGAAGTAATCAATTGCCATAAGGATCCATTTGTGGCCAACACTGGAAATAATATTTATCATTTTGATGAAATCCAAACCCCATTAAGAAAAAGGCTCTTCAATTACAGTTGGACTTAAGGGCAAGAAAAAATATTTTATTTTACCAACAAAGAATTGGAATTAAGTACATTTTTGCACCAGATGGTGCACTTTAGAAAACATAGAGCACCAATAATATCTTGCTCACATGATTTTCAAGGTGGTAGTCTTTGTGGAGAAGTGTCCACCCTCAAGATTGCTATGGAATTCATTAAGAACCCTTTCTACTTGTGGCTTATCTAAACATCAGAGCAAGACACCATCATAATTTCTCTTAAATAAAGTCCCTTCAATTAATAAATACCTAGTGCCTTGTAGTCGGTAGTATTGCCTTTCATGGAATGGAAGGCTAGTCAGGTACTACCCCTTTTGCATATATCACATGCAATCTTCCACCTAGGACTTGTCAGACTCAAACTGATTTGAGTAGACTTGATCGATCTCCTTCTCGGCTTTGGAACTCGATTCCTATGCAAGGTACTCATAGAGACCTCTTCCTTGAACTAGCTTAGTTGGTTTTATGTCCAAATCATACTCTAGGATCTTGGTGATCCATTTGGCCTCTTTTTGGTTATTTCACCTTCAGTAATATACTCCCATACACTAGGATGAGAAACCGGGATGGTGATTCTATTGGCCAACACCAAGTGCCAAATTTTTTTTAGGCTTTTAACAATGGAAAAATCCTACTTTTCGACAAAGTTATACTGGTTTCATAACCCTTAAGAGTTCTTGAGTGAAATACAATAGGATGCTCTCCATTATTCTCTTCATCCTTCTAAGTGAGATCATAAGCTATGCTATGTTAGCCGTTGTATACATAAAGAAAAATATCTTTAGAAAAGTGTGGGTTAGCCAAGATGGGAGCAATGGAGATAACTATCCTTATCTGCCCAAAAGCCATTTTTCCCTTAGGGGTCCACTTGAACATTAAGTTCTTCTTAAGCATCAACGTGATAGGTCTTGCAATGCCCGTGAAGTCTAAAATGGACCAATTGACAAAGTTAATCTTCCCTAGGAAAGATTGCAGACCTTTCTAATTCACTGGTAGGGGTAACTTTATTATAGATCTCACCCTTTTAGGATCTATTGCAATTCTCTCTTTGGATACTGCAAAACCAAGTAACTTACCTTGGGGTACTCCGAAAACACATTTTTTTGGATATAAAGAAATCTTGAACTATTGAAACTTCTGGAAAACCTATTCTAGATGATCAAAGTGATCATATTTTGACTTTGGAAAGATCGTTAGGTCATCCAGATAAATTAGAATGATCAAATTGATCAACCATCTAAAAGCAATATCCATTGCTTGCTAAAAAGTTGCACCAACATTTGAAAGTTTGAAGGGAATTTTTTCATATGTGAACGTTCCCCACTTAGTGGTAAACATTATTTTATGTTGGTAACCCTCCTTCACATATACTTGGTTGTACCCTAAGAAATTATTGAGCAATGAAAACATCTCCAATCTAGCCATGGTTTGCAAGATCTACTTCATTGACGACAAAGGGTAGTGGTCTTTCAGTGAAGCTTTATTAAGATCTCAAAAATCAACACAAAGCCTAATGTTACCATTCTTCTTCCAAAATGGTACCAGATTAGACACCTAGATGGAGTGCTTAATTAGGTATATGATTAAGGAATCAATCAATTTGGTGAGCTCCTATGCCATCAAAACCTCTACGTTTGGATTGATCGGCCTTTGCTTATGTTAGACAAGATTTGTTCCATCTACCAAGTCAATGGTATGTTGAATTATGCCAGGATCGTATCCTCTAAGATCATCATAGGTCCAAGCTATAACTTCATCATATCTAGAACATAGATCCTTTAGCCTTTCCTTATCTTCCCATAGAACATTCTTTCTGAATTTTAGCTTTCTGTTGTTTCCGACATCGAGCTCTTCATAATCCTTCTCATCCATAGTGAACCTTTGTTCTCCATTTCTTACATCTCCACAATCAAAGGGATTTTTGAGGGAGATTAAACCTCGAGGGAGCTTATTACCTTTTAACTAGATAAATTTCTCTTTGAGAGATTTCTCCCCTGGTTGTGAATAGTCATAAACTCCTTCTGACTTTTGTATGAAGGTGGCGATTTGAGTGTCATATTCAAACACTTGCTAGTTCTGATCATTTTTGGAGATTGATGGTCAGACGATGATCTATACTACATTCTGCTTTGTTGTCAAATCGAGAACTCGTTCAAACTGTGAACCAATTGAGGCCATTCGATTAGCTACACTATTTAGGGATTGTGGGATGACTTGCACATTAAAAGCTTCAAATCCCTCAATCAAATCCCATATTTGATGTCTATATGAATTCATTCTTATATTTTTAGTAGTTGCTTACCCATGGAACTGGCTCACAATAAACTCAGAACCTTCGAATGCCTGCAACCTCTTTATGCCCATTCTCTCGGTAAGAATAAAACCATGGATCAAGGCTTCATATTCCATGTCATTATTAGAGCACAAGAATTGAAAATGATAGGCCTTGAGGGTCTCCGATCCTATTAGGGACAATAATCAAAATCTTTCTCTAGAACTGGCTTTGCATTTGGCACCATCAAAGTATAAGGTCCACAGATGGTTATCTATCGAATCATCATAGTCCTCCTGATTCTTCATTAGTTTTGGGTACAATAGATCATCATTGAAGATCATGTACATGCCTAGTCCTTTGACATGGAATTTTTTGAATGGGTTGGAGATGATGAACTGGTTGAGGAGGACCTCCTCCTCGAGAGTCTGATCACTTGTGTCTTCTTTGTCCTCCAACATATCTACACAATATCCCTCCTATTTTAAGGAGGTTTGTGCTACTTCAAAACATAAGACTACATTGTCCACTATATATTTAGGGTGCAAATATTTGGATAGGATCTTCATCTTCACCCCATGCTTGGTTCTTAATATCAGATGAAACCATTCGAGTGCCAAGTATCTGCAAAGCTTTGTAGTGAAATCTCTAGAAAGACACATCTTGAAGACTGGGGGACTGTCTATCACCACTACTTCTTGTGAGACTGTATGGCCCAGCCATAAAAAGAGGGTTAAAGATAAATATTTTATTCGGCCAATGGTCAAAACCTTCTTTCCATCTAATTTCATGATTCCCTTCTCAAGGGGATCATACCTAAGCATCAAGGCATCAACCACTTGCTTTGGCATGACCGTTGTACTAGCTCCCGAATCAATCATATTATTATGCATATGTTTATATCCCACAATAAATGTTAAAAGGAAAGGCATGGGCTTTGGCTTCCTTACCTCTTTCTCTTTTGCATTTACCGCATCATTCATATAAGCTACAAATTTTGAAGCTTGAGGGTCTAACGTGGGTCCTTTATCTTTAATTTGATCATACATCAAAGTTGCATCCATCTATAGTCTTTGTTCCTCATTTTCGAATGCTTCTCGAAGTAATGTCTTTTATTTAGGAATAGATATAACATCCCATAGGGATACATTGGCAGGTTCCTTCTTTAATTGTTCCACCACATTAAGCACTCTGACTAGCTAAAATTTGGGTTTAAACGGTGGTATCTCCCTTGACTTTGGAGGAAAATGATCCATCGTGAATGGGTTCGACATCTTATCCAACTTATTTGTGGGCAATGGTTAAGTTTTCTATTGCTGAGTTGGTTGACCAGTCGGTTGCACGGTCTATTTTTCCTATAGCAATGGTTGGCATGGCTAAGGATGGGTTAGAGCCTGTTGCACGTATTCTCTCATGAGCCTTCTCTTGGATCTCGTGTTGTAGTCTGACTGCACCTATGGAGCACTGGTAGTTAGAGATTCATTTGCAAATACCACATCCTCTACCTTCATCCATGAAAATAGCGCTTGGTTAGGTGCAATATCTAGCTCTTTCTCGAAGGACATTCCTTGCATTTGTGCCCTAAAGTGGGCATTTTCCATTTCGGAAGACTCATATCCCTCTACATTTAGAAGTGTGCCTTTTTTTCTTTGTTCCACTATCTTTTGTTGTATATTCCCCTTGGGTGATTTCAAAGCATATGTTGCATGGGAAGCACCATGTGTTCTCATCTTTTGTCAAGTTCTTTTGGCCTGAGATTAACTCTTTACTTTAGGTGTCCTTAACTGTCTACAATGACATGGTGATTGGAACTATCTGGTTTTTGGATGCCACTTGTTGACCTCCCCAACTCGAGGGTCCTTGATATGTGTTATTCTGATAGGATGGACTTCTTCCCTAATAGGTCTAAGTGGCTTGCTTCAGAGGGGCCACTTTTTGTTGCTTGATGAGAACTAACTTGTTATAAAAAGATTGCATGAGGCTCTTCATATCGTTGATGTCTACTACTATAGAGGAAGAACCTAATGTGCTTGGATGCATGGTGGGGTACATTTACATGGATTTTAGTGGACCCAAAGGCATCACTTGCGTAGTGTAAGTGCTCGAAGAAGCTTCTTCCTAAGAACCACCAAAAATTTCTACGAATACAACCATTGGAGGTTGTGGTAGAAGCTTCCCCACATCGATTAAACTATTTTTCATGCATACAACCAAATTGTATGCATCAGGTAGGATATCTCCTCCCATAGAGGTTATCATAACTACAATATCTGAATTGAAATCCTTTAGGTAGACCATAAACACCATCGTATCTTGAGGTTGGGCAGTTGCAAGGATCCTCTGCTAGGTTTTTTGAAACCTAGTGTTGAAGTCACTCATGGCTTCTTGCGGGGATCTTTTGATGGTGATTAATTGATGTAACAATAAAGAATGATCTCCCTTCTCTGAAAAGCGTTCGAACAACCTTTCTCTGAGTTGATCCCATGAGCAGATAGAATCGAAAATCAAAGATTAATACCTATCTTGAGCCTTTCCTTTGAAGGAGGCCACCAACAATCTTAGAGCAATATTTTTCTCTTCTATATTGTGCACCCTACATACCTACACTATATCTTGGAGGTTTTTGGAAGGGGTTTTGAAGTCCTCTTCGAAGAATTTTGGAATAGCCTTGAGGTCATTAGCGGGTATGGCGGGCCAGATATTTGGGGGGTAAGTGGCTATAGTGGACTACCACTATCCAAGGTTAAAAAATTTCTAGGAGTGAGAGGGGTACATGAGCCATGGAGAAAAAATTCCTATGAATCGAGTAAACTGGAATTCTTATTTGTAAAATTTAACCTCCAATTGGAGTAGATAAGGCTTTATATTCTGGGCTCTTACTCCTCGCTCTATTACTTCTTACAGGTGATACAAAACCTATAATTCTTCTTTGCCTAGGTACTAAAGAGGGTAACTGGGAGTAATGGAAATGGCCCTTTGAAGATGCTCTTGTTTGGACTCTGGGCATGAAACTTCCAGTTTCTTTTCTTAGCCTGATTTAAGAAATATTTCAGACTTCTAATCAAATATTTGGAAAACTTGTGTCCCACCGAGCATTCTAGAAAAAGAACTATTGATCATCAAATCTTGCACCTCTCTAATAGCCTTATGGGAAATTTAGTGAGTGCGGAACCAATTTTCACCTCATTGAATACCTCTAAGATTTTTATAGAAAGTTGGCTCTTCTGTGAGTTTGAGAAAAAAAGGTAGAAAGAAATTTAAGCATAAAACGTGAAAAGTGGCTATGTGTCAATGCTTTTACAACATTTCAAAACCCAAATTATTTTCTATGAATGATATGATATACACAAAAATCCACAACCCTTCATTGTTGGGAAAAGAATGAACAACAAAGGCTAGATACAAGCACAATGCAGCCTTTCAAATCTCCCCATAGGAAGTGTTTGTTAAGGCCTGATCAAGCATAAAAGTTTTGAGAGTTAAAAGAAAAAATTCTGAAAGCTACATAAACACTTCCTCTTAATACATCATACCATGAAGAAACAATAACCTTTAAATACTCCTATAACTAACAAAAACTAAAGAATTTCTTTCCAAAAGAGAAAACTTCAAGAACCCTTTTCTTCTGTTACCACCTCAAATTTATAGCTAAAAGGAGAGAGAAATGCTGCCTCTACCTAGAAGTAATTATGGCTAGATGTCTACACCCAATAACTCACAATCCAATCATAGATCTTTAGTTAGGTCACGACAATCTTCGCTCATCAAATTTCAATTGTTGCATTAATATCCCTTAGATATTTAGCAATATTACCCTCCATAAATGCTTGGATCCTAGAAAAAAACATGGAAAAATTCTTGTTGACCAATCATGTGGCTTGGTAGCATCAACTCAAAGCTTCCTCCTAAAAACCAAAGAAAAATCACACTCCAAAAAACTTCGAAGAGAAAGATCCTTAAAACACACCCTATTCATAGTGAAGAGATGACATGTCGAGTAGGTGGGTATTCTCAAATTTTTGAAAATCATCCTTGATAAAATTTCCACCAAGTTGACATGTGGCCCAAATTTCTCCCAAAAGAAAAGTGATAAATAAAACCCACACAACCACCATGTGGCACATTGTGCGCCTTTTAGAACCAAATTTTCTTTTGTGCATGAATCATCTCGAAGCCAAAAAAGTATAAAGCCGAAAATCAAAAGATTGACGCAAAATTTTCTTCATAGTTCCAATATCGCATCTTGGATATTGTAGTTCTCTCCTTAAGGGAGAAACTACTAAAATATCTATGGATCCTAAGTCTTCTGAAAAGGTGATCAAGGTTAGAAAGTTCCTTTCTTCTAAAGAAGGTGAAGAAAATTTCAACCTCCTACACTCTCATCCTGACATCTTTCCTTGGATATATGAAGACATGCCTAGTATTGATGAGTCTATAGTGGTTCACAATATCATCCTATGTCCTAATGCCAAGCCAGTTAAGCAAAAAATTTGAAAGATCAATCCCAGGGTGGCGTTGATGGTTAAGACCGAGATAGAGAAGCTGTTGAAGGCATGCTTTATCTATCCAATCAATTAATCCCCTTGGATTTCAAATATTTTCATTGTTAGTAAACATGATAGCTGCATTCATATATGCATTAAATTTCATGATCTTTATAAGGCTTCTCTTAAGGATGATTTTTCGTTACCTAATATAGATATGATTATGGATTCAACTACAAGCCATGCATTATTATCTGTTATGGATGGTTTCTTGGGTTAAAATCAAATCAATATTAATCCAGAGGATTAGTATAAGATAGCCTTCACTACCCCTTGGGGTACTTTTTATTATGTGGTCATGGCCTTTGGGTTAAAGAATGCAGGAGAAAATTACCAACGGGTAGTGACTCTAATATTTCATGATTTTATTCATAAGATTGTAGAAGATTATGTTGATGACATCTTGGAAAAATCTATAATATATCAAGATCATGTGAAGAACCTTCATCTTATTTTTGAAAGGCTTTGACTTTATAAGATGAGACTTAATCCTATTAAGTGTGTCTTTTGTGTAGACATGGGAAAAATTCTAGGGTTCATAATCTCTCACCGAGGAATCAAGGTCGACACAAATAAGATCAATGCTATTGGTAGCATGCCTCCACCCAAAAATATCCCTGAATTGCAAAGTTTACAAGGGGAGATTCAAGAAATTTGTAGGTTCATATCTCAATTGGCCAATCGTACTCTTCCCTTCACTCGTTTGTTGAAAAAAGATGTTCGCTTCATATGGGATGACGAGTTCTAGAAAGCTTTTGATTCAATCAAAGCCTATATGGCCAATCCTCCTATATTAATGCTAGCTATGCAGGATAGACCCTTTCTTCTTTACCTCGCATCATCACCATATCATTTGGTGGCTTTTATGGCTCAGTATGATGTTGTCAGGAAAGAGAGAGTGGTCTGCTACATTAGTTGTGTGCTGGTTGATTGTGAAACTCGTTACTCCTCCATGGAAAAGCAATTCCTTGCTCTTGTTTTTGCTACATAGAATCTAAGGAATTATCTTCTCCATGTTGAAACCCATGTCATCATGAAAAGTGACCTTTTAAGGCATTTGTTCTCTAGTACCAACCTTGCTAGGAGGTTAGTGAAATGGGTGATGTTACTTTCAAAGTTTGACATAAAGTTTGTTACTCAAAAGTTGATAAAGGGTCAAGTTATTGTTGATCAATTAGTAGATGCTCCCTCATATCACTCCTTCCCAAGTTTGGATTTTGTAAGAGAGGGGGACAAACCATTGCAAGGACCCAGGTCACGAAAGGCCGAGAGCAACAGGTTTCCCTAACTTACCTCAGTTTAAGGGAAATGTTATGAAAGGCGGGATGATAATGATTAGGACCATAAGGTCCTTTAATAATCTATGAACCTGAGATTCTAAAGGAAACTAGGCGATTCGGTTTTCAAGATTAACTCTATGTCTCAAATAGCTCTTTTTTAGAGGAGAAAAGTGTGGTTTGGGGATGATAGCACAACACACTGGCATCTCTTAGGTGCACTGGCATCTGTATGGCCAGAGAGCCGATAAGACAAGGTCTGGCCTCTAAAAAATGAACTAACAGCCTAGTTGCTACTTTATGAGGGAACACAATAATACTATGAAATATGAAACATATAAACAAACATGATAGAACAATTATATTACCACAAGGGTGATGAAGATGATCTCACACAATAACTTGTTCACCAGCTCACTCCAAGATATCTCCACCTACACACATAAAAGGGAAAATGTTGGGGGGCTGTTTAGGCTGTTGCCTCAGTCAGACCCCCATTTTGGTGTTTCCACCTCCATAGACATCCAAGTTTGCAACGATGTAGAAATGATATGATAAAGAAGGAAATACAAGAAAAGTACACTAAAACACTACAAAACAATAATGTGCTAACTCAACCAAGTAATAGAGAAGATGAGTGAGGAGATTACCACCTTCGCCCAAAGTGCTCAAGGCTAGTGGGGGAGAAAAATGAGAGGAACTCAAGCCTCTAATACAATGGTGTTTTCATACACTTTCCCTATTGAAGTGATGGAGTGATGGAGTTACTACTATGGAGTGCAAAAATGTTGCTTGAATGCTTGAAGTGAATGTCCAAGAGTGTGTAGAAGCTTGAAAATGGATGAAGGTGAATGAATTTGAAGGAAAGATGAAGAAAGAACCATATTTGGGTCGGTCAACTAGAGGGAGGCATTACCATTTGACTTCCAATGAGAAGTGTAACGCGTATGCAGGCTCCAACCACAAGAATCTACCAAGTACATAAGCCCACTGCATAGATGTCTGCATGTCGCACAAGCATCCTTGATAGTAACGCCTCTACTGATGCTTAAAATAGGCACCAAGTGGAATGAGAACAATGGACTTATGTGAAATCAAGCCTCTGAATTTGGTTTTCTAAATTGGAGGGAAAAAGGGGAATTTGTGTTATGGGTGCAAATTCACTCCTATACATTTTACCCCCACTTTAACGAGCATGAGTACTAATGAGTGTTTCGGTAAATTAGATCAAAGAAGTAGTAGGGTTAGAAAAGTATACCTGAACTGTTGAGGAAGAAGATCATGTTCTGGCAAACCCGAGAGTGCAAGATAAGAAAAGGAATTCATAGTCCCACAAAAATTTGAAGCTAAAGAAAGAAAGCGCCTTACAGGCCCATGGACTTGCAAGGAAGGTATCCTCCAAGAACTCTCACTTGAAGGAAAGCAAGGAAAACACCTTATAGACCCAAAAAACTGCAAAGAAGGTATCCCCCAAGAACTCTCACATGAGGGAAACCAAGGAAAGGGGACTCCACAGAGTCAACAAGTGGCGACATGTTTACCCAAAAATAGAACATGTTAGGAAGTGGTCGTGTAGGCTAGTATGTAGACAGTCATGTAGACCATCAAGTTGGAAGTGTAGGCTAGTAAGTAGATAGTCATGTAGACCATCAAGTTAGAAGAATTTCAAAGGGGTCCCTCGGGAACCCTTCAAAAGGAAGAGGGGTCCACTCAAGGGATGCATGATTTGAAAAGTGAGGTCTAGTCAGGATGCCCCCAATCTAGACATGAGGATGTATGATAGGTCTAGTCAGGGTACTCTCGAGCTAGATGCAAAGGTGTGAAGGCTTTCAAAGGGGTCCCTTGGGAACCTGATGTGAAAAGAAAGGGTCCACTCAAGGGACAAACTATTCAAAAGCTAATGTTTTCTTTCTCAAATCGATTCACCATCAAGGAATCATTTTGAAATATTTTTACTTCCTCAAGTATTTCAAAAGGAAGGATATGCCCCCACATGAGAGGAAGATCAAAGTTGTTCCTGCTTCAGAGGAAGGTTTCCAAGTCCTTTCTTTATGAACCCATGATGAAGGGAACATGTTCCGTTAGGGTTTCAAGTCAAGAATGCAATTCTAACGAAGAAGTGTATGAAGGGTCTTTAGAAAAGATTCATTGGAAATGCATCATTTTTCTAAAGATCCAAGTAATGTAGAAGTGGCATTGCCACACATGAGAGGGACAACTCAAGAAAAGGAGAGAGAAAAATAAAGACAAAGCAAAAGGAAAGAGAACACAAATAAAGGACACGAGGGGATCTAGTTTTATGGGGTCAAATATGCTCTTGCTTATATAAATAGTAGGTAACCGAGATGCAAGGGTGAAAGATCATCAATCCCCAACCAGATTAGGAAGAATGCACAAAAGACAAAGTAAAAATAAAAAATTGGGTCAACATGGAAGGAAGCCTAAATGCTCCCAATGCTTTGCATCATCCCCAATTTTTTGAAATCCAATCAAAAACATGGAAGAATGATAATACAAATAGAATAATTTTACAACAAAAACACCACACCTGTATCCAAGCACCAACAATGGTGACGAGGGTCATCTAAGAACACATACCATGATTACGGGGGAACACATCATGACACACACACATCTAATCTAAAGATTAAGAAGGGGTCTCCCCCTAACACTGATCAACCAAGAGGTCATCAACTTCCCACTCTAGGTCATCATAAGGGGAAGGAGGATGAGATTGCAGTGGCATAATGTTAAGGGGAGGAGCTTCCAACCCTCTTGCAACAAGGGCTAAGGAAGAAGGACCTATGAGGTCTCTATTGCTCAAATCTTGTGGGTCTAAGGTCAATGACCTAGAAAATATTGTTGACAAGGTCAAAAATTCATCCACCGAGTTAAACATGCACTTAACGGGAGTGGCATGTTTTACCTTAGTGAAAAAAGGAGTTTGCACCCAAGGTTCACCACTAAGCTCATTGAGAGATTCAAAAGCAGTGAAAAACTTGGGAGATGCTAGGGCTGGTTCCATCACTAGGATAGAACAAGTTAGTGTGGAACCACCTATCAGGGAAGCTGACCTCCTCTTACATCCTCTATTGCTGGAGAGACCACTCTCTACCTTCTTCTTTGTCGAAGGAGGTGAACTCCCCATAGACAAAACAAGAAGGGAAGAGGGAGAGGAGGAAAGAATCACAGTAGATACAATTGAAGTGTTAATCATATCTACGGGCTTCGGGAAACGTGGGGAATCTATAATGGATGTCAACAGAGGAAGCTCCACTGAAGAAGCGATGAACACTTGCACCCTTCTAGGAACATGCACACTCATAGCAGAAGCCAAGAGCGATATCTCCTCTTCCTTCTTCTATGAGGCAGCCTGCTTAGCCAAGATAGCCTTTTTCCAATGCTTGCACTCACACATAAGGCAGTTTATACGACTCTTCAAACTAGAGGCTGGGGGTCGCAAAGGAACTAAAGGTCCCTACTCAGCCATGGGAGTGTCATCTATAGTTGTTTCCAGTGGAGGGATAGGCTCCTAGATGGGAGAAGGAGGAACAGGTTCAGAAGCAGCAGGGGGAATTGAATCTAGCGCCTCAACAACGGGCCTCTTCCTATTCACCATTTTAGGAGGGGGAATGGTAGGAGGCCATGGAGGCCAAGACATAGATGACTCTCCATGGGGGGATTTATGTCTACCATACCAAATGGGCCTAGGATTCATGGGTAATACATGAAGCTCAAACGTAGGATGCTTGGCCTTTTGCCAATCGGGAACCATGGGATTCTCTAACAAGTGTGAGACAAAAGTAGATGGTACCATAGCAAAGCAAGAGGAAGCATCAAACTAGATAGTGGAAGAGGAAGAAGGAGGATCTCAGGACTGCTTCTCTTCTTTTTCTTCTATGTGCCTTGGTAGCATCACTATCAGCTTTTAGGCAAGCCCTATGCAAAACAAGATAAGGTGAAGGAGAGTATCTCACTTCCGGCCTAGAACACCCTTTCTTGTAATTCTAATAAATGTGATACAGGAGGTCTTTCATAGGTGGAAGAGGACCAATAGGTGCAGGTGAAAAGTAGTCTAAGGTATGGCTTCCATGTGTAACTAGTGGTCTATATCCGGTATCATGACCAACATGTACTGAACCCCCATGAACAAATTTCAAACATTTATGCACAACCAAGGGAACTGCATTCATAGCTACTAGATAGGGGATATATAGCTTCACTCTGAAGAGTTCAGACCTTAGGATGATGTCAAATATAAGGTTCACAGACCTAGGTCCTATGAGGACCTACATGACAATACTCCCTATAGGAGGTAAAAAAATTATCTCATGTGTGTGGATGGTACTCTTAGGTGCATCATATCCATCCTTATACAAGAAGTTGATTAGAATAATCTACTCAATTATAATGTTTACTTGAGATGTCGGATCAACGAGAACACTCGCTACAGTATTCCCAGTTATCCTTACATGAATGTAGAGAGGAGATGGTTCCCCATTAAAGCCCATCAACAAGTCCTATGAAGTGAAAGTTATACCAGTACCACTACAAATAGGCTGTGTAGAGGGAATAAGTTGATTTAAGAAAGAGGCCATCACACACATTGAATAGTACTTCCACAAAGCCTCCTAAAGGTTATGGGACAAGACAGTGACCCAATTCTGGTTTCGTTATGCAACACCTTTGGAACCTTCCAACTACGCCTACTAGGGGTCATAGGTTGGGTTGTAATGTAGAATACTCACAAAAATCACACCTACAACACTCCTAGGATATGAGGAAAGGAACTTTCCCTATCACAAAACGGAACTAAAATGGTTCACGTCGGGTTCATAAAAAATGTAAGAGAGAGGAACCACCCATTGCAAGGCCCCAAGTCATAAAAGGTCGAGAGAAGAAGGCTTCCCTAACTTACCTCAGTTTAAGGGAAATTTTAGGAAAGGCGAGATGACAATGATGAGGAATATAAGGTCCTTTGATCACTCTGCGAACTTGAGATTATAAATGAGACTCGGCAAGTCAATTTTTAGGATCAACTTAGTGTCTCAGATAACTCTCTATTAGAGGAAAAAAGCATGGTTCTGGGATGACAGTGTGACACATTGGCATCTCTCAGGTGCATTGGTGTCTATATGGCCAGAGAACTGAGAAGACAAGGTCTGACCTCTCAAAAGTGAACTAATAGCCTAGTTACTAGTTTTTGAGGGAGCAACATAATACTATGAAATATGTAACATATAAACAAATGTGATAGAACAAGTATATTACCACAAGGGTGAAAAAGATGATCTCACACTATAACTTATTCACCAACTCACTCCAAGATATTTCCACCTACACACAGAAAAGAGGAAAAATGTTGGGGGGCTATTTAGGGGTCTACCTCAGTCAGACCCCCATTTTGGTGTTTCCACCTCCACAGACAACCAAGTTTGCAATGATGTAGAAATGATATGGTAAAGAAGGAAATACAAGAAAATTACACTAAAAATTTACAAAACAATAATGTGCTAACTCAACCAAGTAATAGAGAAGATGAGTGAGGAGCTCACCACCTCTTCCCAAAGTGCTCATGGCTAGTGGGGGAGAAAAATGAGAGGAACTCAAGCCTCTACTGCAATGGTGTTGTCCTATGCTTGCTCCATTGAAGTGATGGAGTGATGGAATTTATGCTATGGAGTGAAAAAATGTTGTTTGAATGCTTGAAGTGAATGTCCAAGAGTGTGTAGAAGCTTGAAAATGGATGAAGGTGAATGAATTTGAAGGAAAGATGAAGAAATAACCATATTCGGGTTGGTTGGCTAGAGGGAGGCATTACCATTCAAATTCTTATGAGAAGTGTAACACCTCTACAAGCTCCAGCAGTAGGAATCTACCGGGGATGTAAGCGCACCGTGCATACGTCTGCACATCGCGCAGGCATTCCTCATAGTAACACCTCTACCGATGCTCAAAAAAGGTGCAAAGTGGAATGAGAACAACGCGCTTATGTGGAATTAAGCCTCTGAATTTGGTTTTCTAAAGTGGAGGAGGGAAAAAGGGGAATTTGTGTTAGGGGTGCAAATTCGCTCATATACAGATTTGTTTCTTGATGAGAACATTTTTGCAATCAATTATGAACTTGAATGGAAAATGTACTTCGATGGAACAAGATGTTAAACTGGTTCTAGAGTAGGTGTGATTCTAATATCACTTGAAGGTAAGTCAATCCCTCTTTCCTTTTGATTATACTTTCCTTGCACTAATAACATCGCTAAGTATGAAGCTCTCATTACTAGATTGTGTGCCATGATTGGTCTAAAAATAAAACATCTCTGTATATTGGGTGATTCTAAGCTCATTGTGAATTAGATTACGAGAACCTATCAGACTAAGAAAAGTAGGTTGTCTCGATACTGAGACCTCACTTTGTCTTTGTTGAACCAGTTCTCCTCCTTCACGATAGATAGTGTCCCTAAGAGGGAGAATAGAAATGCAAATACCATGGTAAGAGCTGCTTCCCTGGTACCTTCAGTTGAGTATACATGAGAATACCACTTCGTAGTTCAGGTCCTTTGGTCTCTTGCTATTTCTGATCAACCCAAATCTAATGACTTTGTGTGTTTTCACGTGGACAAAGGAGAGTGGTTTTCAACATTTACAACTACCTAAAGATTGGAAAATTTCTCCATGATGTGATGAAAAATGATCACACTCATAAGAAATCTTTCAACCGGTTATGTTATTTTTTCTAATGTTCTTTATCGAAAATCTTATAATTCCTTGCTTCTTCGATGTCTCACTAAAGAAAAATACCCCTTTCCCTTAAAGAAGCCCATTCAGGCATTGGGGGTGGACACTTTGGTGGTAAATACCTGGTGAGAAAATTGATACACATGGGGTACTTCTGGCAAACAACGTAACAAGACTCCTTTGATTTTGTTAAAAAGTCCCTGCAATGTTACTAGCATAGTCGTCTTATTCATGCACCTGCACAAGAGTTAAAAAACTAGACCTCTCCTCGTCCATTTGTGAAATGGGGGTTGGATATTATTGGAAAAATATCACCTCCTTCTTCTAAGGGACATATGTTTATCATTACTTCTACAAATTACTTCACGAAGAGGGTCGAAGCTATCTCGCTTCACTATACAAGTGTTGAAGCTATTTGTAGTTTTCTTCTAAATAACATTATCTCTCATTTTTTATTGCCTTCTACACTTTTTTCTAACAATGGTACTGTTGGAGTGAAAAAGGCATTGAGAGGGGGGGGTGAATCAATGATTTTAACTGTTTAAACAATTTTAATGAAATTGAAATAAACCAGATGTATGATCTCATTTATCAATGATAAACTCATTCATGTATTGAATGCAATCACATAAACTGAAATGAGAATTGTAATAGGGAAATATAACATATTAAAGCATTCATGCACTAAATAATATGAACCACAGATAATCAAATAAACACAAGATATTCCGAGTTGAAAACTCTCCTGGGGTAGAAAAACCACTCCTTAACCTGCTGCCTTTTTCAGGCTTTCATTTTAATAATCATTTTTGACAATGCCTCATAGGCTGATTTCTGAGCACCAACTCAAGGAGCACCAACCCCTCTTTTAGAAACACCAATTTATAGGAGCACCAACCCCTTTTTATTTTCAGTAAGACATACAATGATACATAGGATCTCTTTGTTTCTCTAATTTTAGTCAAGTGCCTCTTGACAGACAATGTTTACAATTCTCAAGGTTTAGGTATCACCCTTCAAAATTCTACCCATTGTCAAGCCTTAAGACAACTTGAGGAAATAGCTCATACTTTTTTGATTTTCAATCTCAATGCTCAACTTCTCTACAATACAATCACAGTGATATTCTCAAACTTGTTTTTCAATGTCTTTCTCATACTTTTCTCATGGTTCTTTTCAAAAATTTAACTCTATCTTTCATTTTTTCCCAACAGAAATAATAACCCTTATTTCTCACATAATTTCTAGAAACAAAAACCAAAAGCCCTAATCTCTCTGTTTTCCTTTTTACATAGATTTCATCATTACAATCAAGGAATGATTACTACAGTAGCTCAAATTTTATTTTTAGAAATAAAAGAACAGAGGTGATTATCAGGTTGCCCACTTCCTATTGAGCAACTTTACCAGATATTCCTGTGTCCCTGAGAGATATATATTTTCTTCTAACAAGAATAGAAAAGTAGTATGCAAATATAGAAATAAGACTGAACTTTTTCTTCACAAGAATACTGCACAAAATTTTCTCAACAAACCAACATCAAAATAATATATATTCCATGAACAATAGCCACTAAAATTGCTGCAACAGTAAAGCAATGGAAAAAACAATGCATTCAAGAACAATTACCAATGACTCCAGGAGAGAAAACTGAGAAAATTTGCAGGTTTCATGATTACCCATAAGCCAATAAACACTGACCCTTAATTCAGTTATGGTAAACTATTATGAAATGCAATTCTGAGCATGTGAAATCAACATTCAAAATTTCTAAACACACATGAATAGACCTAGTTTACCATTATCAGAAAGAATCCAACACAGGTCTTCAACATTTTGTGCTAGAAGAAGAAATGGTTTTGCAAAGTAATTAAAGAGATGAATACCTAATAGAGATTTTTCCATGCAACAATTTACTAGACCTATAGAACAACTAAGCAGCCCAAGCTACTTCCAATTTTGAGCTCTTATCCAGTGAAAAGAGACTGACAAGAGAATCGAACAAGGTGATGCTCTTTCATATTCCCCCATGCACTGTCCAAGAAAGTATGAAGGCCAACTAACACAGTGAAACAACTATGAGAAGATCTTCATGGTGGAGGCCAAGTTAGGGTTCCAAATGCTCGAGCAAGTGAAACAAGAGAATTGCCCTAAACTTTACCAATGCATACCAATTGATATATTTTAGAAAATTTGATGGAGTTTGAAGTCCGAAAGGACTGACTTAATAAATCAAAAATAATAATGCCTTTTGAAGTCCGTGGCCAAACCAATCCAAAAAAATGCCGCCAAACTCATTACCACTATTCAAAGATTAAGCATGTGTAATGTCGACCTAATAATGCTTTGCATTATTACAAACAAAATGTCGATTGCCTTAGAATTTTTGTTCCCAAGTAATCAAGTCCAAGTCACTTCCAATGTGACATATTTTTAAACATTATAACCTTACCTATTGTCAGCCTCAAGGCCTAGTAATGTGTTCACGAAAAACCCAAATCATATGCATAAGAATGAACAATGTGTTTCCCTTTTTCAAATCCTGATTGCAATATAATATCCAATGCCTTATGAAGTATAATAAAGGCTAGATTTTATGCTAAACTCAATATTCCATTCACCCATGCCAAATTCACAATATCATATACCATATGCCCAAGCCATTATCAGTTGTTTAAGGAAACCTGATAGGGTTTTCTCAAAACTTGAAAACCAACTGCATCTTATAAACCAAGAACCAAAAAATAATTGAAGGCAATACTTGAAAGAATTTGAACAGAGAAGCACACCTCCGATGATGTTAAAAAAAAATGTATCAATGTCATAATCATAGAAAGACTGAATAAGCCAACATCATATAGAAAGACTGAATAAGCCAACATCATATAAATCTGTAGATCACTGAATAAGCCAATATCAAATGAATCACTATAGCACAAATTGTCAAATTAGAAGCATGTCACATGAACAAGGGAACATAAAACTGTAACCAATATTCCTTATGATCTACACATGGATTCAAGAGATCAGTGCCACCAAAGATAATATCATAGATGAAGTAAATATTCCAATGACAAAATAGAAATAGTGCAACTGAGTAATCAACCACAAAGATGCCAACCGAAGCAAATATTTTCATCAAGGAAAAATAGCAAGATAGAAGTTCAACAAACTCCCCCTTTGTCCTTGGTGGCAAAAACTGAGCCACCAAGCCAAAGTAATGAATCAGAACCAAATGCTCATAATTCTCCCCCTTTTTGTCACAAGGATAAAGGGAAGCCACAATAGTGAATTTCCATGAAGCTGCAGCTATAAAATTTGAGCAGAAAAGTATGAGCTGCATGGAGAGCTAACTAGCTCCCCCTATCACCAAGATAGAGTATTTAAAATAGCAAAGATTGAGAGACAACTCCCAATCTAGATCGAAGTCTTTCAAATACTTCTTTAGCCAAAGTTTTTGTAAACATGTCAGCAAGTTCTGCTTGTATAGGAACTTATTGCACATAAACCTCATTAGCCAACACCTTTTCATGAAGAAAATGAAATTTAATAGCGATGTGTTTAGTGCGAGAGTGCATAACAAGGTTCTTAGAGATATTGATTACACTAGTATTATCACACATAATAGAAATAGGTTTAGGAATTTCAATACTCATGTCAGATAATGTCTGTGATATCTAGATTACTTGAGTACAACAAGAGGTGGCAGCAATGTATTCTACTTCAGCAGTAGAGAGTGAAATAGATTCTTGTTTTTTGTTGTGCCATGCCACTAATCAATCACCAAGAAAGAAAGTAGCACCACTGGTGCTTTTCCTATCATCTAGACAACTAGCCCAGTTAGAATCAATATATGCAATTAATGAGAAATCATTGCTTCTGGGATACCAAAGTCCATAATCAATAGTGCCTTGAACATATTTAAGAATCCTTCTAACAACATTAATATGAGATTCCTTAGGAGATGACTAAAATCATTCAACCATGCAAACAACTCGCATTATGTCAATTCTTGAGGCTATTAGATATAATAGGCTGCCTATCATTGACTGATAGTCAGTTGGATTTATAGTAGAAGAATCATCAACCTTGTTGAGTTTACAGCTGGTAGCCATTGGAGTGCTAACTAAATGACATTCATCCATTTGAAATTTCTTTAGCATCTCTCTTCCATATTTTGTTTGAGAGAGAAAAATACCAGTTTCAAGTTGAGAGTTTTGAAGACCTAAAAAGAATGATAGTTCTCCCAAAATTGACATTTCAAACTCAGATTCCATAATCTGTGAGATTTTTTGACTCAAAGTAATATTGTTGCAGCCAAAGATAGTATCATCAACATAGATTTCAACAACTAGAATATCAGAACCTTCAATCTTAACATAAATATTGTTGTCTACACCTCCTCTAATAAAACCTTTTGAAAGTAAGTGACTGTCCAGTCTGGAGTACCAAGCTCTAGGAGCTTGTTTTAGGTCATATAAAGCCTTTTTCAGCCTATAGACATAATTGGGATTGTTTTTGTAAGTAAACCCTTCAGGTTGTTCTATGTAAACTTCTTCACCCAAATAACCATTCAGAAAAGCAGTTTTTACATCCATTTGATATACAGTAAAGTTTTTGAAAACATAATAGGCCAAGAATATTCTAATAGATTCAAGTCTAGCTACAGGTGCAAAATTTTCACCAAAGTCAATGTAGGATTTGAGAAATGCAAATCCACAGAACCCGATCAATACTTGCATGCAAAAGACTTGTCATAGAGAAATAGAGAGAGATCAAGACAAGGGTTTGGCTCTCAAAATGTGCAAGATGTATTCCAGAAAAATGAATAGAGCATCTGAAAGATACAAGAGATCAATCCTTATAAAAGGAGATCAAAACCTAAAACGAAAACCTAACCCTAAAGGTGAGTGCATTTAATAATTAATATTAATTATTAAATGACTAATATGTGTGCAAGGCGAAATCTTAAGAGGAGAGTAAAGTTAATTAATTACTTTACTCTAACACCCCCCCTTAAGATGAGCAAGAGTGCAGCTACAAACATGTGCAAGAAAGCAAAGGTAACTACAATGCATGAAAATAAACATGGGTCCCGCAACTAGGCCTGATCAGGTACCCATTTACAAAAGCAATGCAAACTAAATGAAACGGGGTAAAGGAGAAAACCCAGTGGGAACAAAACTCCTCCCCAAAATAGAATGTAAAGAAAGGAATGTGATGTACTAATGAAAGAAGGATAGGAGGTGGATTACATGATACCCCCCATAGACACTTCTATCATATAAGTACATATACAATGGTCTCCATAGGAGAGATAGAAAGAGAGAAGAAGGCCCCCCCACAATGAAGAAACTCCTATCACAATGGTAGATGCCTGATGTAGAATCCAAAAAGAGATCCTGAAGCGGTAGATGATATTCCTCCCCTTGGGAAGAAACGGATCCAAAGGACGATGTCGAAGAAACCCTGTGAAGAGTGATGAACCAATCTGTCTCAAGATGTGTGCCATGATAGGATGCTGAAGAAACTCTCTGTCTGAATTGAAACAAATGATGTCAAATCCAAACTGATGTGGAGAATCCTAAAATGCAACCTCTGAATGCACTGATAATGGTGGGCGTACAGTAATAACCTGACTGTCAAGGTAGAGGAGATGAATATCCTCAAAATAATCCTCCAAATCTGCAATATAGGACTCAACAAACAAGAAGGATATGTCTGCAAGATAAGAGTCCAAAGTAGCTATGTCTGGAAGGTGAATGATGCCCTGCTGCACTGAATCAGGAACAATAGGAGATGCTGATGAAGTCTCAGTCTGAAGAGTGGGAACATGAATACAAGTCTCTGAACCATCGACACATGCAAGACCTGTAAGATACTCAAGCTCCTCTAGAGTACAATTATCATAGGGTATGAAATCTACATCTGCAAGAGGGATGAGACAATCTGCAGCGGGATTCTTTGGGAATGGAGAGATATTAGGGTCTCCAAAAATCTCCCAAAGATGTTGCCAAAGTGTGTGAGGACAGCGAATGTCGGATAAAGCACACAAAGTGTCAAAATCAACACTACAACCAATAACCCCTACAATATGATCTCTAATAATAACCCATGCTGATAAACCCCCTGATGTGTCTGGTGCAGGTATGAGATCATATAAATAATGCAAAATATTGAGCCACTTACAATGTGAAAGTATGCCCTTTGCCCATGACTCATAATTATCCTTATCCAGAAATACAACTGAAGGGTGAGTAGAAAAACCCATTATACTCACTCAAATGAAAATATCATAAATTGAAACTCTCAACCATAATAAATCATATCAACATAATCCATCCCACACAAACAGATCCCATGTAGGTGCCAGAATGTCCAAGTAATTATGCAAAGTGTAAAAACACACAAGACTGAATTAAATATACCTGGTAAATTATCTGATTAAATCAACTGTAAATCTGGAAAGAACTCTGTAATACCCTTCCAACGCCTATTCGTTTGCACAAAATGAAGCACGGACGCAAAAGATACACCCCCGGGAGTGAAAAACTCAAGTTCTGATTTTAACTAGAAAAAACGACTGCAAAATGGAAAAATCAGAAGAAATAACTAGTACCACTGGAACGGCGTCAAAACCAGCTTTCCGACGATTTTTTTTTTTCGAAAAACCGAGTTTGTATGCAAAAGTTATGGCCAAAATACTAAAACTGCTCCAAAAAAGTTTGAGGGTTAAGCCTGGTGGTTAGGCTAACCGCTAGCGGTTAACTAACGGCAGCACCCATAACTCAGTGATTTTTAAATTTTTTTTCTCGGATTGTGTGCCGTACTAGGCCGTACGACCCAAAAATGAAAAAAATTTGCCTCTCGGAGTCACTGTGTTCGATTTCGATGATTTGATAGTCAATTTAGGGGTTTTTGGGCACTCTGAATGCGATGGTGAGGTCTGTTTGGGTTGAAATTGCTCCAAAATTGTAGGTATGCTAAGGAACCCTCAAAAAACATCAAACCCTCGTAGATCTAACACCATGAAGCCAAATTTGATGAATTTTATATCAAAATAGGGGTTTTTGGACGCTGTGAGCTCAATGATGAGGTCTGTTTGAGCTCAAAGTGCACCAAAAAAATAAACCCCCTATTCCAAATAAAAACTAGAAAACAAACACAGATCTGATGCAACCAAACCTAGATCTCTAAACCTTTCAAAAACTGAACAAGCTGCAGTAGATCTAACTCTGATACCATGTAAGATTTGAGAAATGCAAATCCACAGAACCCGATCAATACCTGCATGCAAAAGACTTGTCACATAGAAATAAAGAGAGATCAAGACAAGGGTTTGGCTCTCACAATGTGCAAGATGTATTCTAGAAAAATGAATAGAGCATCTAAAAGATACAAGAGATCGATCCTTATAAAAGGAGATCAAAACCTAAAAGGAAAACCTAACCCCAAAGGTGAGTGCATTTAATAATTAATATTAATTATTAAATGACTAATATGTGTGCAAGGCGAAATCTTAAGAGGAGAGTAAAGTTAATTAATTACTTTACTCTAATAGTCAATACCTTCTTGTTGAGCATATACTTTACAATAATATCTAGCCTTTTTGCGAACAATATGGTCATTTTCATCATGTTTATTTTTGAATATCCATTTACCTCCTATGACATTTTTGTCATCTAGTCTTGGGACTAGCTCCCAAGTCTGATTTTTCTCAATTTGATCAATTTCATCCTGCATTGCATTAAGCCAGCATTCATCAGCTAGAGCTTCATCAATTGTTTTTGGCTCAAACTATGTAATTAAACAGAAAGTAGCAAGCTCAGTGATGTGAGATTTTTCATCACAATTAACAGTTCTTTTCCTTGTTTGAACTCCTACCGATTTATCTCCAATAATCAAATCTTTAGGATGGTTTCTAGCAAGAGATTTTGAAGGAGTTTTAGTTACACATTTTTCAGAGCTGGTTTTAGCATCTTCAGATTTTGCTTCAACTAGTTTAGGACTTGTTGATTATGTTTCAGGCTTTGCAGTTTCAAAGCCTTCTGAATTTATATCAAGTTCAAATTCTTCCTCCTCATCATCCTACATAGGTTCAACATCTAAAAGTAGATTTTCATCAAATTTGACATTGACAGATTCAATAATCTTATTCAGCCTATTATTAAAGCATTTATAGGCTTTGTTGTGAGTAGAGTATCCTAAAAAGATACCTTCATCAGACTTAGATCGAAAACTTCCTAAGTTATCATCATCTCTCTTGATAAAACTGTAAGATGGGGAAAATAAAATAGAATAGATAAAGTGACAACCAACACTTCTAAACTCAAATCCCAATCTAAACAAGAGAAAACAATGAAAGCATAGAAAATAAAAACATTAAATCAAAACACTCCCCATGCTTGATCTTGAATCACTTCTCTTGTCTCTCCTTCTTCTTCTTATGCAATCTTTTCCCTCAGATTTGTTGATGAAGTTGTGCAAATCCCTGCAAATAGTAAACAAGAAAGTTGGAGATAATGACTATTCAATTGAAAATGGAGGAGAAGGGTTGCTTTTATAGACAACCATTTGAATGGACGGATGAGATTGATCTTCTAGAAAGATTTGAAGATCAACGGATGAGGATTCATGAGAGGGAGGTTATGAAATGGATGGCCAAGATCAAGTTTCTAGAAAGATGCCAAGATCTACAGTTGAAAATTGATGCAACCAGAATATGCCATGCATGGAAAAGATATGATGCCGACGGCTATGACAGACATGCAAACTATGACATGAAATAATGATAGGGGATCTTTGACCAAAATAGAGGGATAAATAATTAATTTTAAATTATTTATTCAAAAATGGAAGAGGATGACAAGTGGCAAATAATGATAGGGGATCTTTGACCAAAATAGAGGGATAAATAATTAATTTTAAATTATTTATTTGGAGGAAATGAAAAAGGAGATTTAATTAAATTCATAAATTAATTAAAGGAGGAGAAAGAAATTGAATATGGATAATTGATTTGGGTCAATTATTTAAAGGAGAAGAAAGACACATAAATAAATAATTTCGTCAATTATTTAATTATAGAAGAATAAAAGGTGAAACAATAATTATTATCTGACTATAGACATGTGATGAAATATAAATAATTAAATAAATAATGATTTATCTAATTATTGAAGAAAGAGGTATTAGTGACACAATTAATTTATTTTAATTGATCAGGATAGAATATATATTAGAAAGTGAATTAATTAAATAATTAAAAAATCATTTAATTAATAAAGGAATATGATCAGGAATAATTAAATAATTAAAATTATTTAATTATTAGAGGATGATGACTAAGGAAAAATGTTGCTCGTAGACTTTAGAACATTTTTCAGTGTCTACAAAAATATTTGCAACCAAATATTCTGAAATATTTAATTGAGGCAAATTTACCATACCACAGTTCATACACTAATACATTTTGACCCAATTTTCGATGAAATTTTGTCGGAATTTCGATGGCCGTTCGTCGAAAAATCGACCACATTTGAAACGTCGATTTTCTGACCCAAGGTCGTTTGCAGGGTCAGAAAATCGACATTTAAAATTTCGTCGATTTTTCGACGAACGGTCGTCGGAATTCCGACTACCGTTCATCAGAAATTGGATCAAAATCTACTAGTGATATGGAGTGAAATTGGATTTCACTCTGATTTGGACTCTATTCAAAATATAGATAGCTATATGAGAAAATTCTTTCCAGTACATTTTTGGCAGATCTGCTTCATCTAGCATAGTCCTTTCCATCTCTTTTATAGTTTTGTTCTTTCTCTCAACAACCCCATTCTGTTGAGGTGTTCTGGTAGCATCATATTGTCTTTTTATGCCATGTCTTTCATAGTAGTCAATGAATTCTTGTGAGGGGAATTCACCACCTTTGTTAGATCTTAGACATTTAAATTTTAAATCTGACTCCCTTTCTACCATTTTTCTAAAGACTTTAAAACGTTCAAAAGCTTCAAATTTGTGCTTGAGAAAGGTAACCCATACCATATGAGAGTAGTCATAAAAAAATAACATGAAATATTTCTCACCATTCAGAGATCCAGTCCTTGTAGGACCAGATAAGTCTATATGAACAAGTTGTAGAGGTCTAGTAGAAGAGTGTTCTTTAGATTTAAAGCTTACCTTTGTTTGTTTTCCTTTGAGACATTCATTACAAATTGTATTTTCAGGTTTTCTTAAAATAGGCAGACCTCTTACATTCTGATTCTTACTAATACTAACCATATTGTCAAAATTAATATTACCAGATCTCTTGTGCCACAACCAAATTTCTTCAACATGACTCATTAAGCACATACCTTGATTATTTTCATTTCCAGATGTGTCAAGGAGATTGTAGACATTTCCCTTAGTCCTTCTTCTAGTAGCAATAGCTTTACCAAACTTTTTTTTAATTTCACATCCCTATGAAGTGAATAGGACCTGATAGCCACTGTCATAGATTTGACTAAAACTCAGAAGGTTGTGCTTTAATCCTTCTACACAATACACATTGTAAATAGGAGTGTCTTCATTCAGAAAAAGTGAACCTCTACCTTTGATTTGTATACCTGAAGTATCTCCAAACTACACATATCCACCTACATAATCTTCAAGATTAGTGAATTTTTCTTTGTCACCAACCATGTGGTTTGAACAACCACTGTCCAGGACACATAAGTCATTTTTCTTGGAGTGGAAAGTAGTTTGAACTAACATAGTTTGTTTTATGTTGTTGACAGTTTTAAGTTTCCAAACCTTTTTAGTTTTCTATTGTTTATTTTGCTGATCAGCTTTACATTACTTAGCAGAATGACTCATGGACTTGCATGTGAAGCATCTAATCTATCTCGCAAAGCCAATATTTTTCCTATAACCAAATCTAGGTGTTCTAGGATTTATAAATCTGCAAGAGCTCACTTTGTGGCCAAATTTGTTGCAGAAATAACAAAACCCATAAAAGAAAGGGTTAGAATTATATGACATTTTTTTACTCCTAAAATAATGAACATGATCCTTATTAGAATCAAAATGTTTAAGTTCAACACTTTTGTTTCTAGCAACAACATTATCCTTCGCACTGTCATTTGAACATTCACCTTTCATAAATCCAATACCTATTTTGTCCTTGTTCAGTTTAAGAGTACTCTCATATTTCTCAATGGTCTTCCTGAGATCAACAATCTCATGTTCAAGTTTTTGAATTTCTTGATCTTTAAAGTTTATGCCAATACAAAGACAATCTTCAACTCTCTTGGATTCTTCAAGTTGTGTTTTTAATGAAACTGTTTCAAGATTTGTGAGTTGCTCTTGTGCAAGATCTTGAGTAGAATTTTGTTCTTGAGCACAAATTTGTTTTTAAGTTTTCTTAGTTCTTTTAGAGTACATTTTAGGTCACCTTCAAGATCCACTTCGCCATCTTCAACATCATTGTTAGTTTCTTCTTGCTGAATGATTTCAGCCATGAATAGATTTTCATCCTCTTCATCTAAAGAATCTTCAGATTCAGTCTGTTTCATTTGAGTTGAACAAACTTTTCCTCTTTTTGAAGTTGAATTTCCGTTTAGGTCTATAGACCTTTTTCTTAGCCAATTTTTCAGATTTTTCATTTTCACTATTTGGATCACCATAGGGGCACTTTACAGGAAAGTGGCCTATTTTGTCACAGTTAAAAAATTTGAAGGGAAGTTTTTTCTTATACTTTCCAAAGCCCATTTTGAGCTTCCTAACAAAGTGGGATTCTTTGGAATCAAAAAATTCTGATTCAGTAGCTTCAACTTTTTCTTTCCTTTCAGCATTAAATGCAGTTTCTTTTGTAGAGGTATTGTTTTTACTGATCCTGATTTCATAGGCAATCAAAGTGCCTTGTAGGCTATCAAGGGTAAGCTGGTCAAAGTGTTTCTTCTCTTCTAGAGTAACGAACTTAGCTTCAAATTTTGTTGGTAAGGTTCTGATGACCTTAGTTACAACATCAAATTCCTTAACTTCTTTTCCCATACCCTTCATCGTTTCAAGTTTAACCCAGATTTCCCTCATTTTTATTTCTTCAAACTAGTGTTTTAGAGTGAGGACTTTAGACTATTTTACTTTTTCATTCCCTTGATAGATAGTTTCAAGTTTAACCCAGATTTCCCTAGCAGAGCTGCAGTGCATGGCTTTAATAAAGACATATTTAGTTAGTGCACATAGGAGAGCATGCTTTTCTCTAGCATTAGTTTCATATCTTTTCTTTTCATCAGAAGTAGTAGGTAGAGTAGCTAGTACAGTGTAGCTAGTCAATACTATGCTCCAAACATCGAGGTCAATAAAAGTTAAATAAGTCTCCATTTTGATTTTCTAGAATACATAATCAATTCCATCAAATAATGGAGCTCTAGTCATGGATGTGCCTTCACGAGCTTGAGAAATTTTGAATAGACTCCAAGGCCATAATCAATCCTAGGTTGGAAAGACCTATCAAAGGACCCTAGGCTCTAATACCGATTGTTGGAGTGAAAAAGACACTGAGAAGGGGGGGGTGAATCAGTGATTTTAACTGTTTAAACAATTTTAATGAAACTAAAATAAACCAGATGTATGCTCTCATTTATCAATGATAAACTCATTCATGTATTGAATGCAATCACATAAACTGAAATGAGAATTGTAATAGGGAAATATAACATATTAAATCATTCATGCACTGAATCAGATGAACCACATATAATCAAATAAACACAAGATATGCCTAGTGGAAAACCCTCCAGGGGTAGAAAAACCACTCCTTAACCTGCTGCCTTTTTCAGGCTTTCATTTTAATAATCATTTTTGACAATGCCTCATAGGCTGATTTCTGAGCACCAACCCCTCTTTTAGAAACACCAATTTATAGGAGCACCAAATCCTTTTCTATTTTCAGCAAGACATACAATGATACATAGGATCTCTCTGTTTCGCTAATTTCAGTCAAGTGCCTCTTGACAGACAATGTTTACAATTCTCAAGGTTCAGGTATCACCCTTCAGAATTCTACCCATTTTCAAGCCTTAAGACAACTTGAGGAAATAGCTCATATTTTTTTGATTTTCAATCTCAATGCTCAACTTCTCTACAATACAATCACTGTGATATTCTCAAACTTGTTTTACACAGTCTTTCTCATACTTTTCTCATGGTTCTTTTCAAAAATTTAACTCTATCTTTCATTTTTTCCCAATAGAAATAATAACCCTTATTTCTCACATAATTTCCAGAAACAAAAACCAAAAGCCCTAATCTCTTTGTTTTCCTTTTTACATAGATTTCATCATTACAATCAAGGAATGATTACTACAGTAGCTCAAATTTTCTTTTTATAAATAAAAGAACACAGGTGATTATCAGGTTACCCACTTCCTATCAAGCAACTTTGTCAGATATTCCCGTGTCCCTAATAGATATCTTTTCTTCTAACAAGAATAGAAAAGCAGTATGCAAATATAGAAAGAAGACTGAACTTTTTCTTCACAAGCAGCCTGCACAAACTTTTCTCAATGAACCAGCATCAAAACAATATATATCCATGAACAATAGCCACTAAAACTGTTGCAATAGTAAAGTAACTAAAAAAAAATGCTCTGTAACCGAAATCATATAATCATGCATTCAAGAACAGTTACCAATGACTCTAGGAGAGAAAACTGAGAAAATTTGCAGGTTTCATGATTACCCATAAGCCAATAAACACCGACCCTTAATTTAGTTATGGTAAACTATTATGAAATGAAATTCTGAGCATGTGAAATTGACATGCAACATTTATAAACACACACGAATAGACCTAGTTTACCATTATCAGAAAGAAGCCAACACAAGTCTTCAACATTTTGTGCCAAGTGCCTCTTGACAGACAATGTTTACAATTCTAGGAGCACCAACCCCTTTTCTATTTTCAGTAAGACATACAATGATATAGAGGATATCTTTGTTTCTATAATTTTAGTCAAGTGCCTCTTGATAGACAATGTTTACAATTCTCAGGGTTCAGGTATGACCCTTCATAATTCTACCCATTGTCAAGCCTTAAGACAACTTGAGGAAATAGCT
The DNA here is from genome assembly GCA_007115665.2 of Sequoiadendron giganteum. Taxonomy (NCBI): domain Eukaryota; kingdom Viridiplantae; phylum Streptophyta; class Pinopsida; order Cupressales; family Cupressaceae; genus Sequoiadendron; species Sequoiadendron giganteum. The sequence continues at coordinate 439,631,963 of CM021102.1, read as the reverse complement.
CATATTTTTTTTATTTTCAATCTCAATGCTCAAATTCTCTACAATACAATCACAATGATATTCTCAAACTTGTTTTTCATAGTCTTTCTCATAATTTTCTCATGGTTCTTTACAAACAGTTAACTCTATCTTTCAATTTTTCCCAACAGAAATAATAACCCTTATTTCTCACATAATTTCTAGAAACAAAAACCAAAAGCCCTAATTTCTCTGTTTTCCTTTTTACACAGATTTCATCATTACAATCAAGGAATGATTACTATAGTAGCTCAAATTTTCTTTTTAGAAACAAAAGAAAAAAGGTGATTATCAGGTTACCCACTTCCTGTTGAGAAACTTTGTCAGATATTCCTATGTCCCTGAGAGATATATCTTCTATTCTAACAAGAATAGAAAAGCAGTATGCAAATATAGAAAGAAGACTGAACTTTTTCTTCACAAGCAGCTTGCATAGACTTTTCTCAATGAACCAGCATCAAAAAAATATATATTCCATGAACAATAGCCACTAAAATTGTTGCAGTAGTAAAGTAACTAAAAAAAAATGCTCTGTAACCGAAAGCATATAATCATGCATTCAAGAATAGTTACCAACGACTCCAGGAGAGAAAACTAAGAAAATTTGCAGGTTTCATGATTACCCATAAGCCAATAAACACCGACCCTTAATTTAGTTATGGTAAACTATTATGAAATACAATTCTGAGCATGTGAAATCAACATGCGACATTTCTAAACACACATGAATAGAACCAGTTTACCATTATCAGAAAGAAGCCAACATAGGTCTTCAACATTTTGTGCCAGAAAAAGAAATGGTTCTGCAAAGTAATTAAAAAGAGATGAATACCTAATAGAGATTTTGTCATGCAACAATTTACCAAACCTATAGAGCAGCTGAGCAGCCCAAGCTACTTCCAATTTTGAGCTCTTATCCAGTGATAGGAGATTGACAAGAGAATTGACCAAGGTGATGCTCTTTCATATTCCCCCATGCATTGTCCAAGAAATTCTGAAGGCCAAGAAACACAGTGAAATGGTTGTGAGAAGATCTCCATGGTGGAGGCCAAGTTAGGGTTCCAAATGCGCGAATAAGTGAAACAAAAAAATTGCCCTAAACTTTACCAATGAATACCAATTGATATATTTTAGCAGATTTGATGGAGTTTGAAGTCCGAAAGGACTAACTTAATAAATCAAAACTCTTGATGCCTTTTGAAGTCCGTGGCCAAACCAATCCAAAAACATGCCGACAAACTCATTACCACTGTTCAAAGATTGAGCATGTGTAATGTTGACCTAATAATGCCTTGTATTATTACAAACAAAATGTCTATTGCCTTAGACTTTTTGTTCCCAATTAATCAAGTCCAAGTCACTTCCAATGTGACATATTTTAAAACATTATAACCTTACCTATTGTTGGCCTTAAGGCCTAGTAATGTGTTGACCAAAAACCCGAATCATATGCATAAGAATGAAAAATGTGTTTCCCTTTTGCAAATCCCAATTATAATATAATATCCAATGCCTTATGAAGTATAATAAAGGCTAGATTTTATGCTAAACTCAATATGCCATTCATGCATGCCAAATTCACAATATCATATGCCATATGCCCAAGCCATTATCGGTTGTTTAAGGAAACCCGATAGGGTTTTCTTAAAACTTGAAAACCAACTGCATCTTATAAACCAAGAACCAAAAAATAACTTAAGGCAATACCTGACATAATATGAACAGAGAAGCACACCTCCGATGATGTTCAAAAAAAATATATCAATGTCATAATGATAGAAAGACTGAATAAGCCAACATCATATAAATCTATAGATCACTAAATAAGCCAATATCAAATGAATCATTGTAGCACAAATTGTCAAATCGAAAACATGTCACTTGAACAAGGGAACATAAACCTGTAACCAAGATTCCTTATGATCTGCACATGGATTCAAGAGATCAGTGCCACCAAAGATAATATCATAGATGAAGTAAATATGCTAATGACAGAATAGAAACAGTTCAACTGAGTAATCAACCACAAAGATGCCAATGAAAGGAAATATTGTCATCAAGGAAAAATAGCAAGATAGAATTTCAACAGGTACGCCATTCAAGAACAAGGAAGTAAAGAAATTCCTATAGAATTTTCATATTCAACATAGATTTTCTACACCTTATTATCCTCAATCTAATGTCCAAGTGGAAGTGTCTAATAAGACTCTCGAGCTCATTCTTCGTAAAATAGTTAATAAACATGGTAAGGATTGGCATATTCAATTAACATATGCTTTGTGGGCCTATCGCATGAGTGTTCGTACGACGACAAGAATGCCAGCCTACAACCTGGTGTATGGTGCCAAAGCTATCATGCCTTTGGAGTTGGAAATTCCATCCTTGCGAGTTTCCCTTAAAGGATTAATTGACGATGAGACTTATCGAGCTAATTTTTTGCATCAGCTAGAGATGCTGAATGAGCACCAATTATAGACCCTCGATCATCTTAAAGCTTATCAATGATCGTTATCAAGATAATATAATAAAAGTGTGATTCCTAGTACCTTCAAGGTGGGTGACCTAGTTCTCTATGAGAATCATAGAAATCTAAATGCATCACCTGATTAGAGGGGGAAATTTAGTCCCAACTGGTTAGACCCTTACATTGTCGTCTTCGTGTATGGTTCAGGTGCCTATGGCTTATCTTCTATGGATGGAATATGTCTAAAATGTCTCGTTAATGTGATGCATCTTCGTTGATACTATGCATAGTGTCTAATATTTCATGTGTGTGGTGTTCACTCTTTAAGGGTAGTAGCACTACATATGTTGGCATTACTCATTAACACATTATGAAATTTTTTGGCTTATGATGTGACCGTGTGTGTGTGTGTGTGTGTGTACATACATGTGTATTAATATGCTATGTATCCATGCATTACATTACATATTTTAAGGTAGTTAAATAATCATTCTATTTAATTAATGAATAACCATGTGTGTTCATCAAATTATGATAGCATCTTATGTAAACATACATCCATATACACATAACATCCATAGCATCAACATACATGAAAATAAATAAGCATACATATCAAAATACATAATGCCATAATGTCATAATAAGTATGTATATATATCGAATGTCATATACATGTATCGAGCCACTATCACCAAAAAATGAGTGGCTATTGAATATGTGTGTCAATGTTTATACAAAAAGATCTAAAAAACATATATGTATCTCATGGCTACAAAATTGATGTACAAAATAGGAGCACCCTAAGTTTGTGGCATGTGGCTCCTAGAACCCTTCGGCTTTGGCTGCTGCTATGGTATGGGAGGGGGCTACATAGTGGTGATGGATTGAGAATGCTATGAATGTGACCTAGATAGGGCTATGTGCATCCCTCTGATCTCTCCCTAAAGGGAGGATATCATCATCATACTTGGTACAACTCCTACTACAACTATTGATCACCTGCCAAGATCACGGTTGTCGACTGCCTGTCAAGGTCATGAAGATGGCTCTGAAGGGTGTCACATGTCTACTCGGTGGCATCAACCTTTGTCACTACCACATCTCTCTCTACAAGTACCATCTATAGCTACCCCAATAGTTGGCCATGTTTCCCCTAGAGTGTGGTAGTGTCTATAATCCCCTGCATAATCTCTACCCCTTGCTCCTCATAATCAGTCCTTAGATGCATTATCAGCTCGAACAAGTGGACATGTCACCCCATGAAAACTAGCTGGTATGCCTTGAGGACTATCCCCTGGATCGAAACATCAGGGGTCACCTCTAATATGCACTAGGCTATCAACCCAGTCCATACCTGTACATCTTTTGCAACCAAGAAAAGAAAGAATAGGATTAGTATCACATGGAATATCTTTGTAATCATAAATAAAGAAAACTAAAGGTACTGATCAAATATAAATAACATGCTTAGTATACCTGGGTCCCTTAGCTACCAAGCAAGGTCAAGGTGAGGAGCGATGCTAGGACCCACGATGCCCATGTTGGAGGCCACTCCTAGTGCTACTAGGGTTGCCACTCTTATGGTGGTAGAAGTTGGTGGTAGTGTAGACAAGACGTGGGTAGTTATGGAGGAGATGATCTCCTCTGTCACTGCCTTGGCCTTGATGATGCTGCGAACTGCTTCTCCTCCTCCTATGGCCTCTCCTCCTCCTCTCCTTGCTCCTATTCGCCTAATCGACCTCTCCTCCTATCTCATGGTTCTTATGTTGGTACGTCCCCCTATGGGTTGGGAACCCCTTTGGGGCATCCTCTAGGAACATTGGATGAGGATGGTGCCTCTCCCACCATTCTCTAAAGTCTATAGTTATTTTGACATTATCTATCAGAGCTATTGGTGATAGATCTCATTTGGGATCATCATCATCTGAGGGAACAATATCTGTGATAGAGGGGCAGGGGATTTCCTCGAGTCTTGTAACACTCCTAAATGCTCATGTATATGTGGGAATTGTTGGAGGGATGGTCTGTACATGGCCATGCTACCACTTGACTTGGCTCCAATAATATGGCATAATAATATGGTCATGGTGACCTACAAGAAAAGAGTCTCATTGTAGGTTATTAAGGTACCCGCTATCATCTACCCACCTGAAAAATAGTAGGGTCTTCATCTCACCCAATCAGACACAAGGGTATCAAACTATAAGCACCAAAACTATAAATCACCATGTCTCCACTACCTTGTCATATCATACTAATGGGCCATGGCGACAGTGTAAAATCATCTTTGTGGGAAACCAACTAGCCTCATACACATAATGTGGGTGAAAGTCCACAGTTGCAACAAAGTGCATACTGTGAGGCTATGGTAGTCATAGTAAACATATTTCCCTGGCTCTTGGTATAGGTGCACCAACATGTTGTGCCCCTAGGCAAAGTCTGTCCTATGCTCAAAAATCTCATGTATGGTATGGATAGGGCCCCCATGCAGGTGAGATCCTCACCCATCTATAGTGACCCAAAAGGCCATAGTCACATCCATCACTTGATGTAGAAGGGGTGCAATGGTCTGTGCCTGATCATACTAGTGCATATAAATGTGAGTTGTGCCGTCACCACCATTGTTTCACCCCAAGCAGGAGAGGACACCCTCTGATCACTCCTGTGTCGATTGGTTGTTGTCTATCGCAACTTGCCATCCATAGATGGGGAGTCCAAGAATACAATATACATCCTCTAAAGTGATAGTCATCTCTCCACTAGGAAACTGGAAAGATGATGTTGTGGATTCCCACTGCTTCATCAGGGTTGTCAGCATCCACTTGTTGTATCGAATCTTTGACATAGTGAATGCATGCTAGAGACCAACATGGTGTAGATGTGTGATTTTATCCTCACTGAGGCGGTCCCTCTACTCATGAAATAATTGGTATTCTCACTCTTTGGGATGCTCCTAGATCTTAGGATAGTCCTACAAGAAGTGGAAAAATGATTAAGTTAGAACATGAGATTTTGAAAAAAAATTAAAAGAAAAATTTAGTGCAGAATTTTGCACGCTACGTACATGTCTGTGTGTTGTGCATATGTCTCATTCTATCATTGAAGCCCTGAGGACTCTATCACATACTCAAGATGACAGTACACAAATGTGATATCAACACATTTTTTAGTTGCCAACGTAGAAAAAAGATGCCTACGCACCTTGAGATGGAAAAAATTTCCTAAAACATGCCCAAATCTACTATAAATGAGGTTTCAAGACGTACCTGGTCCACTTTGCAGCCCTCAATGATGTCCTCCCTCAGCTTCTCTAGTATCAGTGTCTTGTACTCTCTCCTACTTGACATTTTGCTAACTTTTCTCTCACAAAAGTCAACAATTTGCTCGTAGTGAATAGTGAAAATGACCTTGTAGACACTGAAAAATGTCCTATAGTATCATGCACTCAAAAAAAGTTTCCTAACATCATTTCCTTTGAAACCCATCCTCTTTTCGCTTAATTGATTGAATTAGCCTAGCTAATTAATTAATTGCATCATTTTTGTCTATTAATCTAACTAATTTAATCAGGTTAATTCACCCCCTTTTATAATAAAATTTCATCTTATTAAATTAAATAAATCAAACTATTTAATTTATTTCCCTACGTCATCTTATTTAATTAAATAACCCTAAGTTATTTAATTAAATATCATTTCATCTCTCCCCCATTCATTAAATCATTTAATTTAATGAAAATCACTTTAGTTTCTCCTAATCCCCTAATTGTTTCATTAAACCTTGTTTAATTAACAATTAAACTAATTTTCCTCCAAAAGGGGAATATTCCCTATCCGCCTTTTTGCATAGTTAAAAATTTCTTTTAATTTGCAAAATAACCTTTTCCTCATCCATGAGAATATCCCAATGGGAATATTCTCTTTCCTCCAATCAATTAAGAAAGGGATATTCTCACTTGGCTTCAAATGCAAGTTATCTTTTAACCTCTTGAGCAAGTCACCTTTTGACCTATGTGTATAGGTCAAAAGTGTGTTTGTTTGAACCAAATGTGATCCCTTGATTCATTTTCATCTTGTATTCTCATCCGTTTATGAGAATCCATAATCCATGCCTCTTCTTCCTTTCATCTTGGACTGTTGATTAATATTTTCGATCCCAACCCTCCATTTCTCATTTGCTCTTCTATAAATAAAACCCTATTTGGAGACAAATGGATCCATATTTTTAGAGAAAAATTATACTATTGAAACTCATCCATTTTTCAATTGTAAACTTATTTTTTTGAATAAACTTGCATCCACACTCATATTTTACTCATTTTTAACTTATTTTAGTTCATTTTAGTTGCTTAAATAGCTTAAGACATCCATTAATGGATTCCATGCATCCATCTTAGCTTGTTTATAAATTAGGGTTTCCATCTTTTAGCTTAGAATTATCTTATATTAGATAAGAAATTGCATAATTATCTCATTCTTAGCATAGATCATGTTAATATAGCTTACAACATGTTTGTTTTAGTATAAATCAAGTTTAAATCCATTTTATCACAATGGTTTCATCGATTCTCTTCCATAGAATCGATTGAAACAGACTCATTGATCACAGGATTGGGAAAGGGTCATTATTCCACATCAACACGAGACCAATACCAAAACAAGATAAGTTTCAAATAGGTTAGAGTAGGAATTTAACTATTTTCGTAGTTTACAATTTTTCAATTTCAATAAATGCTTAGTTTAAATTTTTAATTTGAATGATCATGTTTGTAAGATTGAGGTGTAGTGGATAAATTATGCTTTGATTCATCATAGATAAAGTATACTCGATCCACCTTGACAATCCTTGTCTCACATTCTGGCACTAGGAGGAGTGCAACCGTTAACAATTTTTTAGCTCAAATTCCATTTGTTTGCTATTTTACAAGTTACAACAATGCCCAAATCACAAACTGTGATGCTTTTTGAAGAGCATCGCCATATAGAAATGCCATCACAATTTAAAACACTGATGCTGAATTAATGCATCAATGTTGATTTAATTTGGAGGTATCAAAAAGTTCAAACAGTGATGCCCAACTTCACTAAAGCGACATCGACAAATTTCAAAACATGATGCTACTGTGAGTAGCAACATTAGAAATTTTTTTGATGCTATCATGATCACTGTTTCTATTGCAAAGCGACACCCATTTTCACCAAAGCAACACGAAGACATCAAATTGTGATGCTATCATGTTCAACGACACCCAACTTTGGTAAGAAGTTTTTTCAATCATTTTTTCAACACATGCTTTAATTTCCTTGATTTCTCTGATCACTGATGCGTGTCTAACTATGTTTTGATTGTTAGAATAACAAAGTTTTGTAGGTTGAAATGCATGGAGATCAAATGAAGAAATTATCTTCTATCTTGAATTCTATAATTGTAATAAGTGTTTGACGCTTTGGGGAAATTATAACCCAACGTTCATGCTTTCTTATTTATGCTTTAGGAGAACTAATTTTCCATTGGGTTTAAAACTTATAGTCTTAGGAACAACTAAGTTTCAATTGGGCTTAAAATTTATTTTCAAAGTTGGCTAAAATTGAATCCTCATCATTATTTTTTGGGTTTAAAACGAATGCTCAAACAATACTAAAATTGAACCATCACTTCATCATTTTCCTTGAGTGAAAACCACATTGTAGCACTTTTTGATCCTAAAATAGTAAAAAGAAATGGCGTATCCAAGGGTAAAAACCTCCCTAAGGCACCCAACAATGAGGGATTCAATCTCCCCCTTAGTGTAATGCATCCTGAAAAGTCAGCAGTGCTAGCAGAAAAGGCTACCTAGTCAATGTTGGCACAAGAGAATCACCCAAGATCACTTTCTATGTCGAATCCCTATTGGATGAAGAACAAAACCTAGCAGCATTCCTGAAATAGAAGAGATTTCACCTTGCATGGTCATACATGGATATGCTTGGGATTGATCTTGAATTAGTTGTACATCATTTAGCGGTCTATCCCAAAGCCAAGATAGTTAAGAAGAAGTTAAGAAAGATGCACCCTCAAATAGCACTCTTGGTGAAACAAGAGTTACAAAAACGTCTTGACATTGGATTCATCCAATTGATAGATTATCCTGAGTGGGTTTCAAACCTGGTACCAGTCTCAAAACCCATTTGGGGAATCAAAATTTGCATTGATTTCAAAGACTTAAACAAAGAATGCCCTAAGGATGATTTTACTCTTCCTAATGTCAACCTCGTTGTGGACTTAACAGTTGGGCATGAAATGCTATCACTCATGGATGGATTTTTAGGCTACAATTAGATCATGATCACTAAGGAGGATCAACATAAAACTACATTCACTTATCCACAAGGAACATATTGTTGGAATGTGATGCCATTTAGGTTAAAGAATGTCAGAGCAACCTATCAAAGAGAAATGACCCCCATCTTCCATGACATGATCCACAAAAAAATTGAAGATTATGTGGATGATATTTTGGAAAAATAAAAGAAAAAAAGTGAGAACATACTAGTCTTATGACCCATATTTGATAGGCTTGAAGAATACAAGGTATGATTGAATCCAAAAAAGTGTGTCTTTGGGGTTACATCAGGGAAAATACTTGGATTTATTATCTCACACAGAGGGATAGAAATTGATCCAACAAAGGTAAAAGCAATCCTCAACATGGAACCATTGCAAACACTAAAGCAGATGAGAGGATTACTAGGAAAATTGTAGTTTATCATAAGGTTCATAATGCAACTATCAAATAAAATCCACCCCTTTTCACATCTTCTCCATAAAGGGATAACCTATAAATGGGATGACAAGTGTGATAAATCTTTCCACTAGATAAAATATTATCTACTAACACCTCCAATGCTCATGCTACCAATGCTAAACAAACCATTGATCTTATATATCCCAACAACATTAGCAGCACTAGAGCTCTTCTGGCACAACATGATGAAAATGGAAAGGAAAGGTTTATCTACTACTTCAGTAGAACCTTGGTGGAATATGAAACAAACTATTCACCTATTGAGAAATCATGCCTAGCAGTAGTTTTTTCTTTACAAAAGTTTAGGAATTACATGTTGTCATATCAAATCAAGATAATTGCAAAGATAGACCCATTGAAATACCTATTATCTAAGGCAACTCTCATAGGATGAATGGCCAAATGGGTGATGATCTTAACTAAGTTTGACATAGAGTATGTGGAGAGCAAGGAAATCAAAGGATAAGTGATCGCATACCAACTAGCAGAATCACCCATCTATGTAGAGAACCCTTGATATCTAAGTTTCCTGATGAATAAGTATTCCTTATCAACCTCATAGATCAATGGAAAATTTACTTCTATGGATCATTCACCCAACATGGATCCAAAGTAGGCATTCTTTTTATCATGCCTCAAGGTGATTGCGTTATGAAGTCATACAGGCTATCATTTCCTTGCACTAACAACATTGTTGAGTACGAATCCCTAATCATAGGTCTAAGGATAGCGGTTTAGTGGAAGATTCAAGAGATGAAAGTCTATGGAGACTCACAGCTAGTTATCAACCAAGTCAATGGTGACTATCAAACTAAAGATGACAAGATCATCCCTTACAAGAAGATGGTAGAGAATCTCAAAGATCTCTTTATAGACATAGATTTTGAGTAGATTCCTCGCATGAACAAAAAGCAACAAATGGCATGGAAACAATTAGATCACTATTAGACATACCAAATAACATCCTCCAATGTGAATTCTTGGTAGAACAAGTTCTCATACCAACTTTCAAAATCCCTGAATTTGAATTCGCATGTGTCATTGTTGGTCCCGGATCCCCATGGTATCATGACTTCTTTATCTACCTTAGCAGAGGAGTCCTCCCATATGATATTACCTCAAACTTTAAATAGACCTTTGCCAAAAAAGGAATCTTGATTTGTGATCCTAGGTGATACCATTTACCATTGAAGCATCAAAGGAACATCATTGTGATGTCTTAACCAAGAGGAATCCTTAACTACTTTAACAAAAGTACACGATGGCATATGTGGTTCCCATTATAGTGGTATGAATTTATCTAAATAACTGTTAAGGATAGGGTACTATTATCCAACCATAGAAAAGGAAGCTCATCAATATGTGCAAAAGTGTGTCCAATGTCAATAGCATGGTGATTTGATTCATGCATCAGCTCAGGAATTGCAACCAATGATCACGCCTTGGCCATTTTCATAGTGGGGACTTGACCTCATAGGAAAAATCACCCCAACCTCATCTAATGAACACAAGTTTATCATAACCACCATTGATTACTTCACTAAGTGGGTAGAAGCCATTCCTATGACTTACATAATGGGAAGCAAATTACCAAGTTTATCCTGAATTACCTCATCTATCATTATGGTGTCCCATGAACCCTAATCTTAGATAATAGGAGACCCTTTTAGAATCAAGACGTGAAAGAGCTATGTCAAAAATTCAATATCCAACACTGATTCTCTACCTCGTATTATCCCCAAGGTAATGGACAAGCAGAGGCTAAAAACAAAACTATCTTGAAATTCCCGAAGAAAACAGTCAACAAAGCTGGCAGTGATTGGCATCTATAATTAAATCTTGCTCTTTGGGCCTATCAAACTAGTATCCACACACCAATAGGTGCAAACCCTTTCTCCTTGGTCTATGGATCAAAAGTTATCCTGCCTATTGAGGTTGAGCTCCCATCATTTTGAGAGTCACTTAAAAAATATGATCACTGATGAAGAATACCAAGTATCTTAGCTGAATGAGCTAGAGTTCCTAGATAAGCACCACTCAACACCCTTAATCACTTGCAAGTATATCAAAACTGACTGAAACAAAGATATAACAAGAAGATCAAATGTTGGTATTTCCAAGTAGGGGATCTTTTCCTAAAGCAGAATTAGAAGAATATACTATATCAAGATAGTAAATGAAAATTTGAGCTTAACTGGTTGGGCCCCTTCATCGTCACAACAAGCTATGGATTAGGAGCATATAAACTATCAACACCTGAAGGTGAACCCTTGCAAGAGCCAACTAACAACTTGCATCTCAAAAAGTTTTACGCCTAGGGTGTAAATCTGAAAATACAAAAAAACAAAAAAATGATCAAAATCCAAAAAAATAAGAAAAAGGATTGAAAAAGTAAAGAAGAAAAAAATCATCCTCTAGTGAAAACCACTTTGGTGGCACTTTGGACAAGTACCTTGGTGAAAACCTAGCAAACAGGAGCCTCGCATAAATAAAGAACCTCCATCTATTCTTTGTCTCTTTTGGTCATATCATTCTTTGCACCATCATTCATCCATCGCCTATCCACATCCTTATCATGGCTTGATGATGTGAAGTATTGCATCCCTTTAGTACTACTTGGCACATCCCAAAGGCTAGTTTGTCCTTCCTATATTGAAGTAGTCTAACTTGTCATGCTGGGGTCAATTCTTTATGCACCACATCGGGTTCTTGTATATCTTGAGGTTATTTTCTCATCCAAAATCCCAAAAACATTCATAAGATCTCATTGAAAATCTCAAAACATTCATAAAACGTTCATCAGAAAATCCAAAAATATTCAAAAAATTGTAAAGTCAAAATCCAAAACATCCAAAACACATCAAAATCTCTAAGAAGTTGAAAACATCGAAAATCCAAAAAAATAGTCCCCCCCTTTATTGAACTACATTGTCTCTGAGCTTGAATATAGAAAAGGCCATCATTGATGTGCCCCTAAGATACCCTAGGTTAGTCCTTTAGGATTCCATCATAATAAACTAACTTTTTCATCATTATTCATATCTTCATCCTATAAATGGGTTGAGTTTTCCGAACTATTGGAAATATGTGCCTCAATCTTACTAACCTGAACCCCTTGAAATAGAAAAATCAGTGAGACACCTGAGATATGTTGCTGACGAGCAACTTAGTTCTGAAGGCTTGAAGTGATCAGATCAATGTGACAAGTGATTGGTCTTCCCAAAGTGAACTATTAGTGTGACTTGAACTGTCAGTGTGACTTTTTTGTTTCATATCAATGATAGAAGTCTAACTGATGAGGTTCATCGGAGAGACTCTTGCTAATATGAGAAGTGGTTGCTAAGTAGCATGGATGAGTTTCGTCAGAATGACTCTAGTTGATGATCGGATGATGAGTGTCATTGGGGTGACATTGGTTTTCAAAATGACCTATGAATGTCACTCCGGTGCTTGTGGTCTAGATGAAGAGTTACGTCAGGAAGGCTCTTGTTGATGGTCAAGCATAGGTCAATGTTAAGGTGACATTGGCCTTTGATCAGAACTTGGAATGTTGAGCTGACAGTGTCAGTCTGGGCAATCTGATTTGTTTGGTGTGAGTCTAGCCGAAGGTCCTTGGTTGGTGTGACATGGTCCATCAGGATGAGTTCTTAGGATTGGTCTGATGGTTTTTTTCATGTCGATGTACTTGTTTGGTGTGACTCTTTCCAATTAGTTGTTTCAGACTGTAGTTGAACTGTTGGGACATCGAGGAGACTTGGTCTATCGTTGTGACATCCTAGTCATTTGTCAATAGTGTTGGCCATGCCGATAGACTTGAAGGTGGACCACAATTGAACGGGACTGACTTGGTTGGACTGTTGAGTTGTACGATAGATATTGGAGGACTGTTTTGAGTTGGTGGTGACTGTTCTAAAACTGTTGTTTGACGGTTGGTCTAAAGGGAAACTAAATGAAACTATTTGTAAAAAGATCGAATTGACCATCTTGTTTGATATAAATTATAGAGTGTACAGAGAGTAGGTCAGATGTTCGAATGAAAAAATTGATGGATCGAGGTTAGGTTGGGTTTGACATAGAATTTTCAATGTGAGTGTTCATAATTGTATGTCGATTAGTATTGTAATAGTGAGAATGTTGTGAGAGAGAATGTGAAGAGTATTAACCTATGAAGACTGATGAGGCTGGTCTAACTGAGAGGCTAGTTGTGATGAGGCTTAGTGAAGACCTCATAATTAATAAGTTTATACCTTTTTAATACTTTATATTTTGGCTTTAGAACTCGTAATATTTTCCTTTATGTATCCATTTATGAACTTAATGAGGTATAAAGACTTAGAATGTGAATGATCAATATGAATTCTTATTTTTGTTAAATGCATGATTGATGTGGTGATTAACCTATGAATGTTTCATGATAAGTGCACCTTTATTATGCAATTGGACTGATATTTATTTCTCAACCGAATGCTAACTATTTTTTGTTTAAAAGTGATGAACAACTGGATTGTTTGCAACTCATCCTCAAATGAGTTATTTGTCCGCTAATTTCCTTTTGACTCATCCTTTCGAATGAAGGATCTACCAACCACAACCATAGTTCCAGCATAGCACTTCCAGTTTAGAAATCCGGAATTCAATACCAACTAAAGATAGTTATAAGGATCCACACAAATTATGTTCCTACGTGCTAAGATATCTCTTAGACTAGGATTAAATTAATTTCCTATTTGTCTTTTATTTTTGAAATAAAGCGGGATATTTATATCCAGCCCCAACATAGTTGGAGGGTAGATTGTATTTGTTTTTTAACTTTCTCATGTAATTTATTTTTTTGTTTTAAGTTAGAATCATTTTCTTTGTACTTCGTCCCTATCTGGGCACATTCTATGGAAATAAAAATAATTTGATCTCAACTGTATGCTAATTTTTTCCAGAAGTAGAACAATCCACTTTCGGAAGGAAGGTGATCCTTTTAGTTGTTAAGTTTATTTTTTACTGCTATGTTCTATTTTTTGTTCTATCTTAAGATTATAATCATTTCATTTGTTGTGTGTTGGAAAGAATCTTAGATTATAATTACATTCTATTGTTATTTTCACATTGTTATGTTAAAATTGATTTTCCTTATGCTTTCTATAGTTTATTTCTTAGTTAAAAGTCATTTGCAGATCTAAAATAGTCTAAATCATCATTTTCATGGATTTTGTGCAAAGAGGAACAATTACTTGTCAATTTAGTGAAGTGGGGAATGAAATAGTTTATTTCTAAAGAAATTAACTAATTTTTAAATGGATTTCAAGATTCAACAAAGTATACAAAGACAAAGTTAATCTTCCATTATTTCATAATCTAAATTGTCCTAAAATGAAAGCTCTCTATTTAAATTCCATTTTCAAGATTATTTAGAATTAGATCAGGAAATAGAAGGATAGTATAGAACCACTTTTGATTAAATAGATATAGCATAGAAATGCTCCCGATAGAGCAAAAATAACTCCAAAATTCTCTAGGTAATCAAGTCGAAACCAACAAAACCACCCAAAACCGATCCGACTCTTACCAAAAATAGCTTTAGACACCCCTGGGTTGACATTCAAGAGATTAAATGAGTAGGAATTGTGACAACATTGAAATCCTACCATCATTTTTGGTGACTTTGTCGGGGAAGATCCAGATTCAAAATAAAATATAAGCCTTAAGTGTTGGTAAGAATCTCTCTGTCAGTTAATGAACATGCAAAGAGATCAATTTGGAAGATTTGTAAGAGGATATTTAGAGTTTCCTCATGAAGGATCCCAATCTAGTAATATGAGTTCATCCTCCACTGGGACAGTTTGCACCAAATTTAAAATATGGGAGACAGAGATGAGGAAGAGGTTACTAACAAAACTTTTTCTTTTCCCATTTCCATAAATGTTCAGGCAAATGAACCACCAATGAAAAATATCTCACCCTTTCTTTTTCTTACATTTCAAGGGAAAACTTTGGAAGATCCTGATCATTTTTTATTCAAGTTCAAAGTGTTGTTTCAAACTTATGATTATACGTCTAACAATAAAACATTAAAATTATTTCCATCCACTCTCAAGGAATCAGCTTTACGATGGTTTATGGGATTGAATGAAAATTCAATAAACACTTGGGATGAAATGGAAACAATTTTCCTAGATAAATATCAGGATTATTGTAGAGTCCAGGATAGGAAGGAAGAATTGTTTAAAATGAGGCAAGTAGAAGATGAGAGTCTAGAGGACTATGTAGATAGGTATCAATTTGTTCTGCAAAGGTGTAGAAATGGATTAGATCAAGAAATTAGTAAATATATCTTTCTAAAAGGAACTGATGACAATTACAAAGATGCCCTGAATTTGATAGGAAAAGGAGATATTAATAAATAGACCTTTGAGGAAATCATTGAGATTTTTAGGAATTACTCCAAAATAAGACCAGGTTATAGGAGAAGAAACAAGGATTCCTCAGTTGATGTCTCCAAAGTCATGGAAGAACTTGCAAACTTTAAAAAAAACATTCTCCTTCACCTTAGTTCTTAGCCAAATAAAAGAGTAGTTGAACCTTTGTCCATTTACTATCCTAAATGTAAGGATAAACATCCATTGAGAAAATGTCCTCTTAATCAAGTAGATCTATGTGAGATATGGGAAAAGAAACATTCTATTGGAAAATGTAGTCTCCTTCTAGAAATTAGGAACCAATTGAAGAAACTAGAAGATGGGGAATTGAATTTTGTAGGACAAAGACAGTTTAACACTACCTTTGGTCAACCTAGAAATAATCCTAACTGGGGTTCAAATCAATGGAGTAACCAATGGAATTCTCCTACCCAATGGAACCCCCAATCATAGTGGAATCCTAAGTAAATTCAAATTCCACCTCTGCCTATGACAACCCCTTGGGTACCACCATGGGGACAACTTGAATATCCACAATGGAACCAACCTTAGTGGTAGCCAAACCAATCTCAATGGTAGTAGAACCAGACTCAGTGGCAGCCTAATCAAGGAAATAACCAATGGAAAAATTAGGGGTCAAAGAGACCTTGGAATCAGAATTAGATAATTGGACCAAACCAACCTTCAAGCTATGAACCAATCAATCAACCTCAGATACCTGCTCAGTCAATTCCTAATCCTAAGAATGTTAAACCTCAACAACCTGCCTATAATATCGACCCTAACACAATTAATTTGAATAACATTAAATTAGGAGATATTCATTTAAGGAATAGAGTTGTACCATCAAAACATAATGAAACTAAGGAAGATCAACAACAAGATTTAGTGAAGGAGATAGAACAAGGAATCAAGGATGATCATTTTAAACAAGCACCATTTCCTTCACGATTTCATCAGGAACCATTGGTTGAACAAGTTGATAAAAATAATGATCTGGTTGATCCCTAGATTATTGATGAGCTTAAGAAAATAAAAATTGAAATTTCCCTTTTAAGGGCTATTGTGATATACCAGAAATCAATTACATAATTAAAACATTGTGTGTTAAGACACCAAGGAGGAAAAATAAATTTCCCCCTACAATTCAAATTAGAGGGAAGTTGTCTGATGTCTTATCAAGAAAGTTAATTCCATAGAAGTATGGTGATCCAGGGAGTCTTGTGGTTACCCTTTTCATTAATGGTATTGAAATTCAGAACGTTCTTATTGATTTGGGATCCACCATTAATGTTATTACTACTGAAAAACTGAAAAGTTAGGAATTATGAATGTGAAGCCAACAACTGCAGCTCTACAATTAGTTGACCAATCAATTGCGAAACCTGAATGAATTATTGAGGATTTCATTATCACTATTGACACCTGGGATTATCCCATTGACCTCCTTGTTTTACAAACTAAATAGAGAAAGATAGGTTATCCTATTATTTTAGGAAGACCCTGGTTAGCAACAACTTCCACACTCATTGATTGTAGATCTGATAGTATGACTATTTCTAATGGGATTAGACAGAAGGAACTGACTTTGTATCCACCAACAAAACCATCTTTGACATCTGATAATCAAATTTGGATTGATGATCCTAATTTTGAAGATGAGGAAATAAGGGGCCTTGCAATGATGACCTTGGTAGAGCATGATGAGGAGTATCAAAAATCTGTAGACATAAAAGAGGAAGACCTGGGATTTTTTTGTGATTCTGAAACCCTACCATGTTGTCCTTTAGCTAATATCACAAGATCTGATGAAAGTCGATTAATTCACCAACTTCTACCACATCCTTTTCCTTTGAAAATTTTAATTGGTGATCCCTCGAATCTTCAAGAAAAAGCAATACAAATTCTGGTACAAGCAGATAAACCTCTAGTTATCAACAATTCCTTAACAGTGAAACAAGAGGAAGGTTTAAAAGGAATTTTGGAGAAAAATACAAGAGCCTTCGCTTGGGAATATACAGATATGAGAGGAATCCATCTAGACATATGTACACACCACATCTATACTGAGGATGTCAAAACCATAAGACAACCTCAGAGAAGAATCAACCCTGCACTGAGAGACTTTGTGAAATTAAAGATAGAAAAATTACTCTAGGTAGGATTTATTTATCCTATTTCGGATAGCAAATGGGTTTCTCCATTAGTCATTATTCCTAAGAAAAATGGGAAATTAAGGGTGTGTTTGGAATATAGAGAACTAAATAAGGCTACAAAGAGGGACTATTTTCTATTACCCTTCATAGATAAGATATTGGACAATTTATCTGGAAGTAGTTATTTTTCCTTTCTTGATTGGTTTAGTGGCTACAACCAGATTCAGGTAGATTTAGAGGATCAAGATAAGATGACATTTACATGTCCATGGGGTCCCTTCATTTATAGGGTTTTACCTTTTGGATTATGTAATGCTCCTGCAACCTTTCAACGTGTTGTCCTTGCTATTTTTGTAGACCTAACAACATGTGTGGAAGTTTATATGGACGATTTCACGGTCCATGGAAAAACCTATGAGGAGTCTTTGGAAAGTCTGAACAAGGTCTTAAATAGATGTAAAGAACATAGGATGTCTTTAAACCATGAGAAGAGTTTGCTAATGATAACATAAGGAATTGTCTTGGGTCACCATGTATCAAAAGAAGGAATTAAAGTAGACCCGAAGAAAGTTGAAATAATTTTGCAAATACTCATACCTCAGATTTAAATAGATGTAAGGATTTTTTTAGGACACTCTAGTTATTACATAAGGTTTATAGAGGGATTCAGTGAAATTGCAGGTCCACTCTTTACTTTGTTGAAGAAAGACTCTGAATTTTTGTGGACTCGATCATGTCAGCAGCCATTTGATCAAATCAAACAAGCTTTAACAACTTCACCCATTATTACTGGTCCAGTTTGGGGTGAATCATTTCACATTAATACAAATGCCTCCAATTTTGCAATTGGAGTAGTTCTTGGGTAGAAAGATAATCTAAAGCAATGCATGCTATATATTATGTAAGCAAAAACCTCAATCGAACAAAACTAAATTACAATACTACTAAGAAGGAATTCTTAGTGGTTGTGTTTTCTATAAATAAATTTTGACATTATATCATTAGATATAAGACTTTTGTGCATACTGACCATGCAAATATTCATAATCTTATGAATAAAGTTGTTGTGGGAGGACGTATAATTAGATGGTTGTTATTACACAGGAGTTTGATATAACCATCGTTGATAAGCCAAGTAGAGATAATGTTGTAGATGACTTCCTATCAAGAATAGTTTTGTAGGGTAATAATGAGCACGTGGAAGATGATTTTCCTGATGAACATCTATTTGCAATATATATTCAGTCACCATGGTTTTCCGATATTGCAAATTACTTAGTAACTCAGAAATGTCCTTATTTTTTAGTAAAACGGAAAAAAGGTTGATTAGAGAAAGCTCTTGATTTGAATGGATTAATGGTTGTTTGTTTAAAATGTGCCCAGATCATGTAATGTGGAGATGTGTGCAAGAAACTAATGTATATGATATCTTGAGAGCATGCCATGATGAACCGAGAGTACGACATTTCTCCACAATAAGAACAGTGCATAAAATATTGGGAGTAGGCTATTTATAGCCTACTATGACTAAGGATACATCTCATTACATCAAACATTGTGATCAGTGCCAAAGAATGGGGAGACCTAAAATATCAACAAAGATGCCACTATAGACACAAGTCTCACTTGAACCATTTGAAAAATGGGGTATTGATTTCATTGGCCCAATAGATCCTCCATCAAAGGGAAATCATTACATACTCATATGTATTGATTATGTTACAAAATGGTCAGAAGGCAAAGCATTGCCAACTGCTAAGAAGGAGAAAGTTGTAGATTTCATATACAAAAACATTCTACAAAGATATGGAGCACCTAAAGCACTTATGTCAGATCAAGGGCCACAATTCATGTCTTTGATGCTTCAAGCATTTCTAGCTAGATATCAAGTTCAACACAAGAAGTCATCACCCTACCATCCTCAAGAAAATGGACATGTAGAGGTAACTAATAGAGAACTAGAAAATATTCTCACAAAAATAGTCTCATCTAGAAAGAAGGACTGGTTTGATAGGTTAACTAAAGTTGTATGGGCATAATACAACATGGAAGACAACTACTGGATTTTAACCATATGAACTAGTTTATGGAAAAACTCATATCTTTCCTATTGAGTTTGAGTTAGAAACACTTAGAACAACTATAAATATGGGGATAGATCTTACTAAAGAATAGAAAAATAGAATAATGTAGCTGAATAAGTTGGATGAAATGAGAACTAAAGCTTTGAACCGAACTAAAATCATTCAAGGCCAGAGGAAACAATGGCATGATAAAATATCCACAGTAACCAATTTACTGCAGGTGATTGGGCATTGTTGTTTGATTCAAGGTTTCAGGAATTTAAAGGGAAACTACACACGAGATGGCTTGGGCCATATGAGATTTTACAAGTATTTGATAATGGAGTTGTACAGTTAATACCTATAGATGGAGAGAGAAAAATAATGCTACTAAATGGGCATAGGCTCAAGCTTTATCATAAACCAACATCGAAGGAGGAGTTTGTCACAAATCTTCAAGCAAGAATTGAGCATTTTACTAAGGAAATTTTTTCTTATTTAGGTGAAATGGTTTGTCCTTAGATCCATTATAGATGGCCACAAATAAATAGAGTAAATTGAAAACCAAAAATGGTGGTTTACTTTGCAAAAAAAAAAAAAAATCCTCCTCTCATAGGAATAAATATGAATAGTTCTGGTAGAGCCTGATTAGGCGTGGTCGCTCATAATAGATTCTGATCTTGCTTGATCAAAATGAAATTAAAATGATTTAAGCTTTGATTGGCTTCTCATAATGATTGATCAAAATAAAATTGAAGAGACTCAAGCTTATAATAGCTCTTGATCACGCCTGATTGAAAGAAAGTCCGAATGATTGAAGTTTTCATAACAAATCCTAATCACTCCTAATCTCTTCTGATTAGTTGTTCTTGATGAATCAGGGAAGAAAAAAATCGAATGACAACTATGATAACACATGAAAATTAGGAGCACAAAAAAATGATCATATGCTGTCAGAATTTTTCAGCTTCATTTATTACTAATTCATTTTTGTAAATATGTAGGTACAGGGTTAGTTAAATATTTCAAAATTAATGACATAGCATGTGGAAACAAGTGGGATCCCACAAGGGTTGAGTTCAACGTGTTTTGCATTAACTAATGTTGATTTTATCAAAATGAAGTTATTATTGTCGATGAAACGAATTAAATAGGAATGCACTATCATTACTCACCATTATTCAAATTTTTTATCAGTGGCAGGTACAAAT
Organism: Sequoiadendron giganteum; assembly: GCA_007115665.2. Taxonomy (NCBI): domain Eukaryota; kingdom Viridiplantae; phylum Streptophyta; class Pinopsida; order Cupressales; family Cupressaceae; genus Sequoiadendron; species Sequoiadendron giganteum. The sequence goes on along the minus strand of CM021102.1, from coordinate 439,610,854 downwards.
TTATATTGTCATGAATTTTTCAAAGTTTGAAGTACATCAATTATAGTTTATAAATTTTGCTTAAGGGATTAAATTATGACTATTTGATAAAGCCAAATATAATTTGTTTAAGACGCACAACTAGATATGACATTACTTAATTAAGTAATAAATGTGACAAGATGGATTTTTAAGGTGAAGTAGTATGTAGTAAGGATGGGACATACTTTACATGATTGTGTCAATACATTGATGAGACAAAATAGGCATGCAAGTATACTAAGTTAATATCGTATTCATTGTTATACCTTTTTATTCATTTAGAAGGAAACAAAATGCCACTATTTCAAAAACAAAAGAGAATTGCTATTTCTGGAAAATTGATTATAGACATTGCTGGAAAAACTTTGAGTTTTTTTTTAAGTTTCACAGTCTTTCCCAAAATGGGATACAAGAGAATGGAAAAACCAAAGGGAATCACATTAGATGCCGAGTCAAGAAAATATATGCAGTAGGCAAGATGGTTGGATTTCATCCTTAAGTATGAGGGATACAAACGGGATATAGTGCTGGAGTTTATCATAAATTTACATATCAATTTCACTATGGTCAAAGGAGAACCCATTGAAGTATTCACCACTGTAATTAGTGCTTTGTCTAGGATTCTAGCAGAAGGTGATATAATTTAACCTCAACTATCTAATTTGAAAGATTTGCTAGAAATCTTCCACATTCCACCTGAACCTTTGCCAGTATTTCATGTGCACAAGGGAAAGAATAAGGGCATTGAGCTAGGAAGTTTACAAGAACCCTGGGCATCAATTGCACTCTGCATTATGAATTTTTTCACCTGCAAAGGTCAATTTTCCATAGTTTTAGGGTTGCCGCTCAAGTTGTGAATCATGTCCGACATGGTGCATCCAAACTAGAAGTAAGAGTTAATCTACCTGCTTTCCTTTTTTCTCAACTTTCTAAAATGGCTGTGAAATGCAAATAAAAAGAAAATAGAGTAACTCATCATGGATTAATGCATTTGATAGTTAAACACCATTTTATGCAAAAACCTAATTGGGAAGAAGAATGGAGAAAATTCTTGTTAAATATTGAAAGGAAAGAGGAAAAACCCAAATTCTTGAGAGAAAAACACTTAAGATAGAAAATTTTGATGTTTTGACAAAAAAACTAGTCAAACCAGTAAGGAGACCTAGAAAGCAAAAATCAGAAAGTTCTGCTTCAGCGAAGAAAATAAAAATAGAGGTTTTGATGAAAAACCTAGTCAAACCAGTAGGGAGACCTTGAAAGAAAAAATCAGAAAGTTCTGCTTCAGCAAAGAAAATAAAAAAAGAGGGAGCCTCAAAGGGATTTAAGATTAAAAGAAAAAGTTCCAAAAAGAAGAAAAGTGAAAAGGTTGAAAAACCTAAAAAGAAAACAAAGTTGGAAATAGAAAGGATTGAGCAAGAAAAGGTAGAATCTGAAAGGACTCCTCCTACCATCAATCTTGATGAATCTGGAGAAGAAGAATTTGAAAAAGATGAGCTTGATAAAGAGGAGCCTAAAAAGGAGGCATTTGAAGAAAAGGAGCCTAAAAAGGAAGAGTCAGAAAAAGGAGGGTCACAACCTCCAATTCAAAACCCAAAATGTACTTCTCTAGAAGAACATTTGTCTGCTCCTAGTTCCCCTTTTCAGGAAGTTGATGTTCCAACTATGGAAATTGAATATGAAGAGATAGTTCAACATAGTGAAGAAACATTCATCCACTGTGAAGGAAAGCAACCCATGGAAGAGGAAGAAACACCATCAGATAATGTAAATTTAGAAGAAAAAGAGGAAGAATAGATTCAGGTTGCACTTAGGATATGTAGTTAGAAAAATAAATGGAAGAGTTTAGAATGCAAAATCTAATGTTAGAGGTTAAAATTAAAGCAAAAAGATGAGGAAGTATTAAAATTTCAAACATAAACAAGTGAGTTAAAAGAACAATTTGAGAAGGAAATTATTCAATTATCCTCATAGTTGGAGGAAGTAGAAGAAAATCTGACTAAAATAACTATTCAAAATGAACAAAAGGATAGTGAGATTCAAAGGTTAAAGACAAAACTGGAAAGAAGGTCTCAAACTTCTGAGACAAAAGAAAAAGTACAGCCACTCAATAACATGTTACTGCTTCTGCCTCCACCTAAGGAGGAACATAAACAACAACTTACAGGGCCTAAATACCTTTCTTTGACAACTATGAAGTATAAGTAGCTTAATAAAGAACTTCAAGAAAATTTGGATAAGGTCACAAAAGAAAAGGAAGAAGCAGAGGAAAGGATAACCAAGATAGTAGATATAGCATTTGCATTAGTTTGCACCAGGAAGCCCTCAGGGGTACATGGATTATTTCTCAAAGAGTTCTTTGTGAAATGGAAATTTAATCAAATTGTACTGAAAAGGCCTACTAATTTCTGGACCGATTATGACTTTATGGATTGTTACTTTAATAGTTACCCAGACATCCAAAATCAAATGTGTGAATTTTTCTAGCATGGATTTCTAATGGGTAATAATGATGATTCATTGCTTAATATCTACATTGGTGAACTCCAGATCAAATCAGTTATTTCATTGTTGAAAAACTAGGTTGAATGGTCGACTAGAATGGAAGAATGTAGGAAAATACAACAAACATATGGATTACCAATGAGCCCAAAATATCCAGAGTTAATATATTACATAAATAAATTCATTCCATTGCAAGAATCAATGATGTAACCCCTATCTATGTCACTAATCTATTGAAAATTATTGCAGCTTATCAGGACGTTGAAGGACGTCTTCCTCCCTTAGCTCTACAAGCATGTGAAGAAAGGTTCAAAACACTTCTAGAACCACTAAATAGAAGGGATCCAATAACTCCAAACAATATCAAGTGGAGCCTGTAAGTGTGAATAAGTAAACAAGAATAAAAACACTTCTTAATGAAACATTGTATCAAAGATTTAGCAAAAAAACTAATCTAAAGCAAGAAATCTACTGAAAGCGTCTCATTGTATCCTATCTTTAAAGATTTATTAAGCTACAGTGCTCTCAGATTTAAATGAAACACTATAACTGTTAAAATAATAATCTAAAGAACGGAATGATGTTGAATGCAATGATGAGATGCTATATGATAATATCTAGATGATAAAAGAACTACTATAACATGAATTGACATGAAAAACTATGGATGAAGCTACAGGGTGCAACCATGATTATGATTCTAAAATGTTAGATGCTTGAATTGCTTGATGATTTCCTGTAGAGTCAGATTGCATAAACTTGATAATTTGGGATCCTTTCTTTGTTGACTGAAGCTATATTTATAGATTTCTCAACAACGGCTTTGCACAGGGGCAACAAAGTAGAGGCTTGGATTCAATCTGGAGGATTGAATGGTGAGAGATGGAGGAGATTGAGAAGATTTTGGGAATTATCCCTACCCATGAAAACAACAGGCAAGAAAATAGGAAGGATTGATGGAAGAGGATTGAGAGATGTGTTGGGTCTCAAAAATGCTGGTTTGAATGAACCACGAGAGGTTGCCAAGCTCTCACAACATTATTGGCCAACCAACAAGACCAACCAATATAGTTGAACCTTCTACTCTGAAGGCTTTGCTAAACTTAGGCGGGTGCACCTATATGAATGATGCAGATCATGAATTATGCTTCCTACTTAACTAAACTATCCACGTTGGAAATTTGATTGTGGAGAGATATGGTTTAATTTTGGTATAAATTATATATGCAATATCTAATAGGATCTAAATTTGGTATGTTCAGTTAATAGATGTCAAGTGAAATAGATAAAACTAAGTAATGAGAGTAAGGGAGACCAATGCCTTATTGGGTAAATGAAGTCAAATGAAAGTTTTCGATGAATGACTTCTATCTGGCAGAGATTCTAATTATTTGGCATATGATATTAGTCTATAACTTGTATAAACATGCAAGAATATAATTACCAAGCTCTTCTTAGTGATCCAAATGATACTTCCAGATTACTGTGAATGACTTGAAGGAATTAATATTTACTTGAAAGAACCAAACAATAACACCACACAAATACATCAAACGTGTATTGATAAACTGAGAATATACTTGATATGTCAATTTAAATAACAAAGAAATATCAGCCTTGGAGACAACTTGATAATATTTTAGATTGAATTAACAAATAATTGATACCAGAAAGGTGCCACAAAATCAAATTTCCTTCATTGATCTATCAAAAACTTCATACATGCATCATGCTTCTTTGAAACATTCTGAAAAATATTGTATCTCCTACTAAATATCTTCTATCTAAAATCTTCCTCTTCCTAGTTATGTAAACAACAAATACTTATACATTAGTGGGTGGAAGGATGTGTCCTTTCAAAAAATGTTTTAAGCATAAAATACCAACAAGATTAGCATTAACTAAGATCTGTTAAGCCACAAGTGAACTCCAGACATGTGCTCTGTGTAATCTTGGCGCTTGTGTGTATCTACATCTCCTAACACATCACGAATCACGATCTCCATCATCACCATTCGTTCGTTCTGCTCGCATGCTTCATCCAACATTTTATCTTTTGGAGTGGCTATCTCTAACATCTCTTGGAGTATTGATTCACATTCATTCTTCCATGTAGTCATTTCTTTTAATTCTCCCTCATCATTACAGAACCTAGTCAATTTTTTCTTGACGGCTTCTATCAGTTCTTGTAATTCCTCTTGTAATTCCTCAAAGAATCCCTTGTGCTTATCCATGATACGATGAGCATTTTCAATCCCTTCATTATTAGGAGTATCCTTCTGCTTTAATTCCTCAAGTTTTTCTTGGATTTTGTTATCCACTCTCCTATGTTCTTTTATTGCATCAACGTATTGTGAATGCTTTCCCCATAGTTTATTTAACCAAGTGGTTAAAATGACCTGCCTCCTTTTGATTATTGCAGTAAGTGTGTCCATTTTCCCTTGAGAGTATGCACTTGATCCTTTCGAATGGTCCCTCACCTATGAAATTTCACCTTGGGTGAGCATATTTTTTGGCCCTGTTATAGCACCTGCCAAGTCCTTTAGATGTTCGTTTTCTCTCAATATTCTCTCATTATTGGTTTTGTACATTTCTCTCTCCCTGATCAATGCTTGGATTTGGGATTTATTTAATTTTTCTATATTGATCCCAATTTCTACAGTTGCAACCGGATCAACCTCTCCAGCCTTCAAAGTCATGACATGTCCAAATGCCTTCTCAGAATCAATGAAAATTGACTTCTTATGAGGGGGATATAAAGCCCCAATCATCAATGTCTCTTCATCAAGATTGTATTTTGATCATCTGTACACTTCTATCACCTTTTCTATGCTGAGCTTATGTGTAGCATTGTTGTCTTTTAGGAAACTATCAAAAACCAATGTAGAATTGAGATCTAGCTCTGCGAAAATCATGACACCAGCCTTTTCCAACATTTCTCTCCCTTTCTCAGGAGTTGTGCTTGTCATCTCTTTATCCACCTCATCCCTCATATTTTTAACTGCTCCTCATTTCTTGGTGTGACATTGTCAACCAGTCCTCTTATTTCTTTTCCTTTTTGTTTGTATAAAAATGTTTTGAATTATGAGGTTTTCACAAATTCATCATCTGCAATAAAAGATCTATATTCTTCATGTCTTGTATCCACATCCACAGTTTCCTCAATATTTATCTCTCTAGCAGAATAGGTGTAATCCTGAGTTATTGTCCTCAATACCTTTCCGGATGGACCTTGTGGCCTATTAGCCTCTAATACTTCATCACTTGAAGACAATAGCTCAGCATCTAAGAATTCTTGATCATGCATCTCAATTACCATTTCTACTTCAAAGTTTCTAATTAAGTCAACAAACTGATAGGGCACATGCTGATACCCTCCAAATTTTATCCTCTATCCGACAAAATGAATATATCCCTCTGGATCAAAATTTTTCCTTGATGGCGCTTTCCTCATGTTATAATGTAATAAATTATCCAGAATTAAATTGTATCCCTCCTTTGCTAACACAATAAAATCACCAAAACACAATGTACTTGGCATAAAAGCTTGCTTCCCATAAGAGCTTAAGTTCATGACATAGGGAAATCCATTTGCCTAACAATCTATAAGTATGAAATCCTATCTCGAACTGTCCTAGGAAAAATAAATGGAGTACTTTCAAAACCTTAAACCCTAATCATGGTGGCATTTTCTAAACAATACCAATCCCCCTAGTTGTGGCTGATTGGTCCATTATAATCCTTAGGTCCTAGAAACCTCTTTATTTCATCAGACAAGGAATAGTCACAAGGATGATTATAAAACCTATACAAAGGCTTTAAAAAGTACTCTTCAAAATGGAAGAAACTAGAATTAGCAAACCTGTTGTCCCAAACAGTAGTCCACAACTGAATAGGCAATGGCTTGTTGTCCTTATCAAATTGTGAAATTCTCAGCTCCTGGGGCCACAATCTTAATTCCTCTCCAAAATATAGCACCAAGTGCATCAACAATGAATAATTCCTAAGGTGCGGGACAAAGGCTCCATTCTTTATTGCCATCAACCCTGCATCAAGATCTTTAAACACATGTGAAGCATAATCAAAATACCTAGAGTTATGATATTGAACATCCGCAGAAATCACCATAGGTACAACTGCCATATGCTATGGGACCTTAATCCCTAATACCTGTCCCACTGAAAAATAAGTGTACTTTATGTAGGGTTCAAAGAGATCCATATGAAATGGTGGTCCCTCACTGTCTTCCATTGGGGTTGGTTTGCCATTACACCTAATTCTATGTTGGGGTAACCTCTAGCCCTTGTAAATGGTATCCATTCTTCTAAATTTACTCTCAAGCTCCTCACTTATAATCTTCTCATTGTACATTCCTTCTAACTTGAAGACCTCTCTTATTGCATTCTTAGACGCATGTATTGTCGGGTTCCCAGATAAATCACATATGGCCCTATTCTTCAGATTATAATGACCAGCCAATAATTTCACCAATTCAACATCAACAAAAATATTAGGGCACACCAGTTTTCCCAAATTAAGCCTCCATGGGTTACATACTGGCTCAAAGCGATTTATTCTATGGTAGTGGAAACTGAACAATTCGTATCCTCTAATTGGGGTCCAAACATCTCCTATGAACTTACATTTGTCATCCAATTTATATACTTTCACCTTAAGCTATGCAGAATGTTGAGCTTTAGGTCCTGAACCAGGTAGCTGGTCTATGAGATCTTGGTTCAATTTTATCTCGGTGCCCTTTGGTCGTATTTCAGTTTTTTTCTTTTTTTCCTTTTGGTTGACTACCCTCCCCATGTTTTCTTCCTTTTATCTTTTCTGAACTAGTGCCTTCCATTCTTTGAAATTTATAATTTTCAGAGGATGAGGAAATTACTATATTTCACCTGAAGATCCAAGTTAGACAAATGCCCCAATTGTTTTGCTCATTCCTCTACTCTCCTTCATTGCCAATTCTGTGAAAAATTGATTTCAATTGAGCTCACCTTGATTTGAAAAATCTTTTATGCTTCGTGTTGCCATTAATGTCTTCACCGAGACATGAACGAAGCAAGTTTTTCAAAATTCTTGTTGTCACATCAGGTATCATATCGGCAAGACATTTCAAATATCTAGTCGATCCATCTGTTCAATGTTCACACATCTGCTAAGACATCTTGTAGTTCCCTTGACATCACAAGTCTCCCTGGTAGTTTTCATTTTTTGTTTTTTATAACGCCATGACCTTCACCGAAGAAAACTATCCCCCAAACTTAACGAATCATGCCAATGATTCTTCATTTCACTCTGAAGGCTCTTTGTCTCACCGAGACATTCTCTTTGTCAAATTAAGTCATCGAGACCAAGTAATTGTCCTGCCGACAGAATAATATTTACCTTGACCTCTCTTAGATCTCCCCATTGAGACTTATCTCTATATGCTCAGTTCTATCAATATAACATGGGAATTTGTTAAGACTTCCTGAACTCTCCCCGATGTTATTATCTGATTGAATAAGTCTTCTTTTTGCTTTATTAGTAAGACCAGTGAACGCTTCGGGTAGTCTTTTGAAATCTCACCTCGATGACTATAGTCTGGCTGATACACTTTATTATACTCCAATCGGTAAAAAGCAATTTAGCTCGATATGACCTCACATCATCATGTCAATACCTTTTGTCTTTCCAATAGAAAATGTGAACCCATGTTCTCTTGGAATATATCCTCATCGGTGTGACACAACTGATTTCTTGCCGATATTCTGAAAGAGATGTATATTATTATCGGTGAGACCTGCATCAACTTATGCCGATATTTTCAAATGTTAAAGATTTAATGTCAAATGAATTTTATGGGGCTATGTGACAAAATCTAACCTGGACCTTGGTGAAAGCTATGTGAAGAAATTTTATGTCTGTGATATGAACCTCTTTGGGAAATTAATGAGTATAAATGGTCAATGAGATTTTCAAAGTTTTACAGTTCTAACAAGATGGATTTCCAATTTGTCTCCAAATCTTCCCGTGAAGATTGAATCAATTAATTTAGACAAATTTTTGACATAAATTAGACATAGGATATCTAATTTGATTTTGAGGAAATATAGAGGAATATTCTTTATGCTTTTATTTAAATATTTTTATTTATTTAAAATAGCAAAAGAGGGATAAATAATTTAATAAAACAAACTATAGAAGTTGTTTATTAAATTAAAATACAAGAATATGGTAATTAATCAATAAAGTGTTTGATCCTTATTTAATTAAATAAAGATTGATGTGATAGAATAAAATAGGGGAAATGATAATTAAATCAAACAAAGTATTTAATTTTGTTTATTTAATTAAGATGAGATAATAGTAGGATTAGAAAAATTTAAATGTGAATTTAAACATGAACTATATAAATAAATATTTCTATTTATTTAATAGTAGAGAAATTTAGGATAATTAATCAAAGAAGTCGTATTTAATTAATCGGATTCTCGAGACCAATTTTAGGTGTATACATTTTTCCCCTCTTTGAAGTGATGTGTTTACACATTGCTTCAAAGAAAATTTTGCTGCTACTGCCAGTATCGATGAAAAAAAATTAGTATGCCCCAGACATGCCCCAAATATTGATTTTCAGATGATTGATGATAATATGTCCCCTCGGGAGATAAATTAATGATTTTATGATTTTTGTGGATTTTTCAATTTTATTTTTTAATGATTTTTCAATGATTTAACGAAGATTCGATGAAGAAATAATTTCTCCCAATGTTGATGAAAAAATTTAGCCCATGGATGAATTTCAATTAATTTCATAAATAAAATTAATTAAAATAAAAGAAATCCCCTCAAAAATCCCTTTTGAAAAACTTATATAAAGTCAAAAATGTCCTTTTCACCCTCATTTGTGCTTCTTGACTTTTCAAAACCTAGTGAGAGAGACTTTTGAACCACCTGGAGCAAGATGTCGATCCCCTACCACACTGACCAGTTCGAGCGTGTGCGACGTCATCAACACCCAGCCGCCTACAGACCTCTGGTATGTACCCGTAATCCACCTCGTAATTTGTGCATCCTTGATCTTCATGCCATTTTCTCGCATTTCCATGTTTTTTGTAGTTTTAGCGCATCAATGTCGCGCTTTAGTGCTTTGCACTCCGATGTAGCACTTCTAGGATATGTTTTAGCACTTTGAGGAATTAGCGATTTCATTAATTTCTTTAGCGCTTTCATAGGATAGTTTAGCGCTTTGAAGAATCAGCACTTCAATAGATTTATTTAGCGCTTTGATGCCTGATTTTAGTGCCTAGAAATTTCTAGCGCATTGATGCAATACCTCAGTGCTTTGATAGAATTTTATAACACTTTGTGTAAAGTAGCACTTTGATAGACTGTTATATCACTTCAAGTGCTTTAGCGCTTTAGGTGCCTGGTATAGTGCATCTGAATGATGAAATAGTGCTTTTGATGTTTTAGCGCATCCATGTCAGATTTACAGATTTGACACAGTTAACCTTGATTTTGTCCATTTCGATCATGTCGATTCTTTAGTTTGGTATGATTTGATAATCCAAACTCCCTAATGACTGATTCTGATGATAAATAAGACTTATTTTCATGATAGGCGAGAAATAATCTCATTTGCGATGATCCTCATGATAGGTGAGGAATTATTCATATATGATAAACCTCATGATAGGTGAGGTTAGATGATGTTTGTGATGAACCTAGTGATAGGTGAGGTTAGTTGATGTTCGTTCATGAATTTTGATCAAAAATTCATACCAAAGTTTGATTGGATCTGATAATAGATTGACTAGCAAATTTTGACATAGTGCACTGATTTGTAAACCTGTTTGATGATAGGATCCTCTGGATAACCTCCAGATGCAAGAGTATTTTCCATGGACTTTCGATCTAATTCTGCATTTGACTCCTGATGAGATTCAAATCATCTCTCGATGTGGTTTGTCTTCTCTCCTTGGCATTCCCCAAATTAGGATTAGTCGAGGTCTTCTTACTGCCTTAGCTAAGCGGTGGCACAACGATCATAACACCTTCCACCTACCCACTGGCGAGATGACAATCACACCAGAGAATGTGTGGAAAATATTATGGATACCTTTTATGGGAGAGATTATAGTTTATGATTCACATGAGGCCGATGGGAGAGATGCTCTTTGTAGAGTATTTCACGATGACCATATTGCAGGATTGGCGATTTGGTGGCATACAATGGCCAATGCCTATGCTATTCTACCATCAGTACTAGTTAGATTTATTGGAGGCTTCCTTTGTCCTAATTGCAGGTCAAAGGGATTATCTATGGGTTGGGACCATATTCTTGAGAGCATGGTTGTGCATGGTATCAGATAAGCGTGGGGGATGTGTATGTTAGCCCACCTTTATCATGATTTACACTCAGTGGTATATTTGGGAGGACGTAGTTTATCAGCAAGAGTGAATTTACTATAGGTTTGGGCATGGGAGAATTTTTGCAATGCGTGACCATTGCCAGTACGTGATAGACCTATAGGCAGACCATATATTTTTTGTTACAGAGGTCAACTTACCCAGTCTCGGATGGGTAAGTTAGAGCATTTGAGACATGTTTTGGATGACCTACAGAGTGTCATATGGTGGCCTTACCTAGATTGTGAGCAATGGGAGGAGGATAATGTAGTGCTCAAGTTTTTGTGTGATTCTGTGTATTTGATTGGCACGACCCATTTTTTCCTTGAGAGATTTTTATTGCGGTAAGTCTACAGGAAGTATGGTATTGTGCAGTGCATGCCTCAGGGGGTTTCTCATTATGCCTGATGGTGGAGTGATACAACAAATTGGGGGTCATGCTTGTCATATGACACATTAGTGGAGGGATACTGGGCTCTGCAGTCGTTAGCTTGGGATATACGCTGGGATATTATAGAGGCACTAGTGATAGAGGAGTATGCCTAGTTTTTGGCTTTGCATCCATATCCTCGGATCACCATTCCAGATGATCCATCACCATTACCTATGGAGGAGGATGTTGCTGAGGATCCCGCCATAGCCATTGAGGGCGAGGAGGATAGTGGATCTAACACTAAGTTGAGCAGCAGGGAGGAGAGAACCAGTGAGGACAGCAACAACGATGATGAGGATGGTGGTGGTGGAGGTGGCAAAGGGGTTGGGCTAGGCAGTGTAGGTCCATCTTTGAGTGGGTCTCGCAAGAGGCGAGCAGTGGAGATGCCTTTTGTAGATCAACAGAGATAGATTGTGAGCCTACAAGTGCAAGTATAGACTCTGTAGGGTCAGTTAGTGCAAGCACAGGGTTTACTTGTGTAGACTCAGACACAGTTGTAGACCCAGGCCCAGGATCATGCACAGGCTTTGGAATAAGTTCAGGGATAGTTGGCAGTTGTTCAAACACAGGTTGGTACTTTGACAGCCAAGAGAGACAGTGCCAGATAGATTGCAAAGAGGGCACAAGGGACTGATGAGACTTTACAAAGGATAGCTGATGGTACCTCTATTGCTGACTATATGGGGGAGGTTCTTCATGTTGGTCGAGACGTAGAGTTCTATAGGTGTCGATATCATGATGCAGTTCCTGCTGAGTGCAGAGTGAGCTATGCCCCTTCTAGATCTAGTAGGACACATACCCAGATAGTTAGCGAGGGTGTGATGCAACCTCCTCGGAGCGATCCAAGAGACCCGAGAGATCTTGGGACTTTTGGTGGGGGAGGTACTAGTCCTATGATGTCGACACCTTCTAGTAGCAGTAGATCCTAGATGTTGTTTGTGATAAAATTTTTGAGACATGATGTACAGTTTGAGTTAGCTAGTTTTGACAATGTATCTCTTCTATTTCAGACTTCATTGTATACTTGAAACTGATGATTTATATGGCATGCAGTTGATTTCTATTGTTCTATGATGTATTATGATTCTATGATGGATGCATTTATTTTATGTTATGTGATGATTCTATGATGAATGCATTTATTTTATGTTATGTGATGATTCTAATTTAAATGCTTATGTATGAACATATGATGTTTGGATGTAGGATGTTCTAAAATGTATGAATGAAAATGATGATTTTGCGATGGATGATATATGGATGACAATGATATGATTCAAAAATAATGATGTATTGATAAAAAAATGATGATTTTGTGATGGATGATATAAATGATATGGTGTAATGAACATAATGGTGATAAATGTATGATAATAATAAAATGTGAATGGATGGCATATTTATGAGATGAATGCACTACTATTTGATGTTAAATGTATGAATGATTGAAATGATAAATGTATTGCAATGTATGTAAATGAAAAGACGATGTACCTATATGTTTTTGATGAATTTTTGGTATATGTCAAGTATACTCCATCATATTTGTAGAAAAGATAATCATCAATTTGAATCCTTTGTCTAACAACTACTCTGCAGATGTAGAATTTATTATGAATGCAGTCTAATTTTATCATGGAACTATATGCTGACTATTGACATTTTAACAATACTTTTATGCTTGGTATCATAATAGAGCTTTTTAGGATGTTGAAAGTGAGTACAAGCATCAATGGTATATGTTAGACCAATAACGACCTGAGTACTACTTTCATGATTTTTGATATTGCAAGCGAACACAAGCATCTAGGTATAATTGAACCGAGATTACCTGAGCATTTCTTGCGTAAATGAGCAGAGATTAATCATTTTAGTGTGTGAATTCTGAATGTCATCGGTGATACATTTGTATAACACATTCCCCAACAATTCACACATTTATAAGATTAACATACAAACAACATATAATAAAAATACCATTCTTCTTCCTTGTTTCTCTAGTTTATTACATAATTGAGTTACTCCAAAGAAATGATAACAATTAATCAAAAATACAACTTATCCACCTTTCACATAGAGTGCTTCAATCATTATTCAGATTAGATCATCCATCCTGAGTTTTGTGATGTTTTTGTGATTTTCTGATTTTTGGACTGAACCTAACCTACTAACCTATCCTAGGGGCCTCAGGGGTTGATCAAAGATTAGTCTTACCTATGTTACACATGCAAAGACCACGTAGTTCAACTAACACAGACTTGTGTTTTGGTTTTTCTTTTGTGAGATTAACCTTTTTGACTTGTTTTTGGATTTTCTGATACAATACAAATGTTTGATGTGTTTCTGATGGTGATTGATGCTCCATTTTTATCATTGTTTATGTTGTACTTATCATACCATTGTTTTCCCATTTGGTGAAGCTGATGTTTTGTTGCCCCTAGTGAGATCCAGATGTTTTCCCCAAGCTAGAGTGAGACATGACCATGTGAAATGAAATGATAATGGATGCAATGATGGAAAGATTAATGATATGATATGAAATGGTAATGATGGAAAGACTAATGACCATGATATGTGTCAAAATAGATGGGAAAGCTGGTTTAGAATCACATACGATGCCTGTTTCCAGGTTTTCACCATATGTTTTGATTGCACTTTTGTTTTTTATTTTCTCTTTTCTCATTTTTTTTTCCTTTTGTATTTTCTATATTTTTCTATTACCAAGATGCCTATTTGCCAGATTTTCATCAAGGAAACCATTTTCTAGAAGTTTGACCCATGCACTAGGTAATTCAGGTATAGAACTTTCTGATATGGATATTGTTGATAGGTTCATCAAAAAAATCCCCCTCTGATGTTGATAGTTGATAGGCTCCTGATCCATACACTGATATGATGACAAAGGGACCTAGTCAGTTAGGTTCAAACTTCCCTTTCTTTTCCTTGTCCTGCTGATTTCTAGGGTTCTCTTTTAGGACCAAATCCCCAACCTAAAAAACTCTAGGTTATACCCTATGATTGTAGCTCCTTGATATTCATTGTTGATATGTCGTGAGATGATTAATAGCTTGTTGACGGTGCTCAATCAACAATTCCAGTTCTTGAAGCCTCGATACCCTATAGTCCTCATCTGAAATGATTCCCTTTATTGATACACAGAGTGATAGAATCTCTACTTCAATGGGTAGTATGGCCTCTGATCCATATACCAAGGCATATGGTGTAGCTCATGTTGGTTTTTGATGCTGGTTCTATAGGCCCATAGTGCAAGATTAAGATGAACATGCAAATCATGTCCAACATCATTAACCATTTTCTTGAGTTTTTTCAGAATTATTTTGTTAGAGGCCTCTACTTGGCAATTTCCCTAAGGATAGTACGGTGTTGAGAAACGATTTTGGATATGAAACTTCTCAAATAATTCTTGGACATCTTGGTTTTTGATTGGCCGTCCATTATCAGTGATAATAGATTGAGGTATGCCATACCGACATATTATGTAATTCAATATGAATGATGAGATCTATTTTCCGGTGATAGTTGTAATAAGAGGAACTGCTTCTATCCATTTTGTAAAGTATTTTGTTGCTATGATTATGAACTTGTGTCCATTGGATGAAGACAGATTTATCTTTCCTACCAAATCTAATCCCCATTGACAAAAGGGCCATGTTGATGTGAATGGATGCAATTCTTGAGTTGGTGTATGGATCAAATTACTATGAATCTGACACTTTTGGCATTTCTTTACAAATTGATAAGACTCTTTCTCCATACATGGCCAATAATATCCTAAACAAAGGAGTTTCTTTGCTAGAGTTATACCACTCGAATGAGTGCCACAAATAACTTCATGAACCTCATGTAAGGCCTTGGTATAGTGCATCCAAATGATGAAATAGCGCTTTTGATGTTTTAACGCTTTGGGTGCCTATTTTAGCATTGATTTCCAGGGTTCTCTTTTAGGACCAAATCGCCAACCTAAAAGACTCTAGGTTTTACCATATGATTGTAGCTCCTTGATATTTTTTGTTGATATGCCATGAGATGATTGATAGCTTGTTGACAGTGCTCATCCAACAATTCCAGTTCTTGAAGCCTGGATACCCTATAGTCCTCATCTGAAATGATTCCCTTGAGTGATACACAAAGTGATGGAATCTCTACTTCAATGGGTAGTATGGCCTCTGATCCATATACCAATGAATATGGTGTAGCTCATGTCGGTGTTCTAATGCTGGTTTTGTAGGCTCATAGCGCAGGATTTAGTTGAACATGCCAATCACGTCCAACATCATTAACTATTTTCTTGAGTATTTTCAGAATTGTTTTGTTAGAGGCCTCTGTTTGGCCATTTCTCTAAGGATAGTACGGTGTTGAGAAATGATGTTGGATGTGAAACTTCGCACATAATTCTTGGACATATTGGTTTTTGAATGGTCATCCATTATCAGTGATAATAGATTAAGGTATGCCATACCGATAGATTATGTAATTCAATATGAATGATGAGATTTGTTTTTCAGTGATAGTTGTTAGAGGAATTGCTTCTATCCATTTTGTAAAGTATTCTAATGTTGTGATTATGAACTTGTGTCCATTGGATGAAGAAAGATTTATCTTTCCTACCAAATCTACTCCCCATTGACAAAAGGGCCATGTTGATGTGAATGGATGCTATTCTTGAGTTGGTGTGTGGATCAGATTACTATGAATCTAACACTTTTGCCATTTCTTTACAAACTGATAAGACTCTTTCTCCATACCTGGCCAATAATATCCTAAATGAAGGAGTTTCTTTGCTAGAGTTATACCACTCAAATGAGTTCCTCAAATTCCTTCATGAACCTCACATAAGGCCGTCTCAGATTCATTATGCTCTAAACATCAGAGAAAGGTACCATCTAGACCTTGATGATAAAGGATGTTGGCGATTAAAATATGTCGGGCAGATTGGTGGATGAAGTTGCGTTTTTGGTTCCTGGAAAGATCGGGAGGGAGGATGTTGTATTTTAAGTAAGAATAGGTTTTCTCATAGATAGAGGATTCAATGGTATCTAAATGGCATATGGTATGAGATTCTGAACTATTATAAGAAGGACTAGATACTTGTTCTACCATAAACTCATAATGGCCACATTTCTCTGGCAATTGTAAGAGTGAACCAATTATCGTCATAACATATGCCACTTTGTTCTCTACCCTTAGGATTTGATCAAATTTGATATTGACAAAGTAGTTTTTTAGATCATCTATCAGTTGTTTATAGGGCACCAAATTTTCATCTTTCATCTGATATTCGTCATTTTCTTGATAAATGACTAGTTGAGAATCCCCATATACCTATAATTCTGTGATCTTCCATTGAATTGCTACTTTGACTCCAATGATTAATGCCTCATATTTCGCCACATTATTGGTACATTGAAACATTAGTCTATAATATTTTGGGATAGTGTGTCCTTGAGGTGTGATGAGCAAGATCCCTACTCCAGATCCTCATTGTGTATATGATCCATCAAAGTACAGTATCTATTGTTGTGGTGTCATTGTCAGAATGTCCGCATCAAGAAACTCCATTGTCATAGGTCGATCATCTGGTAAAGGAGATTCAGCCAATTGTTCAATGATTACTTGACCTTTGATGGCTTTTATTTCCACATATTGAATATCAAACTCACTTAAAAACATGACCCATTTGGCCAATCTACCTGTTAAGGCCGCCTTACTGAGTATATATTTTAATGGGTCAATTTTTGCTATGAGCCTAATTGTGTGAGTCAACATATAATGCCACAATTGTTGAGTAGAAAATACTACCACTAGACAAGATTTCTCAATGAAAGTGTAGTTTATTTCATAGCCATTCAAAGTTTTGTTGATGTAGTAAATGGCTTGTTCCCTTCCTTCATAATCTTCTTGTGCCAATAGTACCCCTAAAGAAATATCCATTGTTGTGATGTATAGTATTAGAGGTCTGCCTTCTGTAGGTGGCATGAGAATAGGTGGTGACATCAAATATTGCTTTATGTGGTTGAAATTTGTTTCACACCCTTGATCCCATTTGAACATAATATTTTTATGCAATAGATGATTGAATGGATGACTTTTGTCTGCTAGCTGGGATATGAATTTCTTGATTGATTGTAGCCTTCCTTGTAGCGACCTTAATTGACTAATGTTTCTAGGTGGTGGCATTTCCATTATCTCCTTTACCTTTGTTGGATCTACTTCAATAACCTTTTCTAACACTATGTATCCCAAGATTTTTGCTGATGTAACCCCAAAGACACATTTCTTAGGGTTTAGTCTGACATTGAACTTTTCTAACCTTGTGAGGATTTTTCCCAGGATATCCAGATGTCCTTCCCTAGAATAAGATTTAGCCAGAATATCATCCATGTAATCCTCCATAAAGGTGTGCTATCATGAAAGCTTGTGGTCATTGCTCTTTGATAAGTTTCCTCTGCATTTTTCAAACCGAACGACATGACATTCCAACAAAAGGTTCCCCATGGACATGTAAATGCAATTTTCTCCTGATCTTCTAGAGCTATCTTAATTTGGCTATATCTGGAGAAACTGTTCATTATTGACAACATGGCATGCCCTACCATTAAGTCTACAATGATGTCTATATTAGGTAATGGGAAATCATCCTTGGGGTATGCCTTATTCAAGTCCCTAAAATCTGTACATATCCTAATACTATTTTCCGGATTTGAGATAGGTACAATATTGGATATCCATTTGGCATAATCAATAGACCTAATGAATCTAACATCTAATAATTTCTTCAGCTCGACCTTTTTTATTAGTGCGATATGTGGATGCATTTTTTGCAATTTTTTCTTTACAGGTTTGATTCTAGTAGGCAAAGACAAATGATGCATTAGAAGATTTGGGTCCAAATCTAGCATATCAGAATATGACCAAGAAAATTTGATGCTTCTTTCTTCAAAAAAATTGATAAATTCAGGTCTCTCTTGCTCTGTCATAGATTCTGCCAGATGTTAAATATTTGCTCTTCCTTCAATGCCAATGTTTACAAACTGTGTTGGTTCCACCAGAACTGATGATCATTCATGAAAATGCTTCGGAAGAGTGTCAAATCTCCCATATTTTAGCACTTCGGAGAGGTTTTCACTATCAGATGTGTTATTTATTTTTTCTTTTTCAAGATCTAATACTGCCATAGAATGGTTTTCACCATTAGATCCATTATTCTTGTTTTTACTTTTGCAACTGGAAGATTTGACACCCTCCTGCCGAGTCACATCGTTATGAGAGTTATGGATAGAATATGTATCAGGCTCATCACAACATAGGAAATTTATGATGGCATCATCGTTTGAGAATATGGGTACATTTATAGGTTCAACAGGTTCCCAGTCAATAAGTTCAGGATGGACTGAAGGCATGAAGTCATTGGATTGACTTAGGTTAATGGGGGTAAGGGTTAGGAAAAATATGTCATCATAGTCATTATTAGGGATGTCAAGATCAATGATGGTACCCTCCTCAAGATTTTGTAGTTCACTCGATGTATGTTCATCCTCACTTGAGTCATCGATATTTTGTGATCCTAATACGAATGGTCTAGACCAAGAGCTCTATCCCTCCTCACGTGTAGGTGCATATTATTTTATGACATCAATTTGGATATCTATGTAAGATATATCAGAACATAGATCCCATTCATATTCATGTGAATCCATTTCAGAGCTATCTCTAACCTGAAGGATTCTTTCAACAACCTTCTTTGTCATTTCTTGTTTTTCTTCTTCTGAGTATCCCAGTCCTATCTTATCTTTTAAATGAAGAGTAAGAGGCTCAATAGGTTCTACAATGCCTTCCTTCCTTTTTTCAATAGGTCCCTATCCTTCATAGCCCATTTTTTCTAAAATATCCTTCCCTTTACCATACTTATCGGTGTTGATGTTGATGTTTGTGATGTCGATGTTTCTTCATCTTTGTATAACCAATCGAGGATAGATTTTTCTTCTGATTCATCTTCTATAGTACCATCTCTTACAAATATTTCTTATAGAACCATGAAAGGTAGTGATGTTTGATGTTTGATCATTGACGGTTGGCCATATGTCTTTGGAGATGGCATCAATTGTGAAATATTAAGAGATTTCTCAATAGAATATTTCCCCATTCCCTTGTTTGTCAATTGGACCTATTCTTGGAATTTTTGTGATAAAGAATCTTGGGGATCTGGATTGTCTATTAATTGAGTGTCAACAAGACTTGCATCTTTTGATTTATCCTTTTTCTCAACCCACTTGGTGGTAATATTTGGATGTTTTTCTTCATTTGATGAATTTGAACTACATGCTTCCCTATTGTGAGGCACAAAGGTGTCTTAAAGTATTCTAAGTGTGTCACAATGCTGAGGATGATTATTATCTGCTGATATAGTCATCTCCTATCCATTTATTGGGAATTTTAAGCATTGGCGATAGGTGGAAGGTACTGCCTTCATTTCATGAATCCATGGGCATCCTAAGAGTATGTTGTAAATTAACTCTTTTTCCAGTACCTAGCATGCTATTTTTTTCATCAGAGGTCCCACTTGAATGGGTAACACAATCAACCCCTTAGAAGATCTCTCTTCCTCATCATATGCCTTTATTGTCATTTTCATTCAGGCATCAATAGCATTTTTTGAATACCCTAGTGCATGGATTAACTTTAGAAGGAAAATGTTCAAACCAGCTCCCCCATCTATTAAGACCCTTTTGACATGATGATTGTGGATCAAGAATTTGATATGGAGTACGGTGTTATGGGGATGGTTAAGTGACACATCATCCTATTCAAAGAATGATAGATAGTTGGGTGTAGTCAAATGTCCCACCATAGCCTAAAATTGGCAAACATCTAGATTTTTTTGGTACCATGGTGGCTACTAGTGCTTGTTCCAGAACTTCCTTGAGTGATGGTGATAGTTTAAGGAGTTCTAGTATTGATATTTGCACTGGAATTTTTCGAAGTTGATCGACAATATTGTAATGAGATGGAGGTGGAATTTTTTTTTAGGTGCAACTCGCTTTAATAATACCTTGGATTGTCCCCTTGTCATGACATTAACTAGTTGATAGTCCTGTTGTTCTCTAATTTTTAAAACATTTATTTGATTTTCAGAGACTTGTATGCTTGGGAGAAAATCCAATGGGGTAATTTCGTTGGTTCTATGTTTTTCCATGTGACGACCAAAGATATTATCATTTTCTACTTTGGTAAGACAAAGGATCATGGTATCGTACACATGATTGATATTTTTACCTTTGTTGTTCATAGAAGATGATGCTCCTTTGTCATAATTTGGTAAAGGGTCCTTGAAGGTTGTATGATCATTATTGTTTTGGTGTCCCTCTACATATACCTTGTTATTTTTGATCAGATCTTGAACTGTGTTTTAACTCCATGCAATCGTTAGTCTTGTGGCCTTTATTGTTGTGGAAGTTGCAATAATCTGCGTCATTCCGCCATGGTGGTTTGACCTTTGGATCCCAGAATCATGCTTCCCATGTAGTGATAAAACCACTTGCCACTAGTTCCTTCATCATTGATTCCAATGTTTGGCCTAAAGGTGTGAACATATGACAGTTTGATGATTTTTGGTACATTTGTGGTTTTGTGTTTTTGTTGTTTTGAATGAAATTTGAGTTGACCATTTGATCATTGTTTTGGTTTGTTTTTTAAGTAGATGATGTCAAGTTGAAAACTGGTTTGGCATTTTGTAAATTATTTTCCGTTTTGTTGGTCCCCGTATTTCTATTCTTTTGCCAAAATTTTGGCTTGTCATTGTTGGGGTATTGATATGAGTTTGTGTTATTTGATTTGTCATTGTAATGTTTAATAACCCCTCTTTTGACCAGTGCTTCTTCAATCTTAAGGCCATTTTCTACCACCTTTTCATACATAGGAGGATATTGTAATTCAAGTTTGTAACTCATCTCATCCATCAAATTGTCTATGAGCAAATCCAGTTTTTCTTCCTTAGGAACGGGGCGAGGATATCTAGTGAATAGTCATCGCTATCTTTGTAAAAAGGACAGGAATGTCTCCTCTTTGTTTTGTTTCATGTTATATAGATCCTTTATCATAACATCGTGTTGGATGTTAAAATAATATTGGGAGATGAACCTATTGACAAGTTCTTTGAAAGTCTGTATCCCTGGTTGTAATTTGGAAAACCATTCCATACACGAACCTCCCAAGCTTCTTGGGAATAAACTCATTAGGTAAGTTTCCTCTTGAGAAAACTCTAGGCTCATGGTCTTGAATTCTCGGATATGATCGATATGATCGATCGGATCTATCTTTCCATTGTATTTTTCATACTTGGGGAATTCACAGTGTCAAGGAAAAGGTATCATGTCCACCATTGAGTCAAAAGGATAAGGAAAAATGTCCTGTAATGAGTATCTCTTGGTGTTTCCTTTTGTGATGTCCTTTAGTTGTTGTAAGTTTTTTTTTTTATTTGTTAAGGCAACAATTGAATCTACACCTTGTGTATGTGGTGATATTTTGGTTTGGCCTGTTCTAGGTGCTTCTTTTAGGTGGTTTATGTCAAAGTCTTTGGGAAGCTTAGCACTTGATTCAACCAACATTAAGAGGTATTTCTCCATGTCCTACTCTAAGATATTTTCCATGAATTTATGGAATTATGGATCCTTTTGGGCTATTTGTATGTCTTCTGGAGTTATTTCATTTTTGTCACTTTGATGTAGACTATTCCACGGATTTTCTTCTGCCATTGTATTTGATGTTTCAAGTTCCTTTTCTAAGAGCCTCTATTTTTGTAACCTGGTGAAGATTCGCATACAAGTGTTTTGTTTTTCCTACCAAACGTTGATCTTCTATGTTGGATAAATGTCAAGTGAATTTTAGCAAAGTCAAATAGGATGATATATCCTATTGATAAGACTAGGTTAAAAATATGATTACTATGCCTTGTTTCGTGATAGTAGGATGATAATATCCTGATGATGAAACTTTAGCTTAATAATCAAGATTTTGTTTTTGATTTGACACTTTATGATTTGCAAGATCTATCTTTTAGTTGAAAAAGACTGGTGACTTGTAGGAACCTATCTGATTTTAGTTTTCTAGACAGTGACTCTGTTAAAAATATACTTATGTTTTGACAAAAATCTGTGTTTAGATGAAACACAAATTGACTGATATGTTTTGAAACTCTCTATTTTGAAAGCGCTAAAACAAAGTTCATGAGCGCTAAAACAAGACTTGGAAACGCTATTTTGCGGAAGTGCTAAAACAGATTTTAAAACCACTAAAACAGATGATGGGAGTGCTATCTTTATAGATGCACTAAAATAGTGCTCATAAGCACTATTTTGCGGAAGCACTATAATAGTACTCGGAAGCGCTGAAATAGTGCTTGGAAGCGCTGAAACAATGCTTGGAAGTGCTAAAATAGTGCTTGGAAGCGCTAAAATAGTGCTTGGAAGCTCTATTTTGTGGAAGCACTAAAAAAAAGTCCCAAAGCGCTGAAATAGATTTCCAAAGCACTAAAATGGAGGGTGGATGATTAAGACTCTTTATTGCAAAACTTGATTTGGCCTTGTGGAGTATTCGATCATCAATTGTGGGATGTAGGACTGACGTATGTGTTGACTATGATTATGATATTGTGCGAGGGCTCTCCTTTGGAATAAGGCTCATGAATAAAGAGGTTCTACGACATAATCAATAGTATAGCCTCTACCAAAATCGTGATACCTGTGAATGAAGGTTCTGTGTTGTAGTAAGATTTTTTGACTTTGATATAAGAAACGTCTTTTTCTCAAAAGATTTTGGTAACCAAGTGGTCTCTTGGGTTTCTTGACTTTGATGGTTTTCTTGGAAAACTTTGTTGATTTCCACTCTCAAATCATGAATTTTCTAACCTGATTGGATTTGCAATTTTCTGGATGATCTGTTATCTGATTTATAATTTTTTTGAAAACACATCCAAAAAATTGTAGAATAATTGTTCTAGTCCTAGAATCTGAACAGATAGTGTATATTCAAGAACCACGAATGGTCCTTATTGATTTTTACTAGTTTGTTTTGATAAATATATACTTTCAGATAGACTCACTCTTAAATTCAAAAAGTTCATTATTATACTCAACAACTCACATCTTAAAATTGTGTTGACTCACATAGTCGTGTCACCCCCTAGAGGGAGCCCGTGTTTTTTTCGTTTCCAGGTGCATACTCAAAGTTGGATTTCTCTTCCTCTGAGAAAACGGTCCTTGGAAATTATATGGTGAGTGTCTTGGGGGTAGATTCTTCCCTCCCCTTGTACAGTGAGTATTACAACGTATGGTTACTGAATCGGCTGGATACTATGCTATGGTTCTTAGATAGGGTTTCCGTGCGGTGCGGCAAATGATAGACTCCCTCAAGAGACCTCCCAACCTTTAGAACAAAGGCTTTAGGGATGGTTATCTTGCACACTATCATCAAGTTGGACTTTCATCAACAACTTGCATTTGATTAGAGTGGGTTGGAATCCTTGGCTTTAGGCGTTCTCACTTAGGTCGTTCCTGTAGGGTGAGTACTTTTTCCCACTACGACAGGCCTTCTAAAGGTTTTAATAAAAGCGTAAAATTGCATGAAAATAAAGGATGAGTCTGGCACTTTGATCACCCAGTTAAGGGGAGAGCATAAGCCTATTCACCACACAAGCAGAACAGATAAATGATTTTTTTTAAGCCCAAAAGATAAATTTTGCTAATCTATGTGAAGATTTTGCTTCATAAAAGTCATGGTGTCCATTTTAAGTGATATAGCAAAAGTGTGATGGCTACCCTAGGATTGATAAATTTTAAACCGAAATGGCTACCCTAGGATTGATAAATTTTAAACCAAGTGACTATCCTAGGATTGGTTCATTTTAGTCCAAATGAATCAAAATACAATTTTGGCCGCAATCCCGTCGGATCCAGATAAACAATTACAGAAGTGCTAAAATATTAAATGGACGCGCTATAGTTTTTACCAAATGCGCTAAAATCAAAAGCACTGAAAGAGAGATCCTAAGTGCTAATTTTTTCCATGGATGCGCTATATCATCTATACTAGAGATGGGTGGTCGATGCGCTAAAACAATCCATGGAAGCGCTATAATTTTTCTTCCTAGAAGTGCTAAAACATTTAGCAGATGCGCTATAGTTTTATGGAAGTGCCAAAATAGAGCATGAATGCACCATAGTTTTCCATGGATGTGCTATAGTTTTTGATGGAAGTGCTATAGTTTATGACAAAAGCATTGAATTAGAACATGCCAAAAACCTGTATGACACTTTTTCAGAAAAAATGCAAAATATGGGGTTAAGGTCCCACGGTGGGCACCAAATTGTAAGTGTGAATAAGTAAACAAGAATAAAAGCTCTTCTTAATGAAACATTGTATCAACAATTTAGAAAAATAACTAATCTAAAGCAAGAAATCTACTGAAAGCGTCTCATTGTCTCCTATCTTTAAAAACTTATTAAACTATAGTGCTCTCATATTTAAATGAAACCCTATAATTGTTAAAATGACAATCTAAAGAACAGAATGATGTTGAATGCAATGATGAGATGCTATATGATAATATCTAGATGATAAAAGAACTACTATAACATGAATTGACATGACAAACTATGGATGAAGCTACAGGGTGCAACCATGATTATGATTCTAAAATGTTGGATGCTTGAATTGCTTGATGATTTCCTGTAGAGTAAGATTGCATAAACTTGATAATCTAGGATCCTTTCTTTGTTGAATGAAGCCGTATTTATAGATTTCCTAGTAGCAACTTTGCATAGGGGCAGCAAAGTAGAGGCTTGGATTAAATCTGGAAGTTTGAATGGTGAGAGATGGAGGAGATTGAGAAGATTTTGGGAATTGTCCCTACCCATGAAAACACCAGGCAAGAAGATAGGAATGATTGATGGAAGAGGATTGAGAGATGGATTTCCAATTTGTCTCCAATTTGTCTCCAAATCTTCCCGTGAAGATTAAATCAATTAATTTAGACATATTTTTGACATAAATTAGACATAGGATATCTAATTTGATTTTGAGGAAATATAGAGGAATATTATTTATGATTTTATTTAAATATTTTTATTTATTTAAATTAGCAAAAGAGGGATAAATAATTTAATAAAATAAACTATAGAAGTTGTTTATTAAATTAAAATAGAAGAATATGGTAATTAATCAATAAAGTGTTTGATCCTTATTTAATTAATTAAGATTGATGTGATAGGGTAAAATAGGGGAAATGATAATTAAATCAAACAAAGTACTTTATTTTTTTTATTTAATTAAGGTGAGATAATAGTAAAATTAGAAGAATTTAAATGTGAATTTAAACATGAACTATATAAATAAATATTTCTATTTATTCAATAGAGAAATTTAAGATAATTAATCAAATAAGTCATATTTAATTAATCGGATTCTCTAGACCAATTTTAGGTGTGTACAGAGCCTAGTACAGGTAAGACATGTGATTAATTTAATTCATCAGCAACAAGAATTTTGGTTTGGAATGAGATTCAAAATGCCTATGATCATCATTCATGCACCAGAGATAAATGCATCTGCATAGATACTAGCTGAAGTCCTAAAACCCTAGTATGATAAGCTAGAAAAGAATAATGGTTTTACTTTGTCCACAAGAACTTCTATGGAATATAGAGCAGGTGTTTTTAACTATCATCTAGATGGAAAAAATCAACAAGGGTATTCCTACTCCATCTAATTTGTAACTATGAGGGCATGGTTAAAAACCAAAGGAGGAGAATGATGAGGCCCAGTGAAGACCTCATAATTACTAAGTTTATACCTTTTTAATACTTTATATTTTGTCTTTAGAACTCATAATGTTTTCCTTTATGTATCCATTTATGAACTTAATTAGGTATAAAGAGTTAGAATATGAATGATCAATATGAATGCTTATTTATGTTAAATGCATGATTGATGTGGTGATTAACCTATGAATGTTTCATGATAAGTGCACCTTTATTATGCAAGTAGACTGATATTTATTTCTCAACCGAATGCTAACTTTTTTCTATTTAAAAGTGATGAACAGATGGATTGTTTGTGACTCATCCTCAAATGAGTTATTTTTCTGTTGATTTCATTTTGACTTATCCTTTCGAATGAAGGATCTACCAACCACAACCATAGTTCTAGGAGAGCACATCCAGTTCAGAAATCTAGAATTCAATGCCAACTAAAGATAGTTATGAGGATCCACACAAATTATGTTCTTGCGTGCCAATATATCTCTTAGACTAGGATTAAATTAATTTCCCGCTTGTCTTTTATTTTTGAAATAAAGTGGCATATTTATATCCAGCCCCAACACAGTTGGAGGGTAGATTGTATCAGTTTGTGAACTTTCTCATGTAATTTATTTTCTGATTTAAGTTAAAATCATTTTCTTTGTACTTCGTCCCTATCTGGGCACATTCTATGGAAATAAAAAGAAGTTGATCTCAAATCTACACTAATTTTTTCTAGAAGTAGAACAATCCACTTCCATAAGGAAGGTGTGCCTTTTAGTTGTTAAGTTTATTTGTTACTGCTATGTTCTATTTTCTGTTATATCTTAAGATTAGAATCATTTCATTTGTTGTGTGTTTGAAATAATCTTAGATTAGAATTACATTATATTTTTGTTTTCACATTTTTTTGTTAAAATCAAATTTCCTCATGCTTTCCATAGTTTATTTCTTAGTTAAAAGTCATTTGCAGATCTGAAATAGTCTAAATCATCATTTTCATGGATTTTGTGCAAAGAGGAACAATTACTTGTCGATTTAGTGAAGTGAGGAATGGAATAGTTTATTTCTAAAGAAATTAATTAAGTTTTAAATAGATTTCAAGATTCAGTAGAGTAGACAACATTAATCTTCCATTCTTTCATAATCTAAATTGTCCTAAAATAAAACCTCTTTGTTTAAATTCCATTTTGAAGATTATTTAGAATGGATCAAGAAATAGAAGGATAGTATAGAACCACTTCCGATTAAATAGATATAGCACATAAAGGCTCTTGATAGAGAAAAAATAACTCCAAAATGCTCCTAATCTAGCTGAAACCAACAAATCCCCTCCAAAACTGATCTAACTCTAACCACAAATAGCTTTAGACACCCCTAGGTTGAAATTCAAGAGATTAAATGAGTAGTAATTGTGACAACATCGGCATCCTACCATCAAGCTGGGAGAGAGTCGACTGATTAGAGGAGAGGAATCTACACTATGTGTTGTGTGAGGGTACTATAACAGTGTAAGGATTTTGAGTAGTGTTGTTGCCTGTATTCTCCAGATGGATGAGATGTAAAACTCCTAAAAGGCTATGATCCTTAGATTGTATTGTAACCTTTTGTTGTTGAATAATATAATGGCGATCTAGGCTTTTGGAATGTGGGTTTTTTTACCCGAAAGGGTTTTCCCCACATAAATCTGTGTGTCCATTTATGATTATCTTTCATGTTGTTTGATTCTATAAATTTGAATCTATGCATAGTGTTGAATCTAGTTAAGTTTGGCATGTTCTTTTCTTAGAAGGGTTAATGTGGGAAATCAACTGTGCCAGTTTCCACTTTATGGAATATTAGTATGTGTCTTTGTGGCAATTTGAAGGAATTAAAATCACCGGAGGCACTGCTATTCTTAGATGTTTCTTTCTGAGATGACCTGTTTTTCCTTACAAGTGGTATCAAAGCCTTTTTTTAGGATTTTCTTATGCTTGCATGTAAAGGTTCCCAATTTTTTGGTTATGTGGATTCCTTCTATAAATATTTCTTAGCCTGGTAAGCTTGAGGAGATCTGAAGGAGTCAGCTGATGATTGATCCTTTGATTAGTAAAATTCCTTGATCTTTTGAGTCAACACACAACATGAAAGAATTTGAAGATAGATAAATTGGAGTTGATCATATTGTAATGATGTGGTATGAGGCTCTTGGTTGGCAGCAAATGATCTTGATGCAAGGGGTGTGATTTTATGCTTATGGTTGTGTTACAGTAGAGTGTGGTTCATACTGGGTGTCTGTGTGTGAGGCTCCTTGATGGTATGGAGATGCTTGGGTTGTTATTCAGACATGGATTATTTTGCTTGTGTTGGGTGATTTGACTTGGCATTGAAGGCATCCTATATTACCCTAATTGCATGCAGGCTATGAAGTTGATCTCTGGGTGGTCTGAAAAATTATGGATAGCCTAGCTCTCTCGAATGCATGTGCATGCTTGTGGTTCTAGAATTGGTCTAGAATGGGCCTGGAGTTCCTGTACTACTTGTTCCTTTTAAGGATTCCCTTTACTTGCATGGCTTGGATTCGTGTTCTTTGGTTCTGAAGGTTTTATAGATTTTTCCTAAAAAGTCTATAGTGATGCATATTCATGTTATTCATTTATTTGGTTAACCATGATGGTTGTGTGCAGACTCTTGAGTTTTCTAGATGTGCAATGGATTTGGGTGTGCATGGGTATTTTATAAACATGGAAATTTTGTAGGTTTTACAAGGTCAAGAAAACTTGTGGCTACGTGGAGTTGTTAATTTTTTTTTCTAGACCCTAGTTTGTGGGGTGTGAGTGGATGAGATAGTTGCAGTTTTGCATGTAAGTGTTTCTTGTCGGTTTCTTAGAATATGATGCTCAAGTTGTGGACATGATTGGAAAATTGGATTTGAATTTGATCTGGTGTTTGATTCATGTTGTCTACACAGTTATTATCCCTGAGATCTCAATTTTTTAGTTTCCAATGCGATGATGGGTTCGCACGTTCATTGTGATTGATCTTCGAGTTATGTGGTTGGTTGATTAGCTACCCATTGGTTGTAGTGAGATAAATAAGAATTGGACTATCAATATCCATGAGGTTTGATTCTATGATGGTGCAAATGTGTTAGCTGGCCTTGTTTGTGGTCACTTGTGCATTGGCGTGTTTTCTTTTGGATGAGAGCAAGGATGGAATTGAGTACTTGAATATTCAACTATGGGGACCCATAGTGTGTGTATCATGATGTCATAGAGAGCTTGATACACATTTAGGTGTAAGCTTTTGACAGTGATGGTGTGATCTGTGTGGTTTGGAGATCTTGGTGTTGCTTGGAATTGTTGTCAGATAGACATGTTGTCGATTGGACTTGGAGGTTTTTTTTTTTTCAGATCAATAGATGTTGTTCATGATGCTTGTAAAGCTTGGATGTCATGGTTAAATGGGAGCTTTAGCAGTGATTGTGGGTTCATCACTTGGTGGTGAATGATCTTCTTTAGTGTTGCAAATTTTACTAGGAGGGACTCTTAGATCCTACTGTTGTAGAAGGGCTCTTTCGCATTTACATGGACACTATTTGAGGATGTGCAACATATTGGGACCATGGAGGATGTTTTGAATCTTTGGAAGGGTGTTGGTGGTGCTTGATAGGTGATGCTGGTTTAGAGTTTTTTATGTCATTTTATACTCTTGCTTGTCCATTAGAGTTTTGGCATGAGGCATTGCTCTTGAGACCATGGTGAGGTCACTTGGAGCATGGTATCTCCTAAGGGGGATGTATAGATCATGATGCCATGATAAGTTTCTGATTTAGATGTTTGGAGATTTGATAGTGGTCTGGTGTTATTCTATGTTTTAGGTACATTGGTCATATTCTTGAGAACTTCATGTTAAGTGTAGTAATTCATATTGGAGTTTCACATGCAATGATCAGCTGCAGGTGTTCATGGATACATGGAGAATAAGGTGAGGTTGTAATTATTTTAAGAAAGGGGTTGATTTCAGCAAAAAGTCTGAGAGGCATACATCTTGGTTGAACGTAATTTCAACAGAGACCAATGAGGATATTTCTCTTGGATGAGTCATGGTGGCTTGTATATCTTGGAGGATCATTCTCTTTCCCCAGTCTTGGTGTGCTCAACAATGAAGTCTATTTGAGAAGTATTTTCCCATTGTATCTTTTAGATGTGTTTTATGATTTCTTTCATGATATGGATCTTGAATTGTTGTTTAATGGTTATGGAGGATTCATAGTGGAAGATAGAAAACATGGTTGATCTCCTTTATCTTTTATGTGATATCATTTTTTTTATGAGAACTAGTATGAGATGCTTTATGGGCTGATTTCTTGAGATGGTAAATGAGGTAGTTTGATCTTCTTTGAGAGGCTTACATCCATGATTGATTACATGTTACATATGTTAAGTTTTATCTTGGTGATTGAATGGTTAGGTGTTGTTATGGATTTTCCTTTGGGATGTGAAGGAGATCATACTTGACACAACTAGATTTTAGAGGTGTATGTAGGAGGATGTTTTGCAAGTATATGTTGTGCAGAGTTTCTCTCTTTGGTCTGGGTTGTCTTCTTGGAAGTTTTATTTCATTTTACATTGGTTTTAGATTTGGTTGGAGATTTTTTTTTCACTCAAGTTCTTGAGTGGTAACTTGGAGGTTCTTTATCTCTTTCCTATGTTGGGTGTGAAGAACTTGGAAGAGCTCTAGAAAACTGTTGAGAGAAATGATTCTTATAGCAGTTGGTTGCAGGTTGTGCATATCATTATGGATGTTTCCTTGGTACTACATGGTTACACTTTCTATGTGTTTTCATTGGTAGACTTGTTATGCCTTTGATCTTTTAGATATGGCATTAGCTATGCAGTGGGAGTTTCTGGTTGTGCTTTGTCTTCTTTGACTGCTTTGTACATGGAGCTTGTATCTACAGTTGATGGGTTGGTTGTGCTGCTGGCATGAGTTTTCTAATGTGGATACCTCAGAAGTATGAGAGATTGGATGGATAGAATGAGTTGTGGGTGCTATCTTTAGTCATGTGGGTTGATCAATTGGATGGGAGTATTCAATTTTTTGGTTGTTGTTTTGGCTAATGTTCTATCTTATTTTTGGAGAATGTTTTCACAGTTGTGTTCTGGTTTGGGCCTTGGAATTTGATGTTGTTTGTAATTTTGTATGGTTTTTTTTTCTGGTGCTTTGGAGTGGTCAGTAAGATCTTCATCAAGTGTGAGATTTTTGGAAATATGTGCCTCAATCTTACTAAACTGAACCCACTGAAAGAGAAAAATTGGTGAGATACCTAAGATATCTAGTTGATGAGAAACTTAGTTTTGAAGGCTTGAAGTGATCAGATCGGTGTGACAAATGATTAATATTCTTGAAGTGAACTATCGGTGTGACTTGAACTATTAGTGTTAGTTTTCTATTTCATATCGATGATAGAATTCTAGCCGATGAGGTTCGTTAGAGAGAATCTTGCCAATATGAGAAGTGGTTGCTAGGTAGCCTGGATGAGTTTCGTCGGAATGACTTTGGTCGATGATCAGATGATGAGTGTCATCGGGGTGACATTGGTTTTTAGAATGACCTATGAATGTCACTCTGGTGCTTGTGGTCTGGCCGAAGAGTTCCGTCAGGAAGAATCTTTCCGATGGTCGAGCATAGGTCAATGCTAGGGTGACATTGGCCTTCAATCAAACCTAGGAATGTTGAACCGACAATTTTAGTCTGGCCGATGTGATCTATTTGGTGTGAGTCTAGCCGAAGGTGCTTGGTCGATGTGACATGGTCTGTCGAGATGAGTTCTCAGGATTGGTCTAATGGTGTTGGTCATGTCGATGTACTTGTTCGGTGTGACTATTTTTGATCATTTTTTCAGACTACAATTGAACTATTGGGACATTAGGGAGACTTGGGCTATTGTTGTGACATCCTATTCATTCACCAATAGTGTTGGTCATATTGATGGAATTTAAGGTGGACCATAATTGAATGGGGCTGACTTGGTTGGACTGCTGAGTTGTACGATAGACATTGGATGACTATGTTGAGTTGGTGGTGACCATTCTAAAATTATTGTTCGATGGTTGGTCTACAGGGAAACTGAACTGAACCATTTGTACAAATATCGAATCGACCATGTTGTTTGATATACATTATAAAGTGTACAAAGAGTATATTGGATGTTCGAATGAACAAATCAATGGCTTGAGGTTAGGTTGGGTTCGGCATGGAATTTTCCATGTGAGTTTTTCGTAACTGTATGCTGATTAGCATTGTAATATTGAGAATTTTGTGAGAGTGGACGTGGAGAGTATGAACCTATGAAGGTCGATGAGGCTGGGCTGACCAAGAGGCTATCTAGAAGAGATTTGAATGGTTAGAGGAGATGAATCTACATCGTGTGTTGTGTGAGGGTACTCTAATAGTGTGAGGATTCTGAACAGTGTTGTTGCTTGTATTCTCTAGATGGATGAGATGTAAAACTCTTGAAAGGCTATGAGCCTAAGATTGTATTGTAACCTTTTGTTTCTGAATAATACAATGGAGATTTGGGCTTTTGGAGTGTGGGTTTTTTACCTGAAAGGGTTTTCCCCACGTAAATCTATGTGTCCATTTATGATTATCTTTGATGTTGTTTCATTTTGTAAATTTGAATCTGTGCATAGTGTTGAATCTAGTTAAGTTTGGCATGTACTTTTCTCATAAGGATTAATGTGGGAAATCAACTATGCCAGTTTCCACTTTATGGCATAGTAGTATGTGTCTTTGTGGCAATTCAAAGGAATTAAAATCATCGGAGGCACTACTGTTCTTAGATGTTTCTTTCTGAGATGACTCATTTTTCCTTACACAAACTACATGGTCTCTACATGTATAACGTAGGAAAGGCTAATCTTTGATCATCCCCCAAGGCCCCTAGGATAGGTCTTTTAGGTTAGGTTCTTGGTCAAAACTTTTCTGGAAAATCCCTAAACATTTGTAAAATCTCAAAAAGATCTAAACATTGAAATATTAAAAATACCAAAAGCATTATAAAACATCCAAAAGACCCAAATAGCCTCAAATATCTTAGAAAACCCTAAAAAGCCTCAAATAATCAAAAACCAAATCATTCGCATAAAATTTCAAAAGGACCAAAAACAACCTCAAAAAAATTTCAAAATACCAAAGACATTGAAATATTCCAAAAAACCCAAAACCACCCATCTTATCTCACTTTCACCTATAATAAACCTTCACCCATAATAAATTGAATGTCACCTTCAACCTTTGGTAAGGTGGGTAGAAATCAAGTATAGAAAGTCATAAAGTGAAAACCTAAGTGTCAAAATCTAAAGTCTAGATCATAGGTAAATGTGTCAATGAAGTTTGTATCAATGATTCATCTTAGCATCATCATACTAACATCCAACAACCTCTGATCAACATATCCTAGGATGTATCCTTCCTACAATGGCCATCAGTATCAGTTATCACTTTAGCTAAATTAAACAAGGCAAGAGATATAGATAACAATGACTACTTGTCTTTGATATTTTCTTATGATTTATCTTAATGACCCATTTCGAGGACCTCTCAACGATGCCTATCAAAATGATTTATAGAGAAAGGAATGGGGCATCAATCATGATATTTTTTTTGCTATGCTTGTGGATATTCTTGGAAAATAATCTTGGTGCATACTTGCTTAGTTGTGTGTAGGAAGGTCATTTAGGGTATGTTGTTGACTATTGCATATGATTTGGTCCAATATATTTCAAGCTTCTAACTTACATTCCAACGAGGTTTTTGTATGTCAAGATGTGAACAAGAACTATCCTATCTATTTTTCAAGACAAAGTCCATTACACTAGATACAATTCCATCTTATTTATCAATACCTTGATGCATAGTGTCTATGTGTTATATCAAAAAATAAGGAATGACAAAAATCCCAATGTTGATATCTGAGCACCTCATCATCCTGCATTCATCCTACATCTTGCATGGTCTCGTCACCATCTCTAATAAAGTCTTGATGGATCATATACTTGTTGGATCTTTTGAAGAAATCATTGAAATCAATGATCATTCATTCTTTATTCTTCTTTCTCTCTGTGCTAACCTAGTATCATGGAAGTCAAAAAAAAATCATCAATGCATCCATCCTGCATCCACAAATCATCAACATACATGCATCTCATAATCATAGCATAATCATAAAACATCCATCAAGCATAATCATTACATATCACATCATACATTTTGCATCATCATTTGAGTTGTGATGAATAATATACATTTTTTATTCTAAGCATCTTAAATCATTGCATATCATAAACATTTGCATCCATACATCCATATGCATACATGATCATCTCATTAATTGCATAGAAAATACACAAAAAAAATACATCCATAACATTTTCATACCTGATCATAGCATAAACATTTTCATATCATAGCATATCATGAAAATAATACTAAAAAAGAATGTAACATTGCATCCATAGCATCGCATATCGCATAAGCATAAATAAATTACATCCATATATAATCAAATTTAAGCATCTCATGGCATATACAACCATAAGCATGAAATAAAGTGAATGCATCACATCATAAATCATCCATATCTGCATCATATATATATCAAAAAATGAATTTCATGGTACAAAATTTGGATCCATGTATGTATAACGATCATGAGTAAAATATCCATGAGGCTATAAAAAAGAAGCCCATGAATGTATATTTGTGATAAAGAGTGGGAAAAAAAATCAAAAGAGTGTTTATACATAATAGCTAGCCTTGATGGTTGCTACCCTCTCCAGGCTTCCTCTTAGACCGATCCTCGGCTCTCAGCCATGCATCACTCCACTGCAAAAAATTAGGTTTTCTAAGTGTTTGTGGTACATCTCGATGATAATGCTACCTATAATATGTAGCCTCTGTCATGGCCTCCTGGTATAATCTAGCTGAAACTGTCCTTCCGTGTGTGGCCACCATCATAGCCTCTATTTGATGGCATTGGGAAACCTCTTGGTCCCTCTCTACAGTCACGGTTTTTACCCATTACAAAGCCTAATCTCTCTCGGTCATGATGGCCACCACCTAATTTTGTGCCTATTCTCACTCAACAATAATACCCAAAATCTATTTGCGGGCTTGATCATGCTCACCAATCAAAATCTACACCTATTGTATTTGTCCATCCCTCGCATCTGGTGGTGGTGGTGGTGGTCCTGCCTACTATTGTACCACTAGAGGTTGCTGAGGAGGCTACTATCCTATTAAAGGATCCCCCAGAAAATAACCATCCTAGACACCCTGTCCTCTACCTCTAGCCCCCTGGTTCTAGGTCTCCCTCGGGGAGGGGCACCCACTGGATTTTTCAACCGTCAGGGAGGAACGAACCAAGCATCATATCATGACATAGTCTTTGCTACTACCTAACACTGATCATAGGCCCAGGGTTGAGTTTCTAACTATGTAAAGCTCTTGACGACCTCAAGGGTTGGAATGGTCAGTCCCCATGTGGGAACCTCTTGTGTCGACCTAGAAAAAATGGCCATGTAACCATCATCTAGCCTATCCTGAATCTCTCCAAACTATCGAGGCACCTTGTCTAGTAAATATCTCTCAATAATGGTGTGCTCACAACCCTACATATATTGGGTCTTCTTGGAAAAATGTAGCTATTGAATACCATCATACCAAGGTGGCATCTATAGCCACAATCACTAGTGGAAAATTGTCATATCATCAATGTCCTGTCACCAATATAGGAGCCCAATTCGTTTGGTGTGTCTGAAAGTGATTGCACCTCTATACCTCCAAATAATGGGATCATCTAGCTTGATGTATGCCATCTGAACAATAGGTCAGCACACTACAATATGCTCCCACACCCAAATATGTAGTAGAGTCACCCCTACACCAATGGCTCTCCCATCATAGTAAATAAAAAAATGCAAATCATGATATAGGGAGGCCAACATCACAGGCCCCCACACAAAGAGTGTCCTTCTATGAAAAATCCTATGCCACGCCAAGCCCCATCTTGGGCCAAATCCTCTGTTGCATCTATCTGGAGCCACCAAACCTAAAATGATGGCTGCAATGATCAATTAGAAGGTGGGCACATGACCTTTGTACGACTCAAAGTCGATCTATGATGTAACTAAAATAATGTCCTCCATCTCCATCACCTCATGGTAAGCGTCAAGTCTAACATCAACATCATAAATCACATGATTTCCATGAATACGCAAGCGTAGGATCCACCAAAATCCTCCAAGGTCACCATCGCCTCACCTATCAGAAGGTGGAATGATGAAGTCTCATTGTGAAATCTCTCACACAGGGCAGTCATCATGGCAAGATGTGTCCAGATGATGGGTGCATATGCAACATACTAGAGGTTGATCTCTCCCAGGTGCTCCTAGCATAATTTTGAAAAATTTCCAAGTATCTCCAAGATGGTGGGCCTATGCTCCTATAAAATTAGTGGTGGAATGACCTTCTACATCCACAAAGTGCACGTCATCAAGAAAATGAGGAAATTTGACTCAATTTGAAATTTTCAGCTCAAAAAACCACAGTAGA
Organism: Sequoiadendron giganteum; assembly: GCA_007115665.2. Lineage (NCBI taxonomy): Eukaryota > Viridiplantae > Streptophyta > Pinopsida > Cupressales > Cupressaceae > Sequoiadendron > Sequoiadendron giganteum. The sequence continues at coordinate 439,574,086 of CM021102.1, read as the reverse complement.
GTCGCTATGTTAAATAGCGTCGCTATTTTCAAAATTCAAATTGTGACACTTAAAATCAATTTAAATCGTAAATCAAAACATGTGTCACCAAATACACTAGCATTGCGATTTACTCTTTGGAAAAACCTAACCCTAATTTCTAAATTAGTTGAAGCATTGCTAAATAAGAAAGCATCACCATTTAAAATTAGAAACCCTAATTTTAAATCATGAGAAGCGTCACCATAAACAAATGTGTCCCTATAATTCACTTCAGCATCATCGATTGCAATTTGGGCATCACTATATAGCAACGCCACCAAAGTTTAAATTTCAAAGCGTAATAAATGCATAAAAATTTCAAATTTCAAATCAAATTTGGAGTTACATACCAGAAGTCTTGCACCTAGAAGTTGTTGGAACTCTCGCACACAGTGAGAGATGTGACTGAGAAGCTCATGGTGTACCATTCATTGGAGGGTTAGAGCTCAAAATAACAAGAATCTCTTCAGTGTGAATGCACAAATGAATTGAAAGTGACCCTTCTTGGCTTTGGCTTATTTATGTTAGAAAATTAGGGTTTTTTGCCCTGATTTCACCTTCAAGCTAGGGTTTATCATCATTTTCACCAAGTTTACCAATCGAAACCTAATTTTGCATCATTTTTTATGTTTTTGGCATAATTCTTGCATCCCGAAGCCTTTCTGGACCCCTTCAAGCAGTTTTTACCCTCTATCACGAAATCAACCCAAAATTCAAAAAATGTGCACAATTTCTTGAGGGGGCAGGGAGTTAGCTTTATCCTTTTGCTAGGGCATCTAAAAAATCATAATTTTTTGATTTTTTTATTTAAGAAGCAGTTTTCATCCGAGGAGAGTTATTCTTTGAACTGAAGAAGTAGGTACCTCACTTCAAAGAGGGGAAAAATATAGACATTGAAAATGTCCTATGGTATCATGCACTCGAAACAAGTTTACTAACATCATTTCCTCTAAAACCCATCCTCTTTTTGCTTAATTGATTGAATTAGCCTAGCTAATTAATTAATTGCATCAATTTAGTCTATTACTATAATTAATTTAATTGAGTTAATTCACCCCCTTTTACACTAATATTTTATCTTATTAAATTAAATAAATCAAACTATTTAATTTAATTCCCCAAGTCATCTTATTTAATTAAATAACCCTAAGTTATTTAATTAAATATCATTTCATCTCTCCCCCATTCATTAAATCATTTAATTTAATGAAAATCACTTTAATTTATCCTAATCCCCTAATTGTGTGATTAAACCTTGTTTAATTAACAATTAAACTAATTTTCCTCCAAAAGGGGAATATTTCCTCAAAATATTCCCTATGCCCCTTTTTGTGCAATTAAAATTTTCTTTTAATTTGAAAAATAACCTTTTCCTCATCCATGAGAATATCCCAACAGGAATATTCTCTTTCCTCCAATCAATTAAGAAAGGGATATTCTCACCTGGCTTCAAATGCAAGTTATCTTTTAACCTCTTGAGCAAGTCACCTTCTGACCTGTGTGTGTAGGTCAAAAGTGTGTTTGTTTGAACCAAATGTGAGACCTCAATCAATTTTCATCTTGCATTCTCATTTGTTGACGAGAATCCATGATCCATGCCTCTTCTTCCTTTCATCCCAAACCATTGATTAATCTTTTAGATTCCAACCCTCCATTTCTCATTTTCTCTTCTATAAATAGAACCCTATTTGGAGACAAATGGATCCATATTTTTCATAGAAAAATTATGCTATTGAAACTCATCCATATTTCAATTGAAAACTTATGTTGTTGAATTAACTTGCATCCACACTCATATTTTACTCACTTTTAACTTGTTTTAGTTCATTTTAGTTGCATAAATAGCTTAAGACATCCATTAATGGCTTCCATGCATCCATCTTAGCTTGTTTATAAATTAGGGATTCCATATTTTAGCTTAGAAATTGCAAAATTAGCTCAGTCTTAGTATAAATCATGTTAATATAGCTTACATCATGTTCATTTTAGCGTAAATCAAGTTTTCATCCATTATATCACAATAGTTTCATCAATTCTCTTCCATATAATCGATTGAAACAAGATCACTAATCACGGGATTGGGAAAGGGTTGTTGTTTCACATCAACACGACACCAATTCCAAAATAGGATAAGTTTCAAATGGGTTAGAGTAGGAATTTAACTGTTTTCATAGTTTACAATTCTTCAGTTTCAATAAATGCTTAGTTTAACTTTTTAATTTGAATGATCCTGTTTGTAAGATTGAGGTGTAGTGGATAAATTATGCTTTGATTCACCATGGTTCAAGCCTAATCGACCCACCTTGAAAATCCTTGTCTTACAGACCCTTCTTGGGGCCCACCTAGGTATATATTGGCCCCCCTGGGCCCATTTTTCTTGGAGTTTGCAGCTCCCCAGTTTCTCTTGAATTTACCCCAATTAGTTGGGGGAAAAATCAACAGGGACCATATAGTCACCTCTTTACCATATTTTTCTTTCAAATCACTAAATTTCTTCTTGATAACTCTTCTCACCGTGGTAGCTTCTTCTGATTTTTTAAACTGGCCTAAAATTTGAGTTTTGTAGGGTATAATTTCATGCAATTTTCATAACCAATCTTGCACTGTTTATTGAGATCGGTTGCTGGGGGAACCTTTGGTACTGGCTAGCTCAACCTCAGTGACATTTGAGGCACTTTTTCTTGGCATGTAAATCCATAAAATTTCAAATTTAGGTTAAAATATTCCTTCTCTACTTTAGTGGGGTTGATTTCTTCCAAAATCAATCCCACTAAAGTGGGGGCATAGTGTAATGTCACAAAATTACACCTAGGGGTAATTCCACATTTTAGCACTTTGCCTAGCATTTATGATGCCTAAGAGCATTAATAAAAAAAATCCCATAGGTCATAATTTCACAATTCTGAATCCATGTGGACCAGTGGTAAAGTAACATCTTAATGACACGTTTCCCAAAAATTGAGGCTTTGGATGCTGCATGGTGTGCAAACATCTGTGTGGTGCGCTAGCATCCTGGTAGTTTTTTGAGTTTGAAATGAGGAATCTCAAATCTTTACTCTTGACACATGTCTTGGAAGTCAATATTTTAGGCGTAATGTCTCTTTTCTGCCCTTGCATGCAAAGAAACCCTAATTTTCTCTCATTTTGGGGGTTCAAGTCATTCAATCAAGGTCTCTCTTTAGTTTTCTCTCTTGAGTCTTTCTTAATCCTTGACAAGAAACACTTCTACAAGTGAAGCCATGTTGGACTAAGGTCCCTCCAATGACTACAACTCTCAAGAAAGTATTCAATGGTGCGTGTGCATGCTCCAGAGAGGGTCTAGGCTTGTGGGTAATGCTCTCTCTCACTCTTTTCTACTTGTTCATTTACTACTTAGTGGTGCGGGTTCTACTCCCGAAGTTTGTTTTTCTTTCACCACATGCTTTGTCCATTTCGGTTACACTCCTTTCCTATTTGGTTTTTTGTGGAGGTGGGAACACCAAAGCGGGGATTTGATTGAGGTAGACCCCTATATAGCCCCAACATTTTCTGCTCATTCTTCTATGTGTATGTTGCAAGGAGGAGCTTGGAGTGAAGACTCAAACATCTAGTTGAGGGTAAGTTTTCTTCAAGTTCTCCTTGTGCTTTTCTTATAGTTTTTTTTCTCTACTTGAATATTTTATTTAGTAGACCTTAGATTCGAGTTAGGAAGTAAGACCTTATTGTTTTTGTTTGAGCTCCTAATTTTTCTATTACTTAGGACACCAACACACCAATTGGATGATAGTGCACCACGCTGGCATCTTGAATCCGTGTTTTCATCCTTTGGCTAAGAACTCCTTTGTCGCAGGAAAAAATATAGAAGGTTCACTCTCTTGGGATCTGAAGTAGTTTTCTTTTAAAGTTAACATATACTCATTTCTTTTGACATTTCATTATGTTTATGTTGAGGTGGATAAGGGCAATTCGTTCCCTGATGATCTCTTGAGAATGAAGGGACCTGTGTTCAATGAATCCCTCTTATCTCATAGTTGTATGACATGAGATTGTAAAAAATTTCTTAAGATGAATTTGATGGGTTCCCCTAAGGGAGTGTATTTGCATCTTGGTTGATAGTTTCTTGGAGGTCCACATCCTTGGTTATTCTGAATTGCATTTGTTGTTTGATTAGGAACATGTGGTGGGTTATTTGATACATAAGGTCCCTTGAGAGTGATTGTAGGGCCAACTTTGTGTATTTTCTTTGATTCTATAGCCCCATCATTTGTAACATTCTTCTTTCAATCCCTATACTTATTTTTGTCATCAAAGGTGTTTTGGGCATTTTGACTTTTGTTAAAAAAATTGATTTCCCCTTTGGAAATGAGTGCCTTTTCAAGGGTAGTAACTTTCTCCACAAGGTCAAAAAACATAGTACAACCATGGATTTTTAGTTGGTATTTTAATTCCATGACTATTTTTTTGACAAACATGACAATGTGAAATAAAGAAAAATAGGTTTTGGGGGTTTATCATTTCGGTTTCTTTCAATGCGATTTTCAAGTTGTGTTTGTGTAGGAGCGGGTTTATCAACCATAGGTTTCTTTTCTTGCCTTAAGGGAGGAACGGAAGGAAACATGGGAGGTTTTTCAACCAATTTCTCTTTGGATTTGTAAAAAAATTTGACTTTGGGAGGCACAACAACATTTGTTTGGTTATCTCATGGTCTATTATGGGAAGTGGGTGAAGGATTTTTCATAGACTGCACTTGGATATTTGGAACTGATTTTGGTCCAATCATAGTTTTTTCAATGATAGGTGGCTCAATCACGGGTTGAGGCATGTTGCTAAGGGATAATTCTGCTATGCGCTTTGCCTTAAACTTTTAGTAGGATTTGAAAAAGAATTCTTCATGGGGTCTAATAGGTTCAATAGGCTCGAGCCAAAATAAATCCAATGAGAAGTTCCCATGGGAAGACGCATGATTAAAGCCACTATGATGCACAGTAAATATCTCTTTTCCACATGGAAACTTTAAACATTTATGCACAACCGACGAGATAAAATTCATGGAGTGAAGCCATGGATAGCCTAACTTCACATGAAATTGGTCGGATGATGGGATAATGGTGAATGAGATAGTTAATTCTTTCAATCCAACCTTTAGAGGGAGATTTGTCAAGCCAATCGTAGGGCACCCAAAACCATTATGTTCTTTGATCCATGCTTTCATTTTTTCATAGGTATCTTGACAAATCTCATACATAAATAGGAATTATTCAGTGATCACGTTCTCCACACAAACAGGATTAATTAATATACCATTAGTAGGCTTGTCATTGATTCTTCTAGCTATGTAGAGAGGACCATCAGGTGCATGTTTAAGTATATCTTGTGAGAAAGAAATATCAAGTGAAATTTTAGTTGTGCCCTTATGAGGTTTAGCAGCAATAAATGCAACTAGATCATCCATAAGGTTGTTCTCATTTTATTTTGTTTTTTCATCATCTATATCAATATTCATCACATCATTCTTTGTTTCACTAGCTTTTACAAAGGATATGTTATAATTAGGCATGGGACTAGTAAAGATTAAAAAAAATTGGTTAGGAGGAGCTACACACTTTTTCTCTTGATCATTCACACCTCCAATTTGGATATGATTAGAATCAATGAGGTCGTACACAACATGTTTAAGACGCTTGCAATGTTTTGTATCATGTCCATTTTTTCAATGAAAATGACAATAGGAATTTGGTCTATAGCTTGGAGGTAAAGGTTTGGTAGGATCAGGATCTCTAACATGAGGTAAGAAGATCAAATTCTTCTCTAAGAGCTACAACATGGTATTATGAAGGGTATCAGGTCGAGGTGTAAATTATCTATTTCTTTCTACAAAGGAATATGGTTTTGTCATCTTTATATCAACCACTTGAGTGTTAAAAATTTTATTGGATTGAGGGGGATTAAGTTGGAGGAAGCCCTTATTTTGTTTCTTGAAAGGTTGGTAGTTGTTTTGAGGTGTGGATTTGGACTTTTCAGGATGGCTAGAGGGAGTTTTCACTTCATGACTACTAACCGAATTTTGGTAATCATGAAAGGATATACATAACTATGTGAAGGAAGGAAATCTCAACATTTTAAGCTTAGTTTGAATATTTTCTTGTAAATTGGAAATAAACATTCATTGAAGGTCGACATCATGAATCTTAATGTTTATTTGTGAATAATGCATTTGATATCACACTATGAAATCCGTGACTTTTCATCAAAATTTTGTTTGCATGTCATTAAATCAGATAAGGTCATCTTGGGATTGATGTGTATTTGGAAGTGGTTGTAAAAGGAATCAAAAAGTTCATTGAATGAACCAATTGAATTATTCGGTAGGGAGAAAAACCACTCTAAAGTAGTATCTTTCAAAGATCAAGGAAATAACTTAGCCAAGAGTTTATCTTAAGAAATGAAGTCACTGCATAGGGTTGCATAAGTAAAAACATGACTAATAGGATCTCCTTTCCCACCATATTTCTCAAACCTATGAACCTCTATAACTTGTGGCATTTATATTCTTAATTTCTCCAAGGATAAGGGATTTTTTTTAATGTATTGTGAAGGTTGGCCATTGTTGCTTTGGTTTAAGGTGGCGAATTTTTATTGAAGGGATGTCATGTTTTGTAAAATTGTGTTAAGGATGGAATCATTATTGGTATTATGAGATGGAGGGGAATAAGGTGAAGTGGTGTATGTTTGTGGAGGGCAATTGAATTGTAGATTTGTGAGAGGGGATGGTTGAGGGGATATGAGATTTGAATTCACAAAGCTAGAAGGGTTCCCAATGGAAATACCTAAGTGTTGACATTGCTAGTAGGTTGAATGGTTGTCATAACATGAGTACTAGTTTATTTAGGAATAGAGGTAAGGGTTGTGGAAGGAGGGATTTAATTCCCACCTTGGCCTTGAGTATACCTGAAAGCTTGAGCATAACTAGTCAATGTAGGGATATTTGTATCAACAATATGAGCTAGAATTTGCATAATCTCTATTCCATGATCTCGTTCAAGAATTTTCCTCATATTATCTAAATCAATAATGACACTACTAGTAATGTTTTTATAAGCCACAATTTTTTGCAATTTCTCTATTTCTTTGTCTATCCTTCTTATGTTCTCTTGTGGGACATTAGAAAAATCATGCACATTTTTTGTAGGTAAGGAAGTCATTGGAAAATAGGTATGAAGGCTATGATCCATAGAGGGTTGATTATCAACACTATTAGTGAAAGAGTTGGAGAACCCAAGATCCACGATGAATGGTGTATGGCGAGATGACATGAGTCTCGAACTACATCTCACAACAATATTGCTAATAGGACACCAAGTTGTAAAGCTCATAGAAGATTCACAAACTTATGACCTAGAATGTAAGAAGGTAATTTTTTTATTATAGAATGCAAAAACCTGAAAATAATGTCTTGTAAATGCAATTTTGAAATCACACAATGAACTAATTTTTTAAAATGAAGCTAAATATGATGAATTCCACTTAACAAAAAACTATAAACTGAAACAAAAAAATTGAAGACAACAAAATGAAATGTATAAATTGATGTTTTAGTGCCCAAAAAATTAAGAAATGACCCTAATCAAGTAGTCATTCACCCAGGGGTGAATGGGTCCTAGGTTAGGGATTTTTAAAATGTTTTTACAGATTTTTGAGATGATTTTAGTGGTTTCCAAATTTTGATCAAAAATAGCAAGTTACAGTTTGAATTTTTTGTGTAATTAAGGTGAAATGCAATTGAAAAATGTGAAAAAATGACAAACTACGATACCTAATTTGGTGTGCAGTTTTTTTTTAATTTCCAAATTCAAGTGAATTTTGATGCAATTCTATGTAAAATGACTATTTTTTTTGTATTTTTCAGATTTAAAGAATGCAAAGATTCAATTCTAAAATACTTAAATGAAATAAAAATTAAATGCAAGGTAGACACCCTAAAGGAGACTCAATTTAATGCAATGAAATGAAAATTAATTCAAGATCTAAATCTAGGATGCAAATGGACTCCAAAATCAAAAAAATGCGATGATCAAAGATAGGTTCACCAAAATGAAACAAAGAAAAATAGGTTTTGGGGGTTTGATTGAAAGAAAAAGGGGTTCACCAAAATGATAGAAGATAGACCTATTCTCCTTTATCTCATTCAGGAAATGAGATCCAAACAATCACTAGTATAGAAACAACAATATATGACTGAAAAACTACTAAACACTACTTATAAATGACTAAACATGGTCACGTGACCATTAGTAGTTTATTTCCAATCATTTATAATGTGACTAGATTGATGACTAAACCATTTTTAGTCATTTATTGATTGTTTTTATTGACTGATTTGTTAGTATATTTAGTCATTGATTTAGTCATAGATTACTATAATTTGCTCACTTATTTAGTCATTTTTTATTCATTAATATATTTAGTCATTAATTTAGTCATTGATTGTTGTTAACTGATCACTTATTTAGTCATTTTTTATTCACTAATTTCTATGCATTGGTAGTGTATTTAGTTGCTAAATTTAATCATCATTTTGATCAATTTGATAGTATATTTAGTCATTTATATTCACTAATTTCATTGGTCATATATTTAGTCATATTTACTCACTATTCACTAATTTATGTCAATTGGTAGTATATTTAGTCAATTTATTTAATTGTCATCAATTAGTAGTATGTTTAGTCATTTCAATTAACTGATATTTGAGGATTTAAATATAAAACATGGAAATACACATCAATCATCAATTGCACACAATAAGACAACCATTGATAAGGAAAAATCGTTGAACTTTATTAAAAGAAAGGTGTTCTTACAACTTGCACAAATCTGAAATATCTATCTTTCTTGAAAATAACTTAGAAATAGAGTATTACAAAAATTACTTTCAGTCACAAGACTAAAAATTTGAGTTACAATACATATAAATGATAAGAAATAAATTTCTCCAAAAAACTTCTACAATGATGGAAATGCATACTTGGAGCCCTTCAATGTGAGCACATGCCCCTTTCATCTCTTAAAACTTCTACAACATGGGAAATCTTCCTGGAGCAAGTTGTAACGTTTAGAATACAAAAAAGAGAGTGATGATTGTGTCCCATCTATAAATTTATCTCCTTAATTGCAATCAACAATAACCCTAGAATATTTCCTCTTTTATATGTAATGTTCCATTTGCTATGAGCAATAGGGTGCTACCTTTTTCTGCCATGAATGAAGTTGTGCCTCAATACAACCAAAATAATTACTATTAGTCTCAATTAAAAAGAATAAAAGTGCATTGTATATTGTAATTTTACAAAAGTAAGTCCAAACACAGCATAAAGATAAATCAATTAAAAAATTGTAGCTTTGTCAACAAATGCCTTAAAAATAGAGCATTCAATATAGGCCTGAAATATGCATACTGAACCCTTGATTTCAAAACCTTGTTCAAAGTTTAAGAAAGGTGATAAACTAGGATTATAGAATGAAGCTGACATTATAGAATGAATGCTATCAACACTAACTAGACTGGAACAACATTATCAACAAAAATTTCCCTAGAAACCAAGCCCAAGAATGTCATCAAACTTAGACAACAAAAATGTCAACCCCGATTCATGTGTTGTCTCAATATCGACCTGCACCATGAAAGAATGTATTTATACATAAATTCCAAATTAATTTGATGAAAAAATATCTTTTATATCTAACTAAGAAGCCTTAACATTTAAAAATTACTAACCTAATGTTTCAAAACAAGTTTACCAACTATGACATCATCTTTACTTAAGAAACCAGATATTGATCCACTGCCATATTGGATCTTATGGGATTATCCTTCACAAACAACAAATGATATATATTAATTGTTTAATAACTTCCTTAATATCCCCATGTAAGTAGACTAAACTAAGTGAGGTTGAGGGTTTGAAGTAGAGTTCCATCTTCTTGGTATGTGCTTGACTTTGATGACTTGTATCCTAAATGAAAATAGCAAGCTAGTTGCACTGTAAAATCATTGTTAATCATTATTACAAAAATAACTACAAAATCCTCTTTAATTAAAATAATCCTTCTATATATTTCAAGACAAGATACTTCAGTTAATTTCTAAGAGAGATAATTTCACTATCCAAACAACCATCAATCTATTTATTGTATATAATTTCTCAGAATTCAAAATGAGAATGTAATGAAACTAACCATAATTACCGAAGATTTGACACCACAATGTAGTACAAAATGAATTGTTTGATAGAATACCTCAAAGAGATGTCATCTCATGGAATGAAATGATATGATTGTAGAATGTGCACAAAATGGATTTTGCAAGGAAGCTCTCAAAATCTTTGAATTGATGAAGCACTCTGGAACACCAACATTGTAAGCTTTGCTTGTGTTCTAGATGCATGCAGTCATGAAGATTTAGTGGATGAGGGCTGCACATACTTCACATGCTAGTAACCCTTATTGCATTTCATATATAGTTTATCATTGGGTGTGCATGGATGACCTTCATGCCCATGTTGGCTATCTTGAGGACACCATAAACATTATTACTAAGATGCTAGTTAAACCTTTGGTGCCTGTGGAACATATATGAATATAGGTTTAGTATTCCAACAATGCTAGTTTTTTAGTTGGATCCTAAAAATGTTGCAACTTATGTTCTTCTCTAAAACATATATGTAGAAGCGGGTAGGTGTGGTGAGGTTCAAATAGTAAGGAGATTAATGAAAGATAGAGGAATTAAAAATATACTTGCATGTAGTTGGATTAAAAGGCATAAAATGGTACATGCTTTTTTGTGTAGGAGATAGATCACATCCACAAACATGGGAGAGATATGAAAAATTGGAGAAATTGGCTTGGAAAATGAAGGCAACAAGGTATTTCCAAATTTAAGACTTTTACTTAATGATGTGGAATAGAAGAAAAAAGAATCATTTATCTACCACCATAGTGAAAAGTTAGAAATTACATTTGGTTTGTTAAACATGGCCCCTGGTACAACTATTAGAGTTGTTAAAAACCTTCGAGTATGTTTTGATTTTCACACTACAATAGTTCTAACCCATTGTGAGGTACAAACAAATGGAGGGAAAGCCTACAATAGTGCTAGATTGTATGAGTACTCTAGAAAGAGACATGGATTGGAAATGAAGTAATCCCCCAACTAAGGACCATGACATCCCTGAACACGCAATGCACTAATGCATTGTCAAAATCTATGTATGCACTCTATTACAACTAAGCTCTAAGATTCCATATGTAAGTTTCATGTTCTCCCTTATTTCCATAATCTATGTATACTAGCTAATTACACTTCACTACTATTTTAACCAACTTTTAACAAATAGGTAATGATTACCCTTATTTACATAATAAAAAAACCATTACTTACTTGAATAATGCTTATTTGCATGTGGTTTCATAGCACTCACCTCAAGTTCAGAATGAATAATACTATGAATATCATGTGCATGTTCATCTAGTTCATCATCATAATCACTATCAACACTGACATGAAGTTGTATAGCTTTGCAAAGAGCTCTATTGACATGGCCTTTTTCTTTTCGTTCTTCTTTCATATAATTGCTTTGCATGTGGTTTAATCATCATGCAAAAATTAATATAAGTCAAGTAAAGAATGTAAAAGCTATAAATTTTTGTCCAAAAGAACATTTTAAGTGTGAAGAATGACAAAACATTGGGACATATTAACTTACAACTTAAAGACTGCAAAATCTATAAATTTATGTCCAAAATAAGAATGAAAAAATATTGGGATAAATTAACTTACAACTTAAAGAATGTGAAAGCTATAATTTTTGTCCAAAAGAAAATTTTAAGCTTGAAGAATGACAAAACATTGGGATAGATAACTGACAACTACTATATTACCTCAACTTCAGCACAACTATGATGATTGTGTTGTGCATTCATGTCTAGTTCATCATGATCATCACAATTATTTTTTTCACCAATTGCATTGGCTGAATCACAAATGTGTTGGCTTCTACAAGATGGAAACACTATATCTTTTCTTTCCTTTTATTTTTTCTCCGTATTTTCTTTGCACTCTTTTATTGCCTATAAAACAAAAAAATATCATATTATGTCTTATATGCATAAATCTCTTGCCTATAAAATTTCATTAAACACTATTAAATAAATAATATAATACTTAGTGGTTTTACAACTTGTTTGTTTGTCAAACCAAGACACGATAAACATTCATTATTCTTGGCCACTTTTTCACTATGAAAGTGCTAATAATTTGTGACTGAAATTTCAGCATTATGATCATTATCATCTAATTTTCACCTTACGGTCCTTTTCCTCATTTCCTAAAGTCTAAATAAACAATAATGTATAAATCAAGAACTTGAATCAGTAAAATTTTATTGAGTTCATAAGTTGATAAATGTTGACTTTCCAATCCACTAATAACTACAAATGGAAACTTAAAATAGAATTCAATTTACAGATTAAAAAGAATTTGCAGTCAAAAACCAAGAAGATGTTTACAATTATAGGTATCAGACAATTTTTCCTTGGGGATATATTCACAAGAAAAGAACTCATAAAAACATAACACAAGAAGGATGAAGGAAAAACATACTCTAGTAAGGTTATGTCCGATTTGTCTCCAGTTATCCTAGGAGTTGAACCAAGCAAACATATATCTAATATTAACATATATGATGATATTTTGACACCAATAAATTATTCCTAATTGTAAACCACATATCTCCTTGTTAGTTTTATTTACTTATTATCCCCAGGTTAATGTGATTTAATGGAATTTAATCCTCCCTTGAAGGAACCAATAAATTAACCACACAAAGACAAAAAATGTGTTTTGATAAACCATATATACCCTTGATATATTGATTTAAATAACAAGGAAAGATAAAACTAGAGACAACAAGATAAAATTCATTAATTCACTTCAAAAAACAATTGAAACTAGAATTCAGACACTAATTATAACTTCCTTCTATTGATCTTCAAAAATATTTTATAATACGTTTCAAAATTTTGTCCTGACTGGCATGTCAAAAAGTGTCTTTTCAGTTACCCACTTTTAACATAAATAAAAAATTCTTAATTATTGTTGTTTACATAGGATTACATAAAAGCAATGGAAGATGAGAAATTGAGAGAAATGATCACATGTTGAAGTCTCGAGCACTCATAAGATACAAAATTTTGTTGTCATCGTAAGGTACCCATGATCATTCAGATCTAGCAAGGTCCTCTCTCCATGACAGTATCTGCAAGGCTTGGTACTTCACTGCAAGGCATATTCTTTTTGGGGGGCTAGATATGTCTGCTCCAATTAGTACAATGTGTAATCATGAGGCCATTTGTGCTCCTAGATTTTTCATGTATTGGCCAATTGACTCTTCCATCTAATGTCTAATAACCATTTTCCATCCATGATGAATTTTGAGTATCCAACATCCAATGCAATTATTCCATCCAAGGTTAAATTGAGGCGGTGAAGATTTATCTCACCATCCTTCTGTAAATTAGTGAGGCATTTGGGAAAAAATTGGCTAAAATCATCTATCCAATCCTTGGAGCCTTTCAGTTGATCATCATCCCTTAGTATCTTAGGCATGAACCATTGCTTTAGTGTGTGAAATGAATCCATTCTTGCCTTGATCTTTTGGTCTTTTGTAGATATGTATTGAAATTCATTTATGACCATTCAGACCATTTGCTCAGTAGGCTTTAAAGCTATGGAGGCCTCAACACTCCTTTGTAAAATTCTGCACAAATTTATTAATGCGTGATGTACAAGTTGCCATTTCTAGAATAAGGGGTTCAATATAGGTACATGGGACTTTACTTGATCAACTGCTTATGACAAGGAGACATAAATTTCATACACATTTTCCAATTTATCCATAATTAGTTTAACCCTATGCTCCAAGATCTTTTCCAATACCTTGAGGGTTTGTCTCTTTGCTCCTTTTGTTTCTTCATTAGTCTTTTTCAACTTCTCAATTTCTTGTTTTATCACATTTACTTGTTCAATAGTGATTGCACCTATATCAGTCTAGATGGAAGGGGGCTGGTATACTATTAATTATGTGCTTTGGGAAAAACCTTCTCCCTTCAATTTCTCTTTCAATTTCACATTTCCTATGAATAACCTATTCACTTCATCATTTAGACCAGTCTATGATTTCTCATATTCTACCAATGTACGCTCCATACCTTTAACTACAACCATAGTAAACACTATTGAGTGCATCATCATCATAGTTTCCTCCAATGCTGATGTGTCTTTACCATGACAGTCCCTCTCATTTCTTGTACAACATCAAGCAATCTTTGTTTTTCATTTCTTTTTTGCTTTGTCCAAAAGGCTAGGGTTTCAATTCTTGGATTGTAACCTGTGCCACTCATTCCCTCATTTGAATTGAATTCAGAAACCAGCATGGGATATTCTTGAGTTCTTACTTGATCTAGTAAGAATATCTTTTTTAACTCCATCCTAGGAATAATTAGTATATTTCTTTCTAAGACCAATTTTCTTGGTTCTTGGGGGCTAACAATAATTTCATTAATCTTGAGTTCTTCAAAAGTCTAGGAAACAATTTGTTAATACTATGACTCCTCGATGCCAATCTTATTAATTTGGAATCTCTCCTCAAATTCTTTCATTTTCATCTTAATCAAAAAATCCTTAAAATCGGGATTTTGAATTAATTCATCATCTTCAATAAATCTAATGGCATCAAGCACCCTTTCATCATCATGCACTTCTTGATCATTATGCCCATGTACATCTACTCTTTCTTCTAGTTTGTGAGCATCAGTTGCAAGCTTAGGTGGTGGTTGATCAACTTTATCTTTAAAATTTAAAAGTACATTGGATACCTCTTTAGTATCCCCTACTCCACTTATTTCATATGCCACTAAGGGGGCTACTCCATGTGTCTTCTACCTTTTAGGACTTTGTTTCTTAGGGGATGCTTATGATTGTATTGTGGCATTGTTTGGTAGGGATTCTATGATTACTATACCATTTTGTTTGATGGGTAGCTTGGAGGGTTTTGAAGATCGACCCTCAGGTTTCTTTTCTGGTTCAACATATAATCTTTCAAAGTTATCAATTATTAAGTCATCCTTTTGATAAGATCCCCTTCTTCAACATATAATCCTTGGAATCCAGTGTCCCTTTTCTTCTTCTCCTCCTTAAGCCTCTTTATGATTTCCCACTTCCTCTTCCTTTGAAAAATTTCATGAGGTGTTAAGCAATTTCTTATTAAATCTTCTTCATAATCCATTTCATGGGTAATCCCAACTCTAGCGAGAAGTGTCTGATTTATAAAATTAATATGCCCTTTAGGATCAAAGACCCTTTCTCCTCATGACTTCAATGAATACCTCATCTTCAAATAGTTATGTAGTTCTTCAAGAGTGTTAGACCCTATGGATAGCTCCTCACATTCAGCTAGGTTGGGGAGGAATGTCCCCTTTCTTTTTCTTTTCATAACATCCTACTCCATCCATAACATTTGCAACATAAATTCTAAAAATGCAATTTGAATAGAAACAAATTTAGGTAAAACATGTGGTGCTTGAGGACACCCATAGACCCTTATTACTATTTGGTCTGCTAAGAAGAACCAGTCATTGAAATTGTGAGTGTGTCCATGCTCTGGCTTCAATGATAAAGTTCTTAATACTTGCATGATTTTATTTGGAAATCTTTGTGAAATATGACCAAGACTGACCATGACCTTTATTATGAAATCATTATGAACTATTACATAATCACTAATTTACATCTACTATCTCAGATGTAACACCAGTTTTGTATAGGAAACCTATTCCCTTCATTATCAATCATTCCCAAACACATTCCTTTAGTCCATCTCTTTCTATTTTGGTACAATAATAAATGACATAGCAAAGAGTATTTCCTGAAATTTATGGGAGCTAAGTTCTCTCTTACTTGCAAAAATCCCTCATGTAGCCCTTTCTTAATGTCAGCAGCAAATTCATACTTAATGTTCACTTCAGGATTTTGTATCTTCATTTCCATGATCATGAGATAGATTGGCATGCTCTCTTTAGCATCTATTCCAAGCACTTGGCACAAAGAAAAATAAGTTCTTTTGAAATATGCTTGGAAGTCTTCTATGGAAAATGGCTCAATTCAGGAGGGGGAGATAGGTATCCTCCTATTGTTTATACCCCTTTTCATGTGTAAAGGAATTTCATCACTCTTGTAGGTTTTTCTCAATCTCCTATAATCCTCCTCACTTCTATCCAAGTCGATCTTAGTGATAGCTTGCTTGTTTAACATAAAACACTATAATTGCTTCTTTAGTCAACACCACTAATGGTGAACCATCTGGCATTCTTATAGTCCAAGTAGTTGGGTGATAATATTGTTCCAATACTTTAATAAGCTCAACATCTATGAATACATTTGGGACAATCAATTGGCCAAATCTAAGTTCCAAGGATTCAAAACTAGAATATTGTCATCCCCTTTTTTATAGAATTACCAAAATAGATCCCACCCTGAGATAGGGATAATTGGGTCTCTACATCTATGGTCTATATCTTCAAAGACCTTTTTGAATCCTTTATCTATATAATTAGGTAACACGTCTAAAATGGATTGTTACAGGGACCTCTTCTTTGTTTTAGAAACTATGGACTCTTCCTTTTTACTCGCAAGTTGACTTCTTTTGGGTAACATGATGAAAAATTTACTCCTACTTGATTTATTTAAGTGTCTACTTGTAGGAGAAAATTCAGTTCTTAAACACTTGCTACATAGGGTTTTTGTGAACTTACCCGACGAAATAATAGTTGCAAAGTCTTCCTCCTTGAAATACCTTGCCTCTAGTATGCTGATTTGTGTGAATGATTGAAAAATTTCATCGATTCCCAAGTAATATTTTATACTAAGCTCAGTCACCTCACTATTAATTTCAGTTCATGCAAAATATTTTATAATCTATCCATATTTCAAGTTTGAATACATGCCTTTTATCTTGGTAAATTGAATGGTTCATGTTTAGAGCTATAATCATTGCCGTTGAAAATTTAAATGCTTTAACATCTTGTACCATAGTACTAATCTATCATATCAAGATCATTGTGGTGTAGTGATATGGTAGGGTTAGCAGTAACGCCACCCTGCACACACCCCTTTGGACTCCTGCGAGATGACGAGTTAATTCTAGTGGTTGAGTGATTGTTCACCACCATACTGCTCTATCATATCAAGATTGTTGTGGGGTAGCGATATGATAGGGTTAGCAGTACTACCACCCCATGCACACCCCTTTACAATCATGCGGGAAAATAGGTTGATTCTAGTGGTTGAGTGGTTATTCACCGCCATAGCGGAGTGTCACTGTTTACTCCTTATCGGGCTACAGTTTACTTTAGTTGTTAACATGTTCTCACTACCACTCCACGCTATTCATATTTGGTTTTTGTGGTATTGCGATAAGAATTTGTACATTGACCTGTATGTCTCACCATCCTACACATGCCTCTATTGACTATTG
Source organism: Sequoiadendron giganteum (assembly GCA_007115665.2). Taxonomy (NCBI): domain Eukaryota; kingdom Viridiplantae; phylum Streptophyta; class Pinopsida; order Cupressales; family Cupressaceae; genus Sequoiadendron; species Sequoiadendron giganteum. The sequence continues at coordinate 439,556,498 of CM021102.1, read as the reverse complement.
CGGTAGTGCGGTATTGGATTTTATTATGAATACAGTATTTTAGATATATTTTATTGAAAATATTGAATAATTTTCTAATTTTGTAGTCTCTTAGTTTTATTTTTCAGTGTCAGTCGAAACTAAGAGATCATTTCTTTTTTTTAATGAGGAAGCTTAGTTCACCTAATGTTAAGATATCTATATGTATTATTAAATCACAAATGTTCATTATATGTTTGCATATAAAAAATATATAGGACATACAAGAAATTATATTCTAATTAAATAAAATTAATTTTAAATTTTCAACCAAAGTAAAAAAACTAAGAATGATTGAACCTAACTTTAAATGCATTTTAAATCAGCAATGAGCATCTCAGGTTTTGTATACAATGTACCAACAAAATAATGACGATTACAATAAAAAATGTATCAACAAAACAATAGTGAATAAGCATACCTATAATCAAATATTTATTACATTCAATAATAAATTACACCATGCATATAACCAAAGTTTATGTGACAAGCTAACCTCTTAATGTGACAAAGAATCATCATAATCATCTACATTGCCAACAATATCAGAATCCTGATCACTCATGTTTGCATCTACTTGGTTTTCTTCCTCATCCTCATATGTGACATGCAATAAATTCTCTCTCCTAATATTTTCATTGGTAATAAAAATCTCTTTTTCAAACACTCCATCATCATCTTCATCCACTTCTTCAAATTTTTCTTGTAAATTAACATATTGCCCATCAGGAATTATACCAATAACTTCCATGAATTTTCATTTTGAACGAGACTTTGTTTGAATGACATATGACCATCCTAGACTTCTTACATGATAAATTAGAAATTATTGGTTAATTTGAAGAGGGGAAACATACAACTCATTCGTCTCTAATAAAAAATGGCGTGTATTTTCACATACAAATCCTTACTCATCAAATTATACTGCTGATGGTCGGATCCACTTAAATTTTAATAATATATGACTATTTTCACCATAGTCCACTTGGATGAATCCAAGATAAAATTTCTTCTCAATTTCATGAAGAAACTCAACACTAACAACACAATCACAATTTGTCTTTCCTTTGTCTTTTTTTCCACTCTTAAATGACTACCATAGGTCCACATTCCACTAAAAAACATAGCCCATAAATGTGGAGATTGTGAAAGCTCACTTTCCTCCGTTGTTATATCTTAACCTTCTTCTTCTGCATCACTGACTGCATTAGCAATTTGTTCTTCAAATTTTTGAAAAGAATCTCCTCTAATCAAATCAACATGACGTCTATGCTTTTGAGGTCAGGTTGAATCCAAGCTTGATTATCTTCTTCATATTTAATGTATAGAATATTAATGTACAAATAGTAAGATTAATAATATAACTATGTAAATGCAATTAAGTAAATAAATTATTGTGTAAATATTTTTACCTACACCACTTATCGAACGAAGATGTGTTTTGAAGAATATAGGCATGCATCACACTCCTTTCTTGATGTGATAGATTGAAGCGACATGCATTGCCTTCTAATAATTCACCTGCAACTCTCTCACCTTTGTCATCATCCCATACATGTCAATTGACATTTTAAAAATCCTTCATCTATTCTGTGCAAAATCCCATGGCCTCTTGCATTGAATATCCCTCAAACATGTTGCCTTCTGGTTTTTCCCTAGTACAATTTTTTTTTTAAAAACCTTCATATATCATTCTATAGGATACATCCATCTCATTCTTATTGGGCCACAATGCTCTAGTTCATATTCTAGATGTATCAAAATATGCATAGAAATGTTAAATATTGTTGGTGGAAATTCTTGTTCCAATAGAAAAAGGACTTCAACAACCTCCTCCGTCAAACTATCAAAGTTCAAAGGATCTAATACATGTAAAATCATTCTCTTTAATATTAGGCCCAACCTTATAATTTCCAATCTTGGCCCCTTTTCCAAACTTGATATATTTACCACAATAGGTAAAATATTCTCCATTATGACATGAAAGTCATGGGTCTTAAGGCCTCTTAAGCTATTAATGTTAGTTTGGCTTCTAATACTACTACTTACATATCTAGTGGGAAAGTGAGTTTGAGACATCAATTGTAAGAATTGTTCATGTCATTCCTTTGTCCAGACATAAGGAGCACTAGGTTTTCTATTTTTTTTATCATCATATTTTTCAACCCAAAGATTTTGACAAATCTTTAGTTGTTGAAAGTCTTCACATGATGAAATAGTATCAAAATCACCAAAAAAGAATTTCTATAATAGCATAGGCTATATTTTTTCAGTATGCATAAAGTCAAAAGTATGCCTAATGGCTATATCCTTGAATTATGGAAACTTATATAATATGCACAACCTTTTTACACCGCTTTCATTACATGGATCATATCTACTACCAACAATCCCATAATTTTCAATAAATGACATTCTTTTTTGTCCATTCTCAATAATGTAATCACCTATTATTAGCAATGGTGCTTCACGATTTTCTTCTTGACCATTGAACCATGTTTTTGTGTTGACGATATGGATGATCCATTTTAAGGTAAGCATGATGTCCAAGATAAATACACTTATGCAAAGCTCTTGAGTGCCTCAAAAAATCCTTAAAGTTGCAAGCAGGACATCCATAGTATCCATGAACACTAAGAGACCAAACAATGTACCATACGTAGGAATATCATGAATCGTAAAAAATAAGGGAGCTCTTAAAGTGAATTTGATTGAATGACCATCCCTTAAAGATTGAATTGCTTCAATTTCTTTCCACAATTCCATTAGTTCATCATATAATGGCTCTAGATAAGCATATTATATCTGAATTCACACTTTTCTTTCCTAGTATAGTCAATGATAGCATTAAGAAGAATAGTTTAGTTTCTAACCATGGAGACAAGTTATAATTTATTAAAAAAACTGGCCAAGTTGACCATTTAGTACCTTGATATGAGAATGGGTTCACCCCATCTAGAGCCAATCCCAACCTTATATTACAAGGATCTTGAGAAAAATCAGGCCTTCTGCTATCTTTTTTCATCCACATCATAGAATCAGGCACATGTCATTTTTTTCCATTAATTCTCTTATTTTGGGCATGCCATTGCATAAGTTCAACAATGTCTATGCTCCTATATGTTCAGAGTAATCTTGGGATTACTGAAAAGTGGAAAAGGGAAGTATCATGACTTAAATCAAAAGATGAGAAGTTTCTTCTGGTAAGGCACAACATAGACCATGAAATTTTTCATTAATTACATGAGATAAAATAAACAAAGAAAAATAAAATGGTGGTGTAAGTATGAGGTATCTATTAAAACAAAACATGGCCCTTGGGGAAAAAATAATATGGAAAATGTATGTCAAGGATGAAGCGAAATGGGAAAGAATTCTTCAGGGCAAGTATTTAAATGGGAATAGGAAAGAGAGCATCTTAACTTCCTCTGCTCCGCCCAAGCGGTCAAGAATTTGGAACTTTATTTTGGAATGTTGATCACTTATCACAAATTACATCTCATGGGATATCCATAATGGTAGGTCAACTTTATTCTGGGAAGATTCTTGGGGTGGCTACCCAAGCCTGGTCAACTCATTGGATATAGAAGAATTGCAAAGGATCTTGTCTAAGAGATTGGGAACAAAAGTGGGGAATTATATGGAAGAATGTGTGGAGAATGGCATTCAGAGCTAGTAATGGAAGGAGCTCGATAAGCTCAATTTTCCCAACAATGAGATGGAGCAACTCAAATAAGCCTTGAAGAGGAAAATTATTCATATCCAGGTTGGTGAGGATGTGTCAGTGTGGATATGATCCAATATAGGACAATATAATGTTAAAAATGGTTACGAAATATTGGGGTGTGCAGAAGAAAAATAAAATCTCCCTTTGCATCTATGTTGGAGCAACAAATTCCTACCAAAAGCTAGGACATTTGCTTGGGTTGCCCTCCAAAAGAATATTCTAATGATAGACAAGTTTGCAAAGTTGGGATACACTGGTTTGTCAAGGTGTGTCCTTCGTAGAAGGGTTAAAGAGATTGTAGACCATATCTTATTGAGATGCTCATACACACAAGATTTTTGGAGTTGGTTATGTGCCAAACTAGGGTTGATCAATGCACTTCCAAATGATATCACCACTCTCTTCACATATTGGCCATCCCTCAAGGAGAATTCTTTGTATGTAAATTTATGAATAGCTATTATATCATTAATTATGTGGGTGTTATGGAAGGAAAGAAATAGAAGGCTCCTCCAAGGGATTGAAGGATCTCTTTCATCATTCTTAAAGAAGGTTGAAGAAATGATAGTTGAATTAGTAAAAAACACAGCAGTAAGGGAAAACAAACAAAAAGCGTCCTTCACAGATTGGGATGCTAGGATGAGATAGGTTTGGTATGGACTTAAGTTACCTTCCCCCAAGGCCACAAAGATGAGAAAAAATAAGAACAAAAGAGAGAAAATGGTTTGGAAAATTTCGCAACAAATCTGGCATAAAATGAATTTTGATGGCACCTCTAGGGGAAATATGGGGGTTTCTAGAGAGGGATGCATAATCTGAGATTGGGTGGGGGGGGGGGGAATTGGAGAACTTTCATAACACCTTCACAAAGTTTCAAATAACATTTTTGAGCTCCAAGCCTTGATATTGGGTTTACAATTATGAAAGGATTTGAAGCTAGACTCAATCAAGATCGAAGGGGATTCATTAATGGTAATTTAAGGCATCAAGTTTGAGAAAGTAGAAAACTAGAAATTTTAGTTGCTAATTGAGAATGAATTTTTTTTATTGAGATCTTTAGCCATTACAAGATTCAACATACCTTTTAGAGAAGCCAACGAAGTGGCAGACAAGCTAGAAAATATTGGCATAGATGGGATTCAGAAAAATCATGTAGCAACATAATGTATAAAATGTGGTGTAGGGAAGGCATAATGAACTGGATAGTTGTTGGTTGGAAATAGTAAGGCCAGGTGTAAGTTTGGTAGCATCACCAAAGTTAGCAAGGCATCCTTTTTGGTGAACATTCATAATGGTTGATATATGGGATAATCATGGCCTAAGGTGGTGGGTTGATTAGCACATGGGATATACCACTCGACTTAGAATATATGTGCCAATTTGACACTCATTTTATCATAAAGCGAAGTGATAATGTCATATAATCACATTTAAGTGACTAATTAACACCTGATGGGTTTAAATCCAAGGGCTACCATGAGGTTTATTTAATGATCCTAGATTTTTCTCATGCAAATTTTTTGAGATTCGATCTCATCATTCGAAAGGGTAGCATGACAATAGTTGTAAAATGAACATTACAAGTATTCAATGAATCATTTGTTTCAAAAACATGGGTAAATTTTTATGATGTTCATCAAGGAAGGAAATGATATTATTTATGTTTCAAAATTGAATTTTTTTTTACTAAAAATTTCTTCTAAAATCATTTCGTAAAAGCTCCCTTCCACCATATTTGAAGGTTCACTTTAACCATCTTTGAATTTTTTTGCATTAATAATCCAAAAAAAAATCTCAAACTTTTATTTTAGTTCTCCACATACTTTATCAAGTTTCTTATAATATTCTTAGGCTCCCTTAAGGAATGGTGGCTTTTTTTTTATTCTTTTAAACTAGATTTAAGAAATGTTTTCTTCTATTTTAGCAAAACTTGCTCAACTAAAAGTAAACTCCCATCTATGACTGTCATTTCCTACAAATCTCTTATTACACTTTGCTATGATGAATCTTCTTTCTTGGCTGCCTTTATTTAATTATTGAATATATTTTTATCTTCCTCGAGCATGATATATATTTTTCTAGCTTCTTCAATAAAGTTAAGGTCATCTAGAGTGCCTTATTCTACCTAGCTTTCCATCACTTTATCATAACTTTGATATTTACTAATATTTTTAGTAGTATCTTTACTAATATTTTTGGATGTGATAATTACAAAATCTATGGGTGTCACATTTACACATTGTTCTTTAGTACCAATAATTTATGTAATATAATATGTTTTAAAAAATTAGTTTCTCTTCTAATTCTTCCTAGGTTTTCCTCTCTTATTTAATCCTTTGCACCAATTTAGAGGTAAATAATTAGAAATTATGAAAATATCCTTCATGTGTTGATGGCCTAAGATCTATCTTGAAAATTTTATAATTAGCTAAAGTCATATCTCCATCATTTTTATTGTATTTAGGTTTTGCAATCTCAACATACTATGCCTTTGAAGAAGTATCTATCATCAACCTAGAAGAAAAAATTTCTTTCTTAGGAGTTGGATCTCTTCACAAAATATTAGTCACACCATCAAAACTTAGTACAACCTTTGAAATTTTTTTCTTATTGGAAACCATTTGCTAGATTTAGAGTGGAGGTGGATTAGAAACAATAATTTGTGAATTAAAAAGGAGGAACAATATTATTAGCATTTGTAATAACCCAATTATTACACTCAAAAAATACCACTATTTTTTTTGTTTATCATTTTACTCAAGTTATTAAATGTTAATTCATTTGCATTAATTAAATAACTTAATTAAAATTGCAATCACAATTCCTATAATCATTAATTAAAATTCTCATTGACATTATACACTTGAAAAAAAAACAAATTATTTCATGCACAATCAAATTTAGAGATCTGCAATCATAACCACGTGAACTACTATTGGATTTATTCTAAGGTTCTACAAAAATGGAAATAGTTTGTTGCAAGGGCATGTTTGAACCTAAGTGAAATTGAAAAATTCATATCAAGAGCCAATCTTCCAAATAGGTTTTTTCACCTAGCTTTTTTATATTTAGGATTTCCAATCTTACCTCCCCATTTTTTTCAAAATATTCCAAATATTTGTTTACACCTAAATTTTTTGTATAATTAGGATTTCCAATCTTGTTTACCTTCCCAAATTTTTTCAAACCTGACAACTTATATTTTGAGTCACAATGACATATTTATGGCCATCTATGGACAATAGTATAATTTAATTCTTCATTTCTCTCTCATAAAAGACTCCTAATTTAATTTTGATTTCAAGTATTTTCTAACTTTTGTCTTGCTATATATAAAATAATATTATAAGTGGCTAGCCACTTTTCACTTAAAAAAACTTTTGTCTTGCTAAAATAATGTCAAATCTAGACCATTTCTTAATCATGATGACTTCTTAAAAGTTTGAATAAGTTCAAAACTAAAAAAATGATGGAGATAAACTCAAACTTGTGGTTTGTAAATATAATTTCATATTTTATTATGAATGGGTGGTAAAAGGATGGGAGCTTCATAATAGAACTCCAAGTTAAAATTTGGCAAGACATGACAAAGTGATGAAATTAAGAAATAAAGCCAAATTCAAACCATTTCTTAATTATGATGACTTCTAAAAAGATTGAACTAGTTCAAAACTATTTTTTTTATGGATATAAATTCATACTCTATTATGAATAGGTGGTAAAAGGATTGGAGCCCTAAGTTCAAATCTGACAAGACATCGAAAAGTGTTAAAATTAAAAAACTACTACTTCAACTTGTTGAGTGTGATGCACCCCAATGAATGAGGACATGTGCAAGAACATATGAAACTAATGGAAAAGATGCCCATCTTTCTCAACTGTTGCACGTAATCATAAAAGTTAACCAAAAATAATAATTTAAAAATTCATTTAAACTTCATATTCTAGATAGGGATGCAATTTAATTTATCTGTCTTGACTTCTTCAAGAAAAATCCCATGTCATGACACCTTCATTTCATTGTTAAAAAGATGATCCAAAGTAACATTTTTTGTGCAATAGAAGGTGAACATGTGGAATGGGTTCCATATAGGTGTCATTTAGGCACCTTCAATTACAACTCCATCAAATAAAGGAACTTCCACCAAAGTTCCTTCATTAGAAGGTTGCCTTTGAAAATGACCCATACAATATTTTTAAAGTAAAGAAAATGCGAACCCCAATTTGATACCTACATAAACAAAGCAAACAATCACAATATTAGATCATATGCAAGGTAAAAATAGGATTCCCCATGAAATCCATTTGCAAAACTTAAAATAGGAAAATGAACAGAAGATGAACAAAGAAAGCAATTAAATCCTAATTAAGTATGAAAAATCTTGATCCCATGGGGGATTTGGTGCCAATGAGATGTTGCAATTGGCCCTTTCCAAACTCCTTCATAAGCTTTGATGATTTGATGAGTGATTGATCCACTTTATTGATGAAGAACAAGATGTATTCTTGAGAAAACCTGCAATAACCTATCTAAGATCTTGCTTTGAGGATGAAGTTGAGTAGAGTAAGTTTACTCAAACTGTGGATGTTAGAATGAGAGGAAGAGTCTCTCATTTATAGACTTCATTTTGGAAGAAGGAATGAAAATAAGAAATGTGGGATCATTTAACATCCAATGGCCAAGTGCCACTTGTCAAGATGTGAATGGTTGAGGAATGAGCACATTTTGATCAATGTGCATGATAAATGCCATTGGATTCAAATTTGAATTTTGAATGTGACATGTGAGAGGGAAAGAGAAATGGAGTTAATGTCACTTGGCTCAAGGCCAAGGACATGTAAGAGGCATTGAATGCCCTATTGGAAGGACCAAGTCCACTTGGCCTTTTTGAATTCAAATGAGGGAATATTCCCTTTTGATGCTTTGTGAGGGAAAATAGAAGAATTAAATAAATCAAAGTAATTGATTTATTGTGCAAGTTGCATTCTCTAGAGAATTTTAGTGATAGGGATTAACTTAATCAAAGATTTGATCAATTTAATGAGAAATTAGGAGATGTGACAATTTAGACTTAAATTTATGAATTGATTTAAATCAAATTGAGAGAAAATGATTAATTAAATAAATGATTTTGATTTATTTAACTAAGGAGAAATATGTTAGATTAAATTAAATAATGTTTTTAATTTATTCAATTTAATAAGAGGACTTTAGAGATTTAATTTAAATAAAATGAATTATTTAAATGAACAGAGAAAGATGATTAATTAAATTAAATTGATTAATTTAATCACCAGATGAGAAAGACCTAATTAAATAAATAATGATTTATTTAATTAAGGGATGAAATGTGTTGATAAGATGAGAGTATGATTCAAGACGAAACAATGTTAGTAGGATCAGAATCAGGTGCATGTATATTTTACGTGTCTACAGAAAACAATGACCTTTAGTTGAAGGTTAGTGACACATGGAATGTATAAGACCTTTGAATGAATTTTAGTGATAGATAAACTAGCCAAGACCTTAAAATGAATAAAAAAATTCATTTGAAGGTGTTCCAACTTTTCACCCTTTCAAAATTCATTATATGTAGATCACAAGTGGAAATATGACAAAAAACAAAAGAAATGTTGAAGTTGATGATTCAACCCACAAATCCCATGAATCACTTGCAAGAAATTACATATCCTAATAGAGAAGATCAAAAGAAATATTGTGCTAATAACCTGAGAATTGTATTGATGCAAATAACTTGAATGTGCATGCTTATAAAAGAATGAAAGATAACTAAAATAATAAAAGAATATTCTAATATCTTATTTGACTATTAAAATAAATATAACAATATTATTTTAATACCCTCCCTTAATGGTCAATCTATTAACTACACCAAACTTATCCCAAAATTTTACAAACTTGTTAGGATTTAAAGGCTTGGTTAGAATGTTTGCAGTCTAGTCATTAGCGGGACAATACTGCAACATTACTAATCCATCTTCTACAAGTTGCCATATGAAATGACAATGAAGCTCTACATGCTTGGTATGCTTGTAGAATACTGGATTCTTGGAAAGCTTTAGCATCCCTTGATTTCAAAAAACAAGGGTGAAGTCCCTACTTGAGACATCTGCATGTTTGAAAGAATCCTTCAAAGCCATATTGCATCACATGCTACTTTGACAGTTCCTCGATATTCTTCTTTAGTCGAGAAAATAACTACTACCTATTGCTTCTTACTGGTCAATGTGACTACACCCATGTCAAGATTGAAAACATACCTAGAAGTGGACTTCTTTTTATCAACTGAACCTACCCAATCTAAATCTATGAACCCAACTAGGCTAGGATATTTAATGCTACTATACAAAATGCCAAAGTCAAGTGTCCCTTTCACATATCTCAGTACTTGCTTCATTGCAACCCAATGTTTTTCCTTTTCTTTTTTCATAAAACAAGAAATGTAACTCACAAAATATCTCAAATTAGGTCTAGTGGTTGTAAGATAGATAAGGTTGCCCACTAGTTGTCTGAAAAATGACTCATCGGTCACCTTTGAGTCTGTGTTGGTTAAAAGCTTCAACCCTTTCTCCAAGGGTGTAGACGTGATTTTGCAATATTTCATTATGAACTTGTCTAGAAAACTCTTGGCATATTTAGATTGTGAAATAAAAATTCCACCACCTATTTTCCAAACCTCTACACCTAGGAAATAATGTAGGATGCCTAAGTTTGTCATGTTAAAAGTGTGAGACAAATTACATTTTGTTTGCTCAATCAAATTCTCCTCACTACCTACAATGATGATATCATCTACATATATGACAAGAGGGATGATTTTATTTCCTATTCTCTTGACATATAGATTCAGATTTGAAGGATTGCACTAAAATCCCTATCACCCCAAATACCTATCAATCTTGATGTACCATGCCTTGGGTGCCTACTTCAAGCCATAAAAGGTTTTTTCCAATCTGTAAAATTGATGCTCCTTTCTTGTAACCTAAATACCCTGAGGATGTCATGTACACTTCTTCCTCTAAGTCACCATTGAGGAAGGCATTGTTTATGTCCATTTAATGGGCTTTCCGACCAAACTATGTTTTCATGGCTAGAACTAATTGAATGGTGCTCATATTTGTTGCAGGAGAAAAGGTTTCCTCATAATCAATACATGCTCTCTACGAGAACCCTTTAGCCACCAATCATGCTTTGTAATTGTCAATGTACCATAAAATTTGTACTTGAATTTGTACACCCATTTGTAGCCAATGGGTTTCTTCCTTGGAGAAAGATCTTAAAGGACCCAAATCTTATTTTTCATAAGACTGGTGTTCTATATCCATGGCGTTTTCCAATTGAGGTTTTCCAATTGAGGTTTACCTGTCACCTCTGCAAAGTCTTGTGGTTCGTAAACACCTTGAATATTATCCATAAGAGAAAAATAATAATGTTATGTATGCTCTTGCCTCTAGATGATCGATCCACAAGTAGTTCATCATCTCAAACATCACCAATGAGTTTTTCCCACCACTTAGGTCTCATTGTCGAACCTTATCCAAATCAACATGAGCATCATGTCGTGGAAAATTTGGTGCTATATCATGTAGATTCTCTTCTAGGTTATCCTAAATAAGATCATATGATACTGTTGGTGGTATGTTCTTGGGGGATTCCACATGTTCAGAATCATCAGAGTTCCCCCCTTCATGTGTAACTAATGGAAGATGAACATCTAAGTCTTTAGCCTTCAAATGTCGATTTTTAGTACTCTCGATGTTAGAAGAGACCTAAAAAGGCCCAAATTATCCATTAATCACCACATCCCTATCGAATGCCAAGTAGTCAATATGCACATCAATTATCTAATAGGCTTTATGATTTATCAATGTACCCTATGAGCATTAACTCTTGACTCTTGGAGTCCAATTTGGTTCTCTTAGCATCTGAAATCCAAACATATGTTGTAGAACTAAAACTATTCATATACCTCACCTTTGGTTTCCTCCCATACCATGCTTCCTTTGGGGTCTTCTCCTTCACTACATGTGTTGGAGACCTATTGAGAAGATATAGAGTAGAACAAACTATCTCAAACCAAAACCTCTTGGGAACATTCTTATTCTCCATCATACATCAGACCATCTCTATAATAGTTTGATTATGTCTCTCAACAACTCCATTATGTTGTGGAGTGTAAGGTGTGGTGTATTGTCTTTGATACCATGTTTAGCATAAAAGTTTGTGAATTCATGTGAGCAAAATTCACCCCCATTATTAGACCTAAAAGTGATCAAAGAAAAACTAGACTCTTTTTCCACTAATAATTTGAACTTTTGAAATTGTGTAAACACCTCTAATTTTTCTTTTAGGAAAAACACCCACATTTTCCTACTGAAATCATCAAAAATATAATAGAAAATACCTAGCAAATAATGAGGTATTCATTTGTCCACATACATCTGTATGAACTAGTTGAAGAACCATGTGAGCTCTCCAAGCCTATCCTTCTGAGAATGAAGATCTATGTTGCTTCCCTACCTGACATTCTCTAAAAACACCTTGAATCTATTGTTGGATGTCAGGTAAATCATCCACCATATGCTCTCAAGCCAGCTATGAGAGATAGGATAGGTTGAGATGCCTATAATTTTGATGCCATAGAGTATTGATCATAGATGAAATCTTGCTTACCAATGCATGCTCCTAAACCTCTCTAGTGTCAACTAGCTGATACAAACCATGGTCTTCAATGCCAGCTTCTATAGTCTGTCTGGGATCCTTGTCAACTATGTGGCACTTGTGCATGTTGAAGATGATGTCCAACTTAGGACAAGGGTTCATAATTTAACTCACTAAAAGAAAATTGTGCTCTATTCTTGGTACATAGTATACATCAAGGAAAATAATATTTTTTCCTCTAGATGTGAATTGGACATTACCTTTACCAACCATTGTATACTCCTCATCACCAACAAAGATCACTGAATCTGAAAAAATCGTATAGGCAATGAACCAATCCTTCTTGTGAGTGAAATTTATGGATGCTCCAAAATTAATGTACCAAGCCAAGGACTTGGTGTGATTTGCTGGTTGTTTGGCCATAAATGTAAAGAAGGTAGACTCCTACTCATAATGTTTTGTGACATGAGCCTTTGGTTGAGACCCTCCCTAGTTGGATTTTTTATCAGTCAACCTCTTTTTGCAGTGTTTCTTCATGTGACCAAGTTTTCCACAATAGTGGAATGCCATAGTCTTCAGATTCTTTGAAGAATGATCAAAACTCTCTTGACCTTTTGTGAGACCTATCCTTCAATGCTAGAGACTATGTGTGTAAATATGATCATTTGTGATTCTAATGAATGGTTTTGTCATGGATTATATGTTACCATGTATTTTGAATAAACATATCTTGATGTTATCTAATCTAGATGATACACATGAATATATTCTTACCTACATCAATTATGGTTTTTTGGTAAAAACATGGATGATCAAACTAACTTGATGATTGTGCCTATTATTATGATTGGTTTATTTTATGATTATATAGATTATGATATTTATCACATGTAGTGAATGTAGGTTCAATCAACTCTAAACCAATTTTATTAATGTCATGATATTATTGGTATATGCAATGAGATGTTTGATTTTGATATGTCATTATAATGATATTATGTTGCTATGTTTCCTGCTTCGATTTTGATTATTAATGATGGATTAACCATTGTGATTTAGAGTACAGGTTTAGTCCATGACTAGTGGACCCGGGGAAATACCAAGGTGAAAATTATGCATACTTGTGAAGTTGACCCAATCTATTTGGAAAGGTTGATATCTTATATGTTGTGTTTCTATGTAATGTGGATAGTGTGCATCATGTGCTAGCAATAATTATTTTTTTAATGTCCAATGTAGTGTCTTGGGTAAATTGATTGTAGTGGAATACTAAGTCCAAGTTTTAATTTTGATTTAAGGTATTTTATTTATGTTTTAAGGTGTTTTCATGACCCTAGGTCATAAGTCTAGGGCTTGGGAATAATTTCATGGGTTTAAAAGTTAATTTTAGAACCTTAGGACCCCTTTTTTGAGCCTTTTTCATGAGTGATGAAATTTAAAAGTGGGAAGGCATGAGACTCTCAAGCATGCTTAAAGAACCCTCACACTAAAAGTGTGAAGAGGTGGGTTGAGAGAGATGGGTGATCAATTGTGGAAGTGACACTTTTCACCCTCACAACTGAAGATGAGGAATTAGGGCTTTTGTGGGATTTTTGTTTTGAAAAATGTGGGCATTGGGATGCATTAATTTATTCATGCTAGTTTGGGTTGTGAATCTTGAAGGAAGAGGAATAGGCTTGGGGAAGAAGGAGCTTGGAAGAGAGTGTTGCTAGTTTTTGCATCAATCTTGTCAATTTGAGGTCAATCTAGGTTTGTATTGCTATCCTTTGTGCCATTTTTATGATTATGTGTGTGAGAATTTTATTTTTAAAGATTTTGTGTTTATGTTTGTGGTTGTTGTGTTGTGGGTTGCTTGTCATGTAGAAGTGAACCTACCATTGTATGGAGGTTCTCTTCATGTGTGGGGTTGAGTGGAAGAGATGTCCTTAGAGGGGGATATTGATAGGGTATGCGTACCCAACGAAACATGCTTTGGATATGTGAAAGATTTCATGTGCTACATAATATGATATGGTGATGTTTGATGTGCAATGGAGGTTGGTTTGTAGAGTATGGTTGGAGTATGTAGTGTGAGAAATGAGGAGATAGGTGGTTGTTCTTGCACAAGTTTTCTATTATTCTTCCTCCCTTAGTTGATGTCCCCACTCCCCCTTAAACACTCTTGAAGAAGAGGCTTGTGTTATAATGTTTATGTTGTTTAATACTTGTATTCTATGTAAATCATGTGGAATTTTTTGTTGTAATATGTTATGGGAAGACTGAAAATGTGGCTGAAATGTATGTCATGGATGTAACTATTGTGTTGTGTAAAAGAAATTGTTACCTTGGTGTTTCCCCTAGCTCAAGGGTGGGGTTTTTAGCCCTATGGCTAGGATGTGAGCTCCCACTAGTTGTGGAAAAATAATTGTTGTTGTGTGTGTAGAAAATTAACAAAAAAAAAGCATGACGGGGAGAGATTTTGGTTTCATAATCTATGATCTTACTTCTAGTGTGACAACAAGATACATTGTTGTTGATGGATGTGTGTGTAAAACATTATAATGAATCTATAAAGGCATGTTGCAATTGCAAGATGGTTGTAAATGTGATATTCTTGAAAGAGCATACATTCAAATGTAATGTATGCCTCCTCCTATATGTAAATTTATTGAAATGCTGGTATTATAACCACTCTATAGTAAGCACTCCACGTGAAGCCTTGATGAAGCTATAAAAGTAACTTTAGACCTGAAAAAGAAAAAGTGTTAGTAGTGTGTTGAACAAATAGAATGAACATAATGGAAAAAGAATGTTACTATTACCTCATGTCCCAATGCAGCTGCGAACTCCATTTTCTGCTTAAATTTAAGCAGCGAGAGTGTTCCCATGCATAAATTTTATTGTTGGGAAAGGATAATTTGGAATATTTTCCTATTTTAATGGAGCAACTACTATTTAGGAATTGAAAATAAGTTGTGGAAAAAAGGGAGGACTGGAAATAAACAACAACTACATATTGTTAAAAATTCACATGGCTCCACAAATTTTTTTCCCTCTTTTTTAAGATTTGCTTTTTTTCTCTTTTTCTTTTCTTTTTGGTACAAATTATTATTAATATTGTTAATACAAATTTAAGCTGACTGCTAAAAACTAAGTAGAAAAATTAATCATTCATGGGGCCATCAACTCCACAAATAACTCCTAAATAAGTCGAGCAGTGGCTGCTAGCCAAAATAAGCTAAGCAACCACATGGGGACATGAGGTTACATAGGTTATAGAGAATCCATAATGTATATGTAGTGCATCCTAACGATATGAATTTTAGGAGTTGATAAATTATAAAAAGGTGCTAGAAATATTATTGGGTTGATAATTTCTACTTGGTTTGACATTGAAATTTTTTGTATCTTGTTTGTGATCAATGTGAAAACCATTTTTCAGAAAATTATCATTAAAATTTTCAATGTAGGTATTGAAAATTCTTGTACATGAAAATAAAACTAGTTAAAAGCAATCCTATTGGGTGTTCTCAGTATTTACTCCATATTCACAGAGAAATAGTTATATGGATATTTTTTTATAAGGTATGAGCACGAATAATATAAACTAGAGTAGATTTTTTTTAATTAAAAAAGAAAAATTAAATAAAAAAATTTAAATAAAATATATATTTAAATAAATTGCCAATCTACAAGAATTTATTTATTTTTGTTGAAGTGGGGAGCTCTCCCTACCTACACCCTGGGTGGGCATGAGCCCTGGAGGGGGATTCATGCTCTCATGAGCCCCCAAAAAATTAAGATAACAGTTAGGTAAGGAAAAAAATTTAGTTTAGCAGTAAATTAAAATGCTCTTAGGAATGGAAAGAGAAACACTTCTTAAATATGCTCTCGGGTTCTTCCCATGCACCCTTAGCAACTGGCATGGCCTTCTACTACAGTCGATACCTACATAAAACGACACCCCCTAAATAAATTCCTAGCCTCAACACACCATCGGTAGCCATTTCAACTCATGAAACCTCCTTAATTTTCCGCTTGCACTTCTCTTTTCCTACAAAAAAAAAACCAAACAAATAGGGTTTGCAAGGGAACTAAATGCCCAACACTTTAGGGCAAGTATATCATTTAATAATTTAAACCTATTTCCTTAATTTTCTGATCAACATTTAGGCGCCAACATCATAGAAACTTTCAAAATGGATGCAAGAGGATATTAAAGAGAGTTGATATCGAGTTTGCATGGGATTATTACTAGTAATCGCACCTTTGTGTGCAATGGGTACGCCGAAGATTTGTGGAGATCAATATTTTAATTTATGGTATTCTATTTGAAAAATAGAAATTGTAAAATGTGAAGTGTCAATTTTTTTTAAATAAATGAAATTATGCATATATATTTTATTGTCATTTCATTTTGATTAACAAAATATGATTTTGAACTACAAGTCATTATCTAAAAGTAGCACAGGTTATTTTCGCAAAGTACAATAACCAGTATAATGGCAAAAAATTGTAAGGAAATGTAGTTTAAGATATGAAGATGATCTGAGTTGTACTGTTCATTGCATTCAACTGTGCAACAACATCTGCTATAAGAGAAGATTAACAACAAAACTGTAATAATGAAATAAAACACAACAAAACTAATCTAGCCATGTAGAGATTCCCATAAAAAATTTCACAGAAATAATGGCAAGTGAGTAACCTCAAGTTGAGTTACAAGGAAAGGTCTGGCAACCATTGCATTTATAGCTGCTATACATTCAATAGTAAAAGATGTTGTCTGGAAAGTTGTAACAGTAGGTATTACAGTAAGATTTAATATTGAAAAAGCCATAGATAAAACCACCTTCATTTAACAGAACTGTAATAGTAAAATAAAACACAAGAAAAGTGAGATTCTCATAAAAAAATTGACTGAAATAATGGCAAGGGAGTTACCTTAAGATTCAACACACATTGTGTTGAGTTGTCAAGGATGGATGCCAAAGAGAAAAATAGGCAGAGTTTGCAAGAAAAATCTTCATGGTAGTCTTGAAAGGAGACTCCTAAAAAAGTGTATGTGAGCTGAAAATGAGCAGAATAAAGAGTTTCATAAAAGAGCAACTTTCAAGCAACACATGCTACACATGTATCTTCTAATATAAAGTATAATCAAGATATGTCAGGAATCTTCTGGCTAGGAATATTAAAGATGGAAACCAACTCAAGGGTGGTGTATTTTTATCTGATTTATTGTTTTCTTCCTTTCACCATCACCATTATTTCTCTGAATATCTCATATTTCCCCAAGAGTGGAAATTAAATATAGAATTCTTGTCTTATTGTAAAAAAGTTGATTAATTTCCTCTATGATCTTCAAAAGCATTATACCTGGGATTTTGGTCTCTCTTATTGGTGCCTTATTTGTCATGGATGGTATCATCCAAATTTAACTAAAGCATTATATTTATAAGGAGGAATAATATATTAAATCACAAATCAATTTGCAAAATTTACACATTTCTTAGCTTGCAGATAAGCTGCGGAAGTCATGAAGTTGCAAGTAGCTTTGAATTTATTACTGTTTGTTCCTATAAACAAACTAACCATTAAAATTTACCTGCAATAAAACTTTTGCAAACAAATCTTTATGCATTGCTTTGCCTTACAAGAGGAAGTTAAAGGTAAACCAACTAAGGTTTTTCTTATGGGCAACAGTAGAACATATTTTCAAAGTGAAATTGGTTTGAGGATGATCCAAGGGTTCATTATAGATTTTATGAAGTTTTTAGTAGCTTTGAATTCATTACTGTTTGTTCCTATAAACAAACTAACCGTTAAAATTTACCTGCAATAAAACTTTTGCAAACAAATCTTTATGCATTGCTTTGCCTTACAGGAGGAAGTTAAAGGTAAACCAACTAAAGGTTTTCTTATGGGCAATAGTAGAACATATTTTCAAAGTGAAATTGGTTTGAGGATGATCCAAGTGTTCATTATAGCTTTTACATAAATCTATAAAATTTGTAGATTCTTTGCTATGTATTATATAGATATTTTCCCTGTTTTGGATTATTCGCTCTCAAAATTTTCTCCTTAAACTATAAAATGCCCACATATAAAAAAAAAAGGGAAAACTGATTTACAGCTGTAAAGTAGAAATAGTTTTTTAACATAATTTGTAGAAAAGATGAAGTCTGAAAATCCATGAATTGTCTTGTCCCACATTCTCTCAATGTTACGTTGAGATTTGGGGGACTAAATTGAACTTACAATTATCACACTCCAAACTTCAAAGTATGGCTCCCTCTATTTGGGAGCATCTCAAAAATCATGACAAAATTATTGATTTTGTCTATGTCAAAAGATAGGCGAGTCCTCCTCATCAAGGTGTTGGCCATGAGCATTTTACATCCCTGTAGGTACTATATTTAGCAACAGGAGCTATGTCGATATGCCCTCTGCTCTACGTTCTTTTCTCTTCAAGCAAGGTAGGCATTGTAGTTATCAAATTTTTTAAGTGAGCTAATTGTGTTCACTGTAGCCATTAAGTGTGATGTAATTGGTGAAATTATCAATAGATAGAAGTTTTCTTACTTCTGAAAGTCATCTTAGAAATTGCATCATTGTGTTCCAAGTGGGGATTATTGTAATAGGAGACCCCAATTTTTTTAATTTTTTTTATTTCTAACTGTTGTTTGAAGGTTTTTTGAGTTTGCTTGTTTGTTTGTTTCAAGTGCCAAATCAATGTTTTGCACACATAGAAAGTTCATAACATGAAATACATGAATTAACATAAAGAAATGCTTGCATAGGTGAAATTTCAGTCTTCTATACATGAATTAATAGAAGAGATAGCAGAGAATTATAGACTTAATCAATAGCTTTCAGACTCAGAAAACACATAAAAATTAGACCTTTTTCTTGAAGTTTATAACAGCAGTAAAGTGCTTCCAGCTTGCAATGAAATTCAAAAATAGATTACCTACGTCTCCTGATACTTTCAGTGCTCAAGACAACATAATTAGACCATAACAAAGGCAATGACAATCTTCACATTCCCCACACTGAAATCTGGAAATACCCTTCAAATCTAGGCGGCTAGCTGAACTGGACGACTTGCTCTATAAAATCCATGAATGCTCAGAAAATTAATGCAATCACATGCTTAGAGGCACCTAGCTGAGGAGTACCATTAGCCTAATTCCCTACAAATGGATAATTTGCTACTTCAAACATACCGTTCAAGAAATGCCCATTCCCATATCTGTTCATTTTGGCACAGGCAAGGAGGATGCAGGGGAAGGTTGCAGAGTCTAGCTGTCCACCTGCCAATTGCATTTTCTTGAAAGTTTGTGAAGCCTTTTTAACAAATCCTTTTTTGTGTACACCTGGTAATGATGGCACTCCATGAGATCACATTATTTTGAGGTAATTTTTCAAAATAGTTTATGTTGTTTCCGTAATGCTTTGGTGGATGTCCATACCCCGTTCAAAAGCTCCCATTTTGACACAGTCAAAGAGGATGCTGGCGAAGGTTGCAGAGTGTGGCTGTACACCTGCCAATTGTATTTTCTTGAAAGTTTTTGAAGCCTTTTCAACAAATCCCTTTTCTATATACCCTAAAATTTTAAGAATAAATAGAAGATTAATTTCAATCCAGACAAAGGTTAAGCATCTGAATTAGTACATTAATCTACAACTTATATAGAAGATTAATTGATAAAATACTTATTTATTATTCCTTTTTAATATAGAGTGCATAACAATTTTATAGAAAATCAGCATAGAAGTTGAAATTGATAACCATTGATCAATTTTAGATAGACAAGCTCCATGTAATATATACTAATTTATAAATTGAATGATGTTTGGGATTTGTGGATTTCATTGTTCAGATATTGCAGTAGATCATATTATGAGAAAGAATCAGTTGAGAGTATTAATAATGCGGCTGTAAAACAAAGATTTATGTATATCTGTTATATTTATACCTGTTCAAATAGAACAGAAGAAAAAAAATAGAGAAACGTGCTCTTTTCTTTCCCTCTATTTCATCTAAATAGATGTATCCGTAATATATAGGTTTTCTATTAGAACAATAAGAAAAGAAATCATAGGCAAAGGTTTACAAACTAAATTGAAAAAGCAAAGGTGAAAGAAAAATAATATTTCAAAAATATATATATATATATATATTTATATGATTCCATGAGCGGGGGTGAGGCCCATCCCATGACATTGCCCCATCTCCCGGTTCACTCAGTAACTTCCTTAACAATTCTGCAGTCTCAAGCCATTTGATCTTTACAGCTCGGAACTGCCTCAAAAAAAATTGGAAAAAGAACTGTAAGGATTGACATATGCGCAGCTACACAAAAGAACGTACAATATAATATATTTGCTAATAAGTTAAAATATATATATATAAATCATAAAACCAATCCTGGCGTATAGAAGCATATTGTTGAAGATGCAAGCTGTGAGAATATCACAGCCTTTGTAACTTGTAATAATAAAAGATCAAAGAATTCAAAACTATAAGTTGTAGGCTTAAAAATCTGACAGTGAGCCAAATAGAGAGCAGGAAAGTCCTAGATCGAGCCAAGCAGATGCACGGGACAACCATTCTTCTATATTTCCATTCAAGAAAAGCAGACACGGGAGAACCGTTTACAAATAATAAATTATTTACAAGAATACATAACAACTTTAAACTAAATTCTTATCTACAAATCTGATGATCATTAAATCCTGAATGAACAAATAGTTTAATGAGCAGAGAAAAACACGATACAAATATCCACGCATAGGAATCAAACAAACAACGGAACATCTCACAAGTTTTCTAATGCAAGCGATACCAGGTACAATTGTTCTAAACAAATATAAAATTATTTCTTCAGGAAATTATTTAGCGTGAATTTTATTAATCCGCTGAAAAATGCAACACCAGACAATGGCTCGGCCTTTTGAAAATCTAAATCGAAGAGATCAGAACTTGAGTCACTGAATTCATCAAATGAAGACCACTCTCTTCTTTTCTCACATAAATCATTGTACTCATAGAGGAGGGGCACGACCCATTACAAGGTATTGCGGCCCCCTCTCTTGCTAGATAATGATAATCACAATGAAAAGTTTATTAGCAATCCCAATCTTTGTTAAGCACAGAAAGAAAAAATTTGTTGGTTGAAATGTCGATGAGTCAAAATTATGCATTCTCTTTCCTAGTAATAGGGAAATCTACTTTCAGTTCGGTGTATTCTAACTGTGAGAAAGCAAACATACATAAAAGCTAATGTCTTCAATCGTATATCTGTTCTACTCTTCTTTTATCATTCTTTTTTATTTTATCCAAAGTTGTTGGTTGAAATGTCGATGAGTCAAAATTTACAGAACATGAGAAAGAAAGAAGATGGGCCTCACACAACATCAGCAAGTGAAAACAAATTCTCAAAGCATTAAATCAGTTCAAATATTTAAAAAGCAGAACACAATGAGAAAGTGAATACAAATTAAAACCCAGAAAATGAGAAAATGCATAGACTGCTACAGAGGCCGCGTAGATTCCATAACTTTGTCAAAAAAAAATTATTTCCACCTCTGAAAGCGCTTTATTTTAGATGCTAGAATGTGCTAAATTCAAAACACTAACAACAATCAAGAAACCGGAAAATTAAATCGGCAAGAAGGGAAAAATAATTAACCTTGGTGGCAAGCTGCTTCCTGGGAGCCTTCCCTCCTGTGGACTTAAGCGCAGTTTGTTTCATATGAGCCTTCCTCTCTTCACACACAAACACAGAGATTTGCAATTACCCAAATACTAACCCATTATAACAGCCAAAATGCCTTTTGAGATTCGTGTGTTAGTTTGATGAGAAGTTAAGGCATGAGAAAAAGTCTTAGCAATATACCAGAAAAAGGTGCAGCTTTAGAAAGAGGGTATGTGGCATAAGAAACAGCTAGAGAAAATAAAAGGGAGGTATTATGGGAGTATCGAATAGAGCCCATGCTTAGCAAATCGAGTGTACTAGGCAAAAACCCGCGTGCCTCTAACATATGAAAAACCAATAAACCCTAATTGTTTTAACCAAAAAATCCATTAAACCTTAATTCTTTGAACCAATAACGTACCTGAAGATTCTACAGGTTGCATTTGACTCACTTTAATTTAACAAAATAACTCATTCATTAGGGCTCATTCACAGATAGACTACGTCTATTTATTTTCCTGACTGTAACAAGGATTATCCTATTGAAATTTATCTGCGGTGATAGTAAAATTCGTGCCCATATGAGCCATAAAATACTCGCAGTGCTGGTACCACCCCTTTTCATGCAAATCGGAATTTCTATGGTTACTGTTTCTCACCGCCTAAGTTATACATTCAAAGACTTAAAGGCAGAAGGCGGCTGCAACGCATAGGCTACACCTACTCCCATGCACAGTAGATGTGCGAATAAGATAGAAGGAAAAATGACAAAAGTAATGAACGATCGAGATCCATTTGAAATGGTCTTGCATACTTTTTTAATCCGTCGATTGAAAAAATGGATTGGCAAACTTCATTGAGGGAACGCCTTCGGCGTAAAAATATTTACATTAATACTAAAGTGGATTATCACATACCATAATGCTCAATGGCATTCGATGTATAACCTCACATCAATGTTGGTCGAAATATTACTAATAAACTTTATAAGTGATCTAATATAAAAAAGCATGTCTCTATGATGGTAATAATATTATTAGAGATTAGTTAGAAAGTGATATTCATATAAAGTTAATGGTAGTACCATCATAATATCTATATTAATGTCAAAATAAGTAATGATAATTTTAGGGCATAAGCTAATTCCTAGACAAAAAGCACCTATGTATGTAACATGATATTGTACCCCCCATTCCACATAGTGGAAAAAATGGTCCCGACAGAAAAGGTGGTCGGATGGACAAATAGCACTGACAGAAAGACTTGACAGTCAGACATTAACTCCGTCCTGTTGTTGCATATCCCGTCAGCGGGAAAATGTGTCAACACCAACGGGTTTTTTTAAATCATATTTCAGGATGGACAAAAACCCAAAAAAATGTGGCATTCAAAACCATTATTTGCAAATATCAAAAAGCCCAGATGAGGTCCCATTTTCTACGACGAAATTTTGGTGGAGAGCAACAGGAAGGAGTTGCAAGCATTCAAAGCTAGCAGGTATGTATATCTGCTTGAAGTATTTACCATTTTTCCATTCTACCTAGGAACTCTGAAGAAACAAACGACTATTTGTTTATGTGATTTTTTGTTGAGGTTTTTTAATTTTTGTTTCCTCCCGTCTGTTGGTTTTGAAATTTTATGCTTGCCGAATGAAATAGATGACAACCCATTGTGGAAATATGAGTGAAATAATTGAATAACGTTTACAGAAACTAGAAACCATACGAAATATATTACGAGGTTGGAAAATGCAACGTGGGTTCTACAATGAAATGGTATATTGTGAAAACCACATAAAGCCCATAACGTTGCCATTGTTGACATTCTTATTTTGAATGTTGCAAGGTTTTCATTGGGAAAAGGGGTATTTATTTGAAATGAAAGGTTGTTAATGTTTTTTTGTGTCGAGGTTTTTCTTAATTTTTGTTTCCTTTCCTCCCGTATGTTGGTTTTCGAATTTTTCCATTTTCGAATGAAATAAATGACAACCCATTGTGGAAATATGAGTGAAATTACTGAATAACATTTATAGAAAGCATAAACCATGCAGAATATATTATGAGGTTTGAAAACACAATGTGGGTTCTGCAATGAAATGATATATTTTGAAAACCACATAAAACCCAGAATGTCGCCATTGTTCACATTCTTATTCGAAATGAACAAAAAAGTGCAAAACGTGGCATTTGAAATCATAATTTTCAAATAGAAAAAAAGCCCAGACGAGATCCCATTTTTGCCGCCATTTTATACACTTTCGTTTTGGAAAACACACCGTCTCCTAAAACTCTAACTGTTCTAAAACCCTTTAGAAGTAACAACCCAATTGGTTACTCACCCTTGACCTCAATTTGGTATGTTTTGTGATTGTATGGAGAACCTTTTGTGATTTAGATAGTAAGAATGTAATGAAATTGGAAAACAGTAGGTATTATGAAACCTGCAAGGCACATTGTTGTTATAGATTATTTGCAGTGTTGGAAAACACACTGTCCCATTTCAATTAACTCCTACCTACCTTTCCTGGACATTTGGTCTTGTCTGTCGGTATAGTCCACTTTGGTATAGTCTAAATGTCATTTCACTTTCTTCATATAATTGGAACAAAACGCCCCGACAGAAAAGAAGGTCGGATGGACAAATTGCACCGATGGAAAGACTTGATGGGACGATGTTAACTCCGACCTATCATAGTTTGTCCCGTCACCGAGAAAATGTGTTGGTGCCAGTGGGTTTTCAAAATCATATTTTGGACTGGACAAAAACCAAAAAAAATGTGGCATTCGAAACCATTATTTACAAATAGCGAAACAAGGTGCCAAGAATGTAATGAAATTGGAAAATAGTAGGTATTATGAAACCTGCAAGGCACAATGTTGTTATAGATTGTTTGCAGTGTTGGAAAACACACTGTCCTATTTTAGTTAGTTTGATATGAAGAGTTTTATTTCGTTATGCTCCAAGAATGTAATGAATTCCACATTCAAATTTTTGAACAACTCTTTGCTACAGTCCAAATGTCATTTCGCTTTCTTTATCTAATTGGAACAAATAAATTGCTCGCAATATTTGTAGAGTTGGAAAACATACTATCTCCTCTCAGTTGGCAGGAAAATCGATTTGATGACACTGTTAACTCCTACCTACCATTTCATAGATATTTTACCATCTTTCAGTTTAGTCAGTTTGATCCCCCATCTGGTAGGCCCCGCACTATGACGTCTCATCATGTTATGCATATTTTTCATGCATTTTTGTATGTACATAGGTGCTTTTTGTCTAGGAGTTAGTTGGCTCATATGCTCCAAGAATGTAATGAAGTCCACTTTCAAATTTTTGAACAACTCTTTGCTACAGTCCAAATATCATTTCACTTTCTTTATCTGATTGAAACAAATAAATTGCTCACAATATTTGTAGAGTTGGAAAACAAACTGTCTCCTCTCAATTGGCAGGAAAACTGACCTGATGGCACCGTTAACTCCTACCTACCATTTCTTGGATGTTTGGTACCGTATGTCGGTTTAGTCACTTTGATCCCTCATCTGGCGAGCACCACACTACGACATCTCGTCATGTTATGTATGTTTTTCATGCATTTTTATATGTACATAGGTGCTTTTTGTCTAGGAGCACTACAACAAATCCCTGTGATTTGCTCCATTTTTTGCTTCCACCCACTATTTTAATGTATTTTTTGCCATTTTTTTTAAAACATCGGTGCTATTTATTGGGATGGCGCTATTTTTGGCATTTATTTGCACCGATAAGGACAAGTCGATGCTAATTTAGGTGCTAATTTGGGCCGAAATTAGAGTCGCCTTTAGCACGAATATTGGCTTTGAGTGTGGCATCACCGTTAGCATCACCTTTGGCTCCGAGTTTAGCACCACTTTTAGCTCCAACTTTAGCTTCAAGTTTAGCTTCGGGTTTAGCACTGGTTTAGACACCCCTATGTCAAAGAGACTTATTTATATGTCTCATCGACGATGTAAAATAGTGAAATGTCAACAAGATACAGGCATATCAAGGAGAGAATCACTTACGTCACATTGACAAGGTATATCTACAAGTGCTCAGCGAAACACAACTCTTGGATATAACAAAGTAATGTCGATGAGACATTGAGATATCAGTAAGACAAATAAGATTGTCTCATCGACACTCTTCAAGTAATGATCAAAAGCATACACTGTTATACCGCCGGGAAGGTGAGAAACATATGCGGTAGAGTGGTATACACCACAACCCTGCAACAAGAAGCCTTGAGCAAGGCGATAGTGCAGTAAACAACTGAAGGGAAGGGAAAAACACCGCCATATTGTAACGGGTATCATAAGAGACGATGGTAGTACGGTAATCATGACATCATTACAATTTATAGCACTAAATGTAGAAAATCAAGTTAGTCACAATCATTTGAATAAATCATTTAAGGAATCAAGAATATAGTCTGCCAAAATACTCTAAAACTCTAATAAACATACTCTAAAAATTTCGTCGAAATCTTATTTTCAGGCATAGCCCACCAGAATGGAGTTTTCATTTTAATAAACATACAATAAAACCTTTGTTGAAACCTTATTTGCAGGCATAGCCCACCAAAATGGAGAAGTGTTTTAGTAAAGAATGATAGAGAATGGTAAGGAGATGTGTGTGATAGGAGGCATATGATTCATTGATGTTTATCTCATTCCTACTATGATCAACAAGGGTTACAATGTTCAATGTACTATTTGTAATCTAGGTATTTAATTGACATATGTTTGCATAATCTCAAATTCGTTCAAATGCTTTTCAAGTATCAATGTATCCTATATAGGGTTTAGAATGACTTCTTTTAATTTAAAAAATAAATCAGATGCTTTTGAAGTATCAATGTGTCCTATATGGGTTCATAATAATTTATTTTAATTTTAAAAAATAAATAAATGATGTATTTTCCTGTGATTAGATAATGTGGAGATCTCCTCAATCTGCCCTAGCACACTCTCCTCTTTCACACTATGCTCATTACTCCAGCTACTAGGGTTTTACATTTGACATCTTTAATATCTTCATGATAGTGGATTTTAAATAGATCTCAGTCTTTGCTTTAATATTATCATGGTAACCCTTGAGTTCCATAATCCACCTTCAATCTCTTCTAAGAACGTTGTCTTAATCTAGACTACATAGTATGCATATAAAGCAAGTCCTTCATACTTGCCATTGTTCCAAACCACCACTCACCGCCTTGCTTAAAATGTTGTCTCCATAAGCACAATAACATGTTTTAAAATCATGGTTGCCAGTGATTGAACATTAAGGTCACTACTTTCATCAAGATACAATGAGATTTTTGTCTTCAAACTTAAGGAATTATGTAGGATAACATTGTGAATTGTTTGTTGTGTACAATTTAATTTTCTTGCACATTTTCTGCTTTGCTAACTGCCTTTAAGATTGGATATTGCACCATCAGCTGCAATCTCAGACAACTCACTCACTATCACTTGAATATTCCTTTCATGAGCATCCTTGTATAAAAACAAACTATTCCCTATAGATTGCCTACTTACTTACTAATATAGGGGACTCATTGTTTCATGGTATTTTGAGTTTTATTTAGAAGGGGTTAATATGTGGCATTTTTATGTGCAAGAAGAATAGATTGTGATGCAATATTTGTGTATGGACGGTTCAGGAAAAATTGGATTGCTATCAGTGTCATAACTAGGTTGGATTGTACCTTGAGCCGGTGTGAAACACTTTCAGGTGTTTTCGCTCCGAAGCAGAACTTGTGTATAGGAATTTCCAAATATCCGACAGAGGAAGCTCCTACATTCTAAAGATAAAATCATAAATCTGCTTATCCAATTTCTGATCCAACCTTACATCTTTAATATCTGATAGAGAAAGTTTGTACATTCTAAAGATAAATTTATAAATTTGCTTATCTAGCTTCTGATCTAATTTGAGGCTGTGAATATCGAACAGAGAAATTTCCTATATTCTAAAGATAAAATCATAAATTTTATTGGTCCAATTTGATATCAAATTTCAAGTCATGAAGCTTCGATATAGAAAGTTCCTACAATCTAAAGATAAAATCATAAACCTATTTGGTCCAATTGTAAGGATTTGTCTTTTTAATTATACTTTCTGACATTTGTCTTGATACAAATTATTACTTTAGAATTATGGTATTTCTTTTCTTCTAATGTTTTCAACCCTCATTTCAGGGAAGATCTCTAAAGATGGTTCCTTTAGATGGAGACTACACTTTTCCACTATAGGTTCCATCTAGAAACACCAGAAGCACGGGTACTATCATACTCAGGTACAACATAGTTTGATGTTACCTTGTTCTCCTTGATACAAAATTTTGTCCTTCAATCCCTCTTAAGCAACGTTAACTATTATGGACATCATCATTGTACCTTTCATGCATTCGAATTATTTTATTATGTGGAAACATGATGTCTCTATCTTTGCAATTGATGAGTATTGTGTAAGCTTTTAATCTACATGATTGCCCCTCATGTTAAATTCTTGTAACTGTTATGATGCTTGGGGCTGCTTAATTTTAACCAAACTATTAATGAAAACTATCTTGGAATCCTTGATTATCAGTTTTGTCAGAATCATGGCTATGTTGATAGTGGAATGTTCTTATTAATAAGGATAAATCTTTATCAATAAGGAGATTACCTCTTACCAACATACTCCACTATCCTTGCAAAGATTGGTATTTAATGCTTCATGGATGGTTTAATTGTGATTATCCTTCTCAAATGAAACAATAGGGTAGCAAGCTGGGCTCAGCCCTTGTGGGAGCCACATTTCACACCACATGTTGTAACCAAATAAAATAAACAACAACACAATTTTATCTATACCTGCACAATGAGAAAACATGTTATATAAAACCGAGCATATGATAGATATGTTTGATAACTTTCTTGTTTTCCTAGACATCTATGGTATGCAAGTTATTTGAATGCACATGATGATAAAATTATATGTTTATAGATGTATGCACATATTTTGACTGGTGATCCTTCATTGCTCTAAAAACACTCTTCTCACTCAAATATAGGGAACCTAGGAGCAGCAAGGAAGACATCAACTTGGAGGCTTAGACAAGCGGGAAGATTGAAGATGATGCAAAACAAAGCAACTGAGATTCGTCATTGAGGCAATGATGGGTCCCCTTTCTCTTTATGTGCATTTTTCTCTTTTGTATCTATAAATGTATAGTTTTTTTATTATATGCATTCAAATAGTTAGTTCCACGACTTGTGTGGAACAACATACAATTACATTATCAATAAAGACTACATTTTTGAAAGGATTGTGCAATATTTCCTATATTA
Source organism: Sequoiadendron giganteum (assembly GCA_007115665.2). Taxonomy (NCBI): domain Eukaryota; kingdom Viridiplantae; phylum Streptophyta; class Pinopsida; order Cupressales; family Cupressaceae; genus Sequoiadendron; species Sequoiadendron giganteum. The sequence continues at coordinate 439,527,032 of CM021102.1, read as the reverse complement.
TATGCATCTACATAAGTGCAATCTAGTAATAAAATATTTTGATTTTGTTTATGCACATGAATGTAATGTAGTAGAAATAAAAATGTACCTTACTCTTCATTTGAAAATCACAAAAGCTCTACCTGATTGAGCTATTAACTTTTGTGTCTTCACGAACATATGTTGATACAAAATGAATGGAAGAAACATCCAAGTAATCCTAATTTTTTCTGCCAACAATTCATACCAAAATTGAATAATTTAAGGATATTGCAATAGGTAATTTGTATCGAAACAAATAATATTACTAAATCATTTCAAAGTTTAGGCCATAAGAATCTTCCTTTTCTTAAAAATGGATTGTGTTGTAGCCAAAATTCCATCCTAATTATTTTTGCATACTTCCATTTTCACTCATCTCTTACATCCACCATATGCATAGAATTCTTATCATAATAACTTAAATTTAATAAAATCCCTCACATGAGCTTCCAAATAAAACCCTTGATCACAACATCAAAGTGTATTCCTCCTTTGAAATACTCCTATGATTTCTCATAGCATATCGCCAAGACAACACCATGTCGATGAGAGTCCCTCCAAAGTCTCCCTAACATTAGCACAAAGCACAGATCAAAAATGTAGATGAGACACCCCTATGTCGAAGAGACTTATTTATATGTCTCATCGATGATGTAAAACAATGAAATGTCAACAAGATATGGGCATATCGAGGAGAGAATCACATATGTCACATCGACAAGGTATATCTACAAGTGCTCAACGAAACACAACTCTTGGATATAATGAAGTAATTGTCAATGAGACAGTGGCATATTAGAAAGAGACATTAACTTGTCTCATCAACACCAGCAACCAACATCAGAGGAACATAAGATCTAATGTCAAAGAGACATTGAGATATCGGTAAGAGAAATTAGATTGTCACATCGACACTCTTCAAGTAATGATCAAAATCATACACTTCTATACCGTCAGGAAGGTGAGCAACATATGTGATAGAGTGGTATACACCACAACCCCATAGCAAGAATCCTTGAGCAAGGCAGTAGTGTGGTAAATAGTAGAAAGGAAGGGAAAAACATCACGATATTGGTATATCGAAAAAACAACAAACATTTTAATTAAAAGTCTCTTCGACAGTTATGAAATGATGATTAGTTTGATTGATGTGACTAACGAAAATATCGATGAGACTACCACTATTAATGAAGAACTTGATCATAAAGGTGGCACGATGAAGTGTCCTGAAATTTGATAAATATGGCCTCAAAGAAGTTGAAATCACTGTGAATTGTAATTGAAGGATTTGGATAACCAAGTTGGACGGTGGTAGGCAGCTGGAAATTTGCAAAATTTATCCAAGTAAGTGGTCTAGACTCAGCTCAAAGTATTTTCTCATTAAGTAGATGAAAGCATTACATGAGTAGGGTTGAGATGGAAAAAACCCCAGGAAAACAGAAAGCAAAAAGATAGAAAATTGAAGCTAGGCAATTGAATCAAGACTTAATCAATCAGTGTCTTGGGTCTAGGCCAAAATCTAGAAGAATAGAACAACTTAACCCATCGTGTGTGACATTAGAAGATAAACATAAAAAATCTAGGAGATGTATGGACTCTGTGTAGGGGTTATGACCTCTTTATTTATCATTATAGGAAGAAATTTCGGCATAGCCCAGTGTCAAACCCGTGGAATTTGAATTTGGGTAAACTTGTAGTACCCAACATCTTTGTGAACGTAGAGTTAATAAAGGTGTTGGAAAAGAATTACAATCTGAAGATGAGATAAATTCATTTTCCTGATGGGTCACAGTTCATGGTCATAAAGCCAGATTATATTTCCATGATTTTTTAATTAGACACTTCCTTGAAAACAAAATCATGAATCAGAGACTTTTTGGAGGAATACCACACCATGGAAACAAGTTACAAGAGGTGTAAATTGCCTCTACATAGGGTTAAAGGTGTGGGTAACCAAACTATGAGGTTCTCTAGTGAAGATAAGCCCCCATTCTCTGTGGCTTTGTTTGAAGAATACTTTCAATACACTTATTACTCAGCTAGTCAAGTACTGGGAATTGATGTTCCTGAGAACATGACAATTTCTCCCATGGTTTTAGCCACAGACATCCAAAGCCATAATTCTCGACCCTATGATTATGCAGAGTATTTATCAGAGGTCGTCAATAATGCCCTCAATATCATCAAGAATGGCAGTGAAGCCATTAATTTCAAGCACTATTCTCTTTTCATGCACATGATATCATACGAAGGGTGGGTGATGGGGATATGGGGTGAGGAATTAAGAATAAAAGACTTAGATAATGATGGAAATTCAAGGCCTATACAAATGTGGACATTTGTGTGGGACAACAAGTGTGGGACAACAAGTGTGGGAGGTCCCACTACCTATATTTTGAGGAATATTTTGTCAAACCACTATACAAGATGCTAGGCCACAAATGTGACTACAACCTCTCCCCAGAGATCTTAAGTTTTCTCTGACCAAAAGATATGGGTCATGAAGCAGGGATGAATCACAATTGGGGGGGTTGGTACATGTTTAGGGATTGTACTATTATCAGGGTTTATGGTTTTGAAGTTGCACATTATTTGCTGCCTAAGACTGTTCCAGATAGATTTTCTTATTTAGAGATCATAAGGCAATTGTCATTTTCAGCTTTCATGCATTTAAAGAGCTATGGGAGGCAGACTTTCATGCCTTCCACTTTATGCTTTGGTGATTTCACTATTATCTCTGATTCAGGCTATGACTTGGTTAGTGGTAAACTAGATTATTATGGCTTGCTGGTTGGCAACAAAAGGGAAAAGTTTGATCCTAAACACTTCATTTGTGATGCCAAATTTTTTTAGAAATTGAAAGGGTATGAGCATAGTTTCCTTTTAGAAGATGTCATCATAAATTGTGAAGAAAAACAAAACATGTTGAGAATGAATGCCTACAGTAGGGTTATGATGGTTGAGGCTTGGAAGGTGAATAATAACCCAAGCTACGTAGGGGCTTTCCCTGAGGTACAAGATCCCACAGAAAGAATTGAACAGTTAATCCTCCATGAAGAAGAACTGATAAGAGATGTGCCACTTGTGGCATTTAAAATAGGAAGGGGCATCGGCCCTAGGAGGCGAGTATAAAATATCACACCACTAGATCACTTATCACCTCAGCCTACTCCTGAAGTGAGCTTTTCAGTCAGTTCCCCATCCATGGAAGAAGATAACACTGAGGAGGAAGAAGAAGTCTCATAATTTAATGCTCCTATTATACCCCAATGTGAGATGCCATTGGAAAGAAATGTGATCACTTTTGAAGCCTCTAATGAGCTATCAGATGATGTGAGGCATCGTGCAAGTTAGGAATTTGTTGTAGATGATAATTTTGTGTAGACCCCTGAATTTAAGTCCTTTATATATGAGTATAAAGGAAGACTAATAAGAGAAAGGTTAAAGGACATTGACCCTGAGAAAGAGGCTTATTCCTTGAAAGAGTTGCAACATGAAGTTGATAGGGAAATTAGAAACATGGTTGTTGAGAGAGGAAGAACATTATTGCAAGAAGCTAGAGTTATGCTCCTTCTTGGGTGGGATATTAGTTCAACCATTGTGTTTGACATCTTTTTGAAGAGAAAGAATAAAAATTTGCAAATAACAAATGAAGCAGGTGACAGGGTCTATACAGGGTCAGGGTACAATCATGATAATACCACTTTGCAAATTTGGGCTCTTTACCCCCAGACAAGAAGCCTTCTCTCATTGACCATGATCATATTTTTGGACATCTCCTAGTGCAAAGAGTAGGGGAGACAGATCTCTTGGAGACTATTGACTTGAATGTGAATGTAGCCAAATTCACCAAAGCCCAGATCCAAAAGCTAGTAAGAGATAACAAATGGTTGATAGAGGAAAATGATAGGTTGAAACAAGAATTAACCAACTACAAAGATAGGTTGTCTGCTTCTCCAAGGCTTTACTCTCCTTTAATTAAACATGAAAGAAAAGTGTTAGAGGTCATGTCTAAGACTACTCAATGGAAGCATAAATTTGAAAAGGCTCAAAAGGAACAGGAATAACTAAAAATAAAATTGAAGGCTACTACTTTTGAAGTAGCATCAAGGATAATTTGTATGAAATTAAAAGATATGTGCCAACATGCAGATGGTGTATGGCGTGGTCATAGTGGAAAATACAAGGCCCTTGTGGAGCATGAAAGACTGCTTGATAGGATGAAGGAAATGGAATCCCATATCAAGGAAAAATATGGAGATAATAATTCTTTGCTCCAAGAATGTCAGAGCCTCATGAATACACATGAAAACTTCCAGAATATCTTGACACAAGAATTGAGTGACTTCAGCTAGCCACTATGTATGGCCATGCCATGACCTTATACATCTGTAAGATATCTCTTCTCTTTACATACAGGGAATTCTACCCTGTTTTATATTCATCTCTGTATAAAATGCAATCATTTTTACATGAATTAATTTTCTTATATTCAATCCCCAACTCAACCAATAATAGACGCGCCTCTCTACAAGTTGATGGCAACACATTCTCTTTAGGGAATATTTTAGTTTAAAGTGCCCTATAAGATTGTCAGAATTAAATCAATTGAATGTTTGCTTATGATGAACATGTTTGATATGTCAATCTATACTAGGACTATTTATATACAATATATGGTTTTAAAATCCCCTTAAAGAAATATAAACGAAGCTGATGAATGTTTATGAATTATGTACACCAATTGACAGTGCAAAGTAAGAAATAGATTTCAACTCACTTCAGTATGGTAGTGAATCCTTTGTCTGACCAACCAAATAGTGACTTGATTTCTAATAATATTAATGTGCATGCCAGTTTTGAGGTTCTACTTGCACTTGATTTGAACATGGGTGTCTTTACTGCTTGCTTGATGGAGTCTTTGATGTTGTTATCACCAACATTACATTGGTGGTAATTACCCCTACTATCATCATTACTTTCAACCATATCATCATTATGGTCATCATTGTTTCCATCCCCAAAGAAACCTGTAAGCATTTCATTCAATCCTTCTTCATACACTACATTTTCACTATCATGATCATCATCATTAAGACTAGGTGGCATGTCATCAGTGTATGCGACTCTCATCAACTCTTCAAATTTCTCAGGTGGTAGTGTTCTCTTCAATCTTTCTCTTTTCACCCTAGTATGGTTTAAAGGATGGTTTGGATCATCTCGTCCAAATCTTAATAACCCAGTTGGATCTTGGGTATTAGTATGTGTTTCAACAAAATATTCTACCTATCAAAAACCACAAGCATTATTTAATGTTTGGCAACAATTGGATAAATCATAAATGTATCAATTTCAAATAAATATAAGCAAATATGGCTTAAAAAATATAAATATAAATTGTATGAACATATATACATCAATTGAATAATGAAACATTATTTTATAGACTACCCTTTTTATACAATAATTTAAATAAAACACAATTTTGACAACATAGTTTATAAAACATCAATCCATACTCATTTATTATTCTTTGGTTTTAATCAACTGTATGAGACATACTATTGACTGGAATCTCATCATATATGTAATATATTTGTACAATCGCTCATTTGAATTTTTTCTTTCCACGACATACAAAACATCCAAAAATAATAATTTTCTCAAAGTATTCATCCCATGTACTATAGTTCTGACCTACATCTTCTTCAGTGCAATCATTTGTTTTTTCTATAGTATCCATTGTCATATCCTCTTCCACTCACGTTCATCTACTTGATTTAACAGTTTTAGGTCCACGTCCATGTACATGTCTTCTTCTTTTGCTAGTTGAACGCTCAGGCTCTGCATTTGCTCCAATCTCCATTTAAAATAATCAACAACATGCATTAATTTATGTCAAGATTGGATAATACATTATAAATTTCAATAATACTGTGAAAAAAGATGGATGTATCATAAAATGCCATCAACTCATTTTTTCCTAAGTTAAGTCAAAATTTGAGTACCTGATGTCCTACTTCATCTGTTGTGTCCTCATTTGATATGACACAATTTGTTGACATGGCCTCGTCTCACCCCTATAATACACAACATAGTAAATAATGTTTAGTACAACAATTATATCATTTCAACGAGTATGCTATACAACACAAAACCTCACTTTAGTCATATATTTGACATATTGATATCTCCTCTATGTTGTAGCATTTGTGAATTCATAAACACCTTCCTCCTTTGGTTGAGGTTGCTTTCTCTTCTTACCTCTATTATATCTGTAGATTTCGTTGTCTCATCTATTTCCACCCACTTTCATCTTAGCGATTTAGTATTTCTAAGACGTCCACATCCTCTCTCCGTGGTCTCCTTTGTGAATAAAAATGTTGCCATAGAAGCTTTCACCGCACTATTGCCAAGAAGGAAGAAACAACTTGCAGGACTGCAGTAAAACCCACTCTACTGCACTAAGCTTATGAAGGAGTCACGGGATAGTGGTGGTCACCGCACTACTGCATGCCTTTGGTAGAAGACTTGCGGGAGTCACCGCAATACCGCTAGGAACAAAAGGAAGAATCGTGTGTTGCCACAAAATCTTTCATCACACTACCGCTGAGAAGGATGAAGCACCTTGAGGGACCGCAGTAAAAATCACTCTACCATACCAAGCTGATGAAGGAGCCATGGGACAACGGTGGTCACAAAAACAAGGCAGGAGTTGGGATTATTTCCAACACTCTGGATCCTATCATACACAACAATGAAAATAGTCACTATACAACAATGATAGGCACTCAATTAGGTGCCCTTGGTGTCATCTTAGGCACCCCAAATAGATTACATTAACAACCAAAATTCAGCACTAAAGTTGGCATTAACTAACACTGACTACTGAATAAAATAAAAAATTTAAAAGTTTCCCATGTGAAGGAATAAATCAAACGACAAAAAAGGGAAAAACGTCACGCAAAGGAAGAGAGCAAGGCGCTACCAATAACTGATGAGAAATTAAATTTAGTTTGCAACACCATAAGTAAGGTTACAATTTTTTTCTTAGTTGAATTCATGATTGTTTACCGCTCTTTTTATTGCATTTGAATTCATGATTGTTTACTGGTTTGTGGCCTAACCTATCTAGGCAACCTATAAATTGTCCCATCATTATAAATTGTAAAACCTTTGAGAAACCAACAAAATTTTTTACCCTACCCATTTGAGCTTTGGCTCAAAATATTATATCATGAAGCCAGGATGCCTCCGTATTCTTTCCCTAACCTGGGTATCAAGGAAATAGTGAACTTCTTGGAAAATCTGGGAATTAGGTCGGTCACTGTTGAGCAACTGCTAAAAATAAATGCAAAAACTACTCAGTTTTTCCCAATCGCACCATAGTCACTGATGCCATGAAAAATTCGTGTAATATTGCATTATGAAATATTTTTCATGATAAGGTTATCAACACTAAGAAAACCCAGTGAACATATTTTCCCTAGGTTAACAACACTAAGCAAACCCAGTGAACATATTTTCCCACAAAACAAAACTTTCACACCACAAATTGGACGAAAACTTTCATACCTGATAGTGTGTACTTTATTTTCCTCCATAGACTGGATGAAAATAATTTTCCCTAGGTCACCTCAATATGTCAAGCAATAGAAGGAAGCAAGCATTGTCAGCAGACTCTGGCCACAATGAGGTAATTCATTGTCAATTTATAGATTTGTAAATGTTTCCATTGTTTCTTTGAATTTTTCTTTTTCCTTTTTTATTTCTAAATTTAAAAAAAGAAATATAATTTAAATATATATATATATATATAGGGACATGAGACTAACAAAGATAAAGAGGAAATGTAGGTTTTAGTTTTTATTTCTAAATTTAAAAGAAGAATTATAATTTAAATATATATATAGGGACATGAGACTAACAAAGATAAAGAGGAATTGGCATCTATATTGGGGGTAGAGGAAGTAAAAAATTGGTTAATGTGGACTAGACAACACTGGCCAGATACATAGAAAAACAATCTGGTAATGCCCCTCAAACATTGCAACCAAATCAATTGTGTGAAAGGGAATAAATTGATTCCCCAAACAGTCCTGGATCAAGCAAAATATCTAGGAGGAAATCAGTGACAGTAAACTCTAAGAATGTGGAATAGGGAAGAGAGACTTCCAATGTCCTAGCCACTCCTGGGACAAAGACTTCTTCCACAACACCATGTTATCAATCTTGCATTGCTAGCTACAATACGAAGATAGAATACGAGGTGGTTTCAGGGGAATTCCAAATGACGAATGGTGGAAAAATATTTGTGAATAGGTTGAAGGAATCATGCCTTCAACGGTTCAAATACCATCTACATTTTCCATTCTCATAGATACCCATGCAACTGAAAAAAGAAGTTATCCATGACATGGAGACTGAATTTGGCATAGGTTGGTTTGAAGAGAAGATAAAGCTACAAATGTCTCAAGATTGCAAGAGATTTCGGTGCAACCAAACAAAAAAGATTAAAAAAATCCATCCTGAGCTAAGGAAAAAGAGAAGGCCAATTGATGTAAGTGTGAAAGTATGGAAAGAGCTTGTAAAAGCATATGAGAAGTCTGATGCATAGAGGAAGTTCGGTGATGAGAGTACATGAGTATTTGAATTTTCTCATAAGATTATATCAAATTTATTAAACAATATTAAAATTTTATTTGTGCATAGTTAAATTGAATTAATATATGTTTCAAGACAAGGCCTCCAAGGCTAGGCTTGAGAAACTTCGTGCCACGCATCGTACTGGCCAGAAAGGTTTACAGGCCTTGATTTGTATATTTGTAATTATATTTAATATGTTAAACGATATTGTATAAGCGTGAATTTGCACCCCTAACACAAATTCCCTTTTACCCCCTTTCTCTTTAGAAAACCTAAGGTGAAGGCTTAATTCCACTTAAGCCCGCTACTCACATTCCACTTGGCGCCTGTTTTGTGTGTCAGTGGGGGCATTTCTGTTAGGGATTCCTGTGTGGTGCAATTACATCCCTGGAAGATTCCTACGATTGGAGACTATAGAGACGTTACACTTCCTATTGGGAGTCGAAGTGTAATGCCCCTCTTCGGTTGGCCAACCTAAATATGGTCGTTTTCCATCCTTTCCTTCTTATTCTTCACTCTCTCATCCATTCTCATTGTTCAACAAAAGTTTGGAAAGATCATTTGAGCATTCTCTCCACTTCATTTATCCATCTTCAAGCTTTGTAGAAACACTTTACACTCCATAACAGCAATCCACTACTCCATCACTTTGATAGTGCGAGCGCAGGACATACACCATTACAATAGAGGCTTGAGTTCCTCTCATTTTCTCCTCCAAAAACCTTGAGTGCTTTGTATGGAGGTGGTAAGCTCCTCTTATCTTCTCTATCACCTTTGGTTGAGTAAGCATGTACTATTTGTAGTGTCTTTTTTTTGCGTAGCTTGTATTCCCTTCTTTATCGCTATTTCTATCATTGCAAACTTGGTTGTCTGTGGAGGTGGAAACACCAAAACAAGGGTCTGATTGAGGTAGGCCCCTAAATAGCCCCAATATTTCCCCCTTCTTCTGTGTGTAGGTGGAGAGATCTTGAAGCAAGCTGGTGAGAGGACTAATGTATGAAATCATCTTTGTCACCCTTGCGGTAATATATTTCCTTCATCACATTCGTATTTATGTTTCATTCTTCTTAATCTCATTTTGTTGTTCAAGAAACCTCTAAACTAGGCTAGCAGTCCTTTCTTGAGGATTTAACCTCGTCTCTCTAGTTTTCTGGTTGTACGAACACCAGCATGCCGCATTGTCATCCTAGAACCATGCTTATGTCCTCTGACAGAGAGCTACCTAAGACACAAATTTGACCTTAAAAAGTGACTCATCTAGTCACCCTTCAACTCTCGAGATTGCAGAGTGATCAAAGGACACATAGTCCTCATCATTCTCATCCCCCCTATCCTAATCTTCCTTGCAACTGAGGTAAGTTAGGGAAGCCTCTACGCTCTTGTCCTTTCATGACTTGGGGCCTTGCAGTGGTTGGTCCTCCTCTCTTACATTTTTGGTGAACTCGATGTGAACCAACGTCTACCCATTTGTTGGTGTTCTAAACTTTTTCTCTTATACCTCTTGGTCGTTGTACCCTTGTGTGTTGTGAAATTTTATGAGATTCACAACCCATTCTACAACCTTTGAGAATATTGTCAAAATAATTAGGTGACACATTCTGATGGAAAAGATGAAGGTCTCCTCTAGTTTCACTACCAGCCTTTTCTCTGGTTCTTCAGTTTGTCTATCTGCATAGGAGCACATATTGCGAGGCGAATCTAGGTTTCTTGACAAAATTGATCGCATCCCTACCCCTCCTATGTCACCAACCTCCACATCCATAGACAAGCATAAGGTCATTTGTATTCCTTCTGAATACGTCATTAGCCTTGGTAAAGGGTTAGGTGCATTATAAAATCACCTGGAAGGAAACCCGAAGATGGCTAGGGCTGCTAAAGTGATTAGTGAAATAAGATACATGGTGGAAAAAGACCAGACAGGCATAGAGCTCTTAGCTAGTCTTAGTGGTATGGCTAAAGCATGTGCTCCCTCGAGCCATAGTTTCATGGCACGAGGTGGCCTCTTCAAGGAATGTGAGAGATAGCTAGAGATATTGATGCCTCCTACATCCGTATATATGGATGACACGTTCCATTCGGTCAGTGTACCCACTACTTCCAAGAATTTTGAAACTGTCAAAGTAAATAGGAACCCTTTGGGTTTCCACTTCACCCCTTCTTCCACCTCTAGTGGTGGAGGATTTTGTTGGATGATAGGTAGAGGCTTTGGTGGAAAAAACTTCAGAAGTGGGGGTGGTATTGGCGGAGGAAGTTCTGACAGAATTCATGGTGGTGGCTTCAGTGGAAGTCATACTGGTGGTGGCGACATTGGTGGCGGCTCCAGTGGTGGTCACTACAGCGGGAAGATGCACAACCAGATGGCGAACCTTTCCCAGGCCTCGACCTAGCCTATTTTCTAGCCCTTCTTCCAACAAAACCTGTTGGTTGTAATTTTAAACACTCCTTTCTTACAAGGGATGGAGATTCCCAAATTCGAGAAATACAGTGGTAAAGGGGACCCACAGACACATGTTTCTACCTTATGCACAAACTTTTTCCATCACGATGCATTGATGGCAAAACTATTTCCCCAATCCCTCAAAGATACAACACTGGATTGGTATTGTTCTTTGCGCAATAATTCCATCTTCATGTTTGATCAGCTTGTGAACACATTCCTACGATAGTTCCAAGCCAATATCGGACCAAAGATGACCTTCTTAGACCTTGTTTAGTGAAAACAAGGGGACAATGAGAAGATTACAGACTTTATAGCATGGTACCAAGCATTCTTCTCATAGATCTTGTATCCGTTACCCGACTCTGATGTATAAAAGGTCTTCATAGGGAACTTACAAATGCCTTGGCAAGAGAATTTCTCCCTCATGAAGTATCCTTCTTTCACACACTTGTGTACGGCTTTACGAGAGTACCAACAGACGGTAGTTCAATTCGTGGGTCCTCTCTCACGCCCCCATTTTGAAGGGAGATCTATCATATCAATCTCTAGAAGAGGTAAAGCTATTGCAAATGTAGTAGCCGCTATGGATAACAATGGCCTCAGACATGACTGAAAGTTTATGAAGCTATCAGAATTTTATTCTTCCATCTTGTAGAAGTTGGTGAAAGATAAGATCCTTACCCTGCCACCCCCCAAAACTAGTTAGAGAACTGTAACCTAATTGGTATGAAGAAAATACATATTTTCAGTACTATCAAGTTAACGAACATGATACCGAATGCTACATGCACCTATGTCATGAGATATAGGATCGCATTGAGGAAGATACTATCCATCTTGATAGAAGTAAGAAAAACATGAACAAATCAGTGGTGAAAGCTAACAATGACTTGTAGATATACATGGACCCATTTCTGGCACATTTTTCTAACATGATTATCGATCCCTCTGATTTTGTTTCTTTCCCCGAGGCATATGTTAACATGGTTACCGTTACTCTCTCTCCTCATCTTGAGACCGGTTCACCAGATGTAATGTTTACTTTGCAAGATGTCCCAACAAATGGTAATCCTTCTCCGCTTTATATTCCCGCTCGCCTCAATGGTAACATTGTGACAGGGGTCTTAGTCAACCCCGCGAGTGGAGTGAATGTCATCTCGAAGGAGACATTACTCTTAAATTCCCTACAAAGGGGGGAATAAAAAAAATTGAAATCCATCATCCGTACACATGATGGACTTTCTCTTAAACCTTATGGATCGATAATGTTGTTCATCCTAGTTAGACCCAGGAATGTAGATGCAGTCTTCGGCATTATTCCCAAGTCGAACCTATTTAGAGTGAAGCTAGGCATACATTGGCTAGCTTCCATAAATGCCTTAAGTTTTCCCATGAGAGTGTCATGCACATGGTGCATGATACTGGATATCATCCTATGGTATCTCATGGGGGATACTTGTTGGATCACTTTTGGCTCACTCTCATCAGTCTGCTCCCACAAAGAATGGACCTACTTTACAAGAACTATGTGAAGTATAAGACTCGAGGCAAGGGACAACCAAAGTTTACCCTTCATGTAGCTAAGCAACCAGCTGCCTCCTCCTCCTGAAAGGGAAAGGAGAAGCTCGTTCCCTCTAAGGCTGACTCATCTTCTCCCCTCTCTTGGGAAGAGTATTGGATGAATAAGCCTAGGTTCTACCCACTGATTCCGATGATGCCTCCTTGGTGGAAGCCCAAAATCAAGATATCAGATATCCCTAATGGGTCCCTAAGACCTTGGTACTATTTGTATGGCAGAAAGAAAGGCTTGCAAAGAGAATTTTCCCCCCGACCTCTTCCATTCTCTCAAATAGAAAAGGGCCCACTTCTAAGATGGTAGAGTCGATTCCTCCCACCAATTTTGAACCTGCCCCTTCTGCTCCCATTCAACAGTCTATCCTTCCACTAGAAATAGATGTGGAAGACACTTCCATGGCTGAACATAATCCTTCCATCCCTTTGCAAGCTTCAGCTCCTAGTTTGAAAAGTTGTATAAACTGCCTTACACGCGAGCGCAAGTGTCGGTGAAATGCTCTCTTGGCTGAGAAAGCCTCTTCATAGAAGGAGTAGGAGAAGATGACACCTCCTGCTATGTCCTCTTTTCCCTCTTTTGCCTCTAATCTAACTAGTTTTGAATCTCTTTTGGCTCCCATGGTGAGCTCACATGCACCTAGAAAGGTGCAAATGTTTATCGCTCCTTCAATGGAGCCACCCCTACTAACCTTCATTCTACATGTCTCACCACCTATGATATGGTTAATACTTCGGTCGTATCCACCACGGTTCTTTCCTCTTCTTCTTTGACCCTCCTTGCTTCGTTTGTGGGGAGTTCACCTCCTCTGATGAAGAAGAAGGTAGAGCAGGTCCCTCCAACAAGGGAGGATGTAAAAAGAGCTCACCTTCTCTAAAGGGTGGCCCTTAGTTGACTTGTTTTGTCCTAGTAATGGAACCCATCCTAGCCTCCCCTGAGTTTGTCACTGCTCTTGAGTCTCTCGGTGAGCCTAGTAGTGAACCTCGGGTGCAAACTCCTTTGTCCATTGAGGTGAAAAATGGAACTCTCGTTAAGTTTATATTTAACTTGGTGGATGAAGTTTTGACCTTATCAGTGATCCTCGTGAAGTCGTCAACCTTAGACCCATAAGAGTTGAGTGATTGAGACCTCACTGGTCCATCTTCCTTAGCCCTTGTTGTGGGTGGATCGGAAGCTCCTCCCCTTAACATTACACCATTACAAGCTCACCATCCTTCCCCCTATGATGATCTAGAGTGGGAAGCTGATGACCTCTTGGTCAACCAGTGTTAGGGGGAGATCCTCTTCTTGATCTTTAGATTAGATATGTGTGGGTGTTGTGATGTGTTCCCCTGTAATTATGCTATACATGTCTGGATGACCCTCATCACCCCTGTTAGTGCTTAGATATAGGTGTGGTGTTTGTGTTGTAAACCTTCCTCTATATGTATCTCTATTCTTCCATGTTTTTGATTGAATTTTGGTAAATGGGGATGATGCAAAGCATCGGGAGCATTTAGGCCTCCTTCCATGTTGACTCTTTTTTTAATTTTTACTTTTTCTTTCATGCATTCTTCCTGATCTAGTTAGGGATTGATGATATTTCACCTTGCACCAAAGTTACCTATTACATATATAAATAAAGGTAGATCCGACCCCACAAAACCAGATCCCCCTGTGCCCTTTGTTTGTGTTCTCTTTTCCTTTCATTTCTATTTATCTTTCTCTCTTGTTTGCTTGAGTTGTCCCTTTTATGTATGACAAAGTTACTTCTACATTGCATGATCTTTAGAAAATGTAGTTGTTTCCAAATGAATCTTTTCTCGAAGATCCTTCACATACTTATTTTTTAGAACTGCATTCTCTATTTGAAACCTTAACAGAACACGTTTCCTTCATCATGGGTTCATAAATAAAGGACTTGCAAACTCTCCTCTAAAGCGGGAATGGTCTTAGTCTTCCCCTTGCATGGGCGCATCTCTTTCCTTTTGAATTCCTTGATGAAGTGAACATCTTTTGAAAGGATTCCTTGATGATGAATCTATTCGAGAAAGAAGACATCATCTTTTGAATAGTGTGTCTCTTGAGCAGATCCCTTCCTTTCACGATGGGTTCCCAAGGGACCCCTTCGAATTTTATCAGCAAAATTCTATGGTGTCTAGCCCGGGGGTAGCCTGGCTAGACCGGTTTCAGATCCTTGTGTCTAGCTCAGGGGCAGCCTAACTAGACCGGTCTTACTTCTTTGTATCTAGTCCAGGGGCATCCTGACTAGACCTACTTTGCATCCTTACGTCTAGCTTGAGGGTAGCTCGACTAGACTTCAATTTTCAAACAATGCATCCCTTGAGTGGACCCTCCTTTCCTTTAAAGGGTTCCCGATGGACCCCTTTGAAAGTGTTACAACTTGGCAATGGTCTATGTGATTGTCCTTTCACTAGCCTACATGACCGCTTCCTGATGTGTTCTATATGTGGGTAAACATGTCGCTCTTTCTGACTCTATAGAGTCCCCTTTACTCAGTCTCCCTCATACGATAGTTATTGGGGGATAAGTTCCTTATAGGTATGCGGTTCTATAAGGTGCTTTTCCTAGTTTCCTTCATGTGAGAGTTCTTGAAGGATACCTCCCTCACAAGACTGTGAGCCTGTGAGTTGCATTCGTTATTCAAATTTGTAGTTCCACGAAACTACGAAGTCTTCTCCTACACTTATGAGTTCGACAGACTTCGCTCTGCTTTCTCATTGGTTTAGGTATACATCTCTTACTTTGTTACCTCCTTACTTCTCTACTTTATCAAAGCACTCGGCAGTACTCATGCTCGCTAAAGTGGGGGGAAAATGTATAAGCATGAATTTGCACCCCTAATGCAAATTCCCTTTTACCCCCTTGCACTTTAGAAAACGTAAGGCGGAGGCTTAATTCCACTTAAGCCCACTGCTCACATTCCACTTGGCACCTATTTTGTGTGTCCATGGGAGCGTTTTAGTCAGGGACGCCCATGCGGTGCGCAGACGTCCACATGGTGTGCTTACGTCCCTAGCAGATTTCTACATCTAGAGACTACAGAGACGTTACTCTTCCTATTGGGAGTCGAAGTGTAATGCCCCTCTTTGGCTAGTCGACTCAAATATGGTAATTTTCCATCCTTTCCTTCTTATTCTTCACTCTCTCATCCACTCTCAGAGTTCAACAGAAGTTTGGCAAGATCATTTGAGAATTCTCTCCACTTCATTCATCCATCTTCAACCTTTGTAGCAACACTTTACACTCCATAACAACAATCCACTACTCCATCACCTTGATAGTGTGAGCGCAGGACATACACTATTACAACAAAGGCTTGAGTTCCTCTGATTTTCTCCTCCACAAGCCTTGAGTGCTTTGGATGGAGGTGGTGAGCTCCTCTTATCTTCTCTATCACCTTTGGTTGAGTAAGCATGTACTATTTGTAGTGTCTTTTTTTTCATAGCTTGTATTCCCTTCTTATCATTATTTCTATCATTGCAAACTTGGTTGTTCGTGGAGGTGGAAACACCAAAATGGGGGTCTGACTGAGGCGGGCCCCTAAACAGCCCCAATATTTCCCCCTTCTTATGTGTGTAGGTGGAGATATCTTGAAGCAAGCTAGCGAGAGGACTGATGTATGAAATCATCTTTCTCACCCTTGCGGTAATATATTTCCTTCATCACATTCATATTTATGTTTCATCCTTCTTAATCTCATTTTGTTGTTCAAGAAACCTCTAAGCTATGCTAGTATTCCTTTCTTGAGGATTTAACCTCGTATCTTTGGTTTTCTGGTCGTATGGATGCCAAGGCGTCACATTGTCATCCCATAACCGCACTTTTGTGGACTCTGACAGAGAGCTACCTGAGACACAGAGTTGACCTTAAAAAGTGACTCATCTAGTCTCCCTTCAACTCTCAGTATTGCAAAGTGATCGAAGGACACATAGTCCTCATCATTCTCATCCCCCCTATCCTAATCTTCCTTGCAACTGAGGTAAGTTAGGGCAGCCTTTCTACTCTTGGCCTTTCATGACCTGGGGCCTTGCAGTGGTTGGTCCCCCTCTCTTACATATATATATATTTTATTTCCTTGGAAAAATCAAATGATTGCATATTAATTAGTTTAACTAGTCCATGTGCCTTGTTTTGACAGGAGGAGAAATATGGCCGCCATCCAAAGAAATTTGAAAAGAATGTTACAAAACAAAAAGTGGAATGATTTTGTAATCTAGATGGAGAGAAAGGTATCAATAGTTGAGTTTCAATAACTTAGTTGGATATTGTTGTGTTAATATGTCAATTTGCATCTCTTATGTTGAGTTGTTTATTGATGCGTAGGATGAGTAAATAGAGCTCAAATCTTATGATTACAAGATGACCATTTATGTTCATGAATAAATAGTAGAAGGATGTAAATGAATTCAATTCATCTGACTTTATGCCTCTTGGCAGGCATTCCTCTTTAATCTCTAATATTAGGTGCCTAAGACTTCCATGTAGCTTTTACCTTTCGTTGCCGCCTTTCTTGATCTTCACTGTCAGACTCGTCTCCTTTTTCCTTATTTTCATTTCTGACTTGGGCTTCTAATTCATCCCATGTTTTACCTTCCTCATCTTCCTCATCTTCTTCTTATCCTTTGTCCTCCTCTAACTCCATAAGAGATTCCTCTTCTGAACCTTCCTCATCTAATTTTTATTCCTCTTCTACATTAGAGGGTTTGTATCCTTGATCTAACTCTTCTGAATTATCAGAATCAAAATCACTAGCTTCCATATTCAAAAATTCCCAACCACCATCTTCAATAAATTTATCTAGATCATTAGTAATAGTCTTCAAAATTAGCCACCAATTCAAGTTCATTCTTCTTTCATAATACTTTATATCCATGGAGTTCATCCATTCCTTGATGCCATCAAGCTAAGATTGAGGAATGGCGTACATGCGGAGTACATCCCACTTGAAGTCTTTGAAAATAATAGCCATATCAAATGCCTTTTTCCCAAGTCCTACTCTCTCAAGGTTAATAATTCTCAATCTCACTAATAGCAATTACTAAGAAAGGTAATTACACCAACTCCACCAAACATTTTACCATAGGAACAATAAAAGCGGAGGCTTTGAAAGGAACTCCATGAAAACCAATCTCTCTAAATGGTATATCAAACTCTAGTTCAAAATCTTATAGATGAGGCTACTCCCATAGATCTCTTACTCGCTTGACAAATCCTTGAAACTCTGACTTCTTAACATTGAAAAGATAAATGGAATGTCCTCAACACCCAGTAGAGCTATCCAAAAAAGCTAACCAAAAACACAAATGTGCTCCCACACACAATGGCCTAATGGTTGGTTGTCATAGAAGTCAAACTACTGAAGTAAAAATACTGATCGAGTTAACATTTATGCATGATTTGCATAAACAGTTGAAATACATAACAAATGTTAATCAATACATTGAATTTTGAGATGCGTTGAAATAATAAAAAAAACATGTTCTGGGGAAAATATCAGCAACATGGGGGAAGAAAGCATTAACCCTAATAAAATCATTTTTTGTTGTTCTTGATACACCATCTATAAGTTTTCCTTGGATGATAGTATTGAATTTCTATATGTTGTACCCCTTAAAATTCCTATATGTTACAAATATGGAATAACAATGCACAACTTTGTATCAAGTCCAAAGACCAAGGCATTCTGAATAAGGGTAGCCAAACTTGATAAGGATGCAGTCACTATTACATGTATTGACAATCCAGAATAGTCATGTAAAGACAACTACCTATGAAAACCATAATCATTCAAATTATGCACATTCAAATCTAAGTTTGAAAGCTTGCATTTCAGTCCATGCATCTAAGTCCTTGTTGAAGATTGAGGGTGTCAACAAAAAAGCTAGAATAGCTCTTCTTAAACCATAGATAGTTTTAAAGTGCAGTATTTCCAAATTCAAATCCACTTCTTAGGTAAGGAAAGGAGGTAGGATTGTCAGGTGCTACCTCAAACAGAGAAGGCCATAAAAAACATTGAAATAGAAGATCCAATAAGTGAGATGGCATAGTTGTAGACCATAGATAATCAAAATTCTTGCAATGCACATATGCTTGTGATACAAACAAAAGGTGCTTACACATTGGCTAAATATATCCTCATCAAAATGACCAGAGAGAAATTTCAAATTTGTAAGTAAACTCTAACAGTGAAGAAAATTAGTCATAAAAATTGGAAGTAAACTTTGGCAGACATGTAGGTGAACTTAATTCATCTAACTTTATGCCTCTTGGTAGACATTAGGATCTCCCCTCCTAAATTTTTTGACCACATCCATTACCTCCACATAAAATTGGACATCCTTGGTCTTCTTGGTTCCCACACCATGATATGGTTATGAAAATGAAAATGAAGCAAAGTAATCATCTCCTTCTCCACTGGTTGGAAGAACGCATGCTTAATGTTTTGATACATGCTATTAGCTCTCTCTTCTGCTCTCATGGTTGAATATTGAAATCCATTATGGTGGGCCTCCAAATTTCCAATCATCTTTCATCCTCTTCCACCAAATGCTAGCCTGATCCACATGTCTACCGGCCTAATTGGCTTTGTTTTTGAAAGCTAAAGTTTCTCTTGAGTCACCAGTGTAGCTCTCTGCCTTTTCAGACTCTTTCATTGCTACAGATCATCTCTGGGATTTAATCATTTGTACCACATGGTTAATGTGCTTTGAATCCTTTCATCTAAAGAAAATTTCCTTAACATAAATACTATTAGGGAATTTCAATGTTGCCATTGTAGTTGGCATTAAAGTCGGTACCTGTAACATTGAAAATTATCCTTATATAAGAATTCCCTCCATCTTGTTGGCTTGTAACACTCTTGATGGTGGCTACATAAAATCTGATTTTGATTCCTCTTCTGCATCAGAGGGTTCATATCCTTGATCTGACTCTTTTGAATTATCAGAATCAAAATCAAAATCACTAGCTTCCATATTCAAAAATTCCTAATCTCCATCTTCAATAAATTTATTTGGATCATCAGTAATACTCTTCAAAATTGGCCGCCAGTTCAAGTTCATTCTGCTTTCATAATACTTTATATCCATGGAGTTCAACCATTCCTTGATGCCATCAAGTGAAGATTGAGGAATGGCGTCAATATGGAGTACACCCCATTTGAAATATTTGAAAACAATAGCCATTATATCAAATTACTTTTTCCCAAGTCCTACTCTCTCAAGGTTAATAATCTCAATCTCACTAATAGTGATTACTAAGAAAGGCAATTCCACCAACTCTACCAATCAATTTACCGTAGGAACAATAAAAGAAGAGGCTTTGAAAGGAACTCCATGAAAACCAAGCTCTCTAAATGATATATCAAACTCTAGTTCAAAATATTTTAGATGAGTCTGCTCCCATAGCTCTCTTACTCGCTTGACAAATCCTTGAAACTTTGTATTGATTTTATTTTTCTTGTCCCTCTCTTATTGTTCTTCCTCAATTTCATCAGGATCATACATTGAACTTCTTTCCCCTCCTACATTTTGGACCATATCCATTACCTCCACATAAAACTAGACATCCTTGGTCTTCTTGGTTCCCACGCCATGATATGGTTATGCAAATGAAAATGAAGCAAAGTAATCATCTCCTTCTCTGCTAGCTGGAAGAATGCATGCTTAATGTTTTGATACATGATATCAACTCTCTTTTGCTCTCATGGTTGAATACTGAAATCCATTATGGTGGGCCTCTAGAGTTCAAGTCATATTTCTTCCTCTTCCACCAAATGTTGGCCTGATCCACAAGTCTGCTAGCCTAATTGGATTTTTTTTTGAAAGCTAAAGTTTCTTCTAACTCACCAGTATTAGCTGTAACTTTTTTGAAATTTTATTATGGTATGTGAAATTTGATATGATGTAATATGATTATGGTTTTATCTCATATGTTGTAATATTAGATATATAATAGAAAAATAACTTATTGTATGAAATAAATAATAACTTTTCATTTAATATGTTTTTTTTGGTAGAACACGAGTCTTCCAGAAGATCAAGATGATCCTCAACATGATATAGATCCACAAAATATTGGTTTTTCTAGTACAGATCACATGGCAGAGGATGATGATGACGTAAATATGGAAGACGTCGACGCCGCCGCCGCCGCCGACGATGACGACGACGACGACGATGATGATGATGATGATGATGATGATGATGATGATGAGACAGTTGGTGATAGTAACCAGTGACATTCATGATCATATAGACTACATCATGGATCATTGTTGATATATCGTTATGATGACTCTTTTCATGGTTACTATCATATGTATCATGTTCATGGCCTACAATCCTATATTGCTGAGTTGTATCATATTGACATGTATCATTTTCACTATATCATTTGGACATGTATCATCTTGACTTGTATCAATTTGAGTTACATAATTTATCAATTTTATTTATATCATTTGTACATGTATCAATTTAACTTATGTCAACTATTGGACATGTATCATTTTCACATGTTTTTGATGTACTGGCATATTTGAATTTCACTTGTTTTAGTTATATATAATGATGATCTTATCAGTATTGACTTGTCAATTTATATATATTTAAAGTGGTCGATGATTTTTAGATGGATATTTATTAAGTATGATGATTTTAATTTAGTGCTCAGGATGGATGTTGTCAAATTCAATTAAATTATAGATATTTGACTCACTTGTTTTAATCATAGATGATGATCATGTTACAATAATTATATTGTTATTTAATCATATGAGTTAAATAATTAAATTACTTACTCTATAATTATATGAGTTATTTAAGAGGCACAATATATTTAACTAATTAAATTGAAATAAAACATATCAAATTAATAAATAGAAGAAAAACAAGAAATTTTGGAAGCAACAATGGAAGCCAAACTAGAAGCAAACTAGAAGCAATCTTGGAAGCAAAATTAGAAGCAAACCGGAAGAAAACCTGGAAGAAAAACTGGAAACAAACCTAGAAGCAAAAAAGGAAGCAAAATCGGAAGCAAAACTAGAAGAAAAATCGGAAGCAAACCTAGAAGCAAAATCGGAAGCAAGATTGGAAGCAAAACCAAATGCAAACCCGAAAG
This sequence comes from Sequoiadendron giganteum, assembly GCA_007115665.2. Lineage (NCBI taxonomy): Eukaryota > Viridiplantae > Streptophyta > Pinopsida > Cupressales > Cupressaceae > Sequoiadendron > Sequoiadendron giganteum. The sequence continues at coordinate 439,505,232 of CM021102.1, read as the reverse complement.
AAAAATCAGAAGCAAAACTGGAAACAAACTTGGAAGCAAAACCAAAAGCAAAACTAGAAGCAAAACTAGAAGCAAAACTAGAAGCAAACTTGGAAGAAAAACCAGAAGCAAAACTAAAAGCAATACTAGAAGGAAAACTGAAAGCAAAACTGGAAGCAAAACTAGAGGCAAACTTGGAAGCAAAATTGGAATTAAACCTAGAAGCAAAACTGGACATACAATTGGAAGCAAAACTAGAAGCAAAAATGGGAGTAGACATGGAAGTAAAACCATAAGCCAAATTGGGTGCCCATTTCGGTACAATTTTCGACGTTACTTTCGAGCGCTATTTTAGGTGCTATGATTTTTTGGCGCTAAAGATGATGCTCAATCCAATGCTAAATCTGGCAAAAAATTTGGCACAAAATTTGATGTCGAACTAACCATGCCTATTTGTGCCGGGTTGAGCACCAGCCAGATTGTTTAATTCATGTATTCAAAGTACACTAAAATCTGGCGCAAAGGTCGACACTAATTTCTTGTTGTGCTTTTGTAGAGTTATTCGACTCCTATGCTCCAAGAATGTAATGAAGTCCACTTTAAAAAATTTGAACAACTCTTTGCTATAGTCCAAATGTCATTTAGCTTTCTTTATTTGATTGGAATAAATAAATTGCTCGCATTATTTGTAGAGTTGGAAAACACACTGTCTCCTCTTAGTTGCAGAAGGTTTACAACACTATATGGGTTGCTTGTTTCTTAACACCTTATATGGAGACAGCGTGTTTTCCAACACTGCAAATAATGTGAGCATTTATTTGATTGAATCAGATGAGGAAAATGAAATGCCATTTTGATCTCATGTTACATACATAGGTTCTTTTTGTTTACGAGTTAGCTTTCTCTTGATTGGAACAAATAAATTGCTCACATTATTTGTAGAGTTGGAAAACACATTGTGTCCTCTCAGTTGTAGAGGGTTTTACAACACTATATGGGTTGCTTTTTTCTTAACACCTTATATGGAGACAATGTGTTTTCCAACACTGCAAATAACGTGAGCATTTTATTTGGTCAAATCAGATGAGGAAAGTGAAATTCCATTTTGATAGTACTAATCAGAAGAGAAAAAATAAACAAAAATAAAATGCTCACATTGTTTGCAGTGGTGGAAAACACACTATCTCTTCTCAGTTATTCCCTCATGAAAAGTGTTGGTTTTGTATGCTCCAAAAATATAGTGAAGCCACCTTGATCTTTTAGAACAATTCTTTGGTGACGTAAATATAGAATTTCCCTTTTTTCATTTGATTGGAACAAATAAATGTTCCCATCATTTGCAGTGTTGGAAAACACACTGTCCCATGTCAATTAGTTTGTTATGAAAAATTTTGTGACATAATGCTCAAAGAATGTAATGAAGACAACTTTAAAGTTTTCGAATAACTCTTTGCTACAGTCCAAATGTCATTTCACTTTCTTCATCTAATTGGAACAAAATAAAATACTCGCATTATTTGCAGTGTTGGAAACACATTGTATCCTCTCAGTTATTCCCTCATGAATTTATTTTTTTCCATATGGTCAAAAAATGTAATGAAGTCCACCTTCATATTTTAGAACAAATCTTTGGTGACGTAAATATGGAGTTTCCCTTTGTTCATCTAATTGGAACAAATAAAATGTTTGCATTGTTTGGAGTGTTGGAAAACACGTTGTCGCATGCCAGTTAGTTCATTATGAAAAGATTTGTTCAAGTAATTTGGAGATAAAAAAAAAATCTATTTAGAAAACTCACTCTCTTGTGTCAAAATTATTATCTAGAAAACTCATTGTCTTGTGTCAGTTAGTTTTTTCCAAGCATTTTATTTGTTGGAAACATATATATATAGTATGCATTGTTGGAAAACACAATGTCCCATGTCAGTTACTTTAGTGCGAGCATATTTTTTGTTCTAAATTATTTTCTACATTTATTTTTAAAATCATATGAGGAAATTGAAATCCAACTTTTAGTGTAAGTAATAGTTTCTTTAACTTGTGAAGGTCAATGGACTTGACTACATTCTTACTGTCTACAAAACTAAAGGTTTTCATTACACTCATGTTGTCTACATGTAATTCTATGAAACTAATAACTTGTAATTTTCCTGGGACATAGAGCACCCAAGTTGTCTTGTCCATAAAATATTTTTCAAGAACTTCCCTAATATTATTGTCCTTTTTAGAGAGAGTAGAAAATTAATTTCAATAATCTTCCTCTTCAAGCGCAAATTTTAATGCACTTCCAATCAATGTTGACCACAGTTTGGCTTCCTTTTTTATCTCATTCAATTGAAATTAGAAAAGCGGAGTTATCCAAGGTGTGTTCATAATCGAGTGGAATGCATTAAAAGTCACTTGAAGAGCAGGAATATTCAAATTCCTATGTACTTTTTTTGAAAAGGATAATAAGTTAGGGAAGTTCGAGAAAAAAATTTGATGGACAAGAGAATTTTGTGCAATGTGTCATAGGAAAATTACAAGTTATTACTCTAGCAAGTGACACTTAAGAGGAAGCTTCAAAACTAATATAAAAAAAATAGTTATTATAGTTCATAGTGGAAAATATACTGTGTTGTAGAATTATTCGTGATAGAATTTACTTGTTCAACTCCATCCATAACAGCATCTCTAAATTTCTTTACATGAACAAATTGTTATGCAATACAAAACCTCTTCAGTTTTTCCACTTGTGCATTGCCATTTTCCCTTTGCTTATACTACACATGCACCTTTGTCAACTTCTCAAGAGCATGGAGGATATTTTCAGTCCGTACATTATGTATCTCACTCAACCGCTCTACTTCTTTTCAAGTGTTTTTAGAGAAGATTCATTTTTCATTCCATGCATTCTAGTACCTACTACCTCCAGTTCTGCATTGCCATTTTCCCATTTCACATAGTGCACATGCTCGTTCATCAAATTTTGAAGAGGAGGAACAATCTCTTTAGTCAATACATTATCTATCTCATTCACTTCAGTTTGCTTCTTTTCAAGTGTTTTTAGAGCATATTCCTTTTTTATTACATACTATGTACTACCTGTTGGTCGATTTTTGCACTGCCATTTTCCGATTGCGCATATTGCACATGCACCTTCCTCAACTTCTCAATAGTAGGGAGAATCTCTTCACTCAATACATTATCTTTTATCTATCTCATTCAATGTGGTTTGCATAAATTTTGAAGGTGGTCTTCATTATATTCTTATTGTGTACTAAACAAATCTTTTTCATTACATTCATATGGTCTATATGACTTCATGTTGGAAAACACCGAGTGTATAATCAAATTGAGGTGAGAGGTCGCAAACCAATTGGGTTGTTACTATGTTAATCAGAAAAGGTTTTGATTACATTCTTACTATTTTCTAAAATTCTTTGTTGGAAAACACTAGGTGTTATAAAACCTGCAACCCACATATTGTTCTAAAACCCTTTACAAGTAGCAACCCAATTTCCTAGTCACCCCTCACCTCAATTTTCTATGTTTTCTATATTCCCCACCTACAGCTCCTCCCCATGCCTACACAAGCCACGAGGCCTAGTTTTATCAGCTGTCAAGAGGTGGGAAAACTGACCAGATGATGTCATTATCTCCTTCCTACCGTTTCTCTGATGTTTTCTCTCGTACACTGCTTGCATCAGTTTTATCCCCCATTTGGCAGGCTCCACACTATGACATCTCATCATGTTATGTATGTTTCTATGTATGGTTTCATGCATTTTTGTATGTACATAGGTGCATTTTGTGTAGAGATGCATCCCATTACATTCTTACTATGTACTAAACCAATCTTTTTCATTATGTTCTTATTGTTTATATATAAGTACATGTTGGAAAACACTAGGTGTGTAATGAAATCACGTTGAGGGGTGACACACCAATTGGGTTGTTACTGCATTGATCACAATTTTTTTTGAATACATTCTTACTATTTTCTAAAATTATGGGTTGGGAAATGCTAGGTGTTATACAAGTTGTAACCCACATATTGTTCTAAAACACTTTACAAGTAGCAACCCGGTTGCTTACTCACCCTCACCTTAATTTGGTAATTTTTGTGGTTTCCCCACATGCAACTCCTCACTGTGCTCTTCACCCTCTAGGTTTGAGCATGGAGATTGAACCACATAATGTTATCCAACGTGTAATTATTCTGTGTATTATCATATTTAACCAATGCAATCACCTACTATTTTTTGGTCAGTCAAGGTGATCACCAATATTTTCATTGGTTTCTTAATGTTTATTCTTGAATAGCCGATGCACAGTGTGCTTTGTAGCCAATGTGTCTTGCAATAATTTGTATTTTTTTAGTTATCTATACAAGTAATGAAATAAACAAAAGTTTGACAGTGGTGTGTTGTATCTTTCTTGTGTGTATTGTCTGCCCTTATTGATTATGCAAGTGATGGCCTCTTTCATATGCCAAGAGAGATGAGTATGAGATATATCCAAATGAATGTTCATTGCTTCACAGTTCCAGTAGAATGGAAAAATGTTAGATATAATTGATGATATATATTAATAGTGTTAGTGATAGGTTAATTTAAAAATTAAATTCTCATTGTACAGATTAATATGTTTGATTATTGACTGTACAAGTTGGCATGTTGCAGTCAGCACAACATATAATCCAATATCGGTGAAGTTTGGAATGAAGTGAATTCTTTGTAGCATCAAATGTCTTTAATTTTCCAAATTAATCTATCGCTAACACTTGTCTTTCTTCCAGGTGGTCGATATAGGTGAGGAAATGAAATTGAACAAAACAAGGGCAAGTGGATTGAGAAGGATGCTTTAGGAGACATGAAGCTTCTACAGTAAATATAGGTGATTCTGGTTGTCATAGCTTGAATTGCAAGTGTACTGGATAGTTAAATTTCCAAAAAAAAATTGCATTTAGAAGTTCTAATTTATATTTTTGATGGGATGCTTATTGTGGGGAATGTAAATAAGTTTCACTTTAATTTAATTAAAATAAATGTTACATTATTGTGTGTGTATTATATCCCAAAATTTTGCATGAATCATGTTTCCTCATTGAAGAGTGAATGTTGCACAGGAAATGTTTAAAGCATCAATGAAGGGTGATACTGTATCCTTTCAATTATCCTTCTCATAATTGATTTGTGTTAATTTTAGATTAATTTCTGCAACACTACATCGGTATCAGTTATCTCCCAAAATAGAACAAGAACCTTTGGATCCTTGGTAATTAGATCAGATATATTTTGAAAAGAATAAAATATTTATGATTTTACATTAGAGTAATTCTCCTTTTAAATCATGTACCTTTGTTTAGTTGTGAAGCATTGTTGCATAGTTGGGTTTCATAAGGTTGTGAATATCGAACATTTTTATTCTAATTATTTTTACTCAGTATAATATACCATACAAACTGCAAAGGCGAGGCCATAATAACATAGAAATGGCCATTATGCTTCCCAAATTTTGTAATGGAATTTGATGAGTGCTCAAGAATGATGTTTTTATTAATCCTTTTATAAACTTAAAAGACTTCATTATATTATTAAATAGCTATTATGGTGGTAGATAATATGTTTAATGTTTTCTTATTTTATGTTATACTTTACTAAATTGAAGGATATATTAGATGTGATGTTTTACATTGAATGTGCCTCTTTTAGTTGTGTTAATAAAGAGATGACTCTGCAAATCGAAACATCTTCTATCATGAATGCAATATATCTTTGAGGATTTCATGCAGGTACTTCAATGTTGACTATGAGTTGGATCTATTAGACTCCATGTTTAATAGCATAGTGCTAGTCATGCTCCTGAGGGCTCTAGAAAGATCCTGAACTACTATAATTTTGAATTGGCTCTCTCTGCCGATCTTGGAACTGCTGCTATAGCTGGAATAATGTGAGATTCTCTTGATACTTTCAGTTAGAGTTTCATTTATCTTTGTACTCTATAATTTTGTGGCTAGCATCAATGTTTTGAATTCAAAAATAAGAGAAATTATTATAATATCCGTCCTTAGGTTTAATTGGAGTTAGTCGATATTTTTTTTAATATTGTAACTATTAGTACTATGTACTTTTGTTTTACTACCAATTTTTGGCCAATTCGAATGAAAATAGAAATTTGATCTAAATCATTGTGTTGAGGACCCACCAGAGGAAGAGCAGGGCCTGCTCAACCGAAGGAGGTGATCATGTATCATTGTTATTTGGTTTAGTTAATTCTATTTTGTGATAATTGGTTAGATGTTAGCACTTTGATTCTTTTTAATCAATGTTCAACAATTGTATTTACTCAGATTAGATTACTGCCATTTAAATTAGTTAATTCATTTTACTATGGATTGGTGTTAGACCAGAATCCCATTACTTATTATAGATTTCATTAAGTATTCATTCTTAGATCCAAATAGTTGTAGTAAAATTGGTAACAATGGTTGATGTAAGGAATGAACTAAAGCTAAATTAGAATATGCTCTTGAGTATTAGTTTTATAGCTTTCTATATTTAAATATTTAATTCTTTGCAACATAAATAGATTCAATGTTTCCTAGATTATAGTTCATTAACTGCAAACCTAATTAGATTTTTGTTTAGCAACTTTAAATTATGCATTATAGATTTAGATTTAACTTGATTTACTTCATAGATCTCCCAATGAACCAATTACAATTGAGTAAGGTGACGTCTAAACTAAATCATTAGGATTAGAACTGGTTTAGATAAGAATTAGTTATCCAATAAGTTAGAATCATCCTTAGAAATAGTTGTTACGTTATGTTCCCAATGAGTTCCTAAGAGCTTCTAAAGGCTCCCGAGGGAGATTGACCGAAATCAAAGTCACTGTTTATAGTGTAAAACCCCCCAATTTTTGGAGTCCTCCTTGTCATATATTACTTTGAGGCACACCCGGTTTGATAAATAAATAATTAAATGATGTGAGTTGTGACATCAATGACCTCACCCATCTTTTTTGGCATCGTTGTCGCGGAAACATTAAAGATTTGGTTGTTAAGATAAAGCCTTAGTGTTGATAAGGGAGATAGTAGTTTGTGGATGAGATGAGCTAGAGATCATCTAGGAAGGTTTTTTCCACAAAACATTGATTTTGATCAAGAACAACAAATTTTAACAAATCAGATTGGAGATCAAAGAAATAATCAAGAAAAATTTCAAGAGGAAGTAATGGGTGACCAATAAAGAAATGATCCCCCACCGATTAGGACCTTTCCTTACCCCATTAATCTGAATAGAGAATTAGATGAGCCTCCTATGAAGAATATTTCACGTTCAGTGTTTCCTACCTTTAGGGGAAAGAATTTTGAGGATCCTGATCAATTTCTCTTTGAATTTAAGGTTTTGTGCCAAACTTACGACTATACAGCTAATATCCAGAAGCTGAAACTGTTCCCTTCTACCTTGAAGGAGTCTGCTTTAAGATGGTTCATGGGTTTAGGTTCAGGATCAATATCAACTTGGAATGAAATGGAAATAGAATTCTTGGATAAATACCAAAATTACTACTGAGTGAGGGATAGGAAAGAGGAATTGTTTCAGATGAGGCAGATGGAAGATGAGAGTCTAGAGGATTATGTTGATAGATTCCAGTTTGTGCACAAGAGATGTGGAAATGGGTTAGATAATGAAATTAGTAAAAAAATCCTAAAGGGAATTGATGATGACTCTAGGGAGTCCTTGAATCTTATGGGAAAAGAAGACATCAATAAGCTCAATTTGGAAGTTATTGTTGAAATATACAGAAACTACTCTAGGACTAGAGTAGGGTCTAGAGTTTCCAGAAGAAACAAAGCTCTCACCACTGATGTGTCTCAAGTGATGGAAGAGATTGCTAATTTAAAAACTAATTTATCCTCTTCATTTAAATATGCAAGGAGATAAAAATGCCACTGATCCTTTGTCCATATATTGTTCAAAGTGTAGAGGGAAGCATCTTTTAAGAGAGTGTCCATTGAATCAAGTATACATTTGTGAGATTTGTGAGAAACATCATGCAACAAGTTCTTGTAGTATTCTCTCAGAGATTAAGAATCATCTAAAGAAACCACCAATGGTGGAAGAAGAACTTAACTATGTTGGCCAAAGATCTCAAAATGCTAGGTATAACTCTAATCAAGGGCAGTATGGTCCTAGAGCTAACTGGAATCAAAACTCTTGGTCTAATTCAAATCAATGGAATCCTCCCTTTCCACCTACAGTGGAAACATAATCAACCATAGTGGCAACAACCACAAATGCAATTTCAACCATGGCAGAATCAAGGACCAAGGCATCCATGGGGACAGTCGCCACAATTAACCCAAGTATCTAATCCTACTCATGAATAGGTAAACCAACCACAAATGCCAGCACAACCTATTCCAAATCCAAAAAACAATCACTCTGATGCAAATCCACCTACTTTGAATGTCATTGAAGCTAATGATATTCAGTTAAGAAGCCAAAATGTTCCATCTGTACCAACCACTAAAGATCAAGAGGGAAATGAAAGTGAAAAGGAGAATTTGAATGAAAAATAGAACTCTGAGAGTGAGCAAGAAGTTATTCAGGTACCCTACCTAGAGCACTTGAAGACAAGACAAATTGTTCCTAACAGCTCCCAACCTAATTATATGAATGTTGTTGACTCAACTTCTCCGAGAGTTAAAAAAGATTAACATTGAAATACCATTGTTACAGGATATAAAAGATATACCATAAATAAATCAGTTAGTTAAGTCCCTTTGTATGAAAACTCCAGGTAGGAAGAAGAAATTACCTCCTACCATTCAAATAGGGACCAAACTAACTAATGTATTATCAGGGAGGTTACTTCCTTAGAAATATAATGACCCTGGTAGTCCTGGAATACCTCTTAGCATAGGAGGAATAGAGATAACCAATGTCTTGATTGATCTAGGAGAGACTATTAATGTTATTACCTCTGATACTATTGAAATGTTAGGAATGACAAAGATTCAACCCACCACAATTGTCTTACAAATGGCTGATCAATCCAATACTAAACCTAAGGGAATTTTAGAGGATGCCATGGTTACTATTGACACTTGGGATTATCCAGTGGACTTTCTAGTCTTTAAAGCTAGGAAGAAAGATTTTGGATACCCAGTCATCTTAGGTAGACCGTGGTTAGTAACAACTGTAACATTGATAGACTGTAGATCAATTAATATGATCATTTCCAATGGAAAAAAAAAGAAAGAGTTGTCATGATATCCTCCTTCTCAGCCATCAATTGAATATAGTGCTCAACCTTGGTTTGATGAGGATATGGAGTCTGAGGGGGATGGTATTGTGGATTTGGCAATGGTTACTCTTATGGAACACATTGAAGAATGTGAGGAGTAGAATCTTAATCCTGACAAGATTGAACAAGTCAAACAAAAAAAGGATTGTCATGGAATCTTGCACCAACAAAATTCCCATCCTTATCTTTTAAATACAATTGTAGGGGACCCACTTGATACAAAGAATGAAACCAAGGAAATCATTGTAGCATGAGATAAACCTCTCTTTATTAGGTCATCCTTGTCCCCTTCACAAGAGAAGAAATTAAAGAAAACTTTAGAGAATCATACTGAAGCTTTTGCATGGGAATACAAGGATATGATAGGAATCCATCCTTCCATTTGTACACATCATATTTATACAGAGGATTCCAATCCAGTAAGGCAGGGTCAAAGAAGGATCAATCTTGTTCTGAGAGATCTTGTCAAGCAGGAGATAAAAAAAAATTGCTAAAAGTAAGATATATCTATCCAATATCAGATAGTCAATGGGTTTCCCCATTGGTTATTGTTCCAAAGAAGAATGGTAAGTGGAATGTGTGTATTGATTATAGGGAGTTAAATAAAGCCACCAAAAAGGATCATTTTCCTTTACCATTCATTGACCAGGTCCTTGATAATCTTGTTGGTAGTAGCTATTTCTCCTTCTTGGATGGTTTTAGTGGATACAACCAGATACAAGTTGCTCCTAAGCACCAGGATAAAACTACTTTCACTTTTCCTTGGGGTACATATGCCTATACAGTTTTACCATTTTGGCTATGTAATACACCAGCTACCTTTCAAAGAGTTGTTTTAGCTATCTCACTGATTTGACAACCTCATGTGTAGAGGTGTATATGGATGATTTCATAGTCCATGCACAGACATTTGAGGAAGCTCTTGAAAGTTTAAACAAAGTTTTGCAAAGGTGTAAAGATCATAGGTTATCTCTAAACCATGAAAAGTGTTCTTTGATGATGACAAAAGGAATTATACTTGGACATCATATCTCAAAACAAGGGATTAAAGTTGACCCTAAGAAAATTGAAATTATACAAAAGATTGAAATCCCAACAAATCAAATAGGATTTCATAGTTTTCTTGGACATATTGGGTACTATAGGAGGTTCATAGAAGGGTTTAGTAGGATTTTTGAGCCTTTATTTTCATTACTCAAGAAAGATACATAATTCTTATGGACAGATGATTGTCAATAATCTTTTGAGAAACATAAACAGTCCTTAACCACTTCATCAATCATAAAAGGACTTGCATGGGGAGTGTCATTTCATATCCATTCTGATGCTTCTAATTTTTCAATTGGTGTAGTGTTAGGACAAAAATATGACAATGATGCAATGCATGCAATCTATTATATTAGCAAAAATTTAAATCCTACAGAAATAAACTATACAACCACTGAAAAAGAATTTTTGGTTGTGATATATGCAATTAACAAGTCTAGGCATTATATTATAGGTTATAAGGTATTCATCCACACAGACCATGTTGCAATAATATATCTCATGAACAAGACTATGATGGGTGGATGGATTATAAGATGGTTGTTATTGTTGTAGGAATTTGATATAACTATAATAGATAAACCTGACAAGGATAATGTTGTAGATTTCCTGTCAAGAATTACTTTGTAGGGTGAGTAGGAACCGATGGATGATGCATTCCCAAATGAAAATTTATTTTCAATATCAATAAACCCTCCATGGTTTGTTGAAACTGCAAATTACCTCATAATAGGGAAGTGCTCCAGTCATTTCAGTTTTAAATAGAAAAAGAGGTTAATTCGTGAAAGTTCCATATTTCAGTGGATTAATGGTTTATTATTTAAGATGTGTCTTGACCATGTTCTTCATAGGTGTGTTTCTAAGATAGATTTCTATGATGTACTACATGTATGTCATCATGATCCAGAAGGAGTGCACTACTCTATGATCGAGATTGTTCATAAGATCTTAGGAGTTGGTTATTTTTGGCTGACTATGACGAAGGATGGTTCATTCTTTGTGAAGAATTGTGATGAGGGGCGTATGGGCAGACCTACACTGACAATGGAGATTCCACTACAACCTCAAATAGCTCTTGAACCCTTCAAAAAGTGGGGCATTGATTTTGTGGGACTTGTTGATCCACCTTCTAAGGGAAACCACTATATTTTTGTTTGCACGGATTATGTTACAAAGTGGGCAGAAGTAAAGGCTCTACTAGCAGCAAGAGAAGATAAGGTAGTCGATTTTATGTACAAGCATATCCTTCAAAGGTTCGGTCAACCAAGGGAAATATTTTATGATCAAGGACCGCAGTTCATGACTTCAATGATGGAAACTTTCATGAAGAAATATGAAATGACACACAAGAAGTCTACTCTGTATCATCCACAGGCAAATTGCAAAGTGGAGGTCACCAACCGGGAGTTAGAAAATATTCTCACAAAAACTTTGTCATTGAGAAAAAAAGATTGGTCAGAAAGATTGGATGAAGTAGTCTGGGTGTATAACACCACCTGGAAGACTACCACTAGGTTTTCCCCATATGAATTAGTATATGGGAAGACTCTAGTCATGCTAATCAAGTTTGAATTGAAGACGTTGAGGACAACATTGGATGTTGGCATTAACTTATCAGAAGCAGAGAAAAAGATATTTTTACAACTGAACCAGTTGGATGAGATGGATGGAGGCTCTTCAACATACTGAAATGATTTAGAAACAAAGGAAAGAGTGGCACGACAAACATATAGTAACCAAGAGATTCCAAAAGGGAGACTGGGCGTTGTTGTTTGATTCCAAATTTCATGAATTTAAGGGGAAATTCCACACAAGGTGGTTGGGACCATACGAGATTGACTAGGTCTTTGAAAATGGAGTTGTGTAGCTGGTGCCTATTGATGGTGAGAAAATGGTAATGTTATTTAATGGGCACGGATTGAAAATATATCACAAACCTAAATCAAGAGAAGAGTTTCTATTAGAAATAGAACACATAATTGAACATTTTCTGATGGAAGATATTTCTTCCATTGGGGACTGTGATCTTAAGTAACCTTTTGAAGAAAGCCTTGAAAAAAATGTAGATTGAAAACCAGAAAATGATGGTTTTCCTTCTGAATAAAGGGGATAAATTGAAAACCAGTAAATGGTGGTTTATCTCTCTAAAAAAAAATTAAAATTAAAATGATAATTTATTTTTTGAACAAATGGCTGAAAACCAGAAATGGAGGTCTTCCTAGATCAACTTCAATTCACTCTTGAGAGCTCCTAAGAGATACTAAAAACTCCTGATGACTCCTAAGGACATCTTAAGTTTCCAGCGATTACCTTCACATTAATTTTGTGCTTTTCTTTAATTAATTCGTTGAAATTAAATGTCAGTTGAGTTAATTAGTGCACTCAAATTAACTTTGGCATTCATTAAAAGGTACACATTTATTGTGAATGACATTTTCAAATATTGTCTTTTCTATTTAGCTATTATGATTTGAAATAAAGTAAGTGTTAGCATAGAACTCTCTATCAAAAGAGTTATTAATTATATAATAAATGGGTTAATCATTCTGAATTTGGCAGGGGAATCAAGAGGTGATTTTGAAAAGACTGTGGTAATAAAGATAGTTAATAGTGATTTGTCCCACATCCACATCTATTAGGTTATTGATGTCAGCTACACCACCAGAATTATAAATAATAAATGAGAAGTACAGGGTGGTAGTGTGTGGATCGTCCAGATGAGTAAATGAATTAAGTAACCACATGTGTGATTGTCGTGAAGTTTTTCTAAAATTTGTTGCAGTTGGAAAAGGTGTCATTCAGTGTTTTTACTTAATTAAGATAGTCATTTTCTGCTAATACAGTTGCAGAGCAGAGCACAATGGGAAACAAAGGGAATGATGAACCAAAGAATTTCATTCTTGACCCAGAAACTGAAAGATTGTTAAGAGAAGTTGGGTGGTCAGATTTTTTTTTGAAGTATGAGGAATTCCAATAGGAGTTATTTGAAGAATTCATGATAAATTTTCATGTGAATGTAACCAAAGTCTGGGATGAAGTAATTGAGGTAATTTCAAAAATTATAAGTAAAATTTTTGGAATTCTTAATGAAATAAAGCCAGTGGAAAAAGGACACGTGAAGTATGATTTAGTGGTGAAATTTTTCAAAGAACTTGAGAAAAAGCCAAAGATTTTGTTCCACAAAGGAGAGCCAAGAGGAATTTCATGCGACAGTTTGGAATAGTCGTGGCAAACTGTTGTAACCTGGCTTATGAAATTCTTCACTTGTGAAGGTCAGTATGGTGTTGTATTGGGTCCATGAATGCGATTATTAATGCATTTAAGGTATCGAACTGCAGACCCTTCCACTAAAATCAATTTTCTTGTATTCTTGTTTTCCCAAATTTCCTCCATGATAGATAGGGTAAAATCTAAAGGAGAGTCTTCAATTAAGTATCATGGGTTAATACACCTGATAATCAAGCACCATTTCTTAAAGAAGGAAACTGGTAAATAGGGGTGGTTAGAATTTTTGTCTACACCTATTAAAAAGAAAAAAGGGAAAATCACAAATGGGCCTGTAGAAAAATTGGTGAAAGGAGAGTCCTCTAGTATAAAGAATAATAAGGATAAGAAAAAGAGGAAGTCACAAGAGTTTGTTAGGATAACCCGTAGTCTTACAAAAAAGAGGAAACAAGATATGAAGGAAGAAAAACCTAGCATAGCTGAGGATGTTGTTTCAACTCCTAAGGAAACCCTAGATTTGGAAGGCCAACAGGAAAATTTTGAAGTCTGTGAAGAAGACCAACCACCTGTATAGTTACCTAAGCAACCTCCCAATCCTCTTGAAGCCCCACTTCCATCTCCTGAGATAACACCTATTAGAGAGTCTTTTAACTCTGTTAAAAAATTTAGCTCTCGGTCTAAGGAGAGAGAGGCCTCAAAAGAATATGAGGAGGAAGAAATTAAAAAGTCTCCCTCACAATCCCTAGTTGTTGCAAGAAGAGAAGGGAAAGAACCAATGACTGAGCAAGAAAAATCCACTCAATTGGAGGAGGAAAAAGAGTCAGAGGAAGAAAATGAAATAGCAAAGGCTATGGCTATGTGAAGGATACGAGCATAATTGGAAGAAGAAAGAAGGAGAATATAATTCCTCAAAGAAAATTTGAGAAGAAAGGAGGAGGAGTTGCAAAATTATGATAGTAAAATAGAGCAACTAGAGAAGGAAATGGTTGAAAAAGAGCGCACTTTGCAAGGACAACTAAGTGAAACAGAAAAAGCCATGCAGTAAGTTAATGCACAGGCATTAGCCAGGGCAAAGGAAACGGCTAGGTTTAGTACAGAGGAAATAAGGAAACTAAGGGTAGAGTTGTAGCAGAAGGAACATCGGTTAAGGCAACAATCACATCAGCTAAGGAAACAATCCAATATGTTGCAATCATATGAAGCTTCTACATCGTCTTCCCCAAGCAGAAATCTTTCATTAACTATTGTGAAGCTTAAACATGAAAATGAGCAATTGAGAAATATGAACCTGCAGTTGGAAAGAGAAAAAGATGAAATGTATGGAAGATTACAGTAGATGGTGTAATTGTCTTGTGCAACGCTATCAATGAGGAAACCTTCAGGATCTAATGCACTCTTTCTGAGGGAAAGGTTTCTTCAGTGGAAGATAAACCAGCTGTTACTCAAGAGAAAAATATATTATGAAGATGATAGGGAATTCCTTGAGGATTTCTTCAATAGTCATCCCACTATCCAAAATCAAATGTGCGAGTAATTTCAACATGGATTTTTTCTTGGAAACTTTCCACAGTTCTTCCTCAATATTTTCATAGGGGAACTTCAAATTAGATCTTTTTTTTCATTACTACAAAATCAGGTAGAGTGAGAACATAGGGAGACTCAATATAAAAGAAGCACAATTGAAACATGGATTACCAATGAGGAATGAGACCTTGTGGTCTAGACCTTTCAGAGCTCACTTCAGATTCTTGGCCATGTCAAAAAATGTAGCTCCTATTTACAGAAGAAATATGAATGAGAGTATCCAAGTTTTCAAAAGGATTCAAGATCATCTACCAATGAGAGCTCAAAGTGCATCCAGAGACAAATTCAGAAGTACTCCACCACAGGTGAGAAGAAGGGAACCTATTTCACCTAGGAACATCACTTGGAGCCTTACCAAAATAACATTTGTGATTGATATTATTTAAGAGCAGTATGAAAATTGGATAGGAATGAGGTTCATGCCTCCTCTTATCATAATGCCAGCTCCAACATTTAATGCACCGCCACAGTTTATTGGGGAAAATCTGAGAGAGTGGATGGAAGAAGTTGAAAGGATGAATGGGTATACTCATCAAAGAAGGTTCTTAGATTATGTGCATCATGATGTTGATCTGGAAGACATAGTTCCCTAGCTGGTGGCTAAGAACAAAGATTTACCAGACCCTCAACCATGAGGACATGGTTTAAATCAAGAGGGGGGGATGATGAGTGCTCAAGACTGATGTTTTTATTAATCCTTTTATAAACTTAAAAGACTTCATTATATTATTAAATAACTATTATGGTAGTAGATAATATGTTTAATGTTTGCTTGTTTTATGTTATACTTGACTAAATTGAAGGATACATTAGATGTGATGTTTTATATTGAATGTGCCTCTTTTAGTTGTGTTAATAAAGATATGACTATTCAAATCAAAACATTTGCTATCATGAATGCAATATATCTTTGAGGATTTTGTGCAGGTACTTCAATGTTGATTGTGAGTTGGATCTGTTAGACCCCCTATTTAATAGCATAGCACTAATCACGCTCCTAAGGGCTCTAGAAAGATCCTGAACTGCTATAATTCTAAATTGGCTCTCTCTATCGATTTTGGAACTATTGCTACAGCTAGAATAATGTGAGATTCTCTTGATACTTTCAGTTAGAGTTTCATTTATCTTTGTACTCTATAATTTGGCGGCTAGCACCAATTTTTTGAATTCAAAAATAAGGGATATTATTATAAATATCCGTCCTTAGGTTTAATTGGAGTTAGTCGATATTTTGATGAATATTATAACGGGTGGTACTCTGTACTTTTGTTTAACTCGCCAATTTTGGCCAATTCGAATGAAAATAGAAAGTTGATCTAAATCACTATGTTGAGGACCCACTGGAGGAAGAGCAGGGCCCACTCAACCGAAGGAGGTGATTCTGTGTCATTGTTATTTGGTTTAGTTAATTTTGTTTTGTGATAATTGGTAGATGTTAGCACTTTGATTCTTGGTAATCAATGCTCAACAATTGTATTTACTCATATTAGATTACGTCCTTTTAAATTAGTTATGTCATTTTACTGTGCATCGGTGTTAGACCAAAATGCCATTAATTATTATAGATTTCATTAAGTATTCATTCTTAGATGCAAATAGTTCTAGTGAAATTGGTAACAATGATTTATGTAAGGAATAAACTAAAGCTAAATTGGAATATGTTCTTGGGGGTTACTTTTATCGCTTTCTAGATTTAAATGTTTAATTCTTTCCAACATAAATAGATTCAATGTTTCGTAGATTACAGTTCATTATCTGCAAACCTAATTAGATTTTTGTTTAGCAACTTTACATTCTGCATTCTAGATTTAGAGTTACTTGATTTACTTCATAGATCTCCTAATGAACCAATTACAATTGAGTAAGGTGATGTCTAACCTAAATCATTAGGATTATAATAGGTTTAGATAAGCATTAGTTAGCTAATAAGTTAGAATCATCCTTAGAAATAGTTGTTATGTTATGTTCCTAATGAGCTCTTGAGAGCTCCTAAAGGCTCTCAAGGGAGATTGACCGAAATCAAAGTCACTGTTTATAGTGCAGAACCCCCCAATTTTTGGAGTCCTCCTTATCATATATTGCTTTGAGACACACCTGGTTTGATAAATAAATTATTAAATGATGTGAGTTGTGACATCAACGACCTCACCCATCATAATTTCTCTTCTATAACACAATGCAAAAGTTCTGAAAATACAATATATTTTGCAATGTAGAAGCCTCTTTACAAATATGAGTTTTCATTGTTTCCACTTTGGAGGTTTAGAAACACAATGGGTTGTCAATTGTACAAGTTCTTATGCCAAAAAGAAGCACCTATGTACATACAAAAAATGCATAAAACCATAAATAAAAGAATACATAACAACATACATGGAAACAAAAAGTGACGAAATCGACAAACAGGACCAAACATCCAAGAAATGGTAGGTAGGATTTAATGATGCCATCAGGTTGATTTTCTTACTCCTATCGGCTGATAAACACAGGTGCCTTAGCTTGGACATAAAGTTTCACTTTCATCCATTTTTTTATAGTGTGGGAAAATTGGAGGTCGACTAATGTGGGCCTTTTTGGTTTGGAGAAATAAAGGTGAAAACATGATTTGTTTCTAGTCTGCACATTGAAAGTTGAAGGTTGGAGTGCACATGGAGGAGTTGGAGGAGAAAACTGACCAAATTGAGGTGATGGGTACTATCCAATAGTGTTGCAAAGGGTTTTATAACTCTATTTGGATTGCTTGTTTCTTAATACTTAGGGTTTTCTAGCATGAATTGTTACAAAATAGAATGAAGTGTGTACTATGAAGCACACTATGTGTTGATGGTTAATAGAGTCTCCCTTAAATGCTCAGAGATGTGTTATTTGATAAAATAGAACACCATCTATACGTTTGTATATTTGCATTTCAAGACAAAGGTTGGGTATAAGTTAAGGCAGGCTTCAAAACACATTGTCTTTTCCAACATGCACTACACAACGTTCACCACTTTCAATGAGTTTATCCATTATTGCTAATAACAGTAAGAAATTGGTGTTCTTTCTATTTCTAATGCACACCTACATATACAAGTTAAAAAACTAGAAGGGCTTGGGTATGTTGTGATGTGGAGGTTGAAAAATGCAGTGTGTTATGAAGCATGCAATTTTTTATATACTTGAAACTTAAACAGAACAATGGAAGGTGTGATTTTGAAGACATTCATACTGTTTTGTAACATTCCATGTTGCAAAACTATACATGTTAAGCAAGCAACCCGATGTGAGACAAACCCTTACATGTAAACAAGGAGATTCAAACAACTGAAAACCCACATTGTGCTTTCCAAAATACAACTATTTTGTGCACTTTTTTTTTTCAATCATCCAAAATTTAAACACAACAATGGAAGGTGTGATTTTGAAGACATTCATACTATTTTTTAAAACTCCATGTTGCAATGCCCTACATGTTAAGAAGCAAGCAACCCACCATGAGACAACCCTTTACATTTAAACAAGGAGATTCAAATAACTGAAACCCAACATTGCGTTTTCCAAATTGCAATTATTTTGTGCACTTTTTTTTAGTCATGCGAAATTTAGATGCAATTTTTTCCCAAATTAAAATTCCTTAAAAAATTTGAAAGGGATTTTCAATACATTCAAATTGTCTATATTACGAAAGCATTTGAAGAAACTCTTTCTGTTTAGTAAGAATGCATGTTGGAAAACCCTAAGTGTTAAGAAACAAACAATGCATATAGTGTTGTAAAACCCTGTGCAAGTGAGAAGAGACAGTGTGTTTTCCAACACTGCAAATAATGCAAGCATTTTATTTGTTCCAATCAGATAAAGAAAGCAAAATGAAATTTGGATTGTAGCAAAGAGTTGCTCAAAAATTTGAAAGTGGACTTCATTACATTCTTGGAGCATAATGAAGTAAAAATAAAACTCTTCATAACGAACTAACTGAAATGAGACAGTGTGTTTTCCAACACTGCAAACAATCTATAACAACACTATGCCTTGCAGGTTTCATAATATCTATTATTTTCCAATTTCATTACATTCTTGGCATATCATTTTTCTATTTACAAATAATGGTTTCGAATGCCATGTTTTTTTGAGTTTTTTCCATTCCAAAATTTGATTTTGAAAACTCGTCGGTGCTGAACATTTTCCCGGTGACAAGATAAGCCACGGAAGGTCAGAGTTAACATCTGACTGTCAAGTCTTTCCATCGATGTGATTTGTCCATTTGGCCTTCTTTTTCATCAGGGCGTTTTGTTCCAATCAGATGAAGAAAGTGAAACAAAATTTTGACTATAGCAAAGTGAAATTTGAAAGTGGATTTCATTACATTCTTGGAGCATACCAAAACAAAACTCTTACATATTCTACATGGTTTTTGATTTCTCTAAACATTATTCGATTATTTCACTCATAGTTCCGCAATGGGTTATATCATTCGACAATTGCAAAATTTCATATTTCTTGTTGCTCTCTAGCAACCTAGAAAATTTCATTGTAGAAAATGGCTGCGAAAATGGGATCTCCTCTGGGCTTTTTTCTATTTGCAAATAATGGTTTTCAATGCCACGTTTTGGGCTTTTTGTCCATTCCAAAATATGATTTTTAAAACATGATGACTGTTATGATGCATGTGACATGCGTTTTTGTACGGAGAATAGCCTCGTCCCAATTGCAGAAGGTGATCTCCTTGCAACATGGCTTACACATGATAACATATTTCCCTTCTTTAGGGATAATACATGTCTGATTATTATTGCTAGTTTATTTTTGCATTCGATTGTGTAATAAATTTTGCATCAACGTTTCGGATCAAACTTTGTGATCCATCATCAGGATGAAGAAGAGAGAATAAGGGGTGACCCTGATGGTCTCTTCTTCATCTTGATGTTGGATCATAGAGTCTAATCCAAAATGTTGATGCAGAAATTCTTACACAATTGAATCCAAAAATCAACTAGCGATTATCAATATGGATTGTAGAAAATTGATATCATTTATGTTCAATTTTTTTATCATTTCAAAGATATGTTTTTCAGGGATAATAGCTTGATTTTATTATATTTTATAGGGAGATTAGCTTCTTCCTTGGAATTGGGCGTCGCTATTCTCCCTAGAAGAATGCATGTTAGAGGCATCATAACATACAAAAATGCATTAAAACATACAAAAATACATACACCACATGATGGGACAGCGTACTGCAAAAAATAATTGGAGGTTGGAAAACACTATGTGTTGTGAGTTCTTTCATTATGCATGTTGAAAGTTGAAGGTTTGAGAGAATGGGGTGGAGTTGCAGTTGTGGGATATATAAAAGCATTCAAATTCATCTCAAGGGTGAGTAACAAATTGGGATGTTACTTGTGAAGGGTTTGTAAATGGTATTTGGTTTGCAGGTTTAATAACACCTAGTATTTTCCAACCTTCAATTACACATTGTTGGCCTTGCCATTGTATGAAAAGGTTGAAATTTCAATGCTTGATACAAGCGTTAGATAAGACCTCTATAAAGACATGACAATATTTCATGACAACTGGGCATATCTGGAGCTACTTTGCAATATTCGCAAAACAAGCTCTTCTCTCCAACACACATCACCACCTCTTCCACAATCTCATCCACTCAATTCCATGATGTCGAAAGTTGTCATAGATGTACGATGGAGAGAAGTGCATGTTTAGAAAATGAGAAAGGTATGCTTCAAAGTTGCCCAATTGTCATGAAATGTTGTCGTGTTGGCGGGGGGGATAACCCTATGTGTTTTCCACCCTGTAACTTTTTTGTCCATCTTGTGTTCCAAACGTATAATGATATTGAAATGGAATGTTTTTTGCAAGTAAGGGTTGTTATAAAATATGAAGGTGAACTTCAATACATTGTGTTGTTACAGTCTGCATAATAGAAAGTGTTTTCTTTGAACAAGATTTGAGAAGTGAGGGATAACCCCTCAATGAGTGATGTCTGTGTGATTCATGGTATGGTTTAATAGCCTACCATACATCTTATCTGACACTTGTATCAGGCATTACGAGGTCAACATTTCCGTGCAATAGCAAGGTCAACACACATAGATAATATGAATGTAATGACAATGTTTTGGTTACTTACGCAGTAAGAACCCAATTGGTTCATCACTCCTCATGTGAATTTGGATAGTTTTATGTATCCTCCAGCTACAATTATATTGACAATATGAATGTATTGAAAGCCTTTTGATTTGTACACGCTAATAATGTAATGAAGTTCACCTTCAAAATATATAATAACTCTTACTTACAATATAAATTATATTTGAATTTCTTCGTACTGTTGAAACAAAGAAATGCACAAAATAATGGTAGATTGGAAAACACAATGTGTGTTTTCAATTGTTTCATTATGTATTTTTAAATATAAACACTTGAGAGGATGGGGAGGACTTGCAAGTGTGGGATACATTCGATTGCAGGTTTCTTAATGCCCTATGTTTTCAAATTTCATTATATTATTGCTATCTAGAAAGCTAAATATTCTCAAGACAATCACAAAACATACCAAATTGAGGTGGGGCGAGTAACCAATAGGGTTGTTACTTGTAAAGGGTTTAGAACAGTTTGTGGGTTGCAGTATTTATAACACCCTATGTTTTCCAACCTGAAATTTCACATAACAGTTTGAATGTCTTGAAAATCTTTTCTTATTTAGACAGTATGAATGTAATAAAAGGGCACCTCCAAAAATTACAACTGTTAGTTATGGTATAAATTGCAATTTAGTATCTTCATGTGATTAAAAAAATTAAATGTACAAAATAATTACATGTTGAAAAACATAGTGGGTTACTTGTAGAGCATTTTACAACACTGTGGGTTGTATGTTTCATAACACCATCTCTTTTCTAGCCTACAATTTTGCTAACAGTAGGAATGTATTGAAAACCTTTTTTATTTAGACACAAAGAATGTAATGAAAGGCACCTTCAAAATTTATCACAAGTCTTAGGTAGAGTAAAATATGCATTTGAAATTCTTCTTATGATTGGAAAAAGATATGCTTGCTTATTGAAAATGGTGCAATAAATTTTGGAACTTTAACTGTCCATAACATGTAAAAATTTTATAGTTTACAACAAACCAAGGATGCGTTCTATAAAAGGGAATATTCTTTGTACAACAAAGAATGTCATTGAGGTGGACAACATGCATGAAAGGGTGTCTAGTGGTGCATCTTATTCAGGGCAGTCGTGTTCCCCAAACGTGCAGGTAAGATCCGGTAATTATAAGATGCAATAAAATGTATAATTTTAATCTCTCATAAGTGGTTACGATGTTGAATGGAAAGTTAGAATATTTTAATCAGGAGGCAACAACTACGATACAGAGGAAATCCCCTCATTTTAGGAAAACGTTAAACCCTGAGGTAGCGACGTGTTCGGTAATTGATTGTGAACTTCCAATTGCCCTTTCCTTCCAATGCGTCAATAAGAATTGTTTAGAATTTTAGTTAGAAAATATCATGTTTGTTACAAATATGTTGATCTTGATACTATATCGTTCCTTTGATTCAAGATGATAATCAAAGAGATCATCACACTCTTTCCATAGTCCACAACAATGAGGAAGAGTGTGCAAAGGGAGACCCTAAGGATGGAGAGGGACCCAATGAAGCACAAGGTGATGTGGGGGATAGGAAGGTAGATATAATAACTCAATTATTGCATCATTTGGTTGTGTGTATATGTTGTGCATTCAAATTTTTCTAATATCAAATATATTAAGCAATTTTCTTTTTTGAATTTGTTGTGCAGGTTGTTGTTGAATACAGAAGACAAGTGGAGAATTATAGATATGTATATTATTGTATTGTAGAAGAATGTACAAGAAAATATCATGATTGGAGAGTGTTCAACATGCATAGGATTCAACATCACCACCTTCCTATTCTCATGGCACCAAAGCATGGTCGAACTGCATCAGGGGGGGAAGTAAAATTCCCCCCTCCTCCCCCTGATAAATTGAAAGAGTGCATTCAAAATAAGGTGGAAAATATGGAGTACCAAATGAATCTACGACAACATCTCTAGTAGAAGTGTGTTATTCAAAGTGTCTGTCAAAAGTATGGGAAACATATCTTCCTTCAACTTCCCCAAAAAGGAAAGGAGGAGGTGAAGAAATGAATGGCATTATACAACACTGAGGAGAATAAGGAGCAGAGAAGGCAAAAAAATATTAAAATTGCAGGAGAGAAAGAGAAAGGAAGGAATGGTAATTTTGAATTGAACTGTTAAATCTGAATTTTGGTTGGTTCATATTTTTTGTTCTGATGCATACAAGGTTCACTTAATGTTAACTTACATGACATGATAGAGTGATGGTTGAGAAGTGGTTCCTTCCACCCATCAAAGTAGTGTTCATTCACTACAGGAAGTTGTGCCCACGAAAGGAAAATATGATGTTGTTCCTTCCATCCCAGCATCTAACATTCAGAAGAAGCATCGTACAGGGTTAAAAGTTTCAAGGAACCCTCTGAAGAAGAAACGAGAATAAATGATGATCTCGAAATCTTTTGCTTAATGTTTGTTTTGATTATTTGAAAGAATTGGTTGCATGCATCTGAGTTTGATGTGATGTTTCAATTCCTCCTATTACACAAGGATGAACAAAAAAGTGTTTCCCTCGAGCAGGTTATTGTTCTATTGGAAGATGAAGCAGTTCCCATGAAAGCACAAGATAATATTGTTCCTCCCAACCCCTTGTCTAACATTGAGAAGAAGAAGAAGTGTGTATGGTTTAAAATTTCCTCACGCCCTCACAAGAAGAAATGAGTACAAACAGTGATTCCAAAATCTTCTATTTGATGTTTTTTTATTTTTTCAATGAATTTGTTGCATGCATCTGAATTTGATGTGAAGTTTCAATTCCTTCTATTACAGGGCAACGATGAACAATGGAGTCCTGCCCTCGAACAAGATACTCTTGATTTGGAAGATGAAGCAAAGGCCATGGGAGAACAAGATGATGTTGTTCCTCCCAACCCACCATCTAACATTGAGAATAAGAATAAGGAGCTATGCGGTCAAAAGTTTCAAGGTGCCTTGAAATGGAGAAACTAGAAGAAACGGTGAGTTCCAATTCTTCTATTTAATGTTTGTTTTGATTATTTCAATGAATTAGTTACATGCAGATGAATTTCAAGTGGCGTTTGAATTCTTGCTACTATAGGGAAAGGATGAAAAATGGAGTGTTGGGCTTGACCTAATTGGTCATGTGATTTTAATTGAAATTAGAGAGTCTAATAGAGATGGACATGTGGATGGGGAGATCACTAGCCTACAAGTGGGGCAGGGAAATAAAGATGGACATGGGGATGGGGAGAGCACTAGCCTGCAAGTGGGATAGGGTAACAGAGATGTGCATGGGGACGAGGAGAGCTTTGGCCTACAACTGGGACAGGGTAATAGAGATGGACATCGAGATGGGGAGAACACTGGCATGCAAGTGGAATAGGGTAACAGATATGGGCATGGGGATAGAGAGAGCACTGTCTTGCAAGTGGGAGAGGGTAATAAAGATGGACATGGGGAAGAGGAGAGCACTATCTTGCAAGGGGGAGATGGCAATAAAGATGGACTTGGGGATAGGCAAAGCACTGGCTTGCAAGTGGGAAAGGGTAATAAATATGGACATGGGGATGGGGAGAGCAGTGGATTTCAAGTGGGAGAGGGTAATAAAGATGGACATGGGGATGGGGAGAGAACTGGCTTGCAAGTGGGAGAGGGTAATAAAGATGGACATGGGGATGAGGAGAGTGTTGTCCTACAAGGGGGAGATGGAAATAAAAATGGACATGGGGACTGGGAGAGCAGTGACATACTATCTATATCAGTAATAGAACCAACACACTTCCATGCTTTTGTTCCTATTTTTTTATGAATCCTTTAATATGCCTCCAATTATGATTCACATCAATGGCATTTCCATTGCAGCCAAATTCTATGGATGAATAGATGATAGAGTTCAAGGGAATTACTTTTAATTTTGGTGATCATGTTGATCTTTGGAGGCAACATAAATGGGTTGCCAAAGGTATTATACATGTTGTGTATAGAAATGCTAAAACCAATAGCTGTATGCACCTAGAAAATTATGTGAGAGTCAACATTGTTGAGGCCATTGTTGGTGACCGCTTAGTGCCTTTTCCATGTCCTATCATAGAGACCATCGAAGAGTGTGTAGGCAGCTTCATGGTATGTGTTGATGCCCAAAATTGGCAAGGTAACAACCCTTTGTGGAAAACTCGGTTAAAGGGGGGACTTATTGCACAAAACTGAGTAACCTCCAGATTTTAAAGAAGTTGACTTCTTCTATAATTGGGGTTTTGAATGGGAAAAGGAAGCAGATATAAAAATAAAAGGATCTAAATAAGGCGATACACCAAGATTTAGATATAGGCATGATAAATCTATCTTTTGGATGCGATTTAAGGGCCCGTTCAGTAGTCTGCTACGTTTCAAAATGGAAAAATAAATATAGAAGCCTAAATGATTCACTCAATGACATAAAATAACCTTCATACACATTTACTAGAAAGAGGTGTCAAAGACATGATCTAAACCAGCAAACTTGTATTAAATTTATAGAAGTTTTATAAATTAAGCATTCAATACAATAATGGCATAGTAAAACTTATCAAATATCAAAGAAAATAGGAAGGCCGAACAATGGCACAATCTATGAGTTCTTTTATAATAATCTAATGAAGCAATGAAAGGCTTGGTTCTTCTACCAATTCTTCTGTCAAAATCTAAACCCCTTCTTTGAAAGAAGAAGTGATATTTATAATAAAATCCTAGCCCTATGATCCAGCAACAGAAAAGATCCTCCGATCATGAGAAATGATGTATTAGCAATGATTTACCCTAGCAATTGCAATGGAAAAAGATTCGAGCCATGAACGAGGACATCTCAAAGCCATATGCATCCCCTGCAAATGATGGAAGTCATCCTAGTAGACTAGTGTGTTGACATAAGTCATCCACTTATGAAAGTCATTATAATATGTGGCAACCATTGTGAGGCTACCGCTTGTTTTATCTCCCTCGCACGAAGAAGCCTTCAGAAGATCTATGTGGCAAGCAGTCAGGACCTGATGTTTATTCCTCCTTCTATGCGATGAAAATAAACGTGGTGAAGACATGTGGAGGTCTTTCAAATATACTACACTGAAGGTGGGGCCTGCCTAAGGAATGTGCGCAGATTGATGTTTAAGATGCATGAGGTCAGGGCCTGAAAGGGGAGCGATAGGAAAAACCACTGAAGAGTGTGAACTATAGACAAGTGGAAGCATGGCGGAGGCTTTTGAAAAGTAAAAGGAAGAATCCTTGCGAGGAGCGCTCGACTGAAAAGTGGTGGTATTCAAATAAAGTCTTACGAAAGGCATTCGATGTTGCATTCTATCGATGGTCGGGGTCGATACTTTATAAAATAAAATAACCCAAAGGGAGCTTGGGGAAATTCATATTCACAGCTTTTGGTGACTTATTAGGGGCATTTCGCCTACAGAATGACGAACCCAAAATCTCTTATTTGCATAGTAGAGTCTTCTCCATTGGGTGATGTGATGAGAGCTTAGAGAGAGCGATCTACAGGGGCAACCATTCAGTCTTGGATGGAATCATTATGTCGCGCAGACCTTCTTGTGCTCCATGCAGATTGATCATTTCTTTGTAAGGCAGCATCATCATCATATCAGCCCAAGACTCAAGTTGAAAGAAAAGCCATGCAATCGGATGAATGACGCTCTTAATATCCTCTGCAGTAAGGGGTTGATTGAACATCTAGAAACTAGATGTGTCTTGTTGCTTTTCTTTAATTTTTGCTGCAATATGCTCTGTCATGGCCACTGATTCATCTTCAAGAAACAGAGATGGTAAGCCCATCTGAGTTAGGTGGGAGAACCTAGCTTGCATTCTATTCATGGTCTTATCTAATGTGGTGGTGTACTCACTGGCATGAAGGATGGTCGTGTAGCAATGGATGAATCTATTAGCTATTTTGGCAGTGGCCTTTCAATCCTCGATTCTTGCACCTGCCAAGACTTCATTTGGGACCATATATAGCCTCTCTAACAACCTCTTGGCCTTTGGAACTCTTTCTATGATGGACTGAGGGAACCGCTCATGGACTTCCCTATCCAAACTTGTTGCCTCCAACATATATTGGAGTGTCGATTGTAGAGATAGGTAGAAGGCCTTCACTCTTTCCCAATGTGAAACATATAACTGTTGGGCTACTTGAAGAATGTTTAACCCAATGATGGGAGGTTGAGCAGAGTTCTTTAATAGGACTATCTTTGTGTCCCTTAATTCCACATTATGTGTGAGCTCCACTACCTTTTGGTTCACTGTGGTGAGTTTTCCCTGCAAGATCTGTGATTCTGCAATCCAGCTTGCCTCGACTCTTTCTTTGTTTGTCTCTTCCTTCTCTAAGGAAGAATTCATTTCTTGGATTTTATTCTCCAATTGCGCCTAGAGGATATTGTAATCCACATCTTTCTACTACATTTGTTGCTCTAGTTGAGCGTACTGGTGGCAAAATTCTTCATCCTTTTGTTGCACTTCCTTCTCTAAATGCACAAATTGGTTCTAATATCCCTGGTTCCTTTGTTGTAGCTTAGCGATTAAGTTAGGATTGAGAGATTTGAACTTTGCAAGTTCTTCTCAAATATTTTCTTGTTCCACCTCTGCTAGTTGGGATAAGCACTTAAATTCAGCTTCCCTTGCTTTCTCTTTGGCGAGCAAGACTTTGACCCTTCCCTTGATGCTCTTCACCTCCTCCTCCCTCCTCTTTAGTTGGCAATCAGACTAAAGAAATCTGGTGGTCACCACGCACTATGTTTCCTCAATGAGCTCCACCTTGTCCTAAGGCTAGGCCACGCTCAAATCGAGCCCCACGGTGTACATGTTGTAGTCATTCGGCTACATTTCTCTTTGCAGTTTGTTGACAATAAGGTACATAGTCACAAAATTTAGCGACTGTTGGGCCTCATTGAAAATAGTATATACTTTTGGCTCCACCAGTTTTTGAGAATCTTTATCCTTTTTCTTTTGGATTCTGAGTGCTTGTACCTGCTTAGTTTATTCACCTTCTGATAAGAATTCTGGCAGTGATCAGATGAGTCTGCCTGTGAAATATGCACCGAGAGGAAGGGAAAAAGGAAAAGATATGGTAGTGGGCCCAGGTGACTTCTTCTTTGGAATACTAACTATTTGAGGTGAGAAAGGAGGGATATTCCAAAACCCAAACTATGAACTAGTAGGAGGACTCGAAGGAAGTAGATTCATGGAAAACTTCATTGGTTGGGAAGATTGGATTGGGACTGATATAGCAACGGCTGGGGAGGTATCAAAAAAGGTAGTAAAGGTCGAATAGGAGGTACTTGGAGGAGTGAAATGAAGGATTGGAGGTTGAATTGGAGCAGAGGCCAAAAAGGAAGGATCAACACTTGAAAAGAGAGGTGTAGTGGGCATAATTAGGGCAACTAAAGATTGTGAAACAGGAGAAAAGGGAGAGAAGGATACCTACGGTGTGGATGATTATAATCCTTGGCTCGTCACAGGCTCTTGGCTCACTTTAGGGTCCTGCGAATATTCCTTAGAATATTTTTATGTGTGTTATCGCTTTGCTGGTGGTGAGTCTTCTACCAGTAAGTTTTGAATTGTTGTGAATGGGTTGTTCTAGTCCTTCTTGCGATCCAGGTGCAAGTTGGGGAAGACCTCACGCGTGATATGTTCACCCTCACATGGAAGAAACCTTGTCAGGTTGCTTCACGAACTTCCCTTTCTGCTGCGTCGAGGCCTTTTGAGCTTCTAACTGTGGTTCCACTCCCTCATCTAACTACACCTCAACTTCTCTGAACCAGAGCCTCCTCCTTCATCATTGTCATCAGAATTTGGATGCTCATTATTCCACAATTTGTCAAACTTTTCGTCCATTTCCACACTATCATAAGGAGCCTCAGTGCATCGGGTTTCATGGCGGTATATCCATAAATCATTAATCTTCTCCTCCTTCTAGTTGTAATTCTTTGCCAGGTTGTTACAAAGAGTAGCCCCAATTTTCTTTATTTTATTATATTTCCCGGTCAGCCAGTAGAATCTGAGCCAGGGAGGATGACCACCTTTGGTTGGAGTGTAAGCAAGGTCGACCATGAGCTCATCTGCATCATTCAATGGATTCTGACACTTTTCCCAGTAAGGTTGGGGATCGTGTGTTACCTTGACATACTCGTTTGGCAAGTCATTATTGGCATTGTAATTCCATTTATCACAAACCCATACTAGCCCCAGATGAGTTAGCTTTTCCTCAAGCAGGTCATGAGTCCTTTTCTTTGCCATGATTATGGTCTTGAAGCTAATCGGGCAGCTAAAAAATCCCTTCTTTGATTTTCTACCTCAAAAGGTGAAGTCAATAGTTGGTACCTGACGGAAGAATTCAAGCCCCAATATTCGATTCGTAGGACACGCTAGGAGTCAAAAGGGTTCCCTGGTGAAGCAATGCAATTGAACAATCATGAAATCCTCACCCAAAAACCAATCACACTTTGGAGTGAAGCTTTGCATGAACTCGGTCTGGTCCAAGCTAAACCGCAAGACAATGTCGCCTCCCCTCAAATCTTGTAGAATCAGACCTAAGAAATAATCTAGGAATGCATAATAATCATATGTTGTAGAGAGGAAAGGAGTCCAAGTGGAGATGGGTTTTTTCATTTGATTTTCATCAAAAATGGATAGCCCCATATGCCTCTAGAAAAAGTTGAAGCTTTGATGTAAGAAAATATAGGCGAGGAAAGACAAAAACCTAAACCTCTATTGAAGTTGGTACTCCACAATCTGGATAAGCATCTCCTGGATGAGGAATTCTACAAAATCATACCAAAAGAGAGAATGTTGCTTGCGCAACTGAAACCCCAATCCTAGTTGAAACTCTTGAACCTCTTTATCAGATTCTAGGCTACAAACAAACACCATCATTGAGAAGGCATATTTCATATCATCCTTGAAGCTTTTATGCATTGCTGGTATCTGCATTGGCTTTTTCTAAGCTTCCTTGAATCTTTGCATTTCTATGTTATAAAAGTTCAGAGCCAACTCTCTGGTTCTCCAATAGGACTCTCCCTTCGATAGAGTGAATGACTCCATTTTAAGTACATTTGAGTTTCGATCTAGGATGCATAGCATGTCCCAGATAGCCTCTTTACAGATAATGACATTTAGCTCCTGACCCACAATGGTGTTGGTATCTGGGTTGAAATGTTTGATGGCATCATCGACCAATTCAGGGAAATAGTGCACGAGTGGGACCATATATTTTGGAATCCCACTTTACCAACATTTATGTGCCAAGGAGTCCAAGTCAATATTCCCTTTAATTTTTTCATAGGCTACCTCCCTCAGTGTTTTAGGGTTCTTTGCCAGGATGGGATCATGAACATTATCCCATTCTTCCTTAATTCGACTCTGATCTCTATAGGGGATCTTTTTTTCCGCAACCTGTGTATTCACCCATGTTGTCTTGTTTGGTATCCAGGTGAAGCGTAAGAGGTATTCTCAAAGACATAAGCAACTGGTGTAGCGCGCATGGCTTGGAATAAACTTTGGGTACTTTCTTCTTTCATTCCTACTTGGGAACTCTGAGAAGCCTCCATTTTCTACAAACTTCCACTCATAAAGCACACTAAAGTGGTATGAAGGAAACCTAGAGTGCGTATGCCAGGCTCTGGACTCAAACCCAGATGACCTCCTACTTCAGGCTCAATTTACACTAGGACAGTGAATCTTCTACAATTACCTCTACATTCTACTGTTGTGTTGTTGGATGCACCTAGTTCCCTTAATAGTTATGTTCTTCTAATTCAATTTACGTGCTCAAGAAGTTGTATGCTCTGCTTAGCCTTTGCATGCAATACTTAACTTTTCCTCCGATTTCCTGACTTCAACTAGTAGACAATGGTTGCCTTTTGTATTTAATTTGGCATGTATTGCCAACTCGTCTACCATGCGAAATGAACTACTTTCCTTTCTTGAAAATAAAATATTTCATAATTACATCAGTGATAACGTCCCTTCGGTGCGATTTTCTTGGGAAATTGAGCCACCGATGAAATGCTTGCCATCCTTTTGTATGCCTTAGCAATTAATATCTCTCAAAGTATCGTTAAGCTAAAACTCTAATGAGTACTTAGAAAAGATATGTGTTCAATCTTGGAGCTTGAAACTGCCTACATCATGCCACCTAGCCTCTGTCTGTATGAGACATTACCTAGGACTACTACCAATTTGCACTAATTGATTGTCACTCCTTAATCTTGCACGCAACAATTCATACCTGCGGACGTAATTGAGCTGGGATATCGAGCTGGCCTTTTGGTGAGATTTTCGAGTTAACACTCGATTACCACCATGCTTTGTATGGAGGCTACCTTGGATATTTCTCTAAATAGGCCCTAACACAATAGTGGAATTATACTTAGCGATTTTAGCAAAAGTAGCTTTGAGTGATTGGATAGGATTATCATTTAGGCAGTTGAGTAGGTTCTGGATTTGTTCAAGGCATAGAATTAGGTTGTCAAGTGGAAAGTGACATGATGAACACTCCAATAAGATTAGTATACAATAAGTCTCAAATAGCCTTTCTAGGAGAGATTTCAAATAGGTGTATGAATTGCATGACCAAGAACAAACACTCACTGGCTATCATAGCCATAAAGTGGGTCCTAGGTAGAGATTGTATCAAATACGAAGACAAATATCAGGTAAACACCGATATTTGTTCCCATTTCGTTGCCTCGTTGTTGGATGTTCAGGCTCCAAAAGCCATGAATCTTCGTTTGATGCTTTAGATCTTTCTGAAGAAATACCTTGGAGGTCTCTGTGAGGCAGTGAGCAATGCAATGTATAACCTTGGCCTTCTCGTCATGAGTGACCTATGTAAGCATGTTGAAGAAGACGCGGTGGTACCATGGGTACCATTCCTGAGTGGGTTCTAGCTTCAATCACTCATTGAGCATCGTGAGAGGGCCACCTGCGCGTTCCACTTTCTCTTGTGTTGCTACAATGTAGAGTTGTTCTACAAATTGGATTGGTATACTGACTTTAGGAACCTTGTGTTCCCTCCGCCACTTATTCTGGGAGTTGATGTTGGTTCTGCTATAGGTCTTGTTATTCTTGTTGATAACCCTCTTGTTGCCCCTGCTAGTTCTCCTAACAATTCCCCTACCAATGAAGACAATGCTTGTGTTCCAGACACCTAAAGATCAACATGCTTTTTCTCTTTTTGTATATATATGCCCCAAAGAAAAGGGCTCGCATACACAAATATATAAGGAAGTTTTACACATATAGTCATACCTTTGAGCACATGGCCTCAGAGTCATTTTGACAATTTTTTTATCAAAGTACGTATATATAATGAATATACTCGTTTATCTTAAACTCTTTGTCTTCATTCTTGTGAATTTTGCAATATGGATTAAACTGAATTCTCTACATATTTATTCTCTGTTCCATGAACATGATAGTCTTTCTCTATTCTTTTAATAATGAGCTTCATGAATTTTCCTACTTCTAGTTGGGTGAATTTTTTTGAAAATATTGACCAACAAAACAAGAAATGAAAACTAATTACATTATTCACATATTTACACCTATGTGAAGTGACTATAGGTTAATTGAAAATTTTCAAATGAATCTCATTGACTAGAATTCCCAATGGTTCTTGTTCCATATTCTCTAATTTGAATGCATTATTTTGCTTGCATTGAATTATTTTGAAAGGACCCTCCTAGAGTTTGTCAAATTTTCCATGCTGACCCGGCCTTGAAGCCCTCTTGTTGAATTTCAGTACCAAGTCCCCGTACTTTAGACCTTGGTCTGAAGCTTTCTTTTTGAACCACTTCTTAACCACCTTCTTGTGGTTGGTCATAGCTACTAGGGCTTTCTCCCTCTTTTCTTGCACTTCCAGCAATTCGGCCAACCGAACTTCCATAGCTCAGTTCTCCTCAATTTCTACGGACTTGAGTAGCTGTAACGCAGGTATCTCTATAGAGATAGGAAATAGCGATTCCTTCCCATATACTAGCTTGTATGGTAAAGTTTTCAGAGCTTTCTTAGGATTTATGTGGTTTGCCCATAACATTGTTTAGAGGTTCTTATGCCATTCCCTCTCATGGTTGGCCCTAATCCTTTTAATGAGTCAAACTAAATTCTTGTTAGTCGACTCGGCTAGGCTGTTCCCTTACGGGTAGTAGTTTGATGATGTTTTCAAGAATATACCATGATCAAAAGAGAACTAACATACCTTGGAGCCTAAGAAAGCTTTGGCGTTGTCTGAGATGATAGTCTTCGGTGCATCGAACCTCGTTACTAGCCCTTCGAGGAAGTCCACAATTTATGCCTTTGTCACGTTCTTCAGGGGTATGGCTTTAGTCAACCTCGTGAAGTAATCTATGGCCTTGAGAATCCACTTGTGACCAGCGCTGGAGATGGGATTGATCATCCCGATGAAATCTAGCCCCCATTGTGCAAATGGCTCATCCGCTACAATCAGATTGAGCGGCATGGTGGAGTTTTTCCTCCCCCTTGTGTAAAATTGGCATTCTCTGCAAGCTTTTATCATTTCGTAAGAGTCATTGAATAGTGTAGGCCAGAAGTATCCGGCATGTAGAATCTTGATGGCGGTGGTCTTCGCAGAGAAGTGTCCACCTTCAGGGCTACTATGGAAGGTGCTGAGAATTTTCTTTGCTTGCTCCATGGTGACACACCATAATAGGACGTCATTGAAATTCCTCCTGAATAGGATCCCTTCAATAAGTGAATACCCACTGTTCTACTATCGGTAGAATCTTCTTTTCTGAGAGGGAAGTCCCAATGGGTACTTGTCAGTGTGCATGAACCTTATTCTATCTGTCAGCCAACAGCTTTAGGGTTCAGACTCATTTGTTAGGACCAACTCCGCTTGCTCTTCTTCTTCTTCCACTTCTTCATTGTGCGCCAAGTATTCGCACAATCCTCTCCCTTTGATAGTCTTTGTGGGTTTGACCTCGATGTCGTATTCCAAGGTCTTGGTGATCTAGTTGGCCCTTTTTTTGATGATCTCTCCCTCCATAATGTATTCATGTACATTGGAGTTTGCAACATAAATGATCACTTTGTTGCAAGATATCAAATGTCAGAATTTTTTGAGTCCCTTTACAATTGTGAATGCTTTCCTTTCGATGAATTTATAGTTCATCTCATATTCCTTCAAGGTCTAGGAGTGAAAAGCTATCGGATGTTCTCCCTTTCCTTCATCATCCTTCTGAGTTAGGATAGTAGTGATGCTTG
Organism: Sequoiadendron giganteum; assembly: GCA_007115665.2. Lineage (NCBI taxonomy): Eukaryota > Viridiplantae > Streptophyta > Pinopsida > Cupressales > Cupressaceae > Sequoiadendron > Sequoiadendron giganteum. The sequence goes on along the minus strand of CM021102.1, from coordinate 439,470,721 downwards.
TTTTGCTACTAAAGACGTACATTATGAAGTCTTTTAACAAGTCTGGATTCACCAGTATAGGAACTGAAGAAATAGTGTCCTTTACCTTCTCGAAGGATTCTCTCACTTCTTTTGTCCATTTGAACAATTGGTCCTTTTTTCGCATTAGGGTGATCAGTCTAATTATTCCTGCAAAATCAGAAATAAAATTACTTATGAAGTTGACCTTCCCCATAAAAGATTGGAATCCTTTTTTATTGACTGGAAGGGGAAGTTCCCTAATTGCTTTTACCCTTTCAGGATCAATCACGATTCCTTCTTGGGACACCACATGTCCTAACAATTTTCCCTGCGACACTCCGAAGACACATTTTTTTGGGTTCAAGGATACTCTAAACTCTTGGCATATTTTGAAAACTTCTTCAAGATGGTCAAAATGGTCATTTTGGATTTGGAAAATATAGTTAGATCATTTAAGTAGATGAGGATGACCTTATTGATCAGTCTGTTGAAGGCTATGTCCATTGCCCGCTAGAAGGTGGCCCCTGCATTTGATAGGCCGAAAGACATCTTGGCATATGCGAATGTTCCCCACTTGGTGGTGAATGTGGTTTTTTGTTGATCTCCTTCATTAACTCAAACCTGATTGTAGCCTGAGAATCCATCCAATAGAGAGAACATTTTTGAACCTACCATAGCCTACAAAATTGATTCCATGGAAGGCAATGGGTAATGATCTTTTAGTGATGCCCTGTTTAGGTCACAAAAGTCAACACAGAGACGAATGTCTCCATTCTTTTTTTCAACCAAAATGATATTAGATACCCACATACTGTGCTTGATTGGAAACACAATTTTGGACCGGATCAACTTCCCTAGTTCTTGTGCCATTAGGGCTTCAATATTTGGATTGACAAGCCTCTATTTTTTTCGAATAGGTTTAGCACCTTCTATGAGCTTGATGGTGTGTTGGATGATTCCAGGATCATATCCCCTGAGGTCATCATAATACTAGGCCATGACTCCTTCGTATTTTTTGTAGAAATGCATAAGTCTATCCTTGTCATGCTACGAAACTTCCTTCCCAACCTTTAGTCTTCTTTTGTTTCTGACCTCAAGGTCGGCGTAGTCTTCTTGGTTTGCTACAAATTTTCTCCTATCATTCATCGCATCATCACATTCGAACAGATTTTCAAGTGTGACTAGCCCTTTTAGAAGTTTGTTTGATCTTAGCTGAATGATTTTCCCTTCATATGCTTCTTCAATCTTTAGCTGAAGCTGATTGGTGAATTCTCCCGACTGTTGAATGAAAGAGGCAATGTGTTCGTCACTTTTGAAAACTTTCTAGCTCTAATTGTTATCTGGAATTTAGGGTCAAACGATTACTCGCATAGAGTGTACATTCTCAATCAAGTCAGAGATAGGATCGAATTGAGATCCTATAGCATCCATTCAATCCACGGTTGAATTATGCTCCCTTGGTATGGCGTGAATGTTAAAAGCTTTGAAACCTTCAATGAGGTCCCATACCCTATGTCTATATGACCGCATGCAGACATTCCTTGCAGCGGAGATGTTTCTGACTTGATTGATTATAAGTTCAAAATCTATGAACACCATTATTTGTTTGACACCCATGCGCTTTGTGAGGCTTAGTCCTTGTACAAGACCCTCATATTCGGCTTGATTTTTCAAGCAAGCAAACTAAAAGTAGAAAGATCTAAGAATCTTCTCATTGGTTAGAGATGTTAGGCATATCCCGGCACCAACGCCAATTTTGCATCTTGCACTGTCAAAGTGTAATGTCCAGAGCTCTGAGGCTTGTTCGACCATGGGGTTCTTCAGTACCCTCAGGAATTACTGATCTTCATCATAGATGATGTAGCTTCCCAACCTCATAGCATGGTATTTTCTAAAAGGGTTGGAATCTACATACTCGCTCAAGAAGACCTCTTCTTTGTCGGCTTTGTCTCCAGTTACCTTCTAATCCCTTGGTAGCTTGATTTCATCGGTCTCTTCTTTCATGAAAGAAGTATGAGTGGCTTCAAACTTGATCATGGCCTCATCAACTACATGTTCTGAATGTAGAGATTCTGATACTATCTTCATTTTAGACTTGTGCTTGGTCTTGATAATTAGGTGGGATCAATCCAAAGAAAGGTATCCACCTATCTTTGAGGTAAATTTTTGCGACAGGAAGAGGCTGAACATGAGAGGAACATCTATGATCACAGTATCTTGCAGTACCGTCATACTAGGGCAAAAGAACAAAGTCAAGAGGATATTTTTAATGAGGCCTATAGTTTCAACCTTATTCCCATCCAGCTGCATAACTCCTCTCTTTAAGGGCTCATAGCTAAGCCCTAAGGCTTCAGCTATCTGTTTTGGCATGACTATAGTGCTAGCAATGGAGTCAATCATGGAATTGTACAGTAGTTTCTTCCCCACAATGAGAGTTAAGAAGAAGGGTTTAGGTTTCTATTTCTCCTCTTTGACTTCTCTTGAATCCTCCTCTATAGTATTCACAAGAACTTTGGCTAGAGGCAATGAGTCAGCAGTATTTTCAAAAGCTTCTTCCATCGATTGCACAACTATATCTTTCTGCAGGGCTTTCTGTAGTAATGAATTTTGTTCTAGGATGGCTAAGATATCCCAAAGGGACACATTAGAAAAATATTTCTTTAATTTTTCCACCACATTGAAAGGTGGCGGATTTAAAGGTTTTTGTTCCTTGGACTTGGTGATGAAAATCTCCTTGCGCTGTTGTGGTTGTGGAGCGGTTGTGGAAGGGCCAGGGAGTGGGTCCTAGATGCTTCTAGGTTGTGGAGTGATTGGATCACCTATGAATCTCCTCTTTGATCAAGTGTTGTAGTAGGATTACACTTGTAGGGTTGCCAAGGTGGATGTTTCATTAGTGAACACTACTTCCTCTCCCTCCATCCAGGAGAGGAGGGCATGGTCGGAAGCTATTCCATTTTCTTGTTCCAAGGATATTCCTTGCATTTGTGCAGTAAGAACCACATTCTCTATTTGGGGAGAGTCATATGTATATCCTCTTGAATTCAGTGCTATGCTTTGGCTATGTTGCTTTGCAACCTTATGTTAGAAATTTTCACGCAGACAATTTTGAGGCATATGCATGTTGCCGCAAGGGAAGCACCAGGGATTGACATCTTCAGTGAGATTGTGCTACCCTGCGGTCAGCTCTTTGCTTGTACTTGTTTGAGTATCCCCCAACAGATTCGGTACTGGTATGATTTGGTTATTTGTTTGAGTTGATGGAGTTGTGTGCGCGGCTCCTTGATATTGGTTATGTTGGTAGGAGGGCCTACTGCCTTGATAGTGGTTACTTCATTTGTTAAGTTTTGTAGCATCTCCCTTATGTCGCTCATCTCTTCCTTCGAAGCACTGAATGTAGAAGAAACATTTTGTGGCACACTTGGATACGTGTACATAGATGGGGGCAGCACACGCATGCTAGTCAATGGCATCTCCTGGGTAGAAGTTGAAATTTCAGGGAACATCAGCATAATGGGCTGAGGTGGTAACTTCCCAACGTCGATCAGGTTTTTCTCCACCTTGATAGCTATGTTGTATGCATTCGGTAATTTGGTTCCGCTAAGTGACTGGATCATCATAGAGATGTTGGCATTGATAGATTTTAGGTAGAACATAAATGCTAACTCGACCAGTTGTCGGATGGCAATTTGGATTCTCTACCAGGTCATATGGAACCGGGTGTTGAAGTCCATCATGGCTTCCAATGGGACCCACTTTATTGTCGCTAGCTAATGATATGCGTGGACCTATCTCCTTCGTTCAAGAATTTTCATAAAAGGGATCCTCGAGTTGATCCTAGGTATCGATAGTATTAGCAGGCAGTGTTTGATACCAATTTAATGATTTTCCTCTAAAAGAGGCTGTGAGCAGTCTTAATGCTATGTTCTGATCGGTAACTCCATGCACCAAACATACGTCTGCCACATCTTGCACATCTTCAGATGGTTTCCTTGAGCCGTCTCTAGTAAACTTTGGAATAGCTTTCAAAGAAAAGACTAGAATAGGGGCCCAAACAACAAGTGCAACTAGGGCTACAAGGGGACTCCCAGCGTCCCAGGCCACATAATTTTGATTTGTGATTTGCAACATGGTTGGGATCCAAAGGTTCTACTAGGAAAATTTGGGTATGGATGGCCTATACACCCTCTTTTATTTATGGGATAATTTTCATGGTTCGACCAGGCATGCCAAGAAAAAGAAAAGTATTGATGCCCAAAATTGGCAAGGTAACAACCCTTTGTGGGAAACTCAGTTAAAGGGGGGACCTATTGCACAAAACTGAGTAGCCTCCAGATTTTAAAGAAGTCGACTTCTTCTATAACTAGGGTTTTGAATGATAAAAGGAAGAAGATATAAAAATAAAATGATCTAACTAAGGTGATGCGCTGAGATTTAGATATAGGCATGATAAATCTATCTTTTAGATGCGATTTAAGGGCCCGTTCGGTAGTCTGCTATGTTCTGGAATGGAAAAATAAAGATAGAATCCTAAATGATTCACTCAATGACATAAAATAACCTTCATACACATTTACTAGAAAGAGGATTCAAAGACATGATCTAAACCATCAAACTTGTATTAAATTTATAGAAGTTCTATAAATGAAGCATTCAGTACAATAATGGCACAGTAAAACTTATCAAATATCAAAGAAAATAGAAAGGCCAAACAATGGCATAGTCTGTGAGTTCTTTTATAATAATCTAATGAATCAATGAAAGGCCTGATTCTTCTACCAATTCTTCTATCAAAATCTGAACCCCTGCTTCAAAAGAAGAACCATTATTTATAATAAAATCCTAGCCCTTTGAGCCAGCAATAGAAAAGATCCTCTAATCATGAGCAATGATGTATTAGCAATGATTTACCCTAGCCATTGCAACGAAAAAAGATTTGAGCCATGAACGAGGATGTCTCAAAGCCAGATGCATCCCTTGTGAAAGATGGCAATGGTCCTCGTAGACCAGCATGTCAACATGTGTCATCCACTTATGATAGTCATTATAATACATGGCAACCGTTGTAAGCTTGCCGCTTGTTTCATCCCCCTTGCAAGAAGAAGCCTTTAGAATATCTATGTGGCAAGCGGTCGGGACCCGATTTTTATTCCTCCTATGTAATGAAAATCAACACGGTGAAGACAAGTGGAGGTCTTTCAAATATACTACATTGAAGGTGGGGCTTGCCTAAGGAATGTGCACAGATCAATGTTTAAGAGGCATGAGGTCGGGGAGCGATAGGAAAAAGCACTGAAGAGTGAGAATTGTCGACACGTGGAAGCATGGCGATGGCTTTCAAAAAGCAAAAGGAAGAATCCTTACAAGGAACACTCAACTGAAAAGTGGTGGTATTCGGATAAAGCCTTGTGAAAGGCATCCGATGTCGCATTCAATCAATGGTCAAGGCCGATACTTAGCAAAATAAAATAACCCAAAGGGAGATTGGGGAAATTCATATTCACAGTATGGAAGCTCTCTGAGATGAAGCATTGTGTTCTAGAGGTACACAAATGATATGTTGTTGTATATATCATACTACCTTATATTGCTTCCATCCATACATTAATTGTGATTAATTGTTTGTTATAGGTTCAAGGTGTTAAATGTGCCAAGGACAAAGCACGGCTTATGAAGAAATCTGTTGTTTCACATTCATCATTTGTGAGGGTTCATGGAATTAGAATCACCCCTCCCGAAATACTCAAGAACCCTAGGAAACATGCCATATATTATGTAGGTATGAACTCAATTGCAAAGAATAGGTAGTGTAGGATATGATGAGACAGACTCAAAATATTGATTTTGCATTGTGGGTTTCATTATTTGATTATTGAACAATTATTTTGTAGAGATATACCATTTTATATGTTTGAACACTATGTTGTTATACATTTGATATCATACTTTTCATGACCCTCTTTAATTATTTGATTATTGAACAATTATGGTGAATAGATATATTATTTTCATATATTTGAACACAATTTTGTTATCCATTTCATATCGGACTTTTCAAAGCCCTGTAATTGTTTTGTTACGACCAAGAATTTAATGAAGTCTAATTTCAATTTCTAGAACAAGTATTTCATTGACTATATATGGCATATTTCCTTTTTCCATGTGATTGGAATAAATTAAATGCTAGCATTGTTTGCATTGTTGGAAAACACACTGTCCCCTGTCAATTATTTTGTTATGATAAGTATTTGTTTCGTTACAACCAATAATGTAAATGAAGTCCACTTTGAATTTTTAGAACAACAATTTGGTAGAGTGGAGATGGCAGATTTCCATTTTTCATGTGATTGTAACAAATAAAATGCTTGCATTGGTTGCAATGTCGGAAAATACATTGTCCCTATCAGTTATTTTCTTATGAAAAGTCTTTATTTCATACACTCCCAAAATGAAATAAAGTCCACTTTGAATTTTTAGAATGACTATTTGGTAGAGTGGAAATGGAATATTTCCTTTTTCCATGTGATTGGAACACATAAAATTCTTGCATTGCTTGTAGTGTTGGAAAACACACTGTCCCATGTCAGTTATTTCATTACAAAAATTTTTATTTCTCACGCTCCAAAAATGAAGTGAAGTTCACTTTGGATTTTTAGAACAATTTGGTAGAGTGGAGATGGAAGATTTCTCTTTTTCATGTGATTGTAACAAATAAAATGCTTGCATTGGTTGCAATGTTGGAAAACACACTGTCCCCTATCATTTATTTGCTTATGAAAAGTCTTTATTTTGTACGCTCCCAAAATGAAATGAAGTCCACTTTGAATTTTTAGAACAACTATTTGGTAGATTCAAAATGGAATATTTCCTTTTTCCATGTGATTGGAACACATAAAATGCTTGCATTGATTGCACTATTGGAAAACACATTGTCCCCTATGAGTTATTTCCTTATGATAAGTATTTATTTCTGATGCTTCAAAAATGAATTTAATTCCACTTTCATATTTCATGAATTTTTTTTATTTTATACGCTCCAAAAATGTAATGAAGTCCACTTTCAAATTTTATAACTAGTTGGTTGAGTAAAAATGGCATTTCCTTTTTTCATGTCATTAGAACAAATAGAATGCTCGCATTATTTGTAGTGTTGGAAACTACACTGTCCCATGTCAGTTACTTCGTTATGAAAACTTACTTATGTATGTGAACTTACTTACAAATGTAAGCACATGCAATGAGCACTTTATGTTCTGGAGACTGTAACAAAATAGTGTATTGAATTCCAGCTTCATATTTTATAACAACCCTTACTTTCAAGAAACATTCCATTTCAATATCATAATACATTTAGAACACAAGATACACAAAAAAATTTGCATGATGGAAACCACACAGGGTTGTCTCTCATTTCTCACTTGTTGTTCAAAGACAACACTTTATGTTATGCAGACTCTAACAAAACAGTGTATTGAAGTTGACCTTCATATTTTATAACAACCCTTACTTGCAACAAACATTCCATTTCAATATTGTTATACGTTTGGAACACAAGATGCACAAAAAAAAGTTGCATGATGGAAAACACATAGGGTTGTCAACCACTTCTCAAATCTTGTTCAAAGACAACAGTTACTATTATGTAGACTGAACAACACAATGTATTGAAGTTTAGCTTCATATTTTATAACAACCCTTACTTTAAGGAAACATTCTATTTCAAAATCGTAATACGTTTAGAACACAAGATGCACAAAAAAAAATTATGATGGAAAACACATAGGGTTGTCACTCACTTCTCAATTCTTGTTCAAAGACAATAGTTACTATTGGGTGCTACCACAATAGTGGTTTACACTTTTTGGGAGATCCTGATTTTTGTTGAAATCACATATTTTTTAAAAATATAATGATTTAAGCCTTGAAAAGTTCCATTTAAAGGATTCCAATTAAAGAGCGTTTGATCAAACCACATTAGACCAAGACCCCTTGGATATAACCCCTCTAGTTTTAAACCATACCTATAACGGAGTCTCCTTTACACCTATCAAAATGTTGATAAAAAACCACTTTTGATTTACCTTTAGGAAGATCAAATGAATTCATTTAAATTTTTTTTTTGTAATTATGTAATCCTTATAATAAGCTTCCAAAAAGTATAATTTTAATTAAATTTAATTTGATTATTATTTTTATTTTTATTTCTTGTGAATGTAGGTTTTTCACTAAAAATCAAGCTCTTTGTTCTGTACATGTGGAAAAATAGTAGATTATCAAAATAAAATTTTCAAAAATATGTTCAAGCTGGGTATTGATGTCCTTGATCCATTAAAAAAAAATTAAATTTTGATACATACAAAAAAAGTTATGTTGTATACAGTCTGCCTATGTCTGAATTGTAATTGGTTTGACTTCGAAACTTGATTAAGGAAAAAATATTTAATAAAACACTATAAAACCAAATGAACTGATTAGATATCATAGTTAAAAATCTAAATTCAAAAAAAATAGAATTTTATCCTTCATACAAAAAAAGTTATGTTGTATATGGTGAGCATCACTCTTTAAAAATGTTGTTTACTAATAAAAACTAGTTTTCGAAGGAGATGAAAAAAAAGTGCAATCTGATTCCAAAACTTTTGAAAAAAATATATTTAGAATCTATAGACAAAACTTCACAAATCACTAGTGTGCATCATCTTCAAATTCCTCTCGGTTTAGCCGCTATAGGAGCCCGAAAGTGAAGATCTAGTTAAAAAAAATCAATTCAGTGTCCAGTTTGCCCAAAAATTGTAAACCAATATTGTGGGATCGCCCTATTATGCAGATTGTAACAACACAATGTATTGAAGTTCAACTTTATATTTTATAACAACCCTTACTTTCAAGAAGCAGTCCATTTCAATATTGTAATACATTTAGAACACAAGATGCATAAAAAAAGTTGCATGATGGAAAACACACAGGGTTGTCCCTCACTTCTCAAATCTTGTTCAAAGACAATAGTTATTGTTATGTAGACTATAACAACACAATGTATTGAAGTTCAACTTCATATTTTATAACAACCCTTACTTTCAGGAAACATTCTATTTCAATATTGTAGTATGTTTAGAACACAAGATGCATTAAAAAAGTTGCATGATGGAAAACACACAAGGTTGTCCCTCACTTCTCAAATCTTGTTCAAAGACAATAGTTACTATTATGGAGACTCTAACAACACAATGTATTGAATTTTAACTTCATATTTTATAACAAACCTTACTTTCAGGAAACATTCTATTTCAATATCGTAATACGTTTAGAACAAAAGATGCAGAAAAAAATTTGCATGATGGAAAACACAACAATTATTGTTATGCAGATTATAACAACACAATGTATTGAAGCTCACCTTCATATTTTATAACAACCTTTACTTGTAGCAAACATTCCATTTTAATATTGTAATACGTTTGGAACACAAAATGCACAAAAAAAGTTGCATGATGGAAAACACACAGGGTTGTTACTCACTTCTCAATTCTTGTTCAAAGACAATAGTTACTGTTATGCAGAATATGACAACACAATGTATTGAAGTTCACCTTCATATTTTATAACAACTTTTACTTGCAGCAAACATTTCATTTCAATATTGTAATACATTTGGAACATAAGATGCACAAAAAAAGTTGCATGATGGAAAACATATAGGGTTATCACTCACTTCTCAATTCTTGTTCAAAGATAATAGTTACTGTTATGCAGGCTGTAACAACACAATGTATTGAAGTTCATCTTTATATTTTATAACAACCCTTACTTTTAGGAAACATTTCATTTCAATATCGTAATACATTTAGAACACAAAATGCACAAAAAAAGTTGCATGATGGAAAACACATAGGGTTGTCCCTCACTTCTCAAATCTTGTTCAAAGACAATAGTTACTGTTATGTAGACTATAACAACACAATATATTTAAGTTCAACTTCATATTTAATAACAACCCTTACTTTCAAGAAATATTCTATTTCAATATCGTAATATGTTTAGAACACAAGATGCATTAAAAAAGTTGCATGATGGAAAACACACAAGGTTGTCCCTCACTTCTCAAATCTTGTTCAAAGAAAATAGTTACTATTATGCAGACTGTAACAACACAATGTAAGTTCTATTTCATATTTTATAACAACCCTTACTTTCAGGAAACATTCCATTTCAATATCATAATACATTTAGAACACAAGATGCAAAAAAAAAGTTGCATGATGGAAAACAGACAGGGTTGTCACTCACTTCTCAATTCATGTCCAAAGACAATAGTTACTATTATGTAGACTGTAACAAAACAATGTATTGAAGTTCACCATATTTTATAACAACCTTTACTTGCAGAAAACATTCCATTTCAATATCGTAATATGTTTGGAACACAGATGCACAAAAAAAGTTGCATGATGGAAAACACACAGGGTTGTCACTCACTTCTCAATTCTTGTTTAAAGACAATAGTTACTATTATGCAGAATGTAAAAGCACAATGTATTGAAGTTCACCATCATATTTTATAATAACCTTTACTTGCATCAAACATTCCATTTCAATATCGTAATACGTTTGGAACACAAGATGCACAAAAAAAGTTGCATGATGGAAAGCACATAGGGTTGTCACTCACTTCTCAATTCTTGTTCAAAGACAACACTTTATGTTATGTAGACTCTAACAAAATAGTGTATTGAAGTTGACCTTCATATTTTATAACAACCCTTACTTGCAGCAAACATTCCATTTCAATATCATAATACATTTAGAACACAAGATGCATAAAAAAGTTGCATGATGGAAAACGCACAGGGTTGTCCCTCACTTCTCAAATCTTGTTCAAAGACAACAGTTACTGTTATGCAGACTATAACAACACAATGTATTCAAGTTCAACTTCATATTTTATAACAACCCTTAATTTCAAGAAATATTCCATTTCAATATCGTAATACGTTTAGAACACAAGATGCACAAAAAAAGTTGCATGATGGAAAACAAATAGGGTTGTCCCTCACTTCTCAATTATTTTTCAAAGAGAATAGTTACTGCTCTATAGACTATAACAACACAATCTATTTAAGTTCACCATATTTTATAACAACCTTTACTTGTAGCAAACATTCCATTTCAATATCGTAATACTTTTGGAACACAAGATGCACAAAAAAAGTTGTAGGATGGAAAACACATAGGGTTGTCCCTCACTTCTCAAATCTTGTTCAAAGACAACAACATCTATTATAAACATTGTAACAAAATAGTGTATTGAATTTCACCTTCATATTTTATAACAACCCTTACTCGCAGCAAACATTCCATTTCAATGTCGTTATACGTTTGGAACACAAGATTCGCAAAAAAAAGTTGCAGGATGGAAAACACACAAGGTTGTCCCTCACTTCTCACGTGTTGTTCAAAGACAACACTTTCTATTATGTAGACTATAAAAAAATAGTGTATTGAAGTTCACCTTCACATTTTATTCAACCTTTACTTGCAGGAAACATTCTATTTCAATATAGTTATATGTTTGGAACACAAGATGCATAAAAAAAGTTGCAGGGTGGAAAACACACAGGGTTGTCCCTCATTTCTCGAATCTTGTTCAAAGACAACACTTTCTATTTTGCAGATTGTAACAACATAATATAATTCTTGGAGAGAAAAGAAGTAGCAAAAAATCTACCTACAACTAGAACTTGCAGCTTAATATACAACATATCTGGCAATCCTTGCTTGAAGAATCAGTCCTTTAATAGATAAATTTAGAACAAAATCATTGCATGCTTTTGAAACTTCTCATCAGTTGATGATAAAAATTTCACCATGTATAGAATAGTTGGTACCCCTTTGACCAAAACTTTGTCCATCTCACAGTAATTAAGAATTGATTTTGGCTTTCAGTAGCCCTCATGACTATAGTTGTGATTGCCTTCTCAACAAAAATATAAAACATATTATCACTATCTTTCTTGATTTGGCATCATTGAGTTTATTCATACCTTTTCTTGTCACAGGTGGCCCATAGAAGAACATATTTTTAAAAGGAAACTCACTAGACTTTTTATTTGCAGTTTCTTTTCCAAGTTGTTGAGTTCTCTTCTTGAATGCTTCATCTATGTAACACAAATATCCATCCAACTCCTTCCATTGTACTGCGCAGTTTCACATAACCCCTTTGTGTGTCATGGATTACAAAATCTCTGCAAAGATGGCTTCAAAACTAAGAAGAATACATTTTATCATCTAGTCATGTTGTAATAATAGAGGAAAGTTACATTGAAATAAAAGATACTAAGGATCTTTGGATAGTCATAGAGGCAGATTGCTCTTATTGAATTGGTAAGATTAATAAGGTATCATCAAATAGGGCATTGAACTTATTAGATCTATGTTTCTTTTCCTTAATGACTATCATCTCTGTGAACAACAAAGTGCATAAATATTCAACTTAAGCTTCACATTTTATAACAATATTGAAAATCACCTTTATATTTAATAACAATGCCAACTTGTAGCAAATATTCCATTTCAATATCATAATATGTTGTGACCAGAGAATGCACAAAAAAAGTTGCAGGATGGACAACACACAGGATTGTGACAATGTTTTCAAATGTTTTCATATTTGATCTAAGATAAAAAAAATTCACATCACACAGTCAAATGTAAAAACATTTCGAGTCAATATTATAGATTCTGAAGAAAATTACAAGCCACCTTTAATACTGCTAACACTGAGAACTACATCAACCATTTACAAATAGGTATAATTTTTGCATTTTCAGCATTTGAAAGGATTTGGCGCACTCTGATTGTCAAGGTGGAATTGATAGCATACATCGTTGGCACCCGGTAATACGCATGTAGCAGCCTGAATGATGGTCTGACAGTGGATTTTGAACCTGACAATATGGTTTATTTTGAAGATGGCCAACAATCATTCCTCCATAGGACCCATGTGATTGCTAATTAGAGATTCCCCCTTAATGAATCTCATGAACCTCATTCTCAACTCATTTGTAAGATTGTTCTTGTGTATGATTATAGTTGGTTGAATGCATACCTTCCAGATGCATCTAGCTAGGAAAAGGTCTCAAATTTCTCAGTAAAGAGACATTGACCAATCACATAAATTTACAATCTCTATTTATAGATTGTAATATTGAACATCCATGCCCATTTTTTCTCATACACCAAAGACATTGTTAAAGAAGTGAGCATAATCATGGTAGTTCAAATCAGTGCAGTTTGGCCCTTTTCTATCAATTCTCCTTAAAATATTTTCCCGCAACCTATATGAGAGACTCAATTCCTCAATGCGAGCAAGAATATTGCATGGAAGATAAGGGTGGTAGTTGGTTGACCAACTAGCCACCCATGCTCGTGAACTGTGCGACATATTCTATACAACTAGAGCAACAGGTAGTGAAATACCTGAAATGAAAGACAAAACAAATTTTTTAGAAGGTACAACTGCATTCTCTAAGTAGGAAGACATTGTCAATGCAATGGAAACACTGAAAAAGAAGCAAGAAAAGTGGAAGATATAGATGATATTTTCACTGAAGAGATTGTACCTATTCTTTGGAACTTAACGAAGCAGCATGTGCAGTATCTCCAATGGGCATATGGCAATGCACAACTGGAACAACAGGAACTAAAATGCCTGAAATGAAAGACAACAAAAAGTTCAACAGATACAACAACATTATCTAATTAGAAAGACACTCTGAATGTTAGCTTCTGTAAATCCAAATCAAGGCCCAATTCTTGTACTAGTTATGATAGATAACAGTAGAAAGAAAAAAAAAAAGCTAATACTCAGGAAAAAATAGAACAACAAACAGCGTCAGAAAGTTTTATATTTAATAGTTTTTCAAAAAATAGAGCACACTTCTATATTATGCAACTTGCTGATCTTGTCTCTTTATGCATACTTAAATAAAGAACGGTTCCAATACAATGAAAGCAGTTTCAAAACAAAAAGACTCAAAATAGACTAAATATCTAAAATAGTCATTGCATGTAACATGCATTATTCTAACTGGAAAAGACTGACAAAAAATAGAAGAAAAGCATGGAGCAGTGCACAATCAATTTTCAATAGCCTCATTACATTCTTGGATTGTACAAAACATTAACATTTTTATGACGAAATAGGTGACAAGGGACAATGTGTTTTTGAACATGGAAAATAATGTGGGCATTCTATTTGTTGCAATCAGATGAAGAAAAGGAAAAAAGGACATTTGGACTATATGAAACAGTTGCTCAAAAAATTCAAAGTGAAACAAAACTCTTCATAATGAACTAATTGTGTAGGGATAGTGTGTTTTCCAATAGTGCAAAGACTACGACCATTTTTAGTGGTAACAAAACAAAAAATTTCACAAGGAACAAAGTGACATGGGACAATGCATTTCCAACAGTGCAAACACTATGACCATTTTTAGTGGTAACAAAACAAAACTATTCATAAGGAGTTCAAAGTGACAAGGGACAAGTGGAGTAGGATGTACTGGAATGCCTAGAATGAAGAAGGGAAATTCTATGAGAACACTTGAAAAGAAGCGAGCAATGTGAAAGAGATAGATAATTTTTTTACTTAACACATTCTTTTTGCTCTTCACGGGTTGAGGAAGGACCACGTACACTATGATTACCTATAGATGAAGGTTCACTGAAGTATGCTTGTGCAATCCTTAGTAACTCCTGAAGAAGAAGTGGAGTGAACTCATGTTGGCCAACATCAACCTCTCACCGTAGCCAAATTTTTATAGGGAAGCATGGTATTGCATAATGTCATACCAAAAATTGGACTTACCTATGCATAGTTATTAAATTTGAACCATACCTTTCATTGGGTTTACACTCGTAAAATACAGTCATTGGTGAGGACTCCTTTCCCCAGTTTGGAATGATGAAGTGAACAAGAAAGGCCAAAAAAGAAATCAAAAAGTTTATGATGTGGTAGAAGCACATACTAGGAAAAGAAATCTGCAATACCATTTCCTATTACAATATAGAAATTGAAATTAGTTTTCTCATAGTCACCCGTATTAGATGTCGTATCCTCTACCACATCCATAGAAGCTAAGCCTAAAGTCTCACATTGTATATTGACATTCACATTGAAGCTATTATTCACGGAGAAGGGAAAGGAGTCATACAGAGGAGTTCAGTGATCTAATTGTTCTGCAGTATGCTTCGTATGACGGGTTGCACATCGACAACGATCCCTACTTGCACTAAACCATGGATGCACGTGAATGGTGCTAGTTGCAGCTTCATCAAGATCAGGAATGAATTAAAATGGTAATGCATTTGATTGTTGTAGGTCCTATACAAACATCTCCACACACTGTGCGTATGATTTCACTTGTTGTAGACACTATGGTTGTGTATGCATCACTTTGTTCAAAATTTCATTTGTGTCATTCCAAATAGACATTTTGAGCACATGTTCATCATATACATGAGTAATAGAAAGATATTGTGTAGGGGTGAGAAGATTAGGATTGTTTTCTTCAATGCCCCCCTATGAAAATGTCTCGTTGAAATATATCCCTCTATCAATTGGTTGACCTCCCTTGTCTAAATGACCACACATCATAAACTTGTATTAAGCAGTAGAAAATCCAAAAAACAATTGAATCCCATAAAGTAATGCAATTAGAACTGAAATTCATTTAGCGTGGACCACCCCTTCAATGACAAATGATCTTTTAATCAAGTCAGCAACCTTCAAGACATGTTTGCAAGTGTTCCCCTGCAAACTCCAATGGCACTCACAAACAAAAATGTGCTCCCCAAATTTTTGAACAAGGTAGTGGTAAGACCTACTTTTGACTTTTCACCAAGTACCATCCAGGATGTGTTTCATCGAGAACACAGTGATCATCTGGAATTTCCTTGGCCCGCTTCAAACTAGATCACATTTTTAAAAACTTATAGTTTGACAAAAAACCATAATGTTGCAACTTTTCCTTTTTCCTATGGAATGGTTCCATTTTATACACAAGTGTGTAATGCAAATAGTCCATTCTCCTAGTGCATTTTTTAGAATGATCATGCAAGTACCAAGTTTTGAGTGTGCAATGGTATGAATCAATGGCTGCATTTGTATCCTAGTTGGCATGTGGGAATAGTCTGCAATTTTTTGCCCACATGGTTGCGAAAAAAAAAATCCAATAGTCAAGTAAACCACAACGTATTATAGGTAACTCTGAAGAATTTGACAAATGTGAATCCTACGAGGTGATAAAAATTGTCAACTCACCAATTTGACCTTCTCCTTCACACCATGTTTTGTTGAAGTACTCTAAAAAATGGGGCTGATCATTGAACTCCTCAAAGAAAGAGTTCAATAGTTGAGTGATTCTATCTTTGTTGTCACCTATTGTCATCATGATCATGCCAAGTCTATGAAAGATGTCCATTTCCCTTTGCTTGGCTGCATACTTATATACATTCTTCAACCAAGCCCTTTTAACATGCCAAAGGCATAGCAGCACATGACATTGAAAGACAACCCTAATAGACAATAAAAATGATATTGTTTACTGCTCATCTGCATGAGAAAGTGGCATTGAAAATAAATAGAAAATGAGAAAGGTACACAAATGAACAAAGAGATGAACATATTATATGGCTTGGATTTTTGTAGTCACATCATCGATAAAAAATGCATTGATTCTCCAGTCGGGTTTGGCTCTTCTTCCATGGGCATGCAATACATGTAGCCACATAGAGATGTCCTCAATCTTGTTTCATGCGGAGACTACCCACGCAACTAGCACACCACTTTGTTTCTCGTCAAAAATGAGAAAAGTATACAATGGAAACTATAGACATAACAACTTAGCGTGAGCATTTTCAAGTTTATAGCCAGCAAGATCATTGAAAAGATGAAGAACTATTTGTCAATGTTTGTAAGGCCTCACCCCCAATTTTTATTGGAAAACGTGGAATCCATCGAGATGATTGAATTATGTGAGTGGCTAACCATCCTATCCAGCATCCATGGATTTTGAACCTTGATAATGAAAGGTATCGTTCCCATTGGGTCATTGAAAGTAGGAGAATTTATCAAAGTCATGTCCATTCCACATCATGATACTTGTCGAATTGACTTTGTGTTTATGTGCTTGAGTAGAACACACATTTTTCCAGGCATTCATTACATCCTTTCTTGTAAGGAATTGATCTCTCTTTGACATCATGCAACATAAGATAGGATCGTTGATGTGTCTATCCATTATTACATTGACACTAATGTCCATGAGCAAAAGGCTTTCAATATAGCTTTTGCACTCTACGGATAGATTAGTGGAAAAAATAGAATGCCTATCTTCACTTGTGTCATTAATTCCATGGAAAAATTAACCTTTTATATTGACGTGGAACATTTATTTGTAGATAATATAGGAAACATCGAGTTTTCCATTCATAACCTTTACCATGAAGTGGTATTGACAACCTCACATTTTTGTAAACGTCTTATGTTGTTTCTTCTCTGGTGGAGGTTGGTCTCTGAGGTTTGTAGGATCGTATTGACACTAGTAGCTATGAAAAAGGCATCATCTCATCATCTTGAAGAAAGAGAGAGTAAAATATCATTGAACCATACAAATGAATGTTGAAAGATACAAACCTATGATACCAAATTGTTTTTCCATATTTTTTGTTATCGAGGGGACGTGTAGTGGTAGGTTGTCTTTTTTTCTTGTCCAAAAATTTAATTTTAAAACCTTCAATGGACATTTCACCGTGAATGAAATCATCAAGTCTCATACAAGGAATTTATGCGACAAGGTCAGGGACCCCATCCTTCTTGATGGAAATAGGAATCCATTGCAAATCGGCAAAGGAAAAAGGAGATCCTCCATTTTGTACATCTTACATGACCAATTTGTCTTGCTTCTTCCATTTCAAACCTCTCCCCATTCTAGGAAACAACACAATTGGATGAATATTTAAAATTAGTGTGGATTGTGTCAAGAAAAAGAAAGAAATCTTTCATTGAATTTAAATAAAATGTGCTTGAATTGTTGTCACCCACATGAAACCAATAGAAGGGTGTTGACTTCAACTGAGGAAAATTAAAGGTGATAGATTGAATCAAGCTACACATAAAATATAACACAAACGCGGGCTAGAAAACGAACTGTCTATCACAACATACAAGTGGACATAGACAATGACAATAGAAAATGACAACCAAAACCTTTGATGACATAAATACCACAAGTAAATTCACAACCCCACATGTAAATATAACAAATATTTTAGAGTATATGGGGTGTACAAACCTCTTTTACCTAAGGAGGCATGTTGTGATATCAGCCTTTCATTTGGTGTGACTTAACATGAGGAGAAAAAGTACATCTAGCAATTCATGAAATAAATAAGTGAAGGTTGAACCACACGATGTGTGGTTCAACCTGCAACTTTGTATGTTGTGTAGGAGTGTAACATGCATAATAGTATGTAATTACTTATACAATAGCAACAACATATGTATTATCATGGAAAGATACGTTGGTTGTGTTGTGTGTGTATGTGTTAAAGCAAAGGAAGGGTTAGAGGGCAACCAAAATCTTTGATGGAAACCTTGTATGTAAAAAGAAAAAGTGCATCCATTGGTTCCAGCAATGCCAAAATGATAACATGTTTGTTGCATCTATTGAAAAAAAGATGAATCAGTAATGGAGAGAATGAGGAAAGGTATAAAGGTGTAAAATCTTCTATCAACCATGTTGTAAGTGAATGTAGGCTAGAAAACACAGCGTGTAAATGAATCTCCATGTTGACATAGAGACCACAATTAAATTTTAAACCCCGCATGTAAATATAACAAATATTTTAGAGTATATGGGGTGTACAAACCTATTTTACCTAAGGAGGCATGTTGTTATATTCAGTCTTACATTTCGCATTAATTAACATGAGGAGAAAAATCACATCTAGCAATTAATGAAATAAATAAGTGAAGGTTGAACCACTCGATCAGTCGTTCAACCTAGAACTTTGTATGTGGCATATGAGTGTAACATGCATAAGAGTATGTAATTACGTATACAATTACAACAACAGATGTATTATCTTGGGAGGATACGTTGGTTGTGGTGTGTGTGTATGTGTTAAAGGAGAGGAAGGGTTAGAGGGCAATCAAAACCTTTGATGACAACCTTGTATGCAAAAAAAAAGTGCATCCATTATTGCAAGCAATGCCAAAATGATAACATGTTTGTTGTATCTGTTGAAAAAAATATGAATCAGTAATGGAGAGAATGAGGAAAGCCAGAAAGGTGTAAAATTTCCTATTAACCATGATGTAAGTGAATGCAAGTTGGAAAACACAGCGTGTAGATGAACCTCCACACAGACATAAAGACTGCAAGTAAATTCGCAACCTTGCATGTAAATATAACAAATATCTTAGAGTATATGGGGTGTAAAAAATTGTTTTACCTGAGGAGGCATGTTGTGATATTCAGTCTTTCATTTGGCATGACTTAACATGAGAAGCAAAAGCACATCTAGTAATTCATGAAATAAACAAGTGAAGGTTTAATCACACGATAATTGGTTCAAACTGCAACTTTGTGTGTGGTGTAGGAGTGTAATGTGCATAACAGTATTTAATTACTTCTACAATTGCAACAACAAATGTATTATTTTGGGAAGATATGTTGGTTGTGTTGCATGTGTATGTGTTAAAGGAGAGGAAGGGTTAGATGGAAAACAAAACCTTTGATAACAACCTTGTATGTAAAAAAAAAGTGCATCCATTGTTGTCAGTAATGCCAAAATGATAACATGTTTGTTGCTTCTGTTGAAAAAAATATGAATCAGTAATGGAGAGAATGAGGAAAGCCAGAAAGGTGTAAAATGTCCTATCAATCATGATGTAAGTGAATGCAGGTTGGAAAACACATCGTGTAGATGAACCTCCACATGGACATACATATTGCAAGTAAATTTGTAACCCCGCATGTAAATATAACAAAGATTTTAGAGTATATGAGGTGTACAAACCTCTTTTACCTGAGGAGGCATGTTGTGATATTTGAAGCCTTTTGTTTCGTGTGACTTAACATGAGGAGAAAAATCACATCTAGCAATTCATGAAATAAGCAAGTGAAGGTTGAACCACACGATGAGTGGTTTAACCTGCAACTTTGTATGTGGCGTATGAGTGTAATATGCATAACACTATCTAATTACTTCTACAGTTGTGAATAGATGTATTAGGGAAGATACATTGGTTGTGGTGCATTTGTGTGTGTTAATGGAGAGGAAAGGTTAGAGGGCAACCAAAACCTTTTATGACAACCTTCTATGTAAATAAATGTGCATCCATTGCTATCAGCAACGTCAAAAGAATTTTAAAAAATTGCATATGTTGACAAAATCATGAATCAGTAATGGAGTGAATCAAGAAAGGCATACGTGTGTAACTTTTCCTATCAACCATGATGTCAACCAATGCATGTTGGAAAACATAGTGTCTACTTGAACCTCCAAGTGAACATAAAGACCACAGGTAAAATCACAACCTCACATGAAAAAAGACTAAGACACCATATTTTATGGGTCTACAAACCTGTTTTACTTGAGAAGACATGTTGTGATATCAAGCCTTCCATTTGGGGTGACTTAACATGACCAACAAAATTGTATATGACAATTCATAAACTAAAAAAGTGCATGTTGAATAATAGGATGAGAAGTCCAACCTACAACTTTATATGTAGCCTATAAGCGTAATGTGAATAATAATATGTAATTACTTCTATGGTTGCCAATAATGTAAAAATAAAAAACAAGTTCTTTACATCTGTTGATAAAAAATGACTCAATGAACGTAGGCTAAAACACTTTTTTTGTGCATTTATTTGTTAAACATATGAAGAATCTGAAAAGCAATTTTAACTGTAAACCACAATTGCAATAAATTGTGAAGCTCACTTGCATTGAAAACCATAGTGAATGAGATAGATATTGTGTTGACTTAAGAGATTCTTTATGCTCTTGATTAATTGACAAAGAAGCATCTGTAGTATGTGCAAAGGTGAAGAAACAATGCAAATCTAGATGCAACAAGTTCTATAATTTATGAAATTGAAAAGGAATCTTCTCTAAAAACACTTGAAGACAAGGAGATCAAACTTAATGAGATAGATATTGTTTTAACTAGAGAGGTTCTTACCACTCTTGAGAAGTTGATGAAGGAGAACATGCAGTATGTGCAATGGGAAAATCGCAATGTAAAATTGGATAAAGTCAAGATATTTTGTATTGCATATGAATTTGTCTATGCAGAGAAAATGAAAGATGATCCTAGAACTGGATTTCAACTAGTGAAGTCAAACATCTATGAACATAAAACTAAGCATGACCAGAAAAAGAACATCAAGGACAAAATAAAAAATTCCACCCTTTAGCTTACAACAAGCAAAAATATAGAAATTACAACCCATAGTGTTTTCCAACATGCCTATAGTTTACTAATTTGAGAAAGTTGAAATGAAATTTTTAGTGTACCTGAGACTTGTTATATATTTTGAAGATGTTCCTTTCATTACATTTGTATTGTGTAAACAAGAAAAGGTTTCCATTGCAATTATATTGTCTATATAATCAGAGGTTGGAAAACATAGTGCATTAAGAAACTTGCGACCCACATAGTGTTGAAAAACCCTCTATGTATAGGAATGCAATTGGTTGGTCACCCCTTAGCTAAATATGGTTACTTTTATGTATCCCTCGACTGCAACTCCTCTCCAAATTCTCCACCCTTCAGCTTTGTACAAGCTCAACAAACTAACTCACAATCCACTGTGTTTTCCTACCTGCCTATATTTTAATGATATGACAAAATTGAAACACAATTTATACTCTAAGTAATAGTTTTGCTAAATTTTCAAGGTGCCTTTTCTTACATTGGTAGTGTAAGGTTTTCATTACACTCATTTTGTCTATTGATAATTCAATGTTGGAAAACACTGTGGTTTGAGGAACCTAAGATATTAATACTTCAAGAGGCCTTGGGTACTAGAATGTATGCAATGAATAAGGAAACATCCCTAAAAACACTTGAAAAGAAACAAACCAAACTGTATGAGATATATAATGTATTTACTGAAGAGATTCTTCCTACTCTTGAGAAGTTGGGGAAGGGGCATTTAAAGTATGTGTAATGGGAAAATGACAATGAAAAATTAGATGCAATAGGTACTAGAATGTATGAAATGACAAAGGAATCTGCTATAGAAATACTTGAAAAGAAGCAGACCATAGTGAATGAGACAAAAACTGTATTGATTAAAGAGACTCAGTGTTGTTGAGAATTTTAGGAAGGTGCATGTGCAATATCCACAATGGGCATATGGTAGTGCAGAATTCAAGTAGCAAGTGTAGAAAGTATGTAATCAAAAATAAATCTACTCTAAAAACACTTGAAAAGAAGTAGACCAAAGTGAATAAGATAGATAATGTATCAACTCGCAAGATTGTTCTTGCACTTGACAACTTGACGAAGGAGCATCGTGCAATATCTACAATGAGAAAATGCTACTGCAAAAGTGGATAAAGTCAATAAATTTTGTATTCCATATGAATTCATGCAAGAAAATAAAGTGATATATAATGTTATAAGTGGATTTGAACAAATGAAGTCAAAGATTCTTCAACTTAAGAATTCCATGGAACAAATACAAGTCAAAATAGATGATAATTCATTGGAAAAAATAGATCTTAGAGCAGAAAAAGAGAATCAATTGATTGGAGACATGAAATCCATATGTGAAAAGGTAGACAAGTTTTGTAAATAACTTATCAAACAAAAAACGTCTGCATTCTCTAATCAGAAAGACACTCTCAAAGCTAAGCAAAGAGCGGTTGCAAAGCTACAGAAAAGTATTGAAGACATCCAAAACTTTATCCAAAAAACGGATGCTATTGTCCTAAGGGCTGATGAGGAAGTAGCTACTCCAAAGCTACAAATAAAAGATATGAAATATAAGGTAGAAGCTTATGAAAACGAATGCCAAGGGGGTGATAACAGGTAACAGCAATGTGGATGAGAAAAAATGTGTGATTGGTCAACTTGTAAATGCAAAAGCAATAGTTGGAACTGCTAAAACCGAAGTAAAGCAACATAAACACTACAATTAACCACTTGAAAAATAAATTAAAACATTCAACAAAAATATTATCATTGAAATAAAAGGAGTTTAATTAATGGTGTTGACACACAAGTGCAATATAAAAGACATGAAGTTGAAAAAATAAACACAATAATGGAATGTGTGATTTTGAAGACATTCATATTGTTTTGTAACATTCCATGTTGCAACATTGTAGGTGTTAAGAAGCAAGCAACCCACCATGAAACAACCTTATACATTTAAACAAGGAAATTTAAATAATTGAAACCCAACATTGTGTTTTCCGAATTAAAATTATTTTGTGCACTTTTTTTCCCAATCATACGAAATTTAAACACAACAATAGAATGTGTGATTTTGAAGACATTCATACTATTTTGTAACATTCCATGTTGTAAAACTATAGGTGTTAAGAAGAAAGCAACCCACCATGAGACAACCATTTACATTTTAAAAAGGAGATTCAAATAACTGAAACCCAACACTGTGTTTTCCTAATTACAATTATTTTTTGCACTTTTGTTTCAATCATGCAAAATTTAAACACAACAATGGAATGAGTGATTTTGAAGACATTCATACTATTTTGTAACATTCCCTGTTGCAAAACCATGGGCGTTAAGAAGCAAGCAACCCACCATGATACAACCATTTACATTTAAACAAGGAGATTCAAATAATTGAAACCCAACACTATGTTTTCTCAATTACAATTTATTTTTGCACTTTATTTTTTCAATCATGCAAAAGTTAAACACAACAATGAAATGTGTTATTTTGAAGACATGCATACTGTTTTGTAACATTCCATTTTGAAAAAACATAAGTGTTAAGAAGCAAGCAACCCACCATGAGACAACCCTTCAGCTTTAAACAAGGAGATTCAAATAACTGAAACCCAACACTGTGTTTTCCCAATTACAATTATTTTGTACACTTTTTTTCAATCATGCAAAATTTAAACACAACAATGGAATGTGTGATTTTAAAGACATTCAAACTATTTTGTAACATTCCATGTTGTAAAACCGTAGGTGTTAAGAAGCAAGCAAGCCACCATGAGACAACCCTTTATATTTAAACAAGGAGATTTAAATAACTGAAACTCAACACTGTGTTTTCTCAATTACAATTATTTTTTGCACTTTATTTTTTCAATCATGCGAAAGTTAAATACAACAATGAAATGTGTTATTTTGATGACATGCATACTATTTTGTAACATTCCATTTTTCAAAGTTGTAGGTGTTAAGAAGCAAGCAACCCACCATGAGACAACCTTTTACATTTAAACAAGGAGATTCAAATAACTAAAATCCAACACTATGTTTTTCGAATTACATTTATTTTGTGCACTTTTTTCTCAATCATGCAAAATTTAAACACAACAATGGAATGTGTGATTTTGAAGACATTCAAACTGTTTTGTAACATTCCATGTTGCAAAACCATAGGTGTTAAGGAGCAAGAAACCCACCATGAGACAACCCTTTACATTTAAATAAAGAGATTCAAATAACTGAAACCCAACACTGTGTTTTCTCAATTACAATTATTTTTTGCACTTTTTTTTTCAATCATGCAAAAGTTAAACACAACAATAAAATGTGTTATTTTGAAGACATGCATCTATTTTGTAATGTTCCATGTTGCAAAACTGTAGGTGTTAAAAAGCAAGAAACCCACAATGAGACAACCCTTTACATTTAAACAAGGAGATTCAAATAACTAAAACCCAACACTGTGTTTTCCCAATTACAATTATTTTGTGCACTTTTTTTCAATTATGTGAAATTTAAACACAACAATGAAATGTATGATTTTGAAGACATGCATATTGTTTTGTAACATTTCATGTTGAAAAACCATAAGTGTTAAGAAGCAAGCAACCCACCATGAGACAACCCTTTACATTTAAAAAAGGAGATTCAAATAACTAAAACCCAACACTGTGTTTTTCCAATTACAATTATTTTTTGCACTTTATTTTTTTAATCATGTGAAAGTTAAACACAACAATGAAATGTGTTATTTTGAATACATGCATACTATTTTGTAACATTCCATTTTGAAAAATTGTAGGTGTTAAGAAGCAAGCAACCCACCATGAGATAACCCTTTACATTTAAACAAGGAGATTTAAATAACAAAAACTCAACACTATGTTTTTTGAATTATAGTTATTTTGTGCACGTTTTTTCAATCATGCAAAATTTAAACACAACAATGGAATGTGTGATTTTGAAAAAATTCAAACTATTTTGTAACATTCCATGTTGCAAATCCATAGGTGTTAAGAAGCAAGCAACCCACCATGAGACAACCCTTTGCATTTACACAAGGAGATTCAAATAACTTAAACCCAACACTGTGTTTTTCCAATTACAATTATTTTTTGCACTCTTTTTTTGAATCATGCAAAAGTTAAACACAACAAAGAAATGTGTTATTTTGAAGACATTCATACTATTTCGTAACATTCCATGTTGCAAAACCATAGGTATTAAGAAGCAAGCAACCCACCATGAGACAACCCTTTACATTTAAATAAGGAGATTCAAATAACTGGACCCCAACACTGTGTTTTCCCAATTATAATTATTTTGTGCACTTTTTTTTCAGTCATGCAAAATTTAAACACAACAATAGAATGTGTGATTTTGAAGACATGCATACTATTTTGTAACATTCCATGTTGAAAAATTGTACGTGTTAAGAAGCAAGAAACCCACCATGAGACAACCCTTTACATTTAAATAAGGAGAATCAAATAACTGAAACCCAGCACTGTGTTTTCCCAATTACAATTATTTTTTGCACTTTATTTTTTCTATCATGTGAAAGTTAAACACAACAATGAAATGTGTGATTTCGAAGACATTCATACATTGAAACAAGGAGATTCAAATAACTGAAATCTCACACATTGTGTTTCCCAAATTATAAATTACAAGGTGTTGTAAAACCCTCTGCAACCACCCCTCACCTCGATTTGGTCAGTGTTCTCCTCCAACTTCTCCACGTGCACTCCAAACTTCATCTTACAATGTGCAGACTACCAAATAGCACTTGGATTTGGTCATTTTTCTCCTCCAACTCATTCACGTGCACTCAAAGCTTCAGCTTTCAACGTGTAGACTGGAAAAAAATTATGTTTTCACCTTTCTTTCTCCAAACCAAAAAGGCCCACGTCATTCCCCTTCCAATTTTCCCACACCAAAAAAAAGCAGATGAAAGAGAAACTTCATGGCCAAGTTAAGGCGCCTACCTTTTTCGACCGACAAGAGGCGGGAAAACTGACCTAATGACATCGATAACTCCTACCTGTCATTTCTCAGATGTTTGTTCCTGTCTTTTGGTTTTGTCACTTTGATCCCTCATCTAGTAGGCCCCACATTACGATGTCTCATCATGTTATGTATGTTTTTCATGCATTTTTGTATGTACATAGGTGTTTTTTGTCTAGGAGTTAGTCAGCTCCTAATTTTAGAGTATCGATGGTGAAATTTAATATCAATTTTAGTGGTTACAAATAGTGTATCAATTTAAAGTTGACATTGGTATTGAAATTGACATTAATTATAGTAAATAATAGATTATGATATAAACATTAAAATTTAATGGCAATATTGATAAGATATACTAAATTCCAAGGAAGAAACTTATCAATACTAAAAAATGCTCTAGTAGGTGTGGGACAATATATTCTCTAACATTCTTGGAGAAAACAATAATAAATGTAGCGCCAAGAAATTAATATTACTCATAATTATATCGAACTTAAATCTTTTTTTAATAAATAAATAAATAAAATATTTGTGATGATATTTATATTGTATGAGTCATATGAGTTGAGAGTGATGATGCTATAAATATTAAATAACTAGTAAAATTGATATTAAGGTTGGTGTCGATGTTGACATTTAATTAATGAAGGTGTCATTATCAAGGTAATGTCAACAATATTAGAATAACCAATATTAGTATGGAAAATATCAATAACTATGTGAGATAGATTTATTAATATCAAGATAATTTTAGTAATCAACAAAATAAATATGGCTCCAACAAGCTGGAGAAAATAAATGTGATATTAACCTTTAACATTAAGAATAATATTAGCATTGATAGCACTAATGTTAATAGTGTTGGTGGTTATGATCTAGATAGTAGCATTAAGTAAATATCAGTATTGTAACTAATCATAATGAGTAAGAATTGATCAATCTAAATTACTAGTATGAGAAGCATTCAACATTAAAGAGAAAAAAATAATAAAATTTGACATAAAATATCGATTGGCACACCCACCAACAACATTAATATATCAATAATTCTACTTTAAACAATATATTAATACAACCTTGTCGAAGAAAATTCTACAGTGATACTAAAACAGATGGATAACTCTAATGCTTCCTCATTATTATTGTCCACCACTTATAATGCACCTGATGACACCTACCATGATAAAAGCTTGGTAATAAAGACCCTTAATAAGAACATTAGTAAAATTATGATAACAACAATTTTAAAGTTATGTGTCCAGATGTTAACTTGGAATTTTATATAATAATTTTATCCTTGGATTATCAAATAATAAATAAAATCAATATTAATGCTTGATATTTACCTTGTTAACTCATTTGCTTAAGAAGGATAATAAAACATTGATAAGACATTCACAAACCAATACCATTAAACAACCTCATAAATGTGCATAGTATGCCTATTTACATAAGTATGTATATGATCAATTGATGTTCATTAAAATATCATTTTAAAAAGAGCTCAAAAGTTATTAACCCAAATTCAAGTGTGTACACACCCGTGTTAATAAGATAACTAATTAAATAAATGTGTCATATAAATACTAAGAGAGTAGCCTCGATGTATATAATAGTAATGGTTAAAAGGGTTAACATTCTATTCATGCCCTTGAGCAGGCTCTCAATTAGGCCACCATGTTCGTGTATTGATCGAGTAGTAGTTGAATGTATTCAATTAATCTAAGATGATAGGTTCAACAATGGTGTTGTACAAGCAACATCATCTAATGTGTGTAGTGTGGGACCTAGTCTAGTATAGGAAAATGGTCTTAGAACATTTGTATGTACATTATATATATAAAAAATAGTTGTGTTTTTCCCTTAATGTAAATCTAGGTCATGACACCATTCTTTTGAGGCCACTTGCATTTGCCCTTGTCCTTGGCTGGGAAGGCCTATTCAACAGTGGGTGTATCACTACTACTACCAAATTGTTTCTTACATTTTCTTGTTGCAAGAGTTTGTTGCACAAGTCATCAAACTTTAGATCAACTATTGTAGAAGTGATATTGAGTCTCAATACAGTTCTCAAATGAGCATGGAAAACTCTTCAATGTGATAACCACAATATCTTCTTCCATCTTGTGACCTATTACTTCTAGTTGGTCGTGAATGTCTTTGATCTTCATCAAATGATCCTACAAATACGTCTTCTTGTCCATCATGATCGAGAATAACATATTCTTCAAGAAGAAGGTATTTCCCGCATCTAACATCTCATTCAGATCTCACAAGTGCTTCCAAATCTCAATTGAGGTCTTCCCTGAAGGAACCTATGGAAGCATCTCGTCTGGGATAGATAACTTGAGAAGCACAACTACCTCTCAATTACTTCCATCAAATTTGTCCTGGTCCTTTCCCACAACTGTGGGATGTGTGTTTGTACCAAGGGCAATCTAATCAAGGCACCTGTATTTGAAGATGGTGAGCATCTAATATTCTCAGGTGTTGTATTTTTTGTCGTTGAACCTCTGATTACCCTCCAACATGATGTTGGGTAATGAAGTCATCCCTCTTGTAATATGAAGTCATGGAAAACAATGAAACCCTAGATTTTAAAAAGAAAATAAAAACCCTAGTTTGCACAAAGAGGCAAAAAACCATGATTTTTGTCCAAAAAATTTAAAAAATGCAAAAATAATTGTTGTCACACTATTGCAAAACCCTATGTCATGATTTTGATCAAAAACCCTACAAAAAATAATTTGAAACCCTAGTTGCCAAAAAAAATTGAAACCCTAGGTGCTAAATTTTTTAATGCAAAAAACCCTAGCTGACATAACAAACCCTAGTCATTGCAAGAAATGTTTGAAAACCCTAGCCACAAGTCTGAAAAATCACCAAAAAAATGTGCAAAAACCCTAGTTGTTTCAAAAAGACTCTAAAACCCTAAGTTTTTATATAGTAAAACCCTACGAATTTTGTAAAAAAAATAGTCAAAAAAATTTGCACAAGTAATACCCACATTTTTTTTGTAAGGAAAAAAAATCGTCAAAAAATCTTGTACGAAATTCATACAGTCACCCTTGACACGACTTCTTGTGTCTTGCATTGAATGCATCACTTCATCGTCTGTAGAATTCACACACTAACTGATCCCTAAACCTGAGCTCTGATACCATGTTGAACTTGATTATTCAACCCACAAATCCCATGAATCACCTTCAAGAAATTACCTATCACAATAGAGAAGATCAAAAGAAAGATTATGCTCAATAACCTGAGAATTGTATTGATGCAAATAACCTAAATGTGCATACTTATAAAAGCATGAAAAATAAAACCCTAGATGAGGATAGCATTAGATTGTGACAAGTGTCTTAATCTCATGCAATGAGAGAACTTGACATATATTTAGCCCAATATAATAAATAAAAAAGAACTCCTAAGTTTAGCTTAAGTGAATAAAGTAATAAGGGACTTAATAATTAATTATCAAGTGATGTCCTAATTACTCCAACAAGAATACAACAATATTTCATTTTTCATTACTTAAATAATTAAGCTAGAATACATATAGTAACAACTAGAATTAAGCTAGAATACTTATTGAAAATTTTTATAGTTAATTAATTTAGCAAGTATATAGATGAAAGAAACAAAAGAAGATAATGTTGGACCCCTTTATACCATTGAGTTTCTCAAGACCACTAGCCTTTATATTGATACTTTATTTTGAATTTATAGAATACAAGATGAGGATGTAATGTTGGATGATAGGCCAACCCATTAGTTTGAGTGTTTCCAACATCAAATACCAAGTACCCACTACAAAGAGGGTGAATCTTGGATTAAATGGAAGTTTGGAGATGATCACAATTGGTGATGATTGGAATCCAATGCTTAAATTAGTACCATTCAAAATATTCATGGATTATAGGGATGTTTTGCATAGAATTCAAACACTTAAAGGGAGTACTACTAGAACAATGTGTTCATATAAGCCCCCCAATACTGAGATTTCAACCAATGCCAAGAAGACCGCACAAGATGAACCATAATTATGTAGTAGTTTTTTAAGAATAAATAGATAGAGTGCTCGAAGTAGGCATTATTCTAGATTTAAAAAATTGAATAGGTGTATCACATATTTATTTACTTAAAGGATTCGAGATAAATAAGGATCTTGTTTGCAAATTCCAATTCTTAAAGTTACTGAACATAATATTTATTCTTTTATGGATGGTTTTTCTAGGTATTAGATAAAAACAACTAAACAAGAAAAAAATTATAGTGGAAGATGGAGTAAATGCTTACAATCAAATGTCATTTAGACTTTGTAATTCTTTGGATACCTTTCAAAAAATCATCCTACGCCTATTTGATAAGATGTATTTGGACAACTTTAGAGCCTTCCTCAATGACTTGTAAATGTACAATAACTAAGAATCACATTACACGATGAGCCAAAATTATGCAAAATAACTTTAGGAAGAAAATTAATAAAATGCTCAAACCAATGAGTTTTTTAGAGTGGAAGAAACTAAATGGGTGTCTCACATAGATATTTCCTTCAAGAAGTCGAGAAAAATAAGGATCTATATAGATTTAAAATGTTTGAATGTGGTTGTAATTAAAAAATATATTTCTCATCCAGTTCAAGATTCCATTCTTGAAGTGGTCGAACATGAGATTTATTCTTTTTTAGATAGATTTTATTACTACAACTCGATAAGCACAAGGGAACTATAGGGTCAATCGTCAGATGAGTGTCGCTTACCACCTAGAACAATTAATCTACCTCCACTACTAGAACCAGAACCCAGCTAGTTCCCACCCACCCGAATAGCAGTTGGTGGGGGGGAATCATAGTTCCCCAAGAGGACTTCTCCTATATCCACCCACCCTAGGGAAATAGGATATTGGGGTTGGTGGCCCCCCCACCCAGGGCTTTCCCCACCAAGGGGGGTGGGAGTATATAGGGATGCGCCTCCAAGCAAGGAAATTTGAAGATACCATTTATTGTGGAAGATTAAGTCTATGCTTACAAAAAAATTTCATTTCAACGTTGTAATGCTTCAACAATCTTCCAAAGAATTATCTTACACACATTTCATAAGATGTCATTGGGAAATTTTAAAGCCTTATTAGATAACTAATCAATCTATAGTGACCAAGAAACACACTTAAGGGCCTTGGAAAAGTGCATGCATCATTATATAGCAGAACGGTTTATTCTTGGAATGAAATGCAAAAAAAGTTGCCAATCATGTTGTGTGGCATGATTCTTGGTGTTGTGTAGATGGTGCATGATGCAAATAAATATGGACAGGAAAGGCGATTTAAGAATTGTTTGACATGGTTCCAAGTGTTGCATACATGGCACATGAAGAAAGGAGTTGCATATACATGCACATGTTTCTTGGTGTTACATTGGTGGAACATGATACAAGGAGCTACACACAGAGTTTATGCACTATAGTGTTGATCTTTGGTTGTGCAACACTTTCACAAGAGTGCACAAATCATTTGCCCCTTCTTTAAAGGAAATCATTTTGATGTGTTGAAGGAAACTTGTACAAGAATTAAAAGAATTAAAGGAATGTCTCATAATTTTACCCATATCCTTGCATATCTAGATTGGGACAAAGAGATTCACATACATGTAGATGCTTCCAACTTTGTAATTGGCACTACATTGGCACAATTAGGGACTCAAGCTCTAGACCATTTATATTCTTGCCTACGAGATTAATGTGTAGTGCATAAAGGAATAACATCATTATGGAGAAATAGGTTCTTTGTATGGTTTAATTAATACTAAATTCCTAGAATCACTTACTAACAATATCATTCACATATAAGAATTTTGAAATGGATTCTCTCATTCCCATTTGATGCTTGATCCCTACTCATCATCAATGATAAAAATGAAGGTCATTTGAGCATTGTTTTAGGCATGTCCAAAGGTTTGGAGGATGTCTTCTAATGACAATGCTACAAATTGTGTTCCAATTGCATCTTCTCCTTCTATGGTTGTTCTTCCACCTCTCCTAGGTGTTGATTGTCCTTCATGAGCCTAATTTTGGTGGTGTGTAAATTCTCACTCATTTCCCATGTCATCCTTGCTGCTGACCCTATTTCAATTACTGGTAGTTGTGCTCCAAAGGTCAACCCCTATGCTATTGGGGCTTCTTTGAAAACTATAATTCCTCTTGAGTGTTGTGTTGTTGCTACTGTGTAGGTTGGTGTTTCGACGTAGGGATCCATTTCAATTGATGTTGGTTACCCTTACCCTAGCTTCCCTATTGTGGTTGATATTGCCCTAGTATTGGCTACGAAAATGGTGCTCATAATATCTTAGTGGATGTTTTGCTAGCTACTGGTGCTATGAAGTTTGTAGCTACATATTGAAGTCATCAACAATTTTTTACAAATATTTTGGGTGCTAGGGGTGTTGGTTGTCCTTCGCATGTTAAACTATGACTCCTCCCCTTGCACAAATTATCCTAGATGTGGTTGGTGGATAGGATGTGCTTGAAAATGAAGCTTTGTATTTGTGTAGGGAATTGGTTTGTAGATTCAACAGTTTTTGGCCTTCCCTTCCCAATTTACAAAACTAGGTCTTGGATTCATGGATTCCTTTCATTAAGGGCAAGATCAAACTCTTCGCTTGTGCTAGGGCCTTCTTCATTATTTATTTTGACTCTTCAAAATATAGGGATTTGGTGTTTAATAGAAAGTTATGGATGTGGGGAAAACACTTGAAATGTCCCTAACATATAATTTCAACATAGAGACTAAATTGTAGATTGAATTCAATGAATAGTATATGAACACAAAGATCACTTTGACATATTGATAAACACCAAAATTTCATCTACATATAAGATATATCAAATACAACACACTCATACTGATCGGAGATGATATGGAATGATAACAGACATCAATAACAATATTATTCACTTTCTTATAATTTCCTCGAAGCTCAGATGCAATCCCTGAATGAGAATACCCTCAAGAACCAAAGAGGTTTCATCCTATGATCCTAGTGATCACTAGGTTTTCATCCAATGATCACATGATCCTATTGGTTTTCATCCAGACAAGGAATTAGAACAGTAGGATCTTCATCCACACAAGTGTTCTAAAATATAGAAGATTGACCTACTGATTCCCTCATCTCACATGGATTGACTCCTTACATTTGTTAACAATTTCCCTTAAGGAACAGGTTGGCCTTGAGTTAGAATGATGACAAAGCCCAAATTTTGAATTTCACATGCTACACTAGGTCAGCCTTAAGGAAAAAGTAGATTCTTTCAGAATGAGTGTGCCACCTTGTGGACCTATCCACATGCTTCCTTGGCCCCTTCCATCTTCTTGAGACTTTGCAATTGATATCGCATGATCCAGAGGTGCCTTATCCTTCAAGCCTATTAAAGTAGGTTCCAGTTTCTTGGCATAGTCATCTTTTGATACCAATATCTCACTGGTACTTGCTTCATTCCTCTTGAGATTTGGGTATGATGTGCAGGTGTCATCATAGATGCTATGTTCCAAACCGCAAGCTAGAGTGTGCTTCTACAAAGGAATGTGGAGGGATTCCTGAAATCAATCTTGCTCTGGTATAGTGAACCTGGACTAGCGATCTTTTGATGATGATATCTTCTCATTATATGATCCCTTTTCCTTGAGCTCTAGATATGATGTGCAGGAATTATTTCAAATGCTAAGTTCCAAACTACAAGTCGAGAGGGTGTCTTGTGATGGGATGCGATAGGATTCCCCGATTCCATTCTACAACTGTCTTTCTAAAAAAAGGGACATGAAAAATCCTCCCTTTCCAAAATTGTTTGTCCTCAAGCAATGAAATTTTGGGTGCTCTAGAATGTCAAGTCCTTCCCAGGTAGCATCTTCAATTGGAAAATTCCTCCAACGAACAAGATATTCAATTATATTTTGGTTCCTTATATGTTTGACCCTAGTATCAATCACAACTTCCGAAATAAGGGTGAGTTTCCCTTCATCATCTAGTGGGGGTGACTTAGAAATAGGAGTTATATGTAATCCCAAAGCCTTATTCAAACATGAAACATGGAAGTTCACATTGTGGATCTTGTTGTCTACCGAGAGTTCCACTTCATAAGCAACTTCCCCAACTTTCCAAATTATCTTATATGTCCCATAGAACTTAGGCTTGAGTTTTTATGCCCCTCCTCTCTTGACAAAAGACTGTTTATAGGGTCGCAACCTTATGAAAACCATATCTCCCACCTCAAATGATACTTTTGTGTGCTTCCTATCTACATACATCTTTTGTTGACTTTGGGAAACTTGTAGATGATCTTTGAGAGTTTTCAAAACATCTTGACTTTGATTTACCAAATCACTCGTTGTCGGAACTCTACTGTCTATGAGAACTATCTCTACAAATGTTGATGCATCATACCCATAGAGCACTTTAAATGGATACATGTGTTGAACATAGGTTGTCATTGATTTCAAAGGTTGTCACTGATTTCAAAGTTTGGAGTCGTACATTAATTGTCATTATATTCCCTTTGAATTAAAGTGTTGTATGTCAGAAGTTTAGTTTGTTCAGTGTTAGTAATTTTACTGTCATGATGCAAAATCAAGAAATATATTATTAGTTTCTGTTCTATGCTTGTAATACCTTGCTTGCATATATTCTTTATGTCTATGGTGGTATGGAAGTTTGTATCAGTATGTTTTAGTTCAAGGATATCTTTTGGGTAGAGTGACTTCTTTGGCAATACAATTATGGTCTGCATTTATTTCATAAATGCATCTTTGCTTTGCGGTTTGGAAGGAGAGTATGTCTACACTAGCATTATTAGTTTTCTGAGGATATGTTTAGCATGCACAAAGGTTGAAGTAATAGAAGGTTGAAGATTTTTTTTTAGGAAGCTACAAAGAGGCTCTGGTAAGTACAAAGGAAAATTACCTTTCAAGTGTTTCAATTGTGGAAAAGTAGGACATTTTATGGCTGTGTCCCCATAAGAATACTAACAATGTTGAGAAAAAAAATGGAAAGAAGTCATTTCAAAGAAATTTTAGAGGTCAAAGGAAACATAACAGTTTCTACACTAATGATGAAGACTACTCCACTGAAGAAGAAGATGAAAATGTATTCAAAGATGAAAAAGAAAAGGTGGTGTTCATGGCTTTTGAGACTGTTGAAGATAATGTAGAAATGGGTTCCGAAAATAATGAAGAAGAGGTAGATCTCATGGAAGAATTGATGTGTGCTGGAAAGGAAATCAAAAGACTAAAGAAAAAAATTGTTGAAGAAGTGAGACCTAAAGAAAAGGTATCTAAAGAATTGAAGAATGCAAAAAAAATAATTGTTGAACTAAAGACTCAGACTAAAGAAGAAAAAAGAGTTGAAGAAGTTCTGACAAAAAATTTGCTTTCAAGAGATAAAGACTATGAAAATTTGGAAGAAAAAAATGTGACTAGTAAAAAAAGATCTTGAGAAGCAAACCAATAGTTGTAGATGAAGTAGGGTAAGAGTATTGAAACCCTAGATCAAATTTTTGAAAGTCAGAGAGCTTCGCATATCAAAACCAAAATAGGTTTCAATGATTAGAGGAGGGTGATAGAATAGACTAAGAAGACTACCAAGGCAAGTCTGGAAGTGATAGGCTCTGGAAGTTTGAAGTTTGAAAGAACAATGGCAAGTGATGAAAGCATGACACAATGATGGTGTCATTCAATTGCAGAACAAGAGAAGAAGATTTGAAAGACAAGGATACAATACTAGGTTAAATTTTCCTTTCTCTAGTTATTGTTTCAATTGCAATAATTTTGGACATAAGGTTGTGGATTCTAGGAAAGCTCTTATAATGAGAAATATCTTTTTCAACAATAATGCATTCACACCTTTGTATAGCTTTAATATCATTTGTTTCAAATGAAAAAACTTTGGACACATTGCAAGGAACTACAGAAGCAATTTTGTGAGTCCTCCACTACCAGAAAGTGGAAGAAAAATTGTAGAGAGAAAAAGTCATGCATCAGAAAAGGTCTAGAAGAAGGTTCCTAAAGAGAAGAAGTTTGAAAATTCAATGATAGCCCAAACTGCACTACATGCTCAGAAGGAGAAGAATATGTGGATCATGGATAGTGGTTGCTCTAGCCACATGACTAGAGATAAAAGTAAGTTCATGAATTTTAATAAATTTGAAGGTGGTTCAATGACCCTTGGAAACAATTCAATTGTCAAAATTTATAGTAAGGATACTTTAAGTCTTGATGGTGGAAAAAAAAAGACACGTGATGTTTTGTATGTTAAAGGTTTAAAGCATAATTTGTTAAGTGTCAGTCAAATGTATGACAAAGGCTACAAGCTATATTTTAGTGTTGATGATTGTGAAATCAGGGAATCAAGTATTGGTTAATTGGTTGCAGAAGGAAGAAGGATAGACAATGAAATTTATCATCTCAATGAGTTGAATGGACAGAGTTGTCTCACTGCATAGAAAGATGAAAGCTAGCTTTGGCATAGAAGATTAGGACATGAATTTTGATGATATTGTAAAGATTAGTTCAAGAGGACTGGTCTGAGATATGCCAAAGATTAAGAAACCTTGATCAATCAATTGCAAGCCATGTCATGAAGGGAAGAAGACGAGAAGCAAATATCCTGCTAAGGAGTATTCCACATAAAAACCATTAGATTTGGTTCATGCATATTAGTGTGGACCCATGAGGACTAAAAGTCCACAAGGAGACAAGTATTTCATAATACTCATTGATGATTACACTTGACTTGGATAATATTTCTGAAAGAATATTCAAAAGCATTTGAAAAGTTTAAGGCATTCAAGGAATTAGTAGAAAATGAAACTAGAAGATCAAGGTTTTGAGGTTTGACAAAGGTGGAAAATTCAATGCTAAGAAGTATGAAAAATTTTGTGAAGAGCATGGGATTTGGAGGTAGTTTTCAACCTCTAGAACTCTGCAGTAAGATGGAGTTGCAAAAAGAAAGAATCGGATTGTACAAGAGATGGAAAGAACTATGCTATGTCAAGAAAATATATTGGATATGTATTGAAGAGAAGCTACACATACTATTGTATATATTCTGAACAGATTCTAGATCAAGTGCAAGACTGAGAAGACACCATATGAGCTATGGAGAGGAAGATTGGAATTAGTAAGAGACCTCATAATATTTGGAAGCAAGTGCTACATTAGGAGAGATGAAGAAAATTTGGGTAAGTTTGATTCCAGATCAGATAGAGGTGTTTTCCTTGCTTATTCTTTAAGAAGTAAAGCCTACAGATTTTATAACAAAATATTGAAGAGGATAGTTGAAAGTGCAAATGTGAGAGTTGATGAGACTACTCAATCTACTAGTAAATTCCAAAAGCAGAAGATGATGAAGAGACAATTCTTAACAACATTAAAGATTCAGAAGAAGTTGTTCTAAAGAATCCAACAAAGTATGTTTAGATAAATCATTCTAAGGACCAAATCATAGGAGACAAAGGTAGTTGGGTTCAAACCTAGAAGAGACTTGAGAAAGCAAGTGATCAAGTACACTTTGCATTACTATCAAAGATGGAGCCTAAATCATACAAAGAAGCAAGAAAAGAGAAAGTTTGGATAAAAGATATGGAAGAACTAAATCTGAAGAATGAAACTTGGGAACTTGTCCCAAGACCTAAAGGGAAGAATGTGATTGGAACCAAGTGGGTGTTCAAAAACAAGCTAAATGAAGAAGTTGAAGTGATTCGAAACAAGACAAGACTTTTGTGTAAAGGGTATGCTCAAGTTGAAGGAATAGACTTTGAAGAGACTTTTTCTCCATTGGCAAGACTGGAGGCAATTAGAATGTTTTTAGCTCTTTCAACATTCAATAATTTCAATGTATACCAGATGCATGTGAAGTCAGCATTCTTGAATGGACGGCTTGAAGAAGAGGTTTATATTGAATAGGTAGAAGGATTCCAATGTTCTAACAATCCTGATTATGCTTGCAGATTGAAAAAGGCTTTGTATGGACTCAAGAAAGCTACCAAAGCTTGGTATTCAAGGTTAGATGGATACTTGCAGCAACAAGGATAATAGAGAGGAAGTGCATATAGTAATTTGTACATAAAAACAAAAGAACAATTGTTGATAGTTGTAGTCTATGTGGATGACATCATTTTTTGTTGTAGTAGTGATGACATGTGCAAGGAATTTCAAAAGGTAACGAGAATAAATTTTAGATGTCTATGTTAGGAGAGTTATCTTTCTTTCTTGAGTTGTAGATTGCACAATAAGATAGGCATTTTCATTTCACAGCACAAGTATATCAAAGAGATGTTAAGTAAGTTCAGGATGGAAGATTGCAAATCGGTTGCAACACCTATGGTTAATGGATGCAAGTTAAGTAAAAATGATGAATTTTCTCCAATAGATCAGACTTTGTATAGGTCCATGATTGGCAGTTTGTTGTATGTGACAACATCTAGATTGGATATTATGTAGGCATTTGGAATGGTTTCCAGATTCCAAGTAGCACCTAAAGAGACTCATGTTAAAGAAATAAAAAGGATATTCAAATATTTTAAGGCTACTGAAGATTTTGGACGGTGGTATCCAAAGAGTGAAAATTGCATGCTAATTGCAGACACAAATACTGATTGGGTAGGATGTGTTGATGACCAGAAGAGCGCAAGTGGTGGTGCATTCTTCCTTGGTGAAAATTTGGTGTCCTGGTTGAGAAAGAAATAAGAATCAATTTCTCTATCTATAGTAGAAGCATAATACATTATTGCAACATCATTCTACACTCAGGTGATTTGGATGAAGCATAATTTGAAGGAAATGAAGATTGGGTTTGAAGACCCTATCACTATTCTTTGTGATAACACCAACACAATAAATATTTTAAATAATTTGGTGATGCACTCAAGAACAAAACACATTGCAATCAAGTATCATTTCTTGAGGGAGAAGGTTGCAAAGAAGGAAGTAAGATTAGAATATGTTGATACAAAGGAGCAATTCATAGATATATTCAAAAAGCCACTTCCTAGTGAGACATTTGAGTTTCTCCAACATAAGTTGGGAGTTGTTGCTCCCTCCTCTTGAATCAAGAGGAGGCACAAGATGAGGGGGAGCTTGGTCTCCCTACCATAAGAAGGATTGGTGGTCTGGCAAAGTATTTTCAAAGACAGTGAAGCAAGGACTCAAGGGGAGTTTATTCAGGAAATAGGTTTTCAGATGGTAGGAAGAGAAGGATGCAGATGTAGATGTCAACGTCAGTGTGAAAAGTGGTGCCTCCTCGTAGGGGGACAAAATGTTGACCCTTTTTCATTTATTTCAAAGAGGGAGACAGTGAACTCAAAATGTTGAATTGTAATTTTGAATTGCTTAGAAAGAATAATGATCTCAAAATGCTATATCTTCCTTAGGGGGAGAAAGTGAAGAAAAAGATACAAAAAAGAAATTATTCAAAGGAGGAGATTTGTGTTCATATGTAGCCAACTAGTTTGGTGATCTAGCATTTCTTTTTGGTGGTCCAACATTTTTTTGTTTGCCATCAATGACAAAGGGGGAGATTGTTGAACATAGGTTGTCATTGATGTAAAGGTTTGCAGTCAAAAGTTTGTCAAGGGTGAAAGATTTTGTAGTCGTACATGAATTGTCATTATATTCCTTTTGACTTAAAGTGTTGTATGATAGAAGTTTAGTCTATTCAAATGTTGGTAATTTTATTGTCATGATGCAAAATCAATAAATATATTATCAGTTGCTACTGTATGCTTGCAATACCTTGCTTGCATCTATTCTCTATGTCCATGGTTGTCCAGAGGTCTGTATCAGAATGTTTCAATTCAAGGATATCTTTTGAGCAGAGATATTTCTCTGGAAATACAATTATGGTTTGTATTTCTTTCATAAATGCATCTTTTCTTTGCAGGTTGGAAGGAGATTATGTCTACACTAGTATTATCAGTTTCCTGAGTTTCCAGAGGATATGTTCAACATGCAAAAAGATTCAAGTAATAGAAGGTTTTTTGTGTCTATTTGTCAACCAGTTAAAGTTCAAGGCATGTGCAAAAATGGCTAGTTGTGTGCGGAATTCAAATCATGTGTGTGGTGTTAAGATAGGACTTGGTTAAGGTCTCTATGGTAGTGCACAACATCAAGTTATTTCGATGATGAGAAAATTTAATTTTAAACCATTGTGTTACACGTTTCATGTAATTTGAATTTAGGTCCACCCTATGTTGTTCTGGCTATTTGCGGATCCTTGGCCAACATGGAGAGTGTTAATGTAATGTCATTATATATTTCAAATTTTCACATGCATCAGCATGTATCTCAATGTGACCACATGAATTGTAATTACATTTGTGTGAAGAAGAATTGGTCGCTGGTGAAAATTAAAGAGAAGGTGAAGGTGAGTTACATTCTAGTGTGTGTGCTTGTTTCATAAGATCATATTTAGTGATGAATAACATCATTTGTAACTCTGGCATGAGTTGAGTGTTGGATATTCCATCATTTGTCCTTCAACTGTTATGTTTATTTATTTGTTTTAGTTTGTTTCATTTTGGTATTGTCTATTAGTAAAACATAGGATATTGGTTGAACCCGTGAAGCATTATTTTAATGCACACGGTTCATCATTCTTTGCCTATATATATGTAACTTAAATTGGAATTTGAAGATATAAAATCATCAAGTTTGATTCTATGATATGGTATTAGAGCAAGCGCATAAGGTGGATTCAACTCGAGAGGTAGGAAATGCATATGCATCAATTTTTTTGTTATTCTAATCACTGATATTTTGGAATTCTAATTAGAGATTGAGGTTGCCTACATTTCTACTCCAAAGTTGTGAAGTGGAGTCTTGGAGTGTAAGAAACCACAACTCCATTGATTGTAGCTTTAGCATTCTCCAATATCAAAGCCTTGCTATTACTTTGGGTATCGCTACATTGAGGTTATAGTGGAGATCAAAGGCTCTCAGACGAAGGTCATTCTAAATGTAAAAACCCCCAAGTTTCCTTTTCTAGGTCATGATTCATCAATAGAGGCCACAATCTAGTTCGTGAGGTAGCTAAGGCGTATTTGATTGGCCTGTTTGAGGACACCATTCTTTGCATTATCAAAACAAGGCCGCAACATCCCAAAATCTATCAATGTGTGAGCTGGGAATAACCTCATAAAGGTCGTAAGACTTATTTTCATTGGCAGGCATTTGAGATTGAAGTTGTCAAAGAGGTCGTCAATTAAAAAAAGAAGGATCGTTGCAATTGCAGATCCAATGTGCCACAAGTTAGAAGTTGTTTGAAATCAAGGAGCCATTGATGCATGAAGAAGTATCAAAAGCTTCCCACATCATCTCTTGAATCGTAGTTTGAAAATAAAAGAGTCACCTTCAACAAATGCAGATCGATAAAGATTCTGCCACTAATCATGCATATTATGATGGCATCAACTGTCCTCAATTCTCACACACATTTTCTATAGAGTAACCTAGTTTTTAACCTATTTCAGATTCATTTATTGTGTGTTGAAGTAGTTTGTCCTCATTTGTCTCTTAAGATAAATAAAATTTGAACATTTGCTTCGTGGGTATTGAAACAATCAAGCATAGCCAAATTGTTTGTTTAATATTATGGAAGTAGTTCAGAAATTTTCTATGCTCCACGGGGACGCGTCCCCTATGGTTTTTACCCGTTTCTCGTATTGGGTACGAAACGGGGACGCGGGTACGGCGAGGAAATGTACCCTGGCCATGCCCCTTTGCCCTCCAAGTACCCGGTACTTCTAGGGGACGGTTTGCCAAAAAATCGGGGACTTGAGTACTTTGAGGGGACTTTTTGCCAGAAAATAGGGGACTTGGGTACTGCTAGAAGTACCGGTACTGCCTAGCCGTACCCCAATTGTACCAGGTACTTCTAGCAGTACCCTACGGCCCA
Source organism: Sequoiadendron giganteum (assembly GCA_007115665.2). NCBI lineage: Eukaryota > Viridiplantae > Streptophyta > Pinopsida > Cupressales > Cupressaceae > Sequoiadendron > Sequoiadendron giganteum. The sequence goes on along the minus strand of CM021102.1, from coordinate 439,428,281 downwards.
GCCAAAAAAAAATGCTTTTTTAAAAAAAAGTTAGAGTTTTTTTTATAAAAATAAAGCTATGGGCGAGCCCACAAGGGATGCACCATCACACTTGACCTAATGTAAGTGACATTTAAGCTCCAAAATGAGAAAAAGCAACTCATTTTTACTTTTCCATTGTGAAGTGAAGGAAAGCAAAAGACGAGGGCGATGCTGATTTAGACCTACCTTTTGCTGATTAGGGACACTGGACAGCGATATATTTTCTTAGTTTTATGTTTATCATGTCATTTCATAGTTGAGACTTGGAGCCTTTGGGCATTTTGGTTATAATTATCAAACTCTTATATGTTATGTATGCACATTGATAATGAAAAGCATTTGAATTCTGTTAATTTGTTTGTCGATTTTCATGTGAAATCTCAATTCAAGTCTAATGATATATAATAAGCTTATACAATGTCTAGAATGAATGCTTTATCAATGTTATGCTATGAACATTTGAAATTTCTCTATATTTTTAAAAAATTCCCTATTTTTTTATCAGCCGTCCCTTGCCGTCCCCTAAAAAATGACCCAAAAGTACCCCCGTACCAGAAACTCATCCCGGCGTACCGGATTCTCGCCGTCCCCGAAACCTTGTGGAGCATAGCAAATTTTAGAACCTTCTATTTTATTATAAACACTCAAAGAGCTTCAACTTAGTTATGTTTTCTTTAAGGTGTTTCTATATTATCCTCTCCTCTATGACATATTGTTGATCTGAGTGACGATAAATAGGAAAAGAAAACATTTTATTTTGCTAACAAAATGACAAGCAGTTCTCTGAAATTTCTTTTGCCAGATTCCTAACTGCTGCATGAGAATAATTATTCTGCATGGAAAACCAAACTTAAAACTCAACTTGAGTTTGAGGAAGTTTGGAATGTGATCAGTGCCACCACAACATGACATCCAAATGATGTTGATGAGTAGAAGAAATTCGATCAAGCTGATGGAAAGGCCAAATTGATCATCATGTTCAATGTGTTTAATGAAGTTCAACCTTTCATCTGAGACTCGTCTACAACCAAAGATGCTTGGGACAAGCTACAAACAATATATGAGGCAAAGAATCAAAATCAAATCCTCAATTTGTAGAGTCAACTACACAAACTGAAGATGAAGAATGGAGAATAGTTAGAATCCTTTCTCAAAAGGATTGTTGAGTTGAGAGCTTCGCTACAAGCATTGGGAGAAATAGTTGAAGATTCAGTTCTAGTGCCTATTGTTTTACAAACACTACCTTCCAAATACAAAGTGTTTGTGACAACTGTGAATGTCACAACAAAACACCCACTTTTGAGGAGTTGGTGAATCTACTTTAGAAAGAAGAGTCTATAAGTCAGGATCATGGTGAAGATGATCATGCCATGACCACACGTCATAAAGGAAAGAATCCTATGAAGCAATTTAGAGGACCTCCCAAATCTAGTAATTCATCTAGGTCTCAGACGAAGTGTCCAATATGTGAAAGGATTGGACATGGTGTGAAAAATTATTGGTACAACTCCTTAGCCAAAGGATCATCCAACAAATCACATCCAAAGAAGTCATCTCAAAGTGCCAATACATGATGGGAGTAGAAGAACAAACAAGAAAAACAATGCAATGTTGATAAAGAGGAAGAGTATCCAAAAGAGGAATACATGTTTTTAGCCCACACTTCATAAGCTAGTTCACAATCAACCTCAATTTGGTATGTGGACTCAGGTGCTACAAAGCACATGACTGGATAGGAGTGGTTTCTCACATTGAAACCCCATCATGATAAAGTATCTCTTGGAGATGATACCACCTATCACATCCAAGGTATTGGTGACATCTCTTTGTAGTTTGGTATTCATCATTGAAGGCTCATTGAAGTTTTGTATGTGCTAGGACTAATAAAAAAACTTCTATCTATTAATCAATTTCTTGATCACAACCTAAGGATTGAATTTGATAAAAACCAAGATAAAAAGGTGTGTCTCATTTGAGATAAGTCTAAAAGTGCAAAGATTGTTGCAAGTGCTACAAAAATTTGTAAAATGTTTAGGCTTGATACAATTGCCAATAGTTAAGCCTTAGTGACTAAGGATAATGATCTTGCTATGCTATGGAATCATAGATTTGGTCATTTAAGCACTAGTTACTTGCTAATACTTAGTAAGAAAAGCATGGTCAAAGGCCTTCCCTCACTTAAGAAGTTGAGTGTCATTTTTTCTAGTTGTCTTGCTGGAAAACAACATAGAGCACCCTTCTATCCTAGTAAGCATCATGCAAGCCAATCTTTGTAGCTGGTGCACACTGGTCTGTGCAGGCCAATGACACCTAGTCACAATGGTTTTAGGTACTTTCAGCTTTTTGTTGATGATCTCACAAGAAAAATTTGGGTCTATTGTTTGCAGAGTAAATATGAAGCCTTTTCCTACTTCAAAGAGTTTTGCACTCTTTTGGAGAAAGATACGAATCATCATATTCATGTCCTCCACTCAGATCGAGGGGGGAATACACCAACATAGAATTCTCCACCTATTTGAAGGAAAATGTAATTCGATGTCAACTGACTGCAGCATACATACCTCAACAACATGGAGTTGTTGAATGGAGAAATCACATCATCATGGAGATGGTTCGTAGCATGTTGAAGGATTCTCACTTGGGACATGCTTATTGGGTTGAAGTTGTGCATACAACGGTTTATCTTCTGAATCGCACACCATCCAAAGCACTTGATGGCATCACACCAGAAGAAGCATGGCTAGGAGTAAATCCATCTATCTCACATCTTCATGTGTTTGGTTGCAAAACATGCATGCACATTCCTAAGAAACAAAGAAGGAAGCTTGATGAAAAATCTATGAAATGTATTCTTCGTGGTTATAGTATGAGTCTAAGGCATATCGTCTTATGGATCCTATCACTAAGAAGATATATATCAGCAAAGATGTAATTTTTTATGAGAAGAGAGATTTAAGTTCACCTTCTACTTTATCACGTGATCCAAATATTGCTCATATTTTCAACTTGGATAGGAATGTTGATAGTCAATCTAATTCAACACCCACAAAGGTCACAAGACCTATGTATACTAGTACCATTCGCGATGCAAAGCTAGATGAAGTCCCAGACACTTCCACTTCAAGACCAAGGACTCACAACATGGCTCACAATGAGGTAAATCTAGCACTAATGAGTTAAGTTGTTGATAGTTTTGAACCATCTAATGTTCAAGAAGCACTAGAATCAAAGCCTTGGAAAGAGGCTATGAATGCAGAGTACCAATCCCTAATGAAAAACAAGACTTGCGAGCTTGTTGATTTACCACCTGATAAGAAAGCCATTGGATGTCAATGGATATTCAAAACTAAATATAAGGCAGATGGTAGTATAGACAAATATAAGGCTAGACTTGTAGCTAAGGGATATGCCCAAAAAGAAGGGATTGACTATGAGGAAACATTTGTTCCCATTGGAAAAACTAAAACCATTAGATTTTTTTTTGCTTTAGCTGCACAATTTGGATGGAAGTATCAAAAGGATGTAAAGAGTGCATTCTTAAATGGAGACCTTAAGGAGGAGGTCTATATGACCCAACCAAATGGATACATTGCACTTGACAAAGAAGAAAAGGTATGCAAACTTGTTAAGTCCATATATGGTCTCAAACAAGCTCCAAGAGCTTGATATATTAAAATTGATGAACATTTGCTAAAACATGGGTTTACTATGCATCCATATGATCCAAATCTCTACCTCAAGGAACAAGGGAGGATATTGTGATTATTAATGTATATGTTGATGACCAAGTTATCACAGGTAGCTCAAATTCAATCGTTGAGATAACCAAAAATGATCTCAAGAAGGCATTTGAAATGATAGATCTCAAGCTACTACACTATTGTCTTGGCTTAGAGGTATGGCAAACTAATCATCATATATTTGTATCTCAAAGAAAATATGCCAAAAAATTGCTTGAAAAATTTAGAATGATGGATTCCAAACCCATGTCTACACCCATGGAATCAAGTTTACAATTATTTGTTTATGATCCATCTCCTCAGGTAAATACAACTCTCTATCAACAAATGGTTGGAGGTTTCATTTACTTGACTTACACTAGACCTGATATCAATTTTATTGTTAACTATCTTTCACAATTCATGCAAGAGACAAAGATGTGTCATTGGAAAGCAGCAAAACAAGTACTAAGGTATGTCCATGGTACAATGAATCATGGTTTGGAATATAAAAATAATGATCAGTTCTTCTTGATAGGATATACAAATGCAAATTATGCAAGTTCTGTTGATGATAGGAAATCCACATCTGGATTGTTTTCTTCTTAGGGATAGGACCTATTTCTTGGGGAAGTGAGAAGCAAGTCACAATTCCCCATTCCTCAACCGAAGCAAAATATTGTGCAACAAGTGGAGTAGTTTGTGAAACAGTTTGGCTACATTGCACATTAGAAGGATTGGGAGTACCTCAAAATCAAGCTAAATCCTCTATTATGACAATCAGAGTGTTCTCAAGAGTGTTATGACAATCCAGTGTTTTATGAATAGACCAGGCATATTGAAGTTGATTGTCACTTTATATGAGAACATGTTCAACAAAACAATATTCAACTCCAATTCAGCCCTACTCAGGAACAACGCACTGACATCTTCACCAAGCCTCTTGCACGTGTGAAGTTTAAAACTTTTCAAGATTCTCTTATTATTTCTTTAAATTAATGATGTAATAAGGGGGGAATGTTGGATATTCCATCATTTGTCATTCAGTTGTTATGTTTTTTTTTTTTTCGTTTATTTGTTTCAATTTGTTATTGTCTATTAGTAAAACAAAGGATATTGGTTGAACCCGTGAAGTGTTATTTTAATGCACATGGTTCATCATTCTTTGCCTATATATATGTAACTTAAATTGGTATTTGTGCTCTCAATAGATTGTGTGCCATTCAACATGCCAATGAAAATGTGATGAGTCATGTTGTAGCAATACTCTCCCAAATACAACCATTTGATCCAAGCTATCTGCTGACTAGTGCAATAATTCCTCAAATATCCTTCTAATCACTTGTTTACAATTTCAATTTTCCCATTAGTTTGTAGATGATAGCTTGTGCTAGGGGTGACCTTGGTGCCTAGTAGATGGAATAAATCCTTCCAAAAAGTACTAAGGAACCGGTTGTCTCTGTCACTGACAATGTTCTTTGGTAGCCCATGCAACCCAAAAACTTCCTTGAAATTTTTTTTGCAACTTGCAAAGCTTTATAGTCACTAGAGATGGCAAATAAATGAACATACTTAGTCAATCTGTCCACTACAACATGGATACAATCTTTGTCTTACATTTTGGGTAATCCGGTGATGAAATCCATGGAGATACTCTTCCATTTGTGTTTTGGAATGGGAAGAGGCTGCAATAGCTCAACCGGAAATTCATGTTCCCCCTTGTTTTGCTGATATGTGATGCATTCCCTGATGTGTGAGAGAATGTCCTCCTTAAGGCCCTTCCAAATGAACCTTTCTTTCATCTACCAGTAAGTTTTGTAAAATCCGGGATGCCTGTTGTAGGTGCATTATGATAGGCTTCCAATATCTTATCTTTTACCTTGGATCTGGGAACCAGGAACACTTTATTCTTGAAGAGAATCAGGCCCTCTGACACCACATACTGGTCATTCTTTTCTGCACCTTCCAAAATTTCAGAGGCAAAAGGATCCTTGGCATATTCCTCCATGATTCAATTCTTCTAGTATGCTGATGTGATGTACACATGATACAAAGTAGGTCTCCTATAGAGTGCATCCACCACAATATGCATTTTTCCTTTGGCATATTCAATATCAAAATTGTATGCTTGAAGTTTACTTACCTATATCTATTGCATATCATTCAAATTTTGTTGACTCAGAAAGAACTTTAGGATGTTATGATCTGATTTGACCACAAATATTTCACACACCAAGTATTGTTGGAACTTCTCCAAGGAATGCATTATGGCTAACATCTATTTGTCATATATGGAATATCCTCTTTCATGTGCCCTCAACTTTTGTCATGTCCCCTTTTCCAGAAAGGAAGTAATAGAGTGAGACTTGGTCCTCTTAACGCATTTCACAACAAAAGAGCTCAGCCACGTGTGGTTTGGAACATAATCTCTTCAGTGTCTAGTGCACCTTATATCCAAAGTTCAAGCAAAAATGATCCATATCCAAAGAGTTATCACTGTCAAAAGATCGCTTTGTGTCGCAGTCCAACTTCACCCCACCTAGCTTGATTGGGAGGTCATACCACATCTTACTGCAAGAGGACATTTCAAGTTGCAGTTCAGAAAACACAATCTACAGAGCCATATCTACCACATATTTAGAGATCTGGAAGGACAAATAAATTCCCAATGAGAACTCATTGTCAGAATATGCCTACACCGGATTCCCAACAGTAAACTCCACAAGCAAATGGGATGAGTGTGTGGAGATAATTGTAGAGTGGGAGGATAAGGGAGGAGATCCAAGGAGTGTGTGGATAGGTCCGCAACAGGATATGTTCGGTCCTAAGTGGAAATTACCTTTAGGTCTTAAGGTTGACCTAAGTGTAGTGTGTAGATAATTGAATTTTGGGCCTTGCTACCACTTTGGCTCAAGCTGACCTATTCCTTGAGGGAATTAGTAGCATATATGTATAGGTAGCTGAATTCTGTACTAAGACCGTATTATTATGTTCCCTCTTTTTATATAATCTAAACATTATGTTTTAAACCCTTATGTGGACAAAAACCCATAGGAGCTATAGTCATTAGACGAAAACACAGTCATTACTTGGATCAAAGGATGAAACCCCTTTGGTTTTTGAGAGCTTTCTCACCTCAGAGATTGCATTGTGCTTCAAAGAAGTTTTGTAAAAAGTTGTTTGATCTGAATATATTTGCATCAGTTGGTTGATATTTTGGCTTATCAATCTGTGATTTCAAGTGTTTATGTTTCGTACATTGTTGCTCATTGAATTCTAATCTGCAAATAAGTATTTTGTGTAAAATTATATGTATGGGACATTACAATGGTATTAGAGCATGATCCTGCCAACCTGTAGGGTTTAGGGTTTTACTAACCTTTTGATGTTGAGTGATAAGGAAATTAGATATCAGAAAAGATTGCAGAAGTTAAATCAAGATCAAGATCCGGATCCTAAGGAAGGAGAAATGGTGGAGGAAGAAGAAAGAATCAAAGCAACAATCACTGAAATTCATGAGATCACGAGAGGGTTAAAGGATATCCCCACAACCCTAGCAGAAACAAGGGATGTTTTGAAGATCTTGGCATAAAAAATATTAGGAGGAAATGCAAATCAAAATGGTCACAGAGGCGAAGCATCATCCAGCAATGGCGGAGGTGATGGTAGAACCAATAGTGCTCCCATAGGGCCCTCAAAGAATCTATTCCTTCCAAAAATTGAACAAGATAGGGGCGAACCAGTAAACACTAGTGCTTTCAATCCATAAAAGATTTGTAAGTGGCATGGAGAATATCAATCTCTACCGAATGAAATCAAATCAGATTTGTCTTGGGTAGAATACATCGAAACCCCAAGGAATAGTGAACCACAAAAGAAAGGACTATACAAGAGCAAGGACCTAGAGCACAAGTAAGGGAAGCTTGCAACGACTTGTTTTGATGGGAGTAATAAGATCTCAGGAAGATCTTGGTTACAAAAGATGGAAACCTATTTCATGCTCAACCCTATGATTGAGAAAGATGCAATTCAATTTGCCTCCCTACATTTGGAAGGAGAAGCATATGAATGGTGGTTTCATGATTGCACTACTCAAGGCCATTATCAGATACAAAGATTCAATGAATTCGAGAAAAGGATACTTGATAGATTTGAACTAAAGGATGAAGAAGAGTATTTCAGCAAGTTGGCCATTAACAAACAGAACAATTCAGTTGATGATTACATTATAGAATTTCAAAAGGTGGTGGTGATGGTTCCGAAACTATTAGAGAAGAGGATAGTGGATCTTTTCATCTCAGGACTCACTGAACCTCTCAAGGGTTTTGTAAAATCCTTTGCACCTATCTCTCTTCAGGAGGCTATAAAAAGGGCTTTAACCATTGAACCATCAATTCCTAAGAATTTGTTTCCTTAGTAAACAAAACCTAACACATGGCATTAGAAGGGATTTCAAGAGAGATCACAACCTACACCAGCACCTACACCTAGGAATGTGGCTCCTAATATGACAAAGAAGGTAGATGAAGAGACAAGGAAGGAGCTTCGACGGAAGAAGCTTTGCTTCTCCTACACATAACCATGGGTTCTAGGACATAGATGTCTTGGAAAGGGACAAGTTCACTACATAAAAGGTCACCTCTGACAAAGATTGAGTCAAAAGAATCTAATGAATTTCAAGATCCAGAAGACTCTACTTTGGGAGAAGAAGACAAGGAGAAAGAAGATGGAGGTGTTTTTGCATCTTTGTCTAGTGCACATAGATATCACTCTTTCAAAGTCCAAGGGGTTCTCGTCAGACAAAGAGTAACTATTCTGATTGATGGTGGACCTACTCACAACTTCATTGACGAAGGGCTAGTGAGAAGGAGATTGGATGCAGAGGACTTTGAAGGCTTCACTATCACTATGGCTGATGGATATAACCTACCCTGCAATAAGATCCAAAAGTTGGAGATAACTTTTGGAGATCATAAGGTATGTGATGGCTTTCATGTTATTGGCTTGGGTGATATTGATGCAATCTTGGGTGTGTAGTGGTTATACTCCTTTGGAGAGAACACTACAAACTATCAGACCATGGAACTCAAGCTCAAAGCCAATGGGAAGGATGTAATCCTAAAAGGAATGGAAAATAGAGGTCTGCAAGTAGTCTCAACTAGGAGAATGGAGAGATTGTTCCGGAGAAGCCAAGTTGCTTGGGTTGGTAGTTGTTTAGTGATCTCAAAAGGATCTATCATCGCTAAGAAGGAGAAATTGTAATGTCCCTTGCAAGTTTGGATTTAATTTTTCTGATTTTTGTGCTTTGGACATTTCGTCAAACATTTATCCTGAATACTGTTTTGACCTGATAAAATTTATGTCTGTGTTTTCTCTTGCATGATGATGTGGATATGCATAAAATAACCTTTCTATCAATGCCAAATAACCTTTACTGTAATCAAGATGAAGTGCAAGTGCTTTTCAAACCTCTTATGCAATGATTTGACTGGAAATGTAATGCAAACATTTCATAGACGCAGGAGACAGTATGACAAACAATTGTCATACTTGGCCGTAAATCCTCTATAGCTGAAGCTAACGACTGTACTGAGATACGATGCCTTTAGTGACTGAAAGTGAAGAGCAATTGATACTTATAGCTAAGGAACATTTCTACAACAATTTGCATGCAAATCTCAGACTTAATTCTACTAGCAGCTACAGCATAAAGTATTTGACAAATGCAATCCTCACTCCTTAATTATTCGTTGCACAGACTTGTTCAAATCTAAAAATGACTGATGACTGAATGAGAGTGCTTCCACGACAATCTTCTCTAAAGAGACTGCTGTCAATGCGTAAATATCTGAGAGATTGGCTCCTTGATATTATATGCCGAATACAACAACCACTCCAAAAATCGGGCTTGGAAGGTTGCCTGAATGCCTGCTGCAGGAGGACGCCTTTCCCAGCACAATGGCGTCCCTTCTCCAATCGTTTATTTTCTACGGAAGCTTGACTTTATAATATTCCCTTTGTGAGAGTGTGCAACTTCTTTTTATTCTCATTCCTGAGCGATGCCTCTTCACATTCCTTGCCTGGCGATTTTTATCCTCTATTTTGCCTTTTCATATTCCCGTGGACCAGATGTCTATCCTATGCTCTCCTCTATTCCATGATTCCCAGGCGTGATTCCTTCTTGTTCTTCCTCTTGTGACGGTTTCCTTATGCAATCCCGTTCCTTCTTCTCCTATTCGCATTTGACGATCTTATTTATCCTTTATCATTTCTTCACTTGATCTGCTCTTATCTGTATATCAAATGAAATGATGCGTGCCTTAGCAATCGTTGTAATTGACACAATTATTGTTTCCTAATTCTATTATTCGCCTTGCCAAAGCTCCCGTGCATTATTGGTCTTTCTTGTTCATAACTTCGAATCTTTGTGGCGCAATGCAATAATCTTAAGCTTGATTTAGTTCCCCGTAATGACGGCAGTTGATTATTCCCTTCTTCTTCTCTCCTCTTCTCCCTTTCTGATTTGAGAGTATCACTTCTTAAGTACCCACGTATGGCTGGGAGTCATGAGCTTCCGATGTATCTGCTTGCTGAGGGTCGTGTCTCTTGCTTAAAGGTTAAGCGTTGATTATTAACACTCGTTCTTCTAATTTATTGGAGATAATAAATATAATCGAATAGCACTCTTTAATAATTAATCGAGACCTCCTCATGTTACTAAGCCTACGACTCTGTAATTATATTTATTTAGCATTATTTCTGATTAGAAGATCACCGATTTCCAAGTGGTATTTATTATTCGTAGTGTCCCTTATTATATTATAATTATATTACATATTATAATGATAATCGCCATCTTTATAATTTTATATTTGATGATTATAAAATTATTTTGTCTCTGTTTTATATTACTTCCATATATTTTTCAATATTTATTATGTTTTATAATTATATATCTTTAATATTTATTTTATTATTATTGAGATTAATATTTTAATATTATAATATTATTGTGTATATATATATATATATTTTAATACGATAATTATAATTATAATATTGTCTTTAGACAATAATATCAATTGATTAATATTTTATTTATCTCGTTTGTTTATAGTTCGCAATGATATTCGAGGTTACCTTTATTGTATTATCTTATCCCGGATATTGAGTTCTATAATTTATTTATTCCCTATTATTACAATGATTATAATATTTAATATTTATATTTTGGAGCTTACGGTATTTATAGTATATTAATTATAATTACAATATTGTCTTTGACAATTGTAATTACAATGGTACCAAATCTTTAATAATTTTAATTATGTCTTTGTTACCTTAGCATCCCATTTTGGGTGATAGCATGATAAGCAATTTTTTTTTGGATAATCTTAGTTTGGTTTTTAGTGATATGCCTCTTAGATAGAGGATTCCAACACATCATAAAGCTTGAACATGGATCCAAGCTAGTCATGACCACTCCTTACAGCGATCCCTGGATGTACAAAGAGGAGATAGAAATGACAATCAACGAACTTTTATATAAAGGATACATCAGGCCAAGCTCCAACCCATTTGCATCTTTTGTAGTGTCGGTGAAGAAGGATAGCACTTTGAGGATGTGTATAGACTATAGGGAATTAAACAAGAAGACCATCAAGAATTGGTACCCCATACCTCGGATAGATGAGTTGATCGATGAACTTCATGGAGTAGTTTATTTTTCAAAGATTGATCTGAGATCTGGATACCATCAGATCCACATGAGAGAAGATGTGCAAAAGATTGCTTTTCGATGTCACTATGGGCATTTTCAGTTCTTGGTTATGCCTTTTGGTTTGACCGATGCTATGGTAACCTTCTAGTCATGCATGAACCGTGTCTTTTGTAAGCAATTGAGAAATTTTGTCTTGGTTTTCTTTGATGACATTTTGGTCTACATCAAAACATGGGAGGAGCACTTGCAACACCTAGACACAATTCTAGGAATCCTATAATAGCATCATCGTTTTGCAAAGTTGTCCAAGTGTGAATTTGGATTTAAGGAGATAATGCATTTGGGTCATGTCATCAACGTTGAGGGAGTTCAAGTTGACCAACAAAAAGATCCAAGCCATCTTGGGTCGGTTGCCTCCTACAAATATATCCCAGTTGAGAGGTTTCTTTGGACTTTGTAGTTACTACTGAAGGTTTATCAGAGTTTTTTCTCAAACAACAACACCTCTCACCAATCTGACTAAGGCAAGGGCTTTTGAGTGGACAGAAGGAGCACAAGAAACATTTGAAATGGAGGTAATGAGTTCTTGTTTGATACTTGTAATTCATGTTTTCTCACTTACTTTTGAAGTTGAATGTGATGCATCTAGTGAAGGAATAGGAGTTGTCCTCTCTCAGAAGGGACATCCTATAGCTTTTGAGAGCAAGAAGTTGAGACACTGAAGGGGTTATTTCATATATGATAAAGAGATGTTGGAAATAATGCATGCATTGGAGAAGTTCTGGCAATACCTGGTATGTGGAAGATTTGTGGTTGTCAGATCATAACAGTCTGAAGTTCTTTTCGAGTCAGTAGAACCTGAATGATAGACAACAAAAGTGGGTGAGAAAATTAAGGCATACGATTTTGACATTGAATATGTCAAGGCGAAGAAGAATGTAGTGGTAGATGAACTCTCAAGGAGACCCACGCTACGTCATGTGACCATTATATCAACTGATTGGAAGGACTCCATCATGAAGGAGTGTGTTGAAGACCCTTTTGCTACAAGAATCCTAGAAGGTGTAGAGAAGGATGAAAGCTATGTGGTGGTGGAAGGTTTGATTCTTCAAAAACAGAGTGTTCCTAACCTTTGGATCCAAGGTGAAAGCAAAGGTTTTGGAGGCTTACCACAATGCACCAACAACAGGGCATCCCAAATACTATAAACCTATGACAAATCAAAGAAATGTTTGTTTGGAAGGACCTTAAAGATGATGTTATCTCACACATTAGAGAATGTCTCACATGCCAATGGAACAAAGGGGAACAAGAATTCCCTGTCGGACTGCTGCAACCTCTTCCCATTTTAGAGCACAAGTGGGAGAGTGTATCCATGGACTTCATTACCGGATTGCCTAGAGTGCAAGGAAAAGATTGCATCTATGTTGTAGTTGACAAGTTAACTAAGCATGCTCATTTCTTTGCAATCCCCAATGACTTCAAAGCTTCAAAAGTTGCAGGACTCTTCTTCAAAGAGGTTTTCAGGTGGCATGGCCTACCCAAAAACATTGTAAGTGATAGAGACAATTGGTTTCTCAGTGCTTTCTAGAAAGAGTTATTTCAACTGACCAGTAGTAAGCCCACTCCTAGTACTAGCTATCATCTAAAATTTGATGGACAAACTGAAGTTGTGAATAAATGGGTAGAGGACTACTTGTGGAACTATGTCTCAAGTCAACAATCAACATGGATCAAGTGGCTTCATTTGGGAGAGTACTGCTATAATACCACTCACCACATGTCAATTGGCATGTCTCCTTTCAAGGCACTTTATGGGTATGAAGCTGTGTCATTCATATAATTGGTTCTTATTGATAGTAGAATTATGACAGCCAATGACCTAATCAATCAAAGCTAAGAGGTATTGAGGACACTCAAAGAACATCTACAGCTAACTAGCAAAAGATATATGCAAACAAGAAGTGGACTATAAGATCATTCGAAGTAGGGGATATGGTCTTCATTACACTGCAACCTTATAGACAATCTTCCCTCAAAAAAAGAGGAGCAAAGAAACTCAAACCAAGGTTTTATTGGCCATACAAGGTGTGATCCAAAGGGTTGGAGAAGTTGCTTATGAGGTTGAGCTTCCAGAAGGCAGCAAAATCCACAATGTTTTCCATGTGTCCTTTCTGAAGAAGGTTTTGGGATTACACATAGCTCCAACAACTAAGTTACCACCACTTGACGATGAGGGGAATCTCACTCTCATTTTGGAAGTAGTGATTAACACCCAGATCAAGAAGCTAAGGAATAGGAGCATAACCAAATACCTTGTCTAGTGGAATTCTCGAGCATCCAAGTCTGAATTGCTTGACGACAAGAGATTTTGAGAGGGGGGGACTTGTCATGTCCCCTTTTCCAGAAAGGTAGTTACAGAGTGAGACCTAGTTGTCTTGCCACATTTCACAACAGAAGAGTTCAGGCACATGTGGTTTGGAACATAATCTCTTCATTGTCCAGTGCACCTCATATCCAAAGTTCAAGCAAAGATGATCCATATCTGAAGAGTTATCATTGTCAAAAGATCGATTTGTGTTGTAATCTAGCTTCACCTCGCTCGACTTGATCAAGAGATCATACCGCGTCTTACCACAAGAGGACATTTCAGGCTGACTTAGAAAACATAGTCTACGGAGCCATATCTACCACGTATTCAGAGATCTGAAAGAACAAAGCAATTCCCAATGAGAACTCATTGTCATAATATGCCTGCACCAGATTACCAACAATAAACTCCACAAGCGAATGGGATGAGTGTTCTCTGGAGTGTGCAGAGATAATTGCAGAGTGGAATGATAAGGGAAATCCGGGGAGCACGTGGATAGGTCTGCAACAAAATATGTTGGTCCTAAGTGGGAATTTCCTTCAAATCTTAAGGCCAACCTAAGTGTAGTGTGTAGATATTTGAATTCTAGGTCGTGGCGCCACTTTGGCTCAAGATGACCTATTCCTTGAGGGAATTAGTAGCATATATGTATAGGTAGAGGAATTTTGTACTAGGATCTGAGTATTATGTTCCCTCTTTTTATACAATATGAACATTATGTTCTAAACCCTTATGTGGACAAAACCCATAAGAATTGTAGTCATTGGATGAAACCCAGTCATTGTTTGGATCAGAGGACGAAACCCCTTTGGTTCTTGAGAGACTTCTCACCTCAGAGATTGCATTGTGCTTCAAATAAGTTTTATAAGAAGTTGTTTGATCTGAATATATTTGCATCAATTGGTTGATATAATTGTCTTATCAATCTATGATTTCAAGTTTTTATGTTTCATACATTGTTGCTCATTGAATTCCATCTGCAAATAAGTATTTTTTGTTAAATTATATGTCTGGGACAATACAACTTCCTACTTTCAAAAGTTATGGGGTGTCCCTTCTAAGAAAGTACCACTCCAATTCCTTCACCAGAAGCATCACAATATTCCACAACAAATGGAAGTGATAAATCATGAATCGCAAGAATTGAACAAGAGCTCATTACCTCTTTTAGCTTCTCAAAGGTCCTGTGTGCTTTCGTTGTCCATTCAAAGGCTCCTGCTTTAGTTGGGTTGGTGAGAGGTGCCACAGATTGAGAGAATACTCTAACAAACCTTTGGTGATAGCTACACAGTCTAAAGAATCCTCTTAGTTGAGACAAGTTTGTAGTAGGTGGCCAATCTAAGATGGCTTGGATCTTCTGCTAATCAACCTAAACTCCTTTAGCACTTATGGCATGTCCCAAATACAATATATCTATTGACCCAAACTCACATTTGGACATCTTTGAAAAGAGGGACTGTTGTTCTAGAATTCCCAAGACTATATCCAAATGCTTTAAATTTTCTTCCCATGTTTTTCTATAGATCAAAATATCATCAAAGAAAACCAACACGAACTTTTTCAAGTGCTTACCAAAAACACGATTCATGCATGATTGGAAAGTTGACGGAGCATTAGTGAGACCAAAGGGCACAACCAAAAACTCAAAATGCCCATAGTGACATCGGAAAGAAGTCTTCTGGACATCTTCTTCCCTCATGCGGATTTGGTGGTATCCGGACCTCAAATCAATCTTTTAGAAGTACACCGCACCATGCAACTCATTGATCAGTTCATTTATCCACGCTATGGGGTACAAGTTCTTAATGGTCTTCTTGTTCAATTAATGGTTTTATATGCACATCTGCAAAGTGCCATCCTTCTTCTTTACTAGCACCACAAAAGATGTGAAAGGGCTGGAGCTTGGTCTGATGTAGCCCATATCCAACAACTCCTTTATTTCTTTCTTTATCTCCTCCTTATACATCTGGGGATGGCAGTAAGGAGTGATCATAACTGGCTTTGATCCCGGTTCAAGTTCTATGATATGATGGAAACCTCAATCCAGTGGCAACCCGAGAGGTATGTCATTGAAAACCAAACTATGCTTATCCAAAATCTTTTGTATATCAATGTGAACTTGACCATTCTCACCTTCAAAAGAGTCTTTTGAAATCACCAAACAACTAGTAGTCCAAGCAACTTGGTTCTTCTGAAAGATCCTCACCATTCTTCTAGTTGATACTACTTGTGGGCCTCAATTCATCATTCCCTTTAGGACCACATACTTCCCATTGGCTTTGAACTTGGGTTCCATCATTTGGTAGTTCCTAGTATACTCACACAAAGAATGTAGCCATTGCACACCCAAAATTACATCAATTTCACCCAAACCAATAACATAGAAGTCATCACAAACCTTATGATCTCCAAATGTTTTGTCCAGCTTTCAGACTTTTCTCCTTGCAGGGTAAGTTATACCCATCGACCACCATGATAGTGAAGCCTTCAAAGTTTTCCGTGTTTAGTCTTTTCCTCTTCACAAGTCCTTTGTCAATGAAGTTGTGGGTAGCTCCATGATCAATCTGCTCCTTTATTTCTTTCTTTATCTCCTCCTTACACATTTGGAAATGGCGGTAAGGAGTGGTCATAACTGGCTTTAATCCCGGTCCAAGTTCTATGATATGATGGAAACCTCTATCCAATGGCAACCCGAGAGGTATGTCACTGAAAACCAAATATGTTTATCCAAATCTTTTTATATCAATGTGAACTTGACCATTCTCACCTTTAGAAGAGTCTTTTGAAATCACCAAACAACTTGCAATCCAAGCAACTTGGTTCTTCTGAAAGATCTTCTCCATTCTTCTAGTTGATACTACTTGCAAACCTCCATTCGCCATTCCCTTTAGAAGCACATCCTTCCCATTGGCTTTGAACTTGAGTTCCATCATTTGGTAGTTCGTAGTATACTCACCCAAAGAATGTAGCCACTGCACACCCAAAATTACATCAATTTCACCCAAACCAATAACATAGAAGTCATCACAAACCTTATGATCTTCAAATGTTATGTCCAACTTTTAGACCTTCTCCTTGCAGAGTAAGTTATACCCATCTACCACCGTGACAATGAAGCCTTCAAAGTCTTCCGTATTTAGTCTTTTCCTCTTCAAAAGTCCTTCGTCAATGAAGTTGTGGGTAGCTCCACCATCAATCAAAATGGTCACCCTTTGTCCAGCAAGGACTTCTCGGACTTTGAAAGAATGGTACCTATGTGCGCCAAATAGTGATGCCAGAGTACCGCCATTGTCTTCCTCCTTATCTTCTTCCTCTAGAGGGGTGTCTTTTGGATCATGAAATTCATTAACTCATTTGATTCTAACTCTGTCAAAAATGACTTCTATATAGTGAACTTGCCCCTTTCCAAGACATTTGTGTCCTGAAACTCATGGCTCTCTACAAGAGAAACAAAGTTTCTTCCTTTTGAGCTCATTCTTGGTTTCATCATTGATCTTCTTAGGTGCAGTAGGGGGGCAAGTTTTTGAGTAGTCCTAGGCCTCTTTTGAAAATTTCCTTTTTGCTTATTCCATATGGAGGTTTTTAATCTCTGTTGGGGAACATAATTCTCCAAATCAAAAGCTTTTCAAATAGTTTCCTAAAGTGTTAGGGGGTGGAATGCCTTCACCAAGCCCCTAAGTTGATCTGCCTTCAATGGATAGGACTAAGTCTCTTCTCTGAGATTTCAGTAACCATAACTAATAGCCTTTGGAACTCTGCAACATATTCTTCCACACTTCCCTTTAGTTTGAGGCGAGCCAATTCTCTAAAATGTTATTTCAGATATCTCTTATCAAATTTCTCAACTAGTCTACTACAAAACTCATCATAAGATTTGATCAATTTATGGCTTTGAGTGATCAAACCATGGTAACACCAATCATCAACAATTCCTTCCAAATGTAGGGTAGCAAATTTGATGGCATCTTCTTCAGACATAGGTTTGAGTGCTAAGTATATATCAAGTTTCTGGAACCATGCCCTAGCAGTGCTCTTCTTAGATCCATCAAAGAATGAAATAGATAGCTTCCCCAATGAGTGCTCCAAATCTTTTGGCTTAAGTGGTGAATGGTAAGTTCCTTTCTTATTCTTCATTTCCATGAAATCTCTCAAAGATAAGATCTCCTTGATCAAAGGGCCAAAGCCATATACTCTTCATATGCACTTGAGATGTCATCTTGGAGGATAGTTTCTTCCCCTGGAACTTCTTCTATTCTCTGAATGAATGTAGGCTTGAGAGGCCTATTATTGAAGTCAGTTCTAGAGCTTTGTGTAGCAACCATCTTATCCTTCCCTTTTCCACCACTAGTTTCACTAGTAGAGCCAGCTCCATTAATACTATCATTCTCCTTCCTAGCATTAGTCTGCATCCATTGAAACATCTAGCCAAACATTTTGACAAGATGATTTTTCCCTTGTATCGTTTCCTCAAATCTTGCTTTGACTTCTTTTGCTTCATCATCCATGGTTTCTTCTTGTCCTAGTTTCTTCAATTCTCTCCTTCACAGCCTAATCTCATTTTACTTGGCAATATTAATCATTAGAAACCCTACATGTTGGTAGAATCATTCTTTCATACCACTGAAATGTCCCTAACATATAATTTCAACATAGACTGAATTGCAGATTGAATTCAATGAACACAAAGATCACTTTAATATATTAATACACTGAAATTTCATCCGCATATAAGATATATCAAATACAACACACTCATACTGATCCAGAATGATATGCAATGCTACCACTAATCGGCAATGGTATTATTAACTTCCTTACAAATTCCTTGAAACTCGGATGCAATCCCTGCATGAGAATGCCCTCAAGAACCAAAGGGACTTCGTCCTTTGATCCTAGTGATCAATGGGTTTTCATCCAATGATCACAGACTCTTATGGGTTTTCATCCACAAAAGGAATTAGAACACAAGTGTCTTGAAATGTAGAAGAATGGCCTAATGATTCCCTCCTCTCACATGGATTGACTCCTTTCATTTATATGCTAACATTTTCCCTTAAGGAATAGGTCGACCTTGAGCCAAAATGGTGCCAAAGCCCAAAACTTGAATTTCACACGCTACACTAGGTTAGCCTTAAGGCCAAAGTAGATTCCTTTGGAATAAGTGTGCCACCATGCAGACTTATCCACACAATTCCCTGGCCCCTTCCATCTTCTTGAGACTTCGCAATCAATGTTGCATGATCAAAAGGTGCCTTATCCTTCAAGCATGTTGAAGTAGGTGTCAGTTGTCTGGCACAATCATCTTCTGATAGCAACATCTCTATCATACTTGCTCCATTCCTCTTAAGATTTGGGTATGATGTGCAGGTGTCATAATAGATGCTATGTTCCAAACCACAAGTCGGAATGTGCTCTTGCGGAGAAATGCAGAGGGATTCCTAGAATTGATCTTGCTCTGGTACAGTGAACCTAAATTGGTGGTCTTTTGATGGCGATATATGCTCGGTATATGATCCCCTTGAGCTCTAGATATGATGTGCGGGCATTATTGCAGATGCTAAGTTCCAAACCGCAAGCCAAGTGGGTGTCTTGTTATGGGATGCGGTAGGATTTTCGGATTCCATTCTGTAACTGTCTTTCCAAAAAAATTGACATGACAACACTCTCTTGGTCAAGCCTTAGACTACCTCCAACTCTCACTGAACCTCCCAACATCAAGCTCATGTGGGTTCACCTTCTGAATCTTTCTTTCCAATTTTGAGAATACTCCTACTATGAGGTCATTGACAATGCTATTGGTTGCTTCTTAAAGGTAAATTGTAATACCTCCTACATGGGCACTCTACGTTTGTTCGCCTTTTAGTGGATATTGATATCTACAAGCCACTCCATGGGGATAGTTTTTTTTATGGTGGGGGAAAAGCATTGGACACAACTATTTGATTATGAGGGTCTCCCTTCAAATCTAGAGGGTGGTTTGTGATCAACCACCTAACTTTTGATTGTCCACTCTCAACACAAGCGCATTACAACATGGTGGAGGAATACCTGTGAATATCATTTTGACCATTTAGGCTTTTGACTCTCGAGAGGATGACTCCTCTTAAGATGATGTGTAAAAGATAGGGCTTGACCTAACATTAAGAAGGTATGTGTGATGTCATGGACATTATAGAGGTACTTCAGGAGGCACATGAAGGTCTTGTTAGAGGCCACATGTGATGTAATTCCTAGGTGGTCTAAGAGATAATGATCTAAGGATTTGGAAGTGTTGTAAATGTGCATAAGTAATGCGGAGATGAAGGGTGTAGATAGAAAGGAATAAGAGAATTGGAACATGTATTATTAACTTGTGTTTTGTACATGGCACACTCTTGTGGAGATGTGTAACTATGTATTTACTCCTATCTAATATCTACAATGTCTCCTATCTATTGTGGTATAAATGCACTTTTGTAATTTACATGGTTGTGAGGATGGTCATTATAAAAGTTGAACCATTTAGCTTTCCATGTGTAATCATCATCTTCCAATGGTTAATATTTTGGTCGTGAAATTCGCTAATAAGTGGCATGTCAGATAATGGCTTCAAAAGGTGAGTGTGTTGCACAGTGATATGAGATGTTGTAGAAAGTTATACTCAAGACTTGAACTACATAAGAATGCAAGTGTGGCATCGAATGCAAACAAAGTTGTCAACAACGCTATACATCATGGTCCTTGGCATTGAGTGAATGGTGCATGATCCATAGGGTTTTACACTAGTTGGATGATTTAGGAATTATGCACCATGGTTCCAAGTGTTGTGCAAGTGGTACATGAAACATAGAGTTACTTGTAAATGTGCAACATGGTTCTTGTTGCTATGCGGGTTGTGGATGGTAAGAAGCTAAATGCATGATAGCCAATTGATTCTAGTGATAGTCCTTGGGCATTGCTACTTGCATGTTTCCAAGGTGTTTACATAGCTAATCCTCAAAAAAACACCGTTTTAAGTGATTGGTATATAGAAATGATTCCATGAGTTAATGCCACACGATCTCTATAATAAATTGCATAAGTGTCATTTAGCACAATTGGGATAGTAGTGTTTCAAGAAGGGATGAATGCTCTATATTCTCTTATAGAGGTGCATGTGCTAACAAGTGTCATGTCATGTAACTACTATCATAGTGGTCTAAGATGTTGCATGAAATTCTATGTTTGAGTCGTAAGTTGCAAAATCCAAAGGATGTATGCATGTTCCTTGTCATTGCATAGAGGGCACATGGTGCAAAGAGCTACGCATGAACTAAGGGATTTAGGAATTGTGCAACATAGTTCCAAGTGTTCCACAAGTGACACATGGTGCAAGGAGTTGTACCAGGGATTGCACACTATGTTGTATGTGTCTATTGTTGTGTGTGCTTGTACAAGAGAGCATGGATCAACATAGGGTATGATGTCACAACACAACATATTCTAAGTAGGCCTTTGGTGGCCAACACTTCATGGTTAAAAATATGGGTTATTGGATGTGATATGTCAAAGTTGGTAAAACATTAAAAGACTTCTTGAATGTTGACAATTGGACTTCATTAGTCCACTAAATGTTAGTAAATTGCTAAGATGTAATTATGTTGCAATTGTCATAGAGTATTGAACCAAGTGGGTTAAATCAATGGCCTTGTTAGACAACAATGTTCAAAGTATAACTTGATTCATTTACATGCAATTTACATGCAAGTGGGTTAAACATGGGATTTGATTGATGACAGTAGAGTTCCAAATCTTCCCTACCTCTCCAATATGTATAACCCACAAAACAAAGATCAAGCTAAGGCAATGAATGAAGCTCTTATTTTAGATATTCAAGAGTTATGGGATTTAAGGCATATAGATTGGGAGGAATGCTCTTTTGCAGTACAATGGCAATATTGGATTATGTACAAGGTGACTATCAAACATACTTTCTAATGGATGTACAATCAAGAACCACAATACAAATGGAATATTATTGCATACTTAATTAAGGGTCATCATTGAAAATATACTGGAGAGTGAAGAGAGCTTACAAGGAAGACTTTTTGAAGCTCAATAAGTTGGAAAAGCAAAGAATGACAATGGGCAACTAAACACATGCAATAGAAAATACACAAGCATGATCAACAGTTATGAAAGATGGATTTTAAACCTAGTGCCTTTGTGCTAAAGTATAATGGATGGCAAGGTATTAAACCAAGCAAGTTCAAGGTGCTTTGTATGGGACCATTTAAAATTCAAGCATAAAAAGATGCAATAAATAGTTCCCTAAACTACAATTACATGAGATGTAGGACCCATTAGAGAGAGATTTGTGATTCAAGAGAATCATGTCACTTTTCATGCTAATGCATAAGCCAATGATGGCCAAGCAATTTTTTCCTTCAGCACATCTAAACATTTCAACCATCTTGATGTGCCAACTTTTATGGAGAATACTATAGGAGACACTTTTTAAGTGACAAATCTTACTATCGAGAATAATAAAGTAGAAATTGATATGAGTTCACATGATTGTGTTGAAGGCAATGGTCATGAGTATGAGGAAGGGGAATTTGACTATGATTTTGTTGAAGACAGTGATGTCCGTCAACAAGAGGAAGGGGAAGTCTCATATAATTCTGTTGAAGACAATCAAGACCATCAATATTTGGTGGATTCATTGAAATTCAAGGTTGGAGATGAGATGGTGGAAGATGACAGTAAATACCATTAGTGGCCACTTATGATCACCTTGAGCATCCAAATGTGACATTGATTTGCAAAGAGTGTATAATTCACATTCAAATTGTGGATTTGTTACTTATATTTTGATCAATTTTGAAAAGTACCTTCCGTTGCTGCTGCCAGAGATGGATAATCAATACCAAGACATATTTTTTGGTTTGATACACTAGCTAAGAGGAGCAGCCTTATGTTGGCCACATAGCAGCTATGTTGCCAACACTGAATTTCCCACACATGCATGCATGCATGCACACACTTTATTGGTCAGGCCCCTGAGTTGGGTGGATTCCGAGTCATGACATTCTCACTGTCATATGTTTAAACCCAGCATAAAATAGCAGTCTGGAGGGAGCGCAAATTCTCCACAGGTGCATCTCTCTCTGAAATAGCTGCCACAATCACTTCATGTAATCAATTTTAAAGAAAAACTTTACCAAGGTTTTTCCCAGTTGCTTTTTTTAGTTGTTGTCCTATTGAAGCTACATGGCAATAATTGTTGCATGTGCAGATTCTTACAAAGCAAACTCACGTCATATATATTTATTTAATAGCTAAAGTGCTGTTGATTTACCAATGGGTACATCTTCCTTTAGAGGCAGCAATCTGTTGCATCTTGACATTATACGACATTTTATTATTGTTTGGATTATTTTTTCAGGACCACCCTCAACTGTAGCTGTAGGTTACACCTCTTGGTGTTAAAAAACAAAAAAGAATTGTAATTGAGTTTTGGCCTGAGATTTGTCCATTTGTAATTAGTGGCATTGTAATGGCACTAGACATTGGTATAGAGCATATCTTCAACTCTAATTATCAATGGATTAGATTTGTTGATGTAGTGTATTGATTGGATAGAGCTCCATGCCCAACTCTTTTCCCAATTGGGCGGTTGATAGTTGTTCTTTTGACATCCTTCCATGCTAAGCATGAGTATCCTCACAGAGGCTCAATAATTAAACCTTAAGGATGGTTGAGGTTTTCAACACACGAATGTCAAGATAAGTTTCAGTACACTCATTTTTGGGTGTAACAAATAAAATGAAGATAACACATGAAACACAATTTATTTGATCTTTCTATAAATTAGATGAGCTATTATTGTTTCTGTATGTCATAGGAATCAATAAGTATACGTTAGGGAATACAATGAGGAAAAGAAATGACAGCAACCAATGCTTTGCACCTTTCCCGTTCTTCCTTGTGATGATATAATATTTTTAAACATAAGTTATAAATAATAAGTATCAAGTACAATTCAAAACATTCCTGGGCATATTTACATATGTGACTTTCCCTGTATAGACCTAAACAATAGACATTCCAAATAGTTGACATGTTTTTTATAAGAATTTCCAATTACAATAATTTTCCTTAACCAGCATCGGCACAACATGTCCTGAAAGTCTGGATCATAAAAACTTCATAGTAAAAGTAAATAATGTTTCAAAATAATTTGAATTGAGCACTAAAATATTTTTAAAAAGGATCCTGTTCAAGGTTTAATAGTTTCTTCAAGAAAGAGAAGGAAAATGGCACCTAGAAGAGAGGAGTCGAACTTAATTTTGATGGGCCTTCCAAATGGAACCCAGATAAAGTGGGTGCAAATTATGTAGTAAGAGATTTGAAGGGTGAGTTTGTTTTAGACCTGGAAACCAAGCAACTTATATGGCAGTTCACAGAGTGGAAGAAATTGAAGGGGACTTCAAAATTATGATGAATGTGGTAGACAAAGGATATTGCCTAAACTGGAAACTTAGGGCAATACATGAAGAAATTGTCTTGGATAAGAAAATTTGACTCTGAAGGTGATTTACTGCTACAGAGAGCAGAATGGTATATAGCTGGTTTTCTTGCTAACCAAGGTTTAAATCTAATAGAAATAGAATGCACTACTGTGGGAAACATCAATGTAAATGATTGACCTTTGTCGCCTAATATTATAAATGATGATTGCCCACCATGAGTACTTGGTGATACTATTAGAAAATATTCTCATAATGGCAAGTGTGGAAAGGAGATTGTGTTGTATGTTTGCATGAATAGGGTGACGAATGTGAAGTGATGTAAGTAGGAATGATTAATTGATAGGAGTCTCATGAAAGGAGAAATACGATGAGCATTTTAATCATGGTGTTTGTATCTTTTTGCTTCACAACTGGTCTGACTCTGGGGATCTTGGAATTTGGGGTGCTACATGTGCTGGTAGCTTTTTTAGGTGGAGCTCTAGCTATGGCACCAAGCAAAGCTTCCAGTGATCCTATGCTATATGGTCCAGTAAAAGACCGTCATTTAAGGAAAAAAATTAACTGTACACATGCCAGAAATTTAAAGGTTTTAAAAGCTGTTTTGAGTGCAGACAGTATAGGGGATAGGAAGGTTTGAACTCAATTTATGATATTAGAAGATTTCAAAAGAAATTTGCAGCTGGAAAATTAGGACAAGGGGATAAGAGAGTATTCATGTTCCATCGGTTCATCCGCATGGAGAGGAGAATTTTGAAGGCACAGAAAAGATGGATATAAAAGAGGAGATACCCAGCAGGGATGAGAAAGGAAAACAAATAATGGATAATGCAGATGTTGAGTTTAGGACGATGCAAGAGGAAGTAAGAGCTCTAATGTCTGTGCCCTTGAAGGCTTTTGTCCAGATTTCAAGTTGGTAATAAAAAAACATGGTAAATAAAACACACCATAGAGGTTTTCTAAAGATCTCTAGTAGCTATACCTTGCCATTACCGGAGAATGTTATACTGTTGATGGCTGTAAGGAGAGTGGAAATTACCATTGGTATCAAGAATGTGGGGCTCAAGCAAGTGGTACATCAAATTTCACCATTGGTGGAGCTCATGGCAGTATCTGGCAGTGGTGTCTACAACTGAGCATATGATCATTAGTACTCAGCTTGGACTGGAGGCATGGCAAGTTGGGTGTGTCTGATCTTCCATGATTAGACATTGTTTTGTTACTGTCGGTGTTTTGGCTACCAGGGTTTCTCTGTTGTTTTTGGTAGGTGTTTATTATTATCAGTAAGGTTATATTTTGAAATTCTGTATACCTGCTATACCCATGTAGAGGGTCATTCTAGCAGCTTATATCCTGGTTTATATATTTTGTACGGCTTTATGTTTATGGTTTTTAACACTGCTATGCACAAGTTTAGCTTTGTTCAAGCAGGTTTAGTTATTCATAAGGTGTTTATGCATGTTGCTAGCAGGGATGGAGCTTCGTAAATATAACCCCAATTTCTTAAAAAATAGTTTTTAAAAGGAACAAACTTCAGTGCAGATGGATGGTTGCAAAGTACTGATTGTGCTTCATTTCCATTAAAATAGAGCTTTGTTTCCATTTCTACATTAAAAGAGGAAATAGAATCACATCTATTTCCATAATCCCCATGGATTTCTCATATATTTGACAAAATCAAGGACGTTGAGGTAAAATACCAGCATTAGAAGGCATTCTCAAGCTACAGAAAGATCAAAAGATTCTTCAGAATGCTCCAAACGGCATGCTGGCCTTGTTCTGCTTAGATGAGAGATCGGCATCAGAAAATATCTCCATTATGGCATTGTCTTATAAGTCAGATTTTATTTTGTATCAACATTTTCTGATCTTGACTGCATTCCATCGTTTATTTTTAGACTGTGTACTGCATTCACAACTTTCTCTTCACCCTCTAATTTATGTAATTCAGATTCTAGGGTTTCGGCTATTATAGTTCCTTCAGGATCCTCTGGCACTTGTACATGGAAAGAATCAATTTTGATAGGCTTGGTAGGGTTTTTATTTGCTGCTTGCTGCTTAACATAATTATAAAGTTCTGAATGAAAAGGGTGTCTCAGTGAAAAACAATCTAATATCTCGCCATTACTGTATTTTGAGGAACCTGAGTTATCACACTTTGAGAATGAAGGAAGAGCTTCAGAGTCCATCACCTGCAGGTATATAATTAGTAGTCAGTCATGCCTATTTAAACATACCCAAAAATACTATTTTGTCTCACCAGCTAGCTATTAAAGATCATGTAAAGATGGAACCCAAGCGCCTCAAAGCTTGGACATCTCTGAATTTCTCATGTGCATGTAAAAAAGATAATTGATAATCTCAATTGAATTGAAACTCACAATGAATGGTGTGTGCAATTCACAAATAATTACCAACACTCTGTAAAACATAAATGGTTCCAATGTTTGATGAACACTAAGAAGCATCTCATAATAAAGGCTGATGAATATCTTGCCAATTTTAGCAGGATCAGATTATAGCATAAGCTATATGCCTCTTCTTTGCAAAAATCATATTGCACAATGCTAGGACAAAACAGTTCCCTGCTTATGTTTGTATAAGCTCACAATATAGCCAATGGAAATCAGTTCTTTTTGAGCAAATTGATTCCGTGCTTCATTTTCATCCTATGAGTTTGCTGACAGGAATAGCTTTTAACTATAAATAAAAAGGGTGATGCATAAAATCTAAAGTGAATTTGAATTCTCTAGCCTAGCTTGACAAAATGACAATCAGGTCAATCACAATTCTCGACTTGTAAAAAAAAATAAAAAAATCCACAACTAAGAAGTCTCAAATAACCAACGCTAAGTTTATGACAACTACCCATTACCTTTAGCAGCTCCTCTCTGCCACTACCTTCTAAAACTTGTATTTTTCTCCTTGTCCTTTCTTGCAACAAGGGCTTGACAACCTGCCAAAATTAGATATTAAAATCCCTAAAAAGACAGATAAAATGAATTGTAGAGCAATTAGAAATGCTAGACACATAGCAATTCAGAAGTGCAAATAAAGGACTAACAACAAAGCAAACATGTTAGAGAATCTTTAACAAATGCATGAGTCCAATTGCAGAAAGTATCCTTCTACTTGTCGTTTAAGGAAGAAGGATTTAAGAAAATACATCAACAGTCTCATGTTTCTTCAGTGCCAACAAATGTTGAACCATATGAAAAGATTATCTTAAATCTAGAAATAAATCTATCTGCACTCCAGGGCATTAGCTTATGCTACCATTCAAGAGTGGCATTTGTCACAAAGATAATCCACGAGGCTATTTCATACCAATACACCTATGAAAGACTCGTTGTATATGAGGTAAATAGGAACTACTTCTGCTTGTTAGTTAGTCATTTGGTCACTGTTCTAACCTCTTGACCAACATGATCACTTCAAGCAATGCTGCATACATGAGCTTCTTTTGTTCCAATTTTGATAAAATTTTGGATAAAAGATAGTCTTGTCCTTGATCTGCAATTATCAAATCTAATACTATAATGCAAGATAGTTTTGTTAAAGATCAGGTTTTATCCACAAAAGAATAAAATTTTCAATTTAAAACAAGAAAGCAATGTGTTGAGAAAGCTTTAGAACACTTCAAGAATATTATCTATGACTAGAAAAAGCAAATTGGATAGTGGACCTGTTATCTCCCTGGCACACACCTCAGCTTCAGAGAAACTTTGAATCATGTGTAAGAGCAAGGGAAGGTAAAATATTGGGAGCAAGAGAATCTCCTCAGAGGTGTTGGATCATATGAGTAAGGGCAAGGGAAGGTGAAATATCTGAAGGTATGTCTTATCGTGAACTCTATAGCTTTTGGAAACTGCAGATGGGTTCCATTCATTCCTTGTCCAACTGTAGATTGTTCCAAGGAGGATATTCTGATTGTTAACAAATTTATCTTAAATGCCCAAATCTAAATATTCTCAATGAGATTAAAAACTTCTTAGAAGCAAAATTCTGAAAATGGAAACTTTAATCAACCAGGTGCCTTATCCATTGGACCTTCATTTGTCATGACAAGATTATAAAGACAAAAGAACATTGAGAGAAATGAGATGTATGCAAATGGTGGCTAATCAGAGGCAATTAATAATTCATTAACCTGAGAACAAAGACAAACTAAAAGAAATTTTTTGGGGCTCTTTTTAAAGCAAATCTCAAAAAAATATCATAAAAATGTTTTAAGTCATTAATAGCGCATTCCATATGAGGTTTAATGGAATCTCGTTTACATAAAAATCTCAAGGTCTAAGGTTCCTAGGTGAGTTAAAGCTGGTGGTCTGAGGTTCCTAGCTTAATGCTATTTTCCCAATTTAGCTTTTGGCATCTATAGAACCATGAAAAAGCATCTCCCACAGATAATGACAGCTCAATCTTGGATATATGAATTATTTCTAAAAGTTTGATATGAACTTAGCTGATAATTCTAGGGACAATACACTAGTTGAGAGATTTTTACGTATCATATGCAGCAACTTAACATAAGTCAAAGAAGATAAGACTGACAGTAACAGAATAGCTAAGCAAAGTAGATTTTTATTTCAACTGAGAGCTCATACAAACTGGGCAAACTCTGTAGTAGAGATGTGTATGGATTCTGCTCAGGTTACATCCTTTGAATTCGGCTATTATATAGCTTTTAAAAAACTTACTGAAAAAAGTAAATCAGGGTTCTTCGTGAGAACTGAAGAGTCCCCATACTTGGTAGTGACCCCTGTACTTCATGGAAGTTGACATGGCCAGAAACGGAAAATGATTGCTCGAGTTATTTATTTTAGTTACACTATTTGTCAAGGTCATAACTCTTATCCACAATTGACACTGAGATGACCTAAGTTGTTTGTTAGATCATTTGTCCCTCCTTGAGAAGCAATGGGCTCCATTGCTTCTATTTTTAACATTAGATGAGGAAACTTATGCTGAATTTGATCCCCTAGTAACTGGAGTGGTAGCATCAAGGTTCAATTTTGGGCTTTGTATCTGCTCAACATCTTATATGTCTAACAGTGTGTTAGCATTTTAATTTGTCTACTGCTAGACAACACAAAATGGAATAGCACATCTGGTAGAGCCATTCTTCAAAGTATAAGGGAAAGCTACTTAGATCTAACTAAACCTAAAACTTAAAACTATGAGCAGAAATTACAAGTCTGCACATTGTACAAGGTCTCAATGGGGTTTTACATTAAAATTTTAGATGTAAATTCCTAATTGACCATGTTTTTGTCCCAGAAACAAGCACTAGACTGTCAATCAAGACCTACAGAGATATTTCAAATTTAAAGGATCAACTATCAAGCATGAACAATAGGGGAGAAGACCCAGTACTTGAGCATGTTCCAATAGTTGTTATAGCATTTTGTTGATTGAATGCCCAATATTTTCAACAATATTGGACCAATAGTTGTGACTTTGAAGCTGTTAGTGTTGATGATGACTACCCATAATTGAATGAAATGTGTTCTTTGGATCTAAAAAGCAACAAATCATGTGATGCCACATCAGCGCACCAACAAAACATGACTTAGTGCCATAGTTCCACGGACTTTCGGGGACGGGGACGGGGACGGGGACGGGGGGACAACGGGAGACGCATTTCCGGGATGGGAGACGGGGGGCCTAAATTTGGGGACGTCAGGGGGACAGCGGCGGGGGGGGCAGCGGGGGGGCGGCGCTGAAATACATATAGTACTTGAAAAATTAGTTATAAAAAGATGTCTAACAATATAATTACATAACTATAGAAGCATAAGGAATAAGTAAAGTTAACACATAAAAACAAAACTTAAAACTTAAAAGTTTAAGCACAATTGTCAATAACACATTGCAATTATATATCATTGATTCATTTCATTGTGATTGAACTAGTGAGCCATTGAACATTGAAAATCAAAATGAAAATATAGACGTTGGAAAATGCAACAAGAACTAGATGTTTCATAATTTGAGTTTCATAATCATGATTCATGAATCATAATTACAATCAAGTATCGCTGTATCATCAATGTTCAAACTTCAAACTTCAAAAACTGAGTACAAGTAACAAAATAGTAAATGGCTCTAGGCTAATGGCTTGATGCCTCTAATGATCTAATCATCTCCAAACTCCATGCCAATCTCCTCATCACTGGAACTACTGGACTCCACATGCTCAAGCTCAGCTAAACCAATACCAACCAGCCCTGTCTGTGTAGGATCATCATCTATCTGTGCTGGCTCTTCTGGCTCTACATCCCATCTGGCTGCTGGACTCTCCTTGTATGTAGTTGTGTTGCGGTCAATAAGACACAAGTCACTATGTACAGCCACAAGCTTCTCTGCCCTCCTAGAAGTAAGTTTGTTCCTCTTAATGGAGTGGATGAAGCTATAAGTAGACCAATTCCTCTCAGCAGCAAAAGAACTAGAAACCTGGGACAGCAAACGAATGGCTAGAGTAGTAATCAAAGATCTAGGCCCGTGCATAGTCCACCACAACTTGGGGTCCTCCTCTGACATAGTCTCCAAATCTAGCTTTGCCGCCTCTGAATATCCCCAAAGAGTAGCAAATTTTGTCCACTCGGTGCGAAGCAAGCTGGCCTCTATAGGATCATACATTCTGTCAATGGCCTTTATGAACCCTTCCTTCACCTCAACATCCTCTATAGGTGACATTCTGCCAAGACGTGGCACATACCACTTTGGGTTCAATGCATAGGCAGCCATGTGTAAGGGAGTGTTGAGCTTCTCCCATATATGCTGAATGATTGGATAAATATGCTCGGTGTAGAATTGCATTGTGGGGTCCTTCTCTCGCACTTTAGCCTTCATTTGATCAAGCATGGAATCAATGCACTCGTATACCTCTCCAAGGGAAGGTGCATTAGAATCCCCAAATCTAATAACTTTGAAGACCGGATCAATGATGGAGACAATATATTTGGCATCAGCCCAAAAAACATCATTCTTCACCACCTCCTTAACCCTCAATCCCTGTTGTGTTTTCGACTCAGGCCATCGGTTCCACTCTGCTGTCATTACCATTAGTTGCAATGGCTCTTGCAACTCAAGCATTCTCTCCAAGAGAATAAAGTATGATGCATACCGAGTCTCTACAGGTTTCAAGAATTCCTTCTTGGAGAAGGACCTGAAAAGTGCATGTGAAGTATGGTGGTTGCAGATAAACATCTGCACATCTCTAGCATCACTCACAATTGATTTGATCCAGCTGATTTTACCCATGTCTTTAAGTGCATTATTCATAGCATGCACACAGCAAGGAGTCCACCAAATGTGTCTATAGGCTGCCTCAACCAACTTCCCTGCAGCTCTACACACATGGGCCGCATCTGTCACTACCTGCACCACATTTTGTGGCCCAACCTCCTCTATGGCATCCTTGAGGATCTGGAACTGATAATGAGCATCCTTGCTATGCCCTAAACAATCAATAGCCTTAAGGAAATAAGGGCCCGTTGTAGATGTGACCATGATGTTGATGAGTGGACGATGCCTAATGTCCGTCCACCCATCCATGACTATGCTGCATCCCCTTGTGACCCAAGTTCTCTTCATCTTCTCCATCAAAATATTAATCTTGGAATAGTTTTGATCCAAGATTGTTGTCCTCAATCTAGTCTCCCTTGGTGGCACATATGATGGTCCCACCCTTATTACCTTTGACATAGCTTCCTTATAATAAGGAGAGCGAGCCACATGGAATGGAATGCCATTGGCAAAGAAGAATTTTCCAAGAGCATCATCTGCCTCATCCTTTGCTTGTGCATTGAATAAATCTGCCAATGGTTGTGAAGTTGAAGATGCCACTTTGTGTTTCCCCTTAGGCTCTCCTGAACCTGAACTAAATGGATTTGGTGGCCTTTGACTCTGCAAAGTAGAAGTAGAAACTGCTGCAATCTGATCACCCTTACTCCTATGTGCCAGTGTAGCAGTCATAGGTGTTGCTTCCTCATTAGTACCCCATAATTTTAAAAATTCAGCTCTATACTTTGCATTTTTTTCCACCTTCTTGCAAACATCTACCCCTTTGCCTCGAATAAGAAGAAAGTGAGCATTAGTTCTAGTAATGCTCCCAAACCAGTCAAGATGACAAAGGTGGCACTCCCACTTTCTGGTGCCCCCACATGACCCAGGCTGTGCCGGCCTCTTAGTTGCAAATTTTTTTAATGGTGATTTTGGATCAAAGGAGCCCTTGGCATATCTTTGGAGGATTTTTGAAGGGCATTTATCTTTTCTACTCTCAACAAAACCTACTTCAGCTTGACTCTGAGTATTTGAGTCATGTTTAGCCTCTTCTATTTGAAAATCTGACTCATCAGATTCATTTTCACTTCCACTTCCAATTTCTGCTTCAACCTCTTCACCCTCAACCTCATCGTCAATTCTATTGACTGAACTCATTATGATAATGTCAAATGATGCTGCAAAAAAGATTTTAAAAAAAAATCAGACCTCTATAATTTATTGCAAAAGATGAAATTTGAAAATAAGAAAAACAGTATGATGTACCAGAAATTTTAAATTTTGAGATCAGAGTATCAAAAACTTTCAACTTCAAGGCTCAAAGAGATGTCATCTCATGGAATGCAATGATTGCAGGATATGCAGTTGCAGTTGCACAAGACAATTTAAGGCTTTAAGCACATAATTATTAATTTGAGTCAATTTCTGAACTCTATGAAGGAAAGATGTTGATAAATTTAAAATGAATGTAATTAATTGTGTTCTTCCAAACATTTCTGATCATGATGTAGGATGTAGATTTTAGGTTTCTTGAGAAATGTTGTAGTTTAGTGTAAAATTGTAAATACTAAAATATGAATGAAAAAAAGCATAAAAATTTGATGAATACTCTAATTGATTTCATTAGAACTTAGAAGAGGTGATTGTAGATTAGAAGCAATAGTTTTAAACTTTTAAATTTCCAATCTATATAGTATATTCATGATTTGTAATGAATTTTGGTTAAAATTTTTAAAACTGTGTAGATGTTTTAAAATTTACATCAACACTATCAGGACAAGAAGTCAAGAACTTCTAGAATCTCTGGTTCTCAGAGGGAGACCAATTTCTTATCACTGTTCAAGCAAATGCAAATAGCAGGTGCGCTATAAATTTTATGACTTAAAAAAAATTAAAATTTTAATGTATGCAAAATGTGGAAGCGCTGGCGTGTGGCTTCTGCAAACCCCACGACCATTGCATTCCATGAGCCGACATCTCTTTGAGGCGTCCAGTCAAAAAACGCGGCCCAACACACTGTGTTGCCAGCGCTTCCACATTTTGCATACACGGGAGTGAAAACGAAGGGTGGAGGAAAACAATAACCAACAAAAAACTTCAAAAAATAACATACCTCAATCTTGAATGCAATGCACCAGTCGATCTCCAAACCCACAACACAAATCATGTTCAGACTTCAATGTTCTTTGCGGAAGCTCTAGTCGCACGATGAAGACCCAGTCAAAAAAAATGATAGTAAAAACTAAAAACATCATCGAATAAAACTTTAGGTTAAAATTTTTTACCTTTTCTAATTTTTTAAACAAAACTTATTATTTTTTAGGAAACGTTTCTTATATAGAGGAGAAGTGGGTAAGTCTCCTGGGCTTTTCCCTGGAGTCTCCCCACCAGAAACGGCAGGGAAACGTCTCCCTCCAAGAGGAAACGTTTTGGAGACAGCAGGGGTTCTTGGAGACGACGAGGGGACGGCGGAGGGATGTTTCCTAGGCGTCTCCCCGTCTCGGAAACGTCCCCGTCTCGGGTGCACGTGGTTTTTTGGGGGGGATGCGTCCCCGTGGAACACTGCTTAGTGCACAACTATCAGTCTCACTTTTTTTGGGCCTTTTAACATCATTATCCATTCGTAGTGTAATGCGCACCCCAAATTTTTTGAAAATATTCAATTGAAATTAAGCTGCAATGCAATTTCCTTGTCACTTTTTGATCACCCACTTCCCAATATGGGCAAGGTGAGAGCATATGATGTATAGGACCACACTCAGTTAACTAAAAAACAACAAATGAAGTAATCTAATCAATTGAAACACACAAGGCAACATAGCCAGCCAAAACTTCACTTCTTCAATGGAGTGTGCTTGATGCAAGAACTAAAAGGAAACACTTCTATGATTATACTAATAACAATAAGCACAAGCACTTATCGCTTGTTCAATGAGTGCAATTACATTAAGCACAAGCACTTCTTTGCTTATTTAGGAACATGCAATTATATTAAGCAAAACTACTTCCACTTAATTGGTGGGGTGAGCAAATACATTAAAGTGCAAAACAAAGCCACTAGCCATACTACCATCCAAGGTATTACAAAATATCCAATACAATACAAAACGTTATTTAAAAAGATACAATGTTGATATATACTAGAATAAAGTTCTGATCACAAATAAAGATTGTTGAAACAACCCAACTGAAACCAAATAGCATAGATAACAAAATACTCAAGAACCCAACAAAGGTATACCTCAAATAGATGATGTTAGAAGTTGATTGCAGGTTTGATATCACTCAGTTTTGCTGATAAACTGTCAAATCAGAACTGTTCATTGAGAGCACACTAAAAACTGTTGATTACTGAAATTTGTCTAAGATTGAAAAATTATAAGATCCTCTAAAAACTAGAATTTGCATTGTAACTCCTAGAGATCCGAAACCCATCTCAAACATCCTAAAACTATATACATGAAACATAACTTAAAATATAAGGATGTATGTCCATATGTAAACGCCACTTATTAAGTGTTTATTTCATTCCAAACACTGTAAGACATCTTAACACAAAATGGCAATCATACTGATGCATATGCAAGTCTGAAACAAGGTTTCAGTAGCTAGTACAACAGTTATGGTGAGATGTGAAACCTCCTTTAGACCATGTGAACATCAAAGGTTTGGCCTAAAGATGATAGGAATGTGATCACCTAGATTGGGCACCACCAAAGAGTCAGTTAAACTAGAAAATAAGGCAACTCTTGATCCTCTAAAACCTCACACCCAACAGCAAGTACACCTTGACACTATGGTGGTATAGCCTCTCCACCAAAGTCATTCAAAAACTCATCAAACTCAACAGCCACTAGCATTAGCAAAACCAATAACAACTCATCAAAACACATCAAATACATCCCTTTTTGAAGCAACCAACTGAAACTACACTTGCAAGTGCAACTGTAACCTCAGTATGAAGCCACTCAAACCAGCTATGGGGTTTTCGTCCCCGAAACCAATATTTTCAAGAGAGTTTTCGTCTGAAAAATTGGATATGAACACAAGTTCTCTCTGAAGAAGAAACAAATATAATAACATGGCTAACCTCAACAAAGAGCTCTCAACTTTCTTTTATAACATTCTGGAAGGAAAATAATCATTATAAAAATTATAATCTCCCTTTTTCCTCCATAAACCTTTTTTTCAAATTAAATAATTCATTATGTGCAAAAGACCCCCTTGTGCCTAGGAATCCCCCTATAGGCACAACTTAAAACACTTTTAAATAAATAATTATACCTTAGTTCCCTTTTTAACATTTCCTTCTTAGGACAACTTAAGTTGTAATTACTTAATTAATTAAATAAATCACCCAAGCTGCAAAACAATCAAAAGGAGACAAATATGAAAATTTGATCATACCAATATGTCATTGAGGACTTAAGATGATGAACTAAAGCAACCTAGCAACTATCTAAAAATAGTATGCTTTTCCAAGAAGTTTGGAGAGCTCCCAAAAGGCCCGAATTGCATTTTGAAAGCACTATGAGGCTTAACAAGATCATCTGAACTCACTGCCATGAACAACACCACTACTTGACTAATCCTGTGCTCTCCAAGAACTTTGGAGTTCTCCCTTGCTCGCCAATTAGCTTATGGGGAAACTCGGAAAATAGACTAATTGTTCACAAACCAATCATGCTTGAAAAGGGGACATTTCACAAAGAGATTTGCAATAGAGATAATTATATAGAAGGGGATGTTCCAAAACAAGGTTGATATGGTACTTGACACAGAAATGTGTCCAAATGCTTGTGGAATCCTAAAACCCATCCCCAAACTTCTTAAGTAATTGGGCAAGTTGCTGCTTGTGTTGGGACACTTGCAGGGTCATAAAGGACATCCCCATAATTCTCAAGTCAGAAGCAGATATCGTGAATATATCACAATAATTTCTTTCTTGAACAGCAAACTGAATATTTCGTAAAAAACACAATTTTATAAAAATCTCAACTGCTTTTTTGAGCAGTTTTTGACCAAGATTATCCAGTATATCAGCCAATATATTTCAGTTTTTCCCTTCATAAACTGTGTTTGTTTTGCTCATCTCGACTTTGTTCTTCTCTGATTTTTTCTGCAACAAAACAGACTGACTTTTAGGGGTTCCCAAGTGCTGAATTATTTTGATATCTTTTGGATGACTGAGATATTTGATGAAGAGCAGCTGAATCAAATTAGATGTGAGAAGAATGTTGGAGCTTCAACATTAAGAACTACATTGTATTTCTTTATGAAATTGTTTCGTGCTCTTTGAAAACCTCATATCTTATGTTATGGTGATATTAAGGGTACCTTTGTTTATCCATCGCTTTGTTAGAATTCATGATTGGGAGTGGGAATATATCTCTGTTTGACAGGGAATATGGCCATAATTCCTTTGACTCCCTTAAATTTTGAGTGCAGATTCTGATGTCCTCAGTGGAAGTAAGAATGTGTGAGTTATGTCAGTATCCCTGCACATCTCTTGGGAAAAGTGTTATGATGGTGGTATGATAGAATGTTTTGAGCACTATAGGAACCAGATCTCTGTTGTGACTTGTAAGCAATGGTTTAGGATATGCAGATGGTGTTGTGCTTGGTCTTCATGAAAATCATGGTGCCTTCTGATTCCTGCTATCCACCAATTTTCAACATTGATCCATAGCCTGAGGATCAAGTAAACATTGACAGATCCTTTTGTACTGGCTTAAAATCAGATTAGGAGGATCAAGGCCCTTGCATTATTTAGCAGTGAATAGAGGTGTAATTAGTGTATGACTGAGCTAAGTGATTGTAAGCAATCTGGTTTATATTGCATATGATCACATCCACCTAGTATAAGACAATCTAATACTTCTACCTTGTTCATATCAAAAATCTTGATGATCTAGCATCACTTCATTACATATAACCCACTGAAAAAACATTAGGAACTAAAGACCCATAGTTGATTATACTTCATAGTAGCTGGCCTCATTAGCTTCACCAGCTGTGTTACTTCATAGCTTGACATTTGTAGTTTTTAATGTATAATTAATTTTTAGGGTTCAAACTTTCAAGTTAAACTATGTAATAATGCACTATGCAATTTGCACTGTAATTACTGATTAGTGATCTGAAAATTAATGATGCAAGAGCATCCGGGTGCACAGACAATCCTACACAACCAAAAATATTTTAAACTTTTATGCTTGTGTTTTGATTTGATTTTTGGTTGCAAGCACAAATTATCTGTGCTCCACGAGGACGCGTCCCCTATGCTTTTTGCCCGTTTCCCGTACCAGGTACGAAACGGGGATGCGGGTACGGCTAGGAAACATACCCTGGCCGTCCCTTTTTGCCCTCCAAGTGCCCGGAACTTCCGGGGGACTTTTGGCCAAATTTGAAAGGACTTGGGTACTGCTAGCAGTACCCGGTACTGCCCAGTCGTACCTCGACCATACCGGGTACGGCTAGCAATACCCTATGGCCCAGCAAAGAAAAAACCGTTTTTTTCTTTAAAAGTCAAAAGTTTTTTTATAAAATAAAAGCTATGGGCGGGCCCACAAGGGATGCCCCATCACACTTGACCTAATGTAAGTGTCATATAAGCTCCGATGATGAGGGCAATGCTGATTTAGACCTACCTTTTGCTGATTAGGGACACTGGACAGTGATATATTTTCTTAGTTTTATGTTTATCATGTCATTTCATAGTTGAGAATTTGAGCCTTTGGGCATTTTGGTTATAATTATCAAACTCTTATGTGATATGTATGCACATTGATAATGAAAAACATTTGAATTCTATTAATTTGTTTGTCAATTCTCATGTGAAATCTCAATTCAAGTCTAATGATATGTAATAAGCTTATACATTGTCTAGAATTAATGCTTTATCAATGTTATGCTATGAACATTTGAAGTTTCTCTATATTTTCAAAAAATTCCCTATTTTTTTATCAGTCGTCCCCTGTCGTCCCCTTAAAAATGACACAAAAGTACCCCCGTCCTTAAATATACCACTTAATTTTTCCCTTTAATTTTCAGTCACAACAATGCAAATCATGCACCCGTTAAGAATTAGCTCTAAACCAAAACACAGCTGAAACAACTCTAACCAAGAATGCGCCCTAAAACCATTTAAGGAGGAGGGGCAGGCATATGGTCAGAGGATCCCTAAGATCTAATAACTTGATAACAACTGAAAATAGGGAGCTAAACTCGACACCAAGGATGTGCCCACAAGATCCTTTTGCAAGGCGAGGTGCTAACATATGGTGGAGTGCTAGATAATAAACGGAAATACAACTTCTTCTGCAAATGCAGGCATCCACAAGCGGTGGGAATACTCCACTTATTTTGTGGGTGTGATTATTACAAACATTTAAAGACGGCAAGCCAGCCAATTAACCTCACTTCCACTTAAATTTTGGGGGGTATACAATCCACACAACCACTTTATTACGTTGGGGGAATACAACAAAGTAAATTGCAGCAAACAAAAAAATTGTTGTTAGTACTACTAAACAGTTTACAAATGATTAATAAACAGTTGAAATGTGACAACCATGAATTCCCAAAATGTCCAATGGTTAGAATATCACTTCCTCTAACATTTACAATGCCAAAATGATATAGAAAGAAACTTAGAACAGCATTATAACAATTTCAAACTAATCTGATCAGAAACAGGAAATACAGAAAATCAGATCAACAAAGATAGAATTCACCAAATTGGACGTATCTTTTCCAATTCAGCTAGGAAAGCTCTCATACCACAGCCAATCAACAGCTAAGAGCTAGGCGTCCAACCTCCACTGAGAAAACGAGCCCAAAACAGAGAGAAACAGTTGGCACGATTCCCAAGGCAATCAAGAAGAAAGGTACAACCTCCAGGAAGGGTCGATCTTCTCCCAAAAATCAGAAACTCAAAGATAAAATCTGCAAACTTGCAAAAAGGGGCGCCCTCCACAGTAGAACAGCATGGGCTAACACCCATAACCAAACAAAAATCTGACTTGAAGCTATGAACAGAAAACAGCTTCAGCCAGGCCAAATCAGCAACTTGCAAAAATAGGTTTTACATCAGCAACCTGTTCAATTCCAACAATTGAAGCTCCATTTGTATTTCAAGGTGAAATACAGCCATGATGATCCACCTAGGAAGCCATAGTTGCAGGCCCGAAGGATGGATTGAGTTCGCTAAGCTTCCCCTTAGCCAGGTTTTGGATTCAAACCAGCAACATAACCTTACTATTCAATTTCCAAGATCAGATACAAAGAGCAAAGCACCAATATATAAGCTTCAAATTGGCAAATGAAGCAAACTGTAACTCCCAACAAGAAACTATTCAACTCCCCCAAGGGATGCCACCTTTTAGCAATTACTTTATTTGAAATATCAAAACATTTCCCTTTTAGGCGTCCATTTCAAAAAGCAACAATAAACATTTAAAACAAACATTTAAATGTTTATGAAAATCAACCCCCTTATGTCCCCTTCATTAAAACAACTTAAAGTCATCAAGCCTAGACATGGGGTACAACTTTAGATATGAAAAATCGACCAAGTCTGGGACTCAGTCCAAGGAGGGATAGAAGCCAAAACCCAAAGCCAACATTCAAACTGATTCTGCCAAAAATAGAATGATGACCTGAGAAGAATTGCTGATGGTGCCACTACCACAAAAGGACTTACTAAAAATAGCTACTGCCAAAAATAGTAAGTTAACTTCAAAACCCTTCAAAAAGCCAGCTAAACAACCACACTACCCAAAATGTGAACTGCAGATGATTGAACTGCTACTAGAAAGATACTGCTATAAATAGACTTACTAAAAATAGCAATTGCTATAAATAGTAAGTTTGCAAAACTTCATCTGAGTAGTAATCATGACTTACTATAAATAGTAAGTGTCTCCAAACGCCTTATGAGTACAATCCGAGAAGCCAACATGACTTACTATAAATAGTAAGTGCCTGGAAAAGTTATCAGATGGAGATGCATGATACACCATTCTGAAGCTCTCTAAAAACCTAGAAAACTCCACCAGACATGCATCAAAAACCCCTACATGCAAGCCCTCAAAACTGCATTTGAAACCTCCTAAAAAATAGGAAACCCTAATTTTCCATTCTGCTTAGCCTACGAGTTTTCGGAAATAGGCTAAAACCTCAAAAAGAGTGTAGGGCTAAATTTGGGACATTACACGTACCAGAAACTCGTCCCGGCGTACCGGGTACTCACTGTCCCCGAAACCCCGTGGAGCATAGCAAATTATTGAAATTCTCAACTCCTCCAACATAGTAGAATTTGGTGATGGATTGTGAGAAAATCAAATTGTTTAATTGATTCATTTTTAAATTGTTTTAAAATTGTTGAAAGATGTTAATTTGCCAAAAAGGCAAATCCCACACCCAAACTTGGAGTGGGCAATTAATATGCTCTGTAACTCCACTTTGTAAATTTGAATTTGTTTTTTGTTGCAAGATTGGAATGCAGGGCATTGGGAGAAGTGGAGAGAGTGGGTTGTGAGGTGGGAAGACCAATTTTGAATTACAAATGAATACACATACCTAAAAGAGAAAAAACCCACATCCAGGAAGGAGTAATGAGCATTCTGAAGGTTTGACTGGCATTTTTGGGGGAGAGGAAGATTGTCTGGGTTGTAACTGTGAGACCCAATCTCAATAAATTGGGCATAACTTTCTCATATCATAACAAAATGGAGAAATTGAAAATTCAAGATGTTCTGGAAAGCTGGGAAGGAGACGCATAAAACCCTAAAACTATTTTAGAAGATTCATATGAATTAGGGAGAAGTGATAGGAAGTGACGGGTTTTAAGAAGCTTTTGGCAAGGAAAAGAGATGCAAAGAATGTGAGAAAATGGTGATTGTTTTGAAGGAAGGAGGATTTTATGTCAATTGATGAGTGTTTTAGGTACTTTTTGCTGTTCAAAGAAGGCAATAATCAGATTTTGGGTTGCCTGAAGTGTTTTCCAAAGAATGTGAAGTTTGTTTGTGTTTGCCTATAGGTTGGTCCTGTTGGATTGGCATAGTATGAGAATGTGGAAGCTATTGTACATCATTGTTGTTGCAAGCATATTGGAATGAAACAAAACTTCAGGTTTCTTAATTATTTCTAGTCTCAATTTGTGCGAGGAAATTTGAATTGGATCTTCAAGCATTTCATTTTATCATTTAAAGGTGATCTTTATCTGTTATTGAATGTGGGAAAATAAGGGTTTTTGAGGTTTTTGACTATGAAATCAGAGGGGTATTGTTGGGAGAAAAATTATGAAATATTTATTTTCTTGTAGATGAATGTGGGGGCTTTCATTTTACAAGTTTTTAGTTGAAAAGGCATTGGTTTGATGGTTCAAAATAATTTTCAAAAAGAGGTCTGCCATGAGATTGAGTGCAGTTTCAGAGTTGTTTGAATTTAAAATTATGGGTTGCTATACCTATCTCTTATTTTCGGTGTCTTGAGGTAGTTGTCTTGCATCAAATGGTATCAAAGCCAGAGGTTCTCAATGCTTAAACAAATCACCGAATGTGAGGCAACTTATGCCAAGACCAGTGGATGGATAGAGGAAGCGTGGTAAAATTGTCCGAGAAGCTCGAGAGAATTGTTGCAGGTGTGAGAGGTGTTGATTTTTTTTTAGATCAGATATGACAGTAAGCAAGAAATTAAACACAGACCAATCAACACAGAGAATTTATCTTGGGAAAACCCTTTTACTCAAGGGAGAAAATCCTAGCAATACTTTGCTAATAAAAGATCAGATACAATAGTGCAAGAGTTGCACTTTGAGAGCCAATAAAAGGTAGAATACACCAATATAAAACAGCACTGTAAGTAGTGCAAATTTCTGAGCAAAATAATAAACTCCTTTTGATTAGCAATCTCCTTCTTATTGGCAAACTTTTGCTTGTTAGGCAAACTTCTGCATATTTGAATCTAGATGTGAATGTTGTAAATGAGGAGAATCTCTCTCCTATATATATACAAGACTAGGTGTCATACCCCACTTGGGCTGACCCAACAAAGATGGACAAATGTTTAGAGAATAAATGTTTGTGATATGGCCGACTTGCCTTCAATGAGTTCTTTTAGGTATGATCTGGTTGATTTGCCTTCAATGAGTTCTTTTATGGATTATACCTCTCGAAGCTACCAAAACATCAACACTCTCTCTTAGCTAGAGAGGTATTGTAAAGTCTTCCTTGAGTCCCACTCAAGGGTATTATGTCTTGTCATGGATTCTCTCAACATGACGTCCACAATGGCTACACCCAATTGTGGGAAGCACAACTCAATCTTAGAGATGTGATTTGTACAATTTTCTCTGTCTCAAAGAAATATACACTGCAAGGAATTTCACCTCATATTTCTTCGTCTCAAAGAAATATATGCTACAAGGGCTTTCACCTCATATTTCTCTGCCTCAAAGAAATATACACTACAAGGGCTTTCACCTCATATTTCTTCATCTCAGAGAAATATACACTACAAGGGCTTTCACCTCATATTTCTCCGTCTCAGAGAAATATACACTACAAGGGCTTTCACCTCATATTTCTTTGTCTCAAAGAAATATACACTACAAGGGCTTTCACCTCATATTTCTCCGTCTCAGAAATATACACTACAACAAATCTTAATGATGCTGTGACTCCCTCTAAATGTCATTTCCACCTCCATGAAGTATCCTTTAGATCTCCTGAAGGTTTCCTCCTCTTCGAAGTAACTGGTCGTAATGACAATCTGTATAGGTTCTCCTGACGAATACCAATCACACAAGCTGAATTTATGTTGGAGTTCTTCAGCCATGCAAGAACCTTTCCTTCAAAGAAGGCAACCTTGTACCCTTTGTCCTCCAAAGCTGAAATGGAGACAAGGTTCCTTTTGATCCCAGGTATGAACAAAACATCACTCAATTGAAGAGGGATACCCGGGTCTAGCTGGAAGGAAGCGGCCCTAGCTCCCTTTACAGCATAACTAGCATCATCTCCAATTATAACCTGTAAATTAGACTCTTTCTCTACAAAGTTTGTAAGATGCTCTCTGTAGCCTGTAATGTGACGTGAAGCACCACTATCTATCAACCAAGTATCACTGTCAATTTGTACATTACTTGAAAGAGCGGAGATGAATAGGAATCTTTCTGAATCGACTTTAGAATGACTTGACTCTTGAGATGTCTCTCCGTCAATTTCTGCAGTAGAAACATGCTACATTAACTTTAATTTACAATCCCGGGCATAGTCTCCATACTTGTCACACCTGTAACATTGAATATGAGAAAGATCCTTCTTTTTCGATTCTGGAACAGAATCTGTTTTTCTGTCTCGATTTCTCTTGAAGGTGCCTCTTTTTCTAGTAGCATGTGCAGCGAGTACTTGACTTTCTTCATCATGGGAGTTTCGCCCATTTCCTCTTACTTCCAATCTGGTTTCTTCCTGAATACAATCGACACGTAGGCGATCTAACTTGGGCAACTTGGATCTCCCATTGATGCTATGAATGAAGGGTTCCCAAGACTGGGGAATACCATTTAGAGCCAATATAACAAGATCTCTATCTGTAACTATATCCCCAATAGTACTCAACTGATCTCTCAAATCAGAGATCTTCATAAAGAATGAAATAACTAACTCCCCTCTAGTCATTTTTACATGATGAAGTTGTTGTCTCAAAGCGAGGGCTCTGTTGGTATTGTTGATCTCATACAGACCTTTGAGTACATCAAACATTTATTTAGCTGTCTTCATCTTGGAGATGATCGGTACTAGTTGGTCCTTCACGGAGTCTATCATAATCTTTCTAGCCTTCGTATTATTTTTCTTCAACTGGATTTTCTCTAAGTCATTTGACGGCTCAAGTATGTCAACTTCTACGAATTCTAGAAGATCATTCTCTTCTAAGATAATGAGTACTCTAAACTTCCAAGAGTTGAAGTTTGAAACCCCATCAAGCCTATCTTCTGCCTCGACACCGAACACCATCTTCTTTTCCGAGTAACTTCCCTAAAGAATTGTCATCTACTCAAATTTAAAAGCAACCGCAATTATGTATAAAATACAGATGTTGGATCTACCCTAGATCCCTTCAAGGTCTTCAACAAAATTTGCTCACTACACAAATATGCTTTGAATTTCTACTCACTTAACCTACACTCAAATCTGCAATTTGATATTCAATAAATACTTTCAAATCTGAACTTTATCTTCAATAGGATTGCTCAAAAGAGGTCTGATTTCTGCCCTTAAATCTGCT
Organism: Sequoiadendron giganteum; assembly: GCA_007115665.2. NCBI lineage: Eukaryota > Viridiplantae > Streptophyta > Pinopsida > Cupressales > Cupressaceae > Sequoiadendron > Sequoiadendron giganteum. The sequence goes on along the minus strand of CM021102.1, from coordinate 439,383,386 downwards.
TCTTAGGTCTGCAATAATACACCTTCAAAGTCTACTTATATTCTTCACGATTTCAGCTTCAAAAAGGTCTGAAACATACTGCTCACAAGTCTGCTCCAAAACTGCTTTAATGATTGCTCCAAAAACACTACGAAATATGCTCCAAACTTGCCTTATAGATCAGCACCAAGACTGCAATTAGATCTTCGCTAAAATAGGTGAGAGATCTGCACCAAAACCACAACAAATTCTGCTCCAAATTAGACTGGAGGTCTGCTCCTTGTCACCTTATATATCTTCTCTAATATGCCACACCTCTTTCTATTTGTTGCTCTTTTTCTGCTGAGTATCTGCTCTTGATGTAGGAAAAATGTTCAATGAATTGCTTAGTCAAATCTGATAAGATATTCCTAAACCTCGCTCTGATACCATGTTGATTTTTCTTCGATCAGATATGACAGTTAGCAAGAAATTAAACACATACCAATGAACATAGAGAATTTATCCTAGGAAAACCCTTCTACTCAAGGGAAAAAAACCTAGCAATACTTTGCTAATAAAAGATCAGATACAATAGTGCAAGAGTTGCACTTGAGAGCCAATAAAAGGCAAAATACACCAACATAAAACAACATTGTAAGTAGTGCGAATTTCTAAGCAGAATGATAAAACTCCTTTTGATTAGCAATCTTCTTCTTATTGGAAAACTTTTGCTTGTTAGGCGAACTTTTTCTTATTTGAATCTGGATGTGAATGTCGTAAATGAGGAGAATATCTCTCCTATATATATACAAGACTAGGCATCATACCCCACTTGGGCCAACCCAACAAAGATGGACAAATGTTTAGAGAATAAATGTTTGCGATCTGGCCGACTTGCCTTCAATGAGTTCTTTTAGAGATTATACCTCCCGAAGCTACCAAAACATCAACAAGAGGAACCCTGAGCAATTGAGAGTCAAGAGGGACAAGCTGTGGAAATGCAGAGCATGTGAGTTGAGGTGAGATTGTAGCAAACAAGATGGGGTGGGTCATGAGGAGACCCACGAGAATATTGTTCAAAAGGTAGAAAATGAAAAGTTCAAGAAGATGAGGCAGATAATCCAAAAGGAAGTGGGAAAGATTTAGGAAAGGATAGAGAAATTGGAAAAGAACATTGGCAAAGATGAAAACACACTGGTGAAGAAAAGTGAGAAGAAGAAAGAGGACAACGAAAAGAAGAGTGGAAGAAAAAAGTGTTGCAGCCTAAGATAGAAGGAAAAAGATGTGAGAAAAGCCCCTACAAAGGTACACGAAAAAAAAAAGATAGCAGTAGAGGATGAAGATGAATTTGTGATTGCAACGGTAGAACATGAAGAAATTGCAGCACTTGATGAGATTGTAGCAGTAGAGGATGTAGTTGCAGCAATGGAGTGCCGGGAAGTTGCAATGTAGGATGAAGAGAATGATGATGGGACAGCGAGAGAGAAAGAGGTAAAATTGAATTTTCTTGAATTTCGTGAAGAGGAGGTTGAGTTGAAATTTCATATTGTTAAGGTGAATAAAGAGCTAGTGCAACTAAATAGTAAGAGAGATTATAAAGTTGCGGATTGGTGTATGGATGAGTATTTGCATGTAGAGTTTCTAGAGGATGACGTAGGTGGAACTTGGTGGAGGTGGTCAATTTATGGTGGGATTGAACCCACGAATGAGAAGAGGAGAGTAGAGTGTATTTGGTGGAGGAGGCCGATTACATGGTGGATGTGAATCCATAAGAGGAGAGAAGAATGGTGAACGGAGTTGTGGAAAAAGGATGGTGCTTATGCCGGCGAAGTGCTGGAAGAAGAGGAAGAATAAATTATTTCATGTGCACTTTGGATAGTGATGGAGTTCATTGCAAATTGCTTGCAATCTAAAAGAACGATTCTACCATTCAACTCCACTTTTGTGAGCCTATGCTCACAAACTTTCTACCAGGTGTGTTAGATGCAGGAGCATCCAGATGCACAGACAAACTTGCACAACCAAAAATATTTTAAACTTTTATGCTTGTGTTTTGTTTTGATTTTTGGTTGCAAGCACAAATTATTGAAATTCTTAACTCCTCCAACATAGTAGGATTTGGTGACAGATTGTAGAAAAAACAAATTGTTTAATTGATTCATTTTTAAATTGTTTTAAAATAGTTGAAAGATGTCAATTTGCCAAAAAAGAAAATCCCACACCCAAGCTTGGAGTGGTCAATTAATATGCTCTGTAACTCCACTTTGTAAATTTGAATTTGTATTTTGTTGCAAGATTGGAATGCAAGGTGTTGGGGGAAGTGGAGATAGTGGGTTGTGAGGTGGGAAGACCAATTTTGAATTACAATTGAATGCACATACCTGAAAGAGGAAAAACCCACGTCCAGGAAGGAGTAATGAGCATTCTGGAGGTTTGATTGGCATCTTTGGGGGAGAGGAAGATTGGTTGGGTCGTAATTGTGAGACCCAAACTCAGTAAATTGGGCATAACACTATCATATCATAACAAAATGGAGAAATTCAAGATGTTTTGGAAAGCTGGGAAGGAGACGCATAAAACCCAGAAACCATTTTAGAAGATTCATACAAATGAGGGAGAAGTGATTGGAAGAAAGTGACGGGTTTTGAGAAGCTTTTGGCAAGGAAAAGAGATGCAAAGAATGTGAGAAAATGGTGATTGTTTTGAAAGAAGGAGGATTTGATGTCAACTGATGAGGGTTGCACGTTCTTTTTGCTGTTCAAAGAAGGCAATAATCAGATTTTGGGTTGTCTGTAGGTGTTTTCCAAAGAATGTGAAGTTTGTTTGTGTTTTCCTATAGGTTGGTACTATTGGATTGGCATAGTATGAGAATGTGGAAGCTATTGTACATCATTGTTGTTGCAAGCATACTGGAATGAAACAAAACTTCAAGTTTTTTAATTATTTTTAGTTTCAATTTGTGTGAGGAAATTTGATTTGGATCTTCAAGCATTTCATTTTATCATTTAAAGGTGATCTTTATCTGCTGTTGAACGTGAGAAAATAAGGGTTTCTGAGGTTTTTGACTATGAAATTAGAGGGGTATTGTTGGGAGAAAAATTATAAAATATTTATTTTCTTATAGATGAATGTGGGGGCTTTCATTTTACAAGTTTTTAGTTGAGAAGGCATTGGTTTTATAGTTCAAAATAATTTTCAAAAAGAGGTCTGCTGTGAGTTTGAGTGCAGTTTCAGAGTTGTTTGAATTTAAATTTAGTGGTTGCTATGCCTATCTCTTATTTTTGGTGTCTTGAGTTAGTTGTTTTGCATCAATTAATGAGGAAAACCCGTATTTCAATATTCATGGTGTACAATCTTGTTTACTTTCACTCTCATTCTCTATGCTTAGGATGGCTTTAAATGTAAAAAAAATCAGTTATATCTCTTCTCTATTTTCCTGCATTTTTTGGGTTCCCGTTATTTTCCCAGTTTTTTCCTGATAATATCCCAAGAAATTAAAAAAAAAATTATCTTTTGGTTTGCCGAGATATTCCCCAAAACAAAAAAAATTGCTTCTATGTCTTAAGTATTTGGTCAAGTAGCTTCTTTTATGCCAAAGGTCACATTGTGCCTGTAGTGCTGAGAACTAATGCAGCCCATTTTCAATGTGGAGTCTCAGTTACATGGATAAGAGGGTGCCTACTCTGTCTTTTGACATGTGTCACTTCAAATGGAGGTCATGGAGAAATTTTAGCTAAGTGGAGAAACTTATAGTATATTAAGGAATCAGGCACAAGACACTCTTGATTATGAAAATGAACTCTAATCAGGAATTAGTGTGGGTTGATGGCACTAAGTTATATGAATCGTCTTCCAAATATTTACATATAATCCCATTGTTTCTCCTCTTATACTTGACAAGCTCAATCAGACCTGGTTAATCAGAGATAATACAAGGATATGATCAGCACAGTTTGAGGTCATGTAGCCTTCACATAAGGAACCTAAAATTTCTTGCTTTATGCTGCTCTTCCTGTGGGATAAATTGGTAATATGGAAATAAATGATGTCTTTAGGAAAACAGGAACAAATCCCAGAGTAAATTCGGTATTTGGTCATCTTGAGAAAAGTACTTCTTTTTTAAATGTCATTTCCTTGATGCTTGGAGAAGTATGTTGATTAGCTGGACCATGATTGTGCACAGAGATATTTTACAGAGTGACATATGCACTGGATCTTTTGGTTTCCACAAATTTCCAAGTTGTTTTGAATAAACATTGGCTTCTTTCTTCTACTAATATGTTATGGCAACAAAATGATTTTCATGGGATAGGCAGGACCCTACAGACTTCTCAAAAGAACTCACCATTTTGCTTGTTTCTAAAAAAGGTGGTTATTCAGTTGAGGGTGCCTGAATACGAGTTGGGTTGTTCTTTTGTAGTAGGGGTTGAAGAAGTGATTCTAGAGAATTCCAGGGCTGGCAGAATATTACTCATGCTCCTCCTCTCAATGTCACTTGAGGTTGAGATGTCCTATGTTTTAGTTGAGAGGTAGATGGATCAGGATGGGTCAATCATTTGGTTGTTTACGAATATGGAGATAGTATGGAAGTTAATGCTTCAGTTCGGGGTGGATTTCTTGCTTCACATGTTATTCATAAGTTCAATGTTACCAGATCTGGATGGATCTAGCTCAAATCTAGCCAGATCCAGATTTTTTGGACGAATGAAATTTGTAATATTCAGTCCAGATATTTCAATTCCTATAAAAATTTCACTGATTTTATTTTTTGATTCTGGATTTCCAAATGTTTTTGGTCTCCCAAATGAATTGAATTTTTCAAAGTTGTTAACTGTGTTGTTAACCCTTCAGGAAGCAGGTGGTAATCTCTAGATCATGTTAACATTATGAAGCTGAGTGATGGAGCAAGAGTAGTTTGCAAAATGAAGTCCATGCCCCAGAACAAGGGTGGATACAATTCCATTTCTCACTGAATTTAAGGGGCCTCCAATTAGAATGGCTAGTCCTACACAGGTGAACCATCAATACATACTTGATAACTCTAATAATATGATTTGTGTTATAATGGGCTGTGCAAATAATTATGTAACTGTGGAGTCTCATGGTAGTCATCATCCTGAAGCCAGGGACAGTCAAAATACAGGAGCATCTGTTAATCTATGGTTCAGTTAGCTCATTGTGACTTTGACAAGGTAATATGGACAATGCAGAATGCAGGCAAAAGTGCAACAGCTTAGCTTAACCCTGATTGCTGAAGCTGTGGCATGTTGAATATATTTTCACACTTGGGATTTGGAAATAAGTTTGTTATAAAAAGTTTGGAAGATGTTAAGCCTCTTCATGTTGGTGTTATGCTTATTGTGACTTTCACAAAAAACAAAAGTAACAAGGAGAAGGAAGAACGTAGGTGAAACTATAATGGCTTTGCTTCTCCTGAAGCTATGGTGTGTTGAAGATATTTTCAGACCTACAATTGGAAAGAAACTTGTTATGAAAAGTTTGGAAGATATTAAGTTACAGTATAGAAAAGTGATCTAAGAAATTCCTAGTGCACTGCTGTTAAGGACCTGCATGATCATCCTCCATTGATTCAGACGACTGTTAACATGTCTATTAATAATCAAGATGAAGATCCCACTAAAACTTCTGTAGAATTACAAATCTGAGGATCACACAGGAAGATCAAAACATTGAGCTTGTTCAAATCCCTGAATACAGTGTGTTAATTATCCCCAATGATGGTCAAGTTTCATATTGTAATGTTGATGTAATTTTGATAGAGCTGGGTTGTACTTCAATGATCAATTTATGGGTTTACATATCTTATATTATTAGTATTTCTGAAACTTTGAGATAAAACACCAACTTGGACTCTTTAATGCCTTTGATTAAGGGTTAGCTTTTGTATATATTCATATCAATAGAAAGAAAAATGTCAATGACAAAATGCTTTGCAATTGGGTATGTCAAAATATGCTCCCCTATTTGTTGGTCCACTTCAAATGAAAAATTATTCTGTGGCACATATGGATGATGCAACATCAGTTTAAGTTCCAAGGACATATGGTCTGCTATTCAACTACAGGAGATCTTTTTGTCAATGCAGATACAGCGAAACCTCTCACATGGAGAGTCTTCTCACCTTCATTTGTGGGCGTCTGTGATTTAAAGCACATTTGGCTGCTAATATGATTGGTCAGGCATCAGGGTAGATGCTTTCAATGATGATATCGAATCTTTCAACATAGAGTTTAAGTTGTCATTGTACTAAAGCTTTAAGTTGTCAATTGTATTCCTTCATGTTCCTGTAGCATTTTATACAACAGTATAAGATGAATGGTTTTACCAAAAAAAAAACATACAAATTATTTAATTCCAAGGATACATCTAGGCAAACAACTCTTCCATTTCCACTTTGTACATCAGTTGTTTAGACTTTGCCAACTGCTTTCTTGTCCATCATGTTTACAGGTCAAGTATCTAGTTGCAACATACTCCACAAGGAAGCATCCTCTTTTCTCTATTTTGGAACCTCTAGCTTACAACTATGGAAAACTCAACTCATAAGTCTGTTTGTATACATTCACATAATTTAGATACACATCGGTCTATAAAACCATTACGAATTTCCATTGCCTGCTAACTCTTACCACTTCAAACCCATTTTATTGCATCTTATAATTACTCACTCCTGAAACACAAAATGAATCATTGGCTTAAATTTCAGCAGTGTTTAATATCTATTCATTTCAGCCAATTATATAAAAGAAATTATGAGATATTCTTTGCAAATACAGCACTATGTACTCTTGTCTTGATTAACAATGAAACTATTAGAAAAATTAATAACTATTACTGAAATGTTTTGTTAAAGAGAGATTAAATTGCTTTTAGCAAGTTGCAAGTAGTATATTGTAGGTTTGCTCAAAGTTGACAATTGCGGCTTTGCAGTGATCTCTAAATTTAATTTTACCTAAACATCAGAGTTCTTATGTGTTTAAATTTTTAATCTATCCAATGTTTATGTGTATTTGCGTAGTTGAAAATTGTGGCTTTGTACCAATCTCTTAGTTTAGTTTACCTAAACATCAGTGTTCTTATGTGTTTAATCTACCCAATGTTTATGTGTACTTGCATTGTTCAATCTTTGCTTTTAGATTAACAATACCATAGTTTACATACTCGGAGTATTCGGCAAGCCCAAAAATTTTGACTCGGCAAATACTCGGCAACTTTCTGGCGAGTAAGAGTAGAACTTACTCACCACTGTAAATTTTTGGTGATTACTTGGCTACTCTGTGAGTAGTTGCAGAGTATGTAAACAATGAACAATAAAAGTGTGTTATTTTCGGTCATAAAGATAAAAATATTGCCTTGAGTTGAAGAGTGTATCAATCTTTTTCTCTTGGTGATTCCAAAAAGAGAGACATTACTTTTCATTCAGCATGATCCTAAACCACCCCAAAATACATTGTAAAAATTGTAAAGAGCAAGTATATATTGTACAAATTATGCTAATTTTTATTTATAGGCAGCTTCCCCTTCTAATTTGAAGAATAGTTCTAATACACACCTTTTCCATTTTGTGTCACATTGAAAGGTGTGAATTACAGCACTAACAAGTTTATCATAGAAAGCAAAGTTGTTTGGTTTCAAAATTCAAATAAAAGCATAAAAATTATTCCGCCTATAAATGGAGCATGGCATGAATCTATGTAATTTCTTAGTGTCTATCAAAGTTTTGGTTTTTGATACATATTTGAGAGGCACGAGCAACCAATTACCTTCCAGCAGGCAGAGAAAACATATGGAGCATTAACAATATAATATGTGTCCGTCTTTTCTGGATAGTTCAGGTCATCAATGGTAGCTATTATAGTCAAAATCTGCAACATCCAATAGATAACATTAACCAGAGCATCTCATAATCTGATAATGTGCAATATCATCCTGCAAGTAGATTCTTACATCAAGCAACAATCTGCAGCATAATCCAGGGATGCCTTACCATAAGATAAATAAAAGAAAATAGATCTGATCCCAGAGGCAAAATCTGAGCACAAACAAATAATAATTGGTAAATGCACTTGGCTCAACAATGTGAGGTGGTCTCCCTGCCGATCCCTTGCAGGATTGCTGAGCCTCCTCACACAGCACGATAATACAATGACTCTTCTCCTCAATATTGGATCATAATGTTATATCTTTGTTAGAAGTAATATGTTCTTTCTCGTATTTCCTTATGCACAGACAATTTTCAGGTTGGTGGAGTCTGAATGGCATCTTAAAAAGCTAGCCTTCATGTTACATGCAGCAAAGCCCATTCCTGAAATGATCTCATATTTGCTAACATCTTCTATAGTTCTTTAACTTCTTTTATGTGACCAATTTATTAGAGCATCTTGTACAATTACAAAAGGTTCATAATTTGTTGTTCTGCATGCAAAATGAAGACATAATCATCCACAAATGGCCTGAAATTTAGAAATCAACAAAAGAATATTGGCATTGATAGATTGCATGATCACTAAGAAATAGAGTTGGTTCTATCAGAAACAAAGCATATTTTAGGCCTTGGTAAGATATAGGATTTACATCACAAAATTAACCACACAACTCCAATCACATCAAGATCAGCAGAATTAGCAGGTATTAGGGCGAGGGTGAGGAAATAATCTGCAATTTCATGAATATGTTCAGATTAATCCGAGCAATGTCACTGCATTGGATCTGATGGCTGGCATGTCAACAAACTGTAAACCTTAAACGGTACCAAAAACAAGCAATTAGCCGAGCAATGTCACTGCTGGCTGGCATGTCAACAAAATGTAAACCTTAAACGGTACCAAAAACAAGCAATTAGCCAAATGTCAACCAAAATTTACCTACATAGTAAAACTATTCTGATGAAGATTTCTTCATTCCCATTGAATCCATGTCAGCAAGAGGAAGTGGAGAGAACATCTAAACCATTTGAACATAAATAGATAAATATGCTTTCAGAACCTCCTATCATGATTGAATTGCAAAATAGAGGATGCTGTGAATAGCTACAGTACTTTTCTTGAAGACATTCATTTATTTGGTCCACATTTTACAGACTTCATGACAAATCTTAGGTATCTAAAATGTGCTATTGAATAAAACAGCCTATAACAAGTGTGCATATTATATAGGGGGAACCTGTGAAAGATTGAGATTTCTATAATATTCAGTTTTCCAAAGGTACGCATCCCAGGCCATTCAGGAACTTGGGGATGGAGGAGGAAACAATTCCCAAGCGGCCCTGGCTTAATGGTTTTGTATACACAGGATACTTGGAATGTTTCAGCTCCTCAGAGGCCTGTGCTTGGAACATTTTCCTTTTTTTTTTTAATATTTTTGGGACACATACTGCAGGCCTCCCAAGGACAGTTGGGGGTCATCTAGGTGCTTTTCCATCAAGTACTTGGGACAACCTTGAAGCATCCTAAGGATGCCTGGATGTTCCCACACTCTGTTGAACTGTAAATGACAAAAACACAACATCAAATTAGAATAAGCTTCACATAACTCTGACTATTGAGCTTGCAGCTCCATGCTTCCAGCTTAGCATTTTAGACTGGCTCAGAAAGTCTGATATGATTGTTAGGTTTTCTGATTTTCATTCGTCATATGAATTGTAAGCTCTTGTTATAGTCAATGGCATTTTAAGGATAGTGTCATAATTAGATATTTGAAATTTGTATTTGCATTTGTTAAATTCAAACATCAATTTTGTTGTTCAGTGTGCAAATTATTGACATTATGTTTATGTTTTGCTGCGGCTCTTAAAATGTTTAATGGTTTTTGATTATGCAAATGAAAAATTATCTGCATATACTATATAGTTTGATAATTTTAATAAAAAGGGGGCCTCCAACCCTACAACTATGTCAAAATGACAGAAAAGAGGTTTTGGGTTAAAACACCAAGAAATGCATAACCCACTTTCAATTAATAGAGACAATCCACATGCACATATAGGTACTATACTGATCACTAGATTCACTTTTCAAGGTTTTAAAGAGTAAATAAAATTCACAGCTACAATCCAACTAAGAAAGCCCATATAAAAATGAGCGGGATCGCTAAAATGCATTTGCAAACCTCCCTGTCACCCGACCTTGAGTATGCACCTCCATTTATAACTGCAGCTACTTTTATTGACATTTCAGTACCCACACAGACATATCAACACATCACCACTAGAGCCTTATACAACAACAGATCCCTTAATCACATCCATCTCATCCAGCTTCAACTCATTCAGAACAGTCATTGGGCTATCATTTTCACCATTTATCTTCCCCAAGGTCTTGTAGTCCACATTTATCCCGTCATAAATTGCACCACTTTTTACCATCTCTTTGGCCTCTACCTTCTGAAGCTCCCAAATTTAATCCAGAGCCTCCATCACAGAAAAATTGAAGTAAAGCTATTGTTAATTGCTTGTGTGTTGTTAGCCCCAAGCGTTATAGTCCGAACTGTAATAATGTGTTCAATATATTGTCTAAAAAGTTTCTTTTACCCATTTTGGCTTCTCGCTGGACCCAAATAAATTTAGTAATCATCCACTTTATAAGTATGACATCCTTAGCTCCCTCAATCAAGGTCCTTATTCAGCAATCAAGAAACTGTTTTTGTATTGAATTTGGTAGCGTCATTCATCATTACCCCATCATCCACTAGCTATTTTAATTTGAGATCATCAAACCAGATAAATAGGAGTAATGCAAGTCCTCTAGAGAATAACAGTGTTGCTATGCATTTTGGGCATGGAGGCACACAAGGACATGGAGCCAAGGTTTTGGGTACAGCAAAATCATTTTGGAGTTTAGGGATAGTGGATGGATGGATATAAAAATGAAATATAAAATTAATATTTGAATTTTAAAATACAAATAAATTTAAAATATCATTAATAAACCAAATGAAGATGAAATTTTAAATAATATGGACAATAACAATCCACCGATTCCATCATCCATATGATATAATACTAGTCACAATCATAGACATAACATGAAGTATGATTTATAGCATAGCTTGACAACTCATCAACTACTTGGTGTGCAATTTTTCTATTGGCAAGTTTTTGCATGTTTGTCTGGGAGCCAACGTTTTTGAAAAACTAACCTAGTTTCTTGGCGAGTCTAACTGTTTCACTCACTACTCCAAAAAAAGAGGAAGAAACTCTATAAGATGCAGTCTTTTTCCTTTAAAAGCCCTATTTAACCATGTGGAACACTCCAAAAATGTTTTTTTGTCTTTACAAGCAGTGTTTTTTCCTTTTAAAAATTTATGAAAATGGTGTGCACCATGAAGGTTTGTGTGGTTTTGAAGGTCTTCATTTGGCTAGGGGTGCTGCCCCCAAACCTCCACAAGGGTCACCTCCTCAATCGCGCTGGGACCATTGCCCCCAAACCCCCACCAAACTCATTTTATGCATTTGAGCCTAACAGCCTTTAGGATGCCATAAAAAGGGCTAGGAACATGGAGAGTGCAGGCCCAAAGAACAAATTCCAGCCTAAACCTTTCCAGCCTAAACCCTTCCAGCCTAAGAAAGATTTTAAGAAGCCATTTCAAAAGGAAGAGACTATAAGGCCTCGCATGGATGATGAGGTTCATAATGAACTTCGCAGGAAGAAGTTGTGTTTCAATTGCAAGGAGCCTTGGGAGCCTGGAAATAGGTGTTTGGGGAAAAGAAAGGTGCATTACATAGAGGTTGTCTCTAATGATGAAGAGGAAGGAAAGGGAGAAGAAGTTCAAGGCAGCAAACATAGTGATTCAGATAGTGAGTGTGGAGATGAGGGAGGACCACCACCTAAAGGAATTAAGGGTGGAACTATTGCTATTCTCTCAGGAAACCCTAGGTTCAACTCTTTCAAGGTTCATGGAGTTTTGTAGGGGCAGCGTGTGACAGTCTTAGTGGTTAGTGGGGCAACCCACAACTTCATTGACTCTACCTTGGTCACAAAGAGGGGTATTCCAGCACATGATTTTGAGGGATTCGATGCTATGGTGGCAGATGGATTTAATATGACTTGCACCCAACAAGTTTCACACCTTAGTATCACATTGGGGAATTACACCATCACAAATGATTTTTATGTGGTGGACTTAGGAGATACTAATGCTATCTTGGGAATATAGTGGCTCCATTCCTTAGGGAAGTATTCTCCGAATTTTCAGACTATGGAACTGAAATTCGGAGCAAATAGCAGGAAGGTTGCATTGAGGGGTATGTCTAATGGTACTCCCATGATCATGTCAACAAAACAGATGGAGAGCATCTTTAGGCACAGTGATGTAGCATGGGCAACACACTATCTAATTTCATCGAAGACACCTACTGAGGGTAGCACTCCATATCATGTAGACATACAACCCCTATTGGATAACATAGTTTGGTCTTTGGTGAGATTCCTCCAAATAGAGGATTTGAGCATGTTATTCAATTGGAAGAGGGGTCCAAACTAGTTATCACCACTCCTTATCGACGTCCAAAGAAGTTCCTTGTCTTGGTGAGGAAGGATGGGACCATGAGGATGTGCATAGACTATTGTGCCCTTAATAAGAAGACTGTAAATAACTATTCCTCGGATTGATGAGTTGTTGGATGAGTTGCACGGAGCGGTATACTTCTCGAAGATTGATCTTCGCTCAAGGTATCATCAGATCAAGATGAGAAAGCGAGACATCTACAAGACTGCATTCAGATACCATTATGGGCACTAGAAGTTTTTGGTTATGCCCTTTGGGCTAACCAATGCACCAGCCACCTTATAGTCCTGTATGAACCACATATTTAACAAATAGTTGAGGAAATCCTTATTGGTGTTCTTTGATGCTATACTCATCTACAGCAGGACTTGGAAGGAACACTTGAGACACCTTGATGAGGTGTTGAGTATCATGGAGGCTCAGTCATTATATGCAAAGCATCTAAGTGTGAGCTCAGGATGATCGAGATTCTTTACTTGGGTCATATGATCAATGCTAAGGGGGTTCAGGTTCACCAAGAGAAGATTCAATCAATTATTGATTGGCCACCACCAAGGACACTGACAGAGCTGTGAGGGTTCTTTGAGTTATGCAGCTACTACAAGAGGTTTGTAAAAGGGTTTTCACAATTAGGTGCACCCCTAACAAACCTTACCAAGAAAGGGGCTTTTAGATGGTCGAATGAGGCTCAACAGGCATTTGACAGACTTAAGGAGGTGCTGAGCTCTTGTCCCATGTTGGCATTACCGGATTTTACTCAGCCCTTCATCCTTGAGTGTGATGCATCAAGGGAAGGCATTAGAGTAGTTTAACTACAAAACAAGCACCCCATTGCATATGAAAGCCGAAAACTTACAGATAATGAAAGGCTCTACTCCATCTAAGACAATGAGATGCTGACCATAATGCATGCATTGGCAAAGTTCAGACAGTATCTAGTAGGTGGAAAGTTTGTGGTAAGGACCGACCATAATAGCTTGAGGTATTTTCTAGAGCAAAAAGATCTAAATGAACGGCAACAAAAAAGGGTCACCAAGGTACAGTCTTATGATTTTGACATAGAATATGTCAAGGGGAAGAAGAATGTAGTTGATGATGCTCTCTCCAGGAAACCCATTGTTTGCTCTCTAACGGAAATCTCCACTGATTGGAAGGCTCACCTATTGGTGGAGTATTCCAAAAACACAGGTGCATGTGAGATCTTGGATGGGAAGACACGTGATGGCAGATATAGAGTGGTAGATGATATTATCTACTACAAGGGCATAATTTATTTGGTTCCTAAGTCCAAACTTGAGAAAATCTTGTGAGCCATCCATGTTACACCCTTAGTAGGACATCTTGGATACTTTAAGAAATACAGGCAGGTTAGGGAGAGGTTCTCATGGAAGGGCCTCAAGGAGGATGTCTTGAGACATGTGAAAGAGCGTATGACTTGTCAACAAAACAAGTCAAAGCACACTTTTCCAACTAGGTTACTTCAGCCATTGCCCATTCCAGAGAAAAAATGGGAAATTGTATCTAACTTCATTACCGGTCTACCGAAGGTACAAGACAGAGATTGCATTTTTGTAGTTGTTGATCAGTTGGCCAAGTTTTCTCATTTCTTCGCCATCTTTATAGAGTTTAAGGCACCTCAAATAGCAGAGTTGTTTTTCAGAGACGTGTTTAGGCTCAGAACATAGTTAGCGACAAGGATAGCAGGTTCCTCAACGCTTTTTGGCAGGAGCTATTCAGGTTAGTTGGCACAGAGTTGACTCCTAGAACGAGTTACCACCCTCAGACAGACAGCTAGATAGAGATCGTGAACAAATAGGTTGAGGGATATTTGTGTAACTACGTGGTAGGGCAGCAAAGAGCTTGGATCAAGTGGTTACACTTGGGTGAACACTACTATAACACCACCTATCATATGTCGATCGGGATGACACCTATCTGAGCATTATATGGTTATGATGCTCCATCATTCTTGGACTTCGCTTTCGGTGACAGTAGGGGTCCGAAAGCCAAGGATTGGATTCAAGAGAGTCAAGATATTCTTAGATCTCTCAAGGATAACCTCCAGAGCGTCCAAAATCAGCAAAAATGTATGTAGACAAGCATAGGATAGAAGTTTTGAGGTAGGGGACTTGGTTTTCTTTTGTTTATAGCCTTATAGGCAATCCTCCTTGAAGAAAAGTGGTGTCAAGAAGTTAAAACCTTGCTTCTATGGTCCTTACAGGGTTGCTCGCATTGTGGGGGAAGTGGCATATGAGCTTGAGTTGCCAAAGAGTACCAAGATCCACAATGTGTTTCATGTTTTGTGCCTAAAGAAAGCACTAGGGCAGCATCTTACATCTTCACTGGAGCTTCCACCTCTGGATGAGTAGGGCAGGTTGGTTTTGGTTCCAAAGGACTTTGTGGATACTAGAGAGAGGAGGTTAAAGAGCAAAGTAGTCAAGGAATACTTGATCATGTGGAGGGATCTACCAGTAGAGGATGCAACATGGGAAGGAAAGCAGATTCTATAGCATCATAATCTGCAATTGCTTGAGGACAAGCAATTTAGAGAAGGGAGGACGACAGTATCCCCTTTCGATGTCTAGGCATGAGTGACTTAATTAGCCTATTTTATTACCGTAGGCTAATGTCAAAGTTAAGGGAATATTTTAATTAATTATTTAATATTATCCACTTCCAGCATATTTTAAGAATAATATTATTTAATTAATTTAATTAAGTTCATAAAGTAACTTTATGGTTATTTCATGAAATTTTAAAAGGTCACTTTACTACTCCCAAGTTTATTTTAATATATCAAAAAGTGAGAATTTGAAAAATTAATGTGGAGTTGCATACAAAAGTGAAAAGTGGAGCTCATTTGGTTATGCTTGACTATTATTATATTGTATGATTTTGGAGAGCTTCTCAAAGTCCAAAACCCTAGGATGAAAACCCTATGGGTAACTGGATTTGGTGGTGAAACGATTCTACCCTAGCCAATTATGGATTGAATACTCAAGATTTTTACAGATAATTCTATAGGCAAGATTGGTGAAATTTGTGAAGACTCTTTCAAAGTGTAAGTTTCAGAGTTTGTGATTTTATAAGATTCTAGGTAATTGGAAATATCAAAGGAAATATTTAATATTATTCACCAAGCCAATACCTCAGCAGCCATACTATCGTATGTGAAAGTGTGTCATATTAATCACTGACCACCTCCCCCCCCACCCCCTGAAGGCTTCGTAGCATATTGGGATTATTTATTAATTATTATCCACCGTACCCTTTTTACTGAGGAGCTACGACTTGGAAATAGAGTGTCGTATATATTGGGAAGCTGAGTTGAAGTTGTCGTGGAGTATTGAAAGGTCAAATATTAGTAAAACTTCAGCTATGTCACTTCCTTATTACTTGCGCCTCCTAAAATCTGTCATACATCCTTTGCAAGAGTCGTCATACAATTCAAGGGACAATTTGTGGCTTTAAAGGAGTCAATACCACTTGCTGAGGGTGCTGAAGTTGATGATATTATTGGCTAAGGTCCCGGTCCAAAGTTACATTTGTAAAAATTTAATTATATTTGATTTCAATGGAGTATGAACATTTCTGAAAATCTCTGCGTACATTTTCTCTGAGCTGACTACAAATTTATAAATATTGTTGTTGGGTATCTTGTATGAGTTAATTTCATGTGTGTCAATGAATGATATTAATATCAAGAATAGAGAGATTTACTATTACGCTAATGGTTGTTCATATCAAACAAGGAAATTCACATACAAACTCAGTTTAATCTGCTGTCAAGTGTTTGACGAAATACCTGTGCATGTAAATTGGAAAAAGTGAAAAAAAATTGCATATAAAATTGTCTTGGGATATTTCAAACAAATAGAAACATACAATAATTCCCAATTATCCAAACATTGATGTATTAAATGATCTCATACAAGCATTCATAGATTTTGCAATGCCATGTTGAGTTTATTTGGGCTGTAGATGAGAATCAACAGCCACTTGACATTAAATTAATGCCTGTATGTAAATGAACATAATTTTTTTGTTGAGTTTTTTTTGACAAAATTTCAGCTCAAAGAACACTATTGTTGTAATTGTAATTGTGACAAATTTCTCAAATAAAAGAAAATAGATATAAGACTTCATGTATGCATTATTTCAGAGTATGGTAAATTGGGAAACAACAATTGTACACCTTTCGATTGTAGTCGGCCGAGAGTGTACTTGGTCGGTCGGGAGTCGATGTAGTCAACCAAGAGTGTACTTGGTTGGCTGTGAGTCATAAGTAAATAAGACTTTAGTTAATATTAATAATCCATGTACTTATGTTATGTACATGTCATGTTAGCTAGTTGTCTCAGGAATTAAGTTCCTAACGAAGTAATTAGTTATAATGAAGGGATGCGACGGTTGGTAACTCAACCACCGCCAGCGTACTATATGTACTTGAGTCATGTAGTCGGGAAACATTATAGTTCTACTATGCTATGCTATGTTCTGTCTAGAGACATTATGATGTAATTATCGAGTACTGAATAAAGAAATATATTTGTTTTGTGCAATTGCCATGTGATTATTATATGTTGTCAATGTTATTTTATATTTCCGTTTACTCTGTACGTCATTGTACCCATAGCGAGTAAACATTTGGCGTCGTTGCCTAAGCAGACCAGGGAAGCACTCGTTATAATGGCAGCGTAATGGGTCGACCGGTGGAGGAGCCCGTAGAAACTAATGAAGAAAGAGAGGACGACTTGACATGGGATTTGGTAAATCTGTGGAACATAACCCTACAAGATCACGTACAGAGGGAAGCCCTCAGGTGAGAAATCCCTGAGGCAGTTATTTGGGATCGACTGGAAGTGAACGACGAGGTTGATCACCTTCTCCACCGCATGCCAAGATTATTGGCCCGCCATTCCATTATCCTACAGGACCTTCGGGTGGAGGAGGATCAGGAATGCCGAAGGCAGCAAATCTTGCAGTGGTATGAAGAACGAACCAAACGGGAGAGGAACGAGATACTAGTCGAAGATGTACCCCTGGCAACCAACAATGATCGCATGAATGACCTATAATGCCTATACGGCCAAACAAAGACAAGAACTGAATACCATTCAGGCACGAAGCTGAGGAGGAAAGGATTCGACGATCATTAAGAGCACAGGAGCAAGAAAACCGACGACGAAGATTAAGGCAAGTTGATAAGGAATTAAATGAAGATTTAATTGAAATAAACCAAAGTATAAAAAGAACAAATGCTAATCTCGAGAAGATAGACCAATCCATCAATAGAGCACATCAGAATTTTGTGGAAGGGATGAAGGACCCTTTTTCACCCCGTACATAGAAAAATATAAAATTTGAGAAAATGAAAATGAAGTAAGTGGAGAACTTGATAACAACATCTGACACATTCAGGAGTTGTCCATATCGGACGACGACGAAGGGTTGAGGACTGGGAGATCTGAGCCCAAGACCCCTTGGCATAGGGAGCACTGGAGTGGAACCCAGGAGACTCAAGGTGTCGAGGATGCTAACGGAAGATGGCGAAGTGACTCGTACATGACCGAGAGTGCAAGTGACACACCGGAACGTAGCGGGGAAACCGATCTAGTCGGGTCCAATACACAGGGAGGACAATGGGGAAAGATGGTGACTCCAACCGAGCGGCAAAAGTTGCCGAAGTTTACAAGGAATGGGTCAAAAGATCCAGTACGACATTGTAAAACATGTGAAACAATCTGGATAGCAAACGGACAGGACGATCTAGATCACTGGCTAAAAGCATTTCCAGCAACACTAAGAGACAGTGCCATTGATTGGTACTTAGAATTGGACCAAGCACAAAGGGCATCATGGAGATTACTCAAGAAGGCCTTTCAAGACGAATTCAAACTCCTAAGGGATGATAGTGAGATTGTAGCAGAAATCTACAGTACGAAGCAGGGAAAACACGAGAATGTGTGCACATACAATCAACGACTCAAAGATTTGTTGGAAAATTGGAGGTTCACCTGATCAACAGGCTAAAGAAGCGATGGTTCATTGAAGGCTTGCTTCCGTCGTTGGGGAAGAAGATGAAAGTCGTGCATCCATCGTCGTACGCTGAAGCATACAATCGGGCAATGGATATAGAAAGCGAAAACAAAACATCCTCCCGAGGGAAAAAGAAGACGGATGACGAGGAGAGTACGGACAATAGCGACGGTGAATCCAAGACCATACAAGCACTCAGGAAAGATATGATGCGAATGATGAAAGAATTGAAGGCCAGCGAAGAGAGTACGAGGGAAGCACGAGAACTGTGGTGTACAGAGTGCAATGGGGAAGGTCACACAAAAGCGAACTGTCCAAAGAAGATGTTTTGTGATATCTACCAAGTTATGGGACATTCTATCAAGGAATGCCCATACAATTTAAAAGCCAAAAGTGCAAAAGTACTCTTCGCTCAAGGAGCACTGTCGACACCGCTGAACACACCACCGAAGCCCTAGTACAATAGCAATGCATCCCCTGGAGGTTACCGGAGCAACAGGAGTCTGAGGAACAGAATACAGTACGACGGTAAAGGATGGCCCATGATCCAATGCCGGAAGTGCAACGAATGGTGTCACTTTGCCGAGGACTGCCAGAACGACCAAGGTTCAAGAGGAATATTGTGTAAGTGGTGTGGACCAGGAGACCATGAAGATAGTGAATGCCCCAAGAAGAAGGGTATCCATATGCTGGAAGTAGAAGAAAAAGAGGTACTGGTGATCACCAGAGCGCAAGCAAAGAAGGCAACCTACCCAGATGCACATACAGAAAAACAAAGGATGAAGGAAGCAAAAGCCGAAGTGGAACTGGCGATGGCAAAGGAGAACAAAATATCTCTAGAGAAGCCAGAAACCTCTCGACGGTTGGAGGCAAAAACCAACATCGTATGGCAGCTACTGCAGACCACCATACCGATCAGAGTAACTAACCTTCTTCAGATGTTGCCGCAGTTGGGACTGGCAATGACAAACGTCCTCAGGGATGTCAAGCAATCGCGAGCGGAGGACCGAAGGCAAGAATTGATACCAGATTCACCATCGTACGGTGAACAAACCATTCATCCTGTACTACTCACGGTGAACATCGGGAAGATGTCGGCGGTTGTGCAGATGGAGATCGAAGGGAATATCTTGACAAATACTATCGTCGACGGAGGATCGGGAGTCAACGTACTGCCCGAAGACACATGGAAGAGCCTCGGGAAGCCTACACTCTAGCCACCGACATTCCAACTCATTGGTGCTGATCAACATGGTATCAAACCGTTGGGAACGCTAATGGCACAAAAGGTGACGATCGGGACACAATTGTTTTTGTTAAATTTTGTTGTCATCCCATTATAGAGGAAAGCGTACGATGCACTACTTGGGAGAAGATGGCTGATAGTTGCCAAGGCAAATCATAATTGGAAGAGGAACACACTCTCGATCGAGAACAATGGGCGGAAGTATGTCATCGACCTGAAGAAGCAGGTTGTGAGTGAAGAATTGGCTTCCTCCAAATCAGAATCGGACGGAGGGGAATCAGATGTTGACGAAGGAAGGAAGATGATGGAACCGAACGTTGAGGGCGTACTAGAACTTGAGAGTTGTTCAGAGGACAAGACAAGCTCGTTGAATGGCTTATTTCATTGGCAGATGGAAGACTATGAAGTGTTCCACCGAGAGTGTAGCATGCTATAGATCGAGGAAATCAAGGAAGAAGAGAAACAAGGCACGTCCAGTCGAACACTTCTGGTCGAGTACGAAGAGTACAAAGAAAGAATATCATAACCGGACGATACGCCAACCAACGAATTTGAACAAATACAAGATAGAGAAATTGTGTTGGAGCAAAAAAATGAAAAAAAAAGAGTAGAGGAATTAGAAAAATTTTAAAATGAAGAGAGAAAAAGGAGATGGAGGAGAGAGAAAAAAAGAGACGAAAGAGAAGAAAAAGGAGACGGAGGAGAGAGAAAATAAAGACAATGAGAAAGAAGACGGAGGAGAGAGAAAAGAGACATAGGAGAGAGAAAACAAAGACAAAGAAGGAAAAAATGACAAAGGAGAGAAAAAATAGAAAAATAGAAAAATTAAAGAGAAAAAACATCTTTAAAAATAAAAGAAAGAGGTTAAAGTTTAAAGGGAAGAAAATAAAAAATATTACGAAGGTTCGTATACTCAGGAAAAAGGTCGTACAACCACCTAAGGAGGAAACTTATGCCGTACAAACCAAGCAATTAGCAAATCTTGGCGAAACAAAGGAAAATCAAGTTTTTGTCAAACCAAAAGGAAATCACAGGATTTTTCACAAGCCGTACAAAGAGCAAGGAGAGAGCTCTATAGAAGCAACAAAAAGTGAAACTGCATATAAGACCGTACGATTCTCTAAAACCACAAAGGTCGTACAAATTGGAAGGAGAAATAAAGAAGTCGTACAAAAACTGAGATTGAAGAGTGTTGTATGAGCTCTGAGGGAAGAAAAGTCCGTATGATGTATCAAACTCCAATACCTAGCTATCAAAGTTGTCAAGCATCCGTACAGAGGGATTAAAAAGGTCGTACAATACAAGGAGTCATTTACACGAAAGCAAAAGAAAAAGTTTGTACAAGTCAAAAAGTTAGCCGTACGGATTGAAAGGAACAAGAAGACCGTACAAGTTGGCGGACTTGAGAAAACCGTACAAGTTGCAAGAACTAAAAAGCCCATACGAAGTGAAAGGAAGCTCGCACGAAGTAGGAAGGGAGGTGTCATACGAGTTGATGAAGGAGAAAAGGTCATACAAAATTTTAAGTCAAGGTTTGCCGTGCGAAATTTTAAATTAAAATCTACCGTACACAAGCTGAAGTTAAGGATTGTCGTACGAATTTTTAACTTAAAGTATACCGTACAAAAGTTTACATTAAATTTTGTCGTACGAAAATTCAACTTGAAGAAGTCTGTGCGAATTCTCAAAGTACAACAAGCCGTACGACTTCAACAAACACGACTTCAAAGGAAGAAAAGATCCATACAGATCGTGGGAACTAATGGCGTGAAAAAGAGATTTGTCGTACGTTTCTTAACTCCAGAAAATGACACGAAGGGCAAAGTAGTTGGACGGAAATCAAAAGACAAGTTGGTGAGTAGAAGAGGTGTGAAAAATGCAGTAAAAATGGTCGTACAGTATATGAAGAAGGCATCAGTAAAAGAGAAATTAGTATGGCTAAAGGAAGTTGGGCAAAGGAGGCATTGGATCATATGGTTAAAGATGTGAAAATCTCTAATTTCGGGCTTGATCAGAAATATTTGGAATGCCTTGAAAATTCATGAAAATGAGGCGCGCTGCCCCCGGACCCCCCGAGGGGCGCTGCCCCCAAACCCCCATCAAATTTATTAGAATTGCCAAATTGCAATACAACCAGCCATCATAGTACAGTCACAAGAGCAATTGGTTGTCGAGCAGATGAGAGTTGCAACTCTCGAGGAGAAGCTGGCAGAGAGAGACGGAGTATTGGGTGAGAGTGACAATCAATTGGCAAAGAAGGATCAACTATTGGTAGGAAAAGATACACAAGTGGTTGATGTGCAGCGACTTTCAGCCGAGAGGGAGAGTCAACCACAGGGAAAAGACAAGAAATTGGCTAGCACCAAACAAGAACTCGAGTTGGCATTTTTGGGTTTCAATCGTCTAGAAGATGACTACTTTGTGGTGGGGATGATGAGGTCGACCGAGAGTGTACTTGGTCGGTCGAGAGTGTACTTGGTCGGCTATGAGTCATAAGTAAATAAGACTTTAGTTAATATTAATAATCCATGTACTTATGTTATGTACTTGTCATGTTAGCTAGTTGTCTCGAGAATTAAGTTCCTGACGAAGTAATTAGTTATAATGAAGGGATGCGAAGGTTGGTACCTCAACCACCGCCAACATACTATATGTACTTGAGTCATGTAGTCGGGAAACATTACAGTTCTACTATGCTATGCTATGTTCTATCTAGAGAGATTATGATGTAATTGTCAAGTGTTGAATAAAGAAATATATCTATGTTTTGTGCAATTGCCATGTGATTATTATATGTTGTCAATGTTTTATATTTTCGTTTACTCTGTACGTCATTGTACCCATAGCGAGTAAACATCGATTAACTAACAGAACTTGAAATATTCAGGAAATACATTAAGAATGGGAACTGAATGCATTCTGACCTTGAACTAGAAATTTGAAGGTTCCCATTATTACTACGATAAATTGATAAGAGTTGGGCGACTAGCAAAAATATGGCAATCTGTTGTAGAACATAGGGGTGTTGCATACCATAAACTTCACTCAAAACCTCCAACTATAATGTGATTCCTTGAAATAAACATACAATTATCTCTTACCAAATTCTACCTATTGGTCTGAGATTAGTTGTTGCTTCTATTCCTCGAGAATAAAACCCATCATTTCTTTGTGCAAGGTGGGTCAGAACTATCACAAACTCTTTAAATGAAGGCCACGCTTTACTTCACAGACCTTGGCATCAATTTCCCTTGCTATTGTTGAGTACTAGGAGCTCCAAGCAAGTCGACGGCTAGGGTTAAGCAAATACCACAACTTTCTTTGATTCTTTGATCACCCGCTCATCTCCAATTCGCCACCCTCATTTTTAATGCTGATTTAATCAAGAGCAGATTGGTTTTGCTCCTTCCACAAGTACAACGACTAGCTCCTAAAAGGTGCGACTATAGTGATTATTCCATACATTGGCAGCACCTCAAATTCCCATGTTTCCCCCTTTGCATTTTGAAATAAATTCAATATAATTCGCAAATATTGAAGAAATTTACAATAGAGATAAACAACCCTAAACACTTGAAGAATTCCCAATTTCCTTTCACCAAAGTATTCGAAAAATTGAAATCTTCAATCATAATTTTTAAATTGTCAAACCTTTGTGCACATCAGTGGACTCTAAATAAATCCACTCCCAATGGCTAGGAAGAATGCCTCTTTGCAACCAAATACCATTAGGTTTCTGTCCTAGAGTTTTGCTGGAGCTACTGCTCAAATTTCACAATTAAAGATGAAAATGACCAAAGATATCCAATCTCCTTTTGCAATTCCTTTTTATATCCTCTTCGAACTTTCAAGAAACTTTTTACTTTATTTTTCATAAAGTGACCCTTTTTTATTTTTTATTCACTTTTGGCCCTTGAAATGTCACTTTAACTTAAAGGGTCACTTTTAATAAATATAATTAATTAAACCAAAGTTGCCCATAAAATAAGAATGTACGACAACTTAAATTTAATTAATTAAATTAGTCCCTCTCCAAATCCCCAAATTAGCCTATGAGAATGAAATAGGCTAAACGGTCCTCTTCGAACACCTAGGTCAAATAAGGGGAAATTACAGTATAGTTCATATTTTGAATTTATTATTGGTAAAGCTTTGAACACTACCACACCTAGGCTGTCATCCTACTACACTCTTGTCCATGCTTGATATAGTCTACAGTCCTACCAAATAATTTCCATTGCAAATAAAATTGCATTTTGTTCTTGATTTTTTTATTACATATGTTTTTTAGATCCTTTTGGATCGCACCTCCCTTCTTAGAAAGGATTTTGGCCCCATAAAAACTTAATGAGAAATTGCATGAGTAATGAGTTATCCTACTCTCCTTGGAGTATCACATGGCTTGGCTTACCTTCTAATGATTTGAGTCCAATCTACCAAGTTTCTTGAACTTTGTTTCTTGTTTCCCTTGTTCTCTTCTCTAATCCACATCCTTGTGGAATATGGTTCTTCCTTCCGCACCCAAATCTTCTAGAGATGGCAGTTCTTGTTCTTCATCTCCATCTAGCATAGAAGGCTCATAAAGCTGCAAATACTCACAATTTACCACTAAATGATCTTCATGAAAGGGGGAAGATGAAATTTGAATACATTTCACCTATGGCCTCCAAAATTGTGAATGGTCCATACCTCGATGACTTCTTTTTTTCTTCTTCTCCTTGAGGTCTTTGCTTACCCAAAGAAAGACCAAACTTTGTCTCACTTTGAGCTTTTTCCCTTTCCTATGCTGATCATGCCTTTATACATTTGTTGTGTTCTTTCAAAATGTTCTTTTACTTTGAGTTGGATTTGCCTAATCCTCTCAACAAATTTAGATGCTTTAGTCACCTCACTACCTTACCCTACTTGTTCATCTTTCTTATCAAAAGCTTTATCAAGTGGACTAGAAGGCAAATATCCCAAACATGCTTCAAATGGTGATTTATTAGTATAAGAATGCAATGCTTTGTTATATAATTATTGAATGTATGGAAGAAATTCATCCCATGTTTTGGGAAACTTATTGTTGTACCAAAGTCCTATTGACCACCTCTATTTGGCCATCTATTTGTGGGTGAAAGGTTTTGTTTTTCTTTAGCTTAGTGTCCATCATACTCCATAATGTAGACCAAAATTTACCAAAAAATTGTGTATTTCTTGGAAAGACAATGGACTTAGGTAGCCCAAAATGTACCAATACATCATTAAAGAACAATTCAATTGCTTCTTTGCTTGTGATAATCTTTGTACAAGCCATAACAATACACATCTTGCAAAACCAGTCAACTACTACATAAGTAATCATAACCATATCTCCTCATAGGTAAATCTGCTACAAAATCCATTTAAAATACTTTCCATGGTCTTGGAGAAATCAACCAAAGGCATATAAATTACTTCTTTTCTTGTCTTAGCTTTGCAAGTGCAACACAATTTACAACTTCTCAGAAATCTTGCTACTACCTGCTGCATTGTGGGCCAATATACATACCTTTGCAAATGAGCCAACTCTTTTTCCCACACATAAATGGCCACCAAATTGGAGGTATGTGCTTCCCTCATTAATAGAAACCTTTGTGAGTTTGGCACACATAATTTTCCCATCATGTATAGCCACTCATCTTGAATATAACAATTTTCTTCACTTTTAACAATTTCCTATGATAGAAGTTCCTTATATTTTGCATCAAATCTTTATCATGTTCATATTCTTTGACAAATGCTTCCTTTGTGAGGGGTTCCAAGTGAGTTACCATAGCCATTGATGAAATTGGTGGTTGAGCTAATAAATCTACAATAACATTGCTAGTCCCTTTTTAACATTTGATTACCAAAAGAAATTGTTGAAGAAAATCTATCTGCTTGTAATGTCTTGCTTCTTGTAATTTAATTTGTGCTTGCAAATATTGTAGAGGTTGGTGATCAATATGCACGATAGTTTCCTTACCATATAAATAGTTTCTCCGTTTTTTATTAGCTTAAACTAGTGCTTATAATTCTTTATCATGAGTTGCATATACCCTAATTGCTAAAGTGAAAAACCCTGAATGATAACATGTAGGCTTACCACCTTGAAGCAAGATGATACCCCTTGCATATTCACTAGCATTTGTTTCTACCTCAAATAGCTTTTGTATATCAGTAGAGCTAACACTGGCACATGACTTATTTTATACTTGCAATGTTTCAAAATGCTTCCTTTTGTTCATTACCCCAATTACAAGGCTGTCCTTGTGATATAATGTGATGTACAAGTGCAGCTATGTAGGAAAAAGAAGGAATAAATATTCTTATGAATTGAGCAGCCCATATAAAACTCCTAATTTCTATAGTAATCTTTGGTGTAGACCAATTTATGAGTGCTTCAACTTTAGATGGATCTATCCTTAATTAATCCCCCTCCTACAGCATGCTCTAAATATACCATTGATTATTTGTTGCATATTAGTTGTTCTTTTAACCTTTGCAAGACTTGCTTAATGTGGATCAAGTGTTCTTCCCATGTAGCACTGAATATTAGAATATCATCTAGATAGATTATTACAAATTATATTTGTGAATTCCAATAAAACATCATTTATCAATGTCATAAAAGTAGCAGGCACATTACTCAAGCCAAAAGGAATTACTAACCATTCATAAAGTCCTTGCTTATTTTTGAAAGCATTCTTCCAAGTATCATTTTCTTTCACTCACACTAGATAGTAACCTAACTTAAGATCCTACTTAGCAAAACACTAAGCATGTCTAAGTTGATCTAAGAAAGTATATATCCTCGGGAAAGAAAATCTGCTCTTAATTGTACTTTGATTAAGAGACTAATAGTCTATGCACATTCTCCACAAACCATCTTTCTTCCCTACCATCACTATGGGCAACCCACAAGGTGAAGTGCTAGGCTAAATCACCCCTTGCTCCAATAGCTCTTGTAGCTGCTTCTTCACTTCATTGCTCTCAAGTAAGGCCTATTGATACAAGCCAATGTTTGGTAGAGGAGATTCCAATAGGAGTTGAATCTTGTGCTCCACCTTCCTTATTAATGGTAACCCTTTCAATTAGACACTTCCTAAAATGAAGACAAGACTTCATACAAGCCTTTCAATTTTGAGTTATGTTTGAATATTGTCATTGATGTCAAAGGCATATGGACGAGATTGTTGAAAATATTATAGTTGTCATTGATGTCAAGATGGAATGTCACACTATTGTCACTGATGTCAAAGGTGAGAAGATTATTATCATTAAAGTCAAAAGAGAATTAATGTCACGATGATGGATGGCATGTATGAAATAGGTGTTGCTATTAATGATATGGTGAGTACATTGGATGGGATGAAGGCCTTTTAAGATAACCTAAAGTTGATGATATCCAGGCTTCATAATTCATATGGTTGTTGAATAATGCATGGTTCAAGGAAGGCAGCATTCACAAGACTGTTATCATGAATCCATAAAGAATGTTCAAAGAATGCCAACATAGATATTATGATATAGATTATGCAACTGATGGCTGACTGCATGAGAAGCATTTTAATTGAATTGAACTTAGCCGACCATGTTCTGAGCCTAAGAAATTTTGGTGAATAAATCAGAGCAAATATATATTAGATCGTCCAAATCTGATTTTGGTTAATAAAGTAGCAGCAATTCATACGAATAATTAAGAAGGCAGCACTTAAGTTATAAAGTAGCAATGATTACATTTTGCATGAAGAGAAGCAATTAAAATTATTAATAGGCAGCAGCTTTATTAAAGGAGTGACTTTATTGATTTATGGAATAATTTAATTAATATAAGGAGCGGTTATGTGAAATGTACCCCCTTAATTTTTTCTTGAATTTAACACAACAAACTGGCATCAAACCATTGATTAGCGTTAGCTCCAGATACAAATCAGCTTGCAAAGTAACCCTCACCAAGAATGTTCACCAAGATCCCAGTATGGGCGAGGCGATAGCATATGGCTTGGGGATCGTTAGGAAGATTCTAAACTAAAAAGTACATTCATCTACTTCAGCACAAGCGGTGGGAATACTCCACTTATTCAGTGGGTGAGATTATTACAAATTATCAAGGCAGCAAGCCAGCAATGTAACCACGCTTCCACTTAAACAGTGGGGGGTATTTATTCCTCACTACTACTTACTTTGTGGGGGGAACACAACAATAATGAAAGATGATTTATTGAACTCAACCACTCAATTGTGGGAGTATAAAACAAACTAAAATTGCAGCAATATAAACAACAGCTGTTAGTACTACTAAACAGCTTTACAAACAATGAATTATAGCTGCACACAATAGAGATATGCTTCCAAAACCACTAAAAGTTAAAGTAATAATTCTCTAACAATTACAATGTTACAATGATATAGAAATGAAGCACGAACCAGCAATATGATGAAATTATGCAAATCTGATCAGAAACAGCATTAACAGAAAGCAACACTAATACTCACATAAATGGACGTATCTCCTCCGAATCAGCTCGGAAAACTCTCAAACCACAGCCAAATCACAGCTAAGAGCTAGGCGTCCAACCTCCAACAAGAAATCAAGCCAAAAACAGAAATCACAGTGGCACGAATCCCAATGCAACCAGGAAGAATGGTACGGCCTCCAAGAAGGGTCGACTTTTTCCCAAAAATTCAAAACAAAATAATAAAATCTGAAAACTTCCAGAAAGGGGCGCCCTCCACAGTAGAACAGCATGACCAAACACCTAGAATGGAATTAAATTTGATGGCGAAGCTACGAACAGAAATTCGCTTCAACCATGTATAAACCAACAACATAGAAATAGGCTATACATCAGCAACCTGTTCAAAAACATCAGAATTGAAGCTCCATCTGCATCTCTGTGTGAAGTACAGTCTCATAGAACCACCTAGGAAGACACAGTTTCAGGCCCGAAGGATGGATTGAATTTGCTAAGCTTCCCCTTAGCCAGGTTCTAGATTCAGTCCAACAGCATAACTTTACTTTCAAAATTCAAGCATAAGAATGAATGAACAAGGCATCAATAAATAAGCTTCAAAAGAGGAGATGAATCAACTATAACCTCCAAACAAGAAACTCTCCAACTTCTCCAAGAGGCGTCCACTTCAAAAAGCATTTTGAAATATTTAGAACTCTTCATATTTCTCCCAAGGCATCCCATTTAGAGGAATAATAAAACTTTAATAAAATATTAAAGTGCATTAATGAGGCATCCCCCTTAAAGACCCCATTTTAAAAAACAACTTAAAGTTCATTGACTAGGCGTGGGGTACAACTGCAGAACATAAAAATTGACTAAGTCTGGAACTCAGTCCAAGGAGGAATAGAAGCCAAAGCCAAAACCAACGCCCAAACTAATTCTACCAGAAATAGAATGATGTCCTAAACTGATGCTGCTAATAATGCCATTACCACAAATAGACTTACTAAAAATAGTAAGTCCACTTCAAACCCGACAGAAAGCCAAACTGATCAACCTCACTACTCAAAATAGAAAAGTGAACGGCAGATGATTGAGCTGCTGCTAGAATGATACTGCTATAAATGGACTTACCAAAAATAGCAAATTGCTATAAATAGTAAGTTTGCAAAGCTTCATCTGAACATCAACTGAGCAGTAAACATGACTTACTATAAATAGTAAGTGTTTCCAAACGCCTTCTGAGCACAAACCGGGAAGCCAACATGACTTACTATAAATAGTAAGTGGCCGAAAAGGTTGTCAGATGGAGATGCATGATACACCATTCTGAAGCTCTCTGAAAACCCAAAAAACTCCACCAGACATGCATCAAAAACTCTTGCATGCAAGCCCTCAAAACTGCATCAAAACCTCCTACAAAATAGGAAACCCTAATTTTCAATTCTACTTAACCTACGAGTTTCCGGAAATAGGCTAAAACCACAAGAAAAGCGTAGGGCTAAATCGGGGACATTACATTATGATTTCCAAGACAGAGATTAAAATGATAAATGCAGCGATTATCTTGTGAATTAAGCCAGTAATTATTCTTATTTACAAAGGGTTGTGATCTATTAGTCAAGAGAAGTGTGTGGATGATAAAAATATATATTATTGTGGATGTGTAAAAAGGAAGCGATCAAGTTTGAAAAGGCAGCAATTATTATTTAAGAGGAGTCATGACTATTTGAAGGGTCATTATCTTTGAAAGGATGTATCTCTTCAAAGAAATATGAAGATATAAAAGGGAAAAAGAAATGTGTGAGAAGTGTAGAATAAATGTGATATCATACAAGCATATTTGTGAAGAAGGGAAGTGTTTGAGACACAAAGATATATCATTCAAGAACAAGAAGATTTAAGAAGAATATATGCAGATTTGTGTATGAAGATTTATGAAAGAGAATATATGCAGATTTGTGTTTGAATATTTAAGAAAGAGAATATATACAGATTTGTGTGTGGATATTTTGTGGAGAAGAGTGTGGAGATTAGAAGATCTATCATATAAACACTATCACATCTATATAAAGAAAATATAGGAGGCAGATTTGTATGAAGAAAATATAGAAGTGAGATGTATGAAGAATAAATATTAAGGAGTTTTACTCGAGCGTGTGTGGAATAAAAGGTATATCATATATACATCAGCAGACTTACAGCAGATTTATGAAGGTTATAACAGCAGATCTATGAAGGATATATGAGCAGGTCTATAAAGGATATTTGAGCAGATCCATGAAGGATAGTTTAGCAGATTTGTCTAAGGAAATTTAAATGCATACATACACCAGTAATTTTGTGTGAAGAAGGTATAATAGCAGATCTAAAGCAGGTTTGAGGAGATTTATGAAGCATATGTGAAGAGATTTGTGGAAGGTATTTAAGCAGATTTTTGTGAAGGAAATATAGAAGTGTGTGTGGAATAAAGAGATATATTATTAGAAGACAAGCAGATTTTGCGAAGAAGGTTTACATGAATATCATTTATTGAAGGAGAAAATTCAAGAAGACAAAATGCTTTAGAGATCGGTGCCTCATATCAAGAGATTGGTGTCTCGTGCTAAGTTGGAGCTTAGCAATGGGGGTTGGTGCCTCTAGTAGGTTGGTGCCTACGAATTGTGGGGATTGGTGTCTACACTAGGTTGGTGCCTACGAATTGTGGGGATTGTTGTCTCCAATGGGTTGGTTCCTATTTATCATTTAAGAGGGGATTGGTGTCTCTTGTGGGTTGGTTCCTACAAAGTTGTAAAGAGAATTTTATATAAGCAATATTATTCTGTGGTTTTCTCCCATAAGGGTTTCCTTGTAAATCGTGTGTTCTTCTTGTTATTGCTATTGTGCAATTGATGTTATTGTGATTGTTAAGTTGAAAAAGTAAAAGATTGTCTTATATTGATTCAACACCCCCCTCCCTCTTAGTATAATTGTGGGCAACCCACAAGGTGAAGTGCTAGGCTAAATCACCCCTTTCTTCAATAGCTCTTGTAGTTGCGTCTTGACTTCATTGCTCTCACGTAAGGCCTATTGATACAAGCCAATGTTTGGTAGAGGAGATTCTGGTAGGAGTTGAATCTCGTGCTCCACCTTCCTTCTTCATGGTAACCCTTTCAATTAGACACTTCCTAAAAAGAAGACAAGACTTCATCCAAGATTTTCAATTTTGAGTTAGTTAGGGTAGAAATGCCAATCCCATCTTCATTCTTATCCTTAAGAAAAAATAAACAAAATTGTTTATTTTCTTGAATTAATTTGTTTTCTTGGTTATCACTCACCATGACTACTTCGACTCTACTTTGGTGTCCTTTGATTATGTATTTGACTCCATCCTCGATCCACCTATACTTATTAGCCCTTCTCATGAAAATAGCATCTCTAACATAAAGATATGTACTACAAAGAACAATATCAAAAGCATCAAGGGGAATAACATCAATCTCTATTTCATCTATGTATTATGCATTTATCACAAATTTTACTTTGCATCTTTCATCCATTTGTATCTCTACACCTCTTTTAATTCATCCCAATGGGTATAGATGTGGATGTTCCTTTGTTTCTAGCCCAAGCCTTTTAAACAGATTCTTTGAAAAACAATTATATTGTAATCCTGTATCTACCACACCATTAACTGAGCTCCTTTTAATTTCCAACTTCAAGAAAAAAAAAATTGTTCATCTCTCCAAGGTCATTTTCCTTAGTG
The DNA here is from genome assembly GCA_007115665.2 of Sequoiadendron giganteum. NCBI lineage: Eukaryota > Viridiplantae > Streptophyta > Pinopsida > Cupressales > Cupressaceae > Sequoiadendron > Sequoiadendron giganteum. Next base: position 439,351,411 of record CM021102.1, on the reverse strand, counting down.
GCCATGCATCCAAATTTGTCATTAATATCTAAACTATCATCTATTTCCATTTAACCTTGATGAATAGTTAGCATAGATTTCTCTGTATTACTTTCTTTGGTAGTGGCAATGTGCTTTGCCTAACCTTCTTTATCAATGGCGAAGAGATATATCGTAAGTGGACAACCTTGCCTTATACTTTTGTTACTTCTTCTACAACAAACAGAAACATACAATAATTCCCAATTCTGCAATCACCAATGGATCAAATGCTCTCATACAAGCTATATATTAGATTTTCCAATGCCTAGTTGAGTTTTCCTAGGCCTTGAGTGAAGATCAATAGCCACTGGATGTTAAATTGATGCATGTTAGTTCATATTATGAATTTATTATCAATATGGCTTTGGACAATAGGCACCTGCACTGTGGTCTTGGACTTCAATGCAATTGCATTGTAATCTTGTCTTTTGTGCTTGATACAATCTAAAATCATGCCAAACATTTGTCCTTGCACCTGAAACATGTTCTTTGTTCTTGTTTTTCCTGTTACATATGTTTTTCAAATCCTTTAGGATTACATGATCATTAGTTGCAAGGACTCCTACAACTCAAGCATCCTTTGCAATAGAATGATGCATGAAGCAAAATAGGATTCAACTTATTTGAGGAATTCCTTCCCCGGAAAGGACCAAAACAATGCCATGTGTTACCACTTTATCCATTCACGTAATAGACTTGTGTCTAAACACATGTTTGACCCCTCTGCACTAGCTTATTAATCAAAGATAACTCACCCAAAGCACATAAGTTCATAGTACCCTCATTTAGACCTGCACATTTTTAATCAAACATGCTAAAGCATACATGTGCAATACAAAAAAATTTACATAAATAGTGTTTATTTAGGCACTTCTCCCCAACACCAGCTCAATCTACTCCTAGATTGCTTTAAAGCATCTTAAAATTTATCTAGCTTTAACTTATTGATATCATTAGTACATGCAACTGCAATATGGGATTCTTCTAGAAGCATGCAAGCTAAGAATTCCAATTACTTCTCCTAAAAGTTAGCTAGCATTCTTATCTTTCAATCCATAATTGCATTTCTGTTCAAAATACCTTCACTATAATTGGCATAATATTTAAATAATTGCAATTTTGGCACCAACATTCTTTTATCATAATAATGTATTATGTCCTAAAAATACTTTATGCAAACAAAAATAAAAACAAAATGTGAAAAAATCAAGTGAAATCCAACTCAAATGTCCACTGAGAGCATACTTGGAAATTCATGTACAATAGTCAAAATTTGCATGGCTAGCAATTGTTGCCAAAAGGCATGCACACCTATGACTCCGTCCTCCAAAATGGTCACATCCTCAACAAGGTGTGCAACCCCTTCCTCGTCAGTTATCTAGAATCGGCATTCCATCTTTACAAACTACACATCCATTTCTTGCATGCTTTTGACGATGTCACATAATGGGGAATGCAACAACTATATAAGCCCTTTCAACTTCTATGTGTATGGCTCAGCTTCTTTCATCACAACAATGAAACCATGTGTTGACCTATTTTCAAGAACCTACCATGCACTTAAATATCCTTTCAAAGAACAAATATCACTCTTGAAGGAGTTCTCACCCGAAATGCACAAAGGATTTGAAAGACCCAATACTTAAGGGAACTATGGAGATACACAACTTAGCAAATAAAAGATTATGTCCAACCTTAACAACATACTAAACAATAGCATGAAACAAACATAATACACACTCATAATTCACACAACACTAAAGCTTCTTCATAGACATAACAACATCAATTACAACATATAAGCCACCCTTGCCCAAGAGTGCAAGGGGATAGCTGAAACTTTGACTACCTCCTTTGTATGTTCGCCTCTCTAACCTAGTATGAATATGGATTAGTTTTTCTCTCTCAATCCTTGCCCATATGCATAGAGGGTATGCTTTATATAGGCATAAACACATCTACTTTTACATTAATTGCTTTTTTTGTTTTTATCCTCACCCGATCCTCTATTTATTTTATTCTTTCTCTTTTACATTGTTTTACATATTATAAGTGTGCAATATAAATAGCACATACACAACTAATAATAATTTTATCATGTATAGGTGAATAATGTATCACAATGATTATATTGTGCACCAACACCATGGAGGTGTGGTAGTTCCAAATAAACATTCACAACTCCCTTTACATCTACCAAAACCTTATTTGCCCATTAAATTTTGCTAATGTCCTTAAGTGTTCTTTCATCACATGCACACAATAAGGGGTCCAATAGATATACCTTTAGGTAGAGTCAACAAATTTGCATACCATATGCACACATTTGTTGCACCAATAACCAATGGCACTACATTCTAAGGACCAACCTCCTTAATGGCATCTCTTAGGATCTAGAAATGGAACTATGCATCCTTACATTTTCTTGAGCATTCAACCACCCTAAGTTTCATCCTTTCATAAAACTATAAAATTCATGAGTGTGTGGTGTCTAATATTCATCCATCCATGATGATGTTGCAGCCATGAAAGACCCATATGGCCATATCCTCCATTAACACACTCATCTTGGAATATTGTTTGTCCAAATGGTGGTCCTCCCTAGGAGAAACATAAGTACTTTCTTTGTCTTCCTTACCTATAACCTTGTTGGAACAAGGAAAGCAAGGAACATGAAATGAAATTCCATTGGCAAAAAAGAGTTTTCCAATGGTACTATTTGCCTTGTCTTGAGTCCATGCATAAAACATGACCATAACTAGATTGGGAGTTGATCATATGGTCTTTCTTCCCCCCCTTCCCCACCCCATAAACTCCAATTGACTTGCCTCAAAAGAAGGAACTGCAAGAAATGTGGAACTAAAAATCTACTTATTAATTCCTAAAGGAATTGGTGGAGAGCAAGTGGAGAAATTTCCTTGATGCAATATGACAATTTGGCCCACTAATCAAGTGTGAGATTCTTGCAAACTGCAACCCTTTTGCCAATGATATGAAGAAAATGTGCATTGACCCTAGTAATGTTATCCTTCGATCTTCAAATCTATTTTACTTCCAATGTCAATTCCCCCTTGCATTTTGTGTTTTTCTTCTATTAATGATGCCGGCAAATCATCAAAGATGATTCTTTTTGTTAAATGGCCCCTTTTCCCATTGGCCCGACATCTTAGAAGGGTAATCAACCTTCCAATTTGGGTCTCCTATTTGCCTTATCCAACCTTCTTTTTTGCACTACCCACTTCTTCCATTACCTTGGCATCCTCATCATTAACTCATGTTGGCACTGTAAAAACAAAATAGCAAGATGTACTTCCCACTTCTTCCATTACCTTGTTATCCTCGTCATTGACTTAAATCCTTGATTACACGACCATCATTGATCTACTTTTAAATTTTTTTCCAAATGCCACATGTATAGGCAAGCCTACTTGATCACCTTTCATCATTTGCAGCATTAAGTGAATTAAGTCATCAAACACCAAATTAAACTCTTTCATTGCTTGTTCACAGATTCGCAAAGGCATTTTCTCAAATCTTGATTCAACGTTGGTAGTTGATGAGGTGAAATGTGGATTGTAGCCATGAACTACACTAATAGGTTAACAAAATTTGTGTGAAATGTACAATTCAAACTCTAGCAAGCCAAGCTAGTGATTGAACACCGTAGCTAACGAAATTGTCATTAATGCCATTCTTTGCGATTTTGATAAAAGGACGAATTGAAATTCATTTTCATCTCTTGTTGCTTAATTCCAAGAGCTAAAGATTAAGGCAAACCAGCAAGCTAAAGCATCAAGTGAATTACAACCAATGGATGCATAGAAACATGTCAAATTATAATTCAGAAGCAAAATTCATGATAAGTCTTGGTTTTAGGACTTGGGGTGTGTTTTGGGGCTAAAATTGAAATTGGGACTTTGGCAAGCATTGTCAAATATTGTGAGATTTGATCTTTAGGTCATAGAATTGCTCTCTAGCTTTGTAGTGTATTGAATTTCATATTTCTAGGTAAAAATAGGGCTATTGTTAAAATGGAGTTCTGGAGAGAGGTCTTAATTATACGTTAACTATTTGGAAAGTGAATTTTGAATCTGATGTATATGTTTCCTTTACAATTGACGTTTAGGGATTTTTAAATAGAAAATTCCCTAACCTAGGATTTGAATTGTCACAATGTGTGTTGACTTCTTTAACTACGAGTAGATAAAGGAATATTTCAACTGAAATGTTCCCCTTAATTTTTTCTTGATTTTTTCAGTTCACATACAATGCAATCATGCACCCATTAAGGTTAGCTCCAAACCAAAATGATGCGGAAATAAACTCTAACCAAGAATGCACCCTAAAACCACTTAAGGAAGAGGGGCAGGCATATGGTCAGAGGATCCCTAGGATCTAATAACTCAATGATTGACTTGATTACACTTGAGAGAGAGAGTTAAACTCAACACCAAGAATGTGCACACAAGATCCTTTAGAAGGCGAGGTCCTAACATATGGTGGAGTGCTAATTACAACACTGAAAGAACACTTCTTTTGTTGAGCAGGCATCCACAAGCAGTGGGAATACTCCACTTATTCAGTGGGTGTGATTATTACAATTATTTTAAGGCGGCAAGCCAGCCATGTAACCACACTTCCACTTGTACAGTGGGGGGTATACAAATCCTCACAACCACTTATTTCGTGGGGGGAATACAGCATTAATGAAAGATGATTTATTAAACTCAACCACTCAATTGTGGGAGTATAGAAATAAATTAATTGCCGCAAATAAACAAATAGTTGTTAGTACTACTAAACCAACTTTACAATGATAGTTTCTAGCTACAAAAGAGAATAGATAAGCTTCCAAATTCACAATACGTTAGAGTAAACAATCTCTTAACAATTACAATGCAATAAAGATGTAAAAATGAATCTCAAACCAGCAATATGCTAAAATCACTAAGTCTTATCAGAAACAAAAAATCAGACCAGCAATTTAGAAATTCACCGAAATGCTCATACCTTCGCCAAACAGAGCCCGATTGATGTGAAACTGAATGCAAATGAATCCTTGAACATGGGCATCCAAATCACAGAAAAAAGACACCTTTAAAACTTGCACCTGTCAATGGCACGAATCCCAATGCAGCCAAGAAGAATAGTACAGCCTCCAAGAAGGGTCGACCTTCTCCGAAAAATCCAAAACTTCGTAATAAAATCTGCAAACTTGCAGAAATGGGCGCCCTCCACAGTTGCACAGCTTGGGCCAATACCCAGAATGAAATAAAAAACAGAGGCGAAGCTGTCAGCAGAAATTCGCTTCAGCCATTGACATCAACAGTACAAACAGATTATAAATCAGCAACCTGCCTGTAATTAAAACAGAAAATTGAAGCATGGTCTTCAAAAATCTTTCTAGGAAGCCATAGTTTCAGGCCTGAAGAAAGGATAATTTGCTAAGCTTCCTCTTAGCCAGGTTTGCTAAGCTACCTCTCAGCCAGGTTCTGGATTTAGTCCAACAGCATAACTTTACTTAATTTTCCAAAGATAATATACAAAGAGAAAGCAATCAATAAATAAGCTTATCAGAAGGAGATGAATCAACTGTAACTCCAACAGACAACTCTTCAACTTCCCAAAAAGGGACGCCCATCTCCAAAAAGAACCTTTTAAAATAAAATATTAAAACTTCTTCATTCTCCTCTCCAAGTCGTCCCACTTTGATAAGAAATAAAACATTTAATAAAATATTAAATGTATCAACTTTATGGCCCCAACTTAAAAACAACTTGAAGTCATTAAGCTAGGCGTGGGGTACAACTTCAAAACACAATTTTAATTAAGTATAAAACCTAGTCCAATGAGAAAGCCAACGCCAAACCAGAACTAGGAGTTTACCATGATTTGGATAATGAACTGAACAATACTGTTGATGAAGATATTGCCAAAAATGGACTTACTAAAAATAGCCAATGCTAAAAATAGTAAGTTTACAACAAAACCACAGAAAACCAAGCTGAGCAGGAAACATTGGAAATCCTACTATGCTCATCTGAATAGCCTACAGATTTCCGGAAATAGGCTAACAATCCATAACAAGGTCATCACTGAAAAAGGGGACATTACATCAACTCTGAAATTCTTCAGTTGCTTTCTAACCCTAATCTCACAAAAAATTAGTTTGAGATAACTGTCAAAGGAAAAAAATTGGTTGGTAAAATGTCGACCAAGCATGCCATGAACAATGAGGAGCTAGAAACTTCCATGATATCATTGAAAATGGCAAAGAAGGCCATAGAATCAAAAGAAGATCTTAAACCCTATGGCTTCTTTGAGTTCAAGAGGAAAGATTTGAGGGATGTAATCCTCTTTTTGTCAAAGCAACGTATAGGCACATGCTTCATGCTTAGGTCATTTTCATGTTCTTTAAAATTTTGCTTCTCTTTTGTACTTGCATGTTTGACATTGGGCTGCCATTTTGTTAATTTTTTTCATCAACTTTGGGTCTCTTTATGCATTGGCACATTCCAAGGACCTAAGAGGCCAATTTTTTACTTTAACATTTTTGGCAAGCTAGTACATTGGAATGCTCCAATACACAAGGATGCCCATTTTCATGACTTAAACTATTTTTTCCTTTCTCACGTACAAGCTCCAATCTTCATCATTACAATGTGTTGGAAAGCTTCTTTTTTGGCTATGCAAGAATATTGATTAGAGCATCGAGACAAGACCTTCGCTAACATGGAGACAAGGATTCAACAAAGACATGCTAGATAAGAAACAACTTACGTTTGACTTAAAAAATGACACCAAATGAAAAAATTTGTATGAGTACACCACAAAGTTTATCCACTAGGTTGAAGGTAGTATAGTTCTTAACAACTCAATCTACATTGCAAGATGGCTCTTTCCTTGTTCCCTCTCTTATCTCCTTGATCCCCTTCTTCAGTGTCAAGCTCACTTTCCTAGTTTCTCACATCCTTTTGAGCTATAGTTTTTTTCTAAGTTGTCGGTTCTAGTATAGGAATGGGCACAAGTACGAAATACGCGTACGTCAGTACGGCGATTTCTTTTTTCCTTGGGTATGGCTCTCTCTCTCTCTCTCTCTCTCTCTCTCTCTCTCTCTCTCTATATATATATATATATACAAAAAAATTAAAAAATATACAGAATTGTAAATACATTTGATAGTATGATAATTCATCAATCATCAATTGGCCCATTGTATTCAATATCATCAAGTTAAATTTAGATATGGCACCCAAAAAGGATTCTTAATTCCTTGAAACATGCTTTAATACTTTTTTTTGCAGCTGTGCCAATGACCAAGAAATGATAAAAGGAATACTATTAGGTCTGGATATAGTTCTATCAGTGGTTTAGATCATTTTATTAAAAATGATTCTAAAATCATAAAACAGATTAAATAAATGCTAGTAGTGTAATCCAAATTTAAAAGTAAAAGAACATATATTAATGTTAGCAGATGACTAAAAGTTGGTCAATGGGACTTGAAAAGTAAATTAACTTACAATAGAGAAGCAATCAGGTAAAAAACCTAGCTATGAAAAATTACTAAACACTAAGCACTGAAGAAAAGTAAATATAACATGAGATGTGAACCTAAAGAAATTAAACTTTGAACCATAAGAACTAAGTACAAGTACAGATTACTCTAGAGAGAAGCATCTATCACTGAAACATAGAACTGAAAGAGTTGGAAGGGGGAGAGCATGAGTGAAGACCAATGATGTCATATGTCTATGTGATGTCCCTTTCTAATTAGGCTCTTGGACATCAGTAGATTAGCCTATTATGTCGACCCTCGTAGGCTAATGGTTCTGGATAGAGGGTCACTTGGACGGGCACTTGGTCGTCAAACTTCAGTGTTGATCTCCGGAGCATGGTGGCAGGGTGAATTGTGGCGTTTGGCATGATACCGGTGCTTAATTTAATGATATTCACCTTTTATTTCACCATCCTCGGCCTAGGGACCATGTGTTTTAATATGAAGGGGTCACTTTCTATTTTTAAGTTACTATTCATTACTAAAGTGAAAAATGTTATAACTTAAGTGAATAGTGTTCACTTTAATGAATAATGTTTCCTTTGTAAATTTATAAAAGGCAAGAGAGAAAATTCGAATTGCTTCATTAGATGATCATTTTGGCTTGAAGAAAACTTGGGAGTGAAGCTTGGAGGAAGAAGGAGGCTAGGGTTTCCTTATTTCTTGCAATGGGTGAGCCTGGTGGGGCTTGGTTGTTCGTTTGGAGCTGCTTGAGGGTGTGAAACACCACCTTAAAGTTGTTGATCTGTTATTTTGCTGCTCTTTGGAGATCTACGTTGCTGTTTGCAAGTTGTTTGAGCTTGGTTTTTACATGATTTGGGTTGCCGTTGCCTCCAATCTCGATCGTACAAGAGTTGTTCGCGTTTTGTGGTATTTTGGAGCTGTTTTGAAGAGCTACAATCAGCCGCACTTTTGTGAGGGTTTGTATCAGCCAAAGCAAAAGAAACGCCCTTCTTACAAAGCTGCAACTTCACCTAAAGAGGGCGCCCTTACCCTAGGAGGCTTCCTATTTCAGTTTCTGGTGGGAGAAGTTCATCTTTGAAAAGAAATCAGCATTTCATTTTGCGCGGGTACTATAGCAGGGCACTATTCACAGTGTTGTTTTGGCTGTAAGTTAAAATATGATCTATGAAATACTCGGCATCGAATCTAATGTAAGTTATATATTGTAAGCGACCTTTATGTAATGAAGAAACTATATTTAGACATCGAAATGAGCAATGTACTCGAGTTGTTTCAATAGCTTAGTTATTTGAGTTTCCTTTATGCATATGCTTCTTAGTTCTTTCCTAGTTTTTTACTGGCAAAAACTCAAACACATGAAAAGAGAAATACAAACCTATCAAAATCAGACCTACAAGTTCAGTGAAAATATTATCGAGGGAGTGCGGTACATCACAGTCTACAACAGGTTGAGGACTGCAAAACAAACAGAAACACTATCTATCTCCACAAAAGGGTCAATGTAAATTATGTTACTACTCACAAGGGGATGTCAAGAACTGATTGGATCAAGGTAGGCAATCCCAGTATAAAGTCAGGTATTCCTACTTTCAACATTCGATGATCTCTAGAGGCAGAGAAAAAACACGAAATATCCATGGGGAAAGCATTCAATGGAGTTAAAAAAAGCATATCTACTCCACCTAGAGTGAGATTGAGTGTGTTTGGGATGCTTTGGTAGTAATACACAATGAGGAATTTTGTCTCACTGATTTGTGCCCATCTATCTGTAAATATGACATGTCCAACAACTGCTTACCACCTCCAATTCCTGTTGCAGGCTGAAATGAAGTTCACATAAAAAAATTCTAGGTTTATATGCCTTTTCAGCTGCCCAGCTCTGCGAGAGTGCTTGGGAGCAATCAGGAACGCCCAAAGAGCACCCGGGAATCTAGGGTGCCCAACCGCTCCCAGCCACTCCCTAGCCCACTCCCGCTCTCAAACGCTCCTAGAGCGGATTCTCTAGGCTTTTTACAAGAACCCAGTAACATAGATTTTTTTTGTAATGTCCCAATTTTTAGCACTACACTTTCCAGCGATTGATAGCCTATCCCCGAATACCCGTAGGGCCATAGGCTAGTCAGAGGCAGAATTAGGGTTTCCAGCTGCTTAGAGGTTTCTTTTGCGAATTTGAGGGCTTGCATGTTAGAGTTTTGCAGTTTGGATTTTGGATTCCTTCTAAGTTTTCAAAGAGCTTCGCAGTGGTGTGACATGCAACTACAACGGAGGACTTTTCGGACTTACTATTTTTAGTAAGTACAACGGCTGCTCGGATTGTGGTTTAAATGAGTTTGGAAAAACTTACTATTTTTAGCAGTATGCAATTTTTAGTAAGTTCTATTTTTAGCAGGGTTTCTACAGTTCAATTCAGTGGCTATATCTGGTAGGTCAATTTGAGCAGTTTGGTATCTAACACCCTTGGTGCTGTTGTGACCTTTTTCACACATCACCCCATTCAGATGAGGACCCCATAAATTTTGCTCCGTTCTGGTCTTTTGGCTTTGTGTCTCTCTCTCTCTCTGGTCTTTCCGTCCTTTCAGGGATGTCCCATTGTTTGACACAGGTTGAAGTATTGGTTAAGTCTGTGAAATTAGGGTTTTCTATCCTTCAGGCTTTTAAAGGTCAAACCAAGTTATCAAATTGGAATCCGAGCTTAGTACTGTAGTTACAAGGCGTTCAGCCAAGTCCCACTGAATTTTCATTGAATTCTGACAACTTACTATTTATAGTAAGTGCTCAATCTAGGACCATTTCATCGAGATTTTGAATTCTGCTAGCTTCAACACATTCAAGCAGCTTCAAAGTGCCTACACGCAAAATTTGAACAAATTTGGACAACTTGCTATTTCTGGCAGTTTAGGCTTCAAGAGCCATTTTCAGGGTTCACACATGTGATTTTTCAATGCATGTCCGGAGATTACTTCTGGGTTTTTCAAGACCTTTGCAACTATGTAACATGCAAACCAAGACGATCACTTTCAGAGTTTAACTTTCGGAGGCTATTTTTAGGGTTTGCATACGGAGTTTTTCAACGCATGTCCGGATATTCCTTCTGGGTTTTTCGAGAGCTTCGCAACAGTGTGACATGCAAGCAGAGAAGATCAAGTTTCGAGGAATTACTATTTTTAGCCAGTGCCCGCATGCAAACCAGTTTTTTGGGTTTTTCTAGGTTTCTTGAGATCCCACAAGCAATATGACATGCAGAATCATCCAACAGTGAATTGATCACTTTCTTGACACTTACTATAAATAGCAGTTTCACTCCACCCACCCAACACTTCAGTTCAGCATACAAAGCGACATGCAGAAGGATCAAAGTCAAACAGAGACCGTTCGGGATACATGCAAGTCAAATTAGGGTTTCCACTTTTATAGGGGATAAAATCCAGAAATTGTCAGAATAAAGTACCCCACCAATATCAGCATCACCCAAGCAACCTACTGGCAAAATTTGAACGAAATCGGAGAACTTACTATTTTTAGTAAGTCATCTCAAGGCTATAAATAGCAGGTCTGCACCCGAGGTAGGTATGAACGGAGCACTCAAGTTATCAGGATCCGACATAGCAAGTTTCAAGTCAAACAGAGCTACAGAAGTCAGGCAGCTTTGGAACTTACTATAAATAGCAGGTTGGGGCAAGAGCCAGGCAAAAACATGTTCATCAGACTACAGGGATCATATGGCGAGAATTTCATGACAAACGGAGCTATGGAGATCAAAATAGCAAAGGCTTACTAAAAATAGAATGTGAGGGCAATGGCAGACAAGGGCATGAAAATTTTACTAAGTGTGAGAAAATGAGAGCATACCCTCTCAAATGCACCCAACATTGTGAAGGCCACCCAAAATTGTCTAAGGCATTTAAAATAAAAGCATGGCATATGAAATGCACCCTCACATGAAACCTCACTATGTGAAATGCGCCCACCTTGGTGAGTCTCTCAAAAACGTCTAAGGCAAAATGGAAGTAAGACCTCTAATTTGCGCCCAAGGTAAGTAAGGGGGTGAAAACGCCTAAGTGTGAAAATGAAAGTGGCTACCTCCAAAGGCGCCCACAAATGAAAGCTCTCATATACATATGCACCCACCTCCAAGAAAGAAAGCGGAATTCTTCTAAGTGTGAAAATATACAAGTTTGCAAATCAAAATGCGCTCAAGTTGAGGTGAGAGCCACTCAAAATATTCTAAGGCATAAAATAAAAGTTACCCATGCCATTTACGCCCTCAACTTGAAGCCCACCATGCTAAATGCGCCCATAAGCTAAGAGGGTGGAAAACACCTAAGTTTAAAATGAAAGTTCACCCTATGAAATGCGCCCTCAAGTGAAAGCTTGGCCTAGCAAATGCGCCCTCAAGAAGGAGAAAAAGTGAAAAAACGTCTAAGGCATTGAGGATGAAAGTAGAAGGGGCTAGATGCGCCCAAGGTAATTGGAAGGCTTAAATTGTCTAAGGCATGGAAAATGAAAGCTTGCCACCTCAAATGCGCCCAAGGGAGGAATTGGATGAAGAAATTTTCTAAGTCATGTGAAATGGGAGGAGGACCCCTAGAATGCGCCCTAGCAAAAGATATGACTTAATTTTATTTCTAAGGCATTGAGAATAAAAGTTGGAGGGGCTGAATGCGCCCAGGCTAAGACATGAAGTGGAGTATTTGTTAAGGCAGATACAAAAGCATGATATGCTAAATGCGCCCAGCAAGGGAAGAAATTTCTAAGTTGCAGGATAGGAGTGATCACCTTTCATTTGCGCCATGGAGGAATTAAAGCCTTTAAAATTTTCTAAGGCACCAAAAATCAAAGCTCCACCTATGGAATGCGCCCAAGTTGAAGTGGAAATGACAAGAATGTCTAAGGCGTGGGAATTTAATTTTGAGTGAGATAAAATGCGCCCAAGGTAGGAAATGACTTAGAGTTATTTCCTAAGTGATAAGAATAAAAAATGCCAAGGGTCAAGTACGCCAAAAGTGGAAGATGTTAGATTTTCTTTAAGTGAAATAAAAAAATTTCACTAAGGAAAAATGCGCCCTTGATATGGATAAATTTTAAATTTTCCGAAGGCATTTAAATGAAGTGGTCTAAGTGATGAAATATTTTTAAAGGGGAGAATGAACATTGATGAGTGTTTTTTTTTCCATTGTCAAGTGGAAAATTAAATGAACCTCTTTAAAATGCACCCATGAGATGACAGAGTTTTAAATTATTTTCCTAAGGGAAAATTTTAATATTTTCAGAGGGGATTTGTTTTGCCTAGATTATTTTCCTAACGGAAATTAAATCTCAGAGGATGGATTATTTTGAGCGAGCAAGTGATTTCAGATCAACGGAGTTGAATATTTTAAAGAGAAGATTTAAAATGTCTAAGGCAAATTTCATGAAATTGAAGATTTAAATGACAGACATTTTAACAGGTTGGAAATGAATTTACAACTCCCACGAATTTTTTCGAATTGAATTTAATTAAACACTGTGAGGATTTTAAAGTGGAATTTTCAATCAAGTCAAGTGATTTTCTCACGAGTTGTTTAAATTACTGAGAGTTAACTGGCAGACTAGAGGGAAAAATTCGAATTTTTACAAGGAAAGAATCCTCATTAATGGCAACTGCCATGATGACTAACTGACAACTAGCCCACTATTGCGCCTGAAATAGAAGATTCTAAGTGGAGAGAGTGGTGAATTAATGAAGGTGGTAAAAATAACTCCAGCACTACTTGGCAGGATTCTTCATGAAGAGTTATTTAAACAACCCCATTTCTCTCATTTCTTCACACATTTCGAAGTGCTTGGAGTTGCTGAAGTGAGGAATTTTGTGAGAAATTGAAATCTTTTTCGAGGTTGCTAAGTGAGCTTGAGTTTTTGTTTTTTTAAGTACAAAGTTGCTGAGAGTATTTCTTTTTTTTAAGAGCTAAGAGTGTGTTGCTGCAAATTTCGAAGTGCCATGCTGGAGAGCTGAGATTTTATTTCCAAATTGTTGCGGTTGCTGCAGATTTTCAAAGTTGCAAAAGATTTCTTATTTTCCTGGAGATCTTCATTTTCAAGTTGCTGAAAGTCGAAGTGCTGAAGAAATTAATTGCTAGGAGTTGAAAAGTGGTTGAGTTCTCATAATTGTTGGTGGCTTTTACTCTTCTAACTGCTGAAGTTAAAGGCTGAAGTTGACAAAGTGAAGTCAAAAGTTCGAATTATTTGTGCTGGAGAAATTAGCTACTTGCTAAAAGTCATTAGTTTGCTGTGATTTTTTTTCACCAGTCGGAAGTGAAGTTGTTGAAAGCTTCTTTCTAAGCTCGGAAGATTTTATATAGTTTGAGGTTTGGAGTTAGAAATTTATGCTGAAGGATTTCATTTTCAAAACTAACTCCATACTCGCAGCTATCTCGCGAATTGTTTTATTTTATTAAAAATCTGCAGTCTAACTTATTATTCTATTTTATTTTTGCAGATGCCTGGAGCAAAAGATGTTGCAAGAACAAGCAAAGCTGCAGGCAGAGCTACAAATACTAAAGCGGGCAAGGCAAGCTCATCCCGGCGGGCAATGATCAAAAGGCTCGCCAAGCCATTTCTGCCGAAGTCGGCAATTACTTCAAAGTTGGCGGGGTTAAATGACACCAACCTCGGGTCATTTAATCTGGGTGCACTCAAATCAAGGATGTTCGAGCTAGGGGGCCATCAACCGTCAATCACGGCACATAATATTATGAAAAGTGGGATCTACATGGCTGCTAGTTTTCCACCAGCAATCCAGTGTCCGGAATTAATCATGGAATGCACAAATTGCTACAAGCCGGAGCGTAGAACCATTGTCTCTCCAGATGGCAAATTGCTTGCCAACTTCACGCCAGACGCTATCGGAGAGGCATTTGGAATTCCTACTTCCGAGAGGATGTTATACAGAACAAAGGAAAGGGCGGCCAAAATGTACTCCTCCTCCTTCGAAAGGGTTGCTACAGTCATCAACAGAATCTGGATGCAGAAGCCAAAGCCACCCCGCACTAAACTCCTGAAGCAGATAATTGCCGAGAAGGTGAAGCAAGAATACTGTGACTTGATAATGATGCTTAGTCGAATAAATGGGAGTGCGCAAGCCTACATCTTCGAGCCTTGGATTTTCTACTTCATCGAGATCATCTTGGAGGGAAAGGACTGCGTTGATTGGGCTAGGATGATTAGCGACAATATTGATGAACAGTTCAGGAGCCTGAGGAGGACGAAAACCTTTTATATGAGCTCGTACGTGGTATATATGTTGGCTAGGATAACCAAGTACCGAGGGATCATGTACAAGGAACCAATTGGCTGTGCACTTGACCAGTTCAAGATCCATGAAGCCTGCACGCAGTTACATTTGACTAACCCTATCAATTACAAGCGGGCAAATGATGCATTCACAATGCACATTACAAGGACCCTTCAACAAAGAACGCAGCAAAGAATATCAAAGGAGGCACAGACGTTGATAGAAGAATATGGATATTGGCTCATCCAATTTCTGAAATTCACATACATTAGGCTGCAGGGGTTCACTTCGTATCCATACCGGTTGCCGAGGTACCCCACCGATCATATAGTAATGCTAGAGGTATCTAGGCAATTGATTGCCTATGATAGGATTCAAAAGAAGAAGTTGGGTGGACTTGACTTTCCTATCGCCATAGGGAATTCCAGTGAGGTGTGTCCCTCCCTGCAGGCAGCTCGAGAGGCGGAGGATGAGCTGCAATTTTTTCATCTCTCGTATTACACAGGCAGGCAGGATTTCGATCCTTACAGAAACATCCGAATGGTGCAAAACGTTGAGTACCGACACAAGGCTCACATTGAAGGATTTTTGGGCAAATGTTGTTGATGAGGTTGAAATAAGGAAGAGGATGTTTTCTAGGCTCCCCCTCAAGTTGATCAGGGAGTGTGAAGTCATTCCAGTTCCCGACCAGGTGGAGGAAGATGTCAACGTTATACAGTTTGACTATGAGTCAGTGAGAAATACTCCGATCCCACCACCTGATTGGTCTGAGCCAGAAATCATGGACTTGGACACGCTTTTATACCGGTGATGACTTTCACAAGGGCTTGGGTCAATAGGCACGTGTGCAGACTCAAGAGCAAATCAGTGGCCCTTACTTATGACTTGATGGGCGATCAAAGGCCACCAACAGTGAGAAGAGGAAAGCAGATTGCCCAAGCTGCAGAGGCACAAGAGGAAGCACCGACCCAGTCGATACCTTTGAGGATGGAGCAGGCATCACCCGCGCACTCACAAACTCAGTCTTCAAGTTTGAGAGTAGTTTCACTATTTTCCGATCAAAGGGCGAGATTGAATGAGGAACGAGAGCTTCGGGAAGTTGATCAGCCCAACATCAGAGAGTCAGATAGCCTGAGTGTCAGTGCACCCAAAGGAGGAGGCCAACAGGAGGAGGAGGAAACGGCGGCCGATACTTGTTTCCAACAGATGTTGGACGTGACATTGGAAGAGGAAGAGAACACAAAGCAAGGGACCCAAGGGTCCAGAGACACTCGGCTCGTGGATACTGATGAGCCAGAACAGAACAGTGCTAGAAGAGAAAAAATACGCGAGGAGGAGGCAACGGAGGAGCAGCCCCTCATCATTTGCAATCCACAGCAGACATTGCCGGATTGGCTTACGGACAGAATGAGAAGGGATCCTGAGGATGATACAGATCCAGCAGTAGAGATGGAAGAATTCCTCGGGAGGATCAGTGCACCTCCCGAAAAGAAGAGAGCCAAGAAATTTTCGAAGATTTCGACTGATGAGTCGAGCTCTCGCACACTCCAGGTTGTTGTCCCAAGGGAGGAGTGTGATCGAGCTGAGGAAAGACCCGAGAATTATGTGATCACCACCGTAGAGTTGGGTCGTCCTACGGGAGACCAAATTATTGAGGAGTTCGATAACTCCTATCAGGCATTGAAAGATAAGTTGCTCCGTACGGAAGGAAAGTACAAGAGGTTGAAGGAGCATAATACTTTGATAGGATATGTGCAGGACCTTGCGCATCCAGGTGGACAAGGAAACCCAGTGGTTGAACCCCCGTCCGAACTTCCGAGAGAGTCAGTTGTTGGTTTGGAGGATTTGAAGAAAATAGAAACGAAAGCGGATAAGTGGGTTGGCCATGTTCGGGCTGAGACTGAGAAATTCATGGAGGATCTTGCTTATGCTTATCAGCAAGCCTCAAACATTCTGGCACTCATGGACATGGTGGATCAAGCCTGGAGCGAGACCCGGATTTATCAAATGAAGATTGTTCTTCGTCTAGGGGCTTTGATGCACATGCCTTTGCACACCCTGGTGGATGGGGGTGTGATGCAAGAGGGTGATAGGTACGATTTCACTAGCTGGTACTCCTCGGTGGTCACAGGCTGTGGTTTCCATGATGCAGCACGGGTGGATTCAGCCAGGGTCAGGAAGGCAATGAACAACATTTTGGAGGGAATCCTGAATACCTTGGAGGCCATATTTGCTAGGAGGTTGGCTCCAGATGAGATCACTACAGCTGGTTTGAGGGATAGGTTGACTCCCTTCTTCTCAATAGTAAGATCATTTGTCTAGGATGACTTTGAGAACATCTCCACGTTCTCCAGTATAATTCAGAACACACAGGACGCCTCGATGGCTTGGAGAAAGTCTTACACCCGGCACGGATAGACGATGGCATTCTTGGAATTTCAGCTCAACCATATCCTGCCAATTTCAGTTCAGGAGGTTGAGGCAGTGTTGGCCCGTCTGATCGAGTTTGTTGTTCGGGAGAAGGACAATGGGAACGCTCTGTTGGACAAGAATCTTCTAGAAGATGGTGATGGGCATTAATTGCTCATTATGGTTCCTGCAGAGGAGTGGAGAATATTCTGTGCATTTATTGCCCACTCCTCTCTATGGCGGTTTTTAGGGCAGAAACCCTAATTAGGGCATAGGTGGCTCAATTTGAACCCTTTATTGTAATCAGATCTGAACCGTCCACTAAATTGGACTTATTATAAAAGGGGCATCCCCCCTCATTTGTAAATTATTAGACATTAGATCACGAGTTGAATCAGAGCTAGAGAGTAGAAAGCATATAGCATTTAGCTTAGAAGTTAGCTTAGATTGAGGAGGGAAGAAAACTTTCCTTTGAAAGTTTTGTAAACGGTTGTTGTGAACACTTTTCATAATACAAAGAGTTTCATTGTTTGGTGATTTCTTCTTTGTTATGAGTAGCTAGCAAGGCCATTTCATCTTTCCAATTCAAAGTAGATAGAGTAAAATAGACTTTTGTTTCATGCAAGTAGTCGTTAATTGTGGAGCGTGGTGTTTAGTTTGGACAAGTCTTCCTCTATCCATACCACTAGCGGGCTTGCTAACGGTAAGTCTGCCCTGCGTGGTCAACTGGAATTTCAGTACCTAACTTCGATTGTGATTCGTATGTGTTCACTTGCATCGTTGTGATGGGGTGCGCATGTTGAATCATAATTTGAATATCTTATTCATCCTTTGAAGATTGCACCAAATTTGTCAGAGTTGTCCGAAGGGGAGGCGAAACAAAGTTTGGTTTGAAGATTGTTGAAGCTAATCCTCACATTCCACCTTTTAGAAATAGATTGTAGAATTCCTACCCCTATTCCTTTTCAATTCAGTATTTTCTCAGTTAACTTAGGAATCAGAGCAATATTGTCAAATCATTCATGTCTTAACTGCTTCACAAAATCGAACAACTACGTAAGTCCCCTTGAATACCCAGCATATTCACATCAACCAACTAAGTCTATTCGCGATAAAAGGAACCTTGGAGTTGAACGCATGAACTTTCACGCAATCTTAGCATGCAGAATACTTTGATCAAAAGAGAATAGAGTGACCATTGGACATTTTATTCTGTGTTGGTGTTGTCATAAAAAACACGTCAACAGGTGCTATTTTTGGCAATGTTTCAACAACTTGGTATTATGGCTATTTCTGGCAGGGTAGTATATTCAGTTGGTCTCCAACTTTTGAGGTGATTATTTTGGCAAGTTTGACATTTGATGAAAATAATATTTTAAGTGAAAATATTTCCTAGGCAAAAGTGGACTTCTTAAGGGGAAAATATTTAAGTGATTATAATGTTTATTTTCAATTATATTGGATGCCTAGTGGAGACATAAGTTGATTTTATAAATATTTCACTTAATCACCTTGGATGGCTATCTTATGTTTGACTTGCATTTTTAATAAAGTAATATTTCTCTTATGGGGGATGATTTGGAGAAGGAGATAAAATGAAATGCAAATGTGAAAAGGTGAATTTTGGATTTGAATGTCATGTGGGCACCCTAATTGGAGGGAAAGAAGATTTGAATTTGGGAGAGAAAAGAGTTATAAATAAGACGCCTTGCTCTCTCATTTGGTATCCATTGTTGCTTATTGTACTATTATGATGTTGAAATACTTTCAGAGCTTACTTCGAGGAATGCATACCTCCTAGTTCCTTCAACCTTGGTTTCGTGCTTGAAAGATAGCACCTAGCTGAGTTTCAGAGATTGCTTCCCATCCAGAGAGTGCAGATAGAGTATCACAGATAGAGTTTAGATGCTTGTTTTCAGTTTTGCGTGTTGCTGGTTTTGTTGTGCTGAAAGTGGAATTTGATCATAAGTCTAAGAAGGATTTTTGTTTGCTTTTGGGTATTAGCTCTTTCTCTTTCTAGGCTGTAGGCATCCCTGTGAGCAAAGTTTGATGATTTTTAATGAAGATTTTGATTTTATCTTGCAAGGTCGCCCGTCTTGAAGGTCGTAACATGCCTGTCAATGCTTTGGAATTTGTGCATTAAATATTGGGAGGTGTTTGTCGCAGTTTCTAAGTCTTGTCATGGTCGCCATCTCTCTTAAAGTCGATTGCTTCTTATTTCAAGTAATTTGGAGTAGTATTGAGTGAGTTATGAACATTTTGGTATGTCTCATGTTGTCGGTCCGAGTTCGTACTTGCTGGTTTTTACATATCAGATTTGTTGGGAGTTGGAGTTTGGGGTTGTTTTTCATAGTTGGGAGTCTTTTGGAGTTGGAGAGACTTATAATATCATTTGCAATACTTTGGACAGCTCTAACACTTGGCTCTTGCAGATTCTATTTCATATTGTATCGCTGAATCAGTAGTACTGATCAGCTCTTTAATATTTCTGCATTTTTCTATTGTATTCCCACTTTTAGTGGAAGGAGGCTAGCTTGCCGCCTTACTTACTTTTCCTTGCATAAGCATTTCATTCCCACCGTTTGGTGGAAGAGATAGGCTTTGCCGTATTTACTTTTTGTACTGCATTCTCATTTGTTGATTGGTTGACCCATCATTTTACTCCCGCTAAATAAGTGGTCGAGTTGCATGTTTTGTAATTCTAGCATTTAGTTTTCACTCTAACGATCCCCGGCACCATATGCTCACACCTCGCCCATCATTGGGATCTTGGTGTACATTTTTGGTGTAGGGTTACATTTCAGTATTGGTTTGGATTTGCTAACGCTGATGAATGACTTCTTGTTAAAAATTAAAGAAAATTGTAAGGGGGTCGTTACATTTTTCCTCTATTTTAAAGCAATATGAAATTTGCTTTTGGCTTCCCCTTATTATCTCAATCTAAGCTTTCCTATTTTTGGAATTCAATTGTGTAAGATTACATTTTTCCTCTATTTTAAAGCAATATGAAATTTGCTTTTGGCTTCCCCTTATTATCTCAATCTAAGCTTTCCTATTTTTGGAATTCAATTGTGTAAGCCTTCTAATGATCCTTTTCCTTACTTGAGCTGATTTAATTGGAAAATTTGAGGTCACAAGTTTATCATTGCCATCCTCATTATGTATCTGAATTCAACACAACTCCTCCAGCTCTAGGACTTCACGACCATCCTCCTCCACCAGTTCCATTTCAAACACTTCTTTACTCGTTCACTCCTCCAACTAAGGTTTTGGATCTAAATTGAAAACCTCCCTTCCTACTGAACCTTGGTTATGAATGTTAGAATGTGGGAACCTATGGATAGTTTCAAGATAACAATGTCTTGACTTCTTGTCTCATCCAAGCTTTCTTCTTTGCTGATTTCAATACTCTGAGACTGCTTGTGAAAGAGTCTGGATTGGTTTCCAGACCTTCACTTTTCTCCTTGCCTTTTTCTTTCTCCCTTAAGTCTTTTTCCTCCTCTGCCTATTTTATCTCCTAAAATTTTAGGCATGACCTTGCAAAGTGTCCATGAAAGCTTTTCCCTTGCTTCTGATTTTAAGGGAATTGCCTTTGGTAAGGATTTTGTAGATCTATATTGATACAAATTCTGTCATAGAATGAGAAGAGACCAATATCTAGGGATTTTACCATACAAACTTACTCCCCAGTTCATCCCCTATTTTGTAATGTCCCCATTTAATCATATGCTCTTCTGTGATTGATAGCCTATTTCAGAAGGCTCGTAGCCTAGTCAAAAGTGCAAATCAGGGTTTCCTACTGTGTAGGAGGTTTTAGATGAGCTTTTGAAGGTTTGCATATGAGAGTTTTTGATGCATGTCTAGAGGAGCTTCTGGGTTTTTGGAGAGCTTTAGGATGAGGTAACATGCATGTTGAGAAAATGGCAGGCATTTCTGGCGGATACCTTGCATGCAGGAAAAGTTCTGGGTTTTTCTGGGTTTTCAGAGAACTTCGGAATGGTATAACATGCATCTCCATTTGACAACCTTTTCAGGCACTTACTATTTTTAGTAAGTCATGATGGCTCCCCGGTTTGTGCTCAAAATGAGTTTGGAACAACTTACTATTTTTAGCAATACACTATTTTTAGTAAGTTTTATTTTTGGCAGTGTCCCGATTGGTGGCAATTCAACAATTCAGAGTACTTTTTATGTCGGGCAAGGCAATTTGGAGCATATTTGGGTTTCAGCATTTTGAGGTTCATTTTGATAAAATGATTTATTTAAGTCATTTAATGTTTTAAATTCATTTTGGGCCCCATGGCCTAAATTAATGACTTAATGATATTTTAAAAGGGGGCCTTTGAGGGTGGACGCCTAATTGAGAGGTAATTTAATATTTTAAAAAGTTAAACATTATCCCTTGAGCCTTGGATGCCTAAAATGAAGGAGGAATAAGTGTATTTTAAAAATTAAATATTTCAAGAGACTTGGGCGTCCCCTCCTGGAGGAAAAAGGTGGAAGATGAAAGGTCATCTGAGAATTCTATTTAAGAGAGTCTTTGCTCCAGCTTTTGGCATCTATTTTCTACTACAATGAAGTGCTCCTGAATTGCTTTCAGGCCTTTAACTTCGAGGAACGCATACCTCCTAGCAATTTTATCAGTTTCGTGTTTGAAAGATAACACCTAGTTGAGTATGACTGCTTCTTCAATTCAGAGTTGCAGATTGAGCTTCAAAATTGAAGGTTTTGTTGTTATTTTCTGATTTTAGTGTTGTTGGTTCAAGCATAGCTGAAACATATTTTCACTCATAACTCCTTGTATGATTTTTATCTCATTTTGGGTATTGGAGACATCAATTTTATTACTTTGGGCGCCCCCTTTCTCAAAGTTTCAGATTTTTATATGAAGTATCCAATTTACTAGAGCTGGTCGCCTTTAACAGGAGGGTTCAATCATTTCCAGCTTGCATTGGAATGTGTGCATTTAAGTTTGGGAAACGTTTGAAGCTGTTTGTCATCTTGAACTTGGCCGCCCTTCTCCTACACTTCATTTGCATTTGATTTGGAGTCATTTGGACGAGTTTTGATGGAGTTATGAGCATTTTGGTGAATTCTCTTACTTGTTGGTATGATTTTCTGTGTTTACTATTTCTAATCAGACTTCAAGTAATTCTGATTTTTTGATATTTAGAGGCTAAAATTTGATTTTAATCATTGTAAAAGAGTTAAGGTTAATGACCTTAATCATTGGTTGTATTTGGCCTTAATTCCGACATGTTTTGTAGCTGAAATTCATTCATTGTAAGGCTGGTTAGTAGTACTAACAATCATTATTTATTTGTTGCAATTAAGTTTTGTAATTAGCTCCTACTGGATAAGTGGTTGATGCATTTATATTTCAGTATATTAAGCTTAATAATTCCCCCAACTGAATAAGTGGTAGAGCGGATTCATGGTTGGTTTTCCGCCTTATAATTTGTAATTAGTTTGCTCCCACTAAATAAGTGGTCAAGCTTATGGTCAATTATCTGCCTATTCATGTATTTCCAACATTTTAATTCATTCATGGTTGGCTAGCTGCCTATCAAGCATTGTATTTCTTTCCAGTTGCTAACGATCCCCGGCACCATATGCTATCACCTCGCCCACATTGGGATCTTGGTGAACATTCTTGGTGAAGGGTTACTTTCCAAACTGGTTATCCTTGGAGCTAACGCTAATCATTGGTGTTTGTGCTGATATTGTTCTGATAAATTTCAAAAAAATTAAGGGGGAATATTGTAGTGGTATCAGAGCCTGTTTTCCTGCCATCCCGTGAGTTCAACACTTCAGTGTCAGATGAGTGATGGAGAATTTCGTTGCTACACCAGAGGAAGCAAAGTTAAGTTTCAGTTTTTAGAAGTTCTTGAAGATGATACATATTTTGAAGTTTAGAAGCCGTGAGCTATCTGATCTAATCATGGCTTCTAAAGAAGAAAAGAGTTTTGTGAGGTCACTACACACCGCAGGAACAAGGCTCATTAAAGAATGGCATACAAGGGAAGAAGAAGTGAGAATACTTCTTACATTGGAACAATGTTTGAGCCAGGTGAAGCAGTCACCTTCAGGGTTAATTGAAACAGCATTGACATCTGCAATGACCTCTCTGAAACATCTTGGTTGAGGCATCCTGATGAAGAAATCAATCTACTCGTTACTTCATGCCCCAGTGAAGTGATGAGAATCTTGGCACCCTTGGTGCCCTTTGATGATAGAACTATAAAGAGAGTTCTTCATATGATCATGCAAAGCTTTCAAGATCTTGATGAAACTGAAAGCAATCAATACTCCAGAAGAGCTGCTATATTGAAGACATTTTCAAAACTCGGAACAAGTATATTGCTAATAGATTTGGGTATGCAAGATCGAATATATTATTTGATCCATTACCTCTTCATTTCAACTTGGAGTGAACAAGAGGAGGATGTAGTTGCAGCAATAAGAAACATTTTAGTTTTAACTATCA
Organism: Sequoiadendron giganteum; assembly: GCA_007115665.2. NCBI lineage: Eukaryota > Viridiplantae > Streptophyta > Pinopsida > Cupressales > Cupressaceae > Sequoiadendron > Sequoiadendron giganteum. The sequence continues at coordinate 439,327,702 of CM021102.1, read as the reverse complement.
ATGAGATGGATGACATTCCAAAATCCATCCTATCTTTTATGCTAAACATTCATGAACAAGAAGGAAAGAATTCCTCTATTGCTGGTATGTTGATTAGAGAAAGAATTCCTCTATTGCTGGTATGTTGATTAGAGATTTGTTCAATCAATGTGAAGGAAAATTGAAGCCACACTTGAAGAAGACAGAGCAGATAAATGAGGTGGTCATTAATGCAGAAGACGGGAATAAAATGTTGTTTCTCAATGATTCTATGGTGGTTTCTCAGGAGGTAACTTTAGATATACATTTGTTTATACATACTAAAGATGAGTGCAATGAGGCAACATCAATTTTGAATATACATGTAGAATCCATGACAAGTAATCAAAAGGACTTCATTGGTATGCTTGTGACAAATAATGAAAAAATCAGTAATATACTACCTTCACATGATGGGCTTATTGAAGGTAAGAAGGATATAATCTTCAAACCAGCTAATAATGATGATTTCTTACTTCATTATAATAATGGAGATTTAGGTGGTTTTGAGTTTGACCATCAAACTAAGCTCTTGGGAAAAGATACTTATGAAGATATCAATTTTGGTGAGTTGGGAGGTGTCTCATTCAAAGAGTCGCAACTTCAAGAGGAGTATGAAGGGCATCTTCTTTTTGAACAAAATAATCAGCCCTTCAGCATTTGGGATCCGGATGTGAAGGCATCTAATGTTGTTAAGGATTTTGTTTGGGATAAATTTCCCTTTGATCCCAATAAAGAACAAAATTTAGATTTCACTGCAAGCTTTGATTTGGCCATTGGAGGAGAAAATGTATTTGACAAAGAAGCTTGCATGGAAAAGCCCCATAATGAACCCTTTAAAATGGTTGCAACTACTAAGGAAGAGTTTGTTGCTACTTAAATTTCGGGACTGTGATCAATAATGACTCATTGATCAAATCAAGGGCTACTTTAACATATAATCAAGGAGACAGTAAAGGGGAAATAGAGCTAGAAGACCACAGGGTCCTTGATGATGAAAATTTTAAAGAGATTCTCAAATTCAAATCAGATTTATTTCTTCATGAAGCTGATTGTAAACGAAGGCCCAAAGAATTGGTAGAATCTAATCCTTTTCATGACCTTGAGTATTTTCAGTTGGTGGATGGTGAAAAACAAGAGTCTTTGAGCAGCTTTGAGGGCAGCGAAGACAAGAAACAAAGTTTTGAATTTGATATGCAGCCTATTAGCAGTTCACCATCCTCGCACATTTTTGAGTGGAAAAGTCAAATCTTGATATCCATTGAAGATGAGATGCAAACCCTATTTAGAATTGATCGTTCACGTAGTTTGATTAAAGAGAGTCTAGAAGGAGTTAGGGTTGGAGCCACTCTCTTTTATCTACAATTCATCAAAGACTCCTTAGAGATTAAAAAATCAGATTATCTATTCTGGATTAACGAACGAGATTATGCCTTTGAATTAGTAATGAAGGCAATTGGTGCATTCCAAGGAAGTGAGAGAATGGTTGATAAGCTTACTCTTGAGCTTGAATCAACGTTAGAGAAGGCTCAATTGGGTAAAATGGAGGCAGGAGACCAACTAGCTGATTTCAAAAATCTCAGAGAGTGTGGGGACGAGTTACACTCTGTGATTGATAATCCTCCAAGCTTGCTTGTAAGTCAATGCATAAGAGGTTTAGAGGATTCAATCTCCATATGGGAAGTGTTGATTCATGATAATTTCCCCATCTTTGACACCAAGGTGTTGCCAAAACATGTTTCGGTAAAACATGTTGTTTACATGCCTGGCAGTTTATCCTTTGCATTGAGTAATGCTCACACTAACATGTCTTGGGAGATGGATTTGAAAACAATGTTTGTTTCAGGCTCCCTTGTTTTTGAAGCTTTCATGGATAGACTTCAATGGTTCACTAAAGAATTCAATAGTTTCTTCAGTGTGCATTTGGAGTTGATTGGCACTCTGGAATGTGTTGTGAATTTCTTCAGGGGTGTGGTGGATCGTTTTTGGTCAGGTATCCTTGTTTGGCACCCTCGATGTGTGATGAAAAATCTTCGGGGATATGGTAGGAAAGTTCCTTGGAGGATAAGGATCAAAATTTCAGAATTAATGGTGTTGTTTCCTTCCTTACCAGCCACTTGATAAACAAATGGATTGGAGAGAAAATTTGAGCAAAGAATGGTTCTTTGCTTTGATGGAGCTTTTAGAGTGGGTGTTTCCAGTTTTTTTTTTTAGCAAATTGGTCGACATGAATGTGGATTTTCAATATTGCAACAGTTATTCATTTCCTTGCATGTTGATTTCTCTTAAATCTGATGTTGAGTCATTCATTTTTTACTTGGTGGGCAGTTGGTACACTCATATTTTCACTTCACAATCTCTTTCCAAAAATGATTTTTGGCCTCAAAGGAGAGAAATGGTGGTTCGGACAGATCAAATCAATTTTTGGATAGAGATCAAGCGAATTTCAGTGGTTATCCACACACATTTTCTTGTACTTATGTTCGGGGCAGCGAACCTTGGGCTGATTTGGTTCGTCATTTTGAGACTTTTGGTGAGAGAGTTGTGAAACATTTCAAGTGTCTTCTTGATTATGACGGTATTCTTCAGAGAAGGCATTGTACATCCTTGAGGTATATTGAGGATGAGATTGTTGAGCTCTTCCAAAGGGTTGTTTTCTTCTTTGCAAGAAGTCTTTAAGGAGTCACTTTTGCAATCATGACTCTGTTTGATGCTTTGAAGAGTTATGCTAGTGAGAATATTTATGAGTTAATTAGATTCTTTTTCTTTGTGCTCTGAAATGTGCTAGTCATTGGCATTGCAGTTATTGACTCCTCAGAGTTTATTGGGCGTGAGATGCAGCTAGATTTTTATTTCAATCCTTCTGAGTTTTTCAGTTTGAGTTTCATGAATGGTAATTTTTTGGAGTTACAAAGGAGGATAGAGCAGAATTGGCACAAGGGCTTTATTTGTATGATCAAAGTGGTGCAACATCAGCATGGTGGGTCTTTTCAGAGTTGGACATGGGACTCTGGAATCCTATATGTTTTAGTGGGATCAGTTTGGAGAGTAATGGCATTGCTTGAGGACAAGCAATTTTGGGAAGGGCGGACTGTAATGTTTCCATTTTAGCCATACGCTCTTCTATGATTGATAGCCTATTTTTGAAGGCCCGTAGGCTAGTCAGAAGAGCAAATTAGGGTTTCCTATTTTGTAGGAGGTTTCAGATGAGCTTTTGAAAGTTTGCATGTGAGAGTTTTTCATGCATGTCTAGAGGAGCTTTCTGGGTTTTTGGAGAGCTTCAAGATGAGGTAACATGCATGTTGAGAAAATGACATGCATTTCTAGCGGATACCTTGTATGCAGGAAAGGTTTCTGGGTTTTTTTGGGTTTTCAGAGAGCTTCGGAATGGTATAACATGCATCTCCATCTAACAACCTTTCCAGGCACTTACTATTTTTAGTAAGTCATGATGGCTGCCCAGTTTGTACACAAAATGAGTTTGGAACAACTTATATTTTTAGTAGTATGCTATTTTGAGTAAGTTCTATTTTTGGCAATGTCCCGGTTGGCAGCAGTTCAGCAGTTCAGAGTACTTTCTATTTCAGGCAAGGCAGTTTGGAGCATATTTGGGTTTCAGCATTTTGAGGTTCATTTTGATAAAATAATTTATTTAAGTCATTTAATGTTTTAAATTCATTTTGGGCCCCATGGCCTAGATTAATGACTTAATGATGTTTTAAAAAGGGGCCTTTGAGGGTGGACGCCTCATTGAGAGGTAATTTAATATTTCTTTTAAAAACATTATCCCTTGAGCCTTGGACGCCTAGAATGAAGGAGGAATAAGTGTATTTTAAATATTAAATATTTCAAAAGGCTTGGGAGTCCCCTCTTGGAAGGAAAAGGTAGAAGATGAAAGGTCATCTAAGAATTCTATTTAAGAGAGTCTTTGCTCCAGCTCTTGGCATCCATTTTCTACTACAACGAAGTGCTCCTGAATTGCTTTCAGGCCTTTAGCTTCGAAGAACGCATACCTCCTAGCAATTTTATTAGTTTCATGTTTGAAAGATAACACCTAGCTGAGTGTGATAGCTTCTTCAATTTAGAGTTGCAGATTGAGCTTCAAAGTTGAAGGTTTTGTTGTTATTTTCTGATTTTAGTGTTGCTGGTTCAAGCATAGCTGAAGCAGATTTTCATTCATAGCTCGTATGATTTTTATCTCATTCTAGGTATTGGAGACATCAATTTTATTACCTTTGGCACCCCCTTCCTCCAAGTTTCAAATTTTTATATTAAGTATCCAATTTACTAGAGTTGGTCGCCCTTGACAGGAGGGTTCAATCATTTCCAACTTGCATTGGAATGCGTGCATTTAAGTTTGGGAAACATTTGAAGCTATTTGTTGTCTTGAACTTGGTCGCCCTTCTCCTATGCTTCATTTGCATTTGGTTTGGAGTCATTTGGACGAGTTTTGATGGAGTTATGAGCATTTTGGTGAATTCTCTTACTTGTTGGTCTAATTTTCTGTGTTTATTGTTTCTAATCAGACTTGAAATAATTCTGATTTTCTGATATTTAGAGGCTAAAATCTGATTGTAATCATTGTAGAAGAGTTAAGGTTAATGACCTTAATCATTGGTTGCATTTGACTTTTATTCTAACATGTTTTGCAGCTGAAATTCATTCATTGTAAGGCTGGTTAGTAGTACTAACAGTCATTTATTTATTTGTTGCAATTAAGTTTTGTAATTAGCTCCCACTAGATAAGTGGTTGATGCATTTATATTTCAGCAGTTCAATAATTCCCCCCACTGAATAAGTGGCAGAGTGGATTCATGGCCGGCCTGCCGCCTTATAATTTGTAATTAGTTTGCTCCCACTGAATAAGTGGTCGAGTTTATGGTCAATTATCGGCCTACTCATGTATTTCCAGCATTTTACTTCATTCATGGTCGGCTAGCTGCCTATCAAGCATTGTATTTCTTTCCAGTTGCTAACAATCCCCGGCACCATGTGCTATCACCTTGCCCACATTGGGATCTTGGTGAACATTCTTAGTGAAGGGTTACTTTCCAAGCTGATTATCCATGGAGCTAATGCTAATCATTGGTGTTTGTGCTAATATTGTTATGATAAATTTCAAAAATAAAAAAGGGGGGATATTATATATTTTCTTAAAGATATCCTCCCTCCAGAACTTTCCTAGAAGACCATACATTCTTAACCAAACCGGGGCTTTTGATAGGTCTACCGATTTTGAATCAAAGCCCTCTTATAGTTTCATAAATAATCTAGGCTGTCCCATAAACCAAGGATGGCCTATAAATATACATTCTCTTTCTTTTGAAGCGTTGAATAGAACAAAGAAGAAACCAAGAGGGAGAAGTCTTACCTTATTAGCATCTCTTATGCCCTGTTTTCATGCCAGTTATTTCTTGATGACTGCTAAATTTGACAAGTGCTCAATAAATTTACATGTAAAGGCCCTCTACATATTATAGATCTTGAGCTCCAGGTGTCTATCCTATAGAGAAATTATTGAAGGTTTTTTCAACACTAGAATAGTTTTCTGGTTTCTACTTGTCCCTACTGCCTGTGTGTCTCAATCATTCCCATTTCTAGTTCCCCTAGCCCCCGCTTCCCAAGAAACTCATTTCCAAATTGAAAATTTCTACTACTTCAATCATTTTGCTGATCTCTGCTACCCCAACAACTTTCTCTACTCCTGACATTAAACTCCTATGAAAAGGCACAAAGTATAATCTTAATAATATTTTTACACCATTTTCCTTTTTTATTTAGTGCACACACATTTACCTACATATATATAATATTCCACATCCCCTCCATCCTCCTATTATGCTTAAAACTGCCGTTTCAGAAACACATCCCCATGTTCCCCCATCACCCCGTACCAGAAACTCAAAGAAGGGTAGATATTTATCTAGAAAAAATTGGTGCCTAGCTAGAAACAATCTATAATTGAAATAAGCAAACAAAATAGTATTTCTAATCAAGTTTCTTGAAAAGACTTCCATCACATGTTATTTTCCTTAGGGCAATGCTAAGCACACAAAAACAACCATCTACCAAATAACAAAGTTTAGAAGTTCAATACATTAACAAATTCAATTTTCCAGGATTTGCAATTGCAGACCTTAATGCGGCTTAATGCAGAGAGCTTCAGGCCTGTCATGTCCAAAACTTTCAAGCAAGTGCCAATATAACTCCCATGTTTCTTTGTTGCTGCTGGCTATCAGAATAATTCAAAGACCAGGTCAAATTTATCTGCAACTTGAAATACAAAATACAATTTGACAAGAAAAAATCTTTGCTAGAAAATATTATTCAAATCTTTCTCAATAAAAAACTGTGAATCTGACTGACCAAAAGTACGCAATCTCGATACTCATTCATCTGTATATGGGACTGCACATATGTATCAACCTGAATAATATCAACAAATTAACAAATCATTTTAGACACCCCAGAAACAGACATACAGCTAACAAGAGAACAAAGAAAAAATTCTAAGCTAGTTCCTAACATGTGCTCAGAAAACTTTGATGCCATTAAACTTTCGTTTATTTTGCAGTTTGACCAACAACATAAGAAATCCATTACATGCAGGTATACAATCACAGTGAAAATATGGAATAAAATCTGGAAGCAGGGGAACAGTATGCATAGACATGACTCTTAACTATCAATTTAAACAGTGCATAAGATATAATGTAAATAAGAAGTAGAGATTACATAGAGATGAGTTAACAAAGAACTTTATTTAAAATATTAGCCTTACAGATGCTTTATCGAATGTGCTCAGCCCCACACCAAGAGCAAAGACAGGAAGGCCCTGCATAATGTTAGTTTGAAGTTAGAGATAGTTCCTGAAATGGGAATAGAAACCATGTCTAGATCAAATTTTTGATGTCATACATCTACACCTAAACAAACTAGAATAGCTACACTTTGAATTATGTGCATGGATGACAAACGCTTACAAGAACGACCACTTAAAAGAAGCAGCCCAATCAAGGATTAGAAATATGTAATGTCCCATTCTCAATGATCACACAGGAGGACATTTTTAGCCTATTTGATTCCCGTAGCTTAAAGTCGAAAAAAGGGAATTAATTTATTTAATTGTTTAATATTACCTCACAAGAAAAGTACATTTAAAAAGGTAATGTTAAATAATTAATTAACTATGATATAAAGTGACTTTTGGAGATAAATTAAAAAGTAACTTAATAAAGTCACTTTACTATTATTTTGAGCGGGAATTAAAGTGAAGGATATAAAAGAGGTTTCCGAAGCTAATTTGCTTTATGCTTGATTTATTTCTCACTTTCACTTTTGGAGAGCTCTTGAAGTTCTTGGTCTTGGGGAAGAGGAAACCCTAGGGCATCCGGTTTCAGTGGTGAAACAATTCCACCCTAGCCGGTTCGTGAAGGAGATCATTCAGGTCTTCTACTTGGGCGATTAGAGCAATTTTGTGGGTTTCCTACAGAGACAAAATTGGATGAAAGCAACATATATATTTCTATTATCTTGGTGGCCATGATTGGCATTCAGTTTGAGAAGGGTTTGATGTGTATCAGGGCATCAAAATCTGCATAACCTGAGCTTGTTATTTGTTGCTACAAGTTGGATGTGTTATTAAGAAAGCCGTGGGACACTAGCGCTGGCTGTAGGTGACTTCCAGGCAGGGAATTGGTATTTACCAGGCATGGATTCATACTTGGAGGTCGTGAGACCCAGGTGAAGGGCACCGCACAGTCTAAACCCTATCACAAATCTTTGGGACAGTTATGTGAGAGCTTTAGAAGGGTGCATGAGCATTTGGAGGTGTATGTGAAGCTTTGGGCGCCTCATATCTGCTGCAATCAGTCATGAGACCATTATTAGAGGCTGCATGGGAAATTACAGCGGTTCATTTGCCTGTGAGGGAGCCATATGAGGTATAGCAGCTGGGCATAGAGGTTATTCTGCACTATGTTCAATGTGAATGAAGCTGTGTATGTTTTTACCATCCAGGCGTGACTTTGGCCAGGTCTGAGCTCCATTTTCATACTCATTGTCTGCTGTATCAGTCAGTTAATATAATCTGAAACTCTCTTATTGCTGCAATATATATATATATATAAGTGTGACTATTCTTCATTTATGCTCAAAATCATTACGCAGTGAGCTACTGTAAAAGTCTGATATTTATTTCTGCTGCATTTAAATGCATAGTCTGAATTTGTATTAGTCTGAAACTTATCTCTGATTACATACAGTCGTGCTCAGTCAATGTAAGAGAAATGATATGTAGAAGTGTTATCATAATTGTTACTCACTCCATTTTGAATGTTATTGTTATACATGCAATGTATTGAACTGAGTTTGATAAAATGGAACATCTATCAAACAAAAACAAACACAAAAAACCCACATATCTGGGAAGGGAATTTTACAAAATAAATCTCAAATTGTTCATGTTCAGGTTCATGTTTGTGTTTGGGGTTTAGGTTTGGCAATTTGCCCTTTTTTCCCCTGGGTTCAGCAATGAAAACAATTACAACAATTACAAATGCCACATAGCGGCTAGTATCTGCCTTTGGAATATTGTAATAATAGAATTTGTTTTGTTTTGGTGAGTCGGAAAAGTAATTAATTAACAAGTACAAATAATAAAACTTACTTTCAATGAAAGTGGAACCTCATAAACATGTTATTTTATTACCTTTATAAATTGAAGAAAAATAAATATAGTAGCCAATAAAGTGTAGTTTAATTTTATTTTATTTTATTTTTTACTGCAGGAATCGGGTGGCCCCCCTATGCGCCTGGTAAACTTTTTTCACGTGACCGGTGATGTTGGCGCAACACACCCTCCAGTACCACGGGGATGGGAGGGAGACTAAACTTCATGACCTCTTGCCTACAACAGGATGCTTTGGCCAATCGAGCTAGGCCCCCCACCCAAAAGTGTATTAAAATTTTATTTATTAAGGCATAAATTTTAATTTATAAAGAATTAAGTGTAAATATTGAATAATTTAGAGATAATATTAAGAAAGTTTAATCCAACATAAATGTAAAACATTTTATGTAAAAATTAAAATACCAATTAATTAGGACAACTTTATTAAAGGCCAATGAAGTATTTTATACTAAAGTGAAAAACAAATCCATCAAAATAAATAAACTAAACACAAATGTGAAGCAGTGTTGCAAGATTTGAACTCGCCTCAGACTCGGCAAGCTGATTCTTGACTCGGACTTGGACTCGAAGCCTAGACCCGGTGCAGACTCGGCATAGACTCGACAAATTGAAAAACCCAAGAAATTCAAGGATTTTTAAGGATTTAAAACTTGTTTCATGCACCCTTTAATAAATAAACCTTAAAGACACAATAACCTCATCAAATAGAAGCTACTTTGATCACATATACAAGTATACATCGATCAAATAAGTATAAACGCAAATTTTAGCTGAAGGAAATAACACATTTAGATATATAAATATTGTCAAATGTATACAAAACTCGTGGAATATGAAAACCATGGCATCAAAACAAATATCAAAACTAAAAATATAAGTCTATGGCTCAGAGGAGCTTGCATTACTCATCCCAACATCACAACATGTCATGCGCTAGCATCTAAGATAGGTCCTAGATGATGATGTGGCCATGATATTTGCTTGTGTCTCAATGATTGGTGTGTATATTCAAGTGACGAATTTATTATTAAAGTTTTCTTGAAGCCTTCAAGACTGCATGTTTTGTTGTCAACAAATTGGAATGGTAAAGTAAAAAGATAAATGGTTATGTTCTAGTTTGACCTTAGCTAGGATGTTAATAGATGGGATTGTTCTATGAGTTGTCTATGTAGGGCATGATTGATTACATTTTTGCATTATGAAAATGGCATTTCTTGCTAACTATGACTTAACCTGTATTCAATAGTACAATGATTGTAGCATGCCAAATTTTAACATGGCCATCCTTGTATACTAAACAAGTTGTCCAATGTATGAAACAAGATAATCCCTGATTGTGGCTTTAACTGTGAAGATGTAGAGATTTGCAACAGGGGATATGTATTTTGTAGTTTTTATGATCATGATTCATCATTGGCCTATTACTTGCTTAGACTTATAGATGATGGGGATTTGGGGGAAACACCCCAACGGGATCAAGGGGTAGCGCCCCTCATTGGAGTCTGAGGGCAGTGCCTAGCAAGGTCGAGGGGCAATGCCCCTCACAGGGTCTAGGGGCAGCACCAAATGAATACCTCCAAAACCACACAAACCTTCATGGTGCACACCATTTTTTGTAAATCCTAGATGGGCATGTCATAACATTGAAAGGTTGTAAGTTTTTTTTTTTTAAATTGATTAAAATGGCCAAGTCTCTGGGTTGAGACTCGACAAATCTAGCGAGTACTCGACTGTCGAGTCTCCTAGACTTGTCGAGGGTGGCTCGCCTCGGGACTCACAAGTCCTGGCAATTCTAGGTGAGTCCTGTAATAGTGATGTGAAGTATTATATATTAAAATAAATATTAATTAATCAAAACAATTTAATTAAAAATAAAAATAAATGAAATACCAATTAATATAATATTTATATTATAATATAACAATTAAAATCATATTCCATATTAAATAAATAAATATTTTTAAAATTAAATATAATAAATAAAGTTTTTGATAGTAGCTTGAGTAGTATGGTCCTCTCCTCCACATGTGTGGTTGGTCATCTACTCTAGGTTTGATTCTCAATTTAAACATTGTATCAAAGAGTAGGACCTTTTGAGGTCATCCACATTAAGGTTATAAGGACTCACCCTATTTAGCTTGCCCAATGAAATTACTAGTGCCAAATACTTCCAATCTCAAATAATTAAACTACCAATTCCTTTTATTACCAAAAACAATAAATTAAATATAGTAAATAATTATATTTCACATTTTATACAATAAAATTAATCACAACCAATCTTAAATTATTTAAATTTCTAATAATTTGAAATAGCCTTTCTACTTCAAAAAATGTAAATCCACAAGTGTCCTCACTTGTGATATAGAAAAGATGAGAACAAAATTAGTATATAGAAGTTATGAAATTATATTTTAATCATTTCCATGCATGTTGGAAAAGGTATATACATAATAAGAGTCATAAATGATTTATTACAACACTAAAGTTGGGACCAAGTTGAGTTTAACAAATTACCTCGAGTAAAATTTTCTCAAGGCAGTTTTCTCTAAGCACAAGGAAATAAATCGCAATTGTTGGGATTTTGGAAGCTAAAAAGTTAAAAAAAATTACAAGTAAATATAAATTAAACAAGTCGTACAAAGTTTGGTACACTAATAGGTTACAATTATATAAAGTTTATTATTGATTATCTTGAACAATGTGAAAGCTGAAATAAAAGGTGAAATATTTTAGCCAATGGGAATGCCAATAATTGATTTTTTGACTATTTTTGTTTAAAAAGTTTGGATGTTTATTTTACAAAAATAAATATTTAGTTTGGGTTAAAAAATTGAACATATAATTGATTAATAAATACAAATTTTAATAATCAGTTAAAGTAATTTTGGTTACAATAGTATTCCCAAAGGTAGATACTAATAACAATATAAATAATTTAGCAACAAATTTAGTATATAAAATAAATAAATTAACATTAAATAAGTAATTACACCAAGAGGCATTCTATAGTGGCGAAAGGCATGAAGCGTCATGTCATGACTATGTACATAAAAAATGCCGAGAGATATCATTCTCGATTTATTTTATTTTATTTACTTAAGATTTCTTTTATTTTATTGAATACAATAACTCTTTAAGTAAATAAAAATGTAAATTAAATAAAAATATTCTTAAATAGTTCTAAAGTAAAATAAAATAACTCCTAAGTAAATTAAATATCCGAAGGCTGATATCTCTCAATTTCTAGATAGATGTATTTAAGATATCTGTACTAGATATAAATAATGCCATGAGGCTTTCTACAATGGTGGAAAGGCATGGAATCTCATGTGTGAACATGTACATAAAAACCAAAACATAGCCAACATATATTTTAAAACAATCTAAAACTATAAAATAAACAATATATCCAACATAATAAATATAGAAATAAAATGTTTTTATTATAAATATAAAATAAATATATATTTTTACTTTACTTAGTCAATAATAGATAAAGATGGCTTAAGGAGCCATACCCATATATTAACTTGAAACAGTATCTGGAAACTCCAAAGTGAAGGGCCCATTTCTCAAAAACTTTAGGTGTATTTAACAAAATCCTTAGGAACTATATATATATTTTACCATTTACCACCTGGTCTCATATGCCAAGCTAACCAGTCAGGCCATTCTCCTTGTCATCTTCACTATTTCAAGTATTAACTTCCAGTAATGACCTATCTATATCATTTTGGACACACTCCTCTGGAAAATTTTATAAAAGCAATCCTCCATTTTACCTTGTGTAGACATGAACCATCATTGAAGCTAACTACAAAAATGACATACATAACTCACAAAGGAGACCCATTTGAAAGTTGAACCAACATCCAAATGCCACTACCAGGTGGGAAACCCAAACCCAAACTTGCTAGATTAAGGATAAAGTCGAGATCAATTCTCCATCATGGTTCAATAATCACCATAGATACCAATCTTACCACCTCAATAGATTCCCTCACTTCAAGTAAAACCCTAACAAACATTGCAATCAGTGTTCACATAGTAGCAATGATCAGCTACGAAAAACAATTCCCCCAGTAGCATGCATATGGCATGCACCATTATCATGGATTTCACTCTTAACACAATCATTAACCTTTGATCCATAACCTCACCTAGAAAAGAAGTCAATCTCTTTTTTGCAAATAACCTCACATTAGTGTCCATTGGAATGCAACTTGAAAGATTTTTACCAAGAATGGGAAATGAATAAGCTATATACCAACAACACTTAACTTCCCATGATATCATGGCGTTTGGAGAATGTCCATGACGACATTAAATGAGAGCCTATACATTGCAATCAATTTTTGTCGTTGCAACGTGTGAAGCGTCCACCATTGGGAGTGGGGAATCCTGAAATAATGTTGGAGACCCCAATAACCAAGGATTTAGATCATTCCCACAGATGTGCCCCTTGAAATAATTGATGGTAGAGTTAGATAATTCATCTACATGACTATTTTCTTCCGTTCAAGTATGTTTAATAAAATAACCTTCTAATTTATTTATAAATGGCCACAATTGATTTAATATTTTGTTTGTTTTCCAATTTTGTGCCCCTCTCTTCCTTACAGTGTTAATAATAATGTGGGGATTTCCTTCAATTTCCAATTTCTTGATACCCAATTGTGAGCTTGTTTGGAGGTCTAAAAGAAGCACAAGAGCCTTTGCTTCATTATTTGTTCCATGCTCCAAACCTTTTAAATAGCTCAAATCATATGCCCTTCCTAATTGCTCACTATACACCCCATTCAAGGAATACCTAGGTTTCCCTTAGAAACCCCATCAAAATTTAGCTTACACCATCCAACAAGCAGAGGATTTTGCTTGACATTTTTCTACAAATTTTAGGTGGATTAGCCCAACCAGCCCCTTAAACAAGAGGAACTTTCAATCCTAACCATCTTTTCATCATCTCATTTTCCCATGAAGAAAAGGCCCTACTTTTCTTGCATTAGTTTCTAGCATTGTTATTCACTACCTCTTCAATGGTCCTTTCCATCTTAATGATGAAATTTTCTAGCAACATTTATTTTCCTTGAAAAACCTTTCTATTCCTTTCCTTCCATATTTCTCAAATGACTATTGAAGTACAACTAACCCAAATGTTGTCGAAGGTGGATATGCTATAAAGAGAAGGCCAAGAATTAAAATGATGTGGAATATCTTGTAGTCTAGGGTAGTGCCAATTGAATTCCTTTTGAACTGCTCGCTAACAAGCCTCTGCAAATTGGCAATTTAGCAACAAGTTACCCAAAATTTCTTCTTCTTTCTTGCATAAAACACATCTAGAGGGCCCTAAGAATCACATATTTCACAATCTTTCTCTTATGATAATTTTTTATATAGAGCTTCCCATGCAAAAGCTCCACCTGTGGGAAGGTAGTTTTTGTTCCAACAAAGGTGCGATGGCCAATCATCTAACTTTTTTGCCACTTCTAGAAATTTGTAGCCCAACTTTGCATTATAATTACCCAATTTTGATCCAAACCATCTTAAACAATCCTCTTCTTCATTTATAAAAAATTTCCTTCTAGCTACAACTTCTTCTAGTGTCTTTTTTTGATCTGCTTGTATGTGTAAGTCTTGGAAGCTTTTCCATCTCCATTCGTTGTAATCCTCATAGTCTACTTCTATGATTTAATCTTTTACATGCTTGTCCCAACATGGTTCTAAACTATGCTTGTTGGAAATGTTGTCATTGATGTCAAAGGTGTGAAGATGATATTGTCATTGATGTCAAAGTATTTGATTAAAGTTGAAGGACAAATTAGTGTAAGGTTGGAAGACACAGAGTTGATTGAAGGCATTGTATCGACAAAGATATGAGTCATACACAAATGTCTAAAAGAGTGAAGGATGAAAAGATAGCCCACTTTACCTTACTCACAAAAGTGTTTACATATATAAATAGCATCAAGTCAAAGATTATTATGAGTGATTAACAAATTTAAAGAGCAACAAATTAGAAGTTTATTATGAGTTATGCTAGTCAACTTCATTGCTATATCCTATATCCTGTGGGCTAACCACATTTTGAATATGATACAAAACATATCATTATTTATTGCTGGCGGACCAACTTAATGATGGCCGACATCCTATATAGCTTATGAAGACAACACATGCATATATTGAAAAGACATCAATTAAATATAAGTTAAGGGGCAGATTTCTAATTTGTAAGAAGGCAGCGATTAAGTGTATAATGTGTCACTTATGTTTGGAGGATAACTAAAAAGTTTAAATGCAAGGATTAATATATTACAAAGGCCACGAACATGATTAAAAAATAAAAATAAAAATAAATAATATGGAGCGATTGATATTGTTAAAGATGCAGCGATTTAATTAATGTGTGAAAAGGAGCAATTTATTATCTTAAAAAGGCTGCAATCATATAAGACAAAATAGGAATCAGACAAAATGAATAAGACAAGGACAGTGATCTTTCATGGGCAACGATTAATATTTTAAAAGCAGTGATTAAAAAATATAAAAAGCGGCAATTAAGGTTATGAGATAAAGGTTATTAAGGCAGTGATGATAAACTAAAAGCAGCGATTGGTAACAGACATTTGGGTGGGAATTTATATGTTATAAGATATAACATGAGGTGCAGCGATTAACAAAGAATAATGATCAGCATTGTTATCAATGGTTATGTCCTGAGGACATCACTCTTCCAAGATATGTATCTCTTCATTGAGATATGTAGATATAAAAGTGTGAATTGAAAAGTAAGTTTGAGATAAGAATTAAGAGCAGATAACAATCTTGTATCAGATTTTGTGTGTGGAATAAAAAAGGAGATTATTAAAACACATAAATGAGAAATCAGTTCATGTAAAAGCAAAACTTTCTTGAGTATAACAGCAGATCCATGAAGAGTATATTTACAGATTATATAAGGGGATTGTAAGGAGTTAAGGCAGATTTGTTAGTGAAAGACATGACTATTCAAATGGTTATATCCATTTTCAAGAGTTGCATCCATTCATAGAATCATTAAAGACATAAAGGTAGATCATTCAAGTCGAGAAGTTGTGTGTGTGGAGAATGAACAATATATCAAAAACACCAGCAAGAGAAAATAATAAAGAGTTAATTTGCAGATTGGATGAAGATATTGTAAGAAATCTTATGGGAGATTTGTAATCAGATTTATAAAGCATTAATGGCAGATTTATGAATAAATATTTATGCAGATTTGTGAAGAGAGTTTCATGCAAAGATAAAGAAGATTTTGAAGCAGAATTACGAAGCATATTGGAGAGAGTTTTATGAGAGGTACGTATGTGGAAAGAATATGCAAGCATATGTAAGTACACTTAAGTTATGAGAAAGAGAGGAATCATAGAGTGAAAGAATAAAGATTGTAATGTCCATCATCCATTGAAGAAGCAACTTAGAGGGTGGTACTTTGCTTTGGAAGTTGGTGCTTCCTACAGGAGATATTGGTGCCTCTAGTAGGTTGGTGCCTAAGAATTCGGTTGTGGGAATTGGTGCTCACAAATTGAATGAGGGGTTGGTGCCTCTAGTGGGTTGGTGCTCACAAATTGAATGAGGGGTTGGTGCCTCTAGTAGGTTGGTGCCTACAAAATTTGTAAAAAGAAGAATTCATATAAAAGCATTATTGTGTCGTGGTTTTCTCCCGCAAGGGTTTCCACGTAAATATTGTGTGTTATTGTGTTCTTCTCATGTGCATGATTATTGATGTTGAGTAAATGGTGTTATTGTTATTGATCAAATTTTAACTATGGTATTAAGTTTGAAAAAGTAAAGATTATTGTTATACTGATTCACCACAACCCCCCCCCTCTCAGTATAACCATGTGCTCATTAATGCCTCTCTTTTCTAAGGGATCAATTTTGTTCCAAAGTCTTCCCAAAAGAGAGCCTTCCTTCCATCCTTGATTTCTCAGGTGGCATGTTTAACAATTACATCTCTAGATCTTGAGATGAAATTCCAAATTGCCAATCCCCATGGAGGATTTTAAAAATTAATTATTCTTTTTGAAATTGTAGTATCCACATATTTGTTTTTAATAATCTTTGCCTACTTTATATTAGACTTTGTGTAGATCCCCATACAAGTTTTGCCCCTTAGGCTTCCTTTAAAATATTCCATTGTCTCAACCCCACACCGCTTGCCTCTTTAGGTTTGGAAATTTTATCCCAAGCAATAAAGAGACTTTTTGTATCATTTGATGTTCCCTTCCAAAATAAATCTCTCATCTTGTGATTTAAATCATTCAAAGACTTGTTAGGCATCTTCAAACATGGCAGCAGAAAGATTAGAATAACAAAGATTACAGCCTTAAGCGTTAAAATTCTGCCAATAGAGGATAACCATCAACCCTTCCAAGAGGTCATTCTATTATTAGATGATCCAATCAAAGGATCCCAAAGCATAGATTTAACTGCTCCAAAGAATAGTTGAGTACCCAATATTTGCGAAGGGAATATCCAATCTTGAAATCCAAAGTCTTGACCACCAAAAATTGAGTTCTACAATATGTATTAAAAAATAAATTTATGATTTTTTCTGTTCACATATTGTCTTGAAACTTTGCAGTAATCATCCAATACATTTCTTATCGTCTCATCTTTTCTTTTACTAGAAACATTGAAAAGATGCGTCATCAACAAATTGTTGATGAGTGACAGAGCTTACATTTAGAGCAATTTTAATTCCCCTCTATTTGTCCCTTTAGTTTTCTGCCTAAATATATCTTCCTAATGCTTCTACCATTATAAAGAAAAGGAAGAGAAATTGTTAGCGGTTTATTACATCATCTTACCAACTATTGGTCGATACCTCATAACCAACTATTGGTTGTTGGTTGTTGGTTGCTTTCTTAACTAACTACTCTATGTTATTTATTTTGCCTACTCATAATGCAAAAGGCATCGCTTCTTGCTCATAGCCTATTTTTCTCTTTAAAATGGTACCAGAGCAGTTTAATTTTTTGTGCCTAGACATTTAACTGATAAAGTCACACCTACAAAGAAAGAAGGTGTTGAAAGCATTAAAGATGTTTCAAAATCTGCAAGATAAGTTGGGCATGAGGATGAATTGAAGGAGGCATCTAAACAATATTGGCATGAAGATCAGCATGGAGATGTTGTTCAAATTGATTGTTGGTCATGTATTCCTTGCTAGGCATCTTATTTGAAGTTGAGAAGGTGTAAGTACAAAATTTAGTGGGATATATAAGAGCTGAAGAATAGCTCTATACCCAAGACCACCTACAAAAACAATGAATTCCTTCCACAAGAGGGTATACAAGAATATGAGCTTGCTTGATATTAAGACCTATCAAAACAATGATGAGGTATGAAGTAGGTTACAAATGAGTACAATGATCTTGTTTTTATAGGCAAGGTGAGGAATAGGATTAAACATGATTGTGACATGTGTCTTAATCCTATGACATGAGATAACTAACAACCTAACAACATAGGAATCAAGCATTAAAAGCTAGAAAAATAAGCTCTAGATATGCCAACTAAGACTTCTAGAAGGAATCTTATATCCTAAGTAAACTTAACATGTGAATAAGTCCCTAGCAAGATAAATTACTAGGTACAAGACATATATTCACATCAACAGGATAAAACATTGCAGAAAGAAATAAGACATTTGAAGTTGTCATATGAAATGCAAATGCATTTTTGGCACTTTTGAAGCTTGGAACAAAGCATAGAAAACCTACAATCAATAGAAAAATCAATGAAATGCTCGATGTTGATCCATTGAAGCAGCATATGGAGCATTTGAATGTTTATCTATTGCACATGGATAAGAAAGAGGCATTTAGAGTTGCATGATAAAAACAATCTGAAGAAGGTGTCAAGTCCATTGCTATATAGAAGGCAGTTAGGCTCCAATAATGCAATCTACATAATGTGAAGAAGGATACAAAGTGAATGAGGAGACACCAAAGCCTATTGCAAAGAGAAAGGAAGCAATAAAAAGGTGCATTTTCCATTTTAATCTCCCTAGTTTGTGTTTTTCGAAATATAGTTATAAGCAATTAGAAACTATATTTGAATTGAAAAAACAAACTTACACATTTTTTTTGGAAAGCCATTAGTAATTTGTAAAACTCTTTTAAAACCAACCCTTAGGGAGTTATAAGAGTTCTAGCAGCGATAAGGATACTCAAAACTTTAGAAAATGGCTAATAATGCACCAAAAACTATGTTTCGCAACTCTCAACTTTTGAGAGAAGAAACTTTTGATGCCAAGAAAACTAAAGTTCAAACCCAATTGAAATTTGAAGACCTTTGGGATATAGTTTCCACAAATACCACTAGACTTGCAAATGTTGGTGCAAACCAAACTAGATTTGGCAAAGCCAATCAAAAGGCCAAATTGATCATCTTGTTTGTAGTTTCAGAGAAGGTTCAACCTCACATTCAAATAGCCACCACTGCAAAATGCTTGGGATAATATTAAAATAGTTTATGAGGCCAAAAACCATAATCAAATTCTGCACTTGCAAAGCCAATTACATTTCCTTCAAATACAACATGAGGAGAAAATAGAGATATTTCTTAGAAGAGTAGTAGAGATTAGGACATCACTGCAAGCGGTAGGGAAAAAGTCACAAATGCATCTCTTGTACCCATAGTCTTGAGCAATGTTACAAGAATTGCCAAGACTCGCCTAGACTCGGTGAGTCCCAAGGCAAATGACCCTCAACGAGTCTAGGATACTAGACTTTAGAGTACTCACTAGACTCATTGATTCTAGGGGAGTCTCACCAAGTAGACTCGGTCATTTTGGTTACTTTTTTTAGAAAAAACTTACAACTTTCAATGCTTGTTTGGTTTATGACATGCCCACCTAGGTTTTACAAACAAATATGAAAATGGTGTGTGTAATGTCCCCATTTTTACACCACGTTGTTTCATGAGCATTGGCCAACTTCTAACGTTTTTTGTAAGTTTCCAGGGGAGTTGGGGGAACTCCAAAGTTTTTGGAGGACGCAGTTTTGGAGTTACAGGGTTTCTTTTGTTGACATCGAGCTCTATGTGCAATATTGATCTGAATGACACTCTCTGAAATGTTTTTCGACTTATGGAGTGTTCTCCAAACTGCTTGGAGAGCGTGTCTATTTATAGTAAGTCACCAAGTTGGCTTCTATTAATCAGCTACTACTTTAGTATCATATTGGTGTGGTCAAATATGGATTCTAATGTGTTTTGGGTTTTTTCGCAACTTGGGGTGAATAATTAAATCATTCACTTACGTTATAATGTTTTATCATTATTTTTTATAACTTAAGTTTAATATCTTTTCAAAAAGATATTTTAATTCCCCATTTGGATGCCTCGGAGAAATAAGTGGGTCTTGCACATGAAAAAGGTTTATTTTATTTTAAAAGGGAATTTGATGGAAAAAGTGATTAAATGTTTGCACATAATAAATTATTTAATTTAAAACAAAAGTGTTTTTTTGGAAGAAAAAAAAGTAGTGAAAAAGAAAAAAGTGTTTTTTTCAAAAAAGCAGCGAAAAAGAAAAAAAACGCTTTTCCAAAAATAAACAAAAAACACTTTTTCAGAAAGCTATAAAAGGAGGTGTTGGAGGCTCATTTGGATATACTGAAGAATGATGCCAAAGTGGCTTTGGTTCTCTTCAATATTTGAGGATGAAATCCCTCATAGATTTCTAGTTTTCAGAATTGCAAGATATTCCCTAGCTAGACTATGGTGTGATTCCAGCTAGAAGTCACCATTGCAGTTGCTTTGAAGTTTCGCTTTTGGGTTTTCAATATGAATATTTTGATGATGTGATAAGTCATTCAAAGTTGTTTGGAAACATGGTTATAGCTTGCATTCATTTGGGGTGCATGTGGGAGTGATTTGGTGAAGTTTTCTACATTTATATCTCCTTGCCCTGACTGTAACAACAGGGTTCCAGACCTGCACCAGCCATCTATTTGTCAATCTTTGAGGTATAGTTGTTAGTTCCATGATGGGTGGTTAGTTCTTTGATGTTGTGATACATGTGGGGATGTTCTATCAATTTCTTTCTTGTTGTATTTGCTCACCACTGAAAAGTGGAAGAGTTGGCTTTACATTTCCAATACTATTTGAGCTTTCCCACTAAAAAGTAAAAGTGCTAAGCTAACCCCACTAGATAAGTGGATTACTTTCAGCTGCTTCATTTCAAGTATAATTGTAATCTTGTACACCGTATGCTTTCACCTCGCCTACATTGAAAAAAGTGTTAAGGATGTGCTTGGCATTTCATTCTATTTTGAGCTAAAAAACAATTCAAAACCAAAATAAGGATGATTATTACAGTGTACACCATGAAGGTCCATGTGGTTTTGAAGGTCTTCATTTGGGCTTGGTGGTGGGGGCTCCACCCCTAGACCACCACAAGGGACACTACCCCTTGACCCCGTTGGGGGCACTACCCCTAGACCTCCCACAAGGGGTGTTGCCCCCAAACCCCCATCAAACTATAAGTCTAACCCAATAATAAGCCAATGATAAATCATGAGAGCATAAAATCTACAAAATACATATCCCCTATTGCAAATCTTTGCATTTTCATAGTCAAAGCCACGATCAAGGATTATCTTATTTCATACATTTGATAACTTGTTTAGTATATAGGTAAAGTTGGCATGTTGCAGTAATTGTACTGCTGAATACAAGTTAAGTCATAGTTGGCAAGAAATGCCATTTTCATAATGCAAAAAAGTATCAATCATGCCCTATGCATACAACTAATAGAACAATCCCATCTATTAGTATCTTAGCTAAGGTCAAACTAGAACATAACCATTTATCTTTTTACTTAACTATTCCTCTTTATTAATGAGCTTCACAACAAAACATGCAGTCTAGAAGGCTTCAAGAAAGCTTTAGTAATAAATCGCTCACTTGAATATGCACACTAGTCACTAAGACACAAGCAAATATCATGGCTACATCATCATCCAAGACTTATGTTAGATGCCAACGCATGACTTCCCATGATGCTTGAATGAGTAATGCATGCTCCTCTGCGCCATAGACTTATATTTTTAGTTTTGATATTTGTTTTGATGCCATAGGTTTCATAATCCATGACATTTGTATACATTTGATAATATTTATAATTTTAAATTTATATATCTACCAATGTTGTTTCCTTCAACTAAAAATTAAAATTCATTTTATACTCATGTGATCAATGTATACTTGTGTATATGGTCAAAGTAGCTTCTATTTGACTAGTTTCTTGTGTCTCCAAAGTCTAAAGTTTATTTATTAAAGGGTGCATGAAACAAGTTTTGAATCCTTAAAAATGTTTTTTTTGTAATTTGTTGAGTCTTTGCCAAGTATGGGTGTCGAGTCTGAGTCTCAGTCAAAAATCAGCTTGATGAGTCCAAGGCGAGTCTGAGTCTTGTAACACTGGTCTTGAGAGTGCTATCTCCTTTGTTTCACGTGTGTCACTTGTCTCAATGTGGTGAGTACAACACATCCTTTGAAGAATTGGTAAACATGCTTCAACAAGAAGAAGCAATCCATTGTGACAAATCAGACTCCCACGACAATCAAGCCCTCACAACAAAACAAAAGGGAAAATGTTGGAAGAATGGTTGTCATTGATGTCAAAGGTGGCCAACCCATAGAGAAAAGAAAAAGCAAATAAAATGCTAAGTTTTGTGGGCCAACTTTCCCCATATATGGTGCCCAAATTTCAGTAATTTTAGAAATTAAAAATGTTTGGGAGCGCTCTTTGAAGAAGAGATCAATCAAAAAGAGCATTTGGTGAAATGGAGGAACTTGCCGATTGAGGATGCTACGTGGGAAGGTGAGGATATTTTGCAGCATCCAAATTTGTGGTTGCTTGAGGACAAGCAATCTCGAGGAGGGCGGACTGTAATGTCCCCTTCTCAGCAATAGTCAGTTCTTATGCCCGTCAGCCTATTCTGGATACCTGTAGGCCTGTCGGAAGTGAAATTAGGGTTTCCAGGTGCTTGGAGGTTTCTTTGGTGTTTTCAGGGGTTTGCATGCAATTGTTTTACAGAGTGGTTTCTGGGTCTTTCTAGGTTTTCAGAGAGCTTCAAAATGATGTAACATGCGTCTACATCAGAGGTCTTTTCCGAACTTACTATTTTTAGTAAGTTACGACAGCTGCCAAATTGTGGTTAAAATGAGTTTGGAACCACTTACTATTTTTAGCAGTATGCTAATTTTAGTAAGTGCTATTTTTGGTAGTGCTATGTTTAGCAACAGTTTAGCAACTCAGTGCAATTTCAATTTCGAGCAGAGCAAAATTGGTATTTTTGGCCTTAGGCACTTTTGGGCTCTTTTTAGCAAAGTGAATTATTTAAGTCATTTTAATATTTTAATATTATTTTGGGCCCCATGGCCTAGATGAATGACTTAATGTTGTTTTTGAATGTGGGTCTTGGAGTTGGACGCCACTTTGGAGATAACTGAATATTTTAAAAGTTAAATATTTGCCTATGTGCCTTGGACACCTAGGGAGTTGGAGGAAAAGTTATATTTTAAATTTAATATTTCAAATATACTTGGGGCGTCCATTTTGGAGGGAAAAGGAGGAATTTGAAAGGTCATCACAGAATTCTATTTAAACGAGGCTTTGCTCCATCATTTGGTATCCATTGTTTACTACGACAAAATGCTGCTGAAATGATTTCAAACCCCTTGCTTTGAGAAATACATACCTCCTAGCTTATATCGGTATCGTGTTTGAAAGATAACACCTAGCTGATTGAGACTACTTCTTAATCCAAAGGTTGCAAATAGAGCTTCACTGTTGATTGTTTTGATGATATTTTCTATTTTCAAGTTGTTGCTTTGTGCTTGGCTAAAGCACGTTTTCGTTCATTGCTCCTTGTGTGAATTTTTGCTTGTTCTGGGTATTTGCTCCATGTTTTCCTATGCTCTAGGCGCCCCATTTCTTTGAGTTTCAGATTTTATCTTGGAGGGGTCGATTTTATAGAGAGGTCTCCCTTCTCCATGGGCCAACCCTATCATGTTGCCTTGCATTGGAATCTGTGCTGCTTCATTGGATACTGATTTGTGGTGTTTATCACTTATATCTTGGGTGTCTAGCTCTCCTAGTTCATGTGCATTCAGTTTGGAGAAGATTGGAGCTGTTTTGGCGAAGCTATGTGCATTTTGGTGTTTTCTTAACTAGCTGGTTTGAGTTTTCAGTTTGTTGTATGTTTATATCAGACCTGGTTATTGCAGCTATTTGCTCTAATTCATTAGTGTTTACACTCATAAATTGTAACAAGGAATATTGCAATTCATTTCGTTTGATTAGAGATATATTTCATAATAATATCATTGTATGAGAGAACATATTGTAACGCTGATTTGAGTAGTACTGATCAGCCTTTTACTTTCAGTATTTTACATTTTGTATATCTCACACCCGTTGAATAAGTGGTCAAGTGTTTACATTTCAGTTTTGTTATTATCGCTCCTGATGAATAAGTGGTCGAGCTTTATGGTCGGTTATCCGCCTACTTTACTTTCCAGCATTTACTTTCAGAATGGTTGGCTAGTCGACTACAGTATTGTACTTTCATTTCCAGTATTCATCTAATGATCCCCTTGCACCATATGCTCTCACCTCGCCCACATCGGGATCTTGGTGATCAAAAAGTGAAGGGTTCCCTTTCAGCTGGTTATGTTTATTGAGCTAACCTTAATGGGTGCAATATTATATGTGAAAATTCAAAAAAAAAAAATAAGGGGTTTATTTCATAACATCCCTTGTAACCTCAAAAGGTTACCATTCATGAAACTCAAATTGAAAAACTTGAAAGGACTGAAATCAAAATCCTGCAGCATCTCACACCCAAAAAACTTTGAGGAGTCAATATCTGCAATGCCAATGACTAGCACATTTCAGGGCACAAAGAATATTAGTCTAATCAACTCAAGAACATTCTCATTAGCATAACTCATCAAAGCATTGATCAGAGTCACGACAACCCATGTGACTCCTTCAAAAATTCTTGCAAAGAAGGCAACTCTTTGCAAAATTTCAACAGCCTCATCCTCAAAACTTCTCGAGGATGTACAATGCCTTCTCTAAATAATACTGATATATCTAAGAAGACTCCTGACAACTTCTACCAATCTCTCTCCAAGAGTCTCAAAATGATGAACACAATCAAGCAAAGGTTCGCTGCCCCAAACATATGTACCAAAGAATGTACAAAGATAGCCACTGGAAAAGAGCTTGAACACTATCCAATACTGATTCATATCACTTTGAATCATCATTTCTCCCATTTGAGGTCAAAAATCATCACTGATAAGAGATTGGAAAGTCTGAAAATGAATACACCAGCTGCCGAACAAGTATGAAAAAGGTCAACTTGAGATCTGATTTAAGGAAAATCAGCATCCAAGAAGATGAACAGCTGCTGAAAACTTGAAAATCAGCATCCAAAATATCACATTTGCTCATATCCACTGCTGAAAACACCCTTTTTGAAGACTCCATCACAGCAAAAAGACATTCTTTGCTCAAATTTTCTATCCAAACCATCTATTGATGAGCAGGCGGAGCCCAAAATTGGCTGATAAAGAAGGAATCAGCATCCAACAATTTGAAAATCTGATGCTTATTACTCCAAAGATCCTTCTTTTCACGTGTAGCAAGCTCTATCAAACCACATTGAGGATCCCATGAATGGATGCTCAACAATAGGTAATTACCAATGCTCCGAAACAAATACTTATGTACCCAAATCTTGGTTAGAACCAAGAGTGACCTCCAAGGAGTAGCGTACCCTTTAGTGAACCTTTGAAGCCACACCATGAAGGCTTCAGCAACAAGAGTACATGGAAAAATTAATGTCTTCAAATCCCATCCCCGGAAGAGATTGGAGTGAACTAAATTAACACTCAACTCAAAAGACGGGTTATTGGACATTTACTCCTTAACTAGGTTCTTCTTCTTCCCATGCTTCTAGAAGTATCGAATGCCAAATGATACTAGGATCCCAAATCATAAGCAAGGAGGAGCCATTCCGCAAACGGATAACTACTCTGATTTGAATTCTCTGATCTATACATTCCATCTGAATCATTACTTTTTGAAACCCCAAGAAGTATTCAACAAATCTGAATTCCCTGAAAAAATTGAATCCAAAATCATGAGACATGAATTACCGAAAAGATTCAATGAATCCATCATCAAACTCAATTCCGAAATCAATTATTCTTAAGGAAGTTGGTGCAAGCATAAAATCAGATAGAAATCTAGCTAACATCCCCATCAGATATTGAATAAACTCTTCACCGGAATGCCAATCAAGAACAATAACCTCATTCCTCCTCATTCCTTGATTTTCCACTTCCTGAAGAGTGGATGAATTATTATCAGCAATAGTTTCATCATTATGCAACTCATGTATTGATATTCCATTGCTGGAAGACGTGCTGGAATTCCTCCTTTCATCAATAATATCTGAAGGGATTCCCTCATTAATCTCAAAAAAATGATTTTCATGAAACACATTAGCACCAACCTTAAATAAAGGATTATCATAAGCCTGAAAGTCATGCTGTTGTGAATTAGAATTCTCCTTTCTTTCTGGACATTGGTTCAAATCATAAGTCTCTTGTATGAGATTGTTGTACCCAAAACAAATTTTTGCTATATTAAGGCATTTTGATTAAAATGGTCTAAATCTTGTAAAATTGTCATCAAAAATCAATTTTAGTCAAATGAAGCATGGGTTTTTTGTGGGTTTACTGTCTGGAAGATACTGGCAAAATTTGAAAATTTTGAAAATTAGGGTTTCAAGGCCCCTATTTTTAGAAAAAACCCTAAAAATAGGATCTTTCCATAATTGATTGAAAAAAAATTTGATTGGCTTATTTCACATCACGATCACATTGGTCAAGTCATAATCAAGAAAGAGTAGTCTAGCTCTGGTGGGTCTACTTCATTTTTTCAGGAGAAAAGTTAGGCCCTCTGAGGTCGTCAATGGCAGTTGGCCAGTACTAGGTGTCAAAATCTAAGCCTCAAACTCATCACAGAAGATTCTATGGCGAAAGATGCTGAAAAAGATGCTTCACGACAGAGGGGATTTTCAAAAAGTGAAAAATGTAAAAAATATTCTAAGTTTGGAAACGCTATGCCTTGCTACAAGGGAGATGCCTTCGCAGTCAACGCCTGAGTCAACTTTGCAGTGTCCGTACACGTAAAATGGTAAATGCAATCACGTACTTGCATCAATAGCAACAATGCTTCAACGCAGTCAACTCAACCTAGCAACACGGTGATCGCGAAGCGTGAAGAGGCGAAAATCATCAAAAAATCATCAAGTTTGGAGCTAAATTGTGCCCCTGCAAGCTAGGGGCACCCTTGAATTCGATGACCTAAATGTAGTTGTTAACGCTTCCAGTCATCTTCTTCAAATTTTTGTCAGCTTTCCAACGAATCATCAAGCGAATTCATCGGATTTGTCAAACTCCAGCAAACGACGTCGGAGGCAGAAGATGCTGAAGGTCAACGAGCATCCAAAATGGCAGTCTTTTATAGAAATTGCGCCCCTGTAGCCCAGGGGCGCCAAAGAATAAAGCCTATCAGGTATTAATTTTTGAGCTTGTTATCTCCAGGTGATTTCTTCAAATTCAGCTCGGCTTCGTAACGAATTTGTTCGCCAGTGCATGCGACATATCAAACGGTAGTAGCAGTTGATCCAACGAGCACATAAAACGGAAGATGAAATGATAATCAAAAGTTCAAATGTACCTCTACAGGCCAAGGGCGCCTAGCCTTTTGGTCAACAAAATGAGGTTTTTGACAGCTATCTTCTTCAAGAGATCTACTCAGAATCCTTCTAGCTATGCAATGAATCCAGCAGCCAGTTCTTGGGACTTGTCAAACGCCCGTGAATGAAGATCAAGCATAAAACATCAGAGGCAAAGGCAAGTTGAAAAACGTGGAAAATTGACTGTGTTAAAGAAAATGCACCCTCCTTGGAAAAGACACCCAACTTTATGGGGCCTCAGATGCAGTCTTCTAGCTTTGTAACTCCCAAGAGATTCTTTTCAGAGTTTTTCAATCTCCGCAAAGAGATCATTGGCATGAACATCGGAGCAGTCTAGCTCTCGACAATGAGGGTCAAATTGGAGCGTTTCATCAAAGGTTGTAAATTGCAAGATACTTCTTAGAGACCTAATTGTGCCCCTACAGGCCAAGGGCGCCCTTGAATTTGAGCCTCTTAAATCAACCTTTAGACGTTGCAAAACCAGTCATTCTTTCCAAAATTGAATTGGTTCTCCGTTCCATACCTCGGCATGTTCACGAGAGTCGTCAATCACTGGCAGCTGCAGATTGAAGCACGGAGGGTCAAATTGAAGATGTTGAAAAACATCCAAAAAATGGCTAAGTCTAGTAAAAAAGGCACCCTTTTGGCAAAAGGCGCCCAAAATTTCAAGCCATCAGAACTACTTTCTAAGGTTTGCAACTCCCAGCAACATCTTATCAGACTTGATCTAGCTCCATGATGAATCTATCAGCTAAGCTTCAAGATCAACCAAGCATCCAGAATTCAGGGTCAAACAGGGGCAATTCGTCACAATGGAAGTTGAAAATCTTTAAAAAAATTCTAACTTTCTCGAACTTGGGCACCAAAAGTCAAAGTTTGACCATTTAACTTTCAGTTGTGATTTTTGCATGCTTCCTCTTGCATATGGCGTCCCAAAATTGAAGAACTTCAGTTCACGATGCATGCACAAAAATTAACCCAATTAGGGTTGGTGCACCTACCTAATTGGCACTACCACCTCCAAAATACTTATTTATTCAAGCATAGACATCACAACTTCATTATTTCTTGCAGGTTGAAGCTAAAATCAGCTATTTTCTCTCCAATGCCTTTTGATGGATCAAACGAAGGCCATTTTCAGTGTTCTTCGAAGTTCTTAGTTCAGGTGGCACAGAGAAATATTTGTGCATGCTTCATCTTTCTAGCACATGCTTGGCAAACTTCATCAGATAGGGTAGGAGGCAATTTTCTTGAAGATTGACAAAGGCAGAATATAATTTCTATCTTCTCCCCCTCACATTTCTTCTATCCATGTCTTAGGTTTTCTCTCGCATAACAAAATAAACGACAATTTTTCACAATTTTGGTCATCTGGGTTCATTCAGTATAGTGTTGGCAATAAAATCGATGTGCCAGATTTTTTTGGGCAAAAGTGCCCCACTGCCCATTTTTTTAGGGTTTCTGAAAAAAGTCATCATTTTGAAAGACGAAGAATCTAGGTTTGATCAGCTCGCATGCACCAATAAAACCCATATGTCAGAATTTTTCGAGAAAAAATAGCCCCTGGTGCCCCTACAGTGCTTGTAGCTTTTGTTACTGAAAAGCTCTTGCATGCCTAAGGAAAAGTCAGTTTTCTGAATTTCTGACGTTGTGGGTTTGCTTAGAAATATTTTCTCTACAAAACCCACGTCTCAGATTTTTTTGGAAAAATTGCCCCTTTGCGAGCTATTTTTAGCCTCACCAAAAAATTTGTCAAAACATATCCATGTTTACAACCAATAGTCTAGTTTTTTAGTATGCAGTTCACTCAGACTGAATTCAAGACCAAATCAGTCTTGATTCACGATTTCATCAGAACAATTGATATAGACTTGCATCAAGTGGATCCAGAGGTTAACTTGAACACTTTAGAAATAGACAAAATCACACTTCAGAACCTCGAGCAATCTAGGTTCCTTGAAGCGGCCTCATTTCCCATCTCAGCACAATGTATAGAGTTTGTAATTGCTTGTGTAAAGCATTACAACCCTACTGCATGAGAAATTCAATCAGTAAATGGGCGAATGATATGCATTCTCAAGCCCAAAGACATCGAGAAGTGCTTCAATATTCCTCCAAATACAAGTAATTTGGTCATATCCATGGAGGAGTGTGAGAAGGCATTCAATTCTGAAAGGGAAAAATGTCAGAGAAGAATGGCAGAGAGATGTCTCAAACAGAAAAGAACTAATTTGCCAAAGAATGTGGGTCGCGGAGAGTAAAAAAATGAATATGCGATTATGATCACCCTACACAACCGGGTCATCGATCAAGCAAATGCCAACAAGTTTCAGCCTTGGATGTATTACATCATGGCTCAACTTGTCAATTGTAAGGAACACTATGACTGGGCTTCTTTGATCAGTGATGTTCTCCACAAACAAATGACCAATTTCTTGGTTTCTCACGAATTCCGCATGTGTTCATCCTCGTGTATCTGATAGCCTTCCAAGGCCAGTTTAGAGGATTGAATACTATGGGAATTCTAAGTGTACAAAAGGTTCATCAGTATTACTCGCAGCTTGAATTCACACAAGCAGAGCAACACTTCAAGCAGGTGCATGAATCATTCCTAATGTACACAGTGAGGAATCTTGATCGTGAATTACATGTGTGTATTTCAGCAGAAGCCAAATCAGCGATGGTAGATTGGGCGGATCGGTTCATCCAGTTCCATACTTTTACCTACATCCGTGTGTATAGATACTCTAGTCACCCAGTCATGTTACCCCATTATCCATCAGATAAGGTGGTATTCATAGAGTTTCTATGGCAGTTGCACAAAGTCCACTCCTATCTAGGTAACAAACACAAGACAGCTGCCACTTTTCCATTTCAAATGGGGATTTACAGTGCAGGTCAGTAGCTGATGCCAAG
The DNA here is from genome assembly GCA_007115665.2 of Sequoiadendron giganteum. NCBI lineage: Eukaryota > Viridiplantae > Streptophyta > Pinopsida > Cupressales > Cupressaceae > Sequoiadendron > Sequoiadendron giganteum. The sequence continues at coordinate 439,297,243 of CM021102.1, read as the reverse complement.
GCTATGAGCCATGAGATGACGAGACTTAACCTTAAGTATCTCATCGAAAGACGCTCATATGACCCTTGGGGTCACTTTTCAGCACGCCTTGGCAATCATTCTTCACACAAACCTTCTATGGAAGACTATTGGTCCAACTATGAGGATGAATTCGAGGTGCGAAGGCGCAACTAGAATAGGTTAACCCTTACACAGATTGTTGATTTCATGTCAAAGGATGTGGAAGGTTTATCAGATGATGATGGGGACATCACACTTCCTTAATCAAAGATCAAGTTGACATGCAACCACTTCCAACCATTGATTGGTACACCAGAGAAAGCACATCTATTAAGGAAAGAACAAGCAAAGTTGTGAGAAATAGCATACTTCACTTGGATAGCAAGAGGACAAGGAAGGTATCGATACCAAACACAAAGCTGCCACCGGTTATTACTTCACTACCTTCCACGTCAAGATCTAAACCCAGACAAAAGACATGGAGTAACCCTCCTAAAGGAAACAGGATGTCAAGGCATACAAAGGGAAAGACACCTGTTGCTGATATAGACCAGCAAGAGCAACATGTAGAGATGGCCACAGATACAGCTGAGAACGTGCCAAAAACAGAAGTAGAACCTCCCATCCCGTCACCACCAAAGTACTCTCCAGTTCACATCAATTTGGAGCCAAACTCGCCACCACGTAGCAATACTTCAATGCATTCTCACTCATCGGGAGTTCCTAGGTCTACTACCAATCCTTCTAGCAAGATTAGTCGAGATTCATCTTGGCTTGAGAATCTCCTGGGTCGGAAAAGGAGGCAACCATCTTATCAACTGGACTTTGCGGAATTTGATCAAGTCTACCAAGACACACCAGATAAAAAGTGCAAAAAGCAAGTTCATGTGGAAAGGAACGCTGACAAAGAGATTATCATTGAGGCCGTCGCAACACCAGAGGATAAAAACTTGGACGAAGTAGAAGTTGATGACTTCACTTTGATAAAGGTCAACCTTGGTAAAAGCACACGCCAAGCAGATGTGGATTTCCTCGAAGTTGTGATGGAAAGCATAAAGGAGAGAGTGATAAAGGATGGTGAAGATAAATAAGCCCTCAAGGCTGAAAACCAGCAACTTCGCCAATATATCTCCAACCTTATGCATAGCATTGAAAATGTCACCGCCTTGCTCTCGCAAATGTTAGAGTTACTAGCAGAACAAAATCAATTAAGTCAATTGGTTGTATATGGGAAGCACCTAAAAGAATAGGAAGAAGAGTTCGTCACAAGGGGCCGCTTCATACTTTCAGAATTGTACCAGTTGAGGTACAATGCCCACGAACTTCACCTACAAATTCAAGAGTCAGAGCAAAACATAGCGGTTGACAAAGCACGGAATGAGATCATGATCTGTCATTTGAGGATGGCATATGACTCAGTTACTACGGAAGAGGATAAGGAAGCGGCTTTTACTTAGAGAGAACAACAAATCTTCAAGGTAAAAACACATGAAACAATTTATGCAGAGTTGACCGAGAGCAGAGAAAAGGTGACAAGTGCACTCATAATGATATTGCTATCAGGATTCAACCGTGTAGTTTTCGAGTCAAACTCATTGACCCATGATTCATGAGTAGTGGTTCACAAGAACCTGTTGGAAATATTGTCATTGATGTCAAATTATCAGTGATATCAAATACCACAAATCATGCAGATATGCCCAAATGAGGTACAAAGAACATGGATCATTCAATCGAGTTCATTCAATTACATATCAAGTCATATCAGATCAAAGTATATTATTGAAGTAAACATTTCATGAAACACGAAGTGTAGTAATCAAAACTAATTCCATTCATAAAGGTTGTTGAGATCAATGGAGTTTTTCATCAATCATGAACTATTCGATTGGAACAAATGCTACAGGACGTGCTTGCCTAAAATCGATCACAACATTGCTCAATGGTGTAAAACACAAGGCGTCAAATGTATGGACGAGTTTATTGGAAGTTGTTATTGATGGAAGAGATGTCAAAAGTGGCATGAGAAATGGGTGTTGCTATGATCATACAAAAGAGTTAGGGATAAGAGGGACACCTGCAGATCTACAAATGAGAAAGATCATTAAAGGAATATTGAATTTGTAAGAAGCATAAAAAGGAGAATAGACGAATGAAATCAGATCATCAGGTTGGAAATAAATTATAATTGATGTCAAGACAAAGAATAAATCAGATTGGTGGCTTAATCAGATTCGAGTTTGCTGTCTTATTCTGGGACAGTTTATTCAGATTTAAATATTATATCCAGCACTCAGACTTGGTGAAGATCATATAATTGAAATCTTAATCAGTCATTAAAGTGCAACGATTAACTTATTATGAAGACAATAATTAACAGTGAAGTCAGTGCTTAAAATGAAAAGTCACGATTAGTGAAGATATCTAAAATAGTGATTATTAGTGATCACCGTTTGTTCTCTTTAAGGGACGTATTTACTTCAGAAAGCATTTTAGTCACTAAAAGACAAAATACAGAAAGAACAAAAGTCAGATAAGACAAAAAATAAAAACTAAAAATATCTGAAGGTGTAAGGCAGAAATTAAAGTTCTGGGAAGATACGATTTATTTTTGAAGTAATGTGATCTTTCAGCAAAGTAAAAAAAAAAAGAGAGGTGCGATTCATTTAAAATAAGAAAAAGACAAACTAAACAAAAAGACAAGACTTAAAGCAAGTGACGTGTCCTTTCAAAAGGATGTCTTCCTTCAAAAAGATGCTTCCCTTCGTATAGAGGCATATGGATATAAAAGAGAAAGAATTATGAGAGTGTGTATGTGGTAAGAGAGCATTCTAAGTCTGAAGTCCCATCTCCTTGTGTGGGCTAAGTGTGAGATCATTCATCACCAAAGGCAGATTGGAGGATTGGGATAGTGCAGGTCAGATGGAAGGCATCATCTTGCAACCATCAAGTCAAGGTTGGTGCCTTGCATTAGGGGCTGGTGCTCCTTGTAGGTAGGTGCCTACTAAAGTTATAAAGGTTTGGATGTTCCTTGTAGGTTGTGTCCTACTAAATCATCTTATTATAAATCTGTATGTTGGTGCCTACTTTGAAAAAATCATTTCAATAAAAGTTGTGTTAACTTGTGTAAATTGATTCATATCAAATAGTTGATGTATGTTTAAGTTTGAAGTTGATAAATAAGTAAAAGGGTAAAAGTTTATTGATATACTGATTCACCCCCCCCCCCTCTCAGTATATCTTTGTGCTCTTCAGAACCCATCTCTCATGATAATGAATGGTCCACTTAGCACTCATTGCATCTAGGTGATGCAAACAGAGGTGAAGCATTGGTCCGTCCCAGGAGGTCACCCATCCCAATACTACTCCAACTCAAGCGTGCTTAACCACGGAGTTTCCCCCAAGGTTAAGCCCACTTAGCTTGCTACCCCATTTGCAAAACCTTCAACAAGTGTTATGCCTTATGAACCATTCATTATAGAGCCCCTTTAGCTCATCAATTGATAAGTAGGAGGTTTCTTCCACAGCTTGTCAAATAATGATATTGCTATCAGGATTCAACCGTGTAGTTTTCGAGTCAAACTCATTGGCCCATGATTCATGAGTAGTGGTTCACAAGAACCCATCTCTTATGATAATGAATGGTCCACTTAGCACTCATTGCATCTAGGTGATGCTCACAGAGGTGAAGCATTGGTCTGTCCCGAGAGGTCACCCATCCCAGTAATGCTCCAGCTCAAGCGTGCTTAACCACGGAGTTTCCCCCAAGGTTAAGCCCACTTAGCTTGCTACCCCATTTGCAAAACCTTCAACAAGTGTTATGCCTTATGAACCATTCGTTATAGAGCCCCTTTAGCTCATCAATTGATAAGTAGGAGGTTTCTTCCACAGCATGTCAAATAATGATATTGCTATCAGGAGAACTTTCATGTTCGTGAGAACTTTCGTGTCACAAGTCCCTTGCCGGTATCAATGTGAGGATGGTGTATACATCGAGCTCGCTGACATGCAATCGGAGTTTATAAAACTCATCCATAGCATTTTCAACAGTGATTTAGTTGGTTGTAAGTTAAGTCAACTTGCAGCCATGTCAACACAATTTGATGAGGTGACCAAGAGTGGAAGAGAACTGCAAAGTCAGATCAGAGATGGTGAAGATATGCTACGAAGACATCAAGTGCTTCAGAGGAGTATCAATGCTTTGGATGGTGATGCAGTTAACAACTTGTTGGAGGAGTTGATTGCTTGTGATCAAGGCCGGTGAACTACTTGTCATGGGCGTCCCACCTTTCCAAGATAGACATTAAACACAACAGTTAACTTGATGCCTCTTTCCAAGTTAACTTGCTGTCCCACCTATTGAGCATGTCTATTTTGGAGTCACCTATGTACATATGGAGTTTTGGTTTAGTTTAGAACCAGTTAACTGAGGTAGTTTTTCCGGTTAACTGTTAAGTTATTTGCATTTAGACTTGGGAATAAATCTTGTATGTGGCAAGAACTGAATGTAAACTCAAGGAGATTTTAGGGTTCCCTACTCCTTTGAGCTTCTATAAATGAGAGCATCTTGCTCATTATTTCTTTAACTTTTGCTTGTAATAACAAATTGTTGTGCCACCTTGCCTGCAATATTGCTATTTTGTATTGGTTCACTTTGTTTAATATAAAGCTGGTTTGATCATCTATTGTGTGTGTGTTTCATTATGAAATTTGTTGTCCTAGATTTACTATTGCTGTTTTAATAATCTTTCATTCAATCTACACCTTGGATAGAGTATTTTATCTCCTTGGGAATTTAGAGATAAAAATTATCGTTTGATGTCGTTTCTAGTAATCTTCTTTTCAGCCTACACCTCGGATAGAGTATTTTACCTCCTTGGGAATCCTGAGATCTAGCTTACAGTTTTCTGTTGTTTCTAGTGATCTTCTTTTCAGCCTACACCTCGGATAGAGTGTTCCACCTCCTTGGGAATCCTGAGAATTAGCTTGTCATTTCATGTTTGTTTCCAATAGCCTTTATTTCAGCCTACACCTCAGATAGAGTGTTTCACCTCCTTGGGAATCCTGAGATAGAGTTTATCGTCAACCATTCCCAAATTGCTCCTAGATCCTCATGCTCTATTTTTCTTGAGGAAATAGGATAGTTTTAGCGTTAGCCTAGTTGTAGTTAAGATTCGCAGAATCCAGAAAAAACCTTAACTGCAATGTATTTGGTTTTATAACCTTGTGCCTCTACCAGCTGAGTCAAAAAGATAGGAATTTAGATTACTTTACTTTTTATGCATATCAGCACAAGAGGGAGCTTCCCCTCCTACTTTGAAGAGCAATTAATACTCTGCATAGCTGTCTGTTTCCAATACGCACTCTAGAGGTGTGAATTGAAATGCCAACAAAGATCAAGCTCCTCAAGGACTTCTTGAATTTCTTCAGCTCTTTTTTTGTTTTCTTGTTCCTTGAAATAGTGAGCAGCAATGATTTGATCTTCAACTTCTCTTAAGGCCTCTTGAACTTCAAGCAATTTAGCTTTGGTTTGCTTGTTCCATTCCAAAGCCTCATCAACAACTTTAGCAACCCTGTCCTTATCACGAATGATGTGCAAATGACTTGTTTTTATTTCTTCCATAGCATTCTTAATAGACTTCAAATCAGCAAGAGGAATGTAGCACACATCTTGACTCATTAGCACATCATCTAGTCTAGAAAAAACTTGAGTCTCCTTTTCAGCAGTTAACGAGCTTTGATTGCTCCATTCATGACTTGGTTGAGTTGATGAAGTGTTGCTATGGGGTAAAAAGAAATCATAAATCTTATCAGTTGTGCTCTTCAGACTATCATGCATTTGTTGAACACTTCTCCTCATCTCATCAATGGTGCTCTCAAGGTCATTAGCTCTTTGCTTCAAATTGGCCTCAAGCTAAGAGAAATCAATCTTGTGTCCACTAGAAACAGCTCCCTCTATGTCTTCCTCAATGCATGATTCAGCATTAGTGTTGGAAGAATTTTCTACTTCTACTTTCTCAGTTTTTGCTTATTGTTGAAACCAAAATCCTCCTGAATTATGAAGATGAAAAAGTAATTCATTTGCTGATTGAATATCATCTTCAACAGAAATAACATTTCTCTCTATTGGTTCCCCACTTGTGACTTCATGTGTCTTCACCATTATTGTTGACTCATTGCATTCTTTTGTAGGATGCATAGTCTCTTCATGTGTTACCAAAACTGGTTTTGCCTCTTTGTGCTCTTTTGTGGCATGCATAGACACCTCATGTGTCTCCCAAACTGATGTTGCCTCATTGCACTCTTTTGTAGAGTGCATGGACAAATGCATATCTAGGGATATAATTTGAGATTCTGCTATAGAATCATTGGGAGTCAAAATTCTATTCGTTTCTTCTTCATTAGAATAATTCTCCTCTACCTGCTATGTCTTCTTCAAAAGTGGCTTTAGTTTTTCCTCACTTTGAATAAACAATTCATTAATTAACATATCAGCAGTAGGAGAAATCTTTTCTTCACGTTCATATGCGTCTAGAAGAAGATATTGGACGTTTTGAGGAATAAAATCAACCTCTTTAAAAGTTAGAAGAAGAATATCCTTTACAGCTGCAAATACATTCTCCTCTTGTTCACTCCAAGTTGAAATTAAAAAATAACGGAATAGATGATATATTTCATCTTACATTTCCAAATCAATCAACAAAATACTTGTTTTGAGATCTGAAAATGTTTTTAATATAGCATCTCTTCTAGGAAATAGACTACTACCAGTTTCATCAAGATCTTGGAAGCTTTACACAATCATATGAAGAATTCTCTTCATAGTAAAATCATCATATGGCATCAAAGGTGCCAAAATTCTCATCACTTGACTGAGGCATGAAGTAATCAACAGCTTGATTTCTTCGTCTAGATGCCTCAACCAATAAGGATGATTCAAAGAGGTCAGTGCAGGTGATAAAGCTTTCTTCATCATCTCAGAAGGTGACTTCTTCACTTGGCTCAAACATTGTTCCAAAGTAAGAAGTATTCTCACTTCTTCATCCCCCGTCTGACATTCTTTAATGAGCCATGTTCCTGCAGTGTAAAGTGACCTTGCAAAACTCTTTTCTTCTTTAGAAGCCATAATCAAATCTGACATCTCACGGTTTCTAAACTTCAGAAAATGTATCATCTTTAGGAACTTCTGGAAGTTGAAACTGAATTTTGTTTTACCCTCTAGTGTAGTATCGGATTTCCCTGTCGCTCATCTGACAAATGAATCACTAGATTCACAAAATGGCAAGAAAATAGGCTTTGATACCACTAGAATATCCCCCTTAGTTTTTTTTTTAAATATCAACACATGAACTTCACTGTTAGCGTTAGTCCAATAAACATAACCAACTGAAAGGTAACCCTTCACCTTCTGATCACCAAGTTCCTGATGTGGGCGAGGTGAGAGCATACAGTGCCAGGGGATCATTAGCAAACTAGAATGAAATACAACTAAAATAGGCAACTAGCCGACCATATAAGAAATGAAATTACAACTCAACCACTTATGCAACGGGAGTGGAAAATAAATTAACAATTAGGTGGCATGCCAACCATGATTCCACAACCACTTTTCAGCGGGGGGAAGTAAATAGCAAAATGCTGAAAAGTAAATAACAATCTCAACCACTTCTTCAGTGGGAGAATTAACAAGAAATAAAGTGCAGATTTTAAGTTGTTGTTAGTACTACTAAACCAGCTTTACAAAATTGATAATCAGCTACACAACAATTTAGTTTTTTGTGACTAATTACATCAAAATGTTAGAGACATGTTCTCTAACTGATATAACATGTAAATGTTCAGCAAATAAGCTCATAACAACAATAAATCAAACCTAATAAGAAAAAGTAATGTACAAAAAATCAGATCAGGAAAGTAGAACTTCACCAAATTGTTTGTAGCTTCATCAAATGAAGTCCATTTCATGTGAGACCGAAAGCAGGATGAAGCTAGAAGTTGGGCATCCAAGTTGCAGCAGTAAGACACCCTCAATTTTTCACCAAATCGGTGGCATGAATCCCAATGCAGCAATGATGAAGTGGTACGACCTCCAGGTCAGGTCAACCCCACTTAGAAAATTAGATTTTTAACGAACAAATTTGAAACTTGGTGGAAATGGGCACCTAGAGTAGTGAAAAAGAAAGCACCAATACCCAAAACCATATAAAAATTGATGGCGAAGCTATGATCAGAAATACACTTCAGCCATGTACATCAGCAGCAGTAATAAACAGACTTTACATCAGCAATCTGCTTATTAAAATCAGAAATTTAAGCTCTATCTGCACCCCTAGATGAAGCACGATCTTCAGTAGACCAGCTAGGTACTATCTTTCAAGTACGAAGACTGGTATGGATTGGCTAAGAGGTATGCGTTCCTCAAAGCACTTCTGAATTCAATTGGAAAATGAATCAACTGTAACCTCCAAGAAGTCTAACCATTCAGCTTCCAAAATGGACGCCACCTTTTCAATTTGCAAATAAAATATTAATTACCTTTTCAATTTGCAAATAAAATATTAATTACCTTTTCATTCATCTCCTTAGGCGTCCAAGATAAAAGGCATTTAATTTAACTTTTTTAAAATATTAAACTTCATCACTTAAGGCGTCCAAAACAAGTCCCCCTTTTAAAACAACTTGAAGTTGATTGCCTAGGCATGGGGTCCAAAAAGCAACACTGAAAAAATGACTAAGTTATTAAAACTTAGCTCCAAGAGTAATGAAGAATCCAACGCCCAAACTGAACTGCCTTACTACCAAAAATAGAATGATGGATTGGAAATAACTAAGTTGCTGCTAAAATGACACTACCATAAATAGAACTTACCAAAAATAGCAAATTGCTATAAATAGTAAGTGTTTGCAAACTTCATTTGAACATCAACTGAGCAGTTATCATGATTTACTAAAAATAGTAAGTGCCTGGAAAGGTTGACAATATCAGATGCATGTTATACCTTACTGGAGTTCTCTGAAAACTTAGAAACCTTTCCTGCATCAAAGTATCAGATAGAAATGCATGTCATTTTCATATCATGCATGTTACCACATCCTGAAGCTCTCCAAAAACCCAGAAAGCTCGACAAAACTCACTTCCAAATTCCTGCATGCAAGCCTTCAAAAGCTCATCTAAAACCTCTTACAAAATAGGAAATCCTAATTTGCACTTTTGATTAGCCTACGGGTTTCTGGAAATAGGCTAATTCTCACTGAAGAGTGTAGGGCTATATTGGGGTCATTACAATTACATTGCCCAACCTTAAGTGCATGTTTGTGAGTGAAAGATGTTTGCAGAGTCCTTATTATAAAAAGGATGAAGCAGAGAAGGTCGTGAAGGCCAATTTTTATGAGAGATTTGCCAAAGTCATGGAGGAGATCATCAATGTAAGTTTTCAAACTTCGATGGACGATTTATTTTTTTATATTGCAATTTATTGATTTTGTTAAATTTTTGATATTTAGGTGTCAAAACCATTGGTTAGAGTTCTATGATTGGTGGATAGGGATCAAAACCCCATGGGGTATCTATATGAGGCCATGGATAATTCTAAAAAGGCAATTCAGCATTTGTATACATCAAACATGACCAAATATGAACCCATATGACGCATAATTGATCGGAGGTGGAACCAACAACTCCACCAACATATTCATGTTGTTGCCTACTATTTGAATGTAATGTCCCCTTTTAAGCCCTAACCTTTTCAATGATCATTATCCTATTTTTGGAGTTCCATAGGCTATTCGGAGTCGTTTCAAGGGATTTCAAGATTCTTAGAAGATTCTTGCCAATACTTTCAAAGGGTAATTGCAGAGGTTGCTAGAATATTTTATGGGTTTTTCTGGGTTTTTTAAGATCCTTCATGGGCAGTAAATGCTATTTTTAGCACTTACTATTTTAGTAAGTTCAACTACATCTCAATTTGGGCTAATTTGGAGTTTGAACACACTATTTTTAGCAATTCCTATTTTTAGTAACTGTTATTTTGGGCACTTGGTCCTAGAAGCTATTCCGAGCAGGCTTTCCAATTTTGGCAGTTTCAGTTTGGTGAGCTCTAATATTTTTTGCATATTATTTGTCCTCCACGGCTTAAGTCTTCGAAAAAGGTAATATTATGACTTAAGTTATAAAGTTATTATTTGACCCCTTGTTCCACACGCCTAGACTTAATAACAACTTAAAGTTGTTTTTAAAAGGGGAAAACTATATTTCCTAATTTAGGCGCCCAAATGGAGGGATAAGTGAAAGTAAAATTAAGTATTACATTTTCTCAAAGTGGGGGCATCCCATTTGGAGGGAAAAAATATTTCAAAATTGGAGCCCTAATTTCTATAGAAGGCCCATTGTGCTCTCATTTTGATTATGCAATTTTATGATAACGAAGTGCTGATGGAGTGAGGATTGAATCCTTCAAGGGATTTGGAGACCAAAACATTCAAAGTGGCTTTTGGTTTCAAAGATACTCCCTAGCTGGATGTTGGTGTGGCTCCATTGTAGGGATCACCATTGAACTCATTTGGTGATGGCTTTCATTTCATTTTCAGTTTTGGATTGTTATGATGTTTTTTAGATATGCTTTTGGGTGTGAGTGTTGATTTGTAGTGTTTGGGGAGCATTTTTGAAGTGATTTCCTGGAGTTACAGATTGCTGGTTGCTTTTTCCCAACCCTAGGTCATACAATTGTTTTGCTCATGTTGTTTGGAGGAGTGGAAGACTTTTTGTGGGTATTGAAGAATCTGATTTTACTTCCTTGGCCGCCCCCTCTTGCAAAAGTACAGATTTTTAGGTGTTTGTGATTTTTCCTTGTTGGTCGCCCTCCTAACTGGTCATACCACTTTCAAGGCTGGTTGCATTGGGAGTTGTGTACTTTTCCACCTCTTTTCCTTGCTGTTCTACCTATTGTGGAGGCGCCTAGACCCTGCAAATACCTTGTAGGCATTTTGGGAGAGTTCTATGGTGTTTGGTTTGAGTTGACCATTGATAGCTTGCTGGTTGGAGTTGTCAGACTGCTGCAACATCATTATCAGACCTATAGCAGCAGCGTTTTCAGACCTTATACAATCCTTTGGGGGTCTTTCCATTGAGGTACCATTGTTGTATTTTGTTGGGAAATACTTATATTCATGTTGGGGTATCATTTTGGGAAGTTGTACTATAAGTTATCATCATTTTCATGGTGTAACAGCAGCTTATGATATTCTGGAACAATTTGTAATGAGCTTCTTTGTAACACCATTTGGTAGTACCATTGGTGAATTAGCTCTTTTGATTATTGTTACTTACCCCATTGAATAAGTGGGGCTCTCGCTGAATAAGCAATTGAGCTTCTTCACTTTTCATATAATTTCTAACCCCACTGAATAAATGGCGCTCTCACTGAATAAGCGGTTGAGCTTTCTTTACTTTTCATGTTATGCCCGTTGAATAAGAGGAGGATCTTTCTTGCTTTGGTCAGCTAGCCACCAAAGGGTTTCTTGCTAGTTGTGATTCCCATTGAATAAGCGGATGTTTCCTTATGCTTGATGATTTCATACTCACCCCACTAAACAAGTGGTTCATTTCAATAGTGTAGCATTGTAACCTTACCACTGTATGCTCTCACCTTGCCCACATCGGGATTTAGGTGATCAGAAAGTGGAAGGGAGTTTACTTCAATAGCTTATCATTGTTATATTTGCTAACGTTGTCCAAGTTGTAACTTTAAAAAAAAAAAAATTAAAGGTGGGTTATTACATTGAACCCCACGTTTTATTTGTCTCCTACTTTCAAAACAAATGTAGAGGTTCGTGTTTGCCTCAACACATGTATTGGATTGGTTAATGATGATAACCTTCAAGATGTCATACTTGATGAGCTACAAAGCTATAAGAAGGCCGAAGGGGCATTGTTTTCTTCCAATTTTTGCATTCGTTGGAGAGACACTCTACAGCTAGGTGACAAATTCATGTGTTTAATATTATTTTACTATTTATTTTAATTTTTAAGTTTATTAAAATCCTTAAGTTATAAATGGCAATTGTTATCCTTGCAGATTTGTGGTGGGAAGATTATGGTGCCACAATGCCTACAAAAGCTTGCCATTTGCATTTTATCTCAGCCTTGTAGTGTTTCTGGTTGTGAGCACAATTGGAGTGTCTTTGAGGCCATTCACACAATGAAGCGCAATAGGCTGACTCAAAAGCACTTGAATGACCTTGTCTACGTGGTACAACCTTCAGTTGCATGAAAAGAAGGTACAAGGGCAGTGTTCACATGAAGCACTTGACCTTGATGACATTGATCCATACTCAGATTGGATTGCTAAGCCTAATGATGTCGATGTGGACCCATGGTTAAGTGATGATGAATTAGCTGATTTGGAGAGGGAAGTAGCTAAATGGGAAGCAAAAGTGGCAGCATATGAGAAAGTAGAAGGCGAGGTTGGTCACCTAGCAGAGATAGTTTCCTCACATACATGGCTTGATCCTATCACTATGGATGAGGCACTTGTTGAGGCTACTATTGAGGATATTGCACCATACCATCTACTTCAGCAACATCCACACAACGGCAACAAAAGCTTTTGAGTTTTAGTCATAGAAGAAATTTATAATTTACAATTTTCATTCATGCCGAAACTTGAAGTTGATATGTATTCAAAAGTTAAACTTGTTTTCTGGTCTATGATTTGTAGTAAACTCAAACTTCGATTTATATATGACGAAAATCAGTAATATGTTCTACAAATTCAGTATGTATGTGTGCTTTTGAAAAATATTTTAAAAATTTATGTATTTTCAAATGTTCGATAAATTTGCCAAGTCTTCGTCCGAGTTTTTGCCAAGTTTTTGTTTGAGTTTTTGCCAAGTCCCAAGTTTTTAAAAAATTTGGGTCTGTCGAGTTATTGCCGAGTCCGAGTTTTACAACTATGGGTAGTACCATAATCAGCAACTTCAATAATTAAAACTTTAATCGCTGAATCTTTCATATTAAAATATATTTTCTGAGAAAATCTTAACAACTTGAACAGCAGCACCAAAATATATATATTAGTATATCAAACTGGATATAAAATACTGAAATCCATACTCAAAACTGGATACCAAGCTGCAACCAAAAATGCCTTCAATCATTCGGTACAACTATGATCTTTGTATGAAATCAACAAAAACGAGAGTTTTCGTCCTCAAATCCCGAATAAGTAAATCAAGAGGGTTTTCATCTTCCAAATTTATACACCAAGGTTTTCATCCTCAAGCGATTTCAGAAAAGAAAGAACTCTTGTTCAAGAAATTGAAATTGATAAAATGAGCATGTAACTCTCTCTTGAGTTCCTCCTCGCCTTTTACATACTCTTTTTGAGAAAATATAATATTATTTTCTTGTCTCCTTTTCCCTCCAAAAATGAAGTGTCTTTTAAATCCTTATAAAATATTATTGCTTTTTAGACCCCAAGCCTAATGCCAATTCATAATAACACTTTTGGACCCTCTTATAATAACACTTTGAGGTACTTTTAAATTTTATAATAAAATATAAGTTGTCTTTTTAATATATTAAAGTAACTTTTTGAATAACTTAAACTATTAAATTATTTTGTTTAGTCTATAAAGGGACATGACATGTATATTGAAAAAAATTAAATTATAAAATATAAAAACAGTGATACTCATAATTGGCAATAAACAAAATATTTAAATACCTCATAATTTGCAAATCTGAAAATACTCAAAAATTCATAATTCAGCAATCTGTCAAATGTCAATAGACAATGAAAATTACAATAAATATTCAATAACGTTTATATTGCTCTTCATTGAGAGCATCATAGTCAACATTTGGTTCAATTTCAATTGAACCACAATCAACTACAACACCACTCCCACCAGTTGCTTCATGTACAGAAGTTGTTCCATCTATAGAGACTTTGGCAAGCTATGCAACTATAGCATCTAAATCGACACACTAAAAAATTAGATCCCAATTCTTCATCACCCACACATTGAAATCAAGTCTTTTATGTGACAAAAGACATAAGTGGACTGCACAAAGACCAAATACTAACATTTTTTCCAACCAATTGGTTGCACTTAACCGAGTGGATGAAGAAGTATGTACTCCAATTATGCTCAACTGAAGAAGAACTCACAACCTATTGAATTTGCATACAACATTTACAATTACAAAACATAAACTATAATTATAAATTATAAATTTATAATCTATAGCAATGAATGAAAACGAGAAAGTTAAAAAATAAAAAGATGCACACTTGAGAGAGACATTTTATTATAAGAGGTTACAAGTAAATAGATCCTTGGCCATGTATGTACCACCATTCATGAGCATATTTTTGCAATTGTCTCGAAGAGCGCAAACATAATGATTCTTTGAAGGAAGTGGCCAAACTCACTCAAGACAATATACTATATATCTACATCCAGAAATATTCTTTTGAATGTAGTCCTATAGTCAACAACAACCTCTTCATCCCTATATGGTGCCACATTCCTCAGCAAAGAAAGTATCTCTAAGCTATAATATTTCAGAGACAGCAAATTATTAAGATATGCAAGGGCGTGGTCATCTTGTTCCAATGGTCAACAATGACTTGTTGAACCCTTTTGAAGTAAGTATATGTGCGGTCATACTTCTTGGCTTCTATTATGGTCCTTATTTTTTAACCATGGATTCCATGCCACCATAAATTTCACCCAAACATGGGCAAGCTATATCAGCATACCTAATCACATTGATGATGGGTTCAATGAAACTCAAATCATATAGTGCTCTATATGAAAATATAAGTTTTTGGGCCTTTTGGACTCGATCGTGAGGTATGTTTTTGTGTAGGAAGTATCTAGCAAAAGCTCACCCCCAAAAATCTGATAAAAGAGCCCAAACAGAAAACCCATTTGTCAAATCTTCACCAAACACGAAATTTGTAACAATTCAAGTCTACAAACACACGTTTGATTTTGAAAATGCCTTCATTCTTTTCTTGCCAGACCATGGATTCAACTATGCACAAGAATCTAGTCCTTCCAAGGGTTAACAATACCAGGGAGATCTCCTATGACCTAACAACCAGACTCTAATACCAAATGAAAGAAAATTTGCAACCATAATAAACTATTTCCACATTACTCCATTTAAGATAAATATGCAAACAAGTATTTAAAATCTGTAAAAGAATAGACAAACATATCATCAAGATGACATAAGATGTACCCTAGGAAATCTTTCATGAGAAAAAATCCAACCTCCAAAAGCACTCACACAATGTATTATCTCATGAACAAAGATTACAATACACTTACAAAGTTTCCATGCAAAACTTCTAAAACATCAAGCTCCCTACAATACACTTGCAAAGTTTCCATGCAACACTTCTAAAACATCAAGCTCCCTACTTGCTATGTGAACATGTAAATGAGAATCATGTAACCACATATTCCAATCCATGCTTCCTCTCACATATGCAATCTACAAAAAGGCTCAATCAACCTTAGACAACAAGACAAAGGTTATAATAGTCAATTAGCCAAAATCTCAACAAATACTCATATGCTTACTTTTATAGAAATAAGATTGCACAAAACCAACAAGTGGTATTACATAAACCATGTGTTTAATACCATAAGTTTACAAAACCATGTCCCTCTCATTTACTCTTTGGTACTAAGTTTTTCCACTATTAAATATTTTCCAAATGTGCAACCCACTTTAAATATTTATCCCATTGTTACAACATACAAAGTGGCCCCAAGAATGTTTAAGCCATGTGATGCATGCATCCCTAGCTTCTCTAGGTGCACCATAAAATATATTATATTTATTCTATGCAAGGTGAACCACCATTTCCCAACACAAAATGTTTCATTTGATTAAGAAATTCATAGTAGCTAGGAAGATGAGTGATCTTTTCCTATTTCTAAAAAAAAATAGTACCAAAATCTTGTGTTTTTGTTTTATAGAATTTACATGCTTCCTCTTGTAAATTGAGGAAACAAAATATTTATTTTTTTATGAAATCTTAAGATCTCAGTATCTGAAGCTGTCAGATTCGCCTCTAACAACCAAATTCCATGTTAAAACTGCCCATTTATAAATCATCTCTGTAAGAATTTTTCTTCGAGTTGATCCTAACTTCAATTGTTCCCAGATCAAATTTCTAATTAAATGGGATGGAACAACTTGCCGATCCAAGCAGTTGCTCTAATAACTTCACTACAACCATCGACCTTAGGAAGAAAAATCCACCCCCTTAGTCCCTGATTTATGCAGCTCTCTAATAGACTTTCTCAATCTATGTGAAGCATCATGACCTCATTTTCCACAAATTTGCATTGATCATTTACAAGATGATTTCATTGTGAATTTTTGTGGTTTCCTACACTTGTGGTGAGCATGCATATTTTCTGAAAAAATTGTTGACATAAAACCGAAAAATGAGTCTATGATGAAAATTGAATTCAAACACTTAAAAATATTTCCAATGTTCATGTTTTCTTACTGTTCTTATCAGTGTAATTTCTTATTATTCTAGGAAGTATTCTCCCTTAAATTTTGGATATCCCTCCCACATAATAACAACAATCATCAATAGATGGGATGAAAGCTTCAGTACCATTTCCATTCTGCAAAATAGTTTTATTTTGGTTTCAAAACAGAATTTCTAAACGTCACACGCTGAAGTTTGAGATGATCTCTATGAAATGCACCCTAAGAAATTCAATAAGGAAAAAATATTTACAAAAAATGCTTCATCATTATAAAAATGTCTTTATTTCTCAAGACAACATTCCTCGTTTTCAGATTCACTTCAGTTGTCATGTTTCTTATCACTGAGGAAGCTCTGTTATACTCTTTATTACACCTTCGATTGTTGTTGACATTGTTTACCCTTCCCAAGTTTTCCATCCCTTTCATGGTGTAAGAGTAAAATACATAATTAATGGAAAAATGGTAAAAAATTGGGAAAAAACCATGAGAAAATAAAACTGACTACTCGGATTTTCTTACCTTTATAGAATGCCCTGTCATCCCTATGAGTTGTGATTCCCGAACAGCATTGTAAACTTCAATTGGTTCAATAGGTTTCTGCATGCAGTTTAGAGATATCAATGAGTTAGAAGAAAGTCCCATCAGTTAATTCATCCATAACTATCACTATATCTCTGGCAATGCAAATTGGCACAATGATTTTCTGACTCTAGTTTTCTTCAATGTTACTTCATATATGCACCAAAATTTATTTTCTAGTATGCACTAGATGATTCTCAAATTACAATTTTGAGCTAAAAGATAATCCTTGGAGGATACAATGTTTGGGGGAAAACAAAACAAGTAACTACTTACAGCACATAAATGATGGTCGGCAATAATTAAAGACATAAAACAACTCAACAGATTAAAAGTTTTGAAATTTTGAAGCTCAATAGCAAATGGCCACAATAAGGAATCCATCTGTAGGTGAAAATAGACAACTTAAGATTTTGATTGTACATATGATTTCGATTGTACATCTATTTTGTCAA
The DNA here is from genome assembly GCA_007115665.2 of Sequoiadendron giganteum. Taxonomy (NCBI): domain Eukaryota; kingdom Viridiplantae; phylum Streptophyta; class Pinopsida; order Cupressales; family Cupressaceae; genus Sequoiadendron; species Sequoiadendron giganteum. The sequence goes on along the minus strand of CM021102.1, from coordinate 439,279,681 downwards.
TAATATCACAAATATGCAGACCTAGGATAAGTAAATGGGAAATGGAGAGATTACAACTTGTGACAGCCAAGTAAAATTTGATAGCAAATTAATAAAAGTGATTAAATTGCACACATGGCAGAATTCCAAAAACTAAAAGGTAGGACCATATTCAGATTTTACCGCCAATATATTGTCAATCTCATTTTGAACTCTCCAATTTAGACAATCAAGCAACTGCAGAAGATAAAGATAAATGATATAAATGAAATGGAAAATGATCTGTTTTGTTTTAAAAGTAAAGAAAATTGGACATCCATAGAGATTTCAGAAGCATCCCACCATTTTGTGTGCTTTATGAACATTTCCTTCGCGTGCCTTCAAAAATCTCCTTAATGTTTCCTGTGGGTAACCATGATGCATGTTCTGCAATATTATAAAAGACATCTAGCAACCGTCAGCTTTGCAAATATTATATGTTTTTTACACATCATAATATCTTTCCACAACCATGCTTTTGATTCAATGATGATATTTCATTCATCATAAATTCTCAATGGAAAAGTTACATAAGTAGTGATTGCATTCAAAACAAACCCGCATATATTATTTGAGCAAACAAATACAGTGAATATTAAAGACACTTTAATTGAGCTCTATTCGATCCACAGTAGATTTAGCAAAATTATGATGAGATTTTTCATTAGACAAATGCATCTTAAATTATTTCAACCAAACAAAGGATAACATCAGTCTAACAACAGGGATAGAAGGGAAGTCTCTTCCTAAGAAAGCTGGAAAAGACAACATTTAAGCATGTTCCCCATGAGCAAAAGACTCGACCTCTTTATGGAAAGAGTTGAATTTAAACTTCAACCAGAAACACAATAACTCTTTAAAACACCATAGCTATCCTAGATTGAGAATGAAAAGCTCTTCATGAAAGATAACATCACACGTGAACTTCCATAGGAATTCAACTGTAGTATCATGTGCCATAGCAACTTACATCTTTCCCTACTTATCTAAGAATCTCCAAAGAGAGGACCTCCCACCAAAAGTGGGACAGTAAATAAAGAATTGATTTTAACATGAAGCTTTGCCCAAAATTTCCAGGAAGAACGTTTCCAAGAGACATACTCAACTGTTTCTTCTCTTTCACATAGCCTGCATGCAAGATCTGTTGCAACATCACACCTTTGAAGCCTTGACCATTAATCCTTGGTGGAGCGCCAACCACCCTAAAACTTTATGCCTTAAAGAAAATCGTTCTTTCCAAATAGACTGGCACCTCCTTTTCCAACGCAATTCTAATTTTCAGGGACCCACACCCACGGTCCTTTTGTTCAATCATGACGCAAGATCAACCTTGTATCTCACTAATTCATAAAAATATTTTTTTCATATTATTATAGAGCAACTTCCCAGTGTTCCATTTTCAATATGTCCAAACAAGCATGTCTCTTGGAGTTGCATTTTAAAAAGTCAAATTTCTCATATCAATATGCAAAGGTTTGAGATTCCACATATCTATCCAAATGGAAAGGCTCTTTACCAGCCAGTCTTGGCCATCAAACCTTGGCAAGAGGGAAGACTAACTACTTGAAGAATGAAACATCCACAAAGGTAGTATCACAAGATCCCAAACCATCCATGGCACCTCAAATTTTGTAATAAACCACCCCAAAGTTTTCAATTTTGCAACTTGTTAGCGTTAGCAAAATAAGCAAAGATAATCAACTGTAATCAATTACCTTCCACTTTTTGATCACCCAAATCCCGATGTGGGCAAGGTGAGAGCATACGATGGCAAGGTTTACATTGCAAACTTTAGCAAATAAGCAGAGATAATCAACTATAATCAACTAACTTCCACTTTCTGATCACCCAAATCTTGATGTGGGCAAGGTGAGAGCATAAGGTGGCAAGGTTTACATTGCAATTTTTGGAAGTAACCACTTGTTCAGTGGGGTGAGTGATAAACTTCCACTTATGCAATGGTACAAAACTAAAAGTAAACAACTCACAACTCTTTTGCTTTTCAGCGGTGAGTACAAATCAGGAACCACTTGTGCAATGGGGTCAGTACAAGAAAGCCACTTATTCAGTGGATGATGAAAGATACCACTTATTAAGTGGGATAAGTAGCCAAACCAAAGAAGAGCAAATCACCGAAAGGTACTACCAAATCAGTGTTACAATAGGATGCTCAATACAAGCGATATCAACAGTTACAATCCAGCTGCTAATGAGATAGGAATATGAAGCAACACCCAAAATACATTCAACCCACTGAAACAAGATAACCCCAATAAAACCACAACAATATACCTAAATATAGCAGCAAGTAGAGGACTGATTTAACTCAGAAAATGAGTTGCAGCAGGTCTACAACACTCAGAAATCACTGTGAATAAGTCTGAAACTCTCCGAACAGCAAGCTACAAGTGGGTGTGCCTCCCAAGGGCATAATCCAAACACCATAGAACGTTCCCAAACTGATTGCAAGGTTATAGGATCAAGGCGCCACCAAATCAGTCTGAACAGCAAGGAAAGAGGGCAGAAATCTTCACAACACCCAAGCACATGAAACCCCAAATTGTACAGTTGGCTGAGAGGGGCAATCAGCTCCTAGAAATTCAAATCGCCATTAAAAAATCTGCAACCTTGCACAAGGGGTCACCCAAGTCTGCCAAAAAGGATAAAGCAATACCCACAAAATGTTTGGCAATCCTCCAACCAGCACAAGTAAAACTAATGGTATGGCCTAGGCATGAAATGGTACGGCCAGCAAGCATAGAGCTTAGAAAATCCACTCCAAAACACTCCAAAGCTCTGCAAAATCAGATATCACACCAAAATACATCTACTAAAAAACATAAAACAATCCATAACTGAAAGCAAACTGGAAATTGTCACCAATAACTCTCTTGCAATGAAACCACTCCAATGTCCAACTAGGGAGTATCTTTCAACTCCGAAACTAGAGCAATTTTGAAGGTTTTCATCTCCAAAGCCCTTGAAGGATTCAATCCCCAGTTCGACAGCACTTTGTTATCATCAATCAACATAACCCAAATGAAAGCATAAGGTGAGCTTATATAGAAATTAGGGCTCCAAATTCAAACTCTTTTTCCCTACAAAATGGGATGCCCCTCTCCAAAAGAAATATTTAATTTATTTTATTCACTTTATTCCTTCATCAGGATGTTGTACCTCGTGACTGTAATGACCACACCCTAATTTTTTTTGGAACAATATTTTTGCGATGTTTTCCAGTTTGTCACATTTGCATTTTCTCAAATACTTTGCATGATATGGGTCTGAGAGTATGATGAATAGAAGTTTGCAGACAATGTATGACAGTGATATCACAAGATAACTTCATTCACAGCTTTAAAGGAGCACAACAGATACAATAGTTTGAGGTTGAATATCACATCCATAACATTTCTGAGTGATGATATGACTCATTATGAAGGTACAGAAATGCATTTTTCAATATATTAAATGCATAGATTTGATCCTTGTTTACAATACTTCCTGAGCAATAAGATTGCAGTGATACCTAGCACAATACATGCAAACTATAACAGTTTATAAATACCAGTTTGTGGCTTGTAAACAGGTCGGTCTTCTCCAATTGGCCACAGCCTACAAATAAGATGAAGCACAACTGATAATGGCAAAAGTTCAAGCCCAGCTACAGTAATAATCACACCCAGGCTTAGTTTTGCTAACAATAGACCTCCACAACCTTGCAGCAGTCACTGAACTTGGTAGAAATGGGATTATAGGCATGAGGAAACTCCCACGACCTCTTTCTGCACCCACAGGTAGCAAGGAAGGTGCTACGACTCAATCCATATTCACAAAATCCCGTCATACTTCCATTTCTTGTTGCACAGCAATACACAGGTTTGGCGTCACATAATATTCATCTGCATACCTAGGAGTACCCATGTTTCCCCTCTCCTGAGTGCTTGAATGATGTGAAGGTAATTGCAACCTGATAAGGGAACCATGACCCAACCATAGACGTGAGTATGCCCCTTCAATCAACTAAGGAAATCTGCAACAGAAAACCCTTAACAATCCTACACCCAAACTGAGATGTGATATCACAATAATCTCCTTGCAAGATGGATGCCACAAATAGTGGTAAATAACAATGTGCTCAATGTTGCGAATACGCTACTGAAAATACTTCAAAAAACCAAATAGATCACTCCCAAAATCATTCACCTCAAAAAACTTCATATAACTTCATTCTTAAAACCCTAGAAAGATCAATCACCTAAAGAACAATGGTGATCCCTGATGTAGAATCACTCCAACTAGCTAGGGTGGATCTCTCACCACTGAAGCCAGCGCTTGAGATGAGGGTTTTCATCCTCAACCAGCAACAAATGAAATCTAGAAACAATCCAACAGAGTCTCCCTAAGTTGTCAAATCTTCCATATCCAAATGAGATCTCAATAGGTGATTAAATAGAAGAAGAGGGAAGAATTAGGGCAACCTACATTTGAAATCACTTTTCCCTCCAAAAACCCCACACCCAACTTGCTTTTCCAACATTTCACTTTACATTTTAAAATATCCTCAAATAATTCCCAAAGGGAGCATCCACTTTTGGGTCACATTATAAGCCTTTAATTTATGAAATTAACCTTTATTCTAGGCATCCAACTTAAAGTACATTGTCCCTTCTTTAAAAACAGCGTTGCTCCACTAGGCCAAGGGGGTCTTTTAACGTTCTAACATAAGTCATAAAATCACCTTTTGAAGACTTTAGTGAATAATATGCCAAAACATTACTCACCAAACAACTGCCAAGTACTACCCAAACTGGAAACTCTGCACGACGCTACTGCCAAGACCAGTTACTATTTATAGCACTTACTAAAAATAGTAAGTGAGTCATATCACCGAACTAGCCCAAATAAGGAGCACCGAAAAAGGGGACATTACAGTGACTTTGTTCATAGATGAGTCTCGTCGTACTAACTGTAGTGTTGTCTGGCAATTCCCAAGCCTCCGCCCATTTGGTTAATTACTCCATAGCAACGACTATGTACCTACACCAATGGAGTTGGCTAACTTTCAGTGGACCAATGAAATCCAATCCCATCGCTCAAAAAGTTCCTAAGGTTGAGATGGGAAGAGTAGCATGTAATCTCGCTTCAGCAGTTTGCCAACTCTCTAGCAAATATCACACCCAACCATCCATTCTCTAGCTTTGGTGTGCAACGTCGGCCACCATAGTCCTACCAACAGGATTTTACGTGTTGTAACATCTGGCCCCATATGTCCTCCCACCAATCCTTCATGTGCTTCTTTAAGTACTTTAGGAATTTCGTCTTCCATGATGCATCGTCGTAGTACTTGGTCCAAACCCCATCTTAACAGCCCATTAATGAGCTGGAATGTTTTACTTTTTAGTACTAGTTTTTTCATTCCCCCAATGGCATCTCCTTCAGAAATGTGGAGGTAGATAGGTGCTCTCTGATGCTCTCATACCATGGGAGTAGTGCTGCAATTTGGAATAGGTGTGCATCTGGAAAGTCCTCATTTACTCCTTCTGGAGGTTCACCTGATTTTATCCTGGAGAGTTGACCAGCAATGACATGGCTCTTTCTTGGCCAAACAATGATAGTGAAAGTGAATTCTTGTAACAACAGGAGCCATCGGCTTACCCTTCCCTAGATGATCGACTTATTTACCAAGTACATGAGGGCTTGGTGATCCACGTAGAACATGAAGGGTGTAGCCAACAAGTAGTGTCTGAAATTTTTGTACGGCATAAACCATCCCAAGTGCTTCTCTCTTTGTCGTACTATAATTATTTCCTGCCTTCAATAGCAACTGGCTTGCGAAGAATACCAGGTGGTCCAGCCCTTGCACTCCTACTCTTGTGTCAGAGTTGCTCCAATCACATAATTTAATGTATCGACATGCACATGAAACTCTTTACTCCAATCTGGGTATGCCAGGATTGGCAAACTGATTAGTCGAACTTTCAACTCGTTGCAGACTTTTTCTTGATCTTTTGTCCATAAGAATGGTTGTGCCTTCCTAATGAGTGCGTCCAGTGGATAAGAAATCTAGGCAAAGTTTTTGATGAATCTCCTATAATATCCAACATGGTCGATGAATGACTTCACACCAGTGATGTTTTGGGGTGGTTCCATCTTTACGATCACCCGAAATTTTATTTGTGACAGTCTTCAATCCAGCTTTGCAAACTACATGTCCGAGCAGTTTCCCTTGAGGCACCATAAACCGACACTCCTTTGGATTTAATGCCAATCATGCAACTCTACACCATTCCATGCATTCTCAAAGAGCCTTCAAATGTGTGTTCATCGATGTAAATCGATCAATCATTCAAGAATGCCTTTAAGTTTCCCACTAATATCTTATCGAATATGTGTAGAAATATTCTTTGGAAATTCATTGGAGCATTGCATAGACCGAATGGCATCTAGTTGTATGCATACACTCCTCTTGCACAAATGGTTTTCGTTGCACCAAAAGATCAACTTGTTAATGCCCAATACAACCGCCAGAGTTAAGGAATCCAAGGGAGGCAGTTAAGCCATGTCACGAATCCAAGCGCTACGCTGCACAGCACAAAGGAGACCAAGGGCGCACACCTTGCAACAACCCCCCCAGCATAAGTGAAGGGTTCTAACCTGTGACCCAAGCTCTAATACCAATTGTTGCACAAACGGCTGTAGTTGCACCAAAAGATCGACCTATTAATGCCCAATACAATTGACAGAGTTAATGAATCCACGAGAGGCGGTTAAGCCATGTCACAAACCCAAGCACTGCACTGCACTGCACAGCACAAGGAGACCAAGGGTGCACACCTTGCAACAACTCTGTCATCTTTAGTTTATCTTCCTCGACTATGTTTATCTAGTTATAGCCCGAGAACCCATCCATAAATGAATAGATTTTGTTGTCAGCCACTTCCTTCAATATTGAATCGATGAATGGGATCAGGAAGGGTTCCTTTATAGTTACCGCATTCAGACTTCGGAAGTCCACACATATCTGAATCTGTCCTGATTCTTTCTTTAATGATATGACAATTGGTGACACCTTGTCATTGACTTCGACTTTAAAGATTATTCTCGCTTCCAACATTTTTTCATTTTCTTCTTGTACCTTGGCAACATAGTTTTAATTTATTCGGTAGGGCCTCTTTCGTATGGGTTGTGCTTCCAATACCAAGGGAATTCTATGCACGCATAGTTCTGGAGATACGCCTTTCAAATCTCTGTACATCCATGTGAAGGCATCTTTGTATTTTGTGAAGATTTTGAATGCTACCGCCTTTAACTTTGGATTCCAGTCGTCTCCAACTAGAATCATTTGGGGGTTATCCTCCTCCCCAAAATTAACCTTCTTTATTATTGGTTCTTCGTACTTTCATTCGAGGGTTATCCTCCTCCCCTAAATTAACCTTCTTTATTTTTGGTTCTTCATACTTGATCGTCTTGTCTCATTCAAAAGTATGTGTTCATGTGTCGTCTATCCTAGCCACTCCCTCCTTGTACTCTCCATACTCTGGGGGAAATGCTTGACTCGTTGAGGCTTTGTCCTCTTCTTCTCCTTTCAACTCTCTAATTTGCAACATGTTGCAATCTCATTGGAATACTTCATAATCCTCCATCTGCCAGTGGAAGAATCCATTAAGTGAACTCGTCTCGTCTTTTGAGCAATGTTGGAGGTCCAAGACACCTTCGTCATTTGGTTCCATGATTCTCTTTTCTTCATCTATTCCTGATCCTCCTTCGGACTCTGAGTTAGACGATGCCAATTCTTCGTTGATTGCTTGATTTCTCAAGTCAATCATGTGCTTTCTCCCATTGTTCTCTATGGAGAGTGTATTATAGTATTTCTTTTCCAATTGTGGTTTGCCTTGGCTGCAATCAACCATCCTCTCCTGAGTAATGCATCATATGCTTTTTCTCCAGTGGGATAACCACAAAATTCAACAAGAATGGTTGGGTCCCAATTGTCACCTTTTGTGTCATCAATGTTCCCAACAACTTGATGCCATGCTGGTCACTGCCCACCAACTGGAACGTCGATGGCCAGATTGTTGGCTTCCCGAGACACTTCCATGTATCTTTGAGCAGTACATTGACTCCCAATCCTCTGTCAACAATTGTGTTTGTTAGATTCTTTCCTCTAATCTCCATTTGTACGACAATCAATCTCTTCCTGATGTTTACCTCAGCAACATTGGGTTGATGACTTGTTCACCTTCGAGTGGAAGTTCCATTACCATCCATTTTCTTTGGCCTTCTTGTTGTTGACTTTGCTCATCACCGACTATGTTCATGATCGCAATTCCCAGTTGTGGCATAGTTTGAAGAAGGTTTGTCACTTTAATTGGTACGATCGTTTGTAGCATCTGTCATACAATGTTCTTTTCAGACATCGACTGCATGAGGTACTTGTAGTTTCCTAGGAGCTTCTTCATTCTTTAGCTATCACCTATCCTACTTAGGCTTTGGCTTCCCTCATTTGTTCTTTTTCCATATGAGGATCTGGGTACATTGCTTTCTTTGTTTGTGCTCCAGTAATTGCCAACACTTCCTCCTTTTGATCCTCCACGTCCAACATGTTGATGCCTTTTTGTTTCAGGCAATCGATGTCCTCATGGTGACCCAGTCCACACCACTTACATAGCATCCCTGTTTTGTCTTGGTCACTCTGGCATTCTCAAGCGAAGTGACCCCATTCGTTACACTTTCCACACTAGTGCATTGGTCGGCCCTTTGCATCGTACTGGATTCTACTCCTTGGTCCACTGTTGTTGTATCAATTGTTATATCCTCTTCTACTCTAGTATTTGCTTGGAGATGCAATGGTATTAGTATTTTGTGGTTTTGGCGGTGTGGTCGGAGAGGTTGACTGTTCTCCTTGGGTGAAGAGCACTTGTGTGCTTCTTGTTTTCAAGTTGTATGGACATTCCTTGATGGAATATCCCATTACTTGAAAGATGTCACAAAATAGTTTTTTCGGACAGTTTGTTTTTTCATGACCTCCTTTGCAATCGATGCACCACAATTCCTTGCTTTCTCTTGTATTTTCCTTCTTCGCCTTCAACTCTTTCATCATTCTCATCATGTCCTCTCTCAAGGCTTGAACAATCTTCAATTCACTGTCGCTATTGTTGTTTGTTCTCTCATCATTATCTATCTTCCTCTTCCCTCAAGAAGATGTCTTGTCTTCACTCTCTATGTCCATTGCCTGATTGTAGGCATCGATGTACAATGATGGAGGCACAAACTCCATCTTCTTCCTTAGCGAAGGGATTAACCCTTCGACAAACCACCTCTTTTTTAGCCCATTGGATAGCTAGATTTCCAGTTTGACCAATAATTCTTTGAGTCTACAATTGTAGGCTCGTACATTCTCGTATTTTCCTTGTTTGGTGTTGTATATCTCTGATACGATTTCATTGTCATCTCCCGGGAGTTTGAATTCTTCCTGGAACGCTCTTTTAAATGCCTCCCATGTGTTTTTGTGACCTTCCAATTTAGTATACCAATCTATTGCTATTCCTCTAAGAGTTGTTGGAAATGCTCTCACCAATAAGCTCTATCGTCCTGACCATTCGTTACACAAATTGTTTCGCAAGTTTTACAATGTCGTATAGGGTCCTCCGACTCGTTTCTGGTGAACTTCAAGAGTTTCTACCACTCCACATTTGGACTTACTGGGGGAGTCAACATCTTGCCTCTTTGATGCACCTTTTGTGACAATAACCTGGTTGGAAATTTTTGATTCGTATGTTTTGGTGCTTTCCTTGCACTCTCGGACATGCCGCAATCCTCTACTTGTCCCTTTCTAGTGTTCTTCACCCTCGGGCTACCTTCGAGGTCTTTTGATGCTCCCTCTGTCCTAGTGTTTTCTGCTCCGATCTTCTGATGTTCGAATCTTTCGTCAATGTCCAATGTTCAATCTGGCGAATGGTCTCTGTCAAATCATCCGTAGGTTTCCTTTGGCCTTCCCCTTCAGCCGATTCTATTTGTATGAATAGTTCTTGGACAATCAAGTTGGAGGTTTCCTTCTTGCCTTCCCCTTCAACCAATGGTGAGCCTTCTTTATCACCTGATGATGACCCTTCTTCGTGTGATGGCTCCTTGGCAGTGTTCTCTTCCTCACTTTCCCCTTCATCCAATGTTGATGGTACAAACGGTTCTATAACTTGGTCGACAAGATCAATTTGTGTTTCGTCGTCGGGAAGTGGTAGGTGTCTGACTATTTCAATCCAATCTCCCCTTGTATGCTCTCTTGTACTGGAAGTTCTTTAACTCTCCCGACTACAGCTTCTGCTTGCACTTCGGCTTCGACTTCTACCCTTGGGTGGCTTGGACTTTCTCTAAGAAATCCTTTTTCCTTCGTCAACTTCACCCCTTAGTTGTTGAAATCGTTCTCTTTGCTCTTTTATCCTTAAGGATCTTATTTTCTAGTCGATTGATTTGTGACCAGTCGATTGATTTGTGACCACTTTGTTTTAATTTTTTGTTTTTGTTTAAGACATACATTATGATCAATATCATGCTCTTCTCTTCTACTTTGTTCTTCATTGTTCATACCATTGCAATATTTGTTACCTTCTTTGTTCATGTCTTTCTTAGCACGATAATCTTGCAATATAATATAGTGGCATGCAATCAATCTTGATAGCCTATCGAGAAGACGATCGACCTCTGGATTAATAGTCAAGTTGTCTCAGATGGCGGCTTGAGGGACCTCTCTCTTGAGAGCTTCCCTCCGTACATGTTTCGTTAGCAAAATGTCCTACAGGTTTATGAGGTCTTTTGTCAACGAGTCTTCCCTTTCTTCATTTGCTTGCATAGGCTCTTGGGCTGGCTAATCCATTACAACGCTATGATTCTCGTCTATGTGTTGTGTATCACCAGGTTCATATCAGCAACGACACCAAATGTTTACTGGCTTATGCTACTTGACCAATTAACATAGAGTAAATGAAAATATATATCAGCAGGCAATAATAAACATATCAATTACTCAACAATGCACAGAATATGTAGTGTATTCTTCATTCATCAGATAGACAATAAGTACATCATACAAAATGTGTGGTCTCCGACTATAAGTGAAAACATGAATTATATAGCCAAACAACGTTAATTGAGGACACCAATGGTCGGCAACTACCCAGTACAACCTACCAACTGTCGGGGACTGATTCCCGATTACACTTATTAATTACTTTTTGTTGATTACAATATTATTTATTTATTTATACTTTGTCGACTACAGAAATAAGGAGCCTTTGCTTTTGAAAAATGATTATTATTATTTTAAAAAGGCATTTGAGGGAAAAAGTGAATTATTTTATTATTTCAAATTGAGGAATTTCCCTCCAAAAGCTATATAAGGAGGCGTTGGGAGCTCATTTGAGGGTATTTTGAAGATTGACAACTAAGTGTTGTTGGATTATTTCTGGATTCTCCAAGTCTTTGAGGACGGTAACCCTCAAGGATTATTCTAGTTTCAGAATTGAGATACATTCCCTAGCTAGACTGGTGTGGTTCCATTTTGGGATCACCATTGGTGTTGATTGTGAAGTTTTCATTCATGGCTTTCCAATATGAGGTGTTTTGATGTGATTCAGTTTGCTAGTGTTTGATGAGTGTTTCCTTTCTGTTGCTGAGTGTTTTGAGTTTGATTTCCTTGAAGTTCATGTTGCTAGCAGTACCTATGCAAGTACAAGGCCATACCCCTTGTTTTGCTTGTGCAGATTGATGAGTTAATGATTTGGTTGTGGATTTTTTGCTAAAGACCTCTCTTTGCTAGGCGACCAAGATGGGTGAGATTGCAGGAACTAACATGTGGGTCTGAATTTATTGGAGCAAGTCGCCCTTGTGCTGGGCCATACAACTCCAAGAAGGGGGTGTGTGAGTGAACAAGGTGAATCGGCCCTCCCTTTCTACTGTTTGGTGTCCCTAAGGTGACGCCTAGACTTGGTGAAAACATTACAATTTACAATCAATATTGGGGTGAATTTCTGCTGTGTTGGAGTGTTTTGGGGTGTTCACCATGGCCGCTTGGACTTGCAAATAGTGATTTCTAAGTGTCACAGATCTGCTGCAACTCATTTTCAGAGTTATTTCAGACCTTCATATGCTACATTGTTGAGGTATAATTGTATTGCATTACTTGGGTGTTTCTTTCCTGAGTTGGCATTCTTTCGGAGTGCTTATTTCATCTTCATATCACATTTGCAGTTATACAATAGCTATGTATTTGATTTGGATCATATTGTAAGAGCTCATATTGTAACATTGTATGGTAGTACCATCAGTGACCTTGCTCTTGTTTTGGTTTTGCTACTCATCCCATTGCATAAGTGGTTCTATTTGTTTACCCCACTGCATAAGTGGCTATTGTACTTACCCCACTGAACAAGTGGTTTCCTAGCACTCGCTCACCACTAAAAAGTGGAAGAGCTTGTTTACATTTCATTATTATATTAGCTTTCCCATTGCAAAGTGGATGTGCTCAGCTTACCCCACTGAACAAGTGGTTATCACTTTAAGCAGTTTAGTTTTTTATTGTAATCCTTACACCGTATGCTCTCACCTCGCCTAGACTAGGAACTTGGTGATCATAAAGTGGAAGGAAGTTGCTTAGCTTTACTTTCTATTTTGGAGCTAACAAATTTAAATTTCAAATAAAAAAATTAAGGTTGCTTATTACATACTCCCTGCTTCTTTCCTTGACAGCCTTGGCTGCAAACTAGAGATTTCTCTTCGTTTCAAGTGTTCTTTAATACAAGATCTACAAGACATTGATAAATATTGTAGCAGTATCCATGCTTCCCAACCAGCCCTCTTTTGTACTTCATACTTCTTTCCTTGGCAGCCTTGGCTGCAAACTAGAGATTTCTCTTCGTGTCAAGTGTTCTTCTGGAAAAATTACTTATCCATCTCCTCATTTATAGTTTTTGGTATTTTTTGGCCTTAGTTGTCTAACAAAATTATTTATTTGTCCCCACTTTTCTGCTAGTTGTCTTCCACTCATTTTTTCCTTCTTCTTTAATTGGCAGACTTAAAACAATTAACAGCTTCGGCCCACCTTCTCAATTTTCTGATCTAACTTACCTATAATAATCAATTCCACTTCTTGAAACTTTTCCCATGCAAATCTTGACAAGAGTTATATCCTGCATCCTCCACGGTGATCTCACTACTTGATGTGTGGATATCTTCCTCATCAATCACATTGGAGCTAATACATTGTATACTGAAGCTACGTTTTAACTAATTTTAAGAGAATATTGCTACAATACTCCACTTGCACACTAAGTACACTTATTCATAATTACTTCTTATGTCCTACTAATGTCAGGGTTTTATCTAACAACCATTGACATATCTTTCCTCCAGCTTGCTGTACATATCCATCAACTGTATTATTCTCTCAATCTGTGATGCAAAAGATGACTTGATGTACATATCCATCAACTGTATTACTCTCTCAATCTGTGATGCAAAAGATGGTATGCAGTACCTAGTGTCTCATTACCAACAATCTAGGATAATCTTTGCACTTGCTTTCATTAGACAAAATCAATTGTCCTTCGAGAAATTATTTCCTTCGTTGATTCCAATCATGTCATGCTTTTTGTTTTCTCCTTTGCACAATGTGAATCTGATTGGCCACTACATAAGATAATAAAGCAGCAAATTAATTGGAATTTACCATTACATAAGATATTCAACCATAACACAAAGAAGAAGAATTTTACTTAGGTCAATGAGACTACAATAATGTATGGAATCACAAATCAACAACATCGTGATATGGGTTTACAATAGTGAGAAAACACATGAAGAATTGTACATGAACAGCAAACCTAATCATGAGCCCTTATGTGATACATGTTTACAAGAGTGAGAATAAACAAAGAATTATACACGAACAGCAAGGCTAATTGCAAATCCTTTTGTGATACTTGTTTACAAAAGTGAGAGCGTCTACCAGGAAATGTGCATGAACTTCAAGCCTAAGTGTGGAGCCTTTCGTAATATATGTTTACAAGACTGAGAGATTACACAAAGAATTATATAAGAACAGCAAAGCCTAATTACTAGCCCTTTTTTAATACTTGTTTAGAAGAGTGAAAGAGTGCACATAAAATTGTAAACAAGCAGCAAGCCTAATTAAGAGCCCTCTTTGTGATACATGCTTACAAGTATGAGAGACTACACAAAAAAATGGGTAAAACAGGGAAGCAAACCTGATTACTAATCTTTTTGTGATACATGCTAACAAGGGTGAGAAGTAAATAAAGAATTGTACACTTACAGCAAGCCGAATTTGACAGAAGAGATACCCCCAGTCATCTAAGGCAAAGGTCATCCCGCAAGGGAATATATTCGACGCATCTAAAATAGCAATGCCCTCTGTTGGTCAAATTTGCAAGAGTACAAGATTACATAAATAACTCTTCCCAGGCAGCAAGCCACAGTACGAGCCCTTGTGTGATACAAGAGAGAGAGTACACAAACAGCAAGCCTAAAGACGAGCCCTTGCAGCTTTTTCTGTAAGGTGGGAACTTCTATTGTTAATTTTGGCCATAAACTTCCCTGTCCATGCTAAATTCCCCTCAAAGAAAGCATGGCTCAAAGATTACCATGATTTCCTTCAAGCAGGCCAATTGAGAAACAACTAAAATAAACTAAACTTTAACAAAACCATCTTAAACTAACAATTGTCAAAAACTGTAAATTCTTACCATCACAAGAAAGGAACGCATTAAAAACAGAAGAGAAAAAATTACATTAAAAGCCACAAACAATACCTCGAAGGTTTTCTTCAAAGGCTCGTCCACTGAACACAAAATGCGGATGGATTAAATTACGAATGTACATTAAAAAACTAATTCTAAAAGAATAATTATTGAAAAAACACGATTTTTATTTTTTTATTTTTAATAATTAAAAATTCACCATGATCTATTAATGCCTTCAACTCGTTTTTCGCATCCGAAGCGTCAGAATCCATCCTTAGACGCAGATTTTTCGGCAGGTAAAATAAAATATGGCGGTATTTTATTCTACGTACAAATTTGTTGTTCCGGCCACTTAGAAAGTAAAAGCCGCGGCAGCAGTCATGGCTGGTAAACTGTGGAATACGCTGAACACGTTTTCAAGGTCAAATTTATTTTTCCACGCGGCATCGAAAGTTGCAGAGAATAAATTAAATGTATGACTGAAATTTCTGTTAAATCGAATTAAAATCTGTTAAATATAATTTAATTAGGAAACGAGTTCCATCAGAGCCCCACTTTAATTTGATGTGAGGTGAACATTGACCAACTTCGGGTGGAAGTTACTTATTGATGTTGTTGGCTGATTGCGTAGTTAGTTAAGAAGGCATTTAAAGTATGATTGGAAGACGAGTTGTTAAGTGTTTTTGTTTGTAAGTAGATAATATAATATGTTGAGTAGATAAGTATGAATTTGAAAGTCATTTGAAATTTATATTCGGATTATACTACATTTTTAGTAATTTGTATTTTGGTAAATGGTGTAACAAGTCATTATTATCAATTAGGTTATAGTTTCTTTGATAAGTTTGATTTTTCATTTTGTTGTGAATGTATTTAGATATAAGAATCTAAGTAGATGAATTTGATATGTTGAGTAGGTAGGTATGAATGTGAAAGTCATCTAAAGATTTTATTTGAATTATTATATTTCTAACAATTTGTATTTTGGTAAATAGTGTAACATGTCATTATTATCATCAATCAAGCTATAGCTCTTTTGATGAGTTCGATTTTTCATTTTGTTGTGAATGTGCTTAGACATAAGGGTTTAATATAATCATATTAGATATTAGAGATTTTTCTTATTGAGATGCTTAGAGATAGAGGGATCAAGTATAAACATATAAAGGATCAAAACTATCATCATGTTTTTGTAAGGGATAAAATATCTATTCTTTTAGCCCGGACAGGTAGCAGAGTTGGCTTGGACCGTGGGTTTGCTCCCCATTGGTCTCGAGTTCGACTCTGAGGCTCGGAATCACCCGATGCACCTGGCTTACGGGCGGCTTGGTACATCTCCAGGGATTAGTCTCGCCTCAACTCGCCTCATAATGGGAAACCTATGTCGTTGGGTTGAGTCGCAGAGATACCCTGGACTACCAAAAAAAAAATCTATTCTTTTACCCTTTATTTTACACTTACTTTTGGTCTTATCGTGAATGTGTTGTCCCAATGTTCAATTTTCCTTGGTTTATGCATTAATTGATCTTAACCTTGAAATTATCACTCATATTTTTTATCCATGACTTTAAGAATAAGATTGGTCTCTCTCATTCCTAGACTCAACCATAAATGAAAAGTTATCCCTTGGATATGTTCATGTTCATGGCATGGTCCTCTCAATTTAAGTATACTATTTTGCTTTCCCAAGCCTCTTTTGGATAATAGGGCCATTACTCATATCTTTACATGCTAAAACACTTCAAATTGAGCACTAAATATCTTGTGTTTTAAGGGTATCCTTAGGTTATTAGTTATCATCAAATAAACATATTCATAATCATTAGAAAAATATTATCGAATTTGCATTAGCACTTGCATCACCTAATACTGCACATTGACTTATTATTTAGATAATTTACATCTTTGATTGGTGTGTCTTCCAACATCACCTAGTCATCAAGGAATTTTCCACACTATGCCTCTACACATTAATAATCTCCCCAAGGTAATTTTCAATACCACCTAGTTTAGACAATTATTCTTGGAGATCTAGTGTTGAAGAGCAAAGGACATTTACATGCCACAAGGACTATATTATGACATCAAGACTAGATCGTGTGCAACCCCATTCAAGAGCACAATATACTTCCTAAGTTGATCAATGCCTATCAAGACAATGTTGATTCAATAACAAATGTCATATTATAATTGTCAATTGCATTTAATAGTTGTCATCCTTCATTCACTACCTTAAACCAACAAAATAAAAGTAAATTATTTTAACCCTCTCATTTCCCTACAATTTTTCACAAACTCCTTTTTATATAATGTTCTAGGTTATATTTGAGATAGCATGCTTTCATACAAATGACTCAAGAGCAAACTTCCTAAGACTAAGAGATTTTATACATATCTTATTGAGGTAAGAGTTTAACCTCCCCCCATCATAGATAACTTTAGACAAATAAAGAGTGTGTCTAACTTAATTGTGTGTGGGGTATGAATTTAATGTCTCCAATATCAATTCAATATCTAGGGTGTCTTTTATACAAATAACTCATATCAAACCTATTTAAACCTAGAGGTTCTAACCATGTAATACCCACTTTTGTTATTACCCAAGATATTTTTATGTGTATATTGTATTTCTTCCCTTCTAGTAATCCTTCTCCAATAGCAATTTATTAGCATTTGGATTTTAGTTGGAAACCATATTGCATTGCTAATGACATATATGTTAATTTAACCACCATCTCAATGTAGTTCAAAATGAATGATCCTTATGAGATGAGTCGTGATGAATTGTCTTCAAAGGTCCAAATTATGGTTAGCATAGATACCTCTCCATGTCCAAACCCTTGAAGAATCTAAACTCTAGCGTGTACCTAAAAGTGTAAACATCCAACAAGTCCATAACATTTTATCATAATTATCTTCGAATGTTTTTTTGTAGGAGAAATGGAGGTATTTAATTCATATAGACCCTTTAAGTTTCATCAAAGACCTCCAACAAGTTCACATATTTTATTTTCTTAAAATTTGATGGTGTCATTTTGTCTCTAAAATGTCTTTCAATACAAGCTCCACAAGACACTAACAAGCATATGTATAAAACTTTTTGTCATATACATTTAAAAAATGAAAGATTATACAAATAAATTATACATGAACAAAACAAAACCTAATTAACTACTAGCCCTTTTGTAGTACATGTTTGTAAATGAAAGATTATACAAATAAATTATACATGAACAAAAACAAACCTAATTACTAGCCCTTTTGTAGTACATGTTTGCAGTACATGCTTATTATCCATGAGAGTGCGCAAAGAATTGTAAACAAGTGGTGAGTCTAATCAAGAATATTTTTGTGATGCATGCTTACAAATATGAGAGAACACAAAGAAATGTCTCAACAAGAAAACAAACCTCATCATGATTCTTTTCGTGATGCATTCGAAGGAACAAAGTAAATGAAAAATTGTACACTTCTACACAACTAGTTTCATATAAGAAATACCCCTCAGCCATGACATCTAAAGCAAAGGTCATCGTACATGGAAGGATATATTCAATCCATAAAAAGGATCGATACCTTCAGTTGGTCAAAGTTTACAAAAATACAGGGTGAAATTCTATTCGATTATCCACAGACAGCAAGCCTAATTACAAGTCCCTCTGTGAAAGAGTGAGAAAGTACACAAACAGCAAGCCTAAAGACGTGCCCTGGCAGCTCTCTGTAACGAGGGAACTTCTAAACCTTCCCTGCCATTGCTGAATTTCCCACAAAGAAAGCATGGTTCAAAGATTACTGTGATTTCTTTCAAGCAGGCCAATAAAAAGACAGCTTAAATAGACTAAACTATAACAAAACCATCTTTTAAAGCCTGTTGACAAAAACAGCAAATCACAAGAAAGGAACGCATTAATAACATACGACAAAAAAATTACATGAAAAGCTTCCACCGGACACAAAATATACAGTAACAAATTTAATTACAATAATTTAAAATATACATTAACAGATTCAATTACAAATATACAGTAACAAATTTAATTACAAATATACTGTAACAAATTTAATTACAAATATACAGTAACGAATTAATTCTGTTAGAATAATTATTCAAATTAAAAGATTTTTAGTTTTTAATAATTAAAAATTTGCCATGATCTATTAGCGCCTTCGACTGGTTTTCTTCAAAAGTTCATCCACGAACACAAAATATACGGTAACAAATTGAATTACAAATATACAATAACAAATTTAATTACAATAATTCAAAATATACAGTAACAGATTGAATTACAAATATACAGTTACAAATTTAATTAGAAATATACTGTAACAAATTTAATTACAAACATACAGTAAGGAATTAATTCTGTTAGAATAATTATTCAAATTAAACGATTTTTTTTTAATAATTAAAAATTCACCATGGTCTAGTAGTGCCTGCAACTCGTTTTTCGCATCCAACAAGCATCAGAATCCATAATCTGTAGATGAACCAAAAAAGGCGGAGAATTTTTGGCCGGTAAAATAAAACCTGGCGGTACTCTATTTGCAGACAAATTTGTCGTTTCGGCCATTTAAAAGGACAAAAACGCGGTCACGGCTGGTAAACTGTTGAATATGCTGCACGCGTTTTGAAGGTCAAATTTATTTTCCACGCGGCATCGGAAGTTGCAGAGAATACCTATATTAACTGTAATGACTGACTTTTGTTGAGTCGAATTAACAAGTGAGACCCGCATTAATTTGCTTGGCTGGGGTCATTGGCCAACTTAGGGTGGAGGTAGTTGGGTATTGATGTCGGTTAGTTGATTGCACTGTTCGTTGAGAATGCATTTAAAGTATTAATTTTATTTGATATTTTGGATAGAGGATTTTGTGTCATTTATGAATTCATATTGTTATGTATGTGATAGGAGTTTTATTTTTTTATTGAGGGGTATTTATTTGTCAAAGTCTTGTAAGGTTCATCTTTTATATTATATGAGGTTTTGAACATTGGTGGATGTTGTAATCAAAGAACATATCATCAATTTCATCAATTTTGCTCAACCAATTGAGTTACAATCTTTTGATTAAAGTATTAGTTTGAAAGATGAGTGGAATTTGCTTGGTTATTAAGGAATTTATGTGGAGTTCAATTTTACTTTAAAGAAATAAGTTGTTTTTTAATTAATTAATAAATATATTTACAAGTTTTATTAGATGGTTTATATGTATAATTATTTATTGTTTTTTGGATCAAGTGCATATTTATTTTTTACTTCAAATAAAATTTATAAATGTTTATATTTTATAGTCATTTGATAGTATTTTTAGGTGATGTTACTAGTTTTCAAAATTTTCACTATATAATAATATAAGATACTTAAAATAATTTTATAGGAAAGAAATAACTTAAAAGGTGTAATAATTTTAGAGATTTTGTTTTCATATAGTACTAAAGAAAGATTTTAATAATATACATGAAAGCAAAAACATCTAAATTTTTCATATTCATCAATGTTATTTGTAACTTTGATGAGATAAACCTATATATCTCATATTCAAATTTTTGAAATTAAAACTTTAACTTTTATTAAAAATAAATTGATAAATCAATATGGGTTTTACAAAGTAGATTGATTGATGTTTGAAGAGATTTTTTAAGTTATTAACAAAATATATAAAAAGATTTTTTCTCAATTTCTCCATGAAACCAATTACTTAACCAACATGTAACGTAAATAGATATCTTATATTTATTTATAACAAAGAAATCTAAAGACCCCCATCCATAAATAAATTGAGTTGAAGATGACACTTAATGTTTGCATGCTCTTAATTATTTTAAGATACATAACATTAAATAAGGTACAAGCAATTTAAAGAAACATGTTAGTTTAACACCATGTTCATTTGTCTATACCAAAAATCCATTACAAATCCAATTTGTAATTAACTTGAAAAAGAAAGGTTGATAGTTGCAAATAAGTTAATATATGGCATAATTTTGAAACTCCAAACGAAAATATATTTTTGTGACAAAAAATGTGTTAAAGACATAAAGGCATAAATCTTTTGGTGAAGGTAAAAAATTACACAATACTTATTGGCATACAATTTTCTCATGAACAATGTATTAATATCAATCAAAATATAATTTATTCATGGGTCAAATTCTAGAAACAACATTCAAATCATAGGGACTAAAATTTTGAAAACTCTAATATATGAAGATGCATCTCACATTCTACAAGAGATCAAAATCTATATCAAATATCATGCACTCCATAAGAGATCAGAAGATTAAATAATAAAGGTTATATGAAATATCACATGCTTTCTCATTACAAGTATCTTAAAGCTTATGAGTGCATTTCAATAAATAGATTAAATAATTATCCCTAAAACTAAATGTTAAAATGATGATATGATACATATTTGAATAATTACACTAAGATTTATAAAGACGTCGTTTTATGCAACAATTTTGGATTTCAATTTATTCCTTGACATTTGATTTTATAAGCTAGCAATGCAAGGTAGTTTATATTTTGTAACGATTTTGAAAAATCCATACCCATTCATTTACTAATGAAAAAGAATAGAAAATCTTTTTAAAAAATAGAAATATTTTGAAGCCAAGTCATTTAAGTGTCTAAAATTGTACAAGCCAATATGAAAATCTAATGATGACCTAGCAATCTAATGCATGACCCATATGCCATGAAATTTATATCCTGTCAACATTCTCTACTTTTATGGCAATATTTATGTGCTTCAAATGTCCTCCCTAACTTCTTTTCCAAATTTTCTCTAAGTTTGTGGAGTTACTTCTTAATCCCCACACCATCCCTAAATGCTTGTTCAACCATTCAACTATAGGGTCACCCAAGAGACCCTAGGGTTGTCCAACCAACTTGGTTTAAGCTATAGGGTTGCATCGACAACTTGATTTGATAAAAGAGATGATTTATAACCTTTAAAAGGCGGACCCAATCATGTTTTAAGGATGTGTGCAATAAGGACAAATAGTGCCAAAGTATGAAGAAGGCAGTTCACTAATATTCTAAGCAATTAATTATGGTGACAATCTAGAAGGAAGAGAAGGTTAACTCTTATTCAGTATAGTGAGTGTCTTCATCACATTTGATTGAATAAAGTTATCACTTCTATTTGAAAAATAATCTAAGAAATCCCCAACAATTATAGTTACAATCCACTAGTCACTACCCTCACTTGCCTAGTCACCACCAACATATCCATTAAGAGAACAGTAAGTAGTGAAAGTAGGAATGTGATTTCATTATATGAGTTTTTTCACCTTTCTTTCTTTTGATTGTCAGTTGATTTTATTTTCATTGAACCTCTTCTTCCCTTGACTAAATATCATCTCCTTTTAACTCATATTCACCTCTATTTTTATCTCTCAATCATTATGAAGCTTCTTCACCCATTTATAATCCCTTGGGCATCCAAGAGGTTGTTTTCTACATTCTTGGTCATTTATCTAAAATAAGTTCATATTCATCTCCCTCTTTATTAAGTGGAGTGTGAATCACCCTTAAAATTCTTAGGCTACCCTTATGTTAGTGAGCCCCATAGCATATCCATTCTCAATAGAAGATTTTATTTTTTCCTAGTTTTTTATATAGAAGCTTCAAAGCTTCTTATTACCTTCCAAGATTGTTCAATTGTCCCAAATCTATATCTTCCTTGTCTTCTCATTGTCATCAAATAGGAGCACCCCATTGTTGGAGAAGAAGATACATGAGTTGGGCCACCTAGGGATGCATGCCAATTTAAAGAAGCTTCAAAGATCTCAAACAAGTTCCAAACTTTAGAAGCTTTCATTTATTTATAGTAGATTAGAATAATAATCAGGAAATCAAGATTGCTTGAGGATAGTAACATTTTATTATCAATTATTGGATTATAGTAGAATGATTTGTTGTTTTCGTAGATTAAAGTATTTCCTAGATTAGATTAGATTTAGTTAGATTTAATTTAGCTCTCATTTTTTGAAATCTCTTTATTCCAAAACATGAAATTTATAAAATAAAAACACCTTAATTCCAACACCAAGTAATTCAACTCAAAGAAAAATATAGATTTTGCATCTTAAAAAAGCTTTAGTTAAAGTCATTTATCTACTCATTAAAATAAATAAAAAATACAAATAGATTAATTAGATCACATATCATTTTTGAAAACAACAAATCAATTTATTTTTGAATGCACCTAGAATAGTTCATTTAAAATTTCATCACCAAATTATTAAAAATTAATCCCTTAATAACATCACAAGGAACCCAATAAACATTGATAAATTTAAAACACTTCAAAACAAACTTGTCAATCAATCAAAATCAAATCGAACACTGATAATTTCTTCTCAAGATTCTCACTCTTCGATAACTTTGGCATCTCATACCTAGTGTATTCTAAAATAAGGTAAAATTGGATCAAGGCCATCTTAAGCAAAATTTGAGAAAATCAACCCATACAAGAAACACATATTGAAGTGAAAAATGAGAAGAATAAAAAATACTAAGGGAAATCCAACAAGCTAATGAGAGAAAGCACATTAGAGAATAATCCCACATAAGAGAGCTCACTCTCTTAAACTCATCAAACTTATTGATGCTAGAATAATAATAATAAAAATTCAAAGGTTCACAAGATAATATCTCATAACTTTAATAGTTCCAACTCCCATCCCATGCTCAAACCTTTCTCTACTTATAGGACTTTTCTACCTCAAGAGGAGGATAATCCATTAATCACTCCCTCAATTTACTAGTTATTGCCACACAAATAAGAGTGATTTTCCCACTTGACAAATGTATGGCGGCAACACATGTGACATGTAATCTCTCATATATGCATAATAGTAGTTAGGATTTATCTATCACAAACTCAACCAACTAAAACATAATTATTAAGGAATAAGACTAAAAATAGTTCCAAATAACTCGTAAAGATGAGTAAACTTATAATAATTAGATCTTACAAAAGAATATGAATTCAATAGGAATTTGTAAAAACATGACAATATTATCTAAGAATATAGAAATATATGAACATATTTAATTTTATTCCCAATGTAAAATTCAAATCCTATATTAAAAAATAGAGGAGGCAATTTTTTTCTTAATACCAATACACAAACATAAAATTTAATTTTGATATTGTGGAGAAGTTGATTTTCTTTGAATTAAAAAAAAAACTAATTTAAAATTAGAGAGAAAAAGATCAAGTATTGATGAACTTGGTATTAACCTTTGTACCCTAAAGACTTTATATGTAATATAATATATTTAAAAGCTAGCCAATTCCTAATCATGTTCCATTTTTACAAGAACACCCCTATTTGAGTGGGGATTGGTTCCAAAACCAATGTACTTATTATTGTGTCATTAATGAAAATGAGACATAAGGGTGTATAATAATTAAGTGACTATTAACAATAATATTAAACTATAAAATCCTTAATAAAATCTAATCTAGAGGGGTCAATATGATCAATGTCTTTAACAATTAGTACTCATGGACTATACAATATTATAATTAGTCTATAAGGCCCTGAAAGTGCCAATATTGTATATGTAGTGTAGGATTGAGTAACTATATATGTTGTGGTCTCTAAAGTGTGAATATTATTTATATAATGTTATTCACATTGCATATTCAAAATGTGAATGTAACATTGCATATACAATTATGTAAATACCATTACATTTACAATATTCACACTTTAGAGCCCTTACTATGAATATGGCCCCAATCACAGGTATTTGAGCCCATGGTAACATTAAAAAATAATAAACCATATTAGAGATTAGAGGATCAAATATCAATAAGAATCTATTTCATTTCAAAGTAATCTAGTGCAAAATGAACATGATATAACTTTTGAATCTCTATCAACTTGTGATCTATGCATTATCTTCCTTGGTTGGACCATCTATATAATGTCATGTACAATAAGGATAAATTGAAACATTAACTTACACAATAACTACTATGCAATATCACATAGAATTGAGTTCACATTTGTACATAAAATAGTCAATTCTTCCACTAGGATATCACACCTCACAAATGTAATAGCAATTCACTTGATTAATACCCATACCTTATTACAATACACATTTCACATACATGTGTTTAATCACATACGTCATTTATGTTCCCTCAAGTTCAAAGAAACTTGAACAAGCATATAGCATCAAGATAGGATATAACACCATTCCAATTCAAAATTGCATCACATCCAATTCTAGATGTGGCATAACTATACTCACAATGCCAAGTATAAATTCTCAATGAATTTGGAATGGATGTCCCTTGGCTTAAAAAACAAGCAATTTACCAAAATAAAAGAAAAGAGAAAAAAATATCTCAAGAAATTACTATTACATTTTAAAATTAGAGACCATATACCAAAATAACCAAAAGAAATAGGTAAAATATATGGTGCACACCACAAAATCATCCATTAGTTCCAACAAAAGACCTCACCATGGAAAACAACAGACTAAGATAATCTAAAAACAATCCAATCAACTTCAAAGAGTCAACAATAAAATTATACAAGCCAAAATAGATATAAATGTTTCTTATACATTACCACTACCAATAAGACCCAACATTCCATAACGTGCCATGTCCTTTTTTTTTGGAAAAATAATTGTAGAGTGGAATCCGGGAATCCCCCCACATTCCTCCACAAGAGCACGACCCTACTTGCAGTTTGGGATGTAACATCTGCAATAACAACCACACATCATATCTGAAGCTCATGGAAGAAGGGGTATATATCAAGAAGATATCACCATCAAAAGATCACTAGTCCAGGCTCGTTGTACAAGAGCACAATTGCTCCCAATAATGCCTTTGTATTCCTTTGTAGGAGCACATTTTGGCTTACAGTTTGGAATACAACATCCATGATGACACTTACACATTACATCCAAATCTCAGAGGAAATGGATCAGGTACCAGAAAGATAGTATTATTAGAAGATAATTGTGCCGAGCAAATGACACCTACTTCAATAGGCATAATGGTTAGGAAACCCTCAAATCATGTGACATCATTTTTGAAGTTTCAAGAAGATGGAAGGCGGCAAGGAAGCATGTGGATAGTTCCAAAGGATGACACGTTAACTCCAAAAGAATCTACTTTAGCCTTAACGCCAACCTAGTGTAGTGTGTGAAATTCAAATTCTAGGCTTTGGCACCATTTTGGCTCAAGGCCGACTATTCCTTAAGGGATATTATTAGCATATAAATGTAGGGAGTTAATTCATGTAAGGGCATCGAATTATTATGTCATTGCTCCATATTTTGAGACACTTGTGTTCCGATTCCTCTTATGGGTGAAAACCCATAAGCATTTGTGATCATTGGACTAAAACCCAACAATCACTAGGATCAGAGAACGAAACCCCTTTGGTTCTTGAGGGCATTATCATTTAGGGATTGCATCTAAGATTCAAGGAATCTATAAGTAAGTTAGTAGTACTATTGAACTGATCTATGTTAACCTTGTATATCTTTTCGGATCATTGTTGTGAGTTATAATTGATATAAAATATATGTGAATGAGATTATGAAGTTATCAATATATTGGAGTACTATCCTTTTGTTCATATTTTGATGTATATTGAATGTAATCTGCAATTTAGTCTGTTAAAATTTTATGTTAGGGACATTACAATGGTATCAAAGCATGATTCGACAAGCCTATAGGGTTTCCTAATGATTATTTTTTGCAAGTGAAAGGGAAATCAGGCCTTGGAGGAGAGAATTGGAGAAATTAGGTCAAGAAGAAACCATGGATGATGAAGCGAAAGAAGCCAAAGCAATATTGGAGGAAATGATACAAGGTCAAAATTTTCTTGCCAACATGTTCAACCAGATATTTCAATAGATGCAGACTAATGCTAGGAAGGAGAATGATAATGGAGTTGGTGCTACCAGTGAAACCAATGGTGGAAAGGGGAAGGAGAAGATGGTTGCTCCACAAAGATCTAAAACTGACTTTAGTAATAAGCCTTTCAAGCCTAAATTCATTTATAGAGTTGAAGAATCGCCTAGGGAAGAAACTAGCCTCCAAGATGAATCTCAAGAGATTATGAAGAATATAGGGATTTGGACCCTTAGATCAAGGAGATATTATCTTTAAAGGATTTTATGTCAAGGAAGAATAATAATAAAGGAAATTACCATTCACCAACTAATCCAAAAGATTTAGAGCACTCATTATGGAAGCTATCTATTTCATCCTTTGGCGGATCTGAGAAAGGCACTTCTAGGGCTTGATTGCAAAAACTTGACATATACTTAGTGCTCAAACCAATGTCTGAAGAAGGAACCATCAAATTTTCCACCCTACATTTGGAAGGAATTTCTCATGATTGGTGGTACCATGGTCTAATCACTCAAGACCATAAATTGATCAAATGTTATGATGAATTTTGTAGCATACTAGTTAAGAATTTGATAGGAGAGGTTCAAAAGAATATTTTAGAGATTTGGCTCGCCTCAAACAAAAAGGAAGTGTGTCCAGGAATATGTTATAGAGTTCCAAAGGATATCAATCATGGTAACCAACCTCTCAGAGAAGAGACTCATAATCCTATTCATTAAAGGTTTAGCGAAACAACTCAGGGGCTTGGTGAAAGCATTCCAACCCTCAACACTTTAGGAGACTATCCAGAAAGCTTTTGCTTTGGAGAATTATGTTCCCCAACAAAAATAAAAACCCTCAATATGGAATAAGAAGGTAGGAAACTAACAAAATAAGCCTTGGACTACTCAGAAACTTGCTTCCCCTATCACACCTAAGAAGATTGATGATGAAACCAAGAATGAGATCCGAAGGAAGAAACTTTATTTATTTTGTAGAGAGCCATGGGTTTTGAGACATAGATGTATTGGAAAGGGGAAATTTCTCTATATATAGAATTCATTCTTGACAAAGAGTCAAAATATGAGATTCTGATGAATTTCATGATCTAAAAGACCCATCTTTGGAGGAAGAAGATAAGAAAAAAGACAATGGTGGTATTTTATCATCTCTATCCAACACACATAGATACCATTCTTCAAGATCCAAGGAGTCCTTGTCAGATAAAGAGTGGTATTTATGATTGATGGAGGAGCTACCCAAAATTCATTCATGAGGGATTGGTGAAAAGAAGAAGGATAGATGCAAATAATTTTGAAGGCTTCACTATCAATGTGGTAAATAGGTATAACTTACCCTACAAGGATAAATTTAGGAAGCTAGACATAACATTTAGAGATCATAAAGTTTGTGATGATTTCTATGTTATTGGTATGAGTGAAATTAATGTAATTTTGGGCGTACAGTGGCTACATTCATTGGGTGAGTAAACTAAAAACTACCAAATGATGGAACTCAAATTCAAAGCCAATGGGAAGGATGTGGTTCTAAAAGGAATGGTTAATGTAGCTCCACAAGTAGTATCGCCCAAGAGAATGGAGAGGATCTTTTGAAAGAATCAAGTTGCTTGGACTACTAATTGTCTAGTGATTTCAAAAGACTCTTTTGAAGGTAAGAATGGTCAAGTTCATATTGATATACAAAATATTCTAGATAAACATAGTCTAGTTTTTGGTGACATGTCTCCCAGATTGCCACTAGATAGAGGATTCCATCATATCATAGAACTTTAAACAGGATCAAAGTCAATTATGACCACTCCTTACCACCATCCTTGGATGTATAAGGAGGAGATAGAGAAAACAATAAAGGATTTGTTGGATATGGGCTACATAAAACCAAGATCTAGTCCTTTTGCATCCTTTGTGGTGTTGGTAAAGAAGAAGGATGGCACTTTGTGGATTTGCATAGACTATTGGGCATTGAACAAGAATACCATTAAGAACCAGTACCCTATATCATAGATAGATGAATTGATTTATGAACTACATGGTGTGGTTTAATTCTCAAAGATTTATTTGAGTCCAAGTACCACTAGATCCACATGAGGGAAGAAGATATACAAAAGACTACTTTTCAATGTCAGTATGGGAATTTTGAGTTTTTGGCTATGCCCTTTAACCTCACTAATGCACTAGCAACTTTCTAATCTTGCATGAACCATGTTTTTGGTAAGCACTTGAGGAAGTTTGTGTTGGTTTTATTTGATGATATTTTGATCTATATTAAAACATGGGAAGATAATTTGAAGCATTTGGATAAAGTCTTGGGAATTCTTGAACAACAGTCTTTGTTTACAAAGATGTCCAAATGTGAGTTTGGGTCAGCAGAGATATTGTATCTAGGGCATGTCATAAGTGTTAAAGGAGTTTAGGTTGATCAATAGAAGATCCAATCCATTCTAGATTGGCCACCTCCTACAAAATTGTCTTAGCTAAGGGTTTTTTTTGGATTGTGCAACTATTACCGAAGTTTTGCCAAAGAATTTTCTTAGTTTGTGGCACTGCTCACCAATCTGACTAAATCGAGAGCTTTTGAATGGACAGAGGAAGCATAAAGAACCTTTGAGAAGCTAAAAGAGGTAATGAGTTCTTGTCTGGTCCTTGCAATTCTTGATTTCTCCCTTCCATTTGTTGTAGAATGTGAGGCTTCTGGTGAAGAAATTGGAGAAGTGCTTTCTCAAAAGGGACACCCCATAACATTTGAAAGTAGGAAATTGAGGGATAATGAAAAGGGATATCCCATATACGATAAAGAGATGCTAGCTATAATCCATGCTTTGGGGAAGTTCCAACAATACGTAGTGTGTGAAATATTTATGGTCAAGACAGATCATAAGAGTTTGAAATTCTCCGTGAGCCAACAATATTTGAATGGTAGACAACATAAATGGGTAAGTAAGCTACAAGCATATGATTTTGATATTGAATATATCAAGATAAAGAAGAATGTTGTAGCTGATACACTCTCTAGGAGACCTACATTATGACATGTGTTTATCACATCAACTGATTGGAAGGATTCCATCATAGAGGAAAATGCTAAGGATCCCTTTGCTACCAACATCCTAGAAGGGGTAGAGAAGGATGATCGGTATGTGGTGGCAGAATACTTGATACTATTCAATAGAGTATTCTTGGATCTTGGATCCAAGGTAAAATAGAAGATATTGGAGGTTCACCATAATGCGCCAATAGTAGAGCACCCCATATTCTACAAAACTTATTGGAAAATCAGATAAAGGTTTGCTTGGAAGGGCCTTAAGGAGGATGTTCTCTCACACATAAAGAAATGCATCACATGTCAATATAACAAAGGGGAATAAGAGTTTCCAATTGAGTTAAAACATCCTCTCCCCATTTTGGAACACAAATGGGAGATTATCTCCATGGATTTCATTCCCAAGTAGGAGAGGTATTAGGATAGAAACAAACAATATTCTCATGACACTCAATGGTTGGATCCTCTAACACCATGATACCTTATTCATAAGTGGGTGAGGTATCAGGAGAAGAATAACTATGATTATGCATGATTGCATCCTCTTACACCAAAGTGTTCTCACAGTTATGGAAGATGTTGGGAGGTGACTAAAGATTTGACAAAGTGATATTAAGAAATGTGTTAATGATTTCATTTTCTTGTGTTAAGATACTCTCACAATTAGGAGGGATATTATGAGAATAGATACTATGATTTAGGTGAGATGAAGTCCCCAAGGGAATCATCTAATATGTCAAAGTCATCACAATTGAAGGGCTTGGTAAATATACAATGCACTTGTGGAAATAGATCTAACATGATTAGATTAATATGCTTTCCCTAAGTTTAATCCTTAAATTTCAATTGCAATCTAGATTTGTACATGTTAAGGCAAACTAGAACTAAAAACAAACTAATAGACCTAATGCAAGCATAAATCTGGAAATCAAGTTCTAGGTATGCCAACTGACAATAGTTATTAATTTGTTCTAGAGGTCTCGGGTAGGTTTTGGAGGACTAGGACACCCTAGGGCGTCTAAGTCCTATCAAGATTTTTTTTGAGATTTCAGTTTCAGAGGCACTAGTGATAGGAACTAACTATGTTATGGCTTGCAAACCTAGATTTAGAATTAATTATGTTGTTGTTTTGTGCAATGTGTTGTAACAAACTAGGGTTTTGAATTTTTACAAAAATGAAACTACTCTACCCAGATTATACAATGATTCAAAGAATGTAAACAATTGTCCTATATATATGATAACTTCTAATTCTAAAATTTAACAATTTTTCATAAATTTGCAACTAATTAAGCAAAATGACAACTTTCTTGCACATGTAATAACACTTTTCTAGAATTTCAAATCAGATTTTTACAAGCAGAAACAAACTAAAAATATAGAGATAGAGACCTATGCAAAAGTGTTATAAGCCATTATAAGCCACCTGTAGTAGGACAGAGGTGCCCTAGGGCATTTGAGTCCTTGACATGGGTTCAAAAAAATGAAAAACTAAATGTTTATTAGATTGCCTATAGGTTCTATTTTTGGGTGCAAACAGGTTTGCTAGTAATTTTTTTCCATATTTTGGTCAATTTATGATTGTGAAGTTGAAAATGCTTGAACAATAAATAACAATGTTGAATGAAATTTTTAGATATAATATGCAATAATTGACTGATTCCAAGATACAAAATGATGATTTGAAACAAAACAATGCAATTTTTCACTTTTTAAACCTAAATGAAAGATGCCTAAATGGATGCAATGAACAATTTCAGATTTTAGTGGTTTGATGAATGTAATTCAAATGTAAATGTGATCTTAAATGATTGAAATTAATCCTATTACAACCTATTATGCAATATGGAATACAATTTTTTGAATTTTTATGATCTTTATGATGCAAAAATGAAACCCTAAATGAGAAATACAAAATAATGCAATACAAAACCTAGATCTAGGGTTGAACGAATGCAATTTTCATAAGGCCTATGATGTCAAAATATCAGGTTCACCAAAATGTAACATCTGAAAAAGGGAACCCTAAGTATAGGGTATAAACCTAGGATCAATTACCTCCTTTTTGAAAGGTACATTATAATGCAAATCAACAAGGTGAATAGATTGACTTTCAACCATGAAGGTGAGTTAATAAGACTCGGATCTGCATCCTTAGGGCCTTAGAAATTGGATCGGAATTGATTTTCTATGATTAACCTAATTAGACTATATGACCTACTATGGAAAATCCAAGATCCCGACAATGCACAGAGTGAAACAATAGTTTGCAAGTAGATATGAAAAGTACAAAGGACTATGTACCTACCCAAAAAAAATGGTTTTTACCATTGTAGAAGGACATAGGAACCCTAGGGTGTATGAGTCCTTGTAAGGGTGTCATGATCAACTTTTTCAATCCTCTGATGACATATTTGAGACTCCCATTTTGGCTTGCAAAGTTACCAAAACACTGTCAGATAATTCTATAACTGACTTTTTGTGATTAGACAAGGTGTAGGGCTTCAAATGCAACAATGAAGAATTTTTACTCAAGCTTCCTTCAATCATCTTCAAACCTAAAACATACAACATTCAAAGAGAGGGAAAATGTTAGGCAATTTAGGGGCTTTCCTCAGTCAAACCCTCTGTAAGTGTTTCCACTTCCACAATGGCAGTGTCAATGATAAAATGGATAAATGGATAGGAAGGAATGATGAAATATCAAAGTGTTGCAACTCACCACGCTCCAATGGCTTCCTTGAAGGATTGAATTCATGCACATCACCCCAAGGTCTTGGATCTTGCTTGCTTGATTTTCTTGAATACATTGGAGACATACAAAAGGGGTTAGCCTTCACAAAACAATGATAAAAAATAACATGAACCCACATACACTTTGACATGATGTTTGGATCTTGAATTGCTGCAATAAAGCTTTGAAATGTTGTTCTCTACTTGCTCTTGAATTCTCTTAATGTTCACCTCTTGCGAGATAGATCTCATGTGATGTAATAACTAGGTATTTATAGGCATTTATTCAATTTCCTAAAAAATTAGATCTTGATAGCTGACCTTTGCAAGTTGGGTTTTGAATGTTAAAATGGCCACTTCAACATGTCCAAAATTGGGTCCTAGTAGAATAGGAGTACCCATTCACCCTAGGGTGAATGGGTCATGGCCCTATTTTCTAGGACATTAAGTGTCAAGGGAAAAATATCAATTGGATGCATTTGTTCAATGCTTGTAATATGTTGAGAAACGATAAAAATGGGCCTCAAAATGCATAATGTAGGGAATTAGGAGCTTAATTAGATCCAATAAACTAAGGGGGGGACATAGAGAAATTATCAAGGGTGCCAATTTATGATGATACAATAACAACAAAATATTCTTTAGGGGCAT
The DNA here is from genome assembly GCA_007115665.2 of Sequoiadendron giganteum. Taxonomy (NCBI): domain Eukaryota; kingdom Viridiplantae; phylum Streptophyta; class Pinopsida; order Cupressales; family Cupressaceae; genus Sequoiadendron; species Sequoiadendron giganteum. Next base: position 439,246,568 of record CM021102.1, on the reverse strand, counting down.
GAAAATTTTATTTTGGAGGTGCACATCCTTCTAAAGGAGCCCCCTCTTCTTTATTCCCTTTTTCTTTACCTTAAAATATTTGCATATTATACATGATAATATTTAAAGGGAGGGGCATATATTCTACTCACATGTGCATGCATACATGTACCTACATTTATTTTTCCCCCTTGTGGCATTTCATGACATTGCTTATTGGTACACTTCCTATAATATTGGTCTAGCATATGAACTAGCTGACATAATAAATTTCTAGCCTATGTATCCTTCATATATCCTACCTTAGTAGTCCAAGTTGTAGAAGTTGTCAAAACCAACTTCAGACTCCAAGATCACCTGCATGCAAATGGATACCTGCCATGGTATCAGAGCTTTCTTGTTGCATGCATGTTCTTGTTTGAATAATTTGGAGCTATTTGGAGCTACAAGGGTTGGATCAGGCATTCACAGTTTTGGGGTTTGCATTTTTTGATCTAGGGAATCACCTACAATTTCAAAGCATTTTGAGTCCAAACAGACCTCACCGTTGGATCCGCAGCGGTCCAAAACCCCTAAATCGACTGTTCATTCACCCATTTTAGACAAAGTTGAATTGAGGGGCAAAAAATTTTACCCGTATGGCCGTCCATCTGCCTGGTAAAATAAAAATAAAAATTTCTGCATTTATTTTGTCCGAAATTAATTGTTTTGATTTTGATTTTTTAAAATCAAAAAGAAAAAAAATAAAAGGCAAAAAAAAAAGCCTTTTTAAGGCTTGCTTAGGCCTGCCTACGGTACCCTGCGTAGGCAGGAAGGTACCCAGGGGTACCGCCGCTTGCCATTATGGGCACCCCCTGCAGCTGACGGTACCGCATGGGTACCGCCCTGCCACCTTCACAGGCAGCGGCCCCCATGCAGACCCCTCCCTATTTTTTTTCTTAATTCTTTTTTAAAAAAAAAATTAATATTTTTTTTTATTTTTTTATTTTTTTAAACATTTTTTTATTAAATAAGCCTAGTTGTGCATGTGCGGCTATGATCGTTTGGCCGTCAAATTTAAGCTCGTATTTTTGCTGCGACGGCCGTATGACCGTCAAATTTAATGCAACACTGGTTTTCCCCCCTTTGGAGCTATTTTTTTCTAGAGGTCATAACTTGGGCATATGATATTGCTTTTTGGCAACGAGATATCATCGGAAAGCTGGTTTTGTCAACTTTCCAGTGGTGTGGGTCTCATTGCTTCATTTTTCTATTGGTGCATTCTACAACCAGTTGAAGTCAAAGGAGTTGCTTTCAGTCCCGAGCTTGTAACTTTTGATCAATTTCTTCATTTTTTGCGATCTCAGCGACGTTGGAACCATATTTCAGAGCTCTTCAGTTCCATCTATGCAATTTTTCCAAATTTCACTCCAGGTATATTTTATTCATATTTTTGTGTTTTCACACTCTAGTGAATTACCTGGACATATTTGCTCTTGGGAGCTTCTCGATTGCATGGGTTGCTTCATTTTTTGGCTGTTCTTCATGCATTTCTAGTTTTTGTCCTTTGTGGGCATTTTGAGCATCATTTGTAAGCAATCTTTTATGTAAACACACTGAGATAAAGTGCCACACTATTGTACATGTATTTTTGGGGATTTTGCACATAAGTTTGTACCATATTTTGTACTCACATTATTTTATAAAGTGCCATGGGGGGTTGTGTAGTGCCTTTGTTTTGCCATCACACCTTTGTCCGGTGAGTGTCCCTCCACGACGACAGTGGATCCATATGATTCCAGCCTCATGCATGTGTTTCTTCTGCACTTTTTCAATTGCAGGTGCTTTCTTATGCACTTTCAAATGTTGTTTCTTCTCCTTCATGCACTACAGAGTGTTACACACCATTTCAGTGGATCTGTCAGGCTCTCCCAATTCAACATTATGGGGGGTATTATACTGTTTGTGCTAATTCTTCCTTGGTTTCGCCTCAGAAGGAATCTTCCATTCTCAGTTGATCAGTGTTTCTTCAAACTATTGGTATTGTCACATATGGATTTTTCTAGACTTAATAAATGTAGACATTAATTGTTATGTCAAATTTAGATTAAAATTAATGATTATTTAAAGATGGTTAAATTGAAATTCAAAATGAAATGAAGTTGAAATTGAATTGGAATTGAAATGAAAATTATTGTATTAATGTTTATTTCAAGGTTTGTCATTATTGATGATAAATCGAGTGCAAGTGAACGCAGGAAAACAGGTGAACGAGGTTGAAGGCGAGAATAACGATTAGGTAGAGTTGTTTAGCCGATTGACATTTACGAATAGATGGGATCTCACACACTCACGTAGATTGATATTTTAATGTCTTGTGTGTATATCATGCCTGTGAATTGAAAAACTTAGTTTTAGTGTGATTTCTTGAAAAATTGCAAAAATGCATGTGTTTAAATGATGATTTAGTTAAATTGATGAAATTTAATGCAAATTATATAAATAGAATGTTTGTTTAATATTTTGGAAATATGAAGTTGAAATTTTGAAATTTAAAATTAATAGAATTCTAAATTCAAAATTTGATTAAATTTATTTAAATAAAGAGATTTTTAAATTTAAATGTTATTTAAATTTGAAATTGTGAAAATAAATGAATTTCAATATATTTGGAAATAGAATTCGTATTTAAATTCAGTTAAATGGAGAAATTGAGACAAAATTCCGTTCAAAATTAAAAATTGAAATTGCATTCAAAAATGTGAACTTCAGCTAAACTCAAGAATGAAAATATCTTAAAATATCATAACTGAAAGTTTGAATTTTGATCTGGAGATCAAAATGAGTAATTTGTGGATCTCAAATTTGGAAAAAAATCAATGCATGAGAAAAAAATGATATACAGGAAAGAATTGGGAAATAGAAAACAGAATTCTGAAATTGGGGAGAGACTCAGGAAATATTTTTAAAGAAAAATATTGATCTTGAGCATAAATTTTAAAAGAAGAAGAGAGGGATTTCTGAGAAAGGTAGGAGGGAAGAAATTCATAGTCTGTAGGCATGCAACCAGGGGAGTCTGATCACTCCACACGCAAGGAAAAAGGCAAGGCGAGGTAGTTTGGGAGTAGGTGCGGCTAGGGAAGGCACGCACTACCTCCCTCACACTCCCCACGCAACAAGAGAAGGTGCGGCCACTCACACCTCCCTCTTCCTCCATACACAGTCATCCTTACACTGTGCCAGCCCACACAGTAGCAAGGGAGTCTTCTCTCCTTCCCACGCACAGGCAAAGGTAGAGGAAGTCTACGCAACCAGCTCCCTCACACGCCTTCAGCTAAGGAGTAATAGGAGCCTGTGATAAGTGCGTAGGGAATAGGAAGGAAGGGAGCCAATCTCCACACACACATCCTTCTACACCTGCACAGGGAAAAAGTAGAACAGTTAGCAGCAAGGAAGAAACAGAGAAAAGGCAGAGACAACATACAAAATTTACAAATTACCAGGTAGGGATTCAAAATTGAAATTGTAAATTAGATCTTTCAAATTTTATTTCAATAGATCTAGAAATGATTATCAAAATATATAGAAGATCATGATAGTTAAAAAAAAAAATTAGGAAAAGAGAGAATTAAACAAAAACTATGACTATTAAAGATTATACTTGCAATTTGCTAAAACTGAAAACATAATCAAATTGTATTGATTTCCAGAATCTTTGACAAAATTTGGGACACAAATTAAATGGAAAAATCAATTAGATAAAATCTTTATTTTAGTAAAATTCAACTGTGTTTTATTTTTCCAGAATTCAAGAAAAGATTAGAAACATAAATCTTATTTATTTATGCTGAGAATTTGTTAAATTTTGATTTAAATCGTTCTTAGAACAATAAACTGAAAATTAAAAATAAAAAATATTAAACATGGAAACAAACTTACAATATTGAGAAAAACGAAATTATGTTGATACAAATTAGTTGAATTATGCTGACAGGAAACATAAATTGTTGACAACAAAACATAAAAATAGAATTTCAACTTGGAATTTTAACACTATTCTTGAAACTAGAATTATTGAAAACTTGAATATTTCACTTTTCATGAAAAATGTCAAAACCCAAACTTTTAAAATAGTTAGATTTAATTTGATAAATAATTGATATTTAAATGCTAAGAAAAGGATTAACTTGAAACAAAACGTTTAAACTTGAGTTTTAGTCTATTTTTGAAAACAAGCAGAACGAATTTTAAACAACTTAAATTAAATAAGAGTATGAAACAACCGAATGTGTACTCTTTTAATTTACGTTTTTATATGTATTATTCAACATACTGGAGTTACACCTTCATTTATGAAACTTTGTTGATTATTTAAATGACTCAATTAAAATATTGATTTTATGTCTTTTTACGAGTTGGAACAATGAAAAGTAGTATTTGTTTTAAATGATGTTTTCAGTTAATATTTTGACAGATTGTGAAAGATTGTGTTTGACTGTTTGAACCATGCATGAATGATAGATAATTCTGCATGTAATGTTTTTTTTTGGGACAGTTACCTTCCGGGACGGGTGCCGAATATGGGTAAATAGAGAGTGTATTTTTTCTTTTCCAAAACTATTTTTTATTGTCGTGCATGACATTTTACTTGGCCAAGTAATTTTTGTACCATTGAAATAGATGGATTATTTGAACTCTCTACCATATCCTAGTACCGAACTTGATTCTTTCTTAACTAAATTAGAAAAATGAAAATGCTTGTGGTTTACTAGTAGTACTAGGCATGCACCAGATTCCATCTTGCTCGTAGACTGCTTTTTGCTAAGCAATTCGTGTAGGGTCGGGTATTTCTTGATTGACTAAGAAATTCCAGGGAAGTGTAAGCTTCGAGGTTGGGCGGAAAAGTGCCTAATTCTTGTTCTTGTCTTCTTTAGAAGATTTGCTTATGGATGGAAAATCGACAGACCGAATCTTCTTTTTAATGCTTTATTATTCATGATGTATGTAATGATGAGCTTATGGTGACTGAATGCCTAAGTCTCAATTTGTAAACTGAATATGTTATCATCCTTTGTAATTATTATTTGAAATGTGTATTTCGACACTTGTAAGATTTAGACTGAATATAATGAAGATATCTTTTTGACTTTTATGTTGTTGTATGTAATTGACTTGTTTTATGATAAATGAATGAATGAGATGACGACTTTATTTGGAATACAATGGAATTTATTTTAAGTATTGTCAATTTATTTTTAAAGAGTTTTCCACTCTTTACAGGTACTTGTGCCATTTGTATCTTCATTCCAGGTGTTTGCCTTTGTTTGCCATCTGATTCGAGTAGTGTCGTTTGGGGCACTCATGCAGATTGTTATTTTCAGACTATTGGTACTTGCGTCATCTGTATCTTCATTCCAGGTGTTTGCCTTTGTTTGCCATCTGATTCGAGTAGTGTCGTTTGGGGCACTCATGCAGATTGTTGTCTTCTTGATCCTGATCATCCTATCTTCAGCGGAGGTTCTTCAGCACGATAGCAATCATCTTTCGACAGTTGTTTGCAGCTTCTTCTACTTCAGTGATGTTCTTCTTAGCTTTCTGCATCTCTTTTTGGAGTAGAGATTTTTCCCATGAGGTTTTCTCTATTTCTCCACTTTACAGAGATTTGGTTGTATTTGGGTACCTGATCTAGCCTAGTTGTCGGGACCCATGTTTGCCTTCTTGCATTGTAGTTATCTTTGCTTTCTTGCACTTGTTTGTAGCTGCATTGTTGCTCATCTTAAGGGGGGGTGTTAAAGTAAAGGTTTTAACTTAATTATGTTGATTAAGTTACCTTTATTCCCTTCTTAAGATTTCACGTTAGTTTGCATAAAGTGACATTTAATAATTATATTAATTATTAAATATTTTCCTATTAGGGCTTCTTTTAGGTTTTTCCTATTAGGGTTTCTTTTAGGGTTTGCATGATCTCCTTTTATAAGGATTGATCCCATTGTATATTCATAATTCCTTTTTGTTCTGATAAGATAATTTCTCCATTTTTCAGAGCTTCAAACCTTTGTTTTGTTTTCTCCATCCATTCTCTTCCTTTTGACAGGTATCCATTTGCATGCAAGTGATCTTGGAGTCTGAAGTTGGTTTTGACAACTTCTACATAAGTCACCTACGATAATGCAACTTGCCAGCCTATGTGCTTCATATGGATTTTTTTTTATACCTATTGTCACCTAGCATAATATAACTTATTAGGCTATAATCCATGAGGCTATTATGATTTTCTTGACCCCTAGTGACAAAGAAAGCTAGTGTTTGATTCATGTACTCTCTTTCACATTGATTTATTCCTTGTCTATTTGAATGCATCCTCTTTGAAGTAATTGATTGCCTCATTATATTCTTCTTTCCATTTAAGAATTATTCTATATCTTATTCCTTTTGTCTTCATTATATTCTAGGAATGACTCATAGTATTGAGACAACCTTTTATATCAAGGTCTCTTTCACCTTGCTAAGTCAATTTTTTTTCAAAATGTACTTATCTCCTTTATGTATGTGCTTTTTATATTTTTATATATTTATGCAATATCATGAATGAATGGTTTTGTAGTTTTATATTTTATAACACTATTGTGTTGCATAATATTTTATTGTTTAATGAATTTTTTAATAAGTTCTCAACTTGGGAGCATGATTCCTTCGCTTGAAGAGATTTTAGTGTCATCTAAAATATTATTTTTGAGTTTCATGATGTTATTTTATTTCTAAAATTTTCCATTTTTAATTTAGAATGCATATCCATGTAGGTCCATAAGCATACTAAAGTGTGGGGAAATGTAATGTTGAAAATTATATACTCTTGTAATTTCATGCTATATTTTGTGTCTTTAGTTTCCATTCCATTAGTCCATTTATAGGCTCATTTTATCCATTATCTTATCCTTTCACCTTCTCAAGATGTTTATTCCTTGTTTTCTATGTTCTCTTTTTATTTTTGTGTTATCATGGTTTCTTAGTGTGTTATCATTTTTGAGATAAAATTATTTAGAGACTAGTGCAATGCATGGACATCCATGCAACACATTAGCATCCCACAGTAATTTCTTATTTGGTGACCATTTTTTAGTGTTTTTCCACTTGTCACCTATCTAGGTTAGTGGAGTCCACTCAAGATGAATCCAAATGGTTCATCAATCTCTTCCTCTTACCTCATCTTTTACTTTTTGAATCCAATCTTTCATTTTTACAATCCCTAGGAACATTCTCTCACCCTCTTCTGGAAACCTTGGCAATTTATAACTTCATATAGCTCTTGTTTGACATAGATTCATCCATATATGATTACATTAATATTAAGCTTTGATTCCTCCATGTGAGAAAATCAACCTTCAATGATATTTTCCTTGTATCTCTCTTGTTTTCCTTGGGTTCTTCAAACCCTTCATAGGTGATATTATTTTGGTTCTCTTTTCTTTATTTTATTTTATTATTACAACTTCCTCTCTTGTTGTGCTTGTAAGCACCTTGGGATATCCATATTCTCCAAATATTTTATTCTAGTTCTATCTATTTATCTATCTATTGGTTGTTGAGGTAAACATACCAAAGAAGGGGTTTGATTGAGGCAATTCCCCAAACAACCCGAACATTTTAATTTTTAATTTTTTTTGTAGTTGCAAATTTCTTTGAGTGGAGATATCCAACTACTTGGGAGTCTAGTGATATATTCTCTCTTCTCTTTTATTTCATTAGTAGTATAATCAATTTATTTCAATAGATTAGTTTCTTGTATTGCTGTTATATTATTCTTGTTATTGGTGATTTTGTTAATTTTTTTGGTTTTCTCTTTTTGTATGTGCATGTTATAATTTTTTACGCAAAATAATGCTTCAAATTTTTTGTTTATATGGGATGATAACATGTAACAATAGCATGTAGCCTCCACATTTTACTAATACATTATTTTGTATTAATTATTATTCTAAAATTAAATTATGTAAATTCATATTCTAAAGTTTTGTAGATCATTTTTTTTTCATGTTTAGCTTAGTTAAATATTACATTTTTTTAAGTTCCAAATTACTTTTGGATTTCTAGTTTTACTTTGTTAATTTTAATAAAATGCATTTCATTTAAAACTAGGTAATCCTAATGTAGAAGCAAAGAAAAATCATTTAGCTAACATACCTTAAGTAAATTGAAAATGTTCCACTATTACAATAAGATCTCTAACCCAACATGTTTTTGATGAGTAAATCATGGATCATAAATGCTAATTATATAGGATTTAGTCATTATCTAAGTTAGCAAGTTCTTGTGCGAACACTTATTTGAATAAATATTTGTGAAGATCGTTTTCATTTTCAATAATAATACTAGCCACATTGCTCATAGGGACATCATTGGAGACATAATTATCAATAAATTAAGCTATGTAAAAATTAAAGTGAGAATTTCTTTGTAAATATGGATGATAGAAAAAATATTTGGCATACAAGTAGATCCCAAAAATAATTTAATAATATAATTAAAATAAATCAGATAGTGGATAAAGTGGGTAAAAGATAATATATATTAATTGGCCACAAAACCTCAAATAAATATATAGCTATGAAGTGTAATAAAGTAGATTATATGCATCCTATCAAGATGTAAAAAGTATGATGAAACAATAAAGATAAATAAATATAAAACCCTAAAATATGTGTAAACTCTACGATAAAACCCCACGACAGTGCAAGAGTGGACATTTTCACCAAAATTTAAGGGAGTAAAATATATTTTACATAGATCTAGGGTAATTAAATAAATACAAATAATAAGCACACAATTAACCTAGATTTTATTAAGGAGAAGTTAGGGTTTGGTATATTGAAATATCATTTTGTAAATTAAATATGGGGTTAATTAGTTTCAAGAACAACAATGAAGAAATAAATTTTGATGTCATGCAAAATCTAGTTAGCAAGGTACATAAATGAATGCTCTTAATATGTTGAATGTCTCAAGTTCTTAAAAATCTTAAACATATTTTTGGGTCAAATATGAGCCCTTCAAGATCAAACTTGTGTGCTATGGTAATGTTCAACAATATAAAAATGATTTTCAACTCACAAGATTGAATTGGTAGAAAACAAACTCCTAAATATTGCTTCACCTTGACCTCAAATTATCTAAATGTTTAAAAGGATGGTGATATTTAAAAATACCTTTGGGGAAGTTGTCCAATCACAAGGGTTAAGTTCTCCTAGTTTACCTTATTCTCAATTTTAACTTACAACTTTGAGAAAATTATTGTAGACAACATACACAAACTTGTAGATGACCCATGTGATTTAGATGCAGATAAGTATTTATTTTAAGATCTAAATTAAAATGCTCCTATAATGAATACTCCTTTCTCTAGATATTCTTTCGATTTCCTTCCATGAATATCTCATGAATGAATTGAACATTAGATGTCCCTAAATACCAAGTCATAGCAATAAATCATGCAAATGTGTGCCAATTTTATCCATAATGACTAGTGAATAGATTAAGAAATTTTATAATTTAAATGAAAAAATTACATTTGGGGTCAATCTCATACCACTTGAGATAGAGAGATGAAGATATTAAGACCACAAACAAGTTTATGGAAACGTGCGCAAAATAGACAAATAAATAGTTAATAAAAGACAAATGTGTTTAAATGAGTGCATGTGTGAATAAAATAAGGGAAAATATATAAAAAAATAGGTGCAAATAAATATAAAAAGAATAGAAATAAATACAAGATTGCAAGTCAAACTTAATCCAAAAGTATATTGTGAATAGATAATTTAAATTATTCCAACAAAATAAAATTAAATCTAAACAAAAATTAACATAAATATACACCGTTATTGTGAGAATTCTAGAAAAGATGTCTTATATTTCATTTTGATAATATGTAGAATAAATACTTCACCTATCTTGTCTTTGCCTTAATTTACAATTAAGAGGGGTGAAAAGCTTTTTGTTTTAATCTAATTATATAAAATTTAACTTATGAAGACTAATCAAAATTTAAAGTAGACTGGTCAACTTACATGACATGCCTTTTTTTATCTCTAGAATTCAAGCTTTATTAGTACTAGCCTTCAAAATTGTGGTCTTTTTAATTAATTTATCAACAATCAACCAATTATATCTCTTTGTTTTCTTCAAAAAAAAATTGTTTCTAATGTAAAATCATAATTTTATTGGTTAAAATCCCCCTATTCTCCCCATCATGCAAATCGAAGGGTGACATTTATTTTATAATATAATCTTCATGTGCAAGGAACAACCCATTGCCAATTGTTGTATTTTTCACTTGTAGAACACTTTTATTTTATACATGCTTTAAAAATAGAGTGGTTCTATCAAAGCATTGAGATGAATTTGATTTTTTCAATCTAAATGTTTAGTTTTGCATTTTAAGATTGATGTCTTATGCAATGCTATATAAATGGAAGAATTCACCTGTACATATAGTTAAATAATATAGTTGATATATTCTTGTTACAAAATATTATTGATTTTGAATTCATTCATGCATATTATTGAAATTAGCTAGGTCATATTTTGTATTCGTAATTTGTACTATTTTTCATTCTTTTATAACATAATAGTATATAATTAATAAACTAGCAGGCCAACAGATGGAGGTGGCCAACACTCTGAGTGGTTTGAACTAGCGCTTGGTCTTTTTTATTTGTTGTTTTTTGTTTCCTATTGGGTGTAGGCTTCTTTTAGGTTGTTTTGCTATCGTGTGGTTGATGGTTGTTGATGGTAGTTTCTTGTTATTTTTTTACGTCAGCAGCTGCTATGTTGTGCTTTTTGGTTGTTGGGTTGCTACTGGTGGTCTTTTGAATATCCTTTCATGCAACATTTTGTAGCTTTTATTGTAAAGGGTTTCGGGGTCCCTTCAAAACCTATTTTCCCCTTATAATCAAAACTAGCAGACTAGCCTTTGGCAAAGAAGGTCTTGGCATTTTTCTATATTATTTTCCATCAATCCTCTTAGAAGCAATGGGTGCAGTATATCTACACAATGGAAACTTGGGCCTAAGCCAGATAAAGGCCGGAATTAATATATTCTTTTATCCAATCCTGATTTGAGGACCAATGGGAATTGTATCCATAGTAGAAATATTGGTTGTGCTTATGTTCCTGGGCCTTTTGGCATGGATATCGTATACTTATATTCATGATTATTCCAGTAAAATAACTGCAAAGATGGTCTTGAAATTAGGAAATCATCACAAATGGTTGTTGCAATGGGTTTATTTTTGCGTCAAAAGATTGATCTATTAATTCCCAATACAAACATCAAATTTATACAAGATCCACGGGAGGCAATTAAGCCATGTCACAAATCCATGATGGACTGGATAGGTACCAACCTATCCAAGGGGACAAAGGCACCAAACTTGCAACAATGGCAATATCAGTTGAGGGTTGGGGTCAGACTTGGCTTCACCAGAATATTATGCATAACTTTTCTTTTCTTTCCTAGTTTTGCTATAGTTGATGGGCATCCATTTTGAGTTATCTATCAATTATCATGTTTGGATAGCTAACTTAATAATGTTGATCTTCACATTACATGCATTGTGTTTCATCATAGTTTGGGGAAGTAGGTATCACCTCCAAACAAAGTTATCAAGACATGGGTTAAAACAGGATGTGTCAATCATTATTTTTTCTAGGGATGATAATGTGGATGACCTCAACTCAACCAATAAGAAGAAAATTCTTCAAGTTGTTCTATTACACTCACCATCCTTATGTCATCTTCATCACATTTTTCTTATGCATTTTGTTGATAGGCATTTTTCACAATATTGGATAATATTTTTCTCTTCCTTCTTGACAGGTTTTGAGGATTATTTAGATGAGAATAACTATTAAAATTCTCTCAGCTAGAATATTATCTTGCAAATCAATTGAGATTACTCTACTGAGACACCCAGGTTTAAAATAAAGCTCAATAAGTGCGATATTTCTCAGCATTCTTATAATATCGCGTCTATAGTGGCACCCATTTACAATAACATCCAGCCCAAGTGTGGATGAAACCATATTTTAATGATGATTTTCAAGGAGGGTGGACCCAATATCTTTATAATTTAATTTATGATGCACACCTTTTGAAAAGAAGCTCCACTAGCCTTTTGGTAGTTGTTCAAGGCCCCTATGGACAAGATACTGACTACTTTTAAAGATATGATAATCTAATCCCGATTGTTGAAGTAGAGTGAATCCATTTGTAAGCATTAGGGCTATTGATATATGTTTTTGTGTGGGGCTTAAATGTGCCTCTCTGGCCTCCACATTTTGTACATACATGTCTAAACCTCAACATATCTTAGGAGCTAACTCTACTTATCTATGTAACTTCACTTTATATTATCTAATATATATAGGCATCCTTGTCTTTTATAAAAAAAATAGTATATAATTACTTCCTTAAAAACATATTGTGATGATATAATATTATTTATATTATTTTCAATAGAACAAATTCCATATTTTTTCAAAATCTTAAGATTTTGGAGATAAATCGTTTACAACTTCAATGAAAAATCACATAACAAAAATATTCATTATACATTTTCTAACATTTATATTTCAAAAAGACTTGTCATCTATCAAATTAGCAATTAACATTGTAGATTCACCTTTGGCGTGCTTTCTATAATATATAGACTAACTTAAAGCTGAAATGCAGGTACTCAAATGTCTTAAAGAAACACAATTTAAAATTTGGACAATTTCTTTAGTATATTATTAGGTTAAATTCTACTAACTTATAATGAACATTAAAGTAGTTTCATTAGAATGTTAGACATGGTAAAATCTACTTTTCAAATGAAAAATGTTGAAACAATTTTATTATTATACCTTTTCATATTTTTGTGTTGTTATTCTTATAAAATAAGAATGTATTCATATCAAATCAAAAAATACAAACAAGCCAATACTATACCTATAAAATTTCTAATATAATTTTGTATGCTAACTATTATTTTTTTAGATCGAATAAAAAACAAATGCCTTATTTTTCTATAAATCCACTAAAGTATACAAATGAAATCCAAATCCTACATATCCCTAACAAGTAATTAATTAAAAATAAATTTAAAAAAAAAACTTGTCACCGGGTGACATCTCCATTAAAAAAACATCTCAACGTAACAAACCTTGTCTTTCCTATGGGCCACAAAATGCTTACTTTTTATAAAGGTGTAAACTTTTATGGGGAAAAAAATCCATGGTATCCAATTCTCAAAGGAAAAGTGTTTTGGATGCTCCAATGAGAGTATAGGGGATATACTTTGCGTTAGTTCCTCTTCGCTTCCATGTGTTATCTTTTTAAAAGTAATTAATTTTAAAATCAATATAAATACGTGTTTTTCAAATGTTAACATGTTCATTTTTTAAGATGAATGATAAAAATGTCATTTCAAATATTATTGAAATATGTACATTATTAATGAGTGCTATAATATTAATCATTAGTTCATATTTTACATCTTTCTCTCTATTTTGATAAATATTTAAAAAATTATTATTAATTATTATTATTTTTTAAATATTGTTTGTATTTATAAGTGTTTAAATAATTTATTTTTAAATATAAATTTGTATGTTATTATTGTCAACATTTTTTATTAATTACATATATTTTAATTATTATATTAATAAATACTATTTATATTTTTAAATTTACAAGATATGACAAGTGTCTAAAGTATTTATTATTTTTTATTTTTCAAAAGATAAAATTTCATGTCAAATTGTGTCGACATAATTTTTTAATTATCTATGGATGTAGAGTTGAATGAACTTTCCTTAAGCTTAATCTAGACTAATCCAATAAAATGCATATGTACAAGCTAATCTATATTAATTAACTGAGAATTAAGAGCATTTATCATCATAAAATCAAAATATTTAAATGAAGAAAGTACAAGAATTAAATGTGATGAAAGTACTTAATTTTATGCTCGAGAGAGAAGAATAGTTATGATATGACACTAAATTTTGGATGTCTTGGGATTTCAAAATGATCCTTTATATCCATACTTTGTTTTCAAATTTGAATTGTAACAACCTCTGTGTTCTACTCGGAAAATTTCCAACATTTGACACTAAGAGAATATTATATGATGTCACAACATAGTAATAGAATATTTTTTTCCCATAATGTAAATTACATGCATAATTGAAACAACACTAATTCTAAACTTCCATTGCATTTCATTGTAATTTTATAAATATTCGAAATACATAGATATCATATTGAATGAACTCAAGTATAACATTCTTGATTACATCCTTCTACATAGATGGGTACATGATATGTACATAGCTCCTCTGAGCTTCATCTGGCAATAGCTATACAAACTGGTCCTAATGGCACCGCATCAATGCTTACATTTTGAATGTCCTTGCTCACTTTTGCAAAAACTCCAGTTGTCCTTGATACTGGCGTACACATCCACAAACCTTGGCCACCAACTGATGAGGAGAAGCATCACTCAAGCGTTTTTCCGCCAACCACAGACTCATATGCAGTCCCCCACACATCTATCATACAATAGATGGCCCTACCCTTCGACGAAGAGATTGGTTGGTAAACCTCGTATCAATATCTTATCCAAGCTTAACTTTTTGTGTCCCACAAACTAGAACCTAATCATACAATAGCTACTCCTACAAGTATGAAAATCCTAATCTAGAATACAAACAAGGAATACGATGAATTCAGATAGTGTAAATAGTGGCTCCTTACACTACTTTGGCCAAAGTGTTCTCATTCAGTACTTCGAATGAAGGTCATCTTATTCACATACACCTCTATAACTCAGTTTGAATCTTGACCGTTCATATACTATGCTTAGGTAATGTCCTTCCCTAGGTAATCCCTAACCTCAGAAATAACCTATTTCCCTTTCCAAAAACTATATGATATCTTATGGATATTCCCATCCTCGGTATAACATAAGAGCTTCCCTAGTCTATGAGTTTAGCTTTACATAGACAATCCATTCACTATAAAAGACAATCTAGTTCCAAGTATAAATTTATAATCTAGAGAGTAGCTATATAAGCTCCTCTATTCATAGATTATTTATTCATAAATGAACGACTCTAATAAGTATTATATCATACTAATAAGTGGTTCTCATCAAGAGATTTCCACATCAGTGATTGACCTCAATCGAAGCATAATCATAGCAATAGGTGCTTCCCTTTGAGAGTGTAACCCTTTAATAATAGATCTATTCAATGTAGAGTCTTGTTAATAATGTGACTTCTTTTCAAAAATATAAAATAATTAACCAAGTGGCTACTTTAACTCATTAGGTAAACCCACCTATGTTTCCAAACATATGCAGTTCCATAAACTCAAGTGATTTACACAACCACATGGGCAACTCTCTATCTCAATATTCCCTCCCCAATCTTAGGATAAACAATCCTAGGAGTAGATACTAGCTATTCTAGTTAAATCAATAACCTAGCTAAGAGTAACACATATGCGACTCATGTTCAATAATATCCAGTATATAATACCTATGATAAACACCAATCTCCTATTATGGAGCACATACAAACACATCGTAAAAACAACATAAAATCTTCTATTTCCTTTTCAATGACATTCTAAATTCTCTAAATGCAAGTACTTTTAAAAGACAATTCAAGCACACATGGAGAAAAACTCATTCATAATTTAAAATAACAAAGAAAAATATCCTCATGCTTGTTATCGCTTGTCCAAACAATTGACAACAATGCAACCTCTCCCAAACAACAACAAGCTTGATAATAGCTTCTCAAGAAATGTCATAATGAACTTCTAACTCTTAAGTTGATAGATTACTTCGCTCAAACATCAACTCTTTCTCTCAATATGATAGAATTCTCTCTCTCACACACACACAAGTAAAACTGAGAATAAGCTGAAAATAATGTAGAGTAAAGGCTTGCAAGAAGAATGTGTCCTCTCAAATGAAATTTCTCTACTATTTATACAGCAGCATGAGGCTTCATATCCTATAGTTTAGGCATGGATATGGACAATAAACATCATGCACAACTACACATATATCACAGCAAAAAGGTTGTGACTATGTAAGCTCATACTCAGCAAAACATCTATAGATCGACCTTGCTAGATCGATAGAAAATAGAGACATTTAAATCTGCACATGGATAATTCAAATTATCTCCAACAATGGACATCTATAGGCATAAGGAATAAAAGGTGGCACCAAAGCCTCCACACTATTCTCAAAGTTGGCATGGTTTCCATTCAATTAGAAATAGTCAATAACCAATTTGCAACACCATTCTTTCATTGACTTAGTCTGGGTGTGAGTCAATTTAGATATTTATTCACATTGACAAAGTTATCGACTAGTTACTCATGTCTTAACAGATGCTGGCTCAAGCTCAAAGACATGGCACTTTAAGTTTTACCAAGTCAAAGAAGATCCTACTATAGGCATCGACTAAGTCTTCACCATGCGTTGACATAATGCAACAAGCTATAATGAAATATACATGTTCCACAAAGCATGGCAGCAAGAGTAAAACTCGGCCTCTCAAGATACAATCATAAGTAACTTATATTCGACCTATATCCCATAACATTGATTTGTTGTTTAAAAGTGACTCCACTCTCCTATCTATGTGGCAGCTTGGAGTCATAGGTTAAACTATTTCAGTTACAAATGATACCTCAGAGATATCATGCACAACAAATAATATCTATTCCTTTCATAGAGTAAGGCAACTCTATTCCCATGCCTATTTTATAGCTGTAGCATTATTATTAAGCGTTGGTTCACACTTTCTTGCGCCTTTGGTATTCTAGCATAGTACTTGTTATGGTGATAGGCTTCTAAATATTATAACACCATATATATACATCCTCATATATATATATATATATATATTCATTAAATAACTACATATTTAATCCATTCAATTATATAAGTTAGTAACTATATATGTATATGCATATACTTATACATATACTATTACCTTAATATCACATTCTAGTACATATCATACCGGGGTATTACATATATAGACACCTATACGTATGAATGTTTTATCAATGTAAAATATATGTTGGTGTCATACTATATGTTGTCCTATATATGTATCAATTATATATATATATACATTCAATAAACAAATGATTACAATCAAGTTAGCATTCACATAATGACAATAATAATATATTATATATATAAATACATACACACTCCTTTATTAATCTTTTATGCTTACATGTATATTAGTATATATATACAAACATTTATATATTATCCATCAACACGACAATCAAATGATCCATTCATTATCCGAATGATCATGACCTATGTGATTATAGCATCATAATAATCATTTATATACATATATATATATATGCATATCTATACATATGTCATCATGCTCATATGGACATCCCATTATATCCATCATACATGTTTGTCGACATATGAAAATATCCCAATACTCAATCAACCACAACAAAATAAGTAAGGTCTCAAAAGATCAAATAGATAAACATCACCCAATAATGCACTCGGTAGTAAACAAGACCTTTACTAAAGTAGACACATCAAACTAGGGATGACTTACCAACTTCCCACTTCTATGTCTAGACTTGACCATTCTATTGTGAGTGTGTGTAAGCTCAGATAGTTTGTGTTACCGGTTACCCGACCAAGTTCTTCTCCTGAGTGATACTTCCCCTCCACCTGGAGGAATGAACATTTACCTGCAACCACTAACACATGCTCATGGCAGTCAACTTTTCACAAAATATGTAGTATACGTAATACATCTCCAAAGTTAGAATATCAATTCAATAACCATATGTTTCACTTTCACATATATGCATTTCTTTTCACACAACATCAGATGTGATAACACACATTCATAATGTATTGACAACCAAGTACAAGCATAATTTATTCATTTCTAGATTTCACATTACATTCACATTTTACCCTACATAGTAATAATAAATAGTAATTACTCAATCAGGGTGTAACATGAATAGTATGTGCACTATGTGAGAAGGAATTCAAAGTAGTAATAAATGAAATAAAAGCATATAAGAAGATATAGATTTATAGGTTTTCAGATTAGAAGATGAATGATTGAGATTAATTCACCTGATTTAGAAACTTAAGCGTATTTATTAAATTATATTTTAAAACTAATTTGTAGTACCTTTGATTTATTTAATTTTTTCCATTTAAAAATGTGCAAGTATAAATTAGGGAATGTAAAACTTACATGACTTATGACTAGAACATATTGACTTTTGAAAATGACATTTTGAGAGGATAATTAATTAATTCTTTATATAATTAATTATTTGTATATGAAGCTTACTTATGGAATTTATGAAAGGATAATCAATCAATTATTTATAAAATTAATTTATTATGTGTTCATGGATTTATTTAGGAATTGATTAATTAATTATTGATGTGATATTAGCAGATAAACATGGGAATTAATTTATTGATAAATTAATTAATTAAGAAAGAATGAACTAACTAATTAATGATGATTAATTAAGTAAGAGAATGTGATGATATGGTGTAATTAATTTATTTTTCAATATAGCAAAGCTAGAGTGAATTAGCTAGGATGAACTAACATATAGAACTAACAATAGAAAATAATGAAATTTATATTGAACTACACACTCTATGAGGGATCAATTTTGCACTCGTGCAACACTTTTATGTCCATAGAAATGATCTAACACTTTGTATCTCTACTATATGTTTTTTTGATCGATCTTTATTATTTTAGCTAATATGAAGACTAGCTTGGTATTTTAAAATACCTTTTAGGGTTGCACTTATGTTGTTAGGAGACATGTCTTCCTAGATCAACCCTTGTAAATATGTAAAAAATCAAGGCATTAGACCTTAGTTGTGCATATGCTCTTAAGCTGAATGTGTAAATCTAGATTTATTTTAAAGCATCCAACTAAAGTTTTTCTCTCCTTAAATATGAATTATGTCTAAAATTTTCTCAAGAGAATGAGATATTTAAAATGAACACAATTGAATTCATTTAAATACATATTCATAGCATCAAATTACATAAATTTGTGTCAAGTTGAATCTAGATAGGAAAGGAATAGGCACAAGTTATTCAAACTTTAAATTTATGAGGGTCAAGTTTGTAACCACAGTATCAACCCTAAATCCATAGAAATGAATTGGGAGAGGGAAATAGTTAGAATTGAGAGATAATAGATATATAGGGATAAGTATGTGGTTAGGTATAATTGATATGTGAATTGGAGAATGTATCTAAAAAATTTCATATGAGTTTGATAGGGGATAGGTGTATTAGAATTTGTGTCAGTGGATAGGTTAATGGTATGGGGAAAGGAACATGAATTTTTTAGAAACTACACCATTTATAAATATATAAGTATATTAATTAAGTCTCCTAAATATATACACAAAACCAAATGAGAAATGATATGGTTATACGAATTTCATTATTATATTTCCCCTATTTGAGGTGCATCTGGATCTTACAATGGCCATGCATCTTAAAGTGTGTAACACTCATAAAAATGCAAGTAAAGTAAATGTTTAGATATAAAAAGGATACAAAATGGTTCAAGTTAAAGTAATGGATCTTGAAAGATGTCATTGTGTAGGATTTTTTTTCATAGTGTAGTCTTCATGAAAGATCACAAAATAAAGGAAAAACTATGATAATTATATTTTATAATGTGAGTAGAAATGATTGTAATTTGAATCTCGCTATCAAAAATCATAAACGGGAGAGGAAAAATTATTCTTGCATAAAATTAGTAATATTTCACCTCACTTAGAGGTTGATGTGTGATAAGTCACATAAGGTTTAAGGTATGCCATGTGCTAAAAAAGAGATTTTGTATGCACTCACAATTTTATATAAAACTCAACATAAGAGTGTTAGTGATAGGATATACACCCTATTACAATTGGTTGCATATGTATTATTACAAAATTATAGGAGAATTAATAATAATACATGAAATGCAAATGTAGGTTATGCATGTCAGCATGTGAATGAATGCATGATGTATCATGCGATTAAAGTGTGTCAAATGATAAATGTGGTAAGACATTAGTTAGAGATGATCTCAAAGAATGAGGTTACCCCCTAGAATGAGAAAATAAAGTGGTGTTGTGACTCTTAGTGGTCAAGAACACTTGTGTAAGAATACAAGGCACTAGAAAAAAGGTATATACCATGATTGGTACATCATGAATACGAAATGTATAGGAAAGATAATAGGTCACTAGTGGTAATGTAAATATTGATACATGGAATAACATGTAGTGCATAAGGTAGGGAAGTCTCATAGTGTTCCCAATGTTACTCTTATAATATTGTTAGGTCATGCAAGCACATAAATGTAAAGTGTAAGCACGAGAGTGCAATGTCAAGGTAGTTGCCCCTATATGGGTAAGATAATGTTACGAGGCATAAAAATATGTGTAATAGGGACATACATGATTTTTTTGAATATAAAAAATTATGACAACAAAGACACAATGTGTAAGGGATAAGGAATGATGGACCCAAATATGAATATTTGTCAATGGAAATATATTATGGAAGGGGGAACAACATTCCTTGAAATGTAAAGATGTATTAGTGAAGCTATACACTATAAGGATGAGGGAATCATGAACCAAAATGTAAAGGAAACTCTAAATTTATGATAATGTATCCTATTATAATCAATGTTTAATTGTCTAGATAATGAAGATAACCCCAATTAGCCTACCAATTAGCATGTGATAATTGGCAATGTGTAATCATGTCAATAGATAAACATGGTGTAAATAATAAATATATAATTATATGGTTTTAAATTCACATACAGGGATAGTTGGCACTAGATGGGTAGCATAGCATATTTAAGCTTTGAAAGTAAAATGGACTTTAGGTAGTATAATGATCAATGAATAACCCCCTTGCATATAGTGGTTAGAAGTAGCATAATCTTAAGTGCATGATGTTAAAATGGAATTTAACCTAGCTTTCCATAAAGCATGGAAAGGCTAAATATCCTAGTGGCAAACCAAGAAGCAATTATAAAAGGATCAATTAAGTTAGGTTAAAATTTTCCATGAAGTTATTTTTTTCATGTTTGTATTGTTCAAGTTTACATGAAGGAATAGGTCTTATATTTAAAAACATGTCTTGGCAATTCATTTATTGTATTTTATAATTGGTGTTGGTATATAAACATATTGTATAATATATCTAGTCATCTCTCATCTAGGGTCTTGTGAGCATGTAATTGGTGTTTCAAGTATGCATGATCATCAATGATATCATGGAGAAAATACACAACAATGAAATATCAAGCTCAAGAGACAATATGATCTTCATACCATAGTCTAAGGTGTAAACCTAGTATGAGTGTGTATGCTGGTATGAATTCCCATATCATGGGAATAAGCTATGTATGCAAATTTTATTTTATTTAATTCTTAAGAGTTTATTAATTATTTTATTGGTGGCCTCAACTTGTCTTTTTCCTTATAGAAAATGTGGTATCATTTTTTGTTATATGTGAAATCATTCTAAAAATCTCTTTATTTTTAAATGTACTATTATATATCACAATAATAGATGGTAAAACAAATTGGGAAATAATATTATTTATTATATAAAATTATAGATATCATCAACCATCATGAATTATAATGGTATTGTTTTGATCCATTTTGTAAAATAGTTTATGGAAATAATAATAAACATATGTCCCTAAAAAGAGGAAAGTGAAATTTTATCTACCAAGTCAAGTCCCCATATGGAGAATGGCTATTTTTATGTGTAGAGATGTTCTTGGATGCATGTTTTAGATTACTATGCTTCTTGAATGTAGTTTATTTTGTACAAAATTGTGTGGTTTCTTTCCTTTTTCTTTGATAATAGCCAATCTATAATATTATCTATAAAATTTTGGAACTTAAATTCCCCCCACATATGCTCCCATGGGCCTGTTAACTTGGGAATTAGTATTTTTAGTATTGTTAAGGAATTGAAGCAATAAGCTATTAAAACCTCATGAATAAAGTACTCACACAATTAGTAGATGTTTGGATATAGGAAAAAAATGTAAATTTGAGTATTTTTAGAACATTATGGTGATAATCCCTCTAATTCTAGTATATATCATGAAAAATTAGTTCTCACTTGAGAGTGTAGAAACAACCATGCAAGATATTCATGAATAATAGGTGGTTTTAATATGTGTATAACCCTTTAGTTAATTGAGGATTTTTATATTCCATTCTTTTAGGGAAACAATTCTATTTGTATCATTGATTTTTTGATTGTATTTTTTAGGATAAATTTAATGGTGCATGCATCAAACGATGGTTCTAGTTACAATGCTAGTTCATGATTTTGTGTTAGTTTTTATTTCTTAGTTTTGTAATTAAAATTTATTTATGTAGTCATGAGTTGGGAGTCACAACATATATAGATAGATTTAACTTTGAGGGATATGGAATTTCTCAATCTAAAAGGAATGACAACATATCAAAATATAGCCCATGTTGTGGTAAATTTTATTGTGTTGATCTTAGGTATTTATCATGTTTTTATTACAACACTAAAAATCTTTATAAAGGATAAAAATTTATGATTAATAGTTAAATCTAAAATAATATAGATATTTGGAAAAGGAGAATCATCCTTAGGGGAATATTTATTTATATCTCTAAAGTTATTATAAATTCTAATTTATCCATTTATTTTAGAAATTAAGTTCCATATTAGAGATCCAAGGTGAGTAATCTATCAATCTTACAAATCCAAAATATAATATATTTTCTAATTTCTCTTTAACAAGTATAGTAATTTTAAGATACACCTTTTAGAATTTTTGATAGGTTTCACATATGGATCTAGACAATGTCATGAACTATGATGTTTCTATCAATACTAGGCATATCTTAATATAACCACATGAAAAACATCTCCACATTATCTTAATACTATGACCATATTGCATTGTTCATATTAGAATAGTAAGCTTCCTGATTTTATGATCTTTTCTTTATCATTTTGGTCTATCTCAATATATATGTACCACCAACCATAAGTGTATTTCAATCTTTCAATTAAGGATTGCCTTAACAAGTTATTGAGAGGATTTCCAAATGAAGGAGCATCTTCTCTAATGTATGATTTTAATTAATTAACATGTGAGAGAACCTTATTATGATGGTATGCAGAGAGATCATCATATACTCCTAAAAATTTAACTAAAGCTTAATCATTTTTTAAAGTGTTGAGAATAGAAAATATATCCATATAACCACCATAGACTAAATTGGGATAAACTAAGAGAAAAATAATGCAACTAATAATAGTGGATGAATAGCCTATCACCTAGTAAATTTTTTTGTAGGATTTTAATATGTTTTCTAATGCCTTGTTGTTTTAAACATAACCTTTGTCCATTATAGCCTAGTTTTCTGTAAATTTTTATATCATTTATCATGATGGATAGCAAACCTAGATGAAGATACATAATTTTTATAACGTTGGATAGTTTTGGATCCATAAATATTATTGTAGACATGTAAAATTAACTTGAAACCTATCACACACCCCGAACAACATCGAACAACATCAAACAACATTAAAAATCATCCTATAACATCTCAGAATGACTTGAAATCATCTTAGAACATCCCGTAACATCTCAAAATGACTCAGAATTGTCTCGTAACATCTCAGAATGACTCAAAATTGTCTCGTAACATCTCGAAATGACTCAAAATCATCTTGTAACATCTCAAAATGACTTGGAATCATCTCGAAACATCTTGTAACATCTCAAAATGACTTAGAACATCTTAGAACATCTCATAATTGTCTTGAAATGTCTTGAAACATCTCAGAATCATCCTAAATCATCTTAAAACATCTCAGAATCACCCTACAACATCTCAAAATCACCCTGCAACATCTCAGAATCATCCTGCAATATCTTGGAACATCTCAAAATCATCCTGAAACATCATGCAACATCACACCACATCAAAATGACATCTGAAACCCAAATTTTGCTATTAATTGAATAATACAACATTATTTAATTAATTCACTTTTTCATCATTTTTGACAAATTAAATAAATTTCATTTATTTAATAAAATCCTAAAAACCCTAATTCCTCTATTAATTGAATAATACAACATTATTTAATTAATTCACTTTTTCATCATTTTGACCAAATTAAATAAATTTTATTTATTTAATAAAGTCCTAAAAACCCTAATTCTACTATTAATTAAATAAAACAACATTATTTGATTAATTCATGTTTCATCATTTCGACCAATTAAATGAATCACATTTATTAAATGAAGTCCTAATCTCACTTTATTTCGTCTTGATTGATTAAATAACTCCAATTATTTAATTATGTCGCTAAATCAACTTATTCCCCTAAGTTGATTAAATTATTAAATCATAATAATTTAATTACGACACTTTCCCTCCAAAATTTGAATAATTAAATCAAACTATTCAAATTAATTATCAAAAATCAAATCAAACTAATGCAACTTTGTTTACAAAAGTCAAACTTGATTTGCATGTTCAACTCCAAAAAGGAATTAATTAATTAAATCAATTAATTTATATTCCTCACCCACTTTCTGATTGAGAAAATTATGATTGTTGACTGAGCAATCTAATTTGTTAACTGATAAATCTAATTTGTTATTGTAGGGAAGATGATCGGTCCAAGATTTTCAAATCTACAATTAATTTTTATTAACTTAGGAATCTGATTTTGGTGATCTAAAATGAACAAACACAAACTCACATTTGATTTTAGTGTTTAAAATTGAACCAATTTATGCTTTCTTAACTTAGGAATCTGATTTTGGTGCTCTAAAACGAACAAACACAAACTCACATTTGATTTTAGTGTTTTAAAATTGAACCAATTTCATGCTTTCATAACTTGGGAACTCTCATTTTGGTGCCCATAAAAAGAACAAAAAAACACTTCAATTTTGTGATCTAGAAATGAAAACATTTCATGTTTTCATAATTAGGAACTTTAATTTTGGTGGAGCACGCACAATTTACATTTGTTGACCAATTAAAGACCATGACTATTTTCTTAGAAACACTCAAGTTTGGAGCTTAAAATGAACAAGTTATTTCTTTTGTATTGTACCATTTTAATTTTTGACTGATATCTTGAATACTTCCTATTGGTGCAAATAAAAAGAACAATTTGTTTATGTTATTCACATATTTTTGGGGATAACACCGCTAGAGGTGTTTAAAAAGAATCAATTTGCTATGGATTTTCATTGTGCATTCATTTATTGGAAAATATGAAGTGTTTTATCTTCTCCCCTTGCACCTTTTGGCGATCTTGGGTGAGCGAAAGGACATTTTTGAGCTTTGCACTTTATTTTCAAGTCTGCCTTAAAGAGGGCGCTTGCCTTGAGATACATCTCGTGTTGGAGAACTCATTGCAAGGTCTTGAAGCACGTTTATTGGTAGGCTATATTAAAGGTTGTGAAATCATAAGAAATGAGCTTCAAGCCATGCTGACAACAAACTACACCTAATCCCATGCCTTAAGGGGAACGAGAATGGTTAAAGAGCCTTAAGTGGCCAGTAGGTGAGTGTCAAATTTTTGCATTCACAGTTATCACTAAGAACCAAATTGTTTTAGAGGCCACCCTATTATCCAAAAACATTCTTTGAAAGTGGTGCATCATAATTTACTTTTGAGAAGTTACTTTCCATGTCCGACTACAAGCCCACGCCATAAGTTGCATGTAAAATCATCTCTCTAGAGAATGAGGCAAGCCTACCTAAGAGAATGGTTTCTATCCTCTAAGGTTGTAATTGCTTGTTTATGTTAAACTTTCCCATTACATTCAAAATAATTTGACATCAAATTCTATGATTGATTTAAAGAAAAAGAATACATCCAAACAAACACTAAATGAGATGGTTGAACTACAAACCCTTTGATTTACGACATACTTGTGAGAAAAGCCTTACGTTTGCACCCCTTGAAATGATCTTTCCTTAAAGGTTTCTGAACATTCTGGCTTTGATTTCAGGTTACATTAATCAAAGTAAACATTTAGGAACTATGGCTTGGGTGTTGTGATTTCAAAACCTAAGTTATAAGACATGAAGGTCACATAATTTCATGCTTTTTGAGTTATTCCAAGTGTTGTTTTATTACTTGCCATACTTCAAACAAAGAGAAAATCTAAGAGAGATTTTTTTATAGGATCATTGTTTGAACCAAAACAATTGGAAATCCAGAAGGTCAGATAGTCCCACATCCATTATTTCCATCCTACCTATTTGAAATCAAAATCAAACAAACCATTAGGGTCATTCCTCCACTCAGATGTCCATGATATCAATAGTTACTTGGGACTCATAGATAGTAAAAGTAAGCTTTCCTACAACATATCCTCTAGAAAAGAAAGTGGAATATGGAACCTAGTTCTTCAAAATTTTGATTTTCAAGAAGTAGTACCATTCCAAAACAACACTTAAACCCTAGGGTCTTGAGCTCCACAACAACCATCCCATAACACCATCAAACTTTATGACCATCTAGTGACCAACTGCCCCAGTTCAAAAACTAGATCTTGTAGCACCGATCCTTCAGCCTAGTCTCACATATATCGAAGGTGGACAAACTAACATCATAAGCAACTTGAGAACTTTCATTTTTAGAAGAATGAAACACCTCGCTAGTTTTTTACTGCATCAATTGTCTTAGACCAAGAGGAAGAGAGAGATGACATAGCAGCAGGAAGACCCGTGTTACCACCACCTGCATGGCAATAAATATCCTCTTCATGATCTCATGTAAAGTCAAGATCCCTAAGGTAAAGTCCACAAGTCATCATTTCAGACTTAGACATCTTAGTCCAAAAGCTCTCAAGAAACACCTTTGGGCACTTTACAAAACAAGAACTAGGTTGGTGTACAAATTTTACAAATGTGCTTCAAGGAGCAATCTGAACTTGTATTCTTTCTACTATTGTCAGAATCTTGTTTGGTTCCAATAGTTCCGATATCTCACATAATCCACAGGACAACAACAGGTCTTTAGGATTTGAGTCACCTATAGAGTCCAAACGTTACACCACTCTCACACAAGGGACCCAAGTTGTTTATGAAAACCATGAGATCACAACATAGGAAGAAAATGGAAGCAAGTAAGAACAACACCAATATCCCACCAACAAACACCATAAATGATAGAAGTGGCCCATGAGGATATAAACCAAGTGAACTTATGATAGGGTATTAAGTATCAAAACATCCCCAAAACATGTTGATACATTACCCAAATCACTCTTATCAAGGGTCACAAAATAAAGTAGGGTAACAACATCAAGGATTTCAAAACCCCCATCAAGGAATAAGTCTAGAACATCAAATTGACCTAAATAAAATTGAGAGAGATCTTGAGGAAATTAAATGAAATCAAAATATGACGTATTGCCAATGCCATGTGCAAAGTTGGAACATTACATATCAACATCTTGAAATTCCACAAACACCTCAATATCCGCATCAACAACACTTCCAATATCCATAGTATCAAGGAGTTCCACAACACCAATGTGTACCTCAAGTGCAATATCAAGATGTACCCCAGTCATAGTATTAAGAAGTTCTACAACACCAAGGTGTACCTCATGTACAATATCAAAATGTACCTCAAACACAGTATCAAGGAGTTTCACAAAATCAAGAGAAAAATAATCAAGAAAAGCCACAGAGGAAAGATTACCAAGCAAGAAGGAAATTCACCCCTTTGGGAGAAACTTTAGAGGTAATCATGCACGAACTAGTACAACAGGAACTTATCAAAATCAATGATAGTCCAGCTTATGGTGAACCAAGCTTTAAACTCCATTGGTATAACCAGTACAGACGATGTGAGTTCCACAAAATCAAGGGTCATAGAACAAACATATGCACAACACTCAAAAACCTCATCCAAGACCTCATTGATTAGGGAGAAATAGCTATTAAAAATGACTTTCAAGGGCCATCTACCAATGAAAAAAATGATAATGTCTCAACCTCAAAATTTGAAAGTAATGATCAAGAGCTATCTATCACCAATCACATTGACAATGTCTCTACATCATCCAATGAGCAAGAGGACATACATCAAGAATTTAATCATAATAATGATAAAAAATAATCACCCAAGTCTAGCAATGATCCAATCCAAGATATATAGACATCATCCAACCTCATGGAAGTACATATTGATGATCAATAGACTCTTGATCCAACACTTATACCCAATGCAGGAGATGTAATCCAAGATTCATTACCATATGTCCACATTTTGAGGAAAGCCAAGGATCCTTTACAAGAAATCCCTTCTTTGAAATTGATCCATGTCAAGAATGGGATCTAAATCATGTCAAAGATAATACCACACATAATCAAGATCAAGAAATATTACCATCAAAATACTACAATGACCTAGTAGATATCTTCCAAGACATCCAAGGTTTTCCAAAAAAAGAACAAATCCATATACTGAGCACACATACATCTACGCATGAGATTCTTACTCCTAATGGACATGTAGATGATATTCATCTAAGACAAGAGTCTCATACTCTTGATATCACCACCAAAGACCAAGAGTCTCCTACTCTTAACATTTGTACACAAGATCAAGACATAGCAGAAGCTAGAGACATATTAGAAAGTGATCATGAAGAAAACTTATACATAAGTTGTGAATCAGAAACATCCTATGGAGACATATAAAAAATGGATCATAAAGAAGACTTATATAAAAGTTGTGAATCAGAAAAATCCTATGGAGACATATAAAAAATGAATCATGAGGAAGACTTTTGTGTGGATAGTAAATCAAAAACACCTCTTGAAGAAGCATTAAAATATGATATTTAACAAGATCAGGCTAAAGATATCAATCAGGAAGGTATCCCACATCTAAAAGATCCTATCAGTGAGGAAACTACCACATTTAAAGATCCACAACAGAGCAAAGAAAGATTAGCACATTTTTTCCTAGGTGAGACATATCCCATTGCAAATAAACTCTCTCAATAGATTCAACATCAAGACAAAGGATTAGGCCTACATGAATAGGGTATCCTAGAACTAGTGGAGATTATTGGTAATACTAAGCATTAAGGTCTTGGTTATTTAAAGGAATCTAAACATATTAGTGTAGACATGGAAAATGTACATTTCCTGTTTGGCACACTTGATCCTGATCGCTAACATCATTTCCTCTGAAATCACACTCTCAACATTTCATCGTAATTCTATCCCTTAATCTAATGAATCGTCATTTATTTGATTAAGTCTATCACCTCCTTTGATTAAATTAATCAATTTAATTTAATTAACCTTACATTTCTGTTTAATTAAATAAATCATTTTATTTGATTAAATTCTTTAAAGTCATCTTATTAAATTAAATAAATTAAACCTTATTTGATTTAATCTAATACTTCCCTCCTCAGTTAAATAAACCAAATCATTTATTTAATTGAACCCTTCCTCTCAATTTGATTTAAATCAATTCATAAATTTAAGTCTAAATTGTCACATCACCTAATTCTTCATTAAAATAATCAAAACCTTGATTAAGCTAATCTCTCTCACTAAAATCCTCTAGAGAATGCAACTTGCACAATAAATCAATTACTTTGATTTATTTAATTCTCTATTTTCCCTCACAAAGCATCAAAAGGGAATATTCCCTCATTTGAATTTAAAAAGGCCAAGTGGACTTGGTCCTTCCAACAAGGCATTCAATGCCTTTTACATGTCTGTGTGCATTGAGCCAAGTGACATCAACTCCATTTCTCTTTCCCTCTCACATGTCACATTCAAAATTCAAATTTGAATCTCATGGCATTTATCATGCACATTGACCAAAATGTTCTCATTCCTCCTCCAATCACATGTGGACAAGTGGCACAATGCCATTGGATTATCTTTTATCCCACATTGATTATTTTCACTCATTCTTCCAAGATTGGAATCTATAAATGAGAGACTCTTCCTCTCATTCTATCATCCACAATTTGAGTAGACTTACTATACTCAACTTCATCTTCATCCACATTCTTCATGCAAAGTTACTCTCTTCACATTGAGAGCTAATTTTTCCCATTGCACTCAATCATCCACCATTTTCAAGATTTGCAACAAGGTTATGCTCAAATCTCTTTGGATATTTGACCATTGTTCAATCAATCCACATTGCAACTTAGGAATTGGGAAAGGGCCAATTGTAACACATCATTGGCACCAATTCCCCCATGGGATCATCATTCTATTAGCTTGATTAGCATTTAATTTCATTTCTTGTATTGTGTTCTTCATCTTTGTTCCTAATTTTAGTTTAAATAGATGGATTTTATGGGGAATCTCTCACTCTTGTGTACATGCATTTTATCTAACATCAACCATGTTTATTTTCTTTGTGCATATGCAAGTTTAGGGGTTCACAATTAGTGATACATCCATAATACTGGGGGCAACTTTATCTAATGCAAGCATCAACATAGAGAGCACAAAGAGTCCTTATGATGAAATTGATACCAACACTACAACTAACCATGTCATGAATCATCATCCGCATATATTTCCATCCTCTGATTGGGACCAACAACAAAAGAAAAAGCTATATCAAAGAAATGAACAAGTCATTGAAGCAAAATAATTAGAAAAGAAAAATAGACAAGATAATTTTAAATGGATACAAAATGAAAATCATCCCTATCAAACTCCATTAGTCAAAGAAACTATGGGGAAAAATAAAAAGGGAAGTTCATCCATTAAAGATGTATAGTAATACAAAAGAAAGCTTTAAGAGCAACTTACAAAGTATATCAAGACTTTTGTCCCAATCGAATCTCTATATCCACCCATCCTTGCTCATCATCCAAAGTTTGGAGAGTCAAAGGCTCCAAAATATTGACCAATCCATCTAAATATCATATCCCTCAATGCATTTTGCCATCCATGATATCCAAATCTCACATTGACCATGTGTTAGTAACAACTCTTTATCATAAGGACTCTAAGGGCACTCTATCATGATGTGCACATCAAGGTAAGGTTAACTCTGGTATCAACAAGGAAGATAAGAATTTATAGGGGTTACATTCAAGCGCCCGTATCCCAACAAAACAACTCCTCCAAGCAGGACATCGTTGGAACGTCATGACAACAACAACGACCATATCAGCACCAACAACGTCTACATCAGCACCACCAAGTCGTTCAACATGAGAAGAAAAAGTGTCACCATGATGAAAACCTGGTAAGCAAGTGTCTTGTGTGACATCATAAATCAAGAAAATAAAAAAAATCAAGAAAATCAAGAAAAATAGTCAAGAGAAAAATTGTCCTCTAGTGAAAACCACTATGTGGCACTTTGGACAAGTACCATGATAAAAAATTGGCAAAAATACATCATGTATAAGAATCAAGCATCTATGTGTGTCATTTTAGGTTGAAGCACCTCAACTTATCCATGATAAATCCAATCCATTGTTTTCAAAATCCA
Organism: Sequoiadendron giganteum; assembly: GCA_007115665.2. Classification (NCBI taxonomy): domain Eukaryota; kingdom Viridiplantae; phylum Streptophyta; class Pinopsida; order Cupressales; family Cupressaceae; genus Sequoiadendron; species Sequoiadendron giganteum. Next base: position 439,214,936 of record CM021102.1, on the reverse strand, counting down.
ACTTATCTTGATCTTGACAAATGTTTGGTGAATACTTTACACTTGTTTATGAAAAGCATCTTGACATGGGTCACTATCATTGATCCTATCCTATCCAACATTATCTAATCCATGAGGCATTGTCCAAAAGGGCATACTCTATCCAAACATGCTATCTTATCTCAAGATAATATTTGATTGCTAGACATTGGGGGTAAGTACTTACATCTTGCTTCAAAATAAAACTTGATATATGTAGCTCACGTTGTGATCTAGTCATTTATCCCAACAAAAAGTTATACCACCAACACACTATCAGGGTAACCTTTGAAACAACTCATCCCATCGACAAGGTATACCACCAACACACTATCAGGGTAACCTTCGAAACAATTCATCCCAACAACAAGGTGTACCACCAACGCACCACCAAGGTAACCTTCAAAGATGGCGACAACATGGATTATCCCTTCACTCAAAAATTCCAAGATATCAACAGTTACTTGAACCCCACAGTTAGTTCAAGTAATATTTTCTACAACATATCCTCTAGAAAAACAAGGTGAAGTATCAATCCAATTTTTCAACATCTTACACCCCAGGAAAAAAGGGCAAAAATCCAAAAACATCTGAAAAACATAAAAAATAAAACAACATTGTTGGATTATTGCTTCACTCAAACAGTCTAAGATATCAACATTTTCTTGAACCCCACAACTAGTTCAAGTAGATTTCTCGCAACAAATCCTCGAGACACGGAAGTGGAATATCAATCCAAGAATTTTTTATCCCAAAAATAATCCATGCTTTGAGTCAAATGAGCGAACTACATGGTCTCTGCATGTACAATGTAGGCAAGGATTTTTAGCCCCTGAGACCCTAGGTCAGTCCCCTTAAGTTTTCAACATGCTTTATTTCAACTTAGTCAAAAAATGCCAAAAATCCCCAAAACATATAAAAAATACAAAATCCAAAAACATTCACAAAATAGAAAAGGTCAAACCAAGCGAACTACGAGCCTCTGCGTATACAACATAACCAAGGCTTATCTTTGATGAGCCCTCGAGGCCCTAGGTTAGTCCCTGAAAACAACAAAAATAACATCATAAAAACTTATAAAATAAAAAATACCCATCTCGTCATTAAAATCCACGATAAACATTTCATCCATAATAAATGAAATATCATAATCATCCTTTGTCAGAACAAACTAACAAAACAAACAACAAAAGCTAGAAATTTCAAGCAAACAATCACATAAGCTCTAACTATAAAAAAATGGAAACAATGCCAAAGTATCAACTACCTATAATTTTGACAATTCCCAACAACATCCTGAGATATGCCTTAACGGATCCATTCCTACGATAGACATGATCAACAACGGATAATAGCCCCACCCTAAACAGATATGGCAAGTGATACTACAACTTTGTTTTTTTATCTTTTTGTGGTCTTAACTTTTTTGTGATTTATTTTATTGACTCATTCCCAGGATCTCTCGAGGATGTCCATAAGGATTTAGAGAAGAAGGAATGGGGGAAATTGAGCATCATTTTGATTTGTTGTTTGTAATATATTTTTTTAATATTACAATGGCGAATACTTGCTTTATTAGGTATGGAAGGTGTATTAAAATAGTTTGTGAAGTAGTGGCATGTTAGGTGTTCTATACCTCTCTGTGTGATTAGTCTGAATTTTTTTTCACACAACCCCCCTATACTTTAAACAAAGTTTCCATATGTTTTGTATGAAAAAAGATACTCTTTGTTTGTAGAGTCAAAGTCCATGCAAATGATACTGTTGATGCCAAAAATTGGCAAGGTAACAGTTTTTTGTAGGAAACTCGATTAAAGGGGGGACCTATTGCACTAAACTAAGTAACCTCCAGAATTTAAAGAAGTCCTCTCTTCTAAAATTGGGGCTTTGAATGGGAAAAGGAGGTAGGTATAGAAAATAAAAGTGTCTAACTAAGGTGATGCACTAAAACTTAGATGTAAAGCAAGATAGGCCTATCTTGTAGATAGGGTCTAAGGGCCCGTTCAACAACTTGCTATGTTCGAAGGACGATCATAAAAGAGAAAGACCTGAATAGTTTATTTCATAACATAAAATCATTTGCACAGAGCTATACTGAAATAAAAGAGTCAAAGACATGATTCCAAATCATCATTCTATTCAAATCATTGAAGTTGCAAACAAACTATTTCAGAAGCAACACAATATAAAGTTATCAATAGTTAAGAGACAGAAAGGCCAAATTACAAGGGGCACAATTTGTGAGTCTTTTACAATTATCAAACAAAATAAAAGCCTGATGTCTTCCTAATCCTTCTATAGATATTCCGAACTAGCAAATATCAACTCTGTAATTGCTACTTCAACTGCTTACTAACTGACTAGTAAAAACAAAAAGCTCCTTAACTTCACAAGAGAAGTAGTATATATAACCAAGGGCATCCACTGCTTGAACTATCGTAAAATGATATCCATCATGAATCATAATGCTTTCAACAATGATTCATCACGACTGTTGTAACATAAATATTCCTGAGCATGAATCCAGTCGCTTGTCAGCAAGATACATTCCCTGTAAAATAATGGCAGTGGTCCTGATCAGTACTATGCAAACAAGTGTCACCCCTTAGCGAAAGTAGTTAGAGCATGCAGAAGTCTGGTAGCCTGGTGATTTCACCGCTTTTCTCTTTGTATATAGCTATGTCGAAGGAACACGTGGTGGCATTTCACAACCTGTAGTTCATTCTCCTCATCCTTTGATGAGAGCTTGCAATGAGAAGACATGTGGCAACATCTCCATTATCGACACCGCTTGAGGTGCCCGCCGAAATTTCGCATGGGCAAAGGCTACATGGTAGGCAATCGGGATCTGAAAGAGAAGGGAAGGGAAGCTCCCCTTTGATTAGTGCTTTGGTGACACGTGGTGACCTTTGGTTGAGGGCGTTGAAAGACTGGCAGGAGGCTTTTCAAAAAACTTGGAAGCGGTCAGAAGTTGGGCAAGACATCAAAATAACTCGAAGGGATCATCGGGGTATATAACACTATAGGATTTGAACCCAATTTTCGACGGCCTTTTGTTGGAATATCGACGAAACATTGTCGGCCGACTGACGATTAACAGAAGTCAACGTCATCGCTCAAATTTCATCTACATCCCGACGAGCTACAAAACGTTGACCTCACGACGCACGCTCGTCGGAACCACGACGCCAACTTCATCGATCACGCGATGAACAGTGTCCGGATGACGGGAGGCATACCTTTGCCAAACCATCGGATTAACAACATACGTCTGTCGCCATTACGACACAAATTCGACGTATTGGCAATATTGTTGGGAGATCAATATTGTTATAGGGATCAAAATTGCCTGAGAAGATATTTCGGGAGGATTGGATTTTTGTCTCAGTGATAACTTTTCATCGTCGAGATACACATCTTGTCTCATCGACAAAGAACGAGGGAAGCATATTGGCAAGACATATTATCGAAGTAAGTTCTGAAGGTCTACCTGAGTAGCTATATGACGCTGATAAGATTACATCGGCAGGAGTCTTGGAGACATAATTTAGATTGAAATAGCGACAGAAGTTTGTCGAATGAGCGACGAAATAGGCAAGTCATTACAGCGAAACTTTGTCGGATACATTGAAAATTTATCGGACGTTTTTGCGGTTCATCGTATATTCGACGAGAAAGTACACATTTAAAAAAAAAAACTATTCGTTGAAAGATCAAGACTATTACAGCAATCAAAATTGCCTGAGAAGATATATCGAGAGGACTGGTTTTTTTGTCTCAGCGATAACTTTTCATCGATGAGATAGACATATTGTCTCACCAAGGAAATCATATTGACAAGATATATATCATCAGAGTAAGTTCTAAATGTCAACCCGAGCAGCTATATGACGTCGATAAGATTACATTGGCAGGAGTCTTGGCGACATAGTTTAGATTGAAATAGCGACAGAAGTTCATTGAACGAGCGACGAAATAGGCAAGTCATTATGGTGAAACTTCGTTGGATACATTGCAAGTTCGTCGAACATTTTTTCGGTTCGTCGTAAAATCGACGAGAAAGTGCACACCTATTCGTTGAAATGTAGGCATATTAGTGAAAGATGAAGACTATTACAGCGATCAAAATTGCCTGAGTAGATATATCGGGAGGACTGGTTTTCTGTCTCAGCGATAACTTTTCATCAGCTAGATACACATATTGTCTCATCGAGGGAAGCATATTGACAAGACATATATTATTGGAGTAAGTTTCAAAGTTCTACCCGAGCAGCTATATGATGCCGATAAGATTACATCGGCAGGAGTCTTGGAGACATAATTTAGATTGAAATAGCGACAGAAGTTCATCAAACGAGCGATGAAATAGGCAAGTCATTACGGTGAAACTTCGTTAGATACATTGCAAGTTCGTCGGACGTTTTTTCGGTTTGTCGTAAAATCGATGAGAAAGTGCACACTTATTTGTTGAAATGTAGGCATATCAGTGAAAGATGAAGATTATTACAGTGATCAAAATTTCCTGAGAAGATATATCGGGAGGATTGGTTTTCTGTCTCAGCAATAAATTTTCATCAGCGAGATACACATATTGTCTCATCGAGGGAAGCATATCGACAAGACATATATCATCGGAGTAAGTTCTGAAGGTCTACCCGAGTAGCTATATGACGCCGATAAGATTACATCGGCAGGAGTCTTGGTGACATAGTTTAGATTGAAATAGCGACAGAAGTTCATCGAATGAGCGACAAAATGGCAAGTCATTACAGCGAAACTTCGTCGGATACATTGCAAATTCGTCAGATGTTTTTTCGGTTCATCGTAAATTTGACGAGAAAGTGCATTTTTTTTTTTAAACCTTTTCGTTGAAAGATCAAGACTATTACAGCGATTTGAGGCCTGTTTGTAGCAGCAATAATGATGACTATTTTCTTGGCTATCATACAAGCCATCTCCATCAACAGAGATTTGAAACCAAATCCACACACAACACAATGTTCATAGTGAAAAGTTAGCACTTTCTTTCATCTTTGCATATTGGTTTGATGCTTCAAACGATGCATTTCTTATATTGAAAAGTGCATTACTTACCTTTTTGAGCTTCTCTTTGTTTTGAGAGTAGTTTAATAATCTCTACTTAATAGGGCCAACCACGTGAAGGTGGAAGCTCATTTGGCCCTTCCCCCTCCCCCCTCACATCACTCTCAATTCCCCATACCCGATCATATAACATTAATCATTCATTCATCCATTAATAACATATAACATTCATTCATTAACATATAACATTTTTTCATTAACATATTCAGATTCATTCATTAACATATTTCATTTTTTCAGTTTTTACATATTATCAAAAATATGGCTGTCATAATATGATTACAATCACTTTTTTTTTTGTTTCTTTTTTGCAGCTAAAAAAAGTTGAAGTGGAGTATCATTTTCAAAATCATCTGTCCCCCCTTGAGTTGTTTGAGCTCTGCTCGTGATCTTAATGTACGCCTAGTCGTGTACTCACAACCGCGTGGACGCGGCTACAAGGGGGGGTCTGCTGCAATAGCAAAGAAATGTTAAATTGATATGTTTTATTATTATTGTTACACGTATTTCATTAATTAAAAGAACATCAGAGTGGTGCTCTTTACCTGATTGGGCCACATCATGTTCCTGATATTGTCTTATAGCCTCATGCTCAACATGTTGAACACCCTCTAAATCCTGATCTGGAGTTGAAACACAAAAGATTACATTAATTAATACACCAATTGCAATTAAAAATGTTTAAAAGAACATTAGAGTGGTCTTGCTTACTTGATGGAGCCACATCATGTTCTTGATCTTGTCTAGCCTGATCATGCTCAACATGTTGATCACGCTCTACATGCTCTAAAGTTGAAACACGAAAGGTTACATTCATTAATACACTAAATGCAATTAAAGATGTTTAATTCTATTAATCCATATTGCGTTTTGTATAGCACATGAATACATCTAGTACCGGGATGCACACCATGGCCTTCATCGGTAGGTTGCACGCCACTCTCACCAGGCTGCATTCCAATGTCATGTGTAGGATTATCATTGCTTATCTGTGTAAAACAAATAGGCACATTATTATGGTGGAAATTAATATTGAACAGATTGCACAAGTATTTAATTTGAAATAAACTTTATTGAGTTTATTTACCTGCGTGTTGGATGCAGTGGAAGATTGTGTTTGCCCAGTTGAGACTCTTAACTATTCAGTCAGGGCTCCATAGCCTTGGTCGAAGGCAATCTTTAGGTCCTCTTGTGTGGGCACTCTGTCGAAATCAAAGCCCTGCATTTTTGCATGCGATCATGAATTTTGCTTCTATAATGTGATAAAACCAAAATTGTTTGCAATTTATTATTTGGATGCAATATTTCATTTATTGATACTTACAAATCATGCGGCTACTTTCATATAACCACCAGAGCCAAGTTTGTGTTGCCCGTGTTTTTCTAGTCTTGCCTTTGTTTCCTTTGATGTGTCGGACAACCTATGAAAAATTTGAAATACGTTAGATTATGTAAAAAGAAAGATTAATCAGTATATAATTAAATTATTGATAGTATTACATACCTTCCTTGGCCCGGTAGTATCTTTCCTTTCTTCTTTTTAGCCTTCTCCTTTCCATCCAACACCAAGTCCTTCCACTCCCTTTCCAAAATCATGGGGGGACGCTCGTACTTTCTGTTCTTCTCTAAATGTGACCTATATTGGTCCCTCACATACTTTAGATAGGTACCAACTTTCTTAAGGACCTTGGTTCAGTTGAATGTTTTATCACCAAACAACACAACTAAACGGTTAATGAGCTCATCTTTTAAATCTTTATTTTGGGCATTCCACCGTGTATGTATGGTGGGCCTAAAGAGCTCCAATGAAATGTCACTTAGATGTTTATAAAAAACATCATTTCCTGCAATTATAATGTAGGCAAATATTGCCATTTTGTAAATCAATATAATAGGGCACTATCCCCACTATTAGCACTTACTTAAAAAATTAATAATAATAATTAAAACACTTTAAAGTACCTGGGACCTTCTCTATCTTTATGGGAAGGAAATCCTCGGTCACCACAAATGTGATCGGCAATGTTCTCATACTAGTAATACGAGAAGATCCAGGAAATGCTGCTAAAACATCACTACTAGTAGTGGCCTCTGCATCTACAGGTACTAACACATGTAGTGGCATGTGTTCGCTGCTAGAGGGTGGACTACTAAATGCCTGCATGGTATGTGTTGTCGACATTTTAGACAACAATATAGGCACAGATGATGGGGTCGGATGATGTGTTGTATGCGCAAGAAGATCAGGATTGACACTTGTACCATCCCCTACTTCCTGGGAAACACTTGCAGTACCTTGATTATGGCCAGCAGCATGATCACGAGGACGCAAATAATCCTGTAAAAACAACACATATTTTAGTTCATGACATAAAAGAGTACAAAATATAAAACCATGAATGAACTTATGTTATAATTAAAGATCTCATGACAGCTTACTTCCAAGTTCTGTGCTCTTTGAGACAATATTTTAACCCTTTCTCTTATCTCATCATTTTGAGGCACTACGAATACCAACTGAAGGATTTCTTGATTGCATTTTTCTTGGGCCTTCCTCATCATATCCACAGGGTTTGTGGATAATGCGATGTCATCATCACATAATAGTGACTGCACCTCCATATGGATGCTCTCCCGTACTGCTGGTGCCTTTCCCCGATCAGCCAACTACAACAAGAATATTAAAAACATTATCAAAATTAACCCAATAAACTCATGAAAAAAACATAATAATAAAACATTTTGCTCGTATCTAATTTGTACAATTACAATGACATAAACCTGTCGGATAGAAGCGCCTGAAGATGGATCACGATCTGTGCTCTGCGCCGGAGCCTTCCTCGTATGATCAATGTCCCGCTGTGACAAAAATTAAATATAAAAAACATTACCGAAATGAAACCAATAGACTTACGAAAAAAATAATAATAATAAAATGGTATATTGGAGTCATTAATTGGAGGTTGGGTTAAATGGTATATATATAGTACATACCACCCCCATAGTAATTGTGTTTGTATCTAAGTGATTAAAATTGTAATCGATTAGCAACTCTTCCCCTACAGTTATTGATTTTATTGCACATATGAATACACGGTTTCCCTCTCGCGCCTCGAATATACAATTCAGTTGCTTATTTGTTGACCCAGGTCGTGTACTATTTATAAACCCTACAATATTCCCTGATGCTTTTGGCCTCCTGTCAATGTACCTAGCCACTCCTTTATTTTGATCCTTATCTTTTAGTTGTATATAATTTGCTGATAGTGCATACGTACGCATATTTCATGTATATCGAACCAGCTGCATCCAATTTTTGTAATTGTAATAGGGTCCAACATACTCCATCAACTCAGTAACTTTGCCGTAATAGACTTTTATGTCGTCCATGCAAAATAGGCCCAAACCATGTAATGACGATGGTGCTATGCAATATATCCTCTCGTTGACACAAAGATCAGTGTTTATTGGAGGAAGTTCCTTGGGTTCCCATTGTTTCCATAGATGTTTGTACCTCAAGGGCACCTCAATGTCGCCTATGCTCTCATCATCATAAGAACATGACCCCCCTTCAGTAAGAAAAAATTCCATGCGTTTATGGAATTTTCTTCTAATCTTTTGACCTCTAGTTGATCTCCCTCTTTTAGACCTACTACATGTCTCACTTTCCTCTTCTCTTCCTGAATTTCCCTCGCTTGAGGAAGAAAAATTTGACAAATACCTATTTTGTAATGAGTGGATGAAGTTCTTTCATGGTGATGTGATCCAAAGGTGACATTATGATTAATTTATCATTTCATCGCTAGAAATTGACAGGTTATAAGGTAATCAAGTCTTGATAGATTGCAAGTTATTGTTACTACCGTCCAAATGTGTCCATCACAAATCAAATCTACTTAACGTCTTTGTGCAGCGTCTTTGCAAGCATAAAGTAACTTCAAATGATAGTTTGGAGTTAGTTCTTTCTTCTTTCAGCAAGTATTGTAGCTCATTTTTGGAGCTTTCAAGAAAAAGATAGCATTGTAACTCATTTTCACGGACTTGTACTCAGTTGTATTTTTACCTTTCAATCAATAAAAGCAAGCTATTTTTCCTTCTCTCTTGTCTAAACTTATTAGCCATGAAACAGGACAACCATAAAAAAGGTAGAAAGGTTTGAAGAATGCAGTCATGATAATATTATATCAACCTTATTGGGTTCTTTGAAAGAAGAAGAAAACCATGAAGTTCCAAATCAATTTCTTGTACCACAAGAGCACCATAAGAGTAAGATGAAGGATATGATCACACCAAAAGAGGAAAAAGGAAAAACCAATCTAAAGCTTTCAAGGGGATGTCCTATCAGGCATCTAACTAGGATGGAAACTAGCAATGCATCACAAGTCATTATTGCACCCAAGCATGAGGACTCTATCCTACTATCCTATCCATTTTAAGATAACATGAATGGTAAGTGGATTTATGGATTTGTTTTCTCCATTTATGAGGCATTGCAATAGTTGGTTAAACATCTATCATTTCTTCATTTCCTCTTTGATGCTCACAAACATATGGAGCATTACAAGTTGCAAACAAAGGGTAGCTACTTTCATGAACCAGTTAATGGTTTTAATTAGGTATTCCTTTCCTCAGTTAGTCTAGGTTAGGATAGTTTTTGTTTTAAGTGAATAAGTTTTGTTTGCACAGTTAGTTTGTTTTGAGTCATTTGGTAGGTTGAATAAGGTTGGTAGGTGTTATGTGGTGGAGCTTTTGTTTTCCTTCCCTTTGGGGTGGTTTTATCTTCATTATTTTTCTACTGGTCTGGTATTTGGGGTTTTTTTCTTTCTGGCCATTGACTTGCTATCAGCAGTACTCAGTCACTTAAGTCATGTTTTATCCCTTTTGGCCGTCACTTCACCGGTCCCTTTTACCTATCCTTTCGGTTTTGCATTTTGACTTATGCGTCCCTGTGGTTTTTGGCCTATTAACCTTTACAACATAGCCTTTGAATTATTTTTTGACCCCGTGGGTTATTTCCCCGTTTGCCTTGTAGTCCCCTTTCTTTAAGGTAACTATTTCGCATGTGTAGATTTGTATTAGCCGACGGATGCAGGAACTGCGATCTTGACCATTCATCGCACACCTCGCAAGGTTTGTGCTTGTGTCACAGAAAATGCTACGAGGCTTGCGAGATGTTGCCACCTGTTGTGTAACTTGGTGGGGCTAGTTTTTGAGTGCTGACTGATGGACGGGTGATGATGCTGACAGTTGTGTACTATCCGATGCATCTGGGCAGTCCCTCATTGACCTCGCGCAATTAAAACTTCGTTTTCAATAATGCTGCGAGGTACGCGATGTGTTGACGCATGGGCACCGGTGTTATCGATTAATGAATGAGGTGGGGCCTATTCCATGCTGATGTGGTACCTAATGGGCAATACTCTTGCTCGCTTGCTGACTGGAAGGAGGATGTGTCATTTTCAAACTGCTATTGACCAAATGTGGACCGTCCGTCTGGCCAACTGTATCTTTGATCAACGGCATGTTTTCAAACAAACTGGTGCTGTACTATAGCCATTCTATCTCACGCGAGCGAATAGTAATGGTCAAGTTCAACTTAGCCTACGTAATTAAATGTTAAATAACCAGTGGATTGCTATTTCAATGTTGCATTCTGGTTTATAAGAATTCCTTGGTGTTTAGAAAAGCGACTATTATCTCAATTCTCCATTATCGCGATAGTTGACGCTCTGCAAAATAAACAGTAAGTGATACGAACACCTTCTTTTGTAATTTTAGAATATATTAGCATTGCCTATTGAATAATTGGCGATTGTGTCATTTTCGATTCCTGGTGAATTGTTAAGCGAATTGGTTGTTAAAGCTTATATAGGTCATTGCTAGTGATTTGTGTGCATATAAAAAAGTTTTCTGTAACGATAGTTGAGAATAGGGTGTAATTGTTTGTTTTTCTTTAAGAAAACCCTAGTTCAAATCCCCTTCTGTTTAAAATATATGGCATCCAAGGCACGAACTGTTGGTCCCCAGGCTATGCCTAGGGGTTACTCACAATATATTATTGATCTGTTGAAACCTTCTACAAGCAAGAAGCAAGAAGGAAGGATATTGTTCTATGGACCCGTGATTCATGAAGGTTTAATGGACAAACAATGTACAATCCATGATGTCGAATTGTCGTACACTGGTTGGCAGCTCTTTTCCAATTGGTTTGGAAATAGAAATTTGCCTATTCCTTTGTGTAATCCATGGAGACTGGAATTGGGTAAGCTGGTGGTACAGAATGTCTATGAAGATGTAGACTTATTAAAAAATATTGCTACAAGGTACGATCCTATGACTCGAATTGTCAGAACACATCTTGGCAAGCCTATGATTAAAGTAACCAGAGAGGAAATTGCAGAGATTTTTTGGCTTACATGAATGGAGCCAGGATATGCTTCCCATCAAATTGGAGGTTTTCAGGGAAGAATACAGAAACACTAAGGGTTTGATAAGGACATCCCTTTTGATACCCCATTTGGCTGTGTCGGGAAGAGGGAAGAATCAGAAAAAGGTTGTTATTGGAAAGAATGAGTGTGAACCTTTCTCAGTAGACTACTTCGCAACTCATTTCAAGAAGACCATCTGTGCACTATGTCAAGTTTTAAGGATTGACCTGAAGAAGACTATGCCTATAGAGATAATGTATATGGCTGTCAACCTCCAACACCCTGGTTATAATGTGGTATATGACTTTTCCACTTACCTTGCAGAGAACATAGATTTTGGCTTAGCAGCTTTGAAGCTGGGAAAGAATTGGGTAAAATTTAGATGGTTTTCACTAGTGATTCATATGTTTTTATATAGTGGTCAGAAGGTATTTGAAAAAGATATGGAGTTGAAGAAGATGGAAGGAGATATTGAAATGCCTGTCCAATATTGGACTAAGGTCTTAGACAAAAATGATCATAAGTTTGATTATGTCACCTTTCATAATATTTTTGGATCTAAGTTAAGGAAGGCTTTAGTTGTTGATCCACCCAGGATTCCAAAAGAAATTCACGACTTTCTAAGACCTATGGAGAGGAGGCATGAGCTGAATCTAACCCACAATTGGGGTGATATTATCCCCAATCACAATACTACAATCTTCAGGGTCTTTGGCACCAATGCCATCCCGTTTGTCCTACCTAAAGAAGTTCCTCTCAGACTTGGTTTTCTAGAGATTATGAGGCAATTGGGAGCATCTCAAGATTTCCATTTTCCTACTGAACACAAGAAAGGAACCTTTTTCCCTGAATATACAACTTTTGCAGATTTTATTATGATAAAGGGAGGGTGGAGAAATTTACACTTGTTACTCAAGCCATATAGATTGAATACTGTACGCCCTAAGAATTATGATCCTGAGGGTTTTATCTCCCAAATGAAGGCTAGACATCGGACTGGAACCTTTATTCACAATTTCTACTATCCTAAAGATATCATTAAGAATATTTTTGATGAGGACTTACAGGATGAGAGAAAGGCAATGTACATTGCCTATTCAAAAATGGTAAGAAGTAAACAGGAGAAAATACTTGGTTTTGATCCTGTACGTGATGCTAAAGATGAGCTCAGCAGGGCAATCTATGTTCTTGATAATTTCAAGAGCATAGTAGGAGTCTTGAAGGAGGAAAGGATTGTAGAAGGAAAGGGATAGTCACATGTTACTGAGCAACACCTTGAGATTAGATTCAAAGAAAGGCCTACCTACCAGCCTCAAGGGAAAATAAAAGTGTTTTCAAGAAGGAAGAGAAATAGGACAAAGGAAGTTACAATGAATGGTGCATCATCCGTCCTAAGGAAATCAGTATCTGGTATTATTAATCTGGATTCACCTCTGAAGAGTTCAGAACAGATTAGCACATCATCCCCAAAGAGGCCTAAAACTGATAGTATGGGGGATGTTGGCCAGAAAGGTAATGATGAGGAGGATATTATTGTAACTCCGGATGAAATAAATCCAGAAATTCCACTAGATCCGACTGACATTGCAACGAGCTCAGGAGCCATCACCCGAAGATTGGGGAAGGATGAGATTAAAGGAATTACAAATAGTGATGATTTGAGAATGGAAGCCTGCAAAGAATTCATGATGGATGACTCTTTTATCCATACCCGTGCTTTTGAAGATTTTGTATGGAGAGCTCATCTCTCATCTTATACTGAGCAGGTAGGACATGAGAGAAGTTTGCACCCAGAACTTCCAAAGCAAGTAATTCAGTCAAAGGTCAGAGTACAATTGAAGGAGAGGTTTAAGGAAATCACACCAGAATAGGGCAGAACATTGGTTCAAAAGTGTGGGATATTGCTACTCCCTGAATGGGATATTGTTGATGCTGTAGTATTTGATACAGTAAGAAGGGAAAATAAATTGCTTCTTGCAACAGAGGAGGAGGCGGCATTAGCACTTAAAGGATCAGCTTTCAGTGAAGAGTGGGATTCTCTGGCAATATGGTCACTATCTACAGGGTCTCGAAAACCTATTGTCGCTGAAAAATCCGATTTTAGTGGTCATTTGATTGTGAAGAGAGTTGCTGATACCCCTACCTTGGAGGGTGTTGACATGGTTGTGAATGTTGCCAAATTTACTAGGGCAACCGTGGAGGATTTAACTAAAAATCGAGATACTCTGAGGAACCAGTATAATGACATTATTATTGAGTATAATAAGAGTCAGCAAATGGTGGAAAAATTGGAAACAGAAATGGCCTTATTAAGGCAACAAATGGAAATCTTGAGATCCCAAAAGCAGGTTAGCTCTAGCCAAATTATTGCTGACCCACCAATTGATCAACCCCAACCTCCTGCACAGGTTCAATCTTGGGCTATGGTCTTGTATAATATGGGACAAGTGCCTATTGCGGTTGAGAAGGCCAGTACCTCGAGCGAAGATCCTTCTAGGGAAAAGTTACTCCAGCAGATTGAAGAATATAAGGAGATGGTAAATCAAATCCGAGATGCAGCAGGAAGGAATAATTTAGAAATTGTTGATACTATGTTAAGGCATCTACATAAATGGGTCTAGAGTAAGTTGAATGGTGTTCATGCGAATTATGCCTTGATGTTGCAAGCACTTGAATTATTTCCAAGGGATAGAGAATTGGCTATTCCTTTGCTAAATAGATGGGGCCCTAGAATGGAAAAATTGAAATTTATGATAGTTGGAGCAAAGCAGCATGGGAATAAGTATCCTATAGTCATTAAAACATATCAACTTGTTAAGACTATTATTGAGCAAAAATTTCAGGGGTCTGCTACTCCTATGGAGTCCAAAATCAATTCACTAAAGGATATTTATGATGGAAAATATTTGACTCCACTATCTCATATTTTGCATAGTCAGGATAGTGTCAAGCCTTTGTAGGAGTGGAAGGAGCAAATGAATAATATAATGACCGCCCAAACTAATGAGATATGCAAAAATGTTGATAGTCGCATGTTGGAGAACACTTTAGAGAAGTTATCACTTGTCATTAGTTTCCTGGAGAATTTTGACAAGACAACCACGTCATTAATGATAAAGTATGTACCTTATCAAAAAATGGTGGACCGGGTGGTGGCTTTCAATTGGCTGTCGGAGGAAGATTTTGAGTCATGGAAAAAGATGTTTATTGATGAACTTGAATTATAAATAATGGGAATGAGAGCTGCAATTTGGTCATGTAAAATACAGGTTTGGCCTATGGTATTATATTTTGAAGTGTATTCTCTTCCCGGATTCAGGTACAAATTATGCAAATAAAATCAGCACATGGAGTGGTTAAAAGATGCTTTGGTGTCAAGGAATCAATACTTGAAACCACGCTTTCCTTTCCTCCGTAACAAATTAATCATCATTTTGTTTTAAGCTTTTTTTCTCTTACCAAGCAAATGATGTAAAGATAACTGATTAGGAATTAGCGGTCTAGTAAAAAATGGACATGTGTATCCTCCAGCCTAAAGCTTGTTTGCTCCCTTGTTTTTATAAAAGGGAATTCTAGGCCGAGGAATAGGTCTGTTGAAATTACTTAAGATACGTAAGAGAAGAATCAAGTAGAGAGAGAGAAAAGAATATGTCCATTTTTTTGAAGCTTTGAGTCTGTTTGGGAACTTAGTAAATCATGGGGTTTTGGAGCATACTTATGCAAATCTTGTGATTGTTTTGAGTCTATTTTCTCTCCTATTGTAATAATTTCCATGAATTTTTAATGAAAAGTCTATCAAAGACGATGTTCGTTAAATTTCATTTGTCATTTCTTGTGGATTATGTTCGACTATAGCTTTGGTTCAATGGACCTGTTAAATACTTCAGTTGTTCAATAAGTTCATGCAAATTAGCACATAGGATTTGCTAAAGAGTAATAGATTCATGTATTGATGAATGGATGGTAATGTCTAACATACAGATCATAGATGCTCTAGATGAAAGTTACCCTATAGTTCAGTTTCCAATTTGACTCCGTGCTTTAGGATATGGCATTGGTACTCTGACTGCTTATTGTTCTTGTATTTTTTGTTATAGCTTCAAGAAATTTCACTCGAATATTTCATAAAAACAAACTTAGGTGTTATTTCAATTCCTTGTTAAATAAGAGCTGAATTCTCCTAAGAAATAGCCAATTTCTTGAAGGATTATCTTGTTTAAACTTAGACTGGAATTTATCTGTTGTTTATCCACATATGAACAAATCATTCTCATCATAAATGACAATATATTTTAGGGATACCCTCCTGGATCTTACAGAGTTCGAAGTGTAGGAGAGATATGTTGAGAAATTATGTCTCAACTTCCAGCTTGAAGTCCTCGTTTTCATGCCTTGGTGATTTTGTGTTGTTTACAAAGTTCTGGCAGAGGCGGAGCCAGGATGGAACTTGGCAATGTTCTGTTTGCCTAAGTTTCGAGTCTCTGGTGAAGGCGGAACCGGAATGGAATTAGGCATTGTTTTGTTTGCCTAAGTTTTGGGTTTTGGTTCTCGTTCCTACTCCGACTCCGCTTCCTACTATCTGTTTTGCTTTGCAGTTTCTGGCAAAGGCGGAACCAATTTTGGAAGTTGGCAATGTCTGTTTGCCAGGTTCCTATTTCAGTTCCTGTTCCGACTCCGGGTTCGATTCCTGCTTTTGAGATCTGGTTCTTCTAGATGTTTGGATTCTACTCGGGGTGTTTTCCTCTGCCTTGTCCTATTTTTGGATTGTTGTTTCTTGCAGTTGGCGGAGGCAGAACCGGAACCGGATTGGTTCGTGATCTTGGACTTTTGGTAAAGTCCTGTTTCTGTTTCTGTTCCGTCCCCGGGTCCGACTCCGACTCTGATGTTCCCGTCTTGGTTTGACCCTGGGTTGACTTTACCCGGTCAGAGCTATTTCCAATGAGTTCCTCTTTGAAGTGGGCGAATGTGGAACCGAAATGGTTCCTGAACCTGTAATTTCAGTGGAGTCATGTTTCGACTCCAGTTCCGTCTCCGACTCCAACTCCGACTCCAGCAGTGTGTATTTTCGGTGGAGTCCTATTTCAACTCTTGTTCTGACTCCGACTCCGACAGTGCTATTTTTGACTTGAAGTCTTGGTCGTGCATGATGCCTATTTGACCATTTTGGTTGCTCTGTCAGCTGCGATTGTTGATGGGTCTTGGACGCGTGGCACCTGGTTGAATAGTGATTGGATGGATACCAAGATAGTTATTATGGCCGTTGCATTTGTCAATGAAGGGTGGCGAGTTCAACCATTTTGGTAATGGCTTTGAATGCAATGATGACTTATTGCAGGAGATCTGTCAGATCCGACCCGATGCGTGATTTGAGGATAGACTTCATTGCTCTTCTGAGTAGGATACATTTGATGAGAGAAGTGTTATTTCATAAGTTAGACAAGTTGAGTTGAGTCGTGAAGTTGCAGAGCAAGTTGAAGTCGCATGCTAAAGAACAAGAAGGACGTGAGTTCTTGAAGAAGGTTTTGAACTGTATGTTGTGAAAACATTGTAACAATGGATCTGAATCTCTTTGGGTGATTGTGAGCTGAGCAAAGAAGTCTGGATATTGTATGTAATCGATTCATTACTGTAATACAATTGATTTGACTTTGTGTGGTGGGTTTTTTTCCTGAAAGGGTTTTCCCACGTAAATACTGTGTCATCTTTGTTTGCTTATCTTTCTGGTTTCTCATTGCCATGGTTGTATGCATCTCTATAAGTTTTAGAAACTGTTAGTTTTTCATTTTTGCTTCTCTCCCCTGTAGTAAAGGTGTTAAGGGAATATATTCTGCACTATTGGGTCATTAGATCTGCATTCTTTTCCCTTCAAAGTGCTATCAGAGCTTGGCTAGTTCGTGTTATCCTTGTTAGGGCAAATTAGTTTTTTGCACTAATACTGTTTTAGTGGGAGACTTGCATTGTTAAACTTGTTTCTATTGTGAGATGGTGACTACATCTAGTAGAATAGATATTGAGAAGTTTAATGGCAGCAACTTTGAGTTATGGAAACTCAAGATAGAAGACTTGCTTGTGGATAGAGACCTCTGGATTGCAGTGTCTGGAAATAAGCCACAAACTATGACCCAAGAAGCTTGGAATCTTGCTGATAGAAAAGCAAGAGGATTGATAAGACTGAGTCTAGCCGATTCTGTGCTCTTGAATGTTCATGAGGAGACGTCTGCAGCTGCTTTGTGGAAGAAGCTTGGTGATATTTACCAAGGAAAATCTCTGGTAAACAAGTTATTCCTATGGAAGAAGTACTCCTTGAAGATGGACGAAGGTGCATCTGTTGCAGATCATCTGAACTCATTTAATATGAGTGTTACTCAGCTGGCATCTGTAGGTGTAAAGATTAAGGAGGAGGATCGTTGCATGCTCCTGTTGTGTTCTTTACCTGATAGTTGGGATCATCTTGTGATGGCTATTGGAAGCACAACCATTGCTTTCAAGACTGATGATGTGGTTGCTTCGCTTCTGTCTAAAGAAATGCGAAGAAAATCTTTTGAGATGGCCAAAGATGCTCTTTTTATTCAAGGTAGAACAAAGGAGAAAGGCAAGAAGAAAGACAGCAAGTCGAAATCCAAGTCTAAAAGGAAATCAAAGTCTCCTGGTAAAAATTCCAAGGTAAAGTGTTGGAATTGTGGGCAACCTGGTCATATCAGGAAGGACTGCAAGGAGAAGAAGAAGAAGAATGCTTCTGACAATGAATCTTCTCAAAGTGATGCAGATGCCTTCATTACAGCAGCCCTGACAACTCAGGCATCAGATGATGTTTGGTTAGTTGATTCAGGTGCCTCTTTTCACATGACATCCAATAGAGATTGGTTCTCAAAGTATGAGAAGTATGATGGTGGAAAGGTATACTTGGCAAGTGATTCAACGTTGGAGATTGTTGGCAGAGGAAGGGTCAAAATTCAGTTTCCTGACGGGAGAGTCAAAGGAATTGGTGGTGTTCTTCACATCCCAGGTTTGGCCCGAAATCTTCTTTCTGTTAGTAAGTTAAATGATGCTGGTGTAGAAGTTTCTTTTTCTAGTAAGGGATGTAAAATGGCTAGAGGTGCAATGGTGTTAGCTAAGGGTGTTCGTACTGGCACTCTGTACAAGCTAGATGCACGACCTGTTCTTTGTAACAGTGCCTCTGTAAAGTCATGCATTTCTGCACCTATAGAGAAAGATGAAGACTCTTCACTATCTGCAAATGCTTTGGAGGTAAAACTCTCAGCAGAGAAGACTATGTTATGGCATCATAGACTTGGTCACATTGGTGAGAAAGGTTTAAAAAACTTGAAGAACAAAAACCTTGTAGAAGGGCTTGATGATTGTAACCTTGAGTTCGATTTATGTGAACATTGTATCTATGGAAAGCAACACTGTGTTTCTTTCTCCTCTAGTCCTCACAAATCTTCCGGTATACTGGATTATATTCATTCTAATGTGTTTGGTCTAGTTGATGTTCCTTCGTTATCGAAGTCTAGATATTATGTTTCTTTTATTGATGACTGTTCGAGAAGGGCATTTGTATACTTTCTTAAAAGTAAATCAGAAGTGTTCAGTTGGTTTAAAGAGTTCAAATCTTTGGTAGAAAATCAGACTGGAAGGAAAATAAAGTGTTTAAGGATAGACAATAGAGGTGAGTTTTGTTCTGCAGATTTTGAAAGGTACTGCACTGATCATGGAATTAAAAGGCATAAGACAACCCCCTACACTCCACAACAAAATGGAGTTGCTGAAAGGTTGAACAGGACACTGATGGAAAAGGCAAGGAGTATGCTGAGTGGTGCTGGTCTGGAGCAGAGGTTTTGGGCTGAGGCTATTGCTACAACATGTTATTTGATAAATAGATTTCCTTGTTCAGCTCTTGTTGACATGACACCTTTAAAAGCATGGTCAGATAAGAAACCCTCATTAAGGCATGTTCGGGTCTTTGGCTGTGAGGCATATGTTCATGTGCCAAATGAAAAGAGATCAAAGTTGGATAACAAGGCTTTGAAATGTATTCTCATCGGCTATGGAGTTGGTGTGAAAGGATACAAGCTTTGGAACCTTGTTACTAAGAAGGTTTTGTATAGCAGAAGCGTGATATTTCGTGAGCTGAAACCTCTATTAAGTGATCAACAACTTGAGACAAATCAGAGTGATAAGAAGAAGGATGCAGTTGATATTCCCCAAACTCTAGAAAGGGAAGAGCTGCATGGTGTACCTGAGATTGAGGAGAGTTCAAGCAGCTCTGGAAGTTCTAATGATGAAGAACAACCTCAACCTGTAAGGAGATCTACACGAGAAAGAAGGAAACCAAAAAGGTATGGTTTCTCTATGTTAGATTCAAATTGTGCTTATGCCTTAATTACCAGCATTGATGAGCCTAGGACTCTGAAAGAAGCAATCAACATGGCTGATTCAAAGTCTTGGCTGGAAGCCATGAATGAGGAGATGGATTCCTTGAAAAAGAATGATACCTGGAAGTTGGTACCACTGCCTAAAGGGTGAAAGCCAGTTGGCTGCAAGTGGATATTCAAAAGGAAGACAGGCCTTGATGGCAGTGTGGAGAAGTATAAGGCATGACTGGTTGCAAAGGGATTTTTCCAAGTTGAGGGAATTGATTATGGAGAGATCTTTTCCCCTGTAGCAAAGCTGACATCCATCAGATTTTTGTTGTCATTGGCAGCTGTGTATGACTATGAAATTGAGCAGATGGATGCGAAGACAACGTTTCTCCATGGTGAGCTGGAAGAAGAAATCTTCATGTCCCAGCTTGAGCATTTTGTTGATAGAGGTAAACAAAATCTGGTTTGCAAGTTAAATAAATCTCTCTATGGTCTAAAGCAATCTCCTAGAATGTGGTACCAGAAATTTGACATATTTGTGTCGTCAATTGGGTTTGTTAGATCAAAATCTGATCATTGCATCTATTATAAATGTGAGAATGATTGTGTGCTTGTTATTACTCTATATGTGGATGACATGTTATTCATTGGTAATAGCAAGGCAATGATTTCTGATCTTAAAACTCAATTATTTGCTAAGTTTGAAATGAAAGATCTTGGAGCAGGAAGGTACATTCTTGGAATGGAGATAACCAGGGATAGAACAAGCAGAAAGCTTTGGCTCAGTCAGAGTAAGTATGTGAAAACCATTCTAGAGAGGTTTAGCATGACTAATTGCAAGCAGCTAGTTGTTCCAATCATGCAAGGATTGAACCTATCTGCTGAAGACTGTCCAAAGTCTTCTACTGAGATGGAGGACATGACCAGTGTGCCTTATGCAAGTGCAGTAGGTAGTTTGATGTATGCTATGGTCTATACAAGACCAGACATTGCCCAAGCAGTGGGAGTTCTAAGTCGATTCATGGAAAATCCAGGGAGATCACATTGGGATGCTGTAAAGAGAGTGTTCAGGTATTTGAAGGGTACTTCAGATTATGCTTTGTGTTACCATGGCAGTATGGTTGCATCACAAAGGACTCTAAGCATTAAGGGATATGTTGATTCTGATTGGGCAGGGGACATTGATAGCAGAAGATCCACCAGTGGATACACTTTCATGCTTAATGGTGGAGCAATCAGTTGGATGAGCAAGCGACAAGTTGTAGTTGCTTTATCCATGACAAAGGTAGAGTACATGGCAGAAACTCATGCTTGCAAGGAGGCAGTGTGGCTGAGGTGTTTGTGTTTAGACATTGGATTTAATGTTGAGCAGATTTCAATCTGCTGTGATGGTCAAAGTGCCATTTGTTTGGCAAAGAATCCGACCTTTCATGCCAGGACCAAGCACATAGATGTGTAATATCACTTCGTGAGGGATATGGTTGAAGATGGCAAGGTCAATATGGATAAGGTTGACACCTTGAAGAATGTTGTAGATGCCTTGACAAAGCCAGTTAGCATAGACAAGTTCAGATGGTGCATAGAATCGATGGGCCTTGGGGCCTATGATAGACAGTAAGGCATGATGCTTTGAGGAAGCTGGAAGTGTTCACTAAGTGGGAGATTGTTGAGAAATTATGTCTCAACTTCCAGCTTGAAGTCCTCATTTTCATGCCTTGGTGATTTTGTGTTGTTTACAAAGTTCTAGCGGAGGCGGAGGCGGGTTGGAACTTGGCATTGTTCTGTTTGCCTAAGTTCCGAGTCTCTGGCGGAGGTGGAACCGGAATAGAATTGGGCATTGTTCTGTTTGCCTAAGTTCTGGGTTTCGGTTCTCGTTCCTGCTCTAACTCCACTTCCTACTGTCTGTTTCGCTTTGTAGTTTCTAGTGGAGGCAGAACCAGTTTTGGAAGTTGGCAATGCCCGTTTGTCAGGTTCCTGTTTCAGTTCCTGTTCTGACTCCGGGTTCGATTCTTGCTTTTGAGATCTGGTTCTTCTGGATATTTGGATTCTACTCGGGGTGTTTTCCTTCACCTTGTCCTGTTTTTGGATTGTTTTTTCTTGCAGTTGGCGGAGGCGGAACCGGAACTGGATTGGTTCATGATCTTGGACTTTTGGTAAAGTCCTGTTTCCATTTCTGTTCCGTCC
Source organism: Sequoiadendron giganteum (assembly GCA_007115665.2). Taxonomy (NCBI): domain Eukaryota; kingdom Viridiplantae; phylum Streptophyta; class Pinopsida; order Cupressales; family Cupressaceae; genus Sequoiadendron; species Sequoiadendron giganteum. The sequence continues at coordinate 439,192,840 of CM021102.1, read as the reverse complement.
CTGGGTCCGACTTCGACTCCGATGTTCCCGTCTTGGTTTGACCCCGGGTTGACATTACCCGGTCATAACTGTTTTCACTGAGTTCCTCTTTGGCGTGGGCAGACGCGGAACCGAAATGGTTCTTGAACCTGTAATTTTGGTGGAGTCATGTTTCGACTCCAGTTCTGTCTCCGACTCCGGAAGTGTGTATTTTCGGTGGAGTCCTGTTTCGACTCCTGTTCTGACTCCCACTTCGACAGTGCTATTTTTGACTTGAAGTCTTGGTCGCGCCCGATGTCTATTTGACCGTTTTGGTTGCTCTATCAGCTGCGATTGCTGATGGGTCTTGGATGTGTGGCACCTGGTTCAATAGTGATTAGATGGATACCAAGATAGTTATTGTGGCAGTTGCATTTGTCAACGAAGGGTGGCGAGCTCAACCGTTTTGGTAATGGCTTTGAATGCAATGACGGCTTGTTGCAGGAGATCTGTCAGATCCGACCAGATGCATGATTTGAGGATGGACTTCATTGCTCTTCTGAGTAGGTTACATTTGATGAGAGAAGTGTTATTTCATATAAGTTAGACAAGTTGAGTCGAGTCATGAAGTTGCAGAGCAAGTTGAAGTTGCGTGCTGAAGAACAAGAAGGACGTGAGTTCTTGAAGAGGGTTTTGAACTGTATGTTGTGAAAACATTGTAAGAGTGGATCTGAATCTCTTTGGGTGATTGTAAGCTGAGCAAAGAAGTCTGGATATTGTATGTAATCGATTCATTACTTTAATACAATTGATTTAACTTTGTGTGGTGGGTTTTTTGCCTGAAAGGGTTTTCCCACATAAATACTGTGTCATCTTTGTTTGCTTATCTTTTTGGTTTCTCATTGCCATGGTTGTATGCATCTCTATAAGTTTTAGAAACTGTTAGTTTTTCATTTTTGCTTCTCTCCCCTGTAGTAAAGGTGTTAAGGGAATGTATTCCGCACTGTTGGGTCATTAGATCCGCATTCTTTTCCCTTCAAGATAACAGTTTTGTTGCATTTTTCTTGTTAAGTTGGCACAGTGCCTTCATGACTTTTAAAATTGAGTATGGAAAGCTCATAAAAGCTTATGCAGGTTCTACTTGGGTTGTAAAAAATGCCAACATTATGCACTATTTTGGATGAGTTACAACATTATGCAAGACTATTTCTCAAGTCTTGTCAAGTTCCAAGAGTCGACACCATGCCCAATGGACAAGTTTAGGCAACTGGTGAGGATGTTTAGCAGGCAAACATATAGAAGATGTCACCAATTTTTTTACCTAATTTAGCTTCTAACTCAATCAAGTAAAGTTGGGATAGTTTTTGCAAAAATAAAGATAAAGGTACACATTCAATTCTACTAAGTTCCATTCATATACACAAAAGTATTATCAAATGAATTGCAGTTCATTATGCAAATGTATATAAGAGAAAGATGGCACAAAATTTTCACAAATGTCTTTTATTGATAATTACAAATGTATGGTGTCCCACACAAGTTGTGGGAATAACTATTTCAATACAATATAAGACATAAACTATACATTTGAAGAAATAGAAAGGAAAGAGCATATGGAAAGAGTAGGGATCCGTCATTGCCTAAATGATGAACCCCAAAGTTGAACTGTTGCATCATTGGAAAAGTATGATAAAATTCATCTATTATGAAGAATTGCTCTATGTGCCTCTAGTAATCACTATAAAAATGTGAAAGACAAAGCTATTTTATTTTTTCTGTCTTATCTTATACCATTCTACGAGAATGGGGGGGCCAATGTGTGAGAAGATCTTTGGAAACTAGGCATGAAAATTACAGGTTAAAGAGAATGGGGGTGCCAAACTTATAGTACTCATTGTCCCTTGGTCGTCGATTTTCCCTGAGTGCCCTCAACCTGGTCCTCGGTGCTGGTATTGACCTTGTTTTAGCTCCAAACTCTTCGTCGGCGCTGGTATTGACCTTGTTTTCACTCCTCCAAAGTCTTCCTCAGCGCTGGTATTGACCTTTCACTTGTCCAATTTGACGAGCTACAACTTGCTTTAGTTAGGTTTTAGAGTATGTTAATTAAATTTAAAAAAATTATGGCGCCATTTAGAGTAGTGAATATAAAGCAAGCAAAGCCTATTATGGTGCCATTTAGAGTAGTGAATATAAAGTAAGCCAAGCCTATTATAGTCATGAGGGAAATAATAAAACTCCTAGGATACTTTGTGAAACCATTTTCCTTGGTTAAAGGGAGGCCATAAAATATACCTTTGGATTTTTTCAATCTTCAAATATGAGGATTTGCAAGGTTCTTAGCAACATGAGTAATGGAAATGTGTGCAACAAGAATTTTTGAACACACATGGAATCTCCTTGCCAAAGAAAGGGGCTTCATAATTTAATATGATAATTTTTCTCAGCTCTAGAATCAACTTTTAAATCTTCTCCTAATAGGGCCAAAATCACATCTTCTTGTGTTTGAGAAGTCACCAGTACTGAACATAACCGTCAAGCAACTTTTCATCAAGATTATAACATCACCGTCGATTTTGAGCATATGCATCTCAGAGCCACTTTAGTAACTTGTCATATAATGTACTAAAAATTGACATAAATATTCAAGCACTTTTATTAATAGTAATGTTATAATATTAATCTATATAACAATATCATATTACATTATATGAACTATAATGATATATTTGATATATTAAGATTATATATAATCTATATATAGATTAATAGTAATTATATTAGATTATTAATATTATTGGTATATTATTAATAATATTAATATTGTATTAGATTAATAATAATTATAATATTGTTAAATGATTAATTATATTACAAATGAACGCTGCTTTCAAATTCTTAGCTTTGAATGAATGGTTGAAGCACCAATGTTGAATGTTGCAACTCTAGTAGGCATGAATAGAAGTAGAGGAGATTGTTTGGGAGAAGAATTTTTTCTAGTGCTAGGTTATGTGTTAGGTTATATAGGGTTAGGTTATATAGTGTTTGAGCCTAGCCTCAAACACTACAATTAGGGTTAGGTTATGTGTTTTCTTTAGGGTTAGGTTTGGGATTAGGTTTATGGTTATGGTTAGAGTTTAGGGTAATCCAAATCATAACCTAACCCTTTCTCTCAAAACCTTAACCTTGACCCTAACCCTCACCTTTATCCTATCTTTATAACCCTAACCACAACCAAAACTCTAACCCCAACCCTAACCCTAATTACCTAACCCTAAATATTATTTATTTTATTAATTAGTTGCATTCACTCTAATAACCCTAAACCTATCCCTAAACTTAACCCTAGCCCTATCCCTGGCCCTAATCCTAACCCCAACTCTAAGCCAAATATAAAAACAACCCTTAATCATAATTACAATAACCCTAAAACTTCATTCTAGATATAACCCTAATACTATAATCCCTAATTGTAATACTAAACCCTAACCCTAATTTCATATCTAATCCCAACCATAACCAAAACTCTAAATCTAACCCTAACCATAAAACATAAACCCTAATCTAACCCTAATCCTAACATTATTTTCCTAACCCTAACCCTAACTCTAAACCTAACACTAACCCGAACACTAAATCCTAACCCTAATTAAATACCCAATCATAACCCTAAATTGTAACATCATCCTTTGAATTGGATACTACATCAAAAATTATGTGTTACAATCATTGCTTCCATTGTTGGCATTTTTACATTGGGATGCATATATTTTTAAAATCAACAAAATCTTTTAATGTCTTGCCAAAATTAATATTATTAATTGTAATATCAAACTTATAAACATGTATCCAATTTAGAACATAAATAAGAAATATATGGTATTAGTTTCTTCAAAAAACAAAGTGATGTGGACTAGGACTATAAGGACTATAATGATTTTAGAATATACACATAATGGATTTGTTGAAAAGGTTTTAGAAACTTTCAAACAAATGCAATTGGTAGATGCAAAGAAAAATTCCACAACCTGATGGAACTTCAATAAATTGAAGCTGGGGTTAGAGGGTTTCTAAATTACTCAGGGTAACCTTCGGTATGAATCGGTCAAAACCCTCTTGTTATGTTTTAATGGTGACCTGTTGCCATGGTGGACCGGTCACTTAAGTGAGGTTTCATCCCTCTTGGGTCATTCTTAACCGGCCCTATTTCACCTGATTTGTCGGTCTTTTTGGCGTAATGGCCTAGGTATTACACCACTAGAAATTTCAATGCAAGCCCCACTTAAATGTTCCATATGAGGGTTGATGAGCCGTCCGATCACAAAATTCGATCTTGACCGCTTCTCGCAGACCTCGCAGGTTTTTCTGCTAGCATCATCAAAGTAGTGCGAGGTTCACGAGATATGGCCACATGGTGTGAATGGATGAATGGGTTTTCTTCCCGAGGTGTTCGATATGACAGGGGGCTGTATTTTCACCGATAATAGCCATCCCCACTTAAATGTTCCATCTGAGGGCAGATGAGCCGTCCGATCACAAAATTCGATCTTGACCGCTTCTCGCAGACCTCGCAGGTTTGTCTGCTGGCGTCATGAAAGTAGTGCGAGGTTCTAGAGATATGGCCACATGGCATGAATGGATGAATGGGTTTTCTTCCTGAGGTGTTCGATATGACAGGGGGCCGTCTTTTCACTGGTAATAGCCATCCCCACTTAAATGTTCAATCTGAGGGCAGATGAGCCGTCCGATCACATAATTTGATCTTGATTGCTTCTCGCAGACCTCATAGGTTTTTCTGCTGGCATCATCAAAGTAGTGCGAGGTTCACGAGATATGGCCACGTGGCGTGAATGGATGAATGGGTTTTCTTCCCGAGGTGTTCGATATGACAGGGGGTTGTCTTTTCACCGATAATAGCCATCAATAACGGGGTAATCATGATCTCTCGCACACCTCGCACGGGCATAGTAAATATCCGGGAGAGTGTTGCGAGGTTCACGAGGGAGTGGCATGTGGATTTTCTTTTCGTGCCAGTGGGATTATATGAGACCCATTGTGCGGTCTGTGTCTATTCTTCTACCGACGTGGATTGTCAACATCCATTGACTTGATCTCCACCCTCCGTTTGTTAAAGTGCCTCCTGAATCGGCGGTTCATTTATAGGGAAGAAGTGTGTGAGTTGCCCGTGTGGCAAGTATTACTTGGCTATTGCTCATGTCATTAATGATACAGGTTTCTTTTCTCCCAAGGATCTCCACCTGATTTCCTCTTGCGTGCGAATAGTGCCATCCTACTGAGGGTATTCATAGTTATCCAGATCATTAACTGTGCAAGTGCTTGAATCACCTTCAAGTAATTGTACCCTGCATACTGGCTTGCTCTATAAATGCTAACTAAATTGTATGTAATCAGCATTGCATTCTCTTGTGTCTAAGTGCAGTAAGGTTTTTCTTCTGTTTGTGGCTGTGCTCTATTTCTATCATGAGTAAATCATTTAAGCGAAGGAGTGCAAGGCTGGCTTCACCAATCATGAAGAAATCTGATTCTCCCATGTCTCCCAAGGCTATTATTAGGAACACTGGGAAGAGGCTAGTACATTGTTCATCCCCAATAATCATCTCAGATTCTAATGAATCTGAGACTGATTATGATTATCGGTACTATTTGGCTTCCCTGGCCGATCTTATGGGAGTGGACGAGGAGGTTCTAGCAATTGAGCTAGTGTCTACATTAGCACCAGGTCCAGTAGTTTGGGAATGTGCTTGCAAGGTTGGTAAAGAGGAGGTGGTGCCATCGCTATCGCAGGCTCGAACTCGGAGCGGTTGCTTGTACCGGGACCGTGTTGCTTGTACTGGCAATGGGTCCGTTGGACGTGTCTTCTCTTCTCTTGTTGTTCTATCAAGTGGATGTGGATGTGGATATGGACGTGCGCGTGCTTTGCATGAAATTTTGTTTTTTGACTAGTTATTTCATAACCGTTTTGATTCCTTTGTTCATGCACGGTATCATTATGACAAGGAATGTAAATTTGAATTTCATTTTGGTGCTGAAATTCAATTTGGTGTCACAATGTAGCCTAACTGTTGTTGCTCTCCTATTCTATAAAGGAGATTTCACAACTCATTGTGAAGGGTCAGAAAATTTTTGCAATCCGACGCTTGGAAGTTATACAGTCCTCTTTATTGTTAAAGTGTTATGAACATTTTGTTTTAGGAAGTCATCTTGGGGTTAGGTTTATATACAGATTAGTGTGATATGCTTTTTTAATTACTTATATCGAAAGAAATCTATAAAATTAAGATGGTTTACTCTCTTGGGTGTGTGCCATGAATTATGAATAGCTTTATCAAAGATTCATCTGTTCAGTTTCAATAGTTAATTGAAAATGTGATTCATTTTCTTGCTTTTACTCAAAGAGTTAATCAAATGCTTGAAAAATAAGTTACATGTTCATGGTTGTATATACTCAGGATGCTTGAAGAAGTACTATCTTAATATGCTAAAATATCTCATGATAGTAATGCTATATGAGATGGGTTCATCGTATCAGGATTTTGTTCTGTATGACTCCGTTGCCCTATGGATGCATGAAGCACTGGATAATGTTTGTGTCATTTTATTAGTTCAAGACTGTAGGTTCTAAGCAAGGATATCCAAATACTGAACACAAAACACTTGAATACAACCTTGTCCTCCTCAGGGAGGTATTGTAACAAATAAGTGGGTCAGTTCCATTGCTCTTTGGTACTAGTAGTCATTCTCTGGTCTACCAAAACCTTGAGATGATCACTATCCCTTTGAGTGTGTAGGAATTGTAATCTATACACAAGAATTGTTCTTACCAATCTTGAGACATTAATGTGAACACGTTTAGGTTTACCCACCTTGGTCCTACAGAGCCAAAAGTGTAGGAGAAGTCAGTTCTTTACTGACTCTCATTAGTTGGCCATTAGTGGTTGTAGTTGTCCTCGATAGGGGTTGGCTACCTCTTAGATACCTGCAACCTCTACATGGATTGTACTTTAAACACCAACACAACCTTCACCAAAATCCTTATTGGTTTCCTTAATATGGGAGATTTGGAACAAGGTATAGAAATCCATCAAAGCATAATATGAGGATGATTTTTTTCAAATGTTGTGGTTGTAGATGCCCTTTTAAAATTTATACAGAATGTGGAAGGATAGAAAAAGCTTGTGAACTATTTGACAAAATGTCTCAAAGAATTGTAATCTCTCAATTTATTTTAGTGTCTATTTTGTTATACCCCATGTCCCAAATTGGGTATAACACAATAGACACTAAAACAAATTGATAGATTGTTATGAGGGAAGTGATGAGACTGTTCTAATTAGAGTGTATTCCATGAGATTACAATTATTCGAGGCATTGTGTCAAATAGTTCATGAGCTTTGTCTATCCTCCCACATTTTGCATACATTTCAAAAGGGCATCTACAACCATAAGAGTTGAGAAATTAATCTTCATATTATGTTTTCCTTATGATTGGTTGACTCTTATACTAAATTAATATGTTCAATTTATGTTTCCTACTTGATCTAACTATCCACAAATGGCAATTTAACAGTGGAAAGATATGATCCTACTTTGGTATAAATTGTATATGCAATATCAAGGTATGAATTAATATGTTCAATTAAGAGATGTTAAATGAAATGAATAAAACTAATGTAATGTAAATAAGGGAGACCAGTGCCTTATTGGGTAAAATGAAGTCAAATGAAAGCCTTTAATGAATAGTTTCTATCTAGCAGGTCCTCTAATTGTTTGGCATATAACTATAAACATGCAAGAGTGTAAATGATAAACCCTAGTTGAGGTAGAATATCAAATCTAATAATCTGATTCTTCTTAATGATCCAAATGGCATTCCCAGATTACTGTAATTTATTGAAAGGAATTTTAATTCTTCTTTAAAGAATCCAATAAACCAAATCACACAAAAACAAGAAATGTGTTTTGATAAATAGAATATATACTTGATACTTCAATTTAAACAACCAAGAAACATCAGATTAGAGACAATCAAATAATCGAAAGAATCCAACAAACAATTGATACCAGAATGAAGCCACTAAATCAACAGTCTTTCATTATCTCCTTCAAAGTTCATACATGCAACATAGTCTCCTTGAATGTCATCATTTCTAAAAATTTAATGCTTACAGCAGTCTATCCTATTCTAATTCTATCTTCTACCCCTTAAATTTATCCAACAACGGATACTTATACATCAGTTTGCAAAAGGACGTGCCTTTTCAAAAAGGTTTAAAGCATAAAAGGTTTAACAAATCCACTATTAACTAATTTCTCTTGAGCCGCAAATGGATTGCAGACATATGCTCCGTATAATCCTGGCGCTCATGAGTGTCGACATCTCCCAACGCATTGCGGATCACAATCTCCATCATTATCATTTGCTCATTTTTCTCACATGCTGCATCCAATATCACATCTTTCGCAGTGGTTGTCTCCAGCATCCCTTGGAGTATTGTTTCGCACTCACTTTTCCATGTAGTCGCTTCCTTCATTTTCCCTTCATCATCACATAACTTGGTGAATCTATCTTCGGCAGCCTCTGCCAATTCCTGCATATCCCCTTGTAACTCCACATAGAAATCCCTATGCCTATCCATAATACAATTGGCATATTTTTCAATCTCTTCATTACTAGTAGTGTCCTCCTGCAATTCCTCAATTCTTTCCTGAATTTTGCTATCCACTCTCTTGTGTTCCTTTATTGCATCTACGTACTGTGAATGTTTTCCCCAGAGTTTATTTAATTATTTAACCAAGTGGTTAAAACAACCTTCCTTCTTTTTATTATTGCAGCAAATGCATCCATTCTCCCTTGAGAGTATGCAGTTGACCCTTCCCAACGGTCTTTTTTCTGTGAACTCTCACCTTGAGTGAGCATCCTTGTTGGTTCTATTACACCACCTACCAAGTCTTTCAAGCATTCATTCTCTCTCAACATCCTCTCATTATTGGTTTTGTACATCTCCCTTTCCCTTATCAATGCTTGGATTTGGGCTTTGTTCAACTTGGCTATATTTATCCCAATATCAACAGTTGCTATAGGATCAACCTCCCCAACCTTCAGGGTCATGACATGTTTGAATGCCTTTTCAGTATCAATAACAATTGATTTCTTGTGAGGAGGATACAAGGCCCAAATCATCAATGTTTCATCATCAGGATTGTATCTTGATCCTATGTATACCTCCGTCACCTTCTCTATACTGAGCTTGTGGGTAGCATTGTTATCTTTTAAGAAACTATCAAAAACTAATATAGAATTCATATCCAAACCTGGAAAAATCATAACACCTGCCTTTTCAAGCAGCTCCCTCCCCTTTTCAGGGGTCATGTCAATCATCTGTTTGTCCACTTCATCCTTTAAGCTTTTTAATAGTTGATCCTCATTCCCTGGAGTGACATTGTCAACCTGTCCCCTTATCTCTTTCCCTTTTTGCTTATATAAAAATGTCTTAAACTCTGAGGTCTTTATAAATTCATCATCTAATATGAAAGACCTATAATCTTCATGTCTTGTATCTACATCCATGGTTTCCTCAACATCTGTTTCTCTGGCAACATAGGCATACTCCTGAGTCTTCATTCTTTAAACTTTCCCAGATGAGCTTTGTGGCCTGCCTATTTCTGAAATCCCCTTAATGGAGGATAACGACTCAGCATCCACCAACTCCTGATTATGTTTTTCAATCACAATTTCAGCTTCCTCTGCCTCCAAGTTTCTGATTATGTTATCAGATTTAAAGGGCACATGATGGTACCCTCCAAGATTTACGTTTTGTCTGGCAGAGTGGATATACCCTTCTGGACCAAATTTCTTTCTCACTGGTGCTCTACTCATGTTGTAGTGCAATAATTTATCCAGAATCAGATCATAACCTTCCTTGCCTAATAAAGTGAAATCACTAAAACACAATGTACTGGGCATAAAAACCTATTTCCCATATGAACTTAAGTTCATAACACTAGAGTAATCCATTTGCCTAACAATTTCAAGGTATGCAATTCTATCCAGGACAGTTATGGGCAGAATGAAAGGTGTATCCTCAAAGCCATAAACCCTAATCATTGTGGCATTCTCTAAGCAATACCAATCCCCCCAGTTGTGGTTAATTGGTCCATTGTAATCTTTAGGCCTAAGAAACCTTTTTACTTGTTCAGATAAAGAATAATCACAAGGATGGCTAAAAAATCTATACAAGGGTTTCACAAAGAATTCTTCAAAATGCAAGAAATTTGAATTGGCAAACCTGCTGTCCCAAACAGTAGTCCATAATTGAACAGGAAATGGCCTACCTTCCTTGTCAGATTGTGAAATCCTTAGCTCCTGGGGCCATAAACCTAACTCTTGTCCAAAATACAACACTAAGTGCATCAGCAGTGAGTAATTTCTGAGATGGAGAACAGAAGCATCACTCTTTATCGTCATCAAACCTGCATCCAGCTCCTTAAAAACATGTGCAGCATAGTCAAATGATCTGGAATTGTGGTACTGAATGTTTGTAGAAATCACCATGGGCACAGCCGCCATATGCTCAGGTACCTCCATCCCTAATACCTGTCCCACTGAGTAGTAAGTATATTTTAGGTAAGGTTCGAAGAGGTCTACATGAAAGGGTGGCCCCTCACCGTCTTCCATTGGAGTAGGTTTGCCATGACACCTAATTCTGTGCAGAGGTAACCTCCACCCTTTATAAATGGTGTCCATCCTTCTGAACTCACTATCGAGCTCTTCACTCACTACTTTGTCACTACATATTCCCTCCATTCTGAAAACCTCAGCAATTGCATTCTCAGATACATGTATCAATGGATTCCCTGACAAATCACATAGAGCTTTCTTTTTTGAATCATAGTGTTCAGCCAACAATTTTACTAGTTCGACGTTAATAAAAATATTAGGGCACACTAATTTCCCTAAATTGAGCCTTGATGGATTGCATACTGGCTCAAAGCGATTTCTCCTGTGGTAATGGAAATTGAATAACTCATAGCCTCTAATCGAAGTCCAAACATCACCTATAAATTTTCATTTGTCGTCCAATTTGTCAACTTCCACTTTGAGCTGTGCAGAACGCCTAGCTTTAGCTCCAGAACCAGGTAACTGGTCTATGAGGTCTTGATTTAGCTTCCTTTCAGTACCTTTTGGTTGCAACTCAGTCTTTTGCTTTTTTGCTTTTGATTGGCTTCCCTCCCCGGGTTTTCTTCCCTTTAGTTTTCCTGAACCAGTGCCTTCCATAATTCAAATTTTTACGAATTCTGAGAGGACAAGAAACTTACTGTAACTTCTTCCAAACTCAAGCTAGGTGAATGCCTTAATTGCTCTGCGGGTTCCCTTGCTCTCCTTCGCTTTGAATTCTGTGAGACAATGATTTCAATTGATCATACCCTGATATGCAAAATCTCCTACGCTTTGTGGCGCCATTAATGTCTTTTACCGATCGAGACATGAATGCTGCAAGTTTTTTTTTTGAAATTCTCGCTGTCACATCAGGGTTCAACGATCACCCACCCACCAAGATGTCTTGCAGTTTCCCCGACATCACATGTCTCCCCAATAGTTTCTTTCCTTTTGCTTTTATATCACCATGACTTTCAAAGAAACAACTATCGCTCAGACTTAATGAATCGGGCCAATGGTTCTTTGCCTTACTCTGAAAGTACTTTGTCTCACTGAGATGTTCACTTTATCGAGTATGTCGCCAAGACCAAGCAATTTATTTTGGTGACAGAATAATACTCGCTGTGATGTCTCTTAGATCTCCCCGCGGTGACATGTCTCACCGATACGCTTTTTCTTCGATGAGACCATGCGCATTGTCTTCTCGACACCCTTTATCTTCATATGCTCAATTCTGTCGGTGTAACTCGAGGGGTCGATAAGACTTTCTAAATTCTCCCCGAAATCATTTGTCTCACCAAGTGAGTCCTCCCCTTGCTTTATCGGCAAGACTAATAACGCTACGGACAGTGTTTTAAAATCTCTCTCCGATGACCAAAGTCTCTCCGATAGACTTTACGTTACTCCAATCGGCAAAAGGTAATTTAGCTCGATGTGACCTTACATCGTCTCGCCGATACTTTTTGTCTTGCCGATAAGATATAGAAACCCGCATTCTCTATGTCTATAATTTGATCGGTGTGACCCTTGCTATGTCTTGCCGATACATTTAGGATATGTATATTATCATCGATGAGACTTGCATCAACTTATGCCGATATTTTCATATGTAAAGATTTTAATGTCAGATGAAATTTATGGGGCGTTATGGCACAATTTTAAATCGAATTTTGGTAAAATATGCTATGTGAGGATATTTTTGTCTGCATTATGAATCTTTTTTCGGAGACTAATAATCATGAAGAAATAATGAATTTGTCAAAATTTGACAGTTCCAACAGCATGAAGGTTTGATGTTTCATGACAGTACTAGCATTTCAGTTATAATGATATAGTTAGAGCTCATGGCTCTCCTTTGTATAAACATATCACAATTTTGAATAATATAATCAAGGGTTATGGCGTTCATCTCACTATTATCATGGTGTGTATGATTTCCATTTTTGCTTTAATTCAAAGAGTAAATTAAAATGCTTGGATGGAGTCATAGATGGATATGTTTGTAAAGGGATTTGATAAGAAGTATTGAGTTAGGATAGAAATTAACACTGTTGTAATGCAATATTGTTAGAGATCTTATATGTTATGTGTTTGAACCTGTTATGGAAATCTAAATATTTGTGAATTAATTCGACTCCCCAATAGTATATGGCACTGGCCTAAATCGTATGTGTTTGTAAGGTTCTGTGTCTGTTTGTCTTAGCTTAGAGCTTGCTGCCAAATTGCAAATTAAATGACTATCTTATGTGGTGAAATGTTGTTGTAATCATCTCATGCTCAAAGTAGTTGATACTATTGATGCTTTTCTGTTGTTTAAATTGATATATCAATCATATATATATTGAGTTTACTGATACACATTTGCTGTATTTGTGTGATGTGATTATTTGGTTCTTTCAAGTAAAGATTAAACCCTCCTAGTCAATCATAGTAACTAAAGAGTATTAATTGTATCAATAAGAAGAATCACATAACTAGGATTGTCATTCTATCTCAAGTAGAGTTTGTCAGTCATTTACTTGAACATTTATACAAGTTATAAACTATATCTATTTTCCAAACACTTTGAATTATTGCCATCATAGATTACATTTTTATAGATCTTCATTAGACTCCATACACCCAACAAGGCAGTGGTCTCACGCTTTCATCTTTTGGTTTATCCATTTTATTTTTTACATCTGTTAACTGAACATATTCTAATATAATTCAAATATAATTAAAATTAAAAACATCATAAATTAATTATGTAACCACATAAGTCAAATATAATTCTTTCAAGAAATTAATATCAAATAGACAATACAAATTAATGTCATTGATCTTCTTCTTCATCCAACTCTTTGTCTGTATCATCCGATCCAAATTCAACATTGTAAGGATTGGTCATATCATCATCATCGTCATTGATATCAGTTTCGATAATGTCATCATCCACACGGATATCATCTTCATGAACATTAACTCCTACATCATCATGATCTAGTTCCTCCTCTTCGACATCTTCGTCAGGCACATCATCAACTAACTGTTGATCCTGATCATCATCTACATCATCTTCTATTTCTTCAGTATCTTCTTCTTCCACCACATTATACTTTACCGGCCTTCCTCTTGGATCATGTCTAACAACATATGACCAACCCGCTTTACCTGGAACCTCTGAGTAAAATACCTGCTCACATTGGCTTGGAAGAACATAGGGCTCATTTCCAGCTCGCTCAAAATACCTTGTATTAACCATGGTAAATCCATTATCATGTTCAATAACAGTTCTCTCGGGATCATTTTCATTCAATCGTAGCCTGTACTATAGGACGACGAACAAAGCTAATTTGAAGGACTTAAAGTCACACTCAAGTATATCATCCAAAATCCCATAGTATTGATTTTCTGAGACTTCTGGATGTATGTCGCTTCTAGATGAAACATTAGTCACTTGGAAGACTGCAATTATCCCAGAATCACAAGTTTTCTTTGTGTCATCCAACTTTTTGATTTGAAATTTATGACCATTGCACCACATAGCCTTGTGGTGTTTCACCTACAATATGTCAAACATGCAAAACTTATTGCAATATCATCAGTTGATAAACATATTTATTCTTGGCCGAATGTATGCAAAGAAAAAAATCTCAACATATATATACATCAATATAATTGAAAATAATTAAATAATATGGGTGATTAATATATTTATACATACCTGTTTATCTCTTAAACCATATGCTAAATCAATTTCCCTTGGTGTAACATTGGAATCTCCATTACGATGAGCTTCTTTAACCAATGAAGCCACACCTTCCCATGTTAATGCGCAACCATATTGTTGACATCGTTCAATCCATACCGTCATCCAATCAAGATTGTTTACGACGTACAAATGTAGTGCATCCCACTCTCGACCAACTATATCAAAAAAAAATGAAATTCACAAACGAAGTATAATTAGTTAATTATCACGGTATACGACCTTAATTTATAAGTACAATATACATAAAAACCAAATGTAAAATGTATTCTAATTAATCTTTGGTGCAGGAACACACCTAGGCTAACCTCCATAGTTAGGATATTTTGGGCTTGTATCCGACATTAGCCAAGTCAGAGTAATTGTATGTTTGTTTTGGACCTTAGAAGGTCATTGTTGTGGCTAGGTGAGTTATTCATTAGGACTAAGGTCACCAAAGTTAGTCATTGTTAATAGTTTTTACATTGCTTAGCCTTAGTAGCTTAAGTTGGGATTTGAGTCTTAAATGTGTTCTAAACACATGAATGATGTTAGAAAGATTCCATGAGGCCTTTAATGGTGTTGGTTACTCGAAATATAGGAGATAGAGGTCCTAAAAGTTAGGAAGGTGGCATAATGACAGAGTACTTGCCAAATGTTGTTATAAAATTGTCATGACAACAGTTGCCATTATGGCAAATGTTGCATGCAACTCGGTTACATAGGATCCCCTAAAGGACAGGAGTGGGGGATCAACCAACATACCCTACAAACATGGTGAATGGCATCTAATATGAAGCAGGCTCGAATTCAAGAAAGAGGGAGATTGTAATCAAGTTTTTGGAATAGAAGATAGCTCTGCAATTTCTGTTTTTATGTGAAATCTGAGTGTTATTGAGTGACAGTGATACTAAGTGAATTGGATGTTTTGATTTAGTGTTAGATTCATGTTCATGGGATAGTATTAAACTTTTTTCATTCTACAAGTAAGTTGATTTAAGTTGTTTTAGTGTCCTGAATAGATAGGTTAAGGTTTAAGGGTTTTACTAGTCTTGTCCTGACCAACTTGTGTTTTTATGGCTCCCCCATGAAATCTAGTCACAGGATTTTCCTAAGGGTAGATGGATGTGTTAGGGGAGCCATTGGTCTATACATATGTAGAGTTAGGAGTCATGGAGAGTGGAACAACTGTGTTTAATGTCAAGTCCTAGCCGAGCTTAGAGTGCTCGGTTAGAGGTTTGACAGTAATGAATTGAAGAATTTAGGCAGGGGATTGAGGTACAGTACGAAAAAAGTATAGTTCCAAGTAGGGTATAGACATATCCTAACATGCTAGAAGGATTGAGGTTCTATCAATCCATTTGACTGAGTTTTGAGCAAAAAAACCAGTGGGGTTCTACAAACTAGGCTTAATAGCCCTATTCAACCTAGATAATAGGAAACCAGTGTACAGAGGACTTAGGAGTATAGAATATTTTGAATCCTTCAAGAAATCCAAAAGGGTATTCGAATGTGGAATTGGTTTTTTAAGTTGTTTGGAAAGTTTGGGCAGGAACGAAGTAAAGGTCTCTGTCAAGGGCTACAAGAAATAGGCCTCCTCAAGACCAATTCTTGAAATCGGTAGGAAAGGAGTTTGGAGATCCTCCAAGATGGATCTTGTTGGAAGTACATGGTATGTTTCCAATGTGTTTGGCACCCCTGCAATCAATTCAATGTTTGTGTGATGTTGGCAATTAGAGTCTTTTAAGTGTAGGAGAGAGTTTGCACATAACAAAGTGGTGTTAATCCTTCAAGGTGAAGCACAAGGTGTGAGACTCTTGGAGAGGAGTTGGATTAGGACTTAGTTAATCATCTAAGCCTAACAAGGACCTAGAAAATATTAGGTTCCCAGAAGAAGACAAGGAAAGGTCTTCTTAGCTAGTTGTGCAAGAAAGCCTTGGAACACGTACACCAATCTCCATGACCATCTTATAATTACCTAACACTTTCCTCAATCTACCTTTCCCCATCAAGTACTCCCCTTCGAATTTGTTAATGGAGTTGGTATCCCAAATGCGATCTACATGGATCTTTTCTGCAAACTTAGGTAGATATTCAGTAATGTACACCATGGTCTGGTATACCATGTATCCCTCCACCATAGAACCCTCGGGATGTGCTCTCTGTCTAACCAAAGCCTTAAAAAATTTCAAGTGCCTCTCAACCATCCACATTGACCTTGTGTGTACAGGTCCACACAATTTAATCTCCTCAACTTGGTGTATGAGGTCTTATGTATTGAAAAATGTCGAAGGTAGACACTTTTGCATTTCACACATTAGACAAGGAATTCTTCTCTTTTAATAATTTATATCTTCTTTATGGATTGTTTTAGATGACAACCATCTACAAGTGATTCAAGGCACAAATATATTAATGAGATTTAACAAAAATATATAACAAATTGAACAAATATCGCTACTTACCTCATGTATTTTCCAAGATCATATATAACTTGCTTGACATTGTTGTTGAAGTTGTCTGGGAGAGATAGAGGTAGAATGTACTGCAGCAATTATAAAATGATCTTTTCATTAATATTTTTCTAAAAGTAGTAAACATAATACACTGAAAAGTACATGCAGTATACAAATATATATATAATATATCAGAATAATTACCTTAATGAAGGTATGTCAATCATGCGTTTTCATCCCTGACCTAAATTCACCTTTCTTTGTTATGATATTGTTTATGTTGGTAGCAAATCCTATGGGAAATCGAATTTTTCGTATGACTTGTTTTATAGCATTGCTTTGCTGCTCTGTTAATAACCAAGGAAGGACACTTATATTAATTTGGTCTCCATCGCTATTTAATTGAATGACATTTTTCATTGCATGACTGGCTTCCTAAATGTCACTACAAATTTTGACAATTTTTTCTGTCATGCCTTCCATCCAATATTTTCCATAACGCTTATATCATATTCTTTCTGATATGCATTGTATCAAACAAATGCACAATTTGTAGCTACTCATAGTAGGGCAACCTACTAAATTGTCTGGGATAACTTTTTAGTCCCTATGGAAGCCGACCATTAATGTCTTGACGACCTTCATGAAGCATATAAGTTAAACAAATTAACAACAACAATCATTGTCAATTACAGCATGATCACAAAACAAAAATATAAATTCAAAACATATCATAAATGATAGATAAACAATTTGATCCGATGTATAACCTTGATGATTAATTCTATTATATTCCAACTTCCATAGGCGAGGTGTCATTCTTCGTGGTTTTGATGTAGTCTCTTCTTTTCCATTGAAAAGATGTTTTTCAATAGTTTGATACTTATGATTTCTGTGGAAGAAGTGTCTATACTCATCAAACACCTGCTTTCCTAAACTTGTTGAACGATGAGATTTCATCTTTGGACCACAAATTGGACATGCAAATTTTCCCTTTGTTTGAAGACCTACAAATCATATATAATTGGATTAAATATGTCAATTTTTATAATTATATATAATGAATAGATTATTTCAAAAACATGCATGATATCTAATTCATAAAATTAAATATCATTAAAGTCATGCAGTCGAACGTTATAACATACCAGAAAAATGTGTTAGCCTTGGGGCATCATGAATTGTCCATACAAGCATTGCATGGAATTGAAATTGTCTTTGTCCTATTGGTCTAGATACGTCATACATAGTGACGCCATTCCATAACTTTAGTAACTCGTCGATAAGAGGCTCAATATATACATTCATATCTTTAACTTGGTACTTACCTAGTTGAATGAACATAAACATTACATAATTATTATAACCATTTTACTGCAATATATATAAATTCATGTACATGACTATTAAATGAAAAAACATATAAGTCATTATACAACAAATAAGACAAATGAGATGCTACTACATTAAAGAAAATTGATGTAAACAAATACTTGGAACAATCATTGCCAACATTATGTGCTCCCTCTTTATTGACATCCATGGAGGAATGTTATTGTTGATAACAAAAATAGGCCACACCGAGTAAATAGATCTCAACTCTCCAAATGGATTGACATCGTCCGCTGCCAATGAAAGCCTGAGATTACGAGGTTCTTCTTTAAAGTGTGGCCATTTTTCCTCCATGTCCCTAAATGCAGAACCATCCGCAGGCATTCGAAGAATGTCATCTCCACTTCTATTATGTGCATGGTAATCCATAAATTGCACTAAGCTTTCGCACCTAAATAATTGTTGCATACGTGGAATAATGGGAATATAACGAAGAACCTTGTGAGGCATCTTTTTTGTTAGTTGATCTGTTTGATATCTACTGATATGACATTTCAGGCATTTTGTTGCAAATTTCGGTATGAGCGAGGTAAAATATTTGATGGTGGTAACAAAAATTCACCAACCAATCTACAACAAAAAATAATTTCTTAATATAAAGAATATTAAAGGTACATACTTCATCCTTTATTTACTAGAGATGAACTAACAACAATTAAAATAGATGAAAAAAAATAACATATATGACATACCTTAACATCCGTGAGATTGCTATGTTGGATAAACCATTCATAACCTTCAAGTTCACTAGCAACAATACAACAGAGAGAAGAGTTGTTTGGGAGCCTTCATAAAATGGCTCATATGTCTTCTCAAGTACAGGTAAATCATGAACATCATCAAAGTCATCTCGATCAACATGATCAGATGTGCCACTACATGTGTCATGGATCAATGTATTTGCACCATCATCTTCAATTGTGTTTTTTGGTGCATGATCATCTTCTTCCATAGGATCATTAACTTCATCTTCGATATTCACAGCTCCATGTTCCTCCGCTTGCAAAACCACATTCTCAGGGCCGTGATAATTCATATCGTGTGCCCTAGGGCGCCCCACCTTTATAATAATGACAGACACAAATAAACCATGATCATGATCAAGTGATTTTTTATATATATATCAAATGTTAAAACAATATAAACATTTACAAATTCAATCAATATAAACACATATAATGAGCAACTTACTAATGGACGATAATCATGCCCCCCTTCAATGTGACCATGCTTCCTACAATGTTTCTCAGCTGTTGTGATTAAAAGTCTTCTCGTCTTTAGCCCTTGCAATTATTTCAAGGACAATAACATTTCCCATCACCCTTTCTTTTCAATATAGCCCACAATCTAGCAACTGTCTCTTCATTTTGTTCTGGACTAATATTATCTGACATGATTTTTCTTTACCAAGCTTGAATATTTAGATCTTCAAAAAATATCAAACTCACACACACTCCAATAATTTTTAATCATACACAGGTAACAAAATATAATAATTATGATATTTTACACCAAAAAAAATCGGCATGCAACCACCACTGCAAAAGAGAAGATAGTCTGAAGTTAATGACCCCAAAAAACACTTTCAAATGCTAATTCTAGAAATTATTAAATTCTGATTTTACAATGATTTCCAACTGTTATACTCCTAAAATCAGAATATTGAACTTGCACAACAAAATATGGAAATGAAAATCTCAAAATGCAGCTAATAGGCCTCAACAATTAAGGCCTACTCAAGACTTTGTGAAGTCACTGCAAGGTTTTCAGGCCTTACCTGATGATTTGAGCTAGAGGATTAAAGAGTTGGTAAAGAGTTTTGATGACTGGAGTAGCACATCTTTACCAGATATTGTAGATGCCCAAAGAAATGTTAGATCACTACAGCAATGGCAGGACAGGGTAGATGAAATTATTAACACTAGCACATTTTTGGAATCTTTTGAAAGGGAGGTGAATCAAGTAGCAGTAAAGTATACAACTTACAGTGCAAAAGTAAATTAGGTGGTAAATTTTAATTGGCCAACGGATGAGGAATATCAAGGATGGGTAGAAAAGTACTTAACTGAACAAGAATAGGACAGAGTCTACAACCGGCAGTTAACAGCTCAAAGGTTATGGTTATAACAAATTTTGGCTATGTCTTGGTGGCAGTTTTGGTGCAAGTTTTCAAATTTTGGCAAATGCAACAGTTATTCTCCAGTGGACGGGATGAACAAGAAGATTCTCCAGAGACTCAGCTGTTGTAACCAATTTTTGAAATGTCATAAGGCGGTCCAAGTGACCAGTGACAGGTGTATTTCTGGTCTGATGCTTGTTGCTCCTTCATTTTCCCTATAAGAAGGATTTCAGGATCAAAAATATGGCCAGTTAGCAAGTTAGATATCTTTAGGTCAAGTTTAACTGAAGTTGCAGAGCGAATTTGTAAAGAGCCTGATATTATAGTGAAGATACTATTCTTAGGTTTGGTGATGTGAGTGTTCCAAGGCTTGCTTGCACTGCAACTAAGAGACCCAGCTTGTCTCTTCTAGGAACCTAGTCTCCTCTAGGTCCTGATTGGCTTAGATGATTAACTAAGTCCAATTCTAACTCTTCTCTAAGAGTTCTATCCTTTGTGCTTCACCTTGGAGGACTAACACCGTTTGACAAGTTCAATTTCTCTTCCTCACTTAGAAAGTTCTAAGTGCTAACTTCTCACAAACGTCATTCTTCATTGTAGGGGTGCCCATCCTATTGAAAACATTCATAACCTTGCATATTTGAACTATTTTATAAGGTTCTTCAACCCTATCCTTACCGGGTTCAAGGTTTCACCATTTGAGACCTTAAATAGGCCTATTCCTTGTAGCCTTTACCAGTCCTGTTTTGTCATTTCTTGCTAAATTTTTCCAAAGACCCTACAAAACTAAAGGTAGATTTGGATACTCATTTGGAAGTTTTAAAAGGTTCAATGGGGCTTAGGGCCTGACAACCCCCATACACTAGTTTCCTACAACTTAGGACAATAGGGCTAAAAGGCCTAATTTCTAGGACTGACTGTAATCTTGCTTGGAACCTGCTCAAACCATAAAATAAATGATTGACATGACCTCAGTCCACCTAGTATGATGAGCTATGATGAAACCCTACTTGAACCTGTACCTGTTCTGTACAATACCTCTTTACCCTGCAAGAAATCTTCAAAGACATTCCTAGACCTCTAACCAGGCTCTGTCTGCTTGCCTAGAGACTAGTGATAAAAAGAGCTCTCCACTCTTTCAAGCTTCCTAATCCTAAATCTATATACACTAATGGCTCCCCTAACATTTCCACCTGTCCTTAGGTGTTTCCCAAGGCTAGATTTCATGGGGGAGCCATGAAAGCACCGACTGGTCAAGACTGGACCAGTAAGAACTTAAAACCAAAACAATTTTCCTAACACCAAATATCCTACTCTAAACAACTTGCTTATCAAATTAAAAAGACTAAGATAATCCTATAGAACACTAAACAAATACTAAACTCAGTCTCTCAATCCATTAAGCATCTCTGTCATCACAAAATTTCGGGTTGTTCTTGAAAACACGGTTGCAGAGCTCTCTATTTTACTTTCAAGAACTAATTACCAATTACATCATGTCATGAGATTCGAGTCTTGGGTCATAATAGATGCCATCCCCATGATTCTAGGGCCTGTTGGCCAATCTCCCACTTCCTATTCTCAAGGGAATCCAAAGGTAACCGAGTTGCGTGCCCATGCTAACTTATTTACAACATTTGGCATCTTTCTCTATGCCTTGATCCTATTTCTTAGGACCACTATTCCCTCTAGATTCTGAGGAACCAACTCATTAAATGGCCTTAAGGCATCTTTACAACAACCACTAAGTGTTTAGAACATCTTTAAGACTCTAATCTCCCATAGACAACTAACATTAAGAAAACTTAAATTACTAACACTAGCTATTTGTGTGACCTTAGTCCTAATGACTAACTCACCTAGCCCACAAAAGCAATGACCTTCTAAGGTCTGAAAACAAACTAACATCCTGACTTGGCTAGAGTCAAGTACAAGCCAAAATAAAAAACATGGAGGTTAGCCTAGGTGTGCTCCTATACCATTTGGTGTCATTCTGTTGTAGGTTTTAGTTTCATGGGTACTTAATTTTCAAGACAGTACTAGCATCTGAATGAAAATTACTCATTTCAAGGTCATGTATCTCCATTGTATGAATATATTATTATCTTGAATAAAATGATCAAGGGTTATTCTGTTCATCTCACTGTTATGGTGTGTGATTTTTATTTTGGCTTTAATTCAAGGAATTAATTAAAATGCTTGAGTGAGGTTATAGGTGACTATGTTCATATAAGGATTTGATAAGTACTATTAGGTTAGAATATAGATTGATGGTATTGTAAAGCAGTATTATCTGAGATTTTATATGCTGTGTCTAGAAGATAAACTTGGTTATAGTAAAAAAACAACCAACACCTTTGATATTATCTAGCTATGGCTCCCAAATCTATTGCAAATTGATCATTAGGGTTAAAATTGAAACCTTGCAAATATAATCTTTGTCCAAATCCATCAAGAATTTTCCATCAGTTATTAACAATTTCCTTATAAAGAATTTGTGAAGCCAGGTCTAAAATCTGGAAATGAAATTCTAAAAATGCACAAGACTATAAATGAAATTTGATGAGATGTTACTTTCAAATATGATTTTCAAACCTGGAAGTACAAATCTGACTTCACAAATGAATTATGGAAAAAGACAATGACTTCCCTCAACCTAGCGATATCTTCTTGAGTTTCTTCTAATTTTCCCCAAGAAAACCATCGAGCAAAACACTATCACAATAAATAGTCGAGCTCATTTCAATTTATGCCCGCCACAATTTAACTTTGCAGGACCGCCCCAATTTTGGCGAAAGATCTTCGTCGAAATGTACACAAAACAACGACTCGTCAAAATTCCGACGAACGTCAGGGTAAAATTTTTTTAAAAAATGGAAATTCACGCAAGTGCCCGATGATACATCTGATTATATAGGTTTCATCGAAAATTGGGGTCAAATGAGTTAGTGTAAACATCCATAACTTTTGATGACTACTGGGGGAGTTTCACCTATGGAACAGTGAATCCAATTTTTTTTGGTTTTGCAAACCAAAGCTTAGAAAGGGCAACTTGTAAAGGTAGCTAGTCAGCTTTAGAGGGCATTGATATAGAGCACAGGATCTCGTGTGCCTCATGCAGGTTGATTATTTCTTTAAAAGATAGCATCACAGATATCTCAGACCCGTCCTCAAGTTGAAATAGTAGTCATACGATCTAATGCGTTATACCCTCAATTTCTTCAACAGTAGGAGGCTTGCTAAAAATATGAAACACTGATAAATCTTGTTTCCTTTCCTCAATTCTGGCCGCAATATGCTCTATGAAAGCCATTGATCCGTTTGGAAGAAAGGGAGAGGGCAAGCCCATCTGGGTTAGTTTGGAAAATCTTCCCTGAACACTGTTCATTGTTTGCCCCAATGTAACCAAGCATTATTGAGCACGAAGGGTGGCTTCTTGGGATCAAATAAACTCCCTTGTGACCCCAATGAATACCTTCCAATCCTCAATCCTTGCTTGTTCCAGATCCTCACTTGGCATTGTGTATAGCTTACTAAGAAACCTCTCTGCTTCAGGAACCTTTTCCCCTATGGATTGCGGGAGTTGTTCCATTGTTTAGTGCACCTCTCTGCACAAATATGTTGCCTCTGACATGAACCAGAGTGTGGGTTGGAGTCTTGAGCATAAAGCCTTGACCCTCTCCTAGTAGGAGCCATACAATTGTCTAGCCACTAGGCTAAGGTCCAACTGTGGAGGAGGATTTTGAACGATTCTTTTCAAAAGATTAATCTCTACATCTCTTATCCCAATTTCCTAGGTTAGCCCTTCAATTTGTTTGGTGATAGACGTGAGCTTCTCCTTTAAGTCATTTTGTATGGCCAACCATTTTTCCTCAGCCTGGCTTTGGTTTGTAGATTCTTGATTCAAGGAAAGTAAAAAATTCCTGATATCTTCCTAAAATTGAGCCCACGCGCTTGCTTGGTTCGCCTCCTTTTCTCGCACCGTTTTCTCTAGATGGGCATTCAATTGTTGTAACTCTGATATTTTGCTAAACCTCATGCTCTGACTGGGGCAACTTGTTGGATAATTCATGATTTCTTTCTTGTAGTTCAGTTATATGATCAAACTCTTGGGCTTATAATTTCTCGAGCTCCCTTTGCAAGCTAACCCGTTCTACCTGCACATTTTGTGCAAGGCGTACCCTTTCTGCTTCCTATGATTTATCCTTGGCTAACGCGACGTCCAATCTTGCCTTGAATTACTTAAGCTCATCTTTCATCTTCTTCAATTTGTGACCAGACTTAAGAAAGTCAATAGTCACTACCCATTGCGTCTCCTCTAGTAGCTTGACTTTATCTTACGGTCTGCTGACATGCAAATCCAATTTGATGGCATGGACGTCGTAGTCATCGAGTTGCATTTCCCCCTATGGTTTGGGAACATTGGGATGCAGGGTTGTGAAATGTAGCGATTGTTGAGCCTCATTATAAACTGTATGGATCCTATACTCTACTAGACTCTTGACATCATTTTTGCTTTGCTTCTAGAGTCGGAGAGCGCGAACCTGCTTTGTTGTATCGCTATGAGACAAGAACTGAGGTGACGATCTGATGCACTCACCTATAAATGGTGCACTGAGAGGAACAACAAAATGGAAAGAGAGGCAAGTGACCTCAGATGTATTCTTCTTTGGAAGGGGGACTGTGAGCGGAGAGAAAGGAGGTATGCTCCAAATCCCAGGTGAGGAAGGCGTGGAGGGATGTAATGGGAATGGTGGCGGTAAAGTAGATGCAAAGGGATCTGATGGCTATGAAGTTTGAGTTGAAACTGACTCAAATGATGCAATAGGGACTACAGCCTCAGACATCAATGAGGCAGAAGACATGGATGCAGGCAAGGAGGAAGATGGGGATGCCGAAGGGACCTGGGCCAACGACGGGGCAGTTTGTGGGGTAGTGAAAACCATCTGTCTGATATTAGAAAACTAGGAGAAACCTCTCATAGCCATTGCAAAGGGGACAAAGAAGGCTAGGCCTATACTTGGGGTGGTGGGTGGTGAAAGAACTATGGAAGAAACAAGATATTGTGAGCCGAGAAGAGGGGAAGAGAGAGATACCTAAAAGTTCAATTCTATCTCCAATGCTTGGCCAACTGCAACCTCCTGCACACCACCTCTGACAACAACAACAGTGTGTTGGCTCTTGCTTGGTGGAGGGTTTTCTAAATCTACCACCTTTGTTGATTTTTGCATTGCTTTGAGCCTCCTTGCGACCACAGGTCGAGGTTGTGAGGACTCTAATCAAGAGGTACTCAACCGAACAATCTTGACAATAGCGCCAGGTTGAGTCTCCTCTTTGTGTTTTTTCTTTCCCTTGTCAAAGCACGATGGGGCATCTTCAGTTTCAGGCTCCAATGCGTCACTTGCATAGCTATCTGAATCTTCCTGGTTCTAGAGGTTATCAAATTTATCATCGGTTGTATACACCGATGGATGTTGGAAAGGTTCGGTGGTGTTAATGATCTCTTGGCAGTAGATCCAGAATGTTGGAAAATCTGCCTCAATTTACTAGCTTGGACGTCAAAGAGAGGCTTGAAAAATTTATTCCCTTCTCGCTTTACCATAGAGTTCTCATTTGGTTGGCTTGACCCTTTGGTCGCTGAGACTTAATCTGATTGGCAAGACTCTGAGGGTTGTCAAAGTGATGGGCCGACGGGTGTGGAGTTGGCGGAATGTTAGTTTGCATTGTCTTCATCAGCGCAATGGTCGTTTATCGGCGAGAGGATCTGCTATGCTTCGTCGATGTGCTGATGATTTGCATCAATGACTATAATCAGCTTCATCCGATGGTGTTGGCTGCATTCTATGGCATCCTAAAGTAGGTACAACCAAAAACCTTTTCGCCAAGTGGAATTTCTTCAGCGCTCAACGCGTAGCGGCTTGATAAAGCGGTGGGCACAATGAGGAGGAGGTGGGCCCCAAGTTGCTTTATGTGAAGGGTTTTCCGGTCGTGGACACTTGCCTACGCCTCGGGAGTCCCCTCGAGAATCTAGCGGATGCCGCTAGAGATTCCCCGAAGGAGCTCCAGCGGCTTCCACATAAGCCAAGCGAAGAGCGCAAGCGATGGACACGTGGCAACCTTGAAAGCTCATTTTGGGTGGGCTCATGGGAATCTTGGAGATTCCCTCTTGGATGCCCTTGAACCTCCTGAGCAACGAACATGTGGCTTGTGAGACCTGACAAAGCTGGTGGGAGGTGTTTGGCGTTAGCGGATTATTGTGGGCCTGAAATGTGATGAAATGGTTAGCGGTAGCGAAGGGATTTCGGACTGCAAGGTTGGTTGACAAAACACTCCTCGGTCAAGCGGAAGAATGAATAGCAGTGTGAAACGTGGTGATATTTCATTGGTTGTTTTTGTATCATTGTTGCAAAATAGTATTTATTACTAGAAGTTGGATTGTTGAAAAGTGATTTATTATGCAATCTTTTTTTAGATCAAAGGTTGGCGGTTGACAGAGCCCAAATTTAGTATTTTCTCTCCAATGAATTTATTGTAGGGGTGGCTCGATGCAAGATTGTAGGTGGATCCGATCTAAGATCGATTTGGCGTGTCGGTGAAGAACTAGAAATTAATGCACCCTAATTGGTGGTTGAGAGTAGACTTGTAATAGTCAGTTTAGACGAGAAGTCGATGATTAGAAAAAATTTGAAACAACATAGAATACCGAATACCGAGAGACTGTGAGTTTGTATTCACTATATGCCGAAATAGCATTATAATAGTGAGTGCATAAAAAAAAATTTTGACTATTGTTGTGAGCTAACTATCAGAGAGTGAGGACTATAACTTTGTATATAATTTTTTCTTACTATAATACAAAGTGTCTTTCTCTTGGTGTGGTGGGTTTTTTCTCGGAAGGGTTTTCCCATGTAAATGTGGTGTTATCTCTATGTTTGATTTTTTGGTTTCCTGTTATGTTTTGTTTGTGCATCTTAGAATTTAGAAAAGCTTAAAACTTGGTCTTTGCACTTCTCCTCTTTTTAGCATTGGGAAAGCATATTTCACACCTCTGATTTTTCTTTCAAGGGGTATCAGAGCCCTGCCAGTTGTGTTATCCTTGTTAGTAAGGTTGGTTTTTTGTGCTAATACTATTCTAGTGGGAGTTTGGTAAAGTTAGAACTTAGTTCTGTTTGAGATGGCGAGTACATCAGGTAGAGTAGAGATTGAAAAATTCAATGGTGGAAAATTTGAGTTATGGAAACTCAAAATGGAAGACTTGCTTGTGGATAGAGACCTCTGGGTTGCAATGTCTGGAAATATACCACAAATTATGAACAAGAAGATTGGGACCTTGCAGATAGAAAAGTGAGAGGTCTGATAAGACTTAGTCTGGCTGATTTTGTACTCCTGAACATCCATGAGGAGAATTCTGCAACTTCATTATGGAAGAAGCTTGGTGATATTTATCAAGGAAAGTCTCTGGTAAATAAGTTATTCCTGAGGAATAAGTTGTACTCCTTGAAGATGAAAGAAGGTCCATCTGTTGCAAACCATCTGAACTCATTTAATATGAGTGTTGCTCAGTTGGCGTTTGTGGGTGTAAAGATTGAGGAGGAGGATCATTGCATGCTCCTATTATGTTCGTTACCCGACACTTGGGATCATCTTGTAATGGCTATTATAAGTACAACCACTAATTTCAAGATGGAAGATGTTGTTTCCTCACTGTTGTTTGAAGAGATGCGAAGGAAGTCTTTAGAGATGGCTAGAGAGGCCCTTGCTATTTGAGGTAGATCGAAGGAGAAAGGCAAGAAAAAGGACAAGAATTCTAAATCTAAATCAGTAGGGAGATCGAAGTATCTTGGTAAAAAGTACAAGGTGAAATTTTGGAACTGTGGGCAGTCTGGTCATATCCGAAAGGATTGTAAGGAGAAGAAGAAGAGTAATACTTCAGACAATGACTCTTCTCAAAGTGATATAGATGCCTTCATTGCAGCCCTGATGATTCATGCATCAGATGATGTATGGTTGGTTGACTTGGGTGCATCCTTTCACATCACGTCTCATAGAGAATGGTTCACTAAGTATGAGAAGTATGATGGTGTAAATGTGTATCTGGTGAGTGATTCAACATTGGATATTGTTGGTCATGGAAGAGTCAGGATATAATTCCCTAACAGTAGAATCAAAGGGATTGGTGGTGTACTGCACATACCAGGTTTGGCTCATAACTTACTTTCTGTCAGTATGCTGAATGATGTTGGTGTAGAAGTTTCTTTCTCGAGTAAAGGATGTAAGATGGCTAGAGGTGCAATGGTGTTGGCTAAGGGTGTACGTACTGGCACTCTCTACAAGCTAGATGTACATCCTATTCAATGTAACATCGCCTCTATAAAGTCAAGCAAAGTTGTTCTTGTAGAGGAAGATGAAGATGCTTCTCTAGTTGCAAATGCTTTGGAGGTGAAACTCCCAGCAGAGAAGACTATGTCGTGGCATCATAGACTCGGTCACATAGGTGAGAAAGGTTTAAAAACCTTTAAAAATAAAAATATTGTTGAAAGGGCTTGATGATTGTAACCTTGAGTTCGATTTTTGTGAACATTGTATTTATGGAAAGCAACACCATGTTTCATTTTATTCGAGTCCTCATAAATCTTCTAGTGTACTGGATTATGTTCATTCTGATGTGTTTGGTCTAGTTAATGTTCCTTCGTTATCAAAGTCTAGATATTATGTTTCTTTTATTAATGACTATTCGAGAAGGGCATTTATATACTTTCTTAAGAGCAAATCAGAAGTGTTCAATCGGTTTAAAGAATTTAAATCTTTGATAGAGAATTAGCCTAGAAATAAAATTAAATGCTTGAGGACGGATAGTGGCGGTGAGTTTTGTTCTGTAGAATTCAAAAGGTACTGCATAGACCATGGAATTAAAAGGCATAAAACTACACCTTATACTCCACAACAAAATGGAGTTGTTGAAAGGTTGAACAAGACATTGATGGAAAAGGCAAGGAGTATGTTGAGCAGTGCTGGTCTAGAACAAAAGTTTTGGGTTGAGGCCGTGGCTATAACATGTTACCTAGTAAATCATTCTCCTTGCTATGCTCTTGTTGATAAGACACCTTTGGAAGCGTGGTCTAGTAAGAAGCCCTCTCTGAGACATGTTCGTTTCTTTGGCTATGGGGCATATGCATATGTGCCAAATGATAAAAGATCTAAGCTGGAGAACAAGGTTGTTAAATGTATCTTCATTGGCTATGGTGTTGGTGTGAAAGGATACAAGCTATGGAACCTCGTTACTGAGAAGGTTTTGTATAGAAGAAGTGTAATATTTCATGAGCTGAAACCTTCTACAACTGATCCACAACTAGAGACAAATCAAAGAGAAAAGAAGAATGATGCAGTTGAGATTCCCCAAACTCCAAAAAAGGGAGAACTACATGATGTACCTGAAACTGAGGAGAGCTCTAGCAGCTCTGAGAGTTCCGAAGATGAAGAACCACAACCTCAGCCAATGAGAAGGTCTACACATCAAAAACAACAACGTGATAGGTATTGTTTCTCCATTTTGGATTTGAACTGTGCTTATGCTTTAATTACTAGGATTGGGGAGTGTAGGACTGTTAAAGAGACAATTAATATGCCTAATGCAAATTCCTAGTTGGAAGCCATGAATGAAGAAATGGAATCATTGAAAAGAATGAAACCTGGGATTTGGTACCTTTGCCTGAAGGAAGAAATTTTGTTGGTTGTAAATGGGTATTCAAGAAGAAGACTAGTCTTCAGGGCAGTGCTAAGGAGCATAACGCAAGGTTGGTTGCAAAGGGGTATTCCCAAGTAGAGGCAATTGATTATGGAGAAATATTTTCCCTTGTAGCTAAGCTGACATCTATCAGATTTTTGCTATCACTTGCAACCACGTATAACTTAGAGATCAAACAGATGGATGTGAAAACAACGTTCTCCATGGAGATCTGGAAGAAGAAATTTACATCTTCCAGCCTGAGAACTTTGTTGAAAAAGGTAAAGAAAACCTAGTATGCAAGTTAAAGAAATCTTTGTATGGTTTGAAGCACTTGCCTAGAATGTGGTACCAAAAGTTTGACACTTTTGTGTTGTCTATGGGATTTGTGAGATCAAAATCTGATCATTGTGTGTATTATAAATCTGAGAATGATCATGTGCTTATTATTACCCTATACGTGGATGAT
Organism: Sequoiadendron giganteum; assembly: GCA_007115665.2. Taxonomy (NCBI): domain Eukaryota; kingdom Viridiplantae; phylum Streptophyta; class Pinopsida; order Cupressales; family Cupressaceae; genus Sequoiadendron; species Sequoiadendron giganteum. Next base: position 439,162,317 of record CM021102.1, on the reverse strand, counting down.
ATGTTTTTCATAGGGAATAGTAAGTCTATGATTTATGATCTTAAGTCTCAGTTGTCTATAAAGTTCAAAATGAAAGATCTGGCTACAGCAAGGTATATTTTGGGGATGGAGATAACCAGGGACAAAATGAGTAGAAAGCTCTAGGTAAGTCAGAGTAAATATAACAACACAATTTTGGAAAGATTTGGTATGAATGATTGCAAATAGCTAGTTGTTCAAGTTATGCAAGGAACGAAGCTATCTTTTGAAGATTGTCCAAAATATGCTACTGAGATGGAGGACATGACCAGGGTGCCTTATGCAAGTGATGTTGGTAGTCTAATGTATGCAATGGTCTGTACAAGAAAAGACATTGCCCAAGTAGTGGGAGTTTTGAGCCATTTTATGGAAAATCCAGGAAGGTCACATTGGGATGTTGTGAAGAGAGTGTTTAGATATTTGAAGGGGACTTCAGAATATGGTCTATGTTACCATGGGAATTTTCTTGCATCACAGAGAAACTCAACATTCATGGATATGTTGATTTTGATTGGGTAGGGGACATTGGTAGCAAAAGATCCACCAGTGGATATACTTTCATGTTAAATGGGGGTGCAATCAGCTGGATGAGGAAGCGACAGGTTGTAGTCACTCTGTCCACTACGGAATAAGAATACATGGCAGCAACTCACGCCTGCAAAGAAGTTGTTAAGCTCAGTCGTTTGTGCTCTGATATTGGATTTGATGCAGGGTGGATCACTATTTGTTGTGATAGTCAGAGTGCCATTTGTTTGGTGAAAAATCTATCTTTCCATGCCAGGACGAAGCATATCGATGTGCAGTATCACTTCGTGAGAGATATGGTGGAGGATGGAAATGTTTCTTTAGAGAAGGAGGATACTCTGAAGAATGTTGTTGATGCATTGAAAAAGCCAGTGAGCACAAACAAGTTTAGATGGTGTGCAAGTTTGATGGGCCTTGGGGCCTATGATCGTCAATATATTTGAAGTCTCGAGGAAGCTAGTAAGTATTCGTCAAGTGGGAGCTTGTTGAAAAATGTGCCTTAATTTATTAGCTTGGACCTCTAAGAGAGGCTTGACGAATTTATGCCCTTCTCGCTTTACCATGGAGTTCTCATTTGGTTGGCTTGACCCTTTGGTCATCGAGACTTAATCTGATTGGCAAGACTTCACGGGTTGTCACAACGAAGGGCTGACGGGCATGGAGTTGGCAGAATGTTGGTTTGCATTGTCTTCATTGGCGGAGTGATCGTTTATTGGTGCAAGGATCTACTATGCTTTGTTGATGTGCCGATGATTTTCATCAACGGCTTCAATCAGCTTCATCCAATGGTGTTTGTTGTGTTTTGTGGTATCCTAAAGAAGGTACAACCGAAAACCTTTTCGTAAAGTGAAATTGCTTCAGCGCTCGATGCATGGCGGCTTGATCAAGCGGTGGGCACATCAAAGAGGAGGTGGGCCCCGAGTCGCTTTATGTGAAGGGTTGTCTAGTCATGGACACTTGTATGTGCCTCAGGATTCCCCTGGGGAATCTAGCGGATGCTGCTAGAGATTCCTTGAAGGATATCCAGTGGCTTCCACATAAGCCAAGCAGAGAGTGTGAGCGGTGGACACGTGGCAGCCTTGGAAGCTCATTTCGAGCGGGCTCATGGGAATCTTGGAGATTCCCTCTTGGATGCCCCAGAACCTCCTGAGTGATGGACACGTGACTTGTGGGACTTGATAAAGCTGGCGGTCAATGTTTGGCATTAGCGGATTATTGTCGACCCGATATGTGATGAAATGGTTAGCAATCGTGAAGGGATTTCACACTGCAGGGTTAGTTGACTGAACACTCCTCAGTCAAGTGGAAAAATAAATAGTAGTGCGACACGTGGTGATCTTTCATTGGTTGTTTTTGCACCGTTGTTTCAAAAAAAAAATTATTGCTAGAAGCTGGATTGGTGAAAAGCGATATATTATGCATCTTTTTTGAGATCGGAGGTTGGCAGTTGGTAGAGCCCGAATTTAGTATTTTCTCTACAATGAATTTATTGCAAGGGTGGCTCGATGCAGGTGGATCCAATCTGAGATCGATTTGGCATTTCGGTGAAGAACTGAAAATTAATGCAACCTAATTGGTGGTTGACCGTAGACTTGTAATAGTTGGTTTAGACAAGAATTCGATGATTAGAAAAAATATGGGACAGCATAGAATACCGAATACCGAGAGACTGTGAATCTAGGGTTGGTGAGTTTGTATTCACTGTATGCCAAAATAGAATTGTAACAGTGAGTGCATAAAAAAAAAACTCGACTGCTACTGTGAGCTAACTATCGGAGAGTGAGGACTATAACTTTGTATTTAATTTTTTCTTACATTAATACAAAATGTCTTTCTCTTGGTGTGGTGGCTTTTTTCCCGAAAGGGTTTTCCCACGTAAATGTGGTGTTATCTCTGTGTTTGATTTTTTGGTTTCCTGTTATGTTTTGTTTGTTCATCTTTGAAGTTAGGAAAGCTTAAAATTTGGTCTTTGCACTTCTCCTCTGTAGTTTTAGCATTGGGAAAGCATATTCCACACCTCTGCTTTTCCTTTCATAGAAATCTTGAATCTTCTCTTGTTTCCAACCCTGTTGCCTCTCCAATTTATTTTGGAGGGTAGTACTTATTCATTTATTTTCATCTACCTTCCCCTTGACAAGATAGAAGTAGACCCATGATGGCCTCTAATTATCTATCGGTATCTGAGCCAAGTTCACCCAAATTTGACTAATATCTTCGAGCGGATTTCGTCGTGCTTCCCAGTAGGGTCGAAGGCTATGCTTTTCCTTAATAAATTTGTTGCCCAAGTCATTCTCGAGGTTGTAGTCCCATTTATTACAAATAAGAACCAACCCAAGGTGCTCCAACTTAGCCTCAAGTAACTTTGCAGACTTTTTCTTCACCATGATCACTGTTTTGTAGCTTATAGGGCATTCAAAAAACCCTTGCTTTTTCTTCTTTGATTCAGAGAAAAAGTTCCAATCCATAATAGCCATTTGTCAGAAGACTTCAAGGGCTAATACCCAATCGATGATCGATGCGGGGAGTCAGATTGGATCTTCGCAAAAACCATGAACTCGAACACATGTGAATTCTTCACCGAGGAACCAATCACATTTTGGGAATAGGGATTGCATCCAGCCAGTCTGATTGCCTAACAACTGATAGTAGTCACTATCCTCACCAAGATCGTGCAAAATTGGGTTCAAGAATTTCTCCGAGAAGGCATAATAATTGTAGGTGGAACAAAGGATGGGAGTCCATACTGAGACTGGCTTCTGGTGTTTATTCCCATCGAAAACTGACAACTCCATTTTTCCCTAAAGAAATTGGGATTTTGATGCAGGAACATATAGGTGAGGAGAGAAGGATACCTGAACTTCCCTGTAGTCTCAAACTCGTCGATCTGCTTCTTCATATCTTTGATGATCATTTCTGCAAATTCATACCAGAAAGGATCCTTTTGTCTCTTGAGTTGGAAACCCATACCCAATTGAGGTTTGGAAATGATCTCGTCATTATTTAGGCGAAACACAAAATCCATCATGGAGAAGGCATCCTTCATATCCACCTGTTTATAGTCGACATGACGATTCATATTTTTTAGTGATGCCTTGCTATCTTGGGGCCTTCCGATTTCAACATTATAAAATTTGAGGGCATCTCTTCTGGTCCTCCAGAATTCAGAGCCCTTTTTCTAGCTAAAATGTTGCATCAGTCATTCTCTGGTCCCTATTTTGGGAACCCACAACATGTTCCTAAGAGCCTCCGCAATTAGCATGACTCTTAGCCTCCTTCCTTCAATGGCACCGATCATAAAATTCTTTCACAAATCATTTATGGGTAGTGGTGCACATAAGGGACCATGTATTGGGGAAGCCCGGAGTGCCATTGCAAGAATGGTAGTTGATTTTTGTAGGATTTCTTCCTCCTAGCGAAAGCAGCCTCCCTTAAGCCCTTAGGGTTAGTCTTGAGCTCGAGGTCATAGATATTATCCTACTCCTCTTTTACCAAGCTAGCATCTCTAACTGCTCCCTTCTTCGTTGATCGTGTGCAAGGCCATTCTGGTTTCTTTGGGATTCTAGGTGTAGCATAAGACTTATGTTCCTCGAAAACATTGGCCATGGGTGTGGTGATTATCACATTGGCCAAGCTTTGAGATGTTTCACCAAGCTCACCCATATGTGGGTTTTGGGCTACTTCAGGGATAGTGGATGCCATTTTTTCTCTAAATTTATGAAAACTTTTTACTCGATTCTTTGCAACTCTACGCTCTCATAATTCCTTGCACTATTCCTGTATCAAAAATTTTGTGCTTTAAACAAACGCATGCAATACTTGCCTTTGTCTCCTTCTTGAAGTGGTAGATGTCGGTTGCTTTTCTTGCATTAAATTCAACATGTACTTCCAACCTCTCATTTTATCCAAAATGAACTACTTGTCATTTTGAAATGACAATTATTCATAATAACCCCAGGTACTTACACCCATAGTGCAATTTTCCTTGGAAATTGGGTCGACGATTTGAAGGTGGACCAAGAGTTGCATGTCATGTTAATTAATACCCCTGAACGGAATGATTATGCCAAGGTATGTGATATGCCTCAAATAGATCTGCATTTTTCTTGGGCAGTGAGAAACACCTATCAGGATGACACCTCATCATTTGGCTGAAAGGTTGCCGCCAAAATTTGCTAGTAGCTTGTGCTAATTAATTAGCTTGCCTTGATCTTATATGCAGTAAATCATACCTGCAGATGCAACTTGTTGAGAATTTTGAATGAGCCTTGGTGCGGTGTTCAAGGCAATGTTTGGTTAACCTCATTCTTATGGTATGCAAACTATCACGCTTATCCCTGCCTTTCTAAATAGGGGTCTAGTTATCAGCAGAATCACACTTAGAATTTTAACGAAATCAACATTAGGTGAGTGGTTTAGCCTTTGGGTAATTGCGGTCTGCTTAGCATTTGTGTAGAGTTCGGATTTAGGCTCTTTGTATAGGGTCATTGTCTGACAGTCATATAGAGGTTGATGCCATAGATACCCTAATCAGGCTGACCTCTCACAAGCCACAAATGGCCTTTCTTGGTGAAATTTTGAGCAAGTGTCTAAGGAGAATGACGAAGAACAAACATTCCTTGGCCATTGTAGCTATGAAATGGTTCCTGGGTCGAGATTTCCTTGAATACGAAGATAAGTATAGAGTAAACACTGATGTTTTCTCTCATTTTGTGGCATTGTTGCTTGATATCCAAGTCCCTAAGCCACTTATCATCTTCTTGGTAACTAAAATATTCTCGAAGAAGTACCTAAACGATCTCAAGGAGGTGGTGGAAAATGAAAAATTTGATGGAGGGATCCCAACTATGGGTGAGCTTCATAGGTTTATTGAAGAGGATGGGGTTGTCCCGTGGCTACCATTTTTGAGCGGCTTCCACCTTCAGTCGCGAGAAGTTAACCGTCATAAGGTTACCCGTGCATGCTATTTTCTATTCAGGATGTATAATGTGGTACCCTTTTACGACATTGATTGGTACACTAATTTTAGGAACCTGGTGTTCCCACATGCCACCACATATTTAGATGGTGCTGCTGGTGTAACTGAGGATGAGGTGGTGCCAAATGATGTTGTTGCTCGTGACTAAAAACTCTCCTTTTTGCCTTTAAGACTAAGACCATGTTAGTCCCTTTGTATATAGTCTAAAGAAGGCTTTATAGAATATATATAAGTATATATTCCTTCGAAAGCGTGGCCTCTGAGCCATTTTGTTGTTGTAATTTTGAAGTATATAAATATAATGAAGGCGTATCCTATATTTAACATCTCTGCCCTGCTGCGTAATTTTCATTTTTTAAGCATTTGTGTTATTTCCTATTATCATAATGTGAGTCCTTGCTCTATAACGGATTAGGAAGACCAACCAAACAAAAAGAATGAAGAGACAAAAATAATTACAGTAACTACATATTTACATGGTGGAACAATTTTATTGAACTATATAGAATTTTAAAGTGAATTCCTTTGAGGGGAACCCTTGACACTTCTCTTTCTATGCTTTTTTATTCGAATGCCTTGTGTTGCTAAAATGATTACAAGCGGACCCTCCTTACCATCATATTTCTTGTGTTGGTCGGTTGTTAACCCTTGTTGACTGAATTTTATTACCAGATCATTACCATCTAGTCTCTGGGGTAAACATCTATCTTGTAGGGGAAGCACACTTGCTCTTGCTACACCGATTGATTTCATAGAGGGTGGTGGGTTCCTCATTGGAATTTGGTTTAGACTCTCTTGGACCAGAATGAGGCAGAAAGTTCAAATGTTGGGCTTGATTGAAAATTTAGTCCTGAGATTCACTAGAATTTTGGTTTGGCACGTCGATTCAGCCTCTCTCTCTGACTGAAACACCGACTGGACAATTTCAGGGTCATATTCTCTGAATGTTTTATACAACCAAGCCAACAATTGTTCATTTTCTTTTGAAAAATGTATGCATCCTTCTACATCTTGATGTAGGATGTTCCCTTTGACTTTAGGATTATTTTCCTTTTTGATTTGACCATCTGTATAATCATCTTCAATTATTACGAACTTCCTCTCATTATTTCTAGTATTACCTAAAGGGGAACCTTCAGAAGTGACCAAATTATTTGGAAATTCATGGAGTTCTTGTTGTGCTTCTTGTCTGCTCTTGCTTTCAATCATCCCTTCTTGGAATTGGTTTATAACCTCTCCTACTTGTGCACTGTCCAAGGCGATGTGTTCACCATTGTTGAATACTTTCCAACTCTTTCCATCACCTAGTTTTTTGAGTTGGAGTATCATCCACTTAGAGCATTAGTTTCACATTGGGTTTGGTACCAATTCGGATTTGGATCCGATTTCAACCAAGCTTTTCATATCATCATTTTGTTCTTGAGGAACAACTTGAATATTGAAATTTCCAAATCTCTTAATCAGGTCTCAAAGCTTACCTTCAGAGGATCTTGTACGGCCATCCTTCTTATTATTGATGTTCTGAACTTGATTGTTGATTAGTTTAGAAATCCCGAGCCGATCTGTTTGCTTGATGTCAATTTGCTATGTCGGGCTCAAAATTAATATGAGGCCTTTGCATTCAACCTTGTCGCTAAGATAGGAAAAATGGGGTCGAAGGGACATGATTGTATCCTTGCTACTTTGGGAAGTTAATTATACTTTAGCTTTTGTACCAATCTTGTATCTTGCAGCCATAGTTTGGTCATTGAAAAGCCTTTAGGTTTTTTCTACCACTTTCGGGATCGCTTGATCCTCATCATAAATGACATAAGTTTCTAGTCCAGTGGCATGATAATTATTGAAAGGATCTTTATCAACAAACTCGTTTAGGAGAACCTCCTTCTGATCAGGCCGATCTCCAGTGATTTATTCATCTTCTAGAAACTTTGTGCAGTACATCTCTTCCTTGGTTATGGAAGTGTGAGTTGATTCAAAGATTGCCCTAGCTTCATCTACAACATGTTCGAGATACAAAGGTTCAGACTCTAGTTTCATTTTGGATCCATACTTGGTCCTTATAATCAGGTGTGACCAATCTAAAGAAATTTATCCACCTAACTTGGAAGTGAATTCTCTGGACATGCACAAACCAAAAATTGGAGGGTTATCAATGATCATGATATCCTGCTTGACTGTGATATTTAGACAGATAAACAAAGTTAACAAAAGGTCCTTAATGATTCCCATAGTATTGACCATATTACCATCTAGTTGCATGACTCCCTTATTCAAAGGTTCATAGCTTAGTCCCAAGGTTTCAGCTATTAGCCTAGGCATGACTGTGGTGTTGGCATCAGATTCAATCATAGAATTATGCAGTAATTTATTACCCACAATAAGGGTTAAGAGAAACAGCCTCGGCTTTAGTTTTTCTTCACCAATTTTGAATGCCGATTCTTCTTCTCGATCTTTATTGGGGGCTTCTTCCATAGTATTTGCAAGAACTTTGGCCAGTTGAAGTAATTCAGTAGTTTCCTCCTCAAGCGATTGCTCCTTTGGTCCTACGATCTAGTCTTCTTAAAGAGCCTTTTGTAATAGTGTATTTTGTTCCAATATAGCTAGGATTTCCCACAAGGAAATGTTAGCAGATGATTTCTTTAACTGCTCTACCACATCCAACGGTGGCAGACTCTATTGCTTTTTCTCCTTTGCTCTAGTGATTATGGTATTCTTTTGCGGAAGGCTTTGTGTCACTGTCGCAGGGGCACTAGTATGGCGGTCAGGATCATTTTCAGGCTGCCAACTGACCAGTTATAGGCTGATTGTTTCATCGATGGATTTCCCTTTGGAGTACGTGGTGTAATTAGACTGTACTTGCAGGGTTTTGGAAGTAGATGTTTTGAATGTGAACACTGCTTCCCAGGGTTAACTTTAGTGGTGAATCTTCGCCAATTGGCAAATTCTAGGAATCGGGCAAATTGAATTTGGTGAATTCTAGGTATCCAACAAGGTGTTCAAATTGCCCAGATTTCACGAACTATCGGTCCAATGCATGTCCATTCGCCAGTGTTTTTTTTTACGAGGCATGTTTAGGCAATAAATTTTCCATAACAGACTACGCGTTTCCAATGGACCGACCAATATTTCTGCCTGAAATCCTAGGGAGCATGTCATAAAACACCAACAAATTCGCCAATACTATTAAAACAACATTATATGAGGACCCATTTCGCCAATTAAAATTTACAAATAGTCGCTTGTGAAGACCCATTCGCCAATTAAAAATTATAAATAGTTGCTTATGAGGACCTATTTCGCCTTGGAAATTACAAGGAATCGTTGTATAAGCACGCGGGATTTTCAAAAAATTTAACATACCATTTAAAAATCCCACGGAATTCGCCAAATATGGATTGATATAAATACAATTGAAACTGTTATTTGTTCTTACACATTTTGTTTGGTTTTGAGGTTCTACTTCTCGATTCAGAAGTAAGCAAAACTCGAAAATGTAGACTCAAAGCCCAAAGGTGAGTGATCATTTCTTCATACTGTTATTAGTTATTAGTTATAATAATAAGATTTCTTTATCTGTTTTCCATTCTTGCTTTAGTCTTAAACATGATTTTGAGTAGGGAATGGGATCTATATTCTTAGTTGGTCTGTCCTTCTTAAACAAGAAGACATTTTTTTCCAACTTTTATTCGAAGTGAGATATCAATATGTCGAGCAGCAACTGCAAGGGTAAGACTCTTGAGGTTAATGAAGAGACTGGGAGGCCATCAAAATGCCCAAAATGTGGAGGTACCATATAGTCTTACTTTGGGATTGGAAAAGCTTCTAATCCATCAGATAAAGGTGGAGCTACACCATCAACTCTTCCACCAAATATTATTAAAGATGGCAATGACAATACCTCACCACCAAAAGAAGGTCAAGGTGAGATTGTCATTGTGTTAAATCAAAATTTATCAAATGAGGATGGAAATACCGCAGAAGATGTTCCAAGGGATACCCTGGATAGCCAGAATGAGATAATTAACTTGGATGAGGATGATGTTGGTAGCAAGAAAAGAAAAGGTAAAGCAAAATTGGGGCGCGAGTGGGAAATGACAACGAATTTTCAAATTGGTTGGTTGTCGAAGTACCCTTTCCTTGAAGCAGTGGGGGTATCAAACGAAAATGATATTGAAAGGGAAACAAAGGTCAAATTTAAGATTTTTAGTTGGAAATGTGGAAGAGACAAGATGATACAGCTAAATCTTGACACTATAGAAAAGCATATCGACAAAGTTTACGAAAAAAAATCATAGACGGAAAGGAACAATTAGTCGTACAATGGAAATGAAAGGAAGAATGTCTTCATGTTAAGTATGTCATAGATTATGGAGAGCATACCCATAGAATTTTGAAGATTAAAAAATGTGAAGGTACACTTGAGGCTCATTTTGGAAAAGCCATGGCAGCAGCAAATCTGTCAAAAACTGTTCAGATGAGTGTTGTTTTTCATATTTTATCCAGGGGCGTCCTATGACAGACTACCCAAAATATTTTGATTTATTATATTATTTGAGTGTTCCCCACTTTCCCTTCTCACATTGGTTAGTAAACGTTGGATGGGAATGGGCGAACTATCTTGCTGTAGTGGAAAAGCAAGATTTAAAGGAGAAATTAAAAGAGTCAAATTTCATTGCATTATCTTTGGATGAAGTCACTGCGGTATACAATACTTCTTGGGTTTGTATGCATTTGTATACTTTAGAACAACATGTTCGCCAGGCTCATCTTCTTTGTGTTGGTAAAATAAAGGATAGTTCAACATCACAAAATCTATTTGAACTAGTCAAGAAATCTTTGAATGAATTTGCAGGTATGGATGAGATGACAATTGCCAAAAAGTTGGTGTGTGTAGGAGCTGATGGAGCTGCAATGATGCAAGGTCAAAGGAGTGGTATTTGCACAAAGTTACAAACTACTTATGCACCATACATGCTTGGCATTCACTGCATGGCCCACATAATGAATTTAGCATTCAAAATTGTAAGAAAGTTTCCTACAGTATCAAAAGTTGAAAATCTAGTTCACGAGATCCACGCATACTTCTGTCGAAGTCCCAAATGTTTCCTTGAATTTTAACATTTTGCTGAGGGAATAACACATGGAAACAAGCTTCTTAATGATGTCGATACCAAATGGATCTTCCTGCATGGACCAACGCAACAAGTTCTTTCAGAATATCAATCCTTGATTGGAGTGATGTACGAGCATTGTAGCATAGTAGACAAAGCTCCTAACCTCTTACATAGGTTAAGTGATATAGAGACATTCTTGACTTTAGCTAGTCTTCTCCCCATGCTGGATGAGATGAACAATCTTGTGAAGAAATCCCAAGACAGAACTATGTATATTTATGAATATGCCAATCTACGTAAACTTACATGCTTGGCCCTCGATCATCTATATCTATATTTGTGTACGTGGATATGAGATACCAATGTACCATTGTAAGATAGCCAGGTGCTCTAGAAAAGAAGTACCTATTAACGAGGAAGATTTTAATAGCATTGTTAAATCTGTTAGTGATAATTTGAAGGAAATTGCAAAATCTCTTTCCTCAGAGATTCATGAAAGATTCCCTCGACATGAAATACTTGAAACCATGGGTATTGTGTATCCTCAATTTTGGGTAAACCAAGATAACCCAAAATATTTTCATGATCAAGTAAAAATCTTGATCGAACAGTTTTCAGAAAAAGGTAACATACAATGAACAAATAATAGAAGTAATTTTAGATGAAAATAAGCTTAGAAAGCAATGTCAGAGTTTTGCAACAGCTATGAGGGAGCAGTATAAATCCATGGGCAAGGAGAAGGCCTTTGAACTAGGATCAATAGAAAAGGTTTGGACAAGCTTAGGTCAGAGTGAAATATTGTGTGGTTTGATGTCAGAATATTTCAAACTTGTTGATTTATGTCAAACAATGATATTGGGGTTGGTGGAGGATGAGAGAGTTTTCAATACATTGGGGTTTTTGAAATAAAAGTTAAGAAAAAAACTAGACAAGAGTTTGGAAAATTTCTTGAGGATGAAAGGAACTGTGTATAATGTCAAAAAAAATCCTTTTAAAAAGGGCACTCGCAATCTGGAGGTCCACATGTGAAAGAAGAGGGACCAGGTTGTGCAACACAGGCTCTCCAATTCCAATAGTCACCGGTACTGGTGGTAGTACTAGTGGCACTGGCAGTGGGACTGGGCCTCAGACAGATGACAACGATATTGAAATTGACACAAATCAAACAATGAATGTTGAATTTGAGACACGGGCCAAAGAAAGTGTAGAGCAGTCTCATTATCAAGAGGACTCTTTTACTTTATCTGAAGATGACCATCGGTTTGAGGACCCTGACTCTATTTGGGAAATGGAAGATAATTAGCAGGTTTTAGGTATTTTTACTGCACTTCATGAATCAATTTCCATTGTTCCAAAGTCCAAACTGTAGTTGATGTCTGATGATATTTTATATTGTATTCAATGAACATTGAAATTGTGAATCATTGTAATTCATGATATCTTATTTTATATTACACTCAAGCACTGCATGTCAGCATGAATCATATTCCAAACTGTAGTTGATGATTTTTTATATTGTATTCAAATAAATTGTGAATCATTGCATTTCAAGTTCAGAATATTTTATTTTATATTGCACTCCAAGTCTCCATGATATTTTATATTATATTGCACTTCATGAATCATAATACATATGCCAAAGTCAAACTGTAGTAACATAGTTGATGATATTTTATAAATTATATAAAATTCAATACCATCGGCCTAACAATGCTTCATCGGCAGAACCCCCATCACAATCCTGTCGATGGCCTGATAAAAGTAGCTCACAACCTAGTATCAGTGTAACAATACTCTATCGAGCTGACTCCTAAGGTGCTCTCTTGATACCGATAGAGTCAAGTTGTCAACAAAAGTAACCATGAATTATAATTTATGACCATGGGCATGATTATGAATTATCTTATTTTATCAATAATCACAAAAATATACCACACTTTGATTTTATGAACAATGCAAATTGTAGAAATTTGTGTGACAAGATCCATATTATAGCCTACAATTACATTCACATTGCTTCCATAAATATTAAATAAAATTTGAAATTCCATAGTGACGTAGTCCTTCCCCCATTCCTAGCAAAATTCAATACCATCGTCCTAACAATGCTTCATCGGTGGAACCCCCATCACAATCCTATCGATGGCCCGATAAAAATAGCTCACAACCTAGTATTGGTGTAACAATACTCTATCGGCCTGACTCCTAAGGTGCTCTCTCAATATACAGATAGAGTCAAGTTGTCAACAAAAGTAACCATGAAATATAATTTATGATCATGGGGATGAATTATCTTATTTTATCAATAATCACAAAAATATACCACACTTTGATTTTATGAACAATGCAAATTGTAGAAATTTGTGTGAAAAGATCCATATTATAGCCTACATTCACATTGCATCCATTAATATTAAATAAAATTTGAAATTTCATAGTGACGTAGTCCTTCCCCCATTCCTAACAAAATTCAATACCATCGGCCTAACAATGCTTCATCGACAGAACCCCCATCACAATCTCACTGATCGCACGATAAAAATAGCTCACAACCTAGTATCGGTGTAACAATACTCTATCCAGCTGACTCCTATGGTGCTCTCCCGATATACCAATAGAGTCAAGTTTTCAACAAAAGTAACCATGAATTATAACCATCGCCCATGGGCATAAAATTTGAATTATCGAATGCATAAAGTATATTGAGGGAACTATGGTGCATCAGGGAAACATTATCTGGTGTCCCACCGATAGAACGAAGGATAGGTGTCCATCAGTGGAGAGGGTGGCTATCAGTGAAAGATTGATGTGACATCCTGGGGCATCGTGCAGCTGTGTTGCGGTGCATTTATGAACCAGAATTGAAGTGAATTATATCACAAGTTGATTGCATAGTTGTTACAAAATCTTGGAAGATTTCGCTTAGGGTAGAAGCAGAAAGGCAAAAACTTGGAGTTCTGACGCAGCAAAGATCGGTGGACTATGGAGGCGACTCGGTGAGACTCACGTAAGTGCTTCAATTTTAGACCCAGCTGAGAAGCTATTTTACTCAAAAGCTTAAGATTTAAATAATGGAAGAGAGTACAGACAAACCCAAAGCTAAAAAATAGAAAACTAAAAAGCCTAAGAGACTCCTAAATGAAGACCTGATAGATCAATGTCCTAGGTCGGGACCAAGACCCAAGAGGAGTGCTCAAATGAATCCTTCCATGGATCGATTATGGGACAAACAAAAGGGCTTAAGGGATATTTGGACACCGCAACGAGGGTATGAACTCTTCATGTACCATTACAGAAAACAATTTAGGTTTCAACTAGTCTGCAATCCATGGAGGTTGAACCTGGGAAGACTTGTGGTGCCCAATGTGTTTGTGAACGCAGAGTTAATTAAAGCTCTTGCTACAGATATGACCCCAAGAAAATAACTATTCAATCACATGGTGGGGGTGACATGCTTGTTATTTCTAGGGATCTCATTTCTAATGTATTTCAGTTAGAGTGTTCACTGAATTTATCATTCACGATCAAAGATCTCTTGACAAAGTATTGCCACATGGATACTAGCTATAAGAGATGGAAATTACCTTTCATAGGCCCAACGATGAAGGAGGCCAACTCAGGAGGTTCTCTAGCAGTGAAAACCCTCCTTTCCATGAAGATTTGTTCGAAGAGTATTTTCGATACACCTACTATTCAGCTGGTCAGGTTTTGGGAGTAGAGGTTATGCCTCTCATGTCGATTGCCCTAATGGTCTTAGCTGCAAACATACAGAGCAAGGATGCCAGGCCATTTGATTATGCTATCTAATTGGCCAATGCCTTACATCGAGGGCTCGAAAAGATTAAAAATAATAGTGATAATATTAATTTTGAACACTATTCTTTGCTTATGCATTTGCCATTGTACGAAGGACAAGTCAGAGGGGTCTGGAGTGAAGAATTAAGGATAAAAGATACAAATAAAAATGGAGATTTTAGACCTATACAAATGTGGACTTCATTGTGGGACAATCGATTTGGTAGGTCTCATTACCTTTATTTTGAAGATTTTTTTGTAAAACCATTGATGAAGTTGTTGGGGTATCCGTGCCACCACAACCTATCCCCAGAAGTACAAAGATTTCTAAGACCAAAGGCAAATGACCGGAGAAATAAAGTGAATCATAATTGGGGAGAATGGTATGCTTTCCCTAATTGTACAGTGATAAGGGTTTATGGGTTTGAAGGGGCTCGACACTTGATGCCACAAGTAGTTCTTGACTGAATTGCTTTTTTAGAAATTGTGAGGCAATTGGCAAAATCTGATTCCAAACACCTCAAAGGACATAGCAAACAATCAATTATGCCTAACACCTTATGTTTTGGAGACTTTACAGTGGTTGCCAATGAAGGATATGGAGAAATTGATGGTAAATTAGCATAGTACAACCTACCTTTAGGTGATGTAAGGAAACAATTTGATGCAAAAGGGTTTATTCACAAGGAGAGATTATCGCAGGGGCTATCAGGGTATGAACATTTGTTCTCAATTGAAGATGTCATACAAAACCATGATGAGGATTCCACCAAGGAAATAATGGTCACTTATAACAAGATTATGCTTGCAAAGGAATGGAAGAGGAAAAATGTCCCATCTTATTCAAAGGAATTTGGTGAGATACAAGGTCCTTTAACAAGAATTGAGCAACTCATCGCTCATGTCAATGAACTAGTAAAGGATGTTCCCCCAGTTGTTTTTGATGCACCTCATGCAACCTATTCAGGAGTGCAAGTTGAAGACATAGAGCCCTTGGATTACATACCTTCACAACCTACTACTGAGGTATGTTTTTCTATAGATACTGATATAAGTGAAGAAGATTAGGGCAATGAAGAGGGTGAGCAGGACAAACAAATCAGTGCTCCTTTGATTGCACAGTACGATCCCTCTCAAGAGCATAATATTGTAAGATTTGAGGCATCAAATGAACTATCTAATGATATGAGGGTCATGGCTAGACAATAGTTTATTTCTGGTTGTGATTTTGTCAAATCTTCTAAATTTAAATCATTTGTTTATGAATATAAAGGTAGAAAAATGAGACAACAGATACAGGATATCACTCCTGAACATGAGGCAACCGCTCTGGAGGATTGAAAAGGGAGGTAGAAAAGGAAATGGAGTCCATCACTCCTAAAAGAGGTAGGGAATTGCTTCAAGAATTTGGAGTGCTGCTCCTGCCAGGGTGGGATATTAGCTCTTCAATTATATTTAATAGCTTCAGAAAAAGAGGGGATACAACAATGAACTTAATAGAAGAAGCAAGTGACAAAATGTATTCAGGATCTGGGGACAACCTAGATGAAGCCACCTTGCTTATTTGGTCATTGTATCCCCATGATAAAAGACTTGCTATAATTATTAATCCAAACCAAGTGTTTGGCCATCTCTTGGTTCAACGAGTAGTGGATACCAACCCTATGGAGACAATAGAATTAAACATAAATGTGGCAAAAATTACCAAAGCACAGATCGATTAGCTGATTAAGGAAAATGACAAACTGAAGAAGGAGCTAGCAAATCAGAGACAAAAAACATCTTCCTCCTCCACATCAGAGTTGTACTCCCCATGGCTTGAAAAAGATAAGAGAGTGCTTGATGCATTGGCTGATGCAGCCTACTAGAAGAATTGCCATCTGAAATCCTAGGGGAAATGCAAAGAATTGGAGAAAGAAGTGAAAACCATCAAATATAACACTGTATCTGAAATGATAAAAGAAAGGTTCAATAAAATGATGAAATGTGTTATTGAATATTGGGAAGTATTCAATCAGACATGCATTACATTGGTGGAGAATGAACGATTGCAGCCTAGAATGATGGAGAAAAAAAAGGAGCTCGTAAATAAGAATGCCATGAAAGGAAAAATATTGCTGACATATAACAAGTTGGTAGAATCACATAATGGATATCATAACAGGCTTAGGGAAAATTTCAAATACTTTGATTCAGTCCCACTCCCGACACTTCATTTTGGCATTGAAAATCCGTGAGAATATGATGATTGGAAGGAAGAGCTTGTTGGGCTTCTGACTGCTATGTTGCAAGAAATAAATGACGAGATTATGGCTTTACAAAACACTCATAAGCAACTCAAAAAAATAATTTCTATGGAATATGATATGAAAGAGGCAATCTCTAACGTGGACACCTATGCTAAATAGGAGTACATCCATCACCTCTCTTCAGTCAATATGTTTATTAGGCAAACTGTAGATGTGTTAGAATCAGATCCAATGGGACAACCATCAGATTCAGAGGAAGAATGTCAGCTGACAGCATGATGAGCACCCTATCATGGAGTAGAAGCCTTGAACATATCTTAGGTGGTTAGTGGTCATGGGCTTCTACTTGGAGATTAACGGATCAATGCATTCACCTACGACATTGTTTTATTTATAATTTGAGTTATGTTTAGTTGTCAAAACGTCATGAATTTTTGCAAGGGGTTTATAGCTTGTTGCCTCTCATATATAAGAGAGATCAAGACCCCAATAGGAGATCAATGGATCATCACATCATTTTTAATTAGACTTTAGAGTAGAAAATAGTAAGAAGATAGATAATAGATTGCACCAATTCGCCCATCCATCTCATATCATAAACTATTTTTATAATGCATATCATTTGAACTTTGAAGATCAATACAATGGAGAAGGTTACACATATTTATTTATTTTATTTTGAGTGTTCAACTATTGTGAATTCATATGCTTATAAGTTATTAACTTATTTGGCTGTCTCCAAAGTGGTTGTTTATGTTATTCAAATTGAGTGTGTGGAAGTACAATTAATTTGTCAGTACATTGAATTTGAATTCTTCAGGAATAGGGGTTGTGACCATGGGGTTTTAGATTTATTTATGGACATGATCATTGATCAAGTATTAATGTGGGCCACAAAATGGATCTTGTCACACAAATCTCTTCAATTTGTGCTAATCATAAAATCAAATGTAGTGTATTTTTGCAGTATGTGGGATGTGGGTGAGGTGTAAGTTGGTGGATACTGAATTACTGATCAAGATTTTTAGTCAAAACATAACAGAAACTAACAGTTCAACATCCATAACTTAGAAGCTCTACCAAGAAGTAAATATAATGAGCTAATAGTTCATAACTAGTTCAAATGATAAAATAAATAATACATAATCCAGATAATTGAACATCATCACATTACTGAAGTCTGAATTTGAGCTTTTTAATTGAATTTCACATGAAGGAGTACATATTGGCATTGGCAATGCAAAATCTTGCCAATGCCCAAAGACAAGTCTACACAGAGCTGAGTTGGAACTTTGAAACTCATATTATCAAAGATTGAAAATAATAAATCAAGTCACTGTATCAAATTTTCTAGCATCTTCCACTCTTCAGGTGGTGGAATTACCATTTGCTCTAACTGATGTGGTTTGACTTGAAGTTTTATTAACATTTCATGATTGTAATTGGAAATGGAACCTGTATTGAATTATTCGGTCAATTTTGCATTCAAGATTATCAATGTTATGATGGAATCCAAATAGTTCACATCTTGGTTATGAGGAAACTAGGCCAAATCAATCTTCCTTGCACCTTCCATCTTCTTTCTGAAACCATTATTTCCAATGAATCGCTCATTTGTGTCAAAAGCCTCTGGAAAACCAAGCTCTGTGAAGTTCCTTACCTTTTCATCCACCACCTTCATCTTGTCTGCAACCAAATGCAAATATTCCTTTGTTCCAGACTTTCTCAAACACTTTTCAATGATGGATGAAAACTTCATTGAGGTTTCAATCCGATTAGTAATCCCTTTTGATTTCAAATCATTGTCACTGGCTTTGTAGACTGTTTGTAGAACTTCATTTGCAGATTTCTCTAATTCCAGCACGTTTTTGTTGTCCACTAAATATTTTTTGAGCTTCTTATAATGTTGTCTGATAGCACCAATCAATTGAAACATGTCACACAAATGATCAAACCTCTGCATTATTTCATCCTAGATCTTTTGTTTCATATGCCTCATTGTATCTCTACAAAATGCAGATAAATTATTTTGAGAAGACTTAATTTCTTCTTTTGCTTCCGTCAGCTTTGTCTCCAATCTTTCATTTGTTTTTCTCTGTTTCTCCAATTTTTGTTCCCACTTTGCATTTCCATTCACAATGCTTACTCTTAATTTTTCCGAAGTGGATTTTTCCTCATCATATTTCTTGTTGCTCTCATCTAGCCTTCGCTTCAAGTCATTCACTTCTCTCTCATTTGATTTATCCTCTTTGCTTATTGATGTAGAGGCAGATTTTATTATTCTTTTTTCTAATTCATTGCTCTTGTTATCTGTTGCTTCCCTCTTTTCTTTCTCACTTGCTAGGTCTTCCTGTAACTTTTCTATTTGGGTCTGCAACCTTTTCTTCTCTCTATCTTTCTTTAGAAATGATGTGTACACCAATTCATTTTTCTTCTTTAATACATTAATTTTGTCAGTATTTTTCAGGCCAAAAAAATCCAATTGAAAATTGGTTACCTGGTATTCAGATCGATCCATCTGATTTGTTGGTTTGTTTTGAGCTATGGGAACAACAATTGTGTACTCCATGATTTCTTTATTTGTGTCAAATGTGGGTAATACCATGGTTGTTGTAGTCTCTAAAGTTACAACAGACGCACTCTCCATCAGTTGCTTCTTTTCTTTTTTATTCAAGTCTGATTTCTTTGTAAACTCTTCAATGAAATCATAACCCGAGGAGGCAGGAACAATGGAAAGCTTGAATGGCAAAGGAATAGGAGTACTTGCAGTTGCTAATGATGTCACACCCACACTAACTGGATTTGTGGGAGTGTCTGGAAATAACTCCTTTGTGGTACTGGTGGATCCACTAATAGTATGACTTGGACCTGTCAAAATCCTTTGCCTCTTTTGATTGCCTTGATCACCAGGTTTTTTTGTGGTATCTTTTTTTGTTTTCCTCTTAGTATTCTGTGTAATTTTTCGTTGTAGCACATGTTGACCACTACTAGTACTACTACCCATACCATCACCACCAATGGCACTCCCAGTTGCACTAAGTTGTCCACCAAGGGCATGTCCTAGTTGTGATTGTATCTGACCATGAGGATGAGGACTAGAAGCTCTAACAATTTGAGTTTCTCTTGTATCCCCTTGGTCTACGTTTTCACCTCCAAGCCCAAGGCTAGATTTATCAACTATTTTTCTATGCTCAACACTTTGTATTGTCCAAGGGCCTTGTCCTTTGGACCCCAAAGGACCACCTTCATGACCAATTTTTTCAAGGATGGTTGCTCCTGAAGTATATGTTGAAGCATATTCTTCTTTTGCGGCCTCACTTAAACCAGGTTTTTAATTGGCATGGATTTGTTCTTCTTCTTCCCTAGCAATATCATCATTAGATTCATCACATTCATCGGGATGCGCTATATTCCACAATTTTCTAAACTCTTTATCTTCTCCGTTAGCATCATACTCTACAAGAGCTCTTGGATCACCTAGGTCCTTCCTCATAGACCAAAAGACAATAATTTTTTATCGTGGCCAAGTTTTATCTATAACTTCCTTCTCTAGAGAACCTGGAATTTTTACTCTACTAGATGGTTTATCACTTTTTTCATAAAAAAATTTGTATGTCCCGATTGTCTTTCGGTGCAATGCCATAATTTCTGCTAACAATTGTTCAAAAGAAATACCATTCTCAACAGTACTTTTCTCCATTGCTATTTTGACCTCATCCCAAGAATCCTTGTTTCTCAAGTTTTCAAGAAAGGGTTTACTTTGATGTCGAATTCTATTTGCAGCATTCCTATTGGCCACAATCATTGATTTAATGATGTCACATGGATCATACTGCCAGTGACAGATAGCATCAAATGAAAAAAAATTCAAAATATTATGTACCACACTAAATTCTTTTCTCTCGAATGTCAACCCTCCACATGAAAAAGGTAAAGAAGGAAATAAGGCCTTCTTTTGCTGACTGAGAAAGTGTAGTTCATCAGCACTCTACACTTGCCTTACATATTCTAATGCAAAAACCCTTTCTGTCACATGTATTGGAAGTTTGTATGGTTGTACTCCCGATCCATAAAATCTTAGCACATTATATTCTTCCATTAAGTACCAATCAACCAATTGTATTTATTTTCCTAGTTGCATGCAGTTTCTACATGACATAGGCAATCTAGGCATTGGAGTATTTGTAATTACTTGATGCAATGGAGCCAAAAATTAGTCTACAAAATGACTATAGTTCCTTCGAGAATCATGCATCCTTATCTCAGTGGTCCATTCATATACTAGAGCCATTTTTTTTCCTCTGCATTACTATAGGGCTAAATCTGAAGCTTGTTGGTTTGAAACATTCCTCTAAATTTGAATAAAAAAAGATAGCACAAGTAGGTTGTGAACCTAAATATCTTCATGGAACCTGCTTTAATCATTACAAATTGTTTATGCATGGATTCTACAATGTGCTGAGTATAATTATATTTGACATGTTCACCAGCATAATGGATATTATATATCATTTCAAGGAGACTTGCACCCACTTCCAAATTGCTATCCAAACCGAGGCAAAATGCTAACATGGAAATAGTATCCCGAACCCACGGTTTAAAAATATCCAAATCATAAGGAGGCTTATGATCACCTTTCAATTTGTTTCTATCCATAACTATTGTATTTAAGAAATCATTCTTCAACCTTTCTTCCACTGCTTCATAATCACTAGCAAGCTTTTCTAGGTCAATGTGGTGGTTTCCAAATTCTTCGGTTGTAAACCCCAACACTTTTCCAAGTTCTTTTGCATTAATGGATAATAATTCTTCTTGGTTATCTTTATTAACAATTTATCTTTTCTTATCATCATAATTTTTGGCATAGACCATGATAAATTTTGGGCAAGGGAAAACTTCATGTAACATCATGCGCCCTAATCCAGTTACCCATAGTGCACTGATACTATCAACTTGCTTTTTCTTTGCAGCCTTACTGTGAGATGTAAATCTAAGTTCTGATGTACGCCTACCATATATTTCAGGATCATAAATATCATGGTACCCATCAGTGAAACTTGGGGTTTTAAGCAATTCTGCATAATGTATTTTTTTTATAGGACATTGCTCTAAGTCTAGTGGTACTGGTGGTAGACATGCTTATACAAATCTGAAGTTGTGAAATTTGAATTCCCTAATAAGTAATACCTATTAGTCCTTCTTAATTTTAACGAATTCTCGAGTCTCTAAACCCAAACTTGAAACTTTGACAAAATAAGAATTTAATAAATGTTAAACAATGAAACATAGCCACAGGAATTCTTTCACTTACCCAGATTCTGAGTCCCGACTCTTGAAAACTAGAATGGCATTGTTGGAAGTGGAACTATGGAATCCAAAACAGGGTGGTGTACTACAATGAGTAATCTGAAGAGTGAGGACTTTAAAAATCATTATAAAATTTCAAAGTGAAAAGTCACTTTAATGCTTTTTTTTCTCGTAATTGGACCGTTAAACTGAATGACACGTGTTAGGAGTTAGGTTTACAAGTCTACAAGACTACAAGTTGCAAATTCTTAACTGTTGATCTTTCTAAATCTAACGGTTATAGGGTGATTTTAGAGGTTTAAGTTGGGAATCCCATCGCCCTATGCATTTCGTTACAGAATGCAACTACAACCATACATCAAATGTTCTTCCAATGGTTGAAACTTGAGTAATTTATGAATTATGATATTAACTTTAAAAATAAACATTAATCACTTGACAGTTTGAGTTGACACTTAGCAGTTAGCAGTACAAAGTGCTTTAAATGCTTTGTTTCTCGAAATTGGAACATTAAAGACAAAAGTGAATGAAATGTCTTAGGTCTACAAGTTGCAAATTCTTAATCTTAACCATTGATCTTTCTAAATCTAATGGCTATAGGGTGATTCTGGAGGTTTTAGTTGGGAAGCCCATCGCTCTGTGCATTTCATTACGGAATGCAACTACAACCATACATCAAATGTTCATCCAACGGTTGAAACTTGAGTAATTTATGAATTATGATATTAACTTTAAAAATAAACATTAATCACTTGACAGTTTGAGTTGACACTTAGCAGTTAGCAGTACAAAGTGCTTTAAATGCTTTGTTTCTTGAAATTGGAACATTAAAGACTAAACTGAATGACACGTCTTAGGTCTACAAGTTGCAAAATCTTAATCTTAACCATTGATCTTTCTAAACCTAATGGTTACAAGGTGATTCTGGAGGTTTAAGTTGGGAATAGGCCTGGAATTTGATGGTCTATTTGACCTTTTTTGCATTTTGGACCGTCTATTACAACCTAAAAATTTATTAGACCGTATCATTTGACTTTCTTTATTTTTATATAACCATAAATATGACACTTAAAATTATTATTAAACCGTAAAAATTTATTGTAATATATATATAATGTTTATAATAAAAATTTAAATTAGTTTAAAATTGAAATAATTCTTTCTAATTTTACTTTATATTAATATATATGATTTATTATAAATATATTTATTAATTCAAAATCTGTTCAAAATAGAATTTTTCAAGATCAAATATAGTTCTTTCTAATTTTTTAAATATTTTTAATAATAAATTTAAGATTTTAACATTTTTACTAATAGTTATCATTGCTTTATATTAATCTATATAATTTATAATATTTATTATAAAAATATATATTAATACAAAATCTTTTCAAAATAGAATATAAATGTTTTTTAACTTTTTGAATATTTTAACAAGATTTATTTTTTATATGAATTTAATATTAACTTTAAAAATAAACATTAATCACTTGACAGTTTGAGTTAACACTTAGCAGTTAGCAGTTAGCAGTACAAAGTCCTTTAAATGCTTTGTTTCTCGAAATTGGAACATTAAAGTGAATGACACGTCTTAGTTCTACAAGTTGCAAATTTTGAATCTTAACTATTGGTCTTTCTAAATCTAATGGTTATAGGGTGATTCTAGAGGTTTAAGTTGGGAAGCCCATCTCTCTATGCATTTCATTACAGAATGCAACTACAACCATACATCAAATGTTCATCCAACGGTTGAAAATTGAGTAATTTATTATATTAACGTAAAAAAATAAACATGACACATGTGTTTTAATGTCAATACCATAGGCATCGGCCTAACAATGCTTTATCAGTGGAACCCCCATCACAGCCCCGCCGATGGCCCGAGGGAAGACTCATAACTCATAAGGTGCACTCCCCGATATACCAATGGAGTCAGAAAAAGTAGGCACATTGTTGTAACACATAAACATCGGTGGAACGAATGATTTCATTCCCCCGATGGCCTGATATAACCATGAATTATCAAGTGCATATTGCATAAAGTATATTACTTAATTTCTCAAAAGAAAAAAACTGATTTGAATATATTAAATTGTTAATAGACACTAAAGTTTCGAACTCAGAAAACAACTCTTTACTCTTAAGCGTAAATGAATTACGAAGATTCAAGGAATCAAGAATAACACAACACAACCATTTATTTTATTGCAACTGAATTTCAATGTCACATTATTACATATCTTTTTACAGACGAGTAGCAGTGTAGCTCCTATTTTGTATAAATAACATATGTCAGTGTGTCACTTTAGTACTTGACATAGATAAAATTTAATAATTTATTCCAAGTTGTTGCTCGTTACAATGGATTACAAATTGATTCCAATTTCCAAGCTTTTGTTGCTGAAAACTTACTACACATGTAACTAAAACTCTATAAATAAATGCATGATTCCAAGCGTCTGCTGGTGACAATGTAATACAAATGTGGCTCTGAAAATAAATTCATGATTCCAAGCTTCTGTTGGTGGATTTTCCAACCATGTTGGGGAAAGGGGGTTCCAATCAATCCTTGGGAAATGGGAGTCATGAAGATACAAAATGTACTTATCCCCTTTGAGAACCAGAGCCATGCCGGGGAAATGGGAGTTGTTAGAATACAGGAGGAGAAGCAAATCTACTCCCATCTTTTACCTGCAGCCTCTATGCATTGGGATAGCACTTATCTCCATCAGAGCTCCTCATCCTGGTTCAAAACCCGTCTGAAAATTCAGGTTAACCAAATCAACTTCTTTCCAATTCCACCCATTCTGAACTTGAAGGAAATCTATCTTTTACTGATTACTCTGTAACTACATAACTGTAGGTAGGAGAATTTACAGTATCCCCCATACTACATCATCTTCTTCGTGAATCCTTATTAACCCTAGAAAATAAAAACCCTTATGACACTATCTACTAATCACTGAATCACTATCCCTATTTATGGGCCACTAGTGCCACTACCAGCCTGTATAATTAAAATTTCTAATTTGATTGACGTCTTGCTACGTGCCAACTTGAACTCTACCTCAAGCTGACAGGCTATCAAAATCACTCAAAGTTCAAACGATATGAAATCATTACAAATCTTGTTTCATTAAAGCTATGAGTTGTCGAATAAATTGCTTCGGATGTTCATATCACGTATGGCATTAATCGTCGACGTCGCCACTACCTGCACTAGCAGTATGACAACCACACCTTCTTCAAAAAGAATGAGAATTTCAATTAAATGAAATATACAATGTCGAGGCATTGAGAAGAAAGAATGAGTGATGAGCAATGACCCTTGATCTCGCCACATGTCCGCATCTAATGGTTATAGTGTTATTCTAGAGGTTTCAAATCGTAAGTCTAGTGCTTCAGAGATTTACTTCTGGAATGCAACTATAGTCGTCCATCGAACATTCAATGAACGGCCCCTATGATATTTTGTTGGCATATCTGTTTATTTCGCCACTAGATTTTTTTACTATTTTGAGATTCTTTTTAATTCGCCAATGAAATTATATTTTTTGCTTTGAAAAAAGGTTTAAATCGCCAATGGAAAAAAAAATATGGTTTGAAAAATGGTTTTATTCGCCAATGAAAAATATTTTATTCTATTAAAAAAATATGCAATTCGCCAAGATTTTCCAAGAACTTCCAGGGATTATAAAAGATTCGCCAAGATTTTCCAAGAACTTCCAGGGATTATAAAAGATTCGCCAATTGGGATTTTTTTTTCCCGTAAAACGAAAAAAAATCGCCAATAGAATTAATATTTTTCATTGGAAAGTATACTGGATTCGCATGGATTTTATACCTACGTCGAGGGGGGGGGTTCTTAAATTTTTCCCTGCTGCTTACTCTTCTTCCATCCATGAGAAGAGGGCATGGTCTGGAGCTATGTTGGTTTCTTGTTCCAAAGACATCCGTTGCATTTGAGCGATGAGTACCGCATTTTCCATTTGTGAAGAAGTATATACATAATCCCCAACGTCTGATATTATGCCTTGAGGACGTTGCTCTGCTACCTTTACTTGCATGTTGCTGCGTGGGCAATTTCGGGGCATATGTGAATCACCGCAAGGAAAACACCAGGGGTTACCATCATCAAATCAAATTGTTTTTCCCTACAGTCAGCTCTCTACTAGAACTTTGGTTGGCGTTCTACAATGGAATAGGTACCGGCACATTTGACTTGTCATTGGCGCCTGAAATTTTTTGTGAGCGCCTCCTTGGAATTGGTTTTGTTGGTAAGAGGGCCTTCCACCTTGATAATTCTAATAGGCTGACTTTGGAGGAGCTGCCTGGTTGCATTTGATGATAGTTATCTCGTTGGCCATAGCCCGCAACATTTCCTTTATGTCGCTCATCTCATCTTTTGATGAACTGGTTGCAACATTTTGTGGTGTGCTTGCATATGTGTACATAGATTGCAGAGGAGCAGTCGGTGCAGTCGCCCGTGTTGCCTGGGCATGAACTGGTACTTCAGGGAATATAGGCATGATGGGTTGAGGCAACAAATTTTTTGCATTCATCAGATTGTTCTCTACTTTGATTGTGACACTATATGCGTCTGGTAGAGTGGTTCCATCGAGTGACTAGATCATCATTGAGATATCAGTGTTGATGGATTTTAGATAAAAACATGAATGCCAAGTAGGGTGATGGGTGGATTGCAGCCTGAACTCTTTGCCAAGTAATGTGGAATTGAGCGTTGAAGTCAGTTAGGGCCTCATATGGAGCTCGTTTGATGGTCTCTAACTGATGATACTGGGAAGACCTATCTCCATTGTTCAAGAATATTTCATAAAAAGGATCTCCAAGTTGATCCCAAGTGTCGATAGAGTTAGTTGACAAAGTGCGATACCAATTTGATGCTTTTCCTCTAAAATAAGTTGTGAGTAACCTTAGCACTATGTTCTGATCTATAAATCTGTGTACCAGACATACGTCTGCCACACCTTATAGATGTTCAGATGGGGTTCTTGAATCATCTCTGGTGAGCTTAGGGATTGATTTGAGAGCAAATACCAGGATGGGGGCCCAAATGGATGGCACTAAAAGTGTTCTAAGAGGACTTCTAGAATCCCATGCCACATAATTCTGATTGGCAATAGTTAGCATGGTTGGTGGAGAGTTTGGGACGTTTATGTGACGAGTTCTAGTTGGTACCGATCTAACGGTGGTACTAACAAACCAAGGTTGTTGACTATTTGGGATCTTGTGATAGGTCGACGACTCATATACTTGCGTAAGGTTTAAGCACATTTCGTGTGTCCCACCGGGTGTGCTAGGAAAAAGAAAAACTGTTGATGCCAAAAATTGGCAAGTTAACAGATCTTTGTAGGAAACTCAGTTAAAGGGGGGACCTATTGCGCTAAACTGAGTAACCTCTAGATTTTAAAGAAGTTGACTCTTCTATAACTGGGGCTTTGAATGGGAAAAGGAAGCAGGTATAGAAAATAAAAGTGTTTAACTAAGGTGATGCACCGAAACTTAGATGTAAAGCACAATAGTCCTATCTTGTAGATAGGGTCTAAGGTCTCGTTCAACAATTTGCTATGTTTGAAGTACAATCATAAAAAGGGAAAGACCTGAATAGTTTATTTCATGACATAAAATAATTTGTACAAAGCTATATTGAAAGAAAAGAGTCAAAGACATGATTCCAAATCAACATTCTATTCAAATCATTGAAGTTGGAAACAAACTATTTCAGAAACAACATAGTATAAAGTTATCAATAGTTAAGAGACAAAAAGGCCAAATTACAAGGGGCACAGTCTGTGAGTCTTTTACAATTATCAAACTAAATAAAGGCATGGTGTCTTCCTAATCCTTCTATAGATATTCTGAACTAGAAAATATCAACTCTGTAATTGCTACTTCAACTGCTTACTAACTGACTAGTAAAAACAAAAATCTCCTTAACTTCACAAGAGAAGTAGTATATATAACCAAGGAAATCCATCACTTGAAAGATCGTAAAAATATATCCATCATGAATCATAATGCTTTCAAAAATGATTCATCACAAATGTTGTAATTGAAAGATTCCCGAGCATGAATCCAATCGCTTGTCAGCAAAATACATTCCTTGTAAAATGATGGCAGTGGTCCCAATCAATACTGTGTGAACAAGTGTCACCCCTTAGTGAAAGTAGTTAGAGCATGTGATAGTCTATTAGCCTGGTGATTTCACCGCTTTTCTCTTTGTATACATCTACACCGAAGGAACACGTGGCGACATTTCACTACCCATAGTTCATTATCCTCATCCTTTGATGAGAGCTTGCGATGAGAAGACATGTGGTAGCATCTCCGTTATCGGCACTACTTGAGGGGCCCGCCGAAAGTTTGCACAGGTGAAGGCTACGTGGCAGGCAATCAGGATCTAAAAGAGAAGGGAGGGGAAGCTCCCCTTTGATTAGCGCTTTAGTGACACGTGGTGGCCTTCAGTTGAGGGTGCCGAAAGATTGTCGGGAGGCTTTTCATAAACATTGGAAGCGGTTGGAAGTTGGGCAAGACATCAAAATAACCCGAAGGGAGCATGGGGGTATATAAATATCCATAGATACAAAGTCACCTTGGTAATTCACACCTGGTGCATCATATATGTTTGCTACATCAAACAGGGTTGTTCAAACCATGAAGTCTCTAAAGCAAAGCAAAAGCAACTCATCAACCACTATCCATCATTAATATTTCTTCTAATTAACATCACATTTATATCCATTATCATATTTCTTCTAACTAACAAACATCATATTTCTTATAATTAACATCATATCTCTATCTGTCATCATTATTTATTATGATTAACATTCATCCTGCATAAAACATCATCAATACCATATCCATACTACATCCACAAATGTTATCAATACATATCATGATGATAAGATACCAATAAAAACATCATGTATCATTTATGGGGCATTCATATCAACATAAGCAACATCATAATGAGACAAAATATGATTCATTCATCTACATCAAATCCATACATCATAAAAGCACAAAAATCACTTATAAACATGCATCATTATATATCACCATCACATAAGCATAAAATGAAGCTGAATCGAAGAAGGTATATCTCATATATATCATCGTTATAAAGGGAACATGTCATAATTACATCATCCATAGTGACACAAGTGTGATAGGATAATACAAAATCATAAAATACATACGATGTCTCGACTATACCAATGAATATATATATATAACACATGTCTACAAAATGCCTCTATGCCATGTAACAACATGAAGATCAAGTACCAAAAAAGTAAAGACCCCAATAGGAAGGATGAAACCCTACTGACCACCAGAAGGATCTGGTTGTCTCATAGACTGATCACCTACACCTGCACCTGCACTACCATCGCCATCGCTCGCAGCACTTGGCTCCTCGAACCGTGGATGCTGAGAAGTCCTAGGAATGGTAGCATCATATAAGGTCTAATAATAGGTAGAAATCTATGGAAACCAATCTCGCTCAGCTTGCATACTATCACACTCTACCCAAAGAGTATCTCTCTCTACTGTCAGTAAAAGTACTTGAGCCTCTACAACATGTCGTTGGCCAATCTCGCTCTCTCGCTCAACTCTCAAAGTGTCTATCAGAGCCTCCATAGCCTATCACCACATAATCTCTACATCTCTGACATAATTCATCTTAGCTAGCAATATATCAACATCCCTAGCTAGTGGAGGAGGACCCGAAAAATGTCCCTAACCCTGTGCAGGAGGCACCCACTCATCTTGAATACCTTGTGTCTCATCACGTCGAGCTCAATCCAACTGCTCTACAAGAACCTCAATGCGTTGTCGCTCCCTACAATAACTTGTAGTACCTACTTTTCCCACAATGGGATCACCCCCAAGATCAGTGAACCTAAAAGGTCTGTGTCATGCCTACCACTCGTCATAATCACGAGTAGTGCCTAGATCTACCACACCAACCGACCAACCCCAACCAACTGGGGAAAGTGCTCTAAACTCGGAAACCACATTATCTACATCAGCCTAGAGACCCCATACATGGACCTCCCGAGTAGTCCAACCAAACTGAGCCTCATACGCATTAGGAACCCACCCCTGTCTCTCTCTGAATTGGTGACAGACTCGGTATGGTAGATAATGCTTTATCACAGAATGTGAACGACCAATCAACCAATGGGTCTGTCGACAGTAAACAAGATGATCAACATCCTCTAGCCAAACCTCATAGCTCATATAAGGTCTCCGCATGAAACCAAGCATCTCATCAAACACAGGGTGTCAATAAGGAAGGTCCCCAAACAAGGTGTAATTCATAAAGTCCCCATTATGATAAGAGTATGGATCGTTTCGAGAACGATCATGTATCCCATCTGAATGAGTCACTACTATATGCTCCCATGCCCAAGCATGCAAAAGTGAAACACCTGTAGACATAGACTTCACGCCCCGATACACCACCTCATGCATATCTCAATAAAGATGAGCAAGCAAACAAGCACCCCAGGCATATCTCGTCCCATGATCTAGCATACTCTCGATACATGTACCCCAACCCACAAAAAACTATCGACCTCGCCTATCAGGAACAACTAATCTTGATACCAAACCATAGAGGAAAAGTACAATATGATCTGTGTTATCAAAAAACCTACATAGATCAACCTTTGAATCACGTACATCCAAGTGTGAAACACCTAACAAATGTTGCATAGCGTGGGCACCTCATTGGACATGATTCATAATGATCTCATCATGAATAGGAAGATGAAGTATCCTCCAAACATCCTCAAGAGTAATAGTAGCCTCCCCTGTAGGCAAATGAAAGGACATCTAAGAGTGCCACCTCTCCACAAGTGCAGTCATCATCGATGTATGAGTCCTAATCGGAGGCATGTAACAAATATAATGTAATCCCACGGCATCAAGGAAGTCCTTCTCCAACACATCAAAATAGGCAATCGAATTGAACAAGTGGAGAGGACATCTCTCTCTCTCATCATAAGTGCCCTGAGACTCACTTGCTATCATTATAAACCAAGATGCTACGGTTTCACTCTAAACATGTAAAGAACACAAAAAGACATGAGCATGATTAAAAATGACATTTAGGATGATAAACAAAAACATGCTAGGTTTTAGAACAAATGCTAAAATCAAACAAAAGAAGGAGAAGTCAACTGCTAGTTTCTTGAGAAAATGCTCAGCAAATACTAGACAAGGGTGCTATTTTCCAACAAGTGCATAGGTTTAGATCAAGTGCATAAAACAAGGGCACTGTTTTCAGGAAACTACATAGTTTTAGGTCAAGGGTGCATAAACAAGGGCACAATTTTAGGTCAAGTGTGCAGTTCTTGGTCAAGAGCACGGTTTTCAGACAACTGCATAGTTTTCAGTCAAAAGCATAAAACATAAGCGCAAATTTTAGGTAACTACACAGTTTTAAGATAAGTGCATATTTTTGACAAGGCAAAGGCATGAAAAATTATGTAACTGTGTAGGAATAAAAAAAACTACGCTATTGACTATAAGAACTTTGTACACACATAACGAAAGCAAAAAGAGAGAAGGTACATTCTGAGCTGCCGATGCTTGAAGGTTGTCCAAACTCTCGAACAAGCTTGAAACGATGTGGGGCAACCTCAAATATTGACATTGTTCTTCAAAAACTGACAGAATGTGAAATCTAGAGACAAAAATTAGCAAAAGGATCAAAGCACAAATGAGCCAATTTAAAGACAAATTGCCTATATAACACCTCAGGAAAACCCTAATTTCATCTAAGAAATCCTTATTTCACTTAGGGAATCTTCCTAATTTCAAATTAGAAGCTCTGGGAGGCATCAAAATGAGAAACAAAGCACCTATTGATATAACATTTCATTTAAAAACATCAAAACTAAAATACAATAGTGTCAAGAGCCTAATCTCAAAGCTTGAAATTTTTGGTCAACCTCTCGAGGGGGCAGCACAGAGTCCTACCATCAATCCACTGAACGTCGGGGCACAATGGGACATAATTTTTTTCCAAAAAAAATGATTTTAAAAACAAAATCTTTGAAACAAAGCAACCAGTACTTTGTATCGAAGAGGGGCAAAATGTAGACTTGTAAAATTGATGTAACACCTATCACACACCCCAAACAACATCAAATAGCATCAAACAACATCAAATATCATCGAACAGCCTCAAAAAACATCAAACAACATTAAACATCATCCTGGAACATCCCGTAACATCTCAGAATGACTCAGAATTATCTTGTAACATCTCAGAATGACTCAGAATCATCCCATAACATCTCAGAATGACTCAAGATCATCCCATAACCTCTCATAATGACTCATAGTCATCTCAGAACATCTCATAACATCTTAGAATCATCCTAGAATGAC
The DNA here is from genome assembly GCA_007115665.2 of Sequoiadendron giganteum. Lineage (NCBI taxonomy): Eukaryota > Viridiplantae > Streptophyta > Pinopsida > Cupressales > Cupressaceae > Sequoiadendron > Sequoiadendron giganteum. The sequence continues at coordinate 439,129,903 of CM021102.1, read as the reverse complement.
TCAAAACATCTCTGAATCATCCTGAATCATCTCTGAACATCTCATAATCACCCCACAACATCTCGAAACATCTCAAAATCATCCTAAAACATTATACAACATCACACCACATTGAAACAACATCTGAAACCCTAATTTTTCTACTAATTGAATAATACAACATTATTTAATTCATTCATTATTTCATCATTTTTGACAAATTAAATAAATTACATTTATTTAATAAAGTCCTAAAACCCTAATTCCTCTATTAATTGAATAATACAACATTATTTAATTAATTCACTTTTTCACCATTTCAAACAAATTAAATAAATTTCATTTATTTAATAAACTCCTAAAAACCCTAATTCTACTATTAATTAAATAAAACAACATTATTTGATTAATTCACGTTTCATCATTTCGACCAATTAAATAAATCATATTTATTTAATAAATTCCTAATCTCATTTTATTTGATCGTAATTGATTAGATAACACCAATTATTTAATTACATCGCTAAATCACTTTATTCCCCTAAGTTGATTAAATTATTAAATCATAATAATTTAATTACAACACTTTCCCTCCAAAATTTGAATAATTAAATCAAACTATTCAAATCAATTATCAAAAATAAATCAAACTAATGAAACTTTGTTTGTAAAAGTCAAACTTGATTTTCATGTTCAACTCCAAAAAGGAATTAATTAATTAAATCAGTTAATTCATATTCCTCACCCACTTTCTGATTGAACAAATTATGATTGTTGACTGAGCAATCTTATTTGTTAGCTAATCAATCTAATTTGTTAACTAATCAATCTAATTTGTTAACTAATCAATCTAAATTTCTAAATGGGCAATCTAAGTTGTTAACAAATCAATCAAATTCCTAACTAAGCCATCAAAATCTCGACTAATCAATCTAAATCCCTAACTAGCCAATCTATTTCTCAATCACCCAAATTGTGCAATCAACTTTGCACAATCTTCTCATGTCTAAATCATTTCAACACACTTCGATCATTGATTTGGATATTCTTCAACATGATCCTGATCATCCATTTCAAATCTCATTTTCTATATAACAAACCCCTTTTCTCACAAACAAGGATCAGAGAATCAACATATATTGTGCAACGAAGTGTTGTCAAGAACACCATTGATAGAGCTTCACCATTTCTTTGATCAAACAACTAAAATAGTCACTCATCAAGATTTTACACACAAAATTTGGAGGCTTTGTGGTGATAAGAACAACCCAACATTAAGTGAATACACTCCACTACGAGATGGTAAGACTGTGTTATTCTTGTACATTCAATACTGTAATCATAGATTCTTTAATGCATGTTAAATAACTTAGTTTGATTTCGTATGTGTAGGTTTAGATCTTAGATTAATATGTTTAATCTTAGTTTGGATTCTTAGATTAGCATTTTTGATCCATCCTCTGGTCTAACGTTCTCCCCCTCACACAATTATCATCTTCACTAGAATGAGTATACATATGAGATTTGGATGGGAATGTGGCATGTGAATCATGATCATTGGGAAAGGAAGAGTAATCTTGGTTTTTATTATTTGGTTTATCTTTACTATGAATTGATGATTTAAAATTTAATAGGCCATGAGAGAATTAGGATTAGTTTTTTGGAGATATTGGAGGCATGGTAAGTAATATTTGATAAATCAATGTTTTATCTTTTTAACTAACTGTAAAAAATTATATGGGTTTTTATTGATTGTCACCACATACTAAATATTTTGATGAGTAAAATTAAGTTTATACTAGAATGTGGATGGGAAAAGACCCATTGCACGGATCCATGTACGCAATCAAATAATTTCAAGTATATTCATGTTCTAGGCATCACATAAAAATTAGTGTGAAGGGAAATAATCCCTAAATTCATAGGAAAAATAACATAACCAAGGAATTCTCTCATAGTATTTTCAAATCCTTTCATGACTAATTGAAACTTCAAGCTGTTAGAGTAGCTAATTTGAATCATATCTAGAACAATTATTTCTATATATTAAATCCAAATTCATTATCCACTAGTGCACATTTTAATCTAATGTCTCTATGTCTAACCACAATATTTAATAATCTATACTTGTGAACCACATGTGGATATGGTAACTCATGTAGTGTGAAGGATATTTAGGAATTATATCAAAGAATTAGTTACAATAATGGTGCCCAATTCTTAGGAGTAAGAGTAAGTGAAATGATTGTGTTTCTTTCAATATCCTTTACGATGTTCTTATGTTTATATAAGGAACATTATCAATTTCCAAAGAAATATTTTGGTGAGGGTATTATGAGAATGGTTATGTTTATCATACTTCACATTTTCATGACTAAGTATAGAATGAGTTAGTGGCATAACTAGGGCATGAAAAGTGGGAATAAAACAAGGGTTAGTATAATATGCTAATAAAGGAGAAGAATAAATAAAAGAGTATATCTAGTTTCAATTGTGTATTGAGATGTATTTTAATAATATGGTGTGTCATCTATAGTAATACAAGATGTAATATATCATGTTATCCTTCACAAAAGGTGTTTGGTTAAATTTGTGACATTTAATACATTTTCAAACATATTGAAATGGTAGAAACTAGTCTCCACACAACACTTATTTCTTATTAATACTTAATATTTTTATTTAGTCATTTCTAAGTTTTTATACATTCTAATGGAGGTCTTTAAAATTTATACATCAATGCACAAATATCTCACAAAATGAGTTTCAAGCCTAAAGAGAAAGGTTAATGATTATTAGCAATGGGAAGCATGAAGCATAAAAACAATCACAAGGTGTACATATAAATATTATATACATTTGAAACCAAATCACGTGATTTTTATATATTATTTTATTATGAAATTTAATAAAGTAATTTAAATTTAAATTTTTAAAAGAGGAGAGGAAATATGCAACCTTATCTAGGATAAATAATCTATTAAAATTTAAAAATTTAGATAAATACAAGATAAGTTTAATAATTATATTGATTTATTTTAAATGAGATAATAAATAAACATGTGCTAAAATCAAAATAGATAGTTAGATTTTGTGAGCATGAAAGTGAAAGAAATTGAATTATTTATTGTGATAAAATATTACAAACTAAATTATGTGAGTATATCTAGCCATGATGAATGTTCTTTGTGAAATCTAGAACTATGCAAGAACTTAAAAGGCATTGGACTAGTTTGCAAACTACAGCCAACCCGCACCCATTTGGGAATAGTGAATATTTAAAAGGCAATTTATCAGATGTATACAAATTGAATGCATATTTAATTGTGTGTGAAATAGAATAGTTAACAGAATTTTGAAGGAGAGATAAATTGCAGACAAGAGGAAGAGAAGAGGTTGTGCACAAATAGAAGTTTGGTTATATTTAGAATTACAACATAAGAGATTAAAAATATTTTAAATGTGTGAAATGATGAGGAGGTCAATCATGTAGAACAAAGAAGAGGTGGATTGATTGTCATGAGGCTATGACAAGCCAGGGGGATTGTAATTTGTAGTTCAAATTGAATTGAGTAAATAAAAATTAAGTTGCTTGCAATCTTTGTTTGGTTGGCTATTGAATTCGGGTAGAGTATGCTTTTGAAGTTTGTGTTTGTGAATAAATTGATTGGCAGAGGGAAGTTTTATTTTTTCCTCTTGCATCATAGGGGTGGATTTAAACCTTATAAGGGTGGCATTGACATTTTTAGGCAAGCTTGACTTCTAACAAACTGGTTGTCTACCATTTTAAATAAAAATATATATGTAGTTCATAATTGCTTAAAACTAAATGTGTTGGAAGAAAAATAATGAAATCTAGACTATGTTAATATAATAATTTATATAAGGTTAAGGTTACACCTAAAAAATTTATCTTCTTTACTGGCCTTAACTTCCCTTGTGGTTTCAACCTAAAACTTGTGTTTTAAACTCTAGATCTTCAAAAAATTGATACCCACAATAAGTTTTTGCATCAAAAATTCAAATAAAAAAAGGAGTGGTGCTAAGAAATACCATGGAGATTACTAAGCTATAGTGTGGAATTTTACCAACTTTCTCCTTACACCTTCAATCCTTGCGACTTAGCTAATAATAAAAATATATAATGACCATAAAGATGGATGTCAAGTGTTGGTGTAGTTGGAGGAAGTTGTTACAAACCTAAATATTTTGCAAGAAATATGTGGAAATATGTTATCCTTAATTCATACAATGCAATGATTGTATTGATGATGTAATATATAAATGACCTAGGAGTGGCTCCTTTAGATACAATCCTTAGATGCAAAAAATAAGGTCTTTTAAGACCCCACTAAGAACATGCATTTGTAAACATTATTGAATTATAGAAGGTCTTTCATAAGAACATAAACATGTATGTAAATAATTTAAACTAATTCTAAAAACTACTTAAAAATCATAATCATCTATCCAAGGTGATGTAAAATAAGTAGAAAAAGTGTTAGGACATGGAATTTTCACCTCTAAAAAATTTTCACCAAGAAAGATGGCACAAGAGGAAGACTAAAGAATCACATGACAAAGCCACCATAATTAACACACAAGAGAGGGAGAGAGAGAGAGAGAGAGAGAGAAATTTCATCACAAGGATGATTTGGTACTAACTTATGATCACATTCTCTTGCACATTCAACACGAGCATAGGATGAGGGAATTATCTACCTTGAATCCATGCCCTAAACACACTTGATGAAACTCAGAATACTAAGGGAAACCCAAGCAAGAGGTGAAACCATTGGGAGATACTATATATCAACTATATAGAAAAACCAATAATTTCTTAAACATGAGATAATATGAGGACTACGACCACTTCAATATCACTTAAAGATAAAAAAATGAAACCTAGACATAAGGTCAAACCTCCACAAGAGGTTTCACTACTAGGAATTACAAACTTTCTAAAAACTAGAATGACAAAGGGTTGCTTTCATGCAAAGGAACACTTCTTAATGGAAAAAAATAGAATAAATTTCAAAAAATGATACCTATCAACCAATTGTCAACATGAAAATTCTCACAAGTCTTGTGGAAACAAATTTTGTATATAAATTTTCCTTGATAAATACCTAGAAAAATCCATTGTCTAATGAAACACGGGAGTACAACACACCAGAGGACTATAATGCCTAGAAATGACACTAGTGTGATAGAGGGACACTTGAATGATGTGGTAGAGTCTAGAACATACACTAGACTCCATAAATTATGCTTAAATCCTAATTTTGTATTGTAGCCCTACCCTCATGCTATAGTCCTAGCTAGAGATTGAACGAATGATCATTTCAAGGTATCATACTTGGGGACTATGTATAGGACTCACAAAATCAAGAAATAAGACAAATAGACTCCAAAATGATAAAAAAAAATATTACGATCTATCAAGAGGGGCAACCATGCCCACTCTTCAACATTTAAAAAATGAAGGATATGCTTCAAAAGGCCTAAGAGTTGTACAAGGGACTCCAAAAAAAATCCAATGACACAAGGAATAAAGGGGAACATTTTCAACACTCCCACTCACCATCTAACCATGAGGAGAATCCAAAATGACACCTCCCCAAGGAATTTGTCTCATGCAAACTAAAGACTAAGAGAATGAAAATAACATAAATTTAAAAGCTAATATAACTATAAAAAAAATATTATCAAATTATAATTATTTAAACCCAAATCCAAATATACTTTATGCTCACTTTAGTCAAAATCTCAATAAATACAAAAAATATATAAAATGGCTAGTGTGTTTGACACCAATGTTGAGACACAATAAAATAAATAGTCACACCGTTACCACTTGTGTGGGTGGTTTTTGATCCATCCACTAAGGAGGTATCAATATAATAATATAATTAGACAAAAAATACTTAAAAATCCTAAATTATTCATTTTACAACATAATACAATAAAGATGAAACCAAAGGTGAGGAGTAGAAAACTCTTTCTTGCACATCCTTCCAAGCTCATCCAATAATTTTTAAGTCCCAAATAACTTCTATGCCACCCAAACATGCGGTACCTATAGGTTAATCCTACCATGCTAGGAGATAGTCACTTGGGCACAAGAATTCACACACACAGAATAAGGGGAGTAGGGATTACACACATTCCATCAAACAAAACACTACCATTATAAAATCTAATTGAAAAAAGATAGATAAGATGTCATGGTGCACATTCCAACAAGAATAATTAACCAATTAGGGTATGAACATGCTCAAGGGGACAACATCATCATAATAAGTATGAGAGGTATCAACAACATAAGCATGCATTTTTCAATAATGAAATATAGAACAAGTATGATCACAATCCACCAAGTTATCAACCAAAAATAAACACATAACTAGAGATGGGTCTTATATTGGGTACAACCTCCAATGGTCACAAGGACAAGGAACCCAAAGGTAGGTGAGGACAATCATTGTAATAATACAAAGGTATGGATTTTTAGACTTGAGTATGAATACTAATCCCAATGCAATAGAAACACCCAATGGACATCCACCAAATCCTTTCTACCCTCTAGACACTCAAATACTAAGTGAATCACATCAAAACACTATTTGAGTGTGGCACAAGAATCAATGCACAATAAGTGAGATAAAAATTTGAACATAATCTTAAAAAGATTCCAAAAATAATAATGAGGATACTTGTTTTCTCAAATTCCAAATCAATTGGAATCATTCTCAATTCAAAAAATAAATTTATTTTGTAATGAAACCATTATATATCCAAATCCACCATTGAAGAAATTATAAAATACACAATTTTTTATTTTCAAGAGGCAATGAGTTCAAAGGACGTAGAATGAAAAAAAAATAGAGAACATTTCTCCCATTATAGAATAATTCAATTGATTGAGATTTTAAAATTCCATTTTTCATAAATATTTTCACTGCAAAAACCCATAATTTCCCAAATTCTCCATTGTTGAAGGCTTACATTTTTAAAATTAAAATCTCTAAAAAATAATATACAATTTTGGTTCAAATGTGAACAAAAACATATTTTTGTAATTAAATTCCAATTTTTTGGAGTTTTAAATTTTTTGGTATAACCATGGCTTAAAATTGGACATTTTAATGTTTTCCCCAATCAATTATTTATCTCAATCAAAATAAAAGATATTCAATCAATAACAAAGCCATATGCAAGAGCATATTTATATGTAATTATATTATGATCCTAGGGTTCAACACTACATAGACACCAAGTTTGAAATGGGTGTGGTGAGTGATGGGTGAGAATATGTGGAACCTGGTTTACTCTATCCTTTAGACCTTGTGTCTTCTATTGAATACCTTGTTGGTGGATCCATTAAGGAGACTCGCAAGAAAGAACTTCTATATGGGTTCTCTTGTGATACTCCTTTTCATGATCATGTTGAGTCTATGTGTCTTTGATGTTTCTTGTTCAATGTTTCATGTGTTTCTATAATGGGACATTATCCATGAGTTTTATGAGTGATGGTTGTTCCTATACATCAATGATGTTCATATGCTTGGTTGTTATTAGATATGGTTAACTGACTAATTAATATATAACTAATGGTTGTTGCGATTTCTTTGTACAATAATAAGATGAATTCCTTTCATTGATTATGTAAGTATATGTTGATTGAGATGTTCATGTATGATGGGTTATTAGTTATATGTTGATTTATTATTAGGGGTAGTGTTAGAATGTCTATTGGATTGATTACATTATTTTGATAGGGTTTGTTGAGATGGATTTTATTATTATTATATGATTACATAATGTGGATGTATGAGTAGGTGTTATTGTGGAGATGAGACTTGATATGTTTTTGAAAAATTAAGCAGCATTTTTAGGGTGTCGTACCCTTCACAAGGGGCCCAAGGGCCAAAAGAGAAAAAACATAGTTCAAAACAGACTTTGAACTATAGAACAACCAGAAACAGTTGACAGACAACTGTAGAAACCAAAAAAATTAAGTAGCACCAGACATAGAGGGGTCCAGGCTAGCTCCACGAGCCCGAGTCCGAGGAGCCGACACAGATTTCTTCTTCCAGAGAACGATCGACCAAGGAGGCTCGAAAGCAAGAAGCGAAGAGAAAGGAGAGAGGAGCGACTCCGCCACAGCCACCATGGGACCACCAAACAACGAGGGAGTTGGCAGTGAGGTAGTGAAGGAGGAAACAACCAACGGAACAGAAGTAACAGGGTCTATCAACGCAGCGACAACAAGGGACTCTGGCACAACAGTTTCAGTAGAACAGACCAAAGGAGGATCCACAGTAGAGAGGTTCAGGAGAGGAGCAACAACTAGATGGACGACCTCCTCAGGAGAACCCTCCGAAGAAGACCCAGGTGGCTGCAAAGAAGAAAGGTCCTGGACAGGAGCAACAGATAAAGGATCGACCTCCTCAAGATCCAAAGAAGAACCAACAGTGAGATGATCCAAGAGGGCGTCCTTCCACCAAGTCGCAGCACCCTTGCGGCGAGCATGAGGATAGGCAAAGGCCAAATGACCCACCAAAAATCACCTTCTACACCGAAAGGGGAGACACTCATAGTCTAGGAGTTGCTTCGAGGGTCGGTCCTCCACCAGCAAAACAACATCAGTAGGAAGAGGTTTGGAGGTGTCAAGATCAACTAACAACCGAGCGACCGTCGTGTGCCCAAATTCCCTGGTTGTGGAATCCACCATAAGGAAGCGACCAATGGAATTGCCAATGGCCTCAAAACAAGCAGCCTCCCAGAATTGAAGAGGAAGGTTAGGCAGACGAACCCAAATAGGTCTGGTGTTCAAAGGCTCTATAAGGGGGATGAAGGATCTAGTCCAGGGCCTGATGTACAGCGAATGAATACCCCACATCCATCCCCGGTCAAGGACGCTATTCCGCTCCAAAGGGGAGGCAAATGCAGCAATGAAGAACCCTCTAGCACAGGGGTAAAGCTCGATCTCCCCAGCGACCAAAGGCTTCCAAGAGCTCGAGACCCAATCGTGGAGATTGGGGAGGGAGGGCCACAAACCATTGAACCTGCAAACCACACCAGTTTTTGAATAAAATTCCTCATTTTCCACGATCTCCAGACCGCAGACAACCACAGGTGATTCCCGGGCATAGGGAAGAGGTCGGCCAAAGGGACGAGGACCCAAACGCGCCGCATCGGAGAAGGATTTGATCACACCCAAAGCCCCGGCATCAGGCACAAGAATCCCAGCCATAGTCGAATCCCCCAAAGCAACAACAGCACTAGACCCAGTCTGCAAAGGCATCCCAGTTCTGCACTAGACAGTTTGCACACCACCACCAGCACCACAGCCAGGAAAGGGCCGAGACAGAGCCGACGGCGGAAAGGAGGGAACGGATCCCATAGAGCGACTCCAACCCACGCACAGGCCAGAGAGACCCACGCCAAACGTGACAGGAGGAGGAGCCACAACGGAAGATTCATTGCAAAGAGTCGATGCAGAGGAGCCGTTGCAGGGAGCCGGGACAGAGGGCATCGTTGGAGACATGTTGTTATTGTTATTCCATTGATTTTAGACTTGATATGTTAATGTTACTTGTGATAGTTATTAATTTAAAATCATTTCTATGTGATTTCTGTGATGATTATTTTAGATAAAGTTTTGAAAAAATAATATATTTTTTTCAAAGTGTTAATTTAATAGTTGCTTTGGATATTATTATTTATATGATATACTGACACCTTTTATTGAGTGAACAGGTGAATTTTTTCAATGGTTGTTGGAGTCACATAGCTACTTCTATGTTATTTTTAGTGTAATACCCTACCTTGTCTTGTATGGAATACTAATTTATTGTGGTTCATATTGTGAAATATTGTGTTGTAGTTGTTATGCAAATTTTGTATAAATGTGAAAATTTATTTAATCATCTTTTAATTTTGTTGAGTATGTTTTATTATTTTGTGATTTTTAGTACTTTATAAAGTTTAATTTCTATTTTTTATGGTTTGAAAAGTGATGAGGGGCATCTTTATTTTGGTTTCCAATATTGTTTTCGGTTTGTATTTTTGAGTGTGGTGTTGTTTTTGGTAGGAAAATCTTTCCTTTGTTTTAGTTTTTGTTGACATGTATCATGGTGTTGTTAGAAAGCACGTTCATTGTTCTCCAAAACAATGAAATGAAACCAAAAAAGAAAAGAAGAGGAGAGCAGTGTATAACTGATTGAAAAAAAATACTTTTTGTTGCCTGTGAGAAGTCATGGAGGAAAAAAGGAGGAGAATTGAATGAAGAAAATTGGTCTTCTCTTGGCTGCAGGTCTCGATGATCTTGAGGAAACAAGAACGTTCCATAATCAGCTTAGTTTGGGAGGGGACTGTTTGAAAAAGAGGAGCATTGGCCTAGGGAAGGTTTATTCGATGGTCTTGTGAGAGGCCGATTCTGTAGTGGAAAAAGAAATGACATATGGAAGAGAGGAATGACTTTTAGAAGACAGGAAACGAGGACTGGAAGGTTGAGAAAGAGCAGCGAGAATGAAGCAGTGAGAGTTTGTGCATAGGATAACATCGTTGCCATTCGATTTCAGCTAAAGATCGATCTCCTTTGTGTTGCATTTTTGCTTAGTTCCTTTTATATAATTAAAGCTCTATTTCTTTCAAACTTTGAATAATGTTGCTGGGAATAAGGAATGTAATAAGCAATGAATCATTTTGTTGTTGTTACCTTGAGAAAGGCCGATCTCCTTGTGTTGGCATAGCTTCCTGAAATTTGGAAATTTTGTCTGCATTACTTATTCCTTGAGTGCGTTTGCTCTCATATTTGCTTAATTTTAATTCCATAAACTCTATTCTCCCTATGGTGGCGTTTGATGGATCGTGATCTCTGATTTTGGCAAGGAGTGGTGTTTGAAAGATTTGTATTTTGTTATCGGACGACCTTTGCTTGGATAACTGACGTAGATTGTTTGCTAATCAAACTTCTTGTCATCAAAAAGGTTCCTAGAGGGTTAAATTTTATTATAAAATACCTTAAATGGAGTTTAGAACCCACTCTACTATAAAATACCTTTTTGTTGTCATAAAAAAGGTTCGTAGAATCTAACATTTTTGGGTATGGAGTTTAAAATCCACAAAAAATAAAGTTGATTGGGTAGTTTAGATGGTTAAGGGAAGGTAGTTTATTTTCCCGTTTCATTTTAAGTGGAGAAGGGGATTTTCCCTTGGAATTATTTTTTAGTTTTTTAGTTTTTCATTTAGTAGAGACAAATTCTAGTTGAAGGAAGGAAGAGAAGAAGGGTAGAGGAAGGAAGAGAAGAAAGAGAGGATTTGGAGAGTCTTCTACAACTTGGATATCAATTTTTATGGCAGGGTCTAAACCCTCTTGCTAGATCTTTGTTCCAATATTTAAAAGAATGTTTGGAAAGTTTTTCAATGTTCATGAAATTTTATGTGTGGGTATATTTTTGGGTATGTGTGCCCACCTTTTCTTAGTATGTTTATAAATAACCATTTATGTGTCTAAGGTGAAGGATTAATAATATGTGAATGATGTGCAAAGGTTAATAATGTGAATTTTATGTGGTGTTTATTTGCTGAAGTATATATGTGATAAGTGTTGTATCTTGAAAGAGCTATGTGACCCCTAGCTTGGGGGTGGATTGATTTTACAACCCTATGGTTGGGTGGAGAGCCCATTAGCCAAGATTGTTGTTTCTTTGTTGATCTTCCTTCTTCAGGTACATGTGTTAAATAAGGAACATTATCTTGGGACTTTCAACCTGTGGATTTCAAGAGAGATACATGTTGGTCTTGTGGGCGTTTGCAAAGTTTTTAAGAACCCAAAGATGCTTTGTAATTTAGAGTTCAATTGTGGTTGAAGGTGTTATAATTTACTTGTTGAAATCGCATAAGAAGAATATAGGTTAGTTATTATTATCTTGGAGGATTATAGAATTCAAAGGATAAGATGAATTTAGAAAGAACCAAGTGTTAAGGAAATATTTTGTGTATAGGATGTTGTGTAAATGTTTAATACATACATTTTTCAATAATATTTAATTTTAGTAAGATAAAAAAATTACTGTATATTGTAGTGTATTTATTTTATATAAATAATCAAGAAGAAGAGTAAAAAAATAATATCAAAGAATCAATTCAACCCACTTGATTAATCAATTGTTGAGTTTACAACATTGTTTCCTCTTATGCCAAACAATAAACTATTATAAAGTAGTTTCAAATATTTGATCATACAAACTGATAAACATGATATTGAAATATATAATTTTTTGAGTTTTTTAATTATTTTAATATCAGAACAATATATTCAAAAATTATACTAACCCAAATCACCAATTGTGATGTATTAAGAAAGCATTGACATCCTTATACACAAAAAAAAAATTATCATAAAAATATCTTACATATGTGATCACAAGGAATGATAGATAAAGAATTAAAAGATAAAATTTAAAGGGTTTCTTTATAAAAAAATATTTTAATGACATATAAAAATTAGACTAACCTAGCAAACCAATTAAAAGTTATTATTAAAACATTACTATCCTCTATCTTAAAACTAAAAACAAATTGACAAATAAATTTAGGAGTAGTATCAGGTAATAATTTCATGAAATCATATTAATCCAAGAGAGTTGAAATATGTTTATTTCATCTTATTCCTCTTGTTAAACCTACAACACAAAAAAAATAAGATGTAAATGAAATTATCTTGTAGAAAAATTGGATTATTGATGAGGAATATGAGCAACTTGAACATGCATTTATACAATAAATGAAATTATAAAAAATATGAAACCTTAAAACCATCATGAATAAAACAATTGAAAACAACAACAATTACCTTCAACATTGTTGAATTCTCATTCCTAACATCTTCATTTATAAAAAAGATAGATATTTTTTTTATTTTAAAGAAAAGGAAGTTACAAATTAGTTTTTAGTTAGTATAGTTAACAATCTTTGTTTAGAAATTTTCCATTTACATTAGTAAAATAAAACTTGAAAGTAGAATTAAAATTAGATTAGCCTTATATTTTCTATATCATTTAGGAAACCAAGTTTCTATAATTTTGTAAATTATAGTTAGATGCATTAGAAATCAAAACTAAATATCTTGAAGAATTATTTGATATTAAACTATTATTTAAGATGGTGGCATTTTTTTTATTACTTGAGATGCAATCATTTTGGATAAATAGTTTAGTTCGTAGTCAAGTATTCTTAATTTAAAAGACGTAAAGGGGGAGTTAGATTTTGAGAATTTTCCAATGGATTAAATTGAAATTTAGACTCACTCATGAATTTAAATTTTTAATTATCTTAATTGTATCAGGTTTCTTTAATTGCATGATAAAATTGTTTAGTATTTTAGTCAATAATTTATTAATTATCAATTAACCAAGTTTTCCAATAACAATAGTAAATGGAGCTATAATGTATACATTGTTTTAAGGTAGTTATTAGAAGATTATTATGATTGGCTTGAGTAAAATAGGACTTTGCAAATGGTATTTAAATTTCACTATTCATAGCTTAATAGTATGGTGTTAACAAATGTTTAGGAATAAAAATTGTTTTCCTTAGTTATAGATAGATACTAGAACATTAGATTTACATTTTATAGACTAGTTTATTATTCAAAACTTTTCCTATAGTTTTCTTTTAGTGTCATTATGTAATCTTCTTTAGACACAATAGATTACTCTTCATGTTAGATTTATGATAGGATTTTCTTCTTTCATTTGGTGTCATCTTCCTTCCATGCTTTATGCATCATACATATGATGGAATCATAAACTTGATGACATCAAATGTGTAGTGAATTTCATTAAAAGTTGTATTTAGTTGTGTTGTTTTGTCAAAAAATTGGTAGTTGTGTTATTGTTAAGTTGTGCAAATAGTGGGCATGACACCTCCTTTGTTCCAAAATATTTTCCAGCTCATGATTCAAACTCCAAGGACTCCATTGTTCACTAGAAGGACCTCTTCAACAAGTGGATTGATAAGATTGCTAATAATGGGGTTAAGATTTTGCACTCTGAGGTTGGAGCTAGTATTAAAATCAAAGACTTGGCCATGGAATAAACTATGGCAAGGATGGACAACACACCAGTTGGTAAAATCTTTGGGTGACAACCTAAGATAGAGATGGTTTGTAAGTGGATGTCAACTAAATGGGTCATTAAAGGTGATATCTTTGTCTCTGATCTCCCGAAAGGTCTCTTTTATTTCTCTTTCTCCCTTTTCGAGGATTTCCTCAATATCTACACCCAAGACCATTACTTTTTCAACAAACAAAGCTTAGCCCTTTATAAATGGAATTATGTGTTCAACCCTTTTGATGAGCTCACTTTTTTTGTTTTTACAAAACTAGAACAATATTTGTCTTTGTAATATCTTTTTTGTGTCGAACACCACAAGATTATTCCTACTTCCATCTCCTTAGAATCAAGGTTAGATAAGCACGGACTAAGGCTATTGAGTATGAAAATTCTACCCTTTTTTCTAGAGTTGCTCCTATACTAGTCACCTTCGCAATGCTTGCTTGAACGCTAGTATAGGAAAAAATTCTAGCTTAGAACCATCTCAAAAGAAAAATCCCCCATGGTGGAATCAAAGCCTTTTAGATTGGTTTGACTGACTTGATTAGGAATAAGTCTCTTTTATCTTCTCTATAGAAGCCTACTAATATGAGAATAATGTCAGTAGTAACAAAGGATAATATTAGGAATAAGTCTCTTTTATCTTCTCTGGTTTGACAGTCTTGCCTATGTATTGCATAGAGGTTCTATATTTCGACAACTTGAGTTCACCCAACTCGTATTTGATTGACCAAAAATCACATTTCACCAAGGTTTAACTCATAACTAACTCACAACAGTATAGTAAATACACAAAAATATCAACAACAATTAATCTATAAGGGCTTCTCATTTTACTACAAAGAATAATGGTTAACAATCTCAATTGTAACACTACTCAAGGGCCACTTGACAAAATAGGTAACCAAGTATGATCTAGGATGAAGGTGATCATATCATATCTTAAATAGATGATTATAATTGTAGTTGAGGTTTCAATCCAAACAATACAAAGGTCACCATATGACATTAATAAGATTACAGGGTGGAAGGTTAATAAGACAATTCACATATTGAATCTTTCTGGACAATTCAACCATCATATACTTGGTTTACTAATGCAAGGGGTATAACCCTTAGGTTCAAAGATGACTCTACCCTAGTCACACTCATAATCCAATAACATTGACATACGCCAAACTTATTTCTCTCCTCCAATTCATCCTATGCCTCTATACTTTTATTTATCAATTATATGATTGGGTACGCAACCCTTTCTAGGGTCCTTTTTCTTCAAACAATTTCATAGTCGACTGCCATCCACTTGAGTGAAGCTGGGGATCAAAAAACTTGTTAAGGATTTCTTAACAACAAAAGAGTGTAGAATTGATCCCTGATAATTTGGCAAAACTTGGTCATGCATAATACGAATATGTGTATCAATATAATAATGTATCATAGGGATCCTAGTAATAATATCTTATATTTCCCTCAACAGACTTGTGTTGAACAATAAGTGGTTGAAAAATATTCAGGGCATCTTGCAATATTATTCCCTTGCTAAAACTAAATATACTGAGTATTAAGTTTAGGCAAATTTAATATTGGATTTATAATTTTATACTACTTACTTTCTAAGGATCTTGTTTTGTCCTAAGAATCCTTTCAAGATATGCACAAATTTTATAAGGACAGTTTATTCATAAACAATGCCCATCTCACATACATGATAATTTAATGTTTGGACTTAATATATATTTCTCTTCAAGGTAGCAATCCTAGTTAAGTGAAATGTTCCATGAACATCTCTAACCATGAGATTAGTAACAACAATGATATAACTCAAAATAATCAAACTTGCTCTCCACCCGACCATATTGGCATCATGAAGCCCTATGAGCTCTAGCCAAACCCCCGAGCAAGAAATATTTTAACCCCATGATGATGAAATGGGGTCTTCCATTAAGATAATATAAATAGTATTTCAAGACAAGATTTATTCAAGTAACTGTCAAACAGTGTCATGAGTGCGATACTCAAATTCTACTGAACAAAACATTCCAACACCCATTATTCTTACCAATTATTATGTATCAAAAACTTAAATGTAAATTATTGTTACTGCCATTTGAAGATCAAGTAGGACATAGAGGCCCAAGCTCTATTTGTTTAGGGATAACATTAAAATTTACATATGATGGCTTATGAATAAGGATTTCACTTGAGACCAATGGAATGGTCGATGGAAGCCAAAATTCTAAACACAACCCCCAAACACCCATGGATACAATCTGGGTATAAACAGAAACTCCCAAATATTACTCCACTAAAACAATACATGAAATACACATCCAACGCCCCCAATACATATGATAGGGTCCAACATGCAAATGCGTCTATACGTATGAAATACCAAGTGGGTATGCTTAAAACTAGCTAAAGATAGACTCCCATACTTGCATAAATGTTCTCCAAGGCCTGAGGTGGGGTCTTGAACCTTTGCTTCTGCCCCACAAATCCTTTGTCCACCATGTAACCCCATAAAAGACTTCAGTCATACAATAAATCTAAAATGGCATTGTCATTTTGTGCCTTCCAATCTCCACCACTTGGAGAAGGAGTTTCATCCTACTCTCTACCTTCTCTATTTCCTTCAACTTCCTTCTCCCATTTTCCCGCCAAAGCTCATGTCCTCCTTCCTGCCACCCAAAAAAAAGAACTCCATTCCTCTTTTCTTCGTTGACAAGCTACCTCCCTCAAGCCAGGCACCATTGACCTCATTTATTGCCTTGGCTATTTTTCTCTCTTTTCCAACTAGGGCTTATATTATATTTAATCCCATTTCTTTGTTTTCCCAATCTCTCCCAACTTTCATTGACGATATTTTGCATTAATGGTGGCGTCCATTTCCTTCATTCCCTTAAAATAATGTCGCCTGGAGCTGTCATATCATTTTTCATGCCCTAGCTCCATTCGCCTAGCCGTTGAATCAATCTAGCCTTTGAATATAGACCATCAATCTTGAAATTTGTGTCATAATCTAGTGCATCTCAATTACCTAACTTGCTTTAAAACACCACCGCCCGATTTGACCTACTTTAATTTTGGCCATATATCTCTATTGATTCACAACAAAAATGTGGATCAGGTGAAGCAATCAATTCTTATCACGTGTCACTATCTCACATACCCGCATTGGTCAACCCAAGTCAATGCAAGCATTCACATAATTGCAGGATTACTCCCTTCATTTTTTTAGCATTATGTTTCTCAACCTTCGAGGTTCGGGTGTCAAGTATCCACCTTACCTCACGCTTGAAGTGTATTGAGAACTTTAGAGTCAAGCTCGAACACCTAAGTTTGAAGCTTCTTACCCTATCGAGGTTCAGCCATTAGCCTTTCCCCTTACCTTTTTCCTGCCTTTACTCCATCAAAAACCTTCCCACCAACCTCTAAAACATGCATAAGTTTCTCAGATGTCGGGGTTCACTCTTCCACCTTATCATTTTCAAGCCTTTATGTTAAGGTGTAAGCTAACCTTCCAACCCACAATATCTAAAATAGTCCTAAGCATTGACAGACTTAACCCTTTCGGGTATTGACCTTCGGACATCCTTCTTACTGCATACCAACAATTGGTAAGGCATAGGCCTTACGGCCAAATCCACAAACATCGAAGCCATTTAGGGCGTCAAGGTTCGAGGTTACCTCATACTTCTTCTTTTGGTTCATGTTAAGGCATAAGCCTTCACCCAGGCCCACGAACATCGAAGCAATTTTGGGTGTTAGGGTTTGCCCTTAACCCTTACCACTTACCATGATTTCAGTAAGGCATAAGCCTTCCTACCAAACTGCGATACCCAAACATTTCTTTCACAAGCCTTAACCTTTTTGGGTGTCGCCCTACGGGCATTATCTATGTTGTTTAGTTTTGGTTCATTAGGAGTTGATTTTGGAAGGGTTGTTCCTAAGTGAAGTTGGAAACAAACTGGGACTTGGGTTAGGATGAATTTTCCTTGTAGATTGTTAGAGATTTAGGGTGTGCTTTATTTATGTGGCAAGTGTACTCGGATTAGGCTAGATATGGTGATATAATGTTTTCTCATTTTATTTTTAAAAATTATTGTTTGGTTGTGTGAGTTTCATAAGTCTTATTTAATTGATATTATTTTGAGATTGAACTATCTTTTGTGTGGGTGAGTGGTTCACTATTATTATTGGTTGTTATTGCTCATATAGCTACTATTTCATGATTTATATGATCTTGGTAAGTGACCTTACTTTCCATTTTGTGTTTATTTGGTTTTAGAGTTTTGATTTATCTTTTGTTCATTTGAATATATATGTTGTCTTGTAGATTCCAATTTGATTTTGAAAATGGTAGTCTTGGCATGGGTTTCATTTTATGGAAGTATAAAGTCATAGATCATCTATAGCTTTGAGTATGTGGTTGTTTATTTGTAGTTTGGACACTACTTTATAACTAGATTTGCACAATTATTTAGGATGTCCTACTTATTTACATGGTTGAATGTAAGATTTGTGACTTTATTCTAGCTTGATATTTTGATATGTGTTAGGGAAGAAAATATTCTTGTGTGATGAGCCCAACTGGCTCCAACTCAATCCATGTAGTTTTTTGCTTATTTTTTGTGTTTTGATTTTTATTAAGAATAATTCTAGACAAAAGTAGAAGAGGCGCCAAGCATAAAAATGGAAATGAACTGAACATACAAGAAATTATGGGACAACTAGAATGCTATTGAAGATCTAGTAAGTTATACAAAGAGATTATATGTAAACAACATACTCAAAAACCTCCAGAATAATTAAATAAGATAGTTCAATGCACGCCAGGCAAGATATGTTGAAACTGTCAAAATGCAACGCATAGACCTCAGATTTACTTTCTCCCACACAGTAGCTGATGAAATGGTGCTGAGAAGGTAGGACACCAATGATGGAGAAAAGAAACAATTGGAAAGAGAGGCATTTTTGCTTCTAACCTCACACGCCTTTCCTAGGAGATCACGCCTTTTGCATGGAAAGTACGGCCTACTGCAAGAAATGGTACGACATCAACCTCTACAACAAGCTAGAGCTAACTAGAAGGAAAGAATGGAGACACAAGTATGAAGCCCTTCCCTGTTATTGAAAGACGGAAAAATATGCACAGATAAATTCAGATGAACTTTTGAATGAAGCTCCCACAATAGTAATCATTCAACTAGTATCTCATAGCCTCACAATCACAGGTTCAATGAAGAATTGTTGCTCTCCAATGAAGATTTTCCTGAAACCCTTGTCCTCAAACAAAAATAGAGAAGATAAAAATTGCAATGTCAAATAATCATATGTGAGGTCGATTTGCAACCTTTTTGCTTATATCTCCTCAAAAGGCACAACTTTCAAGAAAGCATGACTTTGCCATTTAAAATACATTTAAAATGTGTTTTAAGTCATTTCAATAGTTGCCCCTTTAAATACTTTGGGTGCACTTTTGCCTTACAGTGATTTATTTATCACTTTGTGAAATATTTAAGTGGTGTTTCACTTTATAAATTCAATTTGACTTTATAATAAACCATTAAGTTAAATAATTAACTTAACCACAAAAATACGCTTAACTCCCTCCAAACTTAGTATTTCTTTGTGCCATCAAAAGCTGGCGAACACTGAACTACCAATGCCTATACTTAATCCAATACTGAAGTGAAGGAGCGAGAATGGCAATACCCACCAAAAATGGTCACTGACCCCCTAACCAGATCCTATCAGCCCAGGAGGGTCTAAGAAAAAGGCTAACTCCACTGCTCCTGAACACTGACTAGAGTGGGAACATTACAGTCTGCCCTCCCCAAATTTGCTTGTCCTCAAGCAAACTCAAAGTTGGATGTTGTAGAATACTGTCACCCTCCCAAATTGCATCCTTTGTCAGTAGATCTCTCCACTTTACCAAATATTCCCTGATAACCCGCCTCTGCAAATGATGCTCTTTGCAATCCAAAATGGCCTCAAGTACTAAAATCAATTTCCCCTCATCATCCAGGGGTGGTAAATTTGAAGAAGGAATCACATACTGTCCCAACACCTTCTTGAGATGCGACACATGGAACACATTATGAACCTTATTGTTCACTGGTAACTCTAACTCATAAGTCACCTCGCCGACACACCTGACAATCCGAAATGGTCCATAGTAGCGTGGTTTGAGTTTCTCAGTGCCATTCTTCCGAAGGGTGGACTACCTATAAGGTTGAAGCATCAGATACACCATGTCATCGATCTCAAAAGATTGCTCAACTCTCCTCTAATCAATATATTGCTTCTGTTGATTCTAAGCCCTCTGAATGTTCTCATGAAGAGCCCTCATGATATCCTGGTTTTCCTATAACAGATCTCCAACACTCAGTACTTTGCAATCAATCAACAATAAATCCAAGAAACTAGGAGTATCATAGCCATACAAAGCCTTGAACAGTGTCATCTAGATGGTCATATGATGAGTGGAATTATAGCAGTACTCACAAAAATGCAACCACTTCACCCAAGCCTTTTTCTGCCTAGAAATGTAATTCTGCAAGTATCCCTCCACCCATTTGTTGACAATCTTTGTCTGTCCATCTGTCTATGGGTGGTAACTAGTGCTCGGAGTAAGCTCGGTCCCGCATAGTTTGAATAACACCTGCCAAAAGTTACCCATGAATCTGTTGTCTTTGTCACTAATAATACTCAAAGGCAAATCGTGCAACCTGAATACCTCACGAAAGAAAAAATATGCCACCTGTGTAGCTAAGTAGGTAGTACTGATTGGGAAGAAATGTGCGTACATCGTTGATCGATCTACTACCACGTAAATGTTGTCTCTCCCTTGAGCTTCCAACAAGCTCGTAATGAAGTCCATAGACAAGCATTCCCACTTCCTCTCAGGAATAGGAAGCAGCTGAAGTAACCTTGCAAGGTATGTATGTTCTTGCTTGTTCTGCTGACAAACAGAGCATTCTCTGACATACTGAAGAACATCCGATTTGAGACCTTTCCAAAAAAATATCTCACGCACCTGCCTATAGGTCTTAAAGTAATCGAGATGACCTACCATGGGTGAATCATGAAAGGCTCTCGACACCTTGTCCCTCATTTCAAAACCTGGAACTAAAAATATCCTCCCTTTGTAAATGATAAGATCACTCACAAGAGAGTACATGTTATCTTGTACTGTCCCATCTACAATGCCAGAAGCCCACGGATTCTTGGCATACTCTGCAACTATCATGTGTCTCCAATCCTCTGTAACCTCTACCATTGAGCTCAAATGAGGACGGCGAGATAATGCGTCAGCAACTATGTTTTGTGTGCCTTTGACATAAGAGATGTCAAAATCATATGACTGAAGCTTGCCAACCCATTTTTGTCGTCTCTCATTCAAATCTCATTGTTCTAGGAAATGTTTTAAGTTGTTGTGATAAGTTTTTACACAAAAATTACCGCTAGCAAGAGACTGCCTGAACTTGTCCATTGCATGCATAATGGCCAACATTTCCTTATCACAAATGTTATAACTCCTTTCAAGACCCCTTAGCTTCCTACTCTCGAAATCTATAGGATGTTGATCCTGCATAATAACCGCACCAATACCCTCTCCACAAGCATCACAGTGTAGCTCAAACGGCTTGGTGAAATCTGGTATGGCTAAGACTAGAGAAGTAGTCATCAAAATTTTGAACTTCTCAAAACACTCTTGTGCTAGAGGTGTCCAAACGAAAGCTCCCTTCTTGGTCAAATTTGTTAGTGGCGCAACATGTCACGAGAATCCACTGACAAACTAATGGTAGAAGGTGCATAAGCCTACAAACCCCTTGAGTTGTTTCAAAGTCTCTGATGTAGGCCAATCAATAATAGCACAAAATTTATCTGGATCCATATGAACTCCCTCTCCACTGATAATATGACCCAAGTATAAAAAATTTTCCATACCCAATGCACACTTGGACTCCTTGGTGTACAAGGACTCCCTATCAAGTATGCTCAACACAACATCTAGGTGAACCATGTGCTCCTCCCAAGATTTGTTGTAGACTAATATGTCATTGAAGAACACTGGAAAAAATTTCCTTAACTGAGGCTAGAAGACCCTATTCATCATGGACTAAAAGGTGGTTGGAGCATTGGTTAAACCGAAAGGCATAACCAAAAATTCATAATGTCCATAATCACACCTGAAAGTTGTCTTCTCAATGTCCTCCTCTCGAACTCTGATCTGATGGTACCCTGTCCTCAAATCTATCTTCGACAAGTAGCATGCCCCATGTAGCTCGTCAATCAACTCATCAATAAGCGGAATAGGATACCTGTTCTTGATGGTTTTCTGGTTCAACATCCTATAATCGATACACATCCTGAGTGTACCATCCTTCTTCTTCACCAATACAATTGAAGAAGCAAATGGAGACTTACTCGGCCAGAGGTTTCCCATAGCGATCAATTCTTTAATGGTTTTCTCTATCTCATCTTTTAATCGCTTAGGGTGTCGGTAAGGAGTGATCATAATGGGCTTGGTGCCCTCCTCCAACTCAATAATCTGCTATATGCCCCTGTCTAGAGGTCTACCATAAGTTATATCACTAAACACCTTAGTATGCTTCATCTGAAGCTCTTGTACATCAAGATGATAAGGCGTTTTATATTGCTCCTCATAAGATGGATGCAACTGACACTCTCCTGCCCACTAAACCATGTCATTCTGAATTAACCTCTTCATTCTTTTGAGTGTTATCTCCTTCAAATTGTTGTCTTTGATGGCCTTGACTATGTCGTTGGCCCATCAACCTTCAATTTCATCTTCATATCTCTAAGCTTGAGTGTGAACTCACCTATTGCATGAAGCCACTTCATGCCCAAAACCACATCGGTGTTACCCATTTTCACCACATTGAAATCTACTATAAAATCAAAATTATTGAGTTTCATGGGTGAATCTAGAATCATTCTATCATAGGTAAGAGTATAACCATCAACAAACTTCACTCTAATCCCTTCAAACTCTTGAGTTTGAATTCCTCTTTTCTCAACCAATCGTGCATCTATAAAATTATGTGTTGCACCTGTATCAAGCAATGAAATGATTCTTTGACCAGCCAATAGTCAACGTAGTCTAAAAGAACCTTCTCTTTGCATGCTTGATATGTGAGCTTCCTGTAGCTCAATCTCCTCTTCATTTTCTACTTCATTTTCTAACTTTTATAACTCTGAAACATCTTGTACAGCTTGTTGGTCTGAAAAATCACTCATATCCTCTCCCTCAAAATACCACTCCATGTGCCTATTTTGACCTTTAGGCTTGAGGGGACAGTCATGGTTAATGTCATACGACCCTTTGCAATAAAAGAAAAGCTTCTTCCTACGTAAATCATTGATCATTTATCGATCCAAAGGAGCTGTAAACTTTTTCTTTTGGTCTAAATTTCTTGTTTTCCTTGGATTGGATTTGTTATCATTGTAGGATGAGGAAGGCTTGGAGTTGAACTTACTGCGGGGTGCGGTAAGTTCCATGCTACGAGATTTTCTCATAGCCTCTTGCAAGGTAGGTGGATCGAATTCCTTGATCCAACCTTTCATAGGCTCGAATAGGCCCTCTACGAAGAGTATAACCAATCTCCTCTCTGATATTCTGGTTACCATGACTGAGAGCTTTTGAAACTCTCCAATGTAGGATTCTAAACTACCCAAGTGCTTCAACTGAGCGAGATCCCTAAAGTATAATTTCAGATCTCATTTTTCAAATCTCTCAACCAACCTATCTGTGAATTCCTAATAAGTAATGATCATGTCATGTTGTAGTGTCAACATGCCATGGTGCCACCAATGATGGGCTATGCCATCCAAATGTAGGGCTGCAAACTTTATGGCATCCTCTTTTGCCATAGGACGTAGGTTTAGGAATGTGTCCAGCTTGCTAACCCAAGCTCTAGCTATGACTCTGCCACTACCATCAAAGGTGGTGAGTGTGAGCTTACTGGTAGCATGTCTGAGATCATTGTTCCTATTCAAAGGTCTCCTATCTATCATTTTCCTATCGTGTTCTCTTTTGTGTTATAAACCTGTCAAAGTTAAGGTGGTCCTTAACTCTTTGTGGCAAGGTATCCCACTCATCATGAAGTGTCATAATATTGTCTCCAAAGATCACGTTACCTTCCTCCTCATCCTTGTTACCCTCCTGTGGCTCATTTCTGGTAAAGATAGGGTGAGTAGGCCTATTATAGGTACGTATGGGAGTCATACGTATGGGAGTCACTCTGAGGCATGGAACTCCATGGATACTACCATCCTGCTCCTGATCCTGATTCAGGCGCCTGGGAATAGATATTTTTTGTATTGTTGTAGTAAGTTGTTGTAGGACATTAGCAACATGTTCTTGTCCTGTCACCAGGCCTCTTAGAACATCTCTAGCCTCCAAATCTTCGTTATGAACCTAGTTTCGAGGTTGTTCAATCTCATCCCTATCACCCATGTTTTCAAAAGGTATATCTTCGAACTGGTTTTCAAATGTAAAATCCTCAAATGGATTTCTTTGACCACCAGGCCTCTTGCATGAGTAATACCTGTTATATCTATCCTGATAAGGCCGCATATGTAGATTTAACCCTCCAGGTTGGTAGGATTACAACTCTAATACCACTGTGATGAACCCAATTGGCTCTAACTCAATCCTTGTAGTTTTTTGCTTATCTTTTTGTGTTTTGAATTTTATTAAAAATAATTCTAGACAAAAGTAGAAGAGGTGCCAAGCATAAAAATGGAAATAAACTGAACATACAAGAATTTTTGGGACAACTGCAATGCTATTGAAGATATGGCTATTTATACAAAGAGATTATATGCAAACAACATACCCAGAAACCTCCAGAATAATTAAATAAGATAGTTCAATGCATGCCAGGCAAGATATGTTGAAACTGTCAAAATGCAACGCATAGACCTCAAATCTACTTTCTCCCACGCAGTAGCTGATGAAATGGTGTTGAGAAGGTAGGACGCCAATGATGGAGCAAAGAAACAGTCAGAAAGAGATGCGTTTTTTCCTCTAACCTCACACGCATTTCCTAGGAGATCATGCCTTTTGCATGGAAAGTACGGCCTATTGTAAGAAATGGTACAACCTCAACCTCTGCAACAAGTTGGAGGTAACTGGAAGGAAAGAATGGCGACACAAGTATGAAGCCCTTCCCTGTTATTGAAAGCTGGAAAAATATGCACAGATAAATTCAGATGAAGCACAGATGAACTTTTGAATGAAGCTCCCACAATAGTAATCATTCAACTAGTATCTCACAACCTCACAATCATAGATTTTATGAAGAGTTCTCGCTCTCCAATGAAGATTTTCTTGAAACCCCTGTCTTCAGACAAAAACACAGAGAAGATAAAAATTGCAATGTCAAATAATCATAAGTGAGGTCGACTTGCAACCTTTTGTCTTATATCTCCTCAAAAGGCATGACTTTGCCATTTAAAATGTATTTTAAGTCATTTCAATAGTTGCCCCTTTAAATACTTTGGGCACACTTTTGCCTTTAAGTGATTTATTTATCATTGTATGAAATATTTAAGTGGTTTTTCACTTTATAAAGTCAATTTGACTTTATAATAAACCATTACGTTAAATAATTAACTTAACCACAAAAATATGTGTAACTCCCTCCAAACTCAGTATTTCTTCGTGTCGTCAAAAGCTAGTGAACACTGAACTACCGATGCCTATACTGAATTCAATATTGAAGTGATGGAGTGGGAATGGCAATAACCACCAAAAATGGTCGTTGAGCCCCTAACCAGATCATGTCAGCCTATGAGGGTCCAAGAAATAGGCTAACTCCACTGCTCCTGAACACTGACTAGAGTGGGAACATTACATCTTGTTCCCTTATATATGATCGCTATAATATAAAGGGATGGAGAAATGGAAAATAAAAAGGTAAGGTGTAATATTAGAGTTATATCAGTTCGATGGCATGGAGAGATGTGTGGAAATAAGGAATTTTATTTTTTTGATTTTTAAGTAACGAAGTTATTTAGCACAAAGTATTGCAATAGTTCTTTAATCTAGATGGAGCTTATATATTTGGCATGTTGAAGATGAAGAATCCAATCTAGGATACAATCATACAATATATTCATACTTCTACATTTTAATGCCCTTGAGATTCCTTTGAGTGGAAAATTTAGTGTGTTCATCTTTGTAAAAGAGCTAACACCATTAAATCATCATGCCAAAGGGATGAGAGGAAGGATTTGTTAGCTTCCCTATAATGATGGATCTTTTCAATAGTTAATAGGTGTGAATGGGAAGAATTAACTTGTTTCTAACACTACTATTATAATATGATTCCATGTGACGATTGTATGATCTAATGAGTATTCTTAAGTTGTCATTATGATTGTACCTTCTTCTTAGCCTTTGAATTTAAAAGTTCTTTTTGCACTCTTCTTTGAGGTTGGCTTTGAAGATCTTGAAGATGTAGTTTGTTAGTACCCCTATGAAAATTGCCTTTAGTCAAGTTTGTAGGTAGTAACTAAGTTAGTCTTGTCATATAATCAAAGTTAATTAAGTTATTCCCTTAACAATTTGTATAGTTATCAAGTAATGATCTAGTTTTTCAAATTAGCTTTATAAGACATATTTGACATGATAGACTTGAGTTTATTCCATTACTTCTTTGGTAATGAGATTTCATAATTCTAACTCAAGGATCACTCTTGTACAACCCAAGTACACTCTTGATCTACTTGCTCTGTTTCACATGGTTGATTGTAAGCCCTCTCTGAATCCCTTTCTATTTGGATTCAAGCTTGAGGCTAATTGTACTACACCATTGGTCAATGATATCTTGTATTGACAACTTGTTCGCACTCTCGTCTATTTGACTCATACCAAGCTTGAAATTTCATATGCACTCAACATGGTTTCGAGATTCATATAAGAGCCTCTTGAGTTGCATTGGAAAGCAACTAAGAGGATCATTCACTACCTTCAGGGTACTCTCGAATATGGGATTAACTATAGATTTGGCACAAAGGTTTACTTGGTTGGATACATGGATTCAAATTGGGCTAGTGATACTTGGAATCGCAAGTCCACTTCTAGTTATAGTTTCTCACTAAGTTTGGGTCCTATCAGTTGGTCTAGCAAAATTCAAAATGTTATTCCTTTATCATCCACAAAGGCAAAGTACAAGGGATTTGTTAACACAACTACTGAGGCTTTTTGGCTTCAAGGAATTCTCATTGAGTTTGCCATTCCATTCAAGTAGCCCACAGTCATCTACTGTGACAACTAGAGAACCATTAAGATATGCAAGAATCTAGTCCAACTTCAACGGACCAAACACATAGAGGTTCACATGCATTACATTTAGGAGTTTATTCATAATCAAATCATTGACTTGATATTTTTCTAGTCTTCAAAGCAAGTTGTTGACATTTTCACCAAACCTTTTTTTTTAGAGCAAGTTCATTCATCTATGATCTCTTCTTGGGCTACAATCTACTTTAGTAACAACATCATCTTTCTAGGGGGCTTTATAGTCCTCTTCATCTTCTTTTCTCTCTTTTGGGGGGGATATTTTTCCTATTGGGTTTTATCCCTTTCTCTGCTTTATAAGAGATTGTTGTAATGTCCCCTTCTTAGATAACCTTAAATCTTGCCCTAGAATCACAAGTATAATGTAGTTAGGGTTATATCTTACCAATTAAATGCCTCACACAAGATAAATCTTGGTTTAGGTCCTACAATCATGTTAGATAATATTCATATGATCAAACATATATAATTAATATCTTATCTATTTAAACCATGTAAATACATAACTATTTCACACAATGTCCATAATGCACATTGGAAGTTGGATCATACTGGGACTTGGATGAGGAGCATGATAAGTCCACTCGAAGCTATCCATACCAAGCCCGAGGGCGGATATACCATCCCTCTTGGCCCTCAAGTTGCAAACACTTCAGTCATCCAACATGGGGTGGTGCATTTGGCGGACAACTTGTATCTACATTCCCTACCCTTGCAGCCTTATCCATCCCTCTTACGATCAACATGAATTTAAGGTTATTATCCACTCTAATAATCAATCATTGGGAAGATCGAAGAGGAAGCCACAATAGGATGCCCGGTGCATTTCTTTCTAAGCCCAAGGGCGGATAGGCAACCCCCTTGGCCCACTAATGGCAAACACTTCAATCATCTATTATGGGTGGTTTACTTAGCATGAAATCTCATAACTACTATCCCCCTTGTACTTCTATCTCTTCTTCCCACGATCGTTTATAGAGGCATAAATAACTTATGGTCAGACTAATAACTTAGTTTGTATTGCAGTTCTTATTAGGCTCTATATGAAATGCATTAATGTAGTTAAACGTAAACATCAAATTGCATACACAATGCTTTGCTAAAATATAAACTGTTATATTTTGAGATGCAAATACATTAACGGTTGTTGACTTCTACCCTTGTCTAATGAGTGTAGATAACTATGGTTGACTTGCTCCAATTGCCTTGTTGTCTAATCTATTCTTAACACTTAGAAGATATTGTTAGTGTAAACCAAACAAATAAGAATCTATTATCCCTATCCATATAAAAGAATTGTAATTACTTCTAAGGCTCAATAATTGTTGCAAGCATCATTATTTCCATATATATGGATAGGGATAATAGATTCTTATTTGTTTGGTATATATGGAAATAATGATGCTTACAACAATTATTGAGCCTTAGAAGTAATTATGATTCATATATATATATATATATATATAACTTACTTCCCAAATATATTTCTGATAATAATATTTTATCCAATACATTTATTCATTTTTCCCAATCTACTGCATTGCCTAGATTTTCAATGATATTCCATTTCTAATTATAACATGTTAATTATATCTGTTGCTACCCTCAAAAATATATTCCAAATTTCTCATTTTCTTCTCATCTTCCTTATCTCAATCTACTCCTACAATCCTCAACAAATCTACTCATGTCCCTTTGACATATCTTTAATATTCCCTTTATACCACTCCTTCATGCCTCTTCATGAGAGGATGTGATCTCTCCCAAAGGAGATGTCTTATGTAAGGGAGAAGTCCCTTTAGAAC
The DNA here is from genome assembly GCA_007115665.2 of Sequoiadendron giganteum. Taxonomy (NCBI): domain Eukaryota; kingdom Viridiplantae; phylum Streptophyta; class Pinopsida; order Cupressales; family Cupressaceae; genus Sequoiadendron; species Sequoiadendron giganteum. The sequence goes on along the minus strand of CM021102.1, from coordinate 439,100,657 downwards.
TCAGCGTTACCTTTCCTTTAATTTTTAATCTTTATTTCTGCCCTTTAATCAATTAATGACAACATTGACTAATCGTTGTTATTTAAGACTTGATCGCTGCATTAATTCTTGCTTTTCTTCCAACCTGTTTGTTGCTTTTGATCCTTCCTTATAGACATGATCTTGGGCATGAGACTATGTATGGTTGGCTAGGAGTAATAATATTAAATTTACGTTTCAAGGTGGCACCAAAGTAATTAGGGTAGGCCAACATAGCATCATGATGGTTTATAATTTAATCTTCAATTTGTTCTATTTTGGGGGCATGACAATTGCATTGTGCTTGGGTACCTCATCTAGCCTAGTTGTTGGGAGACAATTTTTTTAGCCCATTTAAGCTACGCTTAAGGGTGTGTTAGTGTAGAAGTTAAGTTTGCTTAGGAGTGCTAGACATGTGCTATTTTTAGCCAGCCACTTGCTTTTTCAAGCTAATTCTAAATTAAATTGTTACATGCTTATTTTTAGGGGCCATTATTTTTAGACCGCTATTACTTTATATGTACTATGTATTGTGAGTTAATTCATCATTTCATTCAATTATTGTTCAACATATTCTGTGATTTTCATTAATCTCGCAGGTAGAGCATGTTCTTGCTTGTCTTGCACGGTTCGCCAATACAGGCATTCGTTCTAGTGATTGCAGTGAATTCCCACAATCCACTCAATCATTCATTTCCTTCAAGCCCCACTCTTTTCCCTTTCTTTGATGGGGTTTCAACTTTTCCTTATCGACATGCCTTCTAGTAAAACTTTGATTCCCCAAACCTTACGCTGAGTTGCCTATCCAAGCTAATGTTTTGGCCTTCCCCTTACCTAAGTACCTTTCTCTTGGCACCCCCAAACTTTGATTCCCCTATCCTTACATTGAGCCACCCATTTGAGCCAAAGTTTCATCCTTCCCCTTACCTAAGTACCTTTTTTGTGACATGCTCAAACTCTAATCCCTAAGAAGTGGTAAAAGTTATGAGGTATCCCCAACCCCTAAACTCTTCATTTCTCTTTATTTCCATCAGGATATTGAACTTTCCTTCAAAATCTATTTTGTTCATTTGTCCCCTGTCAAAATTTCAAAATTCTCCTTCCTAACATCCCTTTCCTTTGACCCCCACTCTTTTCCATTGTCTATGTCAAAGAGTCAAACTTCTTATTATTGGTATGCCTCACTCCTTAGCCCTAATGCCTAACAAGAAGAAAGTCATGAGGCACCCCCAAAGCTTGAACTCTGAAACTCCCAACTATTGCATTGTTTGTTTCTACCTACCTCCCTGCACAACCCATTTCACCATTATTGACTTGATTGAATGGCGTAATTGATGAAGTTGATGATTGAACTCCACAACTCCCAAAAATCACCTGCAAGCAATTATCATATCACAAAAAAAAGATCAAAGCAACTAATTTTCTATGCAAAAAAGAGAGAAAAGATTGAATCTGGAACAACAACTGATTTGCTATGTATTAACCTGAATGGTTCTGAATGAATTATTACAATGAATGTGCAAACTTTATAAAAGCACATGCAAAAGCAAACCCTCGATAAGGATTTGACTAGATAGTGACAAGTGTTCTAATCTCATGCAATACGACAACTTGTCCTATATTTAATTCAAAGTAATAATAAAAAAGCACTCCTAAGTTTAGCTTAAGTGAACTAAAGTAATAAGGGACTTAATAATTAATTAATTAATTATCAAGTTTATCCTAATTACTTCAACACCCCCCCCCCCCTTAAGATCAATTTAGGGAGAAGCTATAAAACCCTGATGTAGAATGCAATGATGGATGCATAGATGGGTCTCAAATACAAGTCTTGATGAGGTACCCATGTACAAATAAATGAATCTCTCATAACTAGAGAAAAGGAGAAAACTACATGGGAAAAAATCCTCTCCAAAAGAGAAAAAGAAATGACTGCACTAGTGAAAGAAGGATAGGAGGACTCAATGTGACCCCCCAAGGACAGTTTTTGTCATGAAAGTACAATAGATGTCCCTTCGATAGGAGAGAGAAAATGAGGATATGAATCCCCCCATAAAGAAGTAGCTCATGAACCAATGATGTATGCTTGAAGACAAAATATGATCCACTGCCTACAAACAACATTTCTCCCTTAGGAAGAAACAAATCCACAGGTGATTGGAGAAGCCAATCCAAAAAGAATGCGTGAATCAAGAATCCAAATCCAAATGGTGTGTGCCTTTGAAAAGTGCTCACGTGTCCACGTCATAAGGCGATGACGTCAATCCAAGATCTTGTGAAGACTAATATAGAACAAGCTACAAAGGCGATGAAGATGGGCCAACAGCGGTGATGTGGTTGTCAACAAAGAGGAGATGAATGTCCTCAAAGTAATCCTCCAGATTTGCAATATAGGACTCCACAAACAATGATGATAGGTCTGCTAGATACAAATCCCAAGTAGTTGTGCCTGGAAGAAGATAGATGTCTTGTTGCACTGAATCAATAGGGGCCAAAGATGTGGCGATGTCAAACTGATCAAGAACAACATAAGATGATGATGTAGTCTCAATCTGAAGAGTGGGAAGATGAATGCAAGTCTTTGAACCATCGACACATGCAAGACCTATGATATACTCAAGCTCTTTTAAAGTATTGTCATCAAAGAATATGGAATCTACATCTGCAAGAGGAATGAGACAATTTGCAACAGGATCCTCTAGGTATGGAGAGATATGAGAGTCTCCACAGATCTCCCAAAGTCATGTCCAAAGTGTGAGGATACATTCAATGTCTGATACATCACACATAGTGTTAAGATCAACACTAGAACATATAACCCTACAATATGATCTCTAATGATGCCCCATGCTGATAAACTCCCTGGTGTGTCTAGTGTAGGTATGATTCCATATAGATAAGGCAAAATATCAAGCCACCTAAGATGTGGTTGGATGCCATTTCACCAAGACTCATAATTGTCCTTGTCTATGTTGATCACAAAAAGATGAACAAAAAAACCCATGATACTCACTCAAATGAAAAAGTCAGAGACTAAAACCCTCAGTACAGATGAAGCAAATCAAATGATGTCAACTCATGCAAACAAATCCTTTCCAAGTGCCAAGATGTCCAAGTATTAAGCAAAATGTGAAGACATAAAATGTTGAATAAAATATACCTAGGGTAGATTTTGGAAAAAGTGCATAAATAGATCTGAAGAGCTTAGAAAAAACTTTGCAACGCCACTTGAATCGCAAAAATCAGACATACAAGCAAAAAGTTATGAGCTCGGAAGCGCAAAATGAAGATCTGACTTTGACTAAAAATAGCAAGAACCAATAGAAAAATGTGATAATGAGACTTGTACCACTGGAAAGAGCTCGGAACTAGCTTTCCGACGATATCTCACTTGCCCGATTTCAACACCATATGCCCAAGTTATTCCTAATTTACGAAAATTAGTTAGAAAAGGCAAAAAACCTTGGTTGGTGGCCAATGGGTGGTGGAAAAAAAAAATTAACTTTTTTGCTTTTTTGCACTTTTTTTTGCAAAAAATAAAATAAAAAAGCAAAATTGATTATTTTTTTTTGAATTTTTCTAGAAAAATAAATTTAAAAACTAGAAGATTTTTATCAAGGTAGGATCTCTCAAAATCCGGATAGAAGGCTACAAATCTGGAGCTTTTATACCATATTGAAGTTGATGATTGAACTCCACAGCATCCAGAAATCACCTGCAAGCAATTATCCTATCACAAAAGAAAGATCAAAACAACATATTTGCTATGCAACCAAGAGAGAAGATTGAGTCTAGAAGAGCAATTGATTTGCTATGTATTAACCTGAATGGCTCTTAATTGAATTATTACAATGAATATCCAAGCTTTATAAAAGCATGCAAAAGCAAACCCTAGATAGGATTTGACTAGATAGTGACAAGTGTTCTAATCTCATGCAATGAGACAACTTGTCCTATATTTTATTCAAACTAATAATAAAAAAACACTCCTAAGCTTACTTAAATGAACTAAAGTAATAAGGGACTTAATAATTAATTAATGAATAATTAATTATCAAGTGATTATCTTGATTACTCCAACAGTAACTACTCTAAAAGGTATTGTCTTGCCTAAAAACAACATCTCAAGGAGTGTGGATTCACATGTACTCCTAGCAATGAAAAAAATCAAGACACGTGCAACCATTATTGTGGTGGTTAAGGTTTGGTTAGGGTTTCAAGCCCAAATGGTCCTCATGTCATCTCCATGTCATCATTCCAATGGATTTCATAGCTACAATCGAAGGGAGAAGGATTTTCTTTGACCTCCAAGTACTTTTGCACATTCGATCAAGGTGATTTCTATGTAAGGGCATTGAAGATATGACGTCAAGGACATGGACAACCCATGTAGCACAAAGCAACCCTATTTCTTCTCCCAAGGCCACATGATTAAGTTGAAGAAGATATATTGCTAGATTTTGATTATTCAAAGCATGAATCATTCAACATTGAAAATCCCCTTATCAACATTATTTGGGGTATAGTGTTCAAGCAATAATATCTAAGGATGAAAACTCTTTGGTTTCAAGGATTCAAGAACAAAATCCCTTTGGTTTTGTATGACAATCCCATTCAAAGGTTGTGAAGGTGCTTCATGAGTTGCAAATTCCAATTGATACAAGTTTATGTAATTCGTAGTTATTTGTCACGATTTTCAGTTTGGTGTTTATGTCACTATTGTAGTATATTGTAATGTATTTCAAACTTGGACATAAAAAATAAGTTTTGGAATCAATCTTTCATGTGTTTCATTTGTTGAATCTAGTTATCATTAATGTTGATTTGAAAATTGTGAAGAAATCTAGGTTTTGCAATATCTAGTTTAAAATTGTAAACCTACAAATCATTTGTCAAAAAATTTCATTGAAGATATTACAAAAGTATTGCATCCATTACTTATTATGCTTGCATCAAGCTTGAATAGAGTCATAGTATAAACTTGTATTGCCAATAACATTGCTACCTTTGTTAAAGACTACATACAAACCTACATTGTTCATCTAATTCATAAATATTTATTGATAGATATTAGACTTCTTGCTAAATCTAGAATATATAGCACTCGAAGGAGTAACTTAACCCTATCATCTTTAAATATAATTGTAGCCTTTCCACAACCTATGGTCTCATGAGATGGGTTCTCTCCTAAAAATATCTCACCTCTATTAAAACTTTCATATCCAAAAAATCACTCCTTTTGAGGAGTCAAATGTAAAGCACCTAAATCAAACAACCATGCATCGCAGCATGAATGTGTATATATGGAGATCCCAAGCAAACATTTCCAACCTTTTAATGCAATACTTTATATGCATGGAAGAGGCATCACCAAATGCCTTGACTATATCTTCTTAACCCTGCATTTTAAATGTCCAATTTTACCACAATTCCAATATTTTTTCTAAAATGTCTCAAGAGATTTAGATTTACCTCTAGACTTAGATTGTCCATCTCTTGAATTGTTTGTCTTTCTCTTGGGAACAACCTCTCACAAAGTGGGCATCCTTTGTAAGGTCTTCCACGAATTTCTATTTCTTCTAGTGACAAGGTTGTAACTACCTCCTTAAATTTTAACTCAAATGTAGTACTACTAATGGCCATAGCAAGAAGAAATGTCCTATTGATCAAGCAAAGAAGATAACAAAGTAATACATTCATCTTCTTCATACAACTTAACATCATCAAAGTATAATCACCTTGCTACAATATTGAATGCATTCAAATGTTCCTTGTATAGTCGTCATAACTCATTTTAAATCAAAGTCTAATTGCCTTACCACAATATTGAATGCATTCAAATGTTCCTTTTAAAGTCATCATCACTCATTTTAAGGGACTACAACTTTCTTATTAAGAAAATTTTTGTTCACTAGAGACTTAAGGTGATAAAAAGACACTATATTTTCCCATAGCTCCTTAGTGGTGGCTTCTCTCAGGACATTCAGCAATATTAAATCAAAAAGGCAAGGCAAGATTCATTTGAACTTTTTGCCTTCCTATGGATCTCCATCCAATCCACCTTGAGCTTCCAAACCTCAAATGTTCTAGCTATAAAACTTTTCAATCTCTATCCTTGAAGTGCTCACCATTTCTTTCATACATGAGATTCACCTATGCAAAGTTCCCGCTCAAGAAAATGTTTTTTGTAGGGCCAGTATGCCCTTCCTCACATAAATCTAGCTAAATCCTAGCTCTAGTGCCAAATGAAGAGAAATAACACTAATAAACCAATACAAATGAAGTAATGCTAACAAGTTCTTGAATGCAATTATTAGAAAATAATGGCATACACTATTTACCTTAGGAAACCTTTTGGGAAAACATCCAACAAAACAACATTAACTCGACCTTTCACAATACAATAAGATATCATTTGATTGTCTTTAACCCTAATCCATGTGTGATTATTTATATGCACATTACACTTGCAAACCACTAAGCAGCATTATCTTAAACAAAAGCACTAGTGACCCTTGTATAAGTGTTTTATTATGCAGTTCTGGTTCCATGATTTAAACAAGAACACTGGCGGCAATAATGGAATATGCACAACAATGCCTATTGAAAGAACCTGTACAGATTTTTAAGTGTTTTATTATGCAGTTCTGGTTCCATGATTTAAACAAGAACACTGGCGGCAATAATGGAATATGCACAACAATGCCTATTGAAAGAACCTGTACAGATTTTTAAGCATATCCAATTAGCAGGTGTAAAGTAAAACTCAAACAATCTTTTCCAGCATCCTCCTTGTGTGTACCGAGGGAGCCTTACAAAAGGGCATAGAGACCAATAAAAAAAATTAAATAATTAAAGGAGAAATCTAGTCAGAAATTGAAGTAATGACTAGCGTGATAGATGCCTATGAAAAATTTGAAATCATACACCCAGCACACAAGTTGCTTGTTAAAACTGCCAAGATAATGTCTTTGCATGGACTGTAATCATTGCTACATATGCACAAAATGGTCATGGTGAAAAAGCACTGAAGATTGTTTAAAGCAAATACAATTTATGAGAGTAAACCCAGGTTCATCAACCTCCGCATCCTCCCAGCTTGTTATTAAACTTGGAGCTTTGGAAGAGAGTATGGGGATACATCCAAAAAAATTGAAAAGCAGATTATTTTCAAGTGCTAAAATACATGCAAGCATTATGTGGCAACAAACAGAAGGCAAGTAACTTGTCTGACAAAAACAATTAATCAAATGCAAATATTTGTCAGAAGCTGTAGTTGTGACAGCCTCGATGGACAAGTATACAAAATATGGAAGCCTGCAGATGCCATACGTAGTGGTTGATAACAATAATTCCTATCAGATTTTGCAGCTCTGGTGTCTAAGATGTTAAGACTTTTGGAATGTATTTCTTTCTTGAAATAGGGACTAATTCAGTTTTGGTTTCCCTCAATTGTAGATTGTAATAATACATGCTTTTTTTGTGGATATCAAAAGTATGGTGAGATTTAAAGTTTGTGGTAAGTAATTGGAAATTGAAGCAGGAAATAAGAGGAGGATTCTACCCTCTTGAGTTTGGATACAAACCATTCATTTATGCATCAGCAACAAGTGCAAAGTGTTGATGGTTCAATAGCAAAAAAAACTTTTGGGGAAAAAAATTGGCAAACCAAAAGTTCAAGATTTTTTGAAAAAATCGGATTTTTTAAAAAATGTAAAGAATTGTAGAATAAGAGACAAAAACTGTTTTTTTTTTAATTGCAAGGCATTTCATAGCAATAGAGTTATAGAGAGCAAATAAAATAAAGAGTTTAACTAATGAATCATAGAAAATAGATTTTGTTGCTTATATTCATATCGCTGATTACATTGCATTCCACATCTTTCAAAGCATTAGTTAACAATGCATAACTGATAGATGACAAAATTTCAATTACAATATAGTTTGTACAAAGTCAACCTATAAACTAAGTACAAGTTTCAAAAAATCAAAAGTAGCCAATGACTCTTGCTAGTTGCTACTATAAATAGAGCTATGCTAGAGGGATGCAGGTCTTGATGATGAAGCTCTTGGGGCTTTTCCTCTCCTAAGTCGTTCAGTCAAATGAGTATCAAAGTTGGACTCCGCTAGGATCTCAAAATCCTCAACCTCAAGAAATTCATCACTTGCAATCCACTCATTGTCTGGATCAAAAATTGCCTCAAAGAAATGTGGTCTCATGGTGATGGAATGCCATGACAATCAATAGCAACCACATTTCTTTGAGGCAATTTTTCAACCAGTTCACTGCCTTGTCTATGCTACCACATTTTTCATACATGTCTACCAAAGCATTTTATCAAACATTTCACTGCCTTGCTGCTATGGCTAAAAGCCTAAAACAAGTGCTTTCGAACAAGCTATGGATGCTTGGAAAAAATCTATCAAAGCATAATAGTAAACAACAAGCTATGGTCTCATGGTTTATTTTTGCGCAAAAATCAGCGTGATTTTATTCACATTTTTTTGCAGGTTTTAAACACATTTTTTTGGCAATTTTGCAGTTTGAAATGGGAAAAAATCATTGACCAAAAAAAAGGTCAAAGTTTTTTCAAAAAATCGGGGAAAAAATCGTTTAGCCTGCAGATTTTTTAAAAATTGGGATTAATCGGGTTTTTTCCAGATTTCTGTTACTATGGAACTTCAGGGATTAAATGGTTTGGCTGGCATTTGATGGCAAATGTTCTTCCTCGAACTCTAACCGGTCTGTTCCAGTCTATGATATTTTCTCATTGTGATTTATAATGTATCTCTGACTTAATGCCTCAAGAAATACAAATTTCTGCGTTCAGCAAAACATCTTAATTTTGGGCAGGAAACTGTTGACCACCTTAGTTGTTATGCTGATTCTTTTGAATAAAAATATGTATCTTCATGATCCTTCTTATAAATGGTGATAGAAATAGCTTATATTGAAGCCAATATGAAAGACTTATTTGAAGGCAATAGGTGAGGTAAGGATTGGTTGACAGATACATGGCAATAAGACGAGGAACATTTGACATGTTGAAATATAAGAGGATGCCAAGGAAGCAGGAGCAATAGGCAGTATCCAGAAGATAGAAAAATATACACAGTAATAGAAAATTATTAACAAGATGTGTCCAATACCTGTTGATGGCATTCACTACAGTCTCCAAACAACGTCTCCATCATGCACATGATTTTGCATCATGAAACCAATAGGTGCAATAATCTTCCTGGATCCTGTCTAAGAACAACCAAATCTCAACAAATGAGAACAATATCTAGTAAATCAAATGAACTAGCACCTCCACCATCCAAAGGTGTAGGGTCTCCGCCAATAGGTAATATGTTAGTGTGTTAATTGAAATTGTTTTGTTGAATTGAGAGGAATGAATTTTTTGGCTTTACCTATCAATTAATTAGATCACAGTAGTGTACACTTTATTCAAATAAGACTTATTTACCATAAAAAAAATCTTAAACAAGTGCATTGAAATATTCCAACAAAAAATATAAAAACAAGTGAAAATATTGTTGGGAAATTTCACTCTCTAATTTGGTGAGATACAAAGCTTAGACTACAACGATATCGAAATCTGAAATTTATATGCAAATCTGAAGTTAAGTGTTCATAATCTTGGATTAACATGAAGATATTTAATGGATTTAAATCAGCAAACACTATAATTACAACACAACACAAGATTTACATGGAAAAACTCTTCGAGGAAAAAACAGCATCAACTAGAAGAGAGGTCAAGCATGTATTAACTTTGAAATCAAGATTACAATACAATCATACTTCCATTCTCCTCTTTGCTTCCAATTTGACAGCATCTATGTACCTGTGAAGAATCTCAACACATCCAACTCGCTATCCCATTCCTACAAATATTCCTTCCTGTTTCAACTTCTTGTGTTACTTTCAAATATCTTGGGATTTCAATTTATAGACTTTCATGAAAGGAGAAAGCATTGGTGGTTTACAAAACAAAAGGAAGCTCAACAGATGCCAACAAGGCATCTCATGCCCAAGACAACTCAAGAGTCACCTTCTTCCCTCCCAAGCACCCAAACCTCATGAACAACCTCTAGACTACCAAGAGTCACTCAAGGAAAATCCAAAAGTCTTTGTCTTCACTCTGCCAAGCACCCAACTTGGGGAATGCCAAAAGCCGTGTACAAAACTTAACATCCTCCACTCTTTTCCCCAAACGATCCATTTGGAAGTGGAAATTAATTAATTAATTTTGTCTTCATAAGTCGCCTTTACCACTACCAACAGACCCCTCCTTCCTTGTGGATGCATTACAAACAATAGGCAGAACTAAATATACAAATTAATTTCCAATAACCTAAGTTCCTTGAGACACTTTCCAAGGATGTTAGAAATGTGTAAAATGACAGGATTTACAAGTTAGATGGCCCCTAAATCCTAACAAATGTGATTTTTTAAACCTTTCATTTAATTCCTGAAAATCAAATAAAATCATTTCATTCCATTTAAATAAACAAGAAAAATCTTAAAACATATTGGAAATAAAGATTGGGAAAGATTCTGCTGCATACATACAAGCATAGTACATGAATGCAACTGAATTGAGGCTGCATGTTCTCAACAAACAAACCAATACAATAAAGAGACATCGAAGCCACATTGACAAGACTGAAGGCATTCCAAAGTAAATAAAGGTTGAAGGTACTCATTACATCAGAGACTGGTCCTAACCAAACAAATTCCTACATAATAAGGCATAGGTCTGGTTCTTGCATATCTTCCATTCTTTTAACAAGTGTAAGAGTATATAAACAAAGTAGAAAGCAGGCAAATTTGGGGTGTGTGAACATGAATAGGATGATACAACCCTCATGAATTGAAAATTCTCCGCTGATGGTTCATGGAACCTGATGAGCCTTCAAAGTAGCCTATAGGTAGCTCTCAATGTCTTATGTGGCCATCATTACCAATTGAAAATGACACTTGAGTCAACCATGCAGCAGAAGCAACCGAGCCCCACTGAAAAGAGTTGCAGAAATAGGCCTCCACAGAATCACCAGACTACAAAACAGAGCTGCAAATATTATTTTATGAAATTCGTGCTTGAGATAATAGAAATTTATAGATGAGCTTTGATGCTTCCATGAATATGACTGTTAAAAATTAAAATGAGGCAGTCGAAGCTAATCTATGGCTGTAATCTTATCTTCTCATGTACCAGATGTCACCAAATAATTGATTGCTTGGATTTTCTTCTGTTCTAGATATTTTAGATTTTAAATCGGTTTTCTGTTTGGCATTTTGAGGGGTCCAAAGCTGTGCGCTTTTCTTATAGCATATTTTGCTGGTTTCCGCCTGGTGAGAGCAGGACAGACTTTAATGATGCCGCCCAGGTTCTCCTTTAATACAATTGAGAATTAAATAAAATCCAACTTAAAAATTAATTATGTCGCTGCTTTTTTTTTCTTGGCACCAATATATCTTTTCACAGCATGAGGCAGATTTTCAGGCGGTTTTTGCACTGAAAGCTCACACTAAATAAAGCCTATTGGCTAAATATATGGCTTTCCTATTGTTAGTGAATGAAAAGGGCTCATCAACAGAATATTCAAACTATGACTCCAGGCCTAGATTTGGCACCAAATTAAATCCACTAACAGCTCTGAGAAGATTGCAATCGTATATGCGATTTCTCTTTGAATTTTGTCAAGGTACAGCTCCCTTACTAAATCTTCAATGAATTGTCCTATTCTAACACAATGGGTATGCTTTAACCAGAAAGCAGAAAAGGTGACGAACACTAGTCCATAAATATGGGGCTAGCACGAACGGCATAAATCAAACCACAAACTGCCAATGCAAAGATTGAAAATTTATGATCATTAAGTTCAAAAGAGGGCCCAGACCATAATAAATGAAGACATGCAGCCAATCTTTCCAAGAAGATACAACTACATCGTACGCATAATTCCTAGACCAGCACACCAAAATCATTAAATTCATAACAAACAGATTATAAATCATTACAGTCTGCAATAAATGCTTATCCCTTCTCGATAACACCCCCGGGTGTATCCGAAAGCAGGAGAAGAACCCCTCTAATCTCTACCAATCTGAAATTTATAGCATGGCTAATGCCACCGAACGGGTGCCAAAGCCGTTACTAAATCATCAACTTTTTGTATTCCGAACGTTTCTTTAGAGGAAATGATCGGAGTCATTTGAATTTGGTAGAGGAATAAACATCGGCAAAGAAAACCGATTTAAATCACCAATAGTCGCCAAAGGACCAATCATACATCTGACTATCAATGCAACACATAGGAATATTAATCGATGGCACGTGTGAGCTGCTTGATGGGAAATTGTAATTTAGAGCAGCGCAAGCCAGCCATAAATGGAAACCAAATCAACATCTTATCAAGCCTAGGAGAATGTACCCATGTCCAACCAAAATTCGATAAATTCAACCAGCGTCACCTTTCCTTCTCAATCTTGGATCAAACATGGCGAGCTCTCAGAGTGATGGCAATTCTGCTAATGACCACATTAATCTGGAGGAGATCGGATGCAACCCACTGTTCAGGCACATCTCAAATCAACTTAAAGAAGTCTTCATAGTGCAAGTGAAGTGGAGGAAGAGGTGCTCCACAGCATCCTCGGTGAGGCGTTTCTGAGCCAAGCTCATGTTCACAACACGACCATGCTGGACCGCTTCATCTATATAGTCGTCGAGACTTCTGGCCGTCGTGACTGGGGCGTGAGAGCATTGGAATGCCTGGTGAAGCCCAAATTTCATCATCGCATCAGAGTGGCTATCAACGGGCTCAGCCACTACCCTCGGATTAGAGTGATCACCAATGCCATCTGCATTGCATCAGCCCTTCAAGACGAAAATTTAGAGGAGGTTGTGGCTCTTCTGCGAACAGGGGTGGCAAGAAACGACATGGGACCTTTTGCACAATTCCTCCAGTCGCATGAGAATCTTTTCTCACCAGTGCAAGTTGAACGCCTGTAGGTTGTTACTGAAGGCATTCGTGTTCTGATATTCGCTGTGTGCTTAAGAAAAACACTCTTTTTGTGTTTTGTTGAACAAAATTTTGTAGTCGAACCAAACGTTTTTTGTAATGTCAGAGCAATGTAAAAACGTTTTTATATATCAATAAAATATCACTTTTTGGTATCACTGTGACTTTGCATGCATGGCTTTCTTTATGTTTTTGTTCACATTATGCTTGAACATGTTGATTTCTTTTCTGTATAATGCACAAGTTAAGCAGGTAAACTTATTGTTACTGCATTAATCACTGCATAACCTTCTGAGCAGCAAAATGAATGGTTCGCATAACTTGGTAAAATGTCACCTAGGTTCAAGGCAACCCAAAGAATACTGCCCAAAGTATAACTTGCATGTGAAGTTTCTATACCTTTGACACATGACGGCCTCATTAATTGGATATTGATGTTTGTACGGCTATCTCAAAGGACAAGTTCGAAAGTGGGAAGAAAACACGACCCGAGGCCCAAATGCAAATAACACAGGCGGTAAAATGACAGGTTCATCGAACATGCTAAAACCCCGCTCGAGTTCAGGAAAGACAACAAAAGGCCGCCCAATCTAGCTTAGGTATCAGACTTAGGCCGAAAGAGGACATAGTTACTAAAAAAAGGGGGGGATCCCTTTACAAGTAACAGTGGCTCTGACTGGGGACAAGGATTGCAAGGACATAGAGAACCTATAATGTGGGACCAATTCCTATCCATTGGGCATGGAGTCAACAAGGACACTAAGCAGAAAACCAAAAATGAACAAACCAAAATTGCACTATTTACAAGGTAGGACTAACCTACCAATGAAAGGGAAGAAAGGCATTGATCATGCAAATCTGTTGACTGGCTGAGAGAAGAACAATCCCTTCCTAAAAAGGCTCGCCTTCTCGTACAATTTCCGGAACACGCTTAAGAACCATGATATCCCAATGTTAATGCCAACAGGGATGTGCCCGTGAACCAACGGTCTACCAAAAAGCCACTTTTCATCGAAAATCTTCTCTTGTTGCCATTTTGTTGGGACTAAATCATTCTTTGTTAACCAACTCTCACCATCAAGAACTGTTAAACCGTGCATCTTAAATTCAGATGTATCATTTCGAGTTCTAACTTTTTCCTCGACCTCACCTTCCTCACAAGTCTTTCGAGTTACAAGAAAATTGCCACAAGAAACAATATTCAGTCTAGCTTCATCACATCGCCCTTTAATCTAACTATTTTTATGGAAGGCAATTGTTTTTGTAGGCTGGTGCAAAGAAAGAACTGGCACCTCTGGCTGAGAGTAGAGTTCATCTTCTTCTCGCAAGAGACTATTATTCCTCCATCCTTTCTTTGCTTGAGATTAGTCTCGACCCTTAACAAGCAACATTTAGTCTCATATATGGATTGATCATTAATCAAACCTGTGAAAAGAAGGTTATCACGTACTCCATATCCATTAAAGCTAAAAAGAGGGTTAGACAAGGTCGACCATTCTTCTTCCTTTCTAACATCGTCACTCCCTCCTGAATTGAGGCCTAGGTCCTTACTCTTAACTTCTTCGAAGAGGAAAATTCCATATACTGGGATAGAAAGAGAAGTCAATGCCAAATTACTCGAATCGGTCTCAGAAAGAGGGAATTTGTTAGAGAGAAAAGGAGAGGCAAGTGGTGACCTTCCCTATATTTCATCATCTTCATCATCACTGGATGAGCTGGAATCGGATTCGACTTCAAAATAGGAATATAAATTAAAGGCCTAATCATTACAATGTTGATCTTGTCCCATACTAGACTACTGCATGTTATCCAAAATTGTCAAATTAATATTTTTGGCAGTCAGACAAGATAGCTCTAACTTTTTGTGACCTCCAACCAAGAACTTGGGAGATGTCTTACAATTGGCTTTGGGACTCACCTTTGAGTCTAATTTCCACTTGCCCACGATGATAAAATCATCTTCAGCCTTCACCGCATCCAACTGAGCACGCTTAATCTCATGCACCTTGTCTCTTTTGAGAATCAACTGCATGTCTGGCTAAAGAGCAGAGATGAATATGTGATACTGAATTTCTGGACTAGGTCTTTCTGGATTGGGAATCTTTTGAACAAACCGATTGAAACGGTAAACAAAATCTCTCATCATTTCAGCTCTATTCTTCACAATCTAAAAGAAAAGACGTAGAGTAACTACAATATTGATTGGAATCCCATAGCGTTGGAGAAATTTTGTTTTGAGAACATGCCATCTAGTGATGCTTCCCTTCTCCAGTCCCCTATACCATTCTACCGCCTTCCCAACTAGATTGTCAATAAAAATTCTACAAAAACATCATCTTCCTAGATTCCTAGAATTGTGCTTACAGCAGTTATAGCTGAAATATGTTCCTCATTGTCCATTTAGACCAGAAAATTTGGGAATCATTTTCCGAGAACCTTGGGGTAAGTCGTGATAATGCGATAGGGCGAGAGGACCAACTTGGTTGCACCAGAAATTCGAAGCCATAAACGGAGTCACCAACTTAAACAGGAGTAAAGGTTATGAAGAGGAAATTACTGTAGTAGACAAGCCGGAGGTGGATTCTGAAGTTGAGGTATGGGTGGATCCCTTGGTTGACGTAATGGTCGATTAGGCTGAAGATTATGATGACAAGGAGGATTGTTGTAGTATTCAAATATCAACCTTGGAGGTCGTTCAATCACAGGTGCAAGTGAGTGCTAGACCAATTCTTCCTCTTCTTCCAAGGCAAGATTTGCCTGAATATAGTCGGTCGTGTTCCTCCTATATCTCCAAGCAAGTGTATTTATTGGGATATGATGTCTTCTTGTTTAGCTCCAACCCAATCTAAATCTGGCTGCAAAATAGCGAATACGTCATGGTGAGGAAGTACCATCTTGTCGCATGATGTGACAGGAATATCGAGTATTAATCAATTCAAGATATCTTTACAATCCCCAACGAAGTCGCCAAAAATCTGTTAGCGAATGAAAAGGGCTCATCAACAAAATATTCAAACTATGACTCCAGGCCTAGATTTTGTTAGTGTTTTGAAGATCAGATAGAACAACTGAAAGCACTCATAAAATTGCAACACATAAGACAATAAACACAGCAAGATACCCTAGGAAAACCCTCCTCCTAAGGGAGAAAAACCTAGCAAATATTTCTCTTATATAATGTAGGAATGAGAGCAGAGATTTGCTTACAACACAGGCCCAGCACAAGGGCGAATTTGATACAATGAATATTAGCACCTCTCCTAGATGCAAAGATACATGAATGTGTTTCTCCTTGAAATCGGTCTGCTGCTGTAGTATGATCTGCTGCTACTGTATGGTCTGTTGCTACACAATGATGATCTGCTGCAACTATATCTATAATGTCCCCTTCCAGTTGACATCTCTCAGTGCTTAAGATTAGCCTATTATGTGACCCTCGTAGGCTGATAGGATGGATAGAGGGTCTTGTTGGAGCTTGGTTTGGCTTCAGTTGTCAGAATCTACCAGTTTGGCTTTCGTTCGGGGTCGCTCGGACATCATTTGCTTGACTTACTATTTTTAGTAAGTGGAGACACTCAGCAAAGCACCCCTGCTATTTTTAGCAATATGATTTGGTCGTATGCGGATTCAGTCACTTATCATCTGGCTTCAGACGATTCGTCTTTTGGACCTGTTTTGAGAGAGATATTAATATTTGTTTGCTAAAATAAATATTAATTAATTAAAGGATTATATTATAAAGTTATAATATAATTAAATATTATAACTTAAGTGACTTAAAGGAAGGGGTCAACCAACATGAAGAAGGGGCCACTTTTCAATTATATTTTATAATTAAAAGTGCGTTCGAGACTTTGGAAAAATTAAAAGAAGAAGTCGAACTTTATTTAAATGATGCTTTTTTGAGAAAAGTTGACCCTCTTGAGAATATAAGGTTTTTCATTGTGAAGAAAGAGGATTATGTTATGAAATCGAATTTTTGCCAAGTGCTTCTTCAGAGAACAGAGCCTAGGGTTCCAGTTTTCATTCTGCATTGGAGAATGAGCCATCTTCAGTGTCTCCAGTTCAGAGGCTGTGAAATATCAGCTAATCTATTGCTTGTCAAAGAGATAGCTTCATCCAGAGGTTATCATAGAGCATCACTCTTTGAGTTATCTTCAGGGTTTTGGTTTGGAATTCATCTAGGAAGGGTTCTTCATTTTAGGCGTCCATTTTCCAAGCTCCGGACACATCTTTTAAGAGCCATACAGATTTATCATTGCTGTTGCTGAGCCGTACTTGCTGCTACTGAGCCGTACTTTTTATATTGGGCAAAGCGCCTTTCTTTTGGGCATTCTGACTTCATCAACAGGGGCGCATATTCTCCTAGATTCATCTGCAAACATCAGGCTGAGGGAGAAGCTGATTTCTATGATGGTCGTACCATTTCGTGGGCATCTCAGGCTGCTGCAATAACCAGGTTTTCATCAAAAATGTTGTAGCTTTTTAATTTGCATGTGATCCGATCTTATTTGTATTCAGCATAGAAGATCAATAAACATTCTGGCATCTATATATCCAATAGATTCTATCATTTTCAGTATTGTAATATTTTATTTAAATTTTGTAAGCAATTTCTTTCAAAATCGCTTTTTATTTGTATATGCAAAAAACTACAAAAAAATCAAAACAAGCAAAACAAGCAGTTTTCAGAAACAGTGAGAATAGGGGTTTCTACATATCTACTGCTAAAGTGCGAATTATCCTTGATGAACTTAATTACTTAATGAACAAATTCGACCTTCTATATATACACAATGAGGTGAACCTTGAAGTAGGTTGGCCTCATGAGAATATCCCAATAATAAGGTAGGTCGGCCACCATAAGGCAATACAATGCGAATTCCAAGGAAGTTGGCCCAAGTACAAGATAAAATATAAGAACATAAGGAAGGTTGGCTCTCAAGAATAAACAACAATTAAATGCATAAGGTCGGCCTTCTCACAAGCAGATAATAAATTGAATAGCTATAAAGCTACATTCAATTTATATTATCATCTTGAAAAACGTGCAAAAGAAGTAGACTCCTGCAACTGTCATAATCATCAACACTCCCTCTCAGCTAGGGAGGATACTTCCAACTGCACAAAAGAAACATATCACCTCATGATAATAAAGGAGCTTATCACCTCATCGTGATATCAACCATCATGGCTACCTCCATAGATGGTATGTACAAGTGCTCATCACTCAATGTGATGTCACCTCATCGTGACTTTCACCATGGCTCTCCCAGAGGGTCAAACACAAGTACAAGAAAATCATCACGGACTCCCTCACGTGATGCTGTCATGGAGTCACACACATGACATCCACCATGGCTCTCCTAGAGGGTGGAACAAGGGCTTTCACCTCCAACTTCTCCTAAGAGAAGAATGCATTAACAAGGGATTTCACCTTGAACTTCTCCTCAGAGAAGAACTCATTACCAAGGGATTTCACCTCGAACTTCCCTCAAAGAAGAACTCATTAAAAGAAAGAACACTGATACTGATACTCCCTCTCAGCTAGGACTTCATTCTCCACCATATCAAGCTTGTCTCAAAGGTACACAAACATTATCCTGAAGAGATGCTTGATGAGAATGACTGCCATCTACTCATCAGTGTTGATATACCTCAACCGGATATCTTTCCTCAATACCATATCTCTGATATAGTGGTATGCTTAGTTTTGTCATGAAACACTTGGAAAGACACAAAGCTTCTCAAAGCTTTGATTAACACAATGGATGGCAATTGGCTTCAATGATTGTCCAACCAATCCTACAAGGAGCTTTTGAAGCCACACTGCTTCTTGAGCTGCCACACAAGCTGTAATGTACTCGGCCTCTACTGTACTCAGTGCCACAGAAGACTGCTTCCTGCTATACCAAGATATCATCGCAAACCTCAACTAAAACAACATCCAGAGCAACACAACCATCTTCTTTAGGTTCAGTAGGCTCCCTCTGAATCTTCAATCACTTGCATCAACCACCTAACCTCATTGTCCAAGATTGCCTGCAACACTTGCCTTAGAGAAATGGTGTCCAGCGCATACCTCTGTAGAGATTGAAGTTAGTACTCTTCGACCACATCCCAGATGACTCTATTCTAAATAGGTTTGTAGAGCTACCAATGTTAAATCCAGGTTGACCTGACTTGAGCAATTCAGAACCCAATTGCTGAAGAGGTACTTCAATAATTTAGCATCTGGCCTTGCAACACTGCAACCCTTACTTATTCTCAATGAGTCATAGAACTCCTTTTGAAGGTTAATTCTTCCTCTTCAAAGAGATGTCTTTAGCTAATCACTTAGTCTCATAACTACAAGTAGAGTCTCCATTCTTCAGCCTATAGGATGCATCAAGCTCTTCTTGAAGGAAATCTCTTACGTTTCTTGATTTATCCTGAAAGTATTAAGAAGAGATTACTAATAGATCATAGGACTCAACTATCTCAAATAGATGTACCATAACTATGAGCGTACATGGTTGACTATCTCAATGTTATAGCATGAATTAATAACTACAAAACAATTCATGAGCATTATTCAACCATGCAATACTTATCTCATAGAATTCAAAAAAAACTCCTGAGTAATAGATAATTAATTCATCAATCATGACATGTCTTTCTCCCAATTTCTTGGAAGAGCTAATCTCAGCATAACAAAAGGCAGTCTTCACAAATTAGCATGATACAACTTGCAATGAATAATTCTTAATTCTAAAGAATCTTATCACGGTGATTACTATTTACTGGTCACACATAATCTAAGTAAATAATGTCAGCAAACTGAATTTTAGCCTAGAATGGTAGATTTCAAACTAAACAAGGAATACTTATCTCTTCATGTAGAGCCAAGATTTCTGGTAATCAACTCAGCCATCCCTAGCATACATGCGCACAACGAAAGGAGGCGATTACATCCGCCGTCCAGGCAGAGCCATAGGCTCTGGCCGGTGCTAGCAAGGAGATGACTTTCAAAAATTCCAATGATCACAGATCTGCGTCAACTCTACCATCATTCGGTGCTGCCAAGCAATCGAGATAGCCACGCATTCGGATCTGAAGATTCAGATATGTTCTATATGAATAGAAGCACCAGAATGTTTTGTATTGCCAAGAATAACCTAGTATCACCGTTGACTGAAGAATAAGGATTCAAAAACGCCAAAGCTTTTTTGAGCTATCAATGATAATGATCTATCTCTTGAATACTGGCAGTGCTAAGTCCTGAATTCATCTTCAAGTACTGGCTTCACTCTTCTTTGATGATGCAGCGTCCAACTTTCTTCACCAACAGGCCTCATGATGCATAGACTGATGTCTTTCCCTTACCTTGCATCATATAGGCTATTTACCAATCAAATCACAACTCTTCTACAGACTTTATAGAACTGCTCATTCATTACCCAGATGTTCGATTCTTGTCATAGGTGACTATGAACTATCTTCCAGATCGTTGTTTCCAGACAGCCTTAACACCTGTGACAACAAATAATCCAAGCATCCACAATAGGAAGGTTGGCGAACATAAAGTCCAATCACCATCTTGACAAGTAAGATAAACGCCTTTGAATGAGATGAAGATATTGCTGATTAAACAAATCTGATCATGATCTTGCTTGAACCCGCTCTAATACCATGTTAGTGTTTTGAAGATCAGATAGAACAACTGAAAGCACTCATAAAATTGCAACACATAAGACAATAAACACAGCAAGATACCTTGGGAAAACCCTCCTCCTGAGGGAGAAAAACCCAGCAAATATTTCTCTTATATAATATAGGAATGAGAGCAGAGATCTGCTTACAACACAGGCCCAGCACAAGGGCGAATTTGATACAATGAATATTAGCACCTCTCCTAGATGCAAAGATACATCAATGTGTTTCTCCTTGAAATCGGTCTGCTGCTGCAGTATGATCTGCTGCTACTGTATGGTCTGTTGCTACACAATGATGATTTGCTGCAACTGTATGATCTGCTGCTAAAGTGCAAATTATCCTTGATGAACTTAATTACTTAATGAACAAATTTGACCTTCTGTAGATACACAATGAGGTGAACCTTGAAGTAGGTCGGCCACCATAAGGCAATACAATGCGAATTCCAAGGAAGTCGGCCCAAGTACAAGATAAAATATAAGAACATAAGGAAGGTCGGCTCTCAAGAATAAACAACAATTAAATGCATAAGGTCGGCCTTCTCACAAGCAGATAATAAATTGAATAGCTATAAAGCTACATTCAATTTATATTATCATCTTGAAAAACGTGCAAAGGAAGTAGACTCCTGTAGCTGTCATAATCATCAACAAATTTGGCACCAAATTAAATCTGCTAACAGCTCTGAGAAGATCGCAATTGTATTTGCGATTTCTCTCTGAATTTTGTCAAGGTACAACTCCCTTACTAAATCTTCAATGAATTGTCCTATTCTAACACAATGGGTATGCTTTTAACCAGAAAGCAGAAAAGGTGACTAACACTAGTCCATAAATATGGGGCTAGCACGAACGGCATAAATCAAACCACAAACTGCCAATGCAAAGATTGAAAATTTATGATCATTAAGTTCAAAAGAGGGCCCAAACCATAACAAATGAAGACATGCAGCCAATTTTTCAAAGAAGATACAACTACATCGTACGCATAATTCCTAGATCAGCATACCAAAATCATTAAATTCGTAACACAGATTATAAATCATTACAGTTTGCAATAAATGTTTATCCCTTCTCGCTAACACCCCCAGGTGTATCCAAAAGCGAGAGAAGAACCCCTTTAATCTCTACCAATCTGAAATTTATAGCATGGCTAATGCCACCGATGTTAGTTTTTAATGATCAGATAATCAAAACTGAAAGTAATCAGAAAATGCAGCACATAAGACAATAGACACAGCAAGATACCCTGGGAAAACTCTCCAACCTGAGGGAGAAAAAACCCAGCCAATATATCTCTTATATATTGATAGAATAGGAGCAGAAATCTACTTACAACTCAAGCATAACACAATGCCGATTTGATACAATGAATAAGAGCACCTCTCTTAGATGCGAAATACAAATGAATATGTTTCTCCTTGAAGTCGATCTGCTGCTACAGAATTGTGATCTGCTGAAAGTGCAAACTTCTCCTTGATATGCGAATTATCAGAATGAACTTGATAATGAAATGAATGAACATTAACTTGTATATATACACAAATAGGAGAAGGTTCACACCTCTTCAAGAAGGAAGTCGGCCTATTAAGAAAAGACGTATTTCTTAATAATACAAATCGGCCTTTAATAAATCATATCTCTTCATGAATTACGACTTTCACAAAGTCAGCTTCTATTAATAATTAAATATTAATTATTAATCATATAAATAATGTGTTGTCGAATGAGGCGCCTCCTCATTAATAAGTAATTGACCTTAGATAAAATTTAAATAGCCAAAAGGCTATATTAAAATTTATCTTCACAAGTCGTGCATCTAGAAGTAATCATCCAAACGCTAAACATCAACAACCGAATGGGTGCCAAAGACGTTACTAAATCATCAATTTTTGTATTCCTAACGTTTCTTTAGAGGAAATGATCGGAGTCATCTGAATTTGGTAGAGGAATAAACATCAGCAAAGAATACCGATTTAAATCACCAACGGTCGCCAAAGGACCAATCATACATCTGACTATCAATGCAATGCATAGGAATATTAATCGGTGGCACGTGTGAGCTGCTTGATGGGAAATTGTAATTTAGAGCTGAGCAAGCCAGCCATAAATGGAAACCAAATCAAAATCTTATCAAGCCTAGGACAATGTACCCATGTCCAACCAAAATTCTATAAATTCAACCAACGTCACCTTTCCTTCTCAATCAATTGCATCAAACATGGCGAGCTCTCAGAGTGATAGCAATTCTGCTAATGACTACATTATTCTGGAGATCGGATGCAATGCACTATTCAAGCACATCTCAGATCAACTTAAAGAAGTCTTCATAGTGCAGAGTGAAGTGGAGGAAGAGGTGCTCCGCAGCATCCTCGGTGAGGCGTTTCTGAGCCAGGCTCATGTTCACAACACGACCATGCTAGAGCACTTCATCTATACAATCGTCGGGACTTTTGGCCGTCATGACTAGGGCATGAGAGTGCCGGAACGCCTGGTGAAGCCCGAATTTCATCATCGCATTAGAGTGGCAATCAACGGGCTCAGCCACTACCCTCAGATCGGAGTGATCGCCAACGCCATTTGCATTGCATCAGCCCTTCAGGACAAAACTTTAGAGGAGGTCGTGGCTCTTCTGTGGACAGGGTTGGCAAGAAACGACATGGAACTGTTTGCACAATTCCTCCAGTCGCATGAGAATCTTCTATCACCAACGCAAGTTGAACGCCTGCAGGTTGTTACTGAAGGCATTCGTGTTCTAATATTCGCTCTGTGTGCCTAAGAAAAACACTCTTTTTGTCTTTTGTTGACGAACTGAATTTTTGTAGTCGAACCAGACGTTTTTTGTAATGTCGGAGCAATGTAAGAACATTTTTATATATCAATAAAATATCACTTTTTGGTATCGCTATGACTTTGCATGCATGGCTTTCTTTATGTTTTTGTTCACATTATGCTTGAACATGTTGATTTCTTTTCTGTATAATGCACAAGTTAAGTAGGTAAACTTACTGTTACTACATTAATCACTGCATAACCTTCTAAGCGGCAAAATGAATGGTTTGCATAACTTGGTAAAACGTGGCCTAGGTTCAAGGCAACCCGAAGTATAACTTGCATATGAAGTTTTTATGCCTCTGACACATGACGGCCCCATTAATTGGTTATTGATGTTCATACGGCTATCTCAAAGGACAAGTTTGAAAGTGGGAAGAAAACACCACCCGGGGCCCAAATGCAAATAATGTGGGCGGTAAAATGAGAGGTTCATCGAACATGCTAAAACCCCGCCCGAGTTCGGGAAAGACAACAAAAGGCCGACCAATCTAGCTTAGGTATCAGACTTAGGCCGAAAGAGGACATAGTTACTAAAGGGAGGGGGGGGGAGGTCCCTTTAAAAGTAACACCTATGATGACTAAGAATACAAAATGGGCAATAATAACAATAGATATACTAACTAAGAAAACTGGAATTGATATAAAGATAAAGACGAAGAACAATACCATTCAATGTTTCGGAAATGATAGCCAACTTGCATTCTTTAAGAAGCAATGCATATTTTAGCATCAAACACGACACTCCACTCTTTTATGCAAATTTGTAATTACATAAAACTAAATCATTCTAGCTGATGAAAACATCAAGCAGATCATCCTAGGAATTTCACTTCATCAAAATAGAGACTTAGATACCATGGTCTTTAAGGCATGGGATGACCATGAGGAGTGGTTACAAAAGGAGCTATGTATACACATTTATAAAGAAATCATAGTTTAGGTTTAACATAGTCCGGTGTATTTTCTGTTTGTTGTTTCCAACAATATAAATTAAAGAAGCATAGCAGATACATGTTTTTTTTCAGCAATGGTTCAAATGCACGTAAAAGCTGATATTCTGAACATGCCAGGCAAAAATTTTCATACTATAACTACACTTTGCTCAAAGAAAACAGCCTTGAAACCATACCCTTTCCCTTTGATATACAGACTAGTCCTTGACACCTTTCGTTGTATTCCTACCCACATTTGTCAAATATAAAGCTATTAGAAATCAGGCATTGTCTACAAAAGAAGTCCTAACTACTTAAGGAAATGAAAAGGCCTATCACTTAGTAGTGAATTGTATAATGGCTACTTAGTGCATAATTATTGATTTTGTAGAGAATCTTGAGATCCTTTAATTGAATAAATCACTATATACAATTGTTCATGTGCTCCAATGGAAAAAAGATCATAACAAAGAAAGCATAGAAATATTCTTTTCGCTGCAACTATTGGACAATCGATTTGCTACAGAGTTAATTCAAAAATCAAATGATCATTATGGATAAGCATCCAATCAATATTACAAAGTTCGAAAGTAGGTACATGTTTCTCAATGGTCAAAATCAAATCCTATAGCGGTATGGATATTGACCTTGCTGCATATGTTGTTATTGTGACAAACAATCAGCAACACTTTCGTATTAAAATATCACTGAATGCATCTTCTGGATAAATTTGAGCATATGAATAACATTTTCCATGTGCAAATCTTATAGGAACCAAGAACAATGCCAATGTAGACACTATCCCATAGCAGCCTTAAGAGCATCCCCTGCACCTTGGAAAAATAACCATGAAAGCACAAAATCAGCAATAAAGACACAAACTAGGGAGATTACAACCGCAGAAGTTGTAGACTCTCCTACACCTTTTGCCCCTCCAAGCGTTGTGACACCCCATGCACAACTCACGACAGATATAAACCCACCAAAGACCATGGATTTGATCATTGCACTAACTATGTCCCATGGCTCGAGAGCCCTTCTTGCAGAATCCAAGATAATATTAGCACTAACATTGTAAACTCCATCAGCTATCAGGACACTGGCTGCCATAGCCACAGTGAAGCAGATTAAAGTTAAGACTGGCAATGCCACACAGCAAGCAAATACGCGTGGAATCACGAGGTAATCAACAGGATCTGTTCCCAGCACCCTCAAAGTATCGGTCTGTTCAGAAACCTGCATGGTTCCTAACTCTGCAGCAAAAGCACTGCCAACACGGCCGGCAATGATGATAGATGTAACAACCGGGCTCAGTTCTCTTGACAAGGCCAGTGCCAGCACGCCCCCAACTGATCTTGTTAGCCCAAGCTTTGTAAATTCCCTAACAAACTGAATTGTAAAAGCCATCCCCACAAATGCGGCTGTCAACAGGCAGACTCCAACAGAACCAGGACCAACTACCTTAAGCTGCTGCAAGCAATTTCTCACATGTATTCTGCCCCTCATAACCCTGGCAATGACTTGTCCCGCTATAACCAAAGCAGATAACGCTCTCCACACATATCTTGGGGGAGTCCATCCTTTCAAAATCGTATTGGTTAACTCTACCTCTTCAGACTTCAAACTGTCCCTATTTTCTGAAAGAGAAACAGATGCATTGACTGATGCTGAATCGTTTCCTCTGCACACATGATTACATCGTTTGAACTCCTTGTCTCCATTTCCTAGTGCTCTATTGATGGATAATGGATCGGGTCCACTAAAAGCATACAACTGCACACTATTTCTCCCTAGAGAAACCTTTGTATTTTCAGAATTTGGCCTTGAGAGAGCTAACCCACAATCCTTTTTCACCCAGACCAAACTACAGTGATTGAACAGGGTTTTATGAGGGCTGTAGAATTGATGAGCACCGGGGTTGACCCAATATCTGTACCCAAAAGCCCTTATTCAACTAAATATCCAATTGCGATGATTCAACGATTAAATCAAATTAAAAGGAAAAATGCAAGTATTGAATCAAAGGGGCACAAGAAAACATCAGTGGGCAGTTGGGTAAATACCTGGAAGAAGCCCGCATCGTATTAGCAGAACATTGGGTGCTCTTGTTTGTTTTATTCAATGGCAGATTAGCTGTGAGATGAGAGTAGAGTGAGGTTGAAGCCATGGCCTCATCAATTATACTCTTGGTTCTTCTCAGGACTATTGCCTGTCGTCCAACTATTTGAAGCAATGCTTTGCTTTTGGACTTGGTTTAGTGCTCCTCCATTTTTCCTTCTCCATACATGCTGGAGCGCCATATTTCGAACGTTATATGCGACGGAAGAGTAAATCTGTTTCCTCTCTAGTCACTTAAGTGAAAAGAAAAAACAAATAAATGGAGATAATGTTCCATCGCTAGGTAGAACATTTTTTTTTTAAATAATCTCTAATCATTGTGTTTTTAATTCGAGTAATCCAGTAGCTTCATAGAGTTTGAAAATTGTATATATTTATATTTTTTTTAATTTGGATTTATTTTGATTTGATTGTTTTTAATGTAATGGTTGGTGTATAAGTGGTATGTTTTTATATAAATGTTGACAAGTATTCTAAGCTTAATTTAATTTTATATTCACATATCTTTAGGGATTGATCTTGATCCATAAATTATTCATTCATTTTCTTAGCTATACATCAATGCATTGTATTTAAGTAACTCTCGACAATTTAATCAATGACTCATGAATGTTGTTAGGATTCTCATCCTATCAATTCCTTGAACAATTGAAATAAAGAAATACTCCTTAACTTTCATGTAGCAACAAATTTGATTTAGATCTGTAGCACCAAAATGATCCCCTAATTTCTAAATTTAAATTTTATCCTAGGCCCAAGAGGACCCCCTTCCTACTAGTCATTACTGTTATGATTTCCAAGATCATAAAGCAAAAATCCAAGAAACTTTCACAAAATGCATGCACACAAATAAGATTAATTGATATTATCAAAGAATTGATACAAGAGATAATTTGAATGTACAAAGTAACCCTACTTATATAGGAAAGATAGCAAAGGTAGGCAAGTCAAACACAATGATTAACTAACCTTTCAATGATGCAACACTTGTTAATTCACATGACAAGTGTTATGTGAGTGGCAAATGTGCATGCAAGAGGTGTCTCACAAAGTGAGGACACATGTCTTAACTACATGAGGTGAGATAAAACTCTAGAAGTCCCTAAGTGAAGACTTAAGCAATGTGAATAGGACTCTCCTTAGTAGGTTAATAGCTAACTAGTTTGATAAAGTCGCTATTTATAGCAACACCCTGTTAAGTGTAACTTAAGGATTAATGTATGCAAGATAATTATGGCTCCCTGCTACTAGCCATGTTAGGTATCCATGTGCAATACAATCTCTTATAAAGCGGGTAAAGGACAAAACTTAGTAGGAACAAAAACTCTCCAAAAAGAGATGATACAAGCAAGAGAAACTATGTAGGCCCCATAAGATGATGATGATTTCTCTGCATGATGCTCAAATGCTTCATGTGAAGACTGATATAGAATAAGTACCAAAGAAGTGATGTGAAGTCTTGTTGTAAAGAATCTTTGGATGCTCTCAGTGAAGTGCCTTTGAATTCTAATGCAGCAAGAACTATCAAAAGAAGAATTTGATATCCTCAATGGTGTCTTTCAAATCTACAATGTGGAAAATGATATTTTGGTGCATGGAATTACTAGAATTTCTCAAGGAACCAACTCTAGATTTTGATGTAGCAACAAGTGATGAGATTGCAATGCATGTCAATGAGCTACATTGTTCATCTCCAAATGATGGTGTCTCACAAGATGTCTGAGCGAGATCATATGATGTTTTTGTATAGGAAGAAAATGATTGATAGAAATACGGAAGTACTCAAGGCATGACTCACGATACATCTCTTAGATCCTCCCAATTGAAAATGTGGAAAGAAGTGTGGAAGTGTTTTGTGTTAGTGTGAATAGAGTCATTATCATACCTAGTTAGCTAATCACCTTTCTAGGATTGACCTATTCGCACATAGCTTAAGTTTACTTAGGTTACTTTTGCTCTTGTCTCACTTCATATGGTTGAGACATGTGGCCTCATGACTTGAGACACCTATTAACACTTGCTCACACACTTATCAAGTGAGCTCATAAGTGTCCCATCTTTGGAGGGGTAGTCAAAGTTTCACTCCTACCTTCTCACCTCCTCATCATTTCATATATATGCAAGGCTTGATCATTATATTTACACACTCTTCATTTTATATTGATCTAGACATACTATTGTGTTCATTGTTTCACTTGTGGAAGTTTATTGATGTAGAGCAGGGGGTAGGCATCAATGATTAGACATCATATTTTAAGATTAAGGTTTCTTATTCCTTCAAACTTCAGAATTGCTTCAATGCCCTTAAGCCTACACAAGGCTGAAACCTTCAAATTTGGTAACCAACACTCAAGACTCTTACCAAACCTTTGATACACCTTTGAATATGTCCACATGACCTGTACAAACCCTCCATGGCTTCCAATCATTGAGATCTAACCAACTTCTATGGTTTCCCTATTAAGGTCGCCTAATTCTAATAAAGTTCCAAAACTAATAAAATGGTGATAAATTGCAAACCAGACCTCATATCCAAAATATAAAACCTGTTTAAAATACTCATTTTTGCCTTATTAAACATATGTGGAAATGGGTATAGGTTATTTTGGAAAGTGAGGTCAAAAATTGACTGTCTCATTTTTGCAGCTAGCATAATTACGCTTGCTCACATAGAGATTTATTGGTTCTAAGATTCCCAAGGCTCAAATCACTTTGCAAACACCTTTACCATGTCTAATATGGTCTTCAAAAACTCTCCAAACCAATTCCCATCTCTTTTCAATGGCTTTTCATCAAACCCTACCTTGTAGGCATCAATCTTGCCCAAAACAATGAGGTTTTCCAACTAGGGCATCACCCAAACTTCATCAAATATTACACCCTACTCCTACAAACACCACACACACAAAATATACCCTATCTACCTCCATTCCACCAAGTTTTACAAGTTTTCATCCGTGGAATGGAGAGTTCTTTATTTTTCTTCCTCTCAACCCTGTTGAACTAGGGATTCAAACTTGCCTTGAGTAAAATGGCGATAAACATTCAAAACTCAATGAAATTTGATGATACCAAAACCATCAGAAAGATCATTCAATTCTCCATCCATTACAATCAACTAGGAACCATAAAACTTCTATACAAAAACGTACAATACTCTGAAACAACAAAAAAATGGGAAAATTACATAAAACAAGGGTTCTTTAATAAATTTTCAACAAAATACAACTCTCCAACCTTGGGCTCGCCTTCACAAGGTCGATTTAAACATATGACATCAGTCTCCCAACTTCCCTTTGATTTTTCATGACCAAATAACTCCTTTTCCCACAATGACCCTTCCTATTCCTCATTTTTGCATTTTGACAGCATTAGCAATGTTTGCAAGATTTGACAATTTGACCCCCAAACCACCTAGCAACCTAATAAATAACTCAAACACATTTGAAATGGTCCAAATATGACCTTATTACAAACAAATCACAACAAAAACTCAAAAATTACAAAATTACCTTATGGAGGCATGAAATCCACTAGGTGCCTTGCACCAGTTATCAATTCAAGCTCTTTGATCTTGGCATTCTCCAACATGGTATCAAATCCATGAGAGCACGTTCCTTCTCACATCGAAGTGACTCCTACACATAGCCCTATCAACGAAGCATCATGGAGCCAAATGGACATTACCATGTTGCATCTAAAAGACTCAAGAAATGAAGAAATACATTTCATTTCATCAATTTTTATAATTTTGAATTTTTACAATATATTAGATCTCTATACTGATTGTACAAAAGTTGTAAAAAATAGGAAAAAATTAGCGAAAGACCAATCTGACCTCTTCCCATCTGCCCATTGAGTAGAAAGTTACATATTGCAGAAGTTTTTTTGCCACATCAACTAGTTTGGAGGAGTATTTTCTATAATTCGTGGCAATTTTTTAATTACAAGATTTCATGGTTATTGTGATTTCCAAAGGAGTAAGTTTGTTTTGGTGTCAAGGCTCGACCTTTTCCCTCTAGCTGGCTTGCTAGAAGCGTTTACATTTCAAGCAGATTTATCCCCTTATTTTTTATTCGCCTAGGATCAAGTGAGGATTTCATTGCATTGGTCATTGTTTCCCACACACCATAACACATCTTGCTCCCTTCATTATCGAACTCTTTTCCACTACTATGCAGAGAGCATAGAAGATTTCTTTTGGTTAGATAATCCATAAAGTCTCAGACCTGCACGGCCTTAAAAAAATTATCTACTGGACTAATTCTTTGTTGCTCAGAGTTTTCTGTCATGCCAAGCCTACACCTGCACACAGCCACCACATCATTGATTAGGCATGGCTTTTTCAAAAAGAAAGTTTGATTACTTTCTCTATCATTCCCATTAACAACTTTGGCTGGCCTGATTCATTCATGCACAGGGTTTCACATGACAGCTCAAACACAGCAACTTGCAATTTGCATATTGTGATTTGTTAGCACAAGGCGTTGATGTTGAAGACTCACAATTTTTGGCGTAGAAATCAATCTTTCTGAGCTTGTCAACCTACTGGTTCATCCTACCTCCCACATGGCCAAGCTTCAATCATTTAAAGGAGTCCCTAACATCAAACTCCAAAGCTCTCCACATGTAGTCATACACCCCCACATGGCCCTTGACTTGGGCAGGACGACTCAAGAGAAAAGTAGTCCTACACGACCACATATCTCCATCGACCAGGTCACACTACTCCACAAAAAGCTTTGAAGGATTATACACCCAAGTCTCATCCCAAAGTAACATACTTAATATCAAAGGCAACAAAATTCGAGATAATTGATTGCACTCCCATTTTTTGAAGGTGGAATACTACATCATACACATTGATCAAGAAGAAAAATGGAAGAGATACCTTCAATTTTATATACATGCTTATTCAAATCTTCTCCAACCAATTCAACTTTGGTAGAAGTTGGGGACCACAAAATATGAAGGCCATTTGAAGCACCATTGAGCTTAGAAAATTTTTCATGCCATATATGCCATTTCATGAGTAATAGAGAAAAACCTTCGTTCTATTTGGATCCTTGCAAGAGAATTATATTAATAGTGTGTAAATCAAATGATGTTTTACTAAGTTGCATTGGTTAAGGTCATTGATGCATCTAATATTCCATGAAATAATCTTCAAGTCTTCCTACAAAATGAAGGTTCTCTCCGAGATATCATATTCATGTACATGTCATAATTTTAGGTTGTATGTTGGGGAGGGCAACCTCCTTTCTAGGAGCCCTTCTATATTTTCTTCATTTCCTTCCATTTTTTCCTTATATTTTATCTTGGAAACTTATCAATATGAATAATAAATAAAAATAAGGTCAATTGACATTAATTATCCTTCTCATTCAAATTAAAAGCCAGAAATTCCACCCCCAAAGTGAGATGTTATTCATCTTCAACCATTTTTTCTCTTCACTTAGTAATTAAAGGAAGAAATGTAGAAGTATCCCAAAAAAAATAGAATTGATTTCCATACCAAGATGTATTCTTTCTCTTCTAGAACCCTACTCATAATTCTTCCTTGATTTAGCACATCCTGAAAACTAGTTCATGAGTGTGAGTAGGAAATTGAGTGATTATATTTTGTCACCTAGGAAAAATTTATGGTTTGGGTGGCAAATCCAAGTATGACTTTTCTTCATTGCTTATGAATGTTCTAAAGTCATTTGGATTGAGAGAGGAGAGACATGTAGATGTGAGATATCCCAAATTTAAATATATAGAATAACAAGGCTAAACATAAGGAGAAGGGTGGCGTGTAAAATTCAAATTTGAATCATCCTTTAAAGGTATCCTCTCTAAATCCTCATCTGTGGAATTTTATTTTTATTTTTACAAATTTTCAAAATCTTCCAAAAAAATTCTTAGGACAATCCTTGTTGGAGTACTTAAAATTATGGCACCAAGGATAAGAAGTGTTGGCAAATGGTCAATGCTCTCCTCAGGATTCGTGACATGGACTAATCGCCTCCCGAGGATCCATTAACTTTGGCGGTTGTATTGGGAATTAATAGGTCGACCTTTTGTTGCAACGATAACCGTGGAGCCAACAATTAGTATTAGAGTCAAAGGTGTCGGGTTTGAATCCCCTCGACTTGTCCTAAGGGGGAGATTATTGGAAAATGATCAGCGCTCCCCTCGAGATTCATGACATGGACTAATTGCCTCTCATGGATCCATTAACTCTGGTGGTTGTATCAAGCATTAATAGGTTGACCTTTTGGTGCAACAACAACCGCAAGGCCAACAAAGAAGGTGTCCTACTTTATAATTTCTTCAATTTCTTCCAAGAACTTGAATTTGATTTAAGGAGAATGGACATTGGGAGAGGAGAGGAAATTTCCTTTTTAATGCATATGTATGAGTACATTTTGGAATCCTCATTTAATACATTATCATCCACGCATAAAAACTAATCTAGGGAGTTACCAATTTGTTAAAAAATGGAATGATCCCAATATCCATCTAGGACATAGTAAATTTGAAGTCATACCCCACTCCATTAAAAAACATGGATCTCCATTCCAAATATTATATTTATCATCCTTATTAGGCAAATTATAATAAAAAACTCCAAATAAACCTTCAAAGTTTAAGAAACAACCTAATGCATCTAATCAAATTGATCAACCCAACCTAGCGTGAAAAATGTTATCCAAGGATTGTTGAAAAGGAATCAAATTTATAAATCCAACATTTCCATTTCCACAAATCAATTCACACAAAAGCCTAACTAGAATCCATCCACCCATTTCATGTTATCCATAAAATCCAAGATCCGTAAGCCTCATAAAATCCATAAGCATCTTGCTTATTGACACTTGAAGTTGAAGAGATGCATTCAAGAGATAGTTTATCAAGGAAAAATTGACCTTAAAATAGCATGCCTACATCACAAAATGAGCATCAAGATCCTTACCCAACACATGGTCAAACTTGTTCACAATCAACTCAAAGTCAAAGCACCTTCATCAACCCAATAAATCCTAATCCAACACAAATATCCTCCCAAAGCCCCCATTAACCCCATCCAAGAATCAAAATACTAAACATTAGGCCCAACTACTTTTATTTAATGTGGTTTCCTCACAAACAAGTAATTTGAAAATCCCAAGCTACCTAACAATCAACTTGTGTCTTTCTTTCAAAGTGTAGAGGAGGAGATTTGCTACTTCTGAGTCTCTAGGACAAAGAAGAGTCTATAGGGAGCAAATGGTCCTCAACTACCTCGAGGAACAAAGCTCATGTGACGGGATAAAATGATGAGAGTTTTAGAATAAAAAAGAGTAGATCATAGAGGTTTTCTAGACAAATTGGCGAGCTCTCAATCAAGGACAACAGCACAGGACAAGTATGAAAATATGACCCTCTAGCATCTCAATGGCACACTAGCATCTCGTACAAATTGAAAATCAAGAATGTCACCAACAATAGCAAAGTGACTACTAACAATCCTGATTACTAGGAACTCTTGAAATGCAGGAAAATTAACTAAAATAAGGCAATGTAAACTAAGTGAAATGTAAATGATAAAATGAAGGGAGAGAAAGAAAGTGTTCACAATAAACCAAGCAATGAAGCCTCCAGCAAAGAAATCTCTTCAACACCTACACACATAAGACCAAGAGAAAATATTGGGGCTATTTAGGGGATTGCCTCGATCAAGCCCCCTATTTTGGTGTTTCCACCTCCACAAACAACCAAATAGACAAATAGAAAGAAAGATATATAGACAAGATAGTAAAATGAATAGATAAGAGATGTGATAAATGCCAAGATGCTCAAAGACATAAGAGAAGAGATAGATATCACCTGCAAGGCTTGAGAAAGCCAAAGAGAGAAAGAAGGTTTTGAGAGCCAAGAGAGTTGCAAAGGCAGTTGTGATAACTTGAGAGTGTTGTAGCAAGTTATAGAGAGTTGTGTAAGTAAGAGAGAAAGAGAGAGAGAAAAAAGAGAATTTCTAAGAGAAAATGACCAATATAGACCCAGAGAAAGCAATAGGAATGAAAAGATAGATTTAAAAGGGAGAAGAAGAGGGAAAAGAAGGTTCTCGAACTATTACAAAGTGTCCCAAGTCATTTCCACCAACCAAGGTAGGTGACAAGTGGCAACATTCTCAAAAATGACTATTTGAACATTGAAATGTCATGGGACGTCCATGCAACACGCTCTAAAATGGTGGGAACAAGAAAAATATAAGGTTTGATGTAAAGCTGACATAAGAAGGCAATTTTTGAAAAGGGGGTTGAGCATTCTGAGGGGAAAAGGTTGATGTTAGGGCTGACATGAGCCTACACAAATACTAAGAGAGTGGACACTAAAGTGGATGCAAAAATGTAGGTGAAATTGCAAGGGGTACAATTTTATGACACAACACAAAGTAATAGGTATCTCCTCACAAATCAAATGCATAAAATTATGAACTATCAAGGCAAGGTATCAAGCCTCCACAAGTAAGGAATATTAGATCTTATTCATGTTTATTCAAATCAAGGGTATAGTTATCCTAATAAGTCTAGAATAAGGATGTTAATATTATGAGTGCTAGGGAAATTTATCCCACCATAAAATGGGTCCCCTCCATTATGCCTCCAAGGAATTTTTCATCACCAACCATTTCATTTAATCCATCACCAATCATTTATTGGCACCATTACTAACCTTAACTGTCCACCCCCTCTATCCATTACCTTGGATTAATAAAATCTGCATCATGTGACCTATTTTATAATTATGAATCCATTGCCACATTCATGAGACTTCAAGATCATATCTCCCTTAATAACCATGAATCATATCTCCAAATTCATACACCCAAACTGTCTCAATCCCAATAATTTCAAAGGATAAATGTCCAAAAGTCTACATGGATCAAAAAGTCCCATATTCCTATGCGTACCATTTTAAATATAAAAACTGCAAAGTTAATTTGGGTTCCAAAATCTAGCCTTCAAAATCCAAGGACCTCAAAATAAGAATCCATGAATCTAAAGATTAAAAATAGTGGTATAAAATCCGCAAAGACAAAATATTGCCAATCCATTCAAACCCCA
The DNA here is from genome assembly GCA_007115665.2 of Sequoiadendron giganteum. Classification (NCBI taxonomy): domain Eukaryota; kingdom Viridiplantae; phylum Streptophyta; class Pinopsida; order Cupressales; family Cupressaceae; genus Sequoiadendron; species Sequoiadendron giganteum. The sequence continues at coordinate 439,064,936 of CM021102.1, read as the reverse complement.
AAATATGGCTCCTAAATCCAAAAAAAATGAATATTAAATTAAATATTTAACAAGTTAGACAACGCAATGGTAATGCAAATACTCACTCCAAAATATAAAATCCCCCTATCCATAAGTATAGAAATTCATGATATATAATAAGACAACAAAGTCAAAATTCCAAAACCTAAAACCTAAAAACCATCATCACATCCAACAAAAGAATCCATCTCTAAATTCAAAATCATGTGTGAACTCATTGGTCCCACCTCTTATTAGTCCTAGGACATTCATGCATTCCTATGTATTCTCATCCTTCCATCCACCCCTCTTACCTTCCCTAATCTATTATCCTACATATCCCCATCACCACACCCCTCTCCATTTTCCTTGGTAGTGCCTAGGATAAGCCAACCTAGCAATCATCAAAACTTACAAATTAAATCCATAAACAATAACAACAGTAGTGTGATCCATTTGAAGTGGACATGTATAATGGCATATTTTCATCTTATAATGAAAGTAGACACTTGATTTCAAAAATATCTTAAAGAATAGTAAAGATAAAATCTTCCCTCTAGTGAAAACCATTTCTATGGCACCTTGGATAAATCACTATGATGAAAACCTATTTGTAGGTGTCATGTTTGAAAACCAAAAATAAATTTTAAAAAAAAAAGTAAAGAGAAAATTCCAACAATGAAAACCCTTCCTATGGTGCCTTGGGAAAGTACCATGATGAAAATGAATTTATGAGCATCATGCATAAATATTCCACCTATGTGTACCCAACACTTCAAGGAGAGCTTCTTCCACCCTCTCATCTCATTCATACTTTCCAATTAATAACCAATCATCCATATAATACTATCATATCATTCCATTAATCTCCATCTCCATCCATTCATATCTATTCTGATTTACCAATTTTGACCTTGATGAAGATATGGACAAGAACTTGTAACATGTATTGGGTATTCTTTAATGTGTTCAAGCATAAAACATACTTAGGATTGGAGCATATTATTATCATGTGACATAGCCATTATAAATTGCATCCATCTCCTCCCCCCTTGCACCTTTGATCCCATCCCTCCATCCATTATAACGATTGATAATTCCATTCTTTTATCCACTCAACACCTTTATCGTTTATTTTGGAATGGGTTTTATCCTTACTAATATGAACATTGGCCAATCCTATGCATACCGATGAGCCCTAGGAATGTTCAATTTCCTTTCTTTAGTTTCATGTTTTTATCTCATTTATACTAAACTTAAAAAGACATTTCCAAACCCTTTTCATATACTTTAAAGTATTTTAAAGTATTTGAATATGATATATTACATTAATGAATGAGTGTGTGAACTTTGAATGTCTTTCAGATTTAATAGAATTTTATGATTAATTAAATTTCCAGTAATGAAAAATTCCTTAAGGGATAAAACTAACCCCTGTCTATAGTGAAGAACTTGTCAACCCGCAGCAAAAGGATTATCAACTCACAATAGAAGGATGACAATTCAACACAACCAAAGGAGTTAATCAGCTACACTATGTGCATATTTCTAGAATACGATGAAGGTGATGGTTTGAGTACGTGAACATGGATATCCATGTGTCACTTCATCTTTTCAATAAATTATGGAGGAAGAAGATGTATATTCTAATAGGGGACAATAGTTATAATAAATACTACCATATTAGGTGCATTCCCGAGTTATAATGATCCTCTTAAATAGTGTAGATTCCTTATCATAATTTTACACTCTTGCTTCCACTAGTAGTTAGTTTTTTGTTAAGTTAAAGACCTAGTCCTCTTCTTGTTTTCTTGGAAGAGTTGATAGTTGCTCATAGTTTGTTTATAGTTCTTGAATAATCAAAATTTCGCAGACCCTATATAGGAGGATACTCTTGTGAGAGATCGAGCGGTTATATTTTTACATGAAATTAGATTGAATATGCGATTTGTTATATTTTGTTCTAAGCTTTGCGTATGTTCGTATTACAATAAAGAAGGATATTTTAGTTGCATGATTCCCTGAGTTAGTAATCAAAAGGAGATACTGTGGAATGCAATAGATCAAGTAAGGGCCACTTGAGGTACTGCATAATCCATATTAGTTTAGAGGATTAATTAGATTGTGAATTGTAATTTTTGAATCATTTTTTCTAGTTTACATTACGATAAATGCTATAATGCAATTTTTAAATTGAAGTCTCTATTTTAGATTTGTTCAATGCTACTAAGTGATTAATTTAATTAGGTTATGTTTCAACATAAAGAGTCACTAGTTAAAATCCATGGATGATAAGTACCCGTAGCAGTTACAATAACTAGAATTTGCTTACCATGTTCTCTAATTAGGAGTTATTTTCAGTTAGAAAGCTTTTATACGAGTTTACTCTTGTTCAACCACCTACATTCAGTTGATTAAGGAAGTATAGGATTCTCAATTGCATATATATTTCCAACAACATCTCAAGTTTATGATTCCTTGGTTGATAATTTCATGAAGCCCCCTTGTAATTTTAAACAATAAATTGTATAATTTGGGGATATGTAGGTTCGTTAAGCTTCATGTATGATTATCTACATCAATTAATTAGACATTACAGGAAGCTCTACATTTTTGGCATCATTTTCAGGGATGATGCTAAGTTCATAATTCCTAATTATGTTTTTAAATTTACTTTCATTGCTTTCATAAATTAGGAAGTTTTAATTTACAACATTAGGACCAATAGACACTTACAAATCAACCAAGAACTATTCACAAGCAATGTGCAGGAGAAGTCATTTAAAGCTCAACATAATATTGTATATGAAGGTAGAGAGATGCTTTGGGAATATTTCTCCCCTCAACACATGAAGAATTTGAAGATATTGGTGCAAGCGAAGAACCAATTGAGGGAATCAATGATATAGAACCACCCCTCACACCAATACCTACTCATGAATTAGGGGGAACTCCCATAAGACATCTTAACACTATGGTAGAGGAAGCAATATAAAATCCAACTAAACATGGTTCATTCGATTTCCAATCACAAATCAAGAACAAGTGACTACTCTCAAGAATTTACCCCCCTCGCCCTTGCCAATTTTCTATGGATTGGTTATCAAAGACTTGAAAGGAATTTGAGTAGTGAAAGCAACTTCCTACACTAATCTAAGTATGGGAGAGTTACAAAAAATTCTTCTAACACCTCATACAGTCACAGATATAGAAAGATGCACATACAAAATTTAAACAACATAAAAGAAAATGTAAATCATAACACAGTGTTTATGTGGGAAAACCCTTTCGGGAAAAACCCACACTGCAAATCACATAGCTCAACTTGTATTATCAGCAATAGTAATAGTTACAATACAATCTCAAGAGTAATGCTTAGGCGTCTTCACAATACCACAAGAATTTGGAGTAATTATAGCAACATAACGTCTACAAAACTTCAACCTACCACCATAAAAATGCACTAAGTCTACAAGTATTTATAACTTTTCAACAATAAGAGAAGGTGGTAAAACTTTCAATAACCAAAATCCATGCCCAAGTGTGAACATCAGTTCATTATGACATGTGAACTCATAAATAAGGCAATCTTCCTATAATGAAACATGTCTCCTTGAAATTAACCATTGTTTCTCATGCAATGATCCTACATGCATGCAAATGCTTCGCATGTGTAGGCGCCCTCATCACATTGGTCCCACCTATTATAGTCAACTAACAATTTTTCATACATGACTCTTCCACCATTATAATCAATCATAAATTGATATAGCAAGCTGTCATAACCCATTATATAGTAACTTATGACAAATGCCACCAATTTAGGCCCAAATATAAGTCCTCAAAAGTGGACACCTACCTCCACAAATATAGCTTATAATTATTATATGTCACCTTCCATGTAGGATGCCACCTCATTGGTAGGTCCCACAAAGTGACTACATATTTGGTAGGAAAATAAACATTAGGAAATAAATAATTAACACCATAATCAAATTAATGCTAGGACTCTAAGATTGAGACACCCTAATCCCAAAATTCTCCGACTTGTCGAAGACCTGTCAAGAGTCATTTGAAATCAATTGCTCAGGTCCCCAAGGCCCATGGAATCAAAACACCATATGAAATTCTTTATGCTTACTAGTTTTTCAGTGCAGATACAACATTCACCAAAGTGTCAACCTTCTCCAAGTTCACCTTTCCATCTTCTACCATATCATGAACAAAATGATATTGAACATCAATGCACTTTATTCTAGCATGAAAGGTATATTTTTTGCTAATAAAATGGCACTCTAACTATCACAACAGATAGTAATTTGTCTTGCATCTAAACAATGTCAAAAATAATTTATTAAGTCAAATGGCTTCCTTACAAGCATGTGTAGCTTCCATGTACTCTACTTATGTTGTGGATAAAGCGACTACAACTTGTCACTTACTCATTTCGCTGATAGTTCCACCAAACATCTTAAACACATAACTACTAGTGGATCTTTTATTGTCAATATCACCTACCCAATTTGAATCCACGTATCCATGAATACTCATTTAATGTCGAAGTCTGGTAGGATAACCATGAAAACATAGGGAGTACTCATAAGTAACCTGCAAGTACCTAAGCACTCTCTTAATTACATCATAGTGTACCCATCTAATATTAACCAAAAATCGACTAAGGACTCCCACTGCTTGGGAAATGTCTGGCCTTGTGCACACCATAGCATACATTAAACTACCAACAACATTCAAATACAATACTATGGTCGTGTCCTCTATCTTAGTAGGATATTTTGGACAATCATGCATAAAAATATTTGTCTCCTACATTACAGGAACAACTAACTATTTGCAATCTTGCATGTTGAATCTCTCCAACATTAAGTTTGCACACTTGCTCTAGCTTAACCAAAGCTTTATATTAGCTCTGTCTCTTTTGATCTCCATCCTCAAAATATACCTATTTGCACCTAGATCTTTCATCTTAATTTGTGCTAACAATTGAGACTTCAAATCTGAAATCATGCTTTTACCATTCCCAATAAATAACATATCATTTATGTATAAAAGAATAATGATAATGCAACCATTATCATATTTGTAATTCATACAATAGCCAAATTTAGATCTTAGAAATCCCAATGACAACACATAGGCATCAAAATTTTGGTACCACATTCTAGGAGATTATTTCAAACCATACATAGACCTTAAGTTTGGAAACCAGATTTTATTTACCTTATGTTACTCAATTTTTGCTCCCTCTAGAAATATGTCCATTTCAAATTTTGGTTAAGTTATGGGTCAGCGGTGTTTTGAGAAAGCGGTATAACTCGGGAAGTGTTTTATAAGATTACTCTAACTCTCCCTTTTCCCGCCCTATAACTCATCCTACTTGTTTTGAATGCACTGGCGGTGTTTTATCTTGTTATATGAACTTCTAAAATTCCTTCTTTGGTCTATTTTTGAGCTAAGGTAGCATGGGCAGTGTATTGCTAAGTTCATCAAACTCTCCCATTTACCGCCCAAAGAGAGGTGACTAACTTTTCAATGTTTGTTAGAAATCAGGTGGTGTTTTACAACTAAGGATGAACCTTGGTGGTGATTTGTCAGGTTATGTGAACTATCCACTTCTCCACCCGTATAGTCGTTACTTTTCAAATTTTTGAAAAGCGGTTGTGATGGGGTGGTGATGTGAAACTTGACACGTTCCTACATGACAAGGGGATGTCATTTAATGCCTATATACTCACACATTTCCTATGAGGAATTAATAGGAAATTCATGCAAAGAATAGGCATTCTTCAACTACAACACTCATTTTGGGAGACATGACAAAAAAGAACACGCCAACGTAGATTTCTGCCCTCAAAATCCATGGTCGTTCTGAGGTATTTTCATTCTTATCTTTCCCTTTTGAGCTTACATTTTTCAATCTTTTTTTCCCTACATTTTAAATTATCCAATGAAAATCCATTTGAACCCTAGTAGTTCAGAAATGGCAAGAATTAAGTGTTAGGGTTATGAGTACATCTCAAGGTTAATGTGTGACGTGCTTGGGATAGGAGACACCAAGCTCAGGTAAGTAAATATGAATGATCTAAGAGAAAAATTCAATGCTCCCAATCCACCACCCATCACTCAGAGAGTAATCGAAAGTGGGTTGGTAGAGGCAACCACATTCCCTGTGGTCGTCCAATGTCCAAAGTAAATTCTGGAGTGTATAAGGCACTATAATACTCAAAATCGAGAAATAAAAACTAAGGAAAACTGGTTGATGGTTAAAATTCAAAGATCCACCTTTGTCTCATGCTTGAGGATTCCTGAAAAAGAGCCCTACTCACTAATGGATTTCACTAGTGCCCAGATTAAGTTTTCACTCAAAAAGGGATACTACCAAAACATAATGGAAAATAATCAGTTGGAAAAGCCTAGATGAGGTAAATCTCAATCGCCTTGGAACATACACAAGAATCATTTTGTGGATGAGATATCTGACATTGTCCTATTGTTACATAGAGTTTGGGGGAATGAGGACACCCATGGTTTTCAGGAATGGATGTACTTTTTCGTCTAGATTATACTTGGAGGGACCCAATTTCTAGATTGGGTGACACTCATCAGTGATAGGTTACACGATCTGCTTGTTTACTTCAGCACTGATAGGGAATTTTACATGTCTTCTTATTTAATTTATGCCATTGCAAGTACCATACCATGGCCAGCCTTGAGGCCAAGTGACCTTCCCCATGAAAAGGTACCAATTTTTTAGTACCTTGATAAGTTACAATTAAATAAGAGATTTATTCACCGTAGGAGAATATCAGACACTTTCACTATGAGGGTGGCTAGATAATTACAAGGAAAGATTGAGATGAGGCTTTCAACTAAATCTATGGATTTTTTCAATTTCTATGGTAACCATTTCATTCAATTTCAAATATTTTCTTATATTAGGGTTGGTGGTTTCACTAGTTTTCCCATCAAACTCCTAAGACACCCAGAAGATAAGTTTGTGATGATTGAGGTTTGTAGATAGTTGGTAGATGTTAACAAGAGATGTCAAGAGTAGAGAAGACATCCTAGATTTACCCCATTTGGATCAGGATAAAGGAGATTAAGGAAAGGAAGATGACCTAGGTAATATCGATATTAGTTCTTCTTCCTCATCTCATCGGTCATCACTTGTCAAGGAGGTGAAAGAATCTCTAAAATAGAGATCTTCTCCACTTCCGTCATATGATATTCAAAAAATACTCCTCCTACGAATAAAATACTATTTGACTCCTCCAATTCCAAGGCAACCAATGTCCCCGTTACCCCTGTTTGGTTGGAGGATACTCTATCAAGAAAAAGGAAGGCAGTGCAGCTGGATCTTCCGAAGCAAGATATGGTGGGGTAATTGCTTCAAAGGACCCCAAAGCCTAAGAAATTAAAAACCATTGCTCAACTAATTGATGATATTGGATCAGGGAATTTATGCTGGAAGTCGCATGTCCCACTACACAAAAGGTCACTCAAGCAACTGCAAGTGACTTTGATATTGACAGAATTAACCTGGGACCCCCTACAAGGGATGAAGATGTGCACAACTTCCAATTTTATAACACAAGAATGGTTGAGAAGTCCAAGAAGGATAAAGAAAATGAAGATGGGCTAAAGATTCAAATCCAAGTCTTGATCGAATGTTTGAAATCAGTTTTTGATCTTTCTCCTCAACCAATATCTCAAGCTAGGTCATCCTCTGATCCCCTAGCCCTAATAGGAAGAGAAGTAGTAAGTAAAATGAAGAGATGTAAAAAATTTGACAAGGCTATTGAGGAATGGAGTGGCGAGTTTATTAGAAGAGGTAATCAAATTATTTTTGAATCTCTTAAATGTTTCCAAAAGGTGAATGCTTCGAGATCGGAAGTCCAAAAGGAGATTGTCACTGTTGAAAAAGAGGAAAGGGTATGGAATTAGTATGTAAATGAAATTAAAGAAATGATGGGATTTAGAATGGAAAATTTATTTGTTGATCAAATCATACCCAACACTACTAATGATCATTGCATGATCTGGAATAAAAGTGTGGAATGGAAATTACAAGTCGCAAGGAAAGGCTTACAGAAGCTTCAGGAGGTCTGAATTGAATGCAACACAATATTTGAGGAGGTTCATAAAAATATAGTTGCCCTCATATTACAACCTGACAAGGGAGGAAATGGGAATAACAAGAATATTAAAGCCTTGGAGAATAATTTTCAAAAGATAGTTAACAGGATTTTCAGCTCCCAGTCTTTTGATGTTGAACATCTAAGAAAATTCAGCCAGTTGAACCTCATCCTATCTCAAGAAATGGGGCTCATGAATACTTATGAATAGATAATTGAATTCGTTCAAGATAGCCAGTTGGCATGAAGGTTATGAATGGGGAACATAACCATCCCACACCATAAGGAGCTTCTACCTATCATAAAGGCTTTCCAAGCCTTGCGGAAACGACTTGCCACATCTATAGAATCTAGAAGCGAAGCGCCATTGTCTTGATTTTTAGTTGCTTTTATTTCTTGAAAATATTTTCAATTCTAATTAGTTATGGGCAAGGAAAGAAGTGGTTACTCATCTGATTTATATATTTATGTTTATTTTTAAAACTAATTCTTTTTAGACATCATTGAAAAGGATTTGATATTATACTGCTACTTTGAATACAATTTTGTTGTGAATTGAAATCTCTAGTTATATGTGTGCATCTATTTTATAGAGATATATGATATTCTTAAATCTGTGTGTTTGGGTATATCTTGGTGTTTATACTACTCCTACGTGTTAGTGTATTCATCTATCTTTGTAGCTAATTTTATTTTACAAGTAATATTGGGTTTATATTTTTGTTACTTCATCGTAAGAAAATTGGTCTTTGTGCCAGTAATTTCATAATCTATTTCATGCAAACTAGTCTTTTTTCCAGTATCCTTATAATTTTTTATATGTGAACTAGTCTTTGTGCCAATATCTTTATTACTTTTTCTTTACACTTGATATTAGGAATCTTCCTTCTATCGAGTTCTACCTTTCCTACTTTCGAGTTAAAAGCATACATATGTTTATTTAGTTTTAGTTAAATTCATTGCATATCATATGAGGGAGTTGTACATCCAAAATTCAGAGGAAATTCACAAATGAAATTGTGAACTTTCTAGAGTTGTTGGGAACAACTGCACCTTTTGAGCAAAGAGTCAACATTTCTCAAGGTGCCCAATTTGTTAACCAACAATTTTTTGGAAACTCCACTGTGGAACGAATGAAATGAGATAATATTTGAGTTGACTTTATCTAGGTCATATGTATGAAGCATCCTAAGCCCATCCTAGATTCCTAAATATTTACTAGGGGAGAAAGAAGTAGGGGTGTTTTCGATTCAATTTTTGAGTCTTTACAAAGGAGTAACTTCTCTTACATTATACCTTCTCGAAGAAGGGACGGGGCTAGAAGTAGACCTACATCCCAAATCAGAACACCTCCAAACTATTCAACTTCCCAAGCCTTAGTGTTACACAAAACTATCCTTCCAATAGTCATAAACTTCCCTTGCAATATGGTTAACCGACCGCTTGTTCTATGGGGGGTTGCTATTGGTCCTTTCAGTCTAGGAAACAATTTGCTTGACTTACCCAAAGGCTCTTGCAAAAACCTACCCAAGTTCAGTTGTGATGAGAATATTTCACCTGAGGAGCATATTGATGCCTTCTTTGCAACCTGCAATGTGCTCAAAGCATAGGAAGAATATCTAGCAGTTAGACTTTTTGTAGAATCCTTGGTGAATGTTATGGTGCAATGGTTCTACCAACTATCGCATGGTTCAATCAACAATTGGGAAATTATGTTAAGTAAGTTTGAAGCCAAGTTTAAAAGTGCATATGATGATCTTTCTTTAATAGCACAGGTAACACAAATGAAGAAAGAATCAAGTGAACCTATGAGAGAATTTGTTACAAAGTTTAACAGGTTGGTATCCTAGATTAATGTTGCAAAGAGACCCTTCAAAGAGATGCAGAAGTGTTTCTTCATCAATTCACAACACCCAAATATTGGATTGCTCCTGAAGAGACAACTAATGAATACTTTGGAGGCTACACAAATACTTGCTATTGAATTAGAAGACAATTTTATCACAGTTGGGAAGTGGAAAAGAGAAATGCATACAAACAAGTCATAGCCAGCTACTTCATCAGACCCTATGATACAAAGATTGGCAAACGAAATTATTTCTCTCAAAAGGCAATTACCTAAAAGCAAGCAACCCTATCAAGACCTCTCAAGAAAGGTGAATTACCAACTAGACAATAAGACCCTTCCCCTACCCCCAAATCAATAGAGGTTGGTGATAGAAGCTCCTTCGAGAGATAACAAGAAGAATATGTGCACCTTCCACCTTACTTCTGACCATGATGGATCAAAATGTCTTGAGATGAACAAATTCATGCAGATGACTACTATGAAGGAGGTCATTGAAGATGTTACAGAAGAAGGTAATCCTTTTGATTAGTATGACGACTCTACAAATAGATAACTCGAGTTTGGACCTGATGATGATGGAGGTGGATATGTCTAATCACTTTGGACAAGCCCTTTTGTGTCGTTGTCACACAAGGACAACACAACACTAATCAAAAAGGTACTTAGAACTCCCCTAAAGTTTTACTTACTAGAGGTAGTGCCACTTCAAAAGGTGAAAATGTGTCACACCCAGTTACAAAGGATTCCTCTAAATATTCTAATGTGTTATCCACTGAAAAGTATTCTAGAGCTTTTGATATTGTTGAATTCTGCAAAAACTCTAAAGTGTAAATTTCACAAGAAGAATATTTATGTATGAATCCTAAAGAATTGGGTAGATTAATTAAGTTTGTTAGACCAGGACAATCTGACTCCCATGTTGGCTTAGATGGGGAAATTATTAGTTCTCAAAATTCAGCTGCTAATGTGGCATCCAACAGTAAAACATCTTCATCATAAACCTTTGAGGATAAACCCAATCCTTTCTATGTGTCATTATTTGTGAATGGGTTTAGATTGAGTAACTATATTATTGATTCTAGTGTCTCTGATAATGTTATTCCTACACAAATTGCTCGAGCTTTGGGATTGAACTTAACCAAGACATTTGGGAAATGATAGTCCATGGAGTTCAAGCAAGTTTCATTGATTAGGTAGATTAAAGATGCACAAGTTTCACTTGCAGTCCATCCAAACAAATGAATCAAGCTCACAATTTTGGTGATTGATATACCTGCCAGCTAAGGTATGCTTTTAAGAAGAATATTTTGTAAAGACATAGGTGGTGAACTTCAGTTGGATTGGTCTTATGCTACCATACCTATTGGCAATAAGAAAGTACGCTTGGAGCCTAAGCCCAAAGCTAAGATAACAATATTGAAATTGGAAGACCCTAAGGGTCAGATTTTGTTTGAAGAAGCTGAGTTTGGGAGCTATATGTTATTTTCAGATGAAGATAAATAAACCAATACAGTTTGGTTGGACTCAAATTTGGAGCTTTGGACGATGGAATTTGATGGGAGCTACTCTAACTCTGGTTCAGGAGTAGGTGTAGTACTTATTTCCCCTTCTGGTGAACAATTCCCTTTCTCTTATAAGTTGGAATTTGCAAACACTAATAACACTATAGAATATGAGGCCCTCTTATTGGGACTAGCTAAAGCGAGAGGTATGGGAATTAAGATGCTTAAAGTTTTAGGGGATGCAAAATTAATTGTCAATCAGGTGCAAAATATTTTCATTGTAAAAATGAAATGCTAAGACATTATAGGAATAAGGTATGGGATGTTATAGAATGTTTTGATGCATTTTAAATAGAGGTCGTTCCTAGGGAACTAAACTCTAGGGTTGATTCTTTAGTTGTTTTTGCTTCCCTATTGATACCTCATCCTGATTTCAAGAATAAATCTTATAGGACATAATTGATTTATTGACCCAATGTTCTTGACAATGTGAATCACTAGAAAGTGTTTGAGAATGATAAATAGATTCAGGCCTTCTCAAAGAATTCAAAAATGTTTGCCTAAACCTTTTTTGAAGGAAGCACCAGTGAGTGTATATAATGTTTCCATGATGATATCAGTGAGATGAAGGAAGGGGTCATCCAGTTGAAAGGTAACAAAATTCCTAAGGGATTAGTTTCTTTGGAGGATCTATTTAACCGACATGATCAATCCATTAAATGGAAGATGAGTGAATCTATTAACTCAATCTATTTGCCTCATGCTTGAAAATTCATGAAAAATAGACCTACTTGCTCATGGATTTCACCAATGCCTAGATTGAGTTCTCACTCAAAAAGGGGTACTACCGAAACATAATGGCAAATAACTAGTTAGAAAATCCTAGACAAGGTAAATCTCAATTTCTTTGGAACTTACACAAGAATCATTTCATGGATGAGATATTTGACATTGTCTTATTGTTACATAAAGTTCGAGGGAATGAGGACGCCCATGGTTTTTAGGAATGGATGTACTTTTTCATCCAGATTATACTTGGAGGGACCCAATTTCTAGATTGGGCGACACTCATCAGTGACATGTTACACAGTCTGCTTGTTTACTCCACCATTGATAGGGAATTTTATATGTCTTCTTATTTAATTTATGCCATTGCAAGTACCAAACCATGGCCAAGCTTGAGGCCAAGTGACCTTCCTCATGACTAGGTACCAATTTTTGAGTACCTTGATAAGTTGCAGCTAAATAAAAGCTTTCTTCACCATAGGAGAATATCAGACACTTTCACTATGAGGGTGGCTAGAGAATTACAAGGAAAAATTGAGATGCGGATTTCACTTGAAGGTATATAGTTTGTCAGTTTCTATGGTAGCCATTTCATTCAATTTTAGATATTTTCTTATATTAGGCTTGGTGGTTTCACTAGTTTTCCAATCAAACTCCCAAGGCACCCAGAAGATAAGTTTGTGATGATTGAGGTCTGTAGAAAGTTTTAAAATGTTAACAAGAGATGTCAAGAGTGGAGAAGTCATCTTGGATTTACCCCATTGGGATCGAGATAAAGGAGACAAAGGAGAGGAAGATGAATTAGGTAATATTGATATTAGTTCTTCTTCCTCATCTCATCAGTCATCACCTGTCAGGGAGGTGAAAGAACCTCTAAATCAAATATATTCTCCACTTTCGTCATAGGATATTCAAACAAATACTCCTACGAATAGAATACTATTTGACTCCTCGAGTTCCAAGGCAACCAATGTCCCTATTACTCCTATTTGGATGGAGGATACTCTATCAAGAAAAAGGAAGGCAGTGCAGTTGGATCTTTTGAAGCAAGATATGGTAGGATAATTGCTTCAAAGGACCCCAAAGCCTAAGAAATTGAAAACCACTTCTCAACTAATTGATGATGTTGGATCAAGAAATTTATGCCTAGAAGTTGCACGTCCCACTACACAAAAGGAGGTCACTCAAGAAACTGCAATTGACTTTGATATTGATAGAATTAACTTGGGACCCCTACAAGGGATGGATATGTGCACAAATTCTAGGTGTCTACAGTGAGAATGGTTGAGAGGTCCAAGAAGAATAAAGAAAAAAAAGATGAGCTAAAGAGGCAAATCCAAGTCTTGACTGAATGTTTGAAATCAGTTTTTGATCTTTCTTCTCAACCAATATCTAAAGCTAGGTCATCCTCTAATCCCCTAGCCCTAATAAGAAGAGAATTAAGTAAAATGAAGAGTTGTAAAAACTTCGACAAGGCTTTTGAGGAATGGAGTGGTGGGTGAATCAAAAGAGGTAATCAGATTAATTTTCAATATCTTAAATGTCTTCAAAAGGTGAATTCTTTGAGATTAGAAGTTCAAGAGGAGATTATCACTATTGAAAAAGAGGAAAGGGTGTGGAATTAGTATGTAAATGAAATCAAAGCAATGATGGGATTTAAAATGGAAAATTTAGTTGATGAGAAAATCATACCCAATGTTGCTAATGCTAGTTGCATGATCTGGAATAGAAGTATGGAATGGAAATTACAAGTCAAGAGGCAAGGCTTACAGAAGCTTTAGGTGGTCTGAACCAAATGCAACACAATATTTGAGGAGGTTCATAAAAATATCATTGTCCTTAGATTACAACCTAACAAGGGAGGAAATGGGAACAACAAGAATATTAAAGCCTTGGAGAATGATTTCCATAAGATAGTTAATAGGATTTTCAGCTCCCAATCTTTTGATGCCAAACATCGAAGGAAATTCAATGAGTTGGACCTCATCCTATCTCAAGAAATGAGGCTCATGAAGAATTATGACTAGAGAATTGAATTCATTTGAGATAGCCAACTGGCATGGAGGTTACGAATGGGGAACATTACCATCCTGCACCATAAGGAGATTCTACCTGTCATAAAGGCTTTCCAAGCCTTGCGGAAACGACTTGCCATGTCTACAGAATTCAGAAGCGAAGTGCCACCATCTTGATTTTAAGTTGCTTTTATTTCTTGAAAATACTTTTAATTCTAATTAGTTATGGGCAAGGAAAGAAGTGGTTACTCATTTGCTTTATATATATATATATATATGTTTATTTTTAAAACTAATTCTCTCTAAACATCATTAAAAAGGACCTGATATTATACTGCTACTTTGAATAAAATTTTGTTGTGAATTGAAATCTCTAGTTATATGTGTGCATCTAGTTTATAAAGATATCTAATATTCTTAAATCTATGTGCTTGGGTATATCTTGGTGTTTATACTATTCTTGCCTGTTAGTGTATTCATCTATCTTTGTAGCTGATTTTATTTTACAAGTAATATTGGGTTTATATTTATGTTACTTCATCGTAAGAAAATTGGTCTTTGTGCTAGTAATTTCATAATTTTTTTCATGCAAACTGGTCTTTTTGTCAGTATCCTTATAATCTATTATATGTGAACTAGTCTTTGTGTCGGTATCTTTATTACTTTTTCTTTGCACTTGATATTAGGAATATTCCTTGTATCAAGTTTTTCCTTTCCTTATTTTGGGTTAAAAACATGCATATGTTTATTTAGTTTTAGTTAAATTTATTGCTTATCATATGAGGGATCTATACCTCCAAAATTCAGAGGAAAGTCACAAATAAAATTATGAGCTTTCCAATGGCTCAATCATCTAATTGGGATCCATGTCAAGGGATATGGCCACCACAACCATACCAATCCTCAAACTATAATTCTCAATGGCAGTCTCCACAAAGCTAATGGTCACCACAATGGTGTGGGAACCAATAATGGAAAAACCAAAATATTAGCTAAGTGCAACCAAAATAATCTTTACAACCAATCAACCCTTTGTAATACCAAACCTAACCATAGAAGTCCCAATGCAACTTAGCGCACCTTAGTTGTCGGCTCAACCTACACCAAACCCTAAAAATAAGCTCGTTCATTAGGCTTATACTAATGATACCATCCAATACCCAGCCTATGTGATTGAGATAAGTGATGTCTACCTTAGTTCAGGAAGGATTATTGTTGGACCATCATCTCCTCACATCACAAAGCTTATAGATGAGGAGCCAACAATGGAGACCATTGATAATACAATAAAGCAACTTGAACAAGGTAATTCATCACAAGTTCAGAACCACCATTTCCAGAGAGACCAACAACATAAAAAATTTATTATGAACCCGAATCTAATCTATTGGGCAAATTTATGAATGTTTTTATAAAGATACCCCTAATTGAAGCTATTAAATAAGTAACTATATATAAAAACTATGAGAGAATTGTGCCTTAAAAATCCATGCAAAAAAGGAAAGACCCCAAGACTATCCATATCTTAGGACAACCGATAGACATCATGTTAGATAATATAGAAGCATTCCAAAATATGCAAACCCTAGGAATCTTGTAGTAGATGTGAAAATTAATGGCACACTTATCAAAAACATTCTAATTGATCTAGGAGCAACCATTAATGTAATGATAAGAGAAACCATGCAACAAATTTAATTGATGGATCTTTGACCCACACCTATTTTTCTAAAATTAGTAGATAGGTCAACTGTCAAGACAAAGGGTATTATTGAGGATTTGATTATCACAATAGATTCATGGGAATATCCAAAAAAAATCATGGTTTTGTAGCCCAAATTCAACCATGCAAGATACCCCTTAATCTTAAGAAAACCATGACTAGCCACTATAGATACATTTATTGGATGTATGTCTGGAAACATGATAATTTCGAATAGGAATGTGACCAAAAAATTGGTCCTTTACCTGTCTACATAACCACATGTAGACTTCAAACAAATTTTATGGCCTGCCTTGGAACAAAATGACCAATTCTCTTTACAAATGCTCATGAATATAGAACATACCCCAATGATTGAAATTCATGATGAAGATGATGTCCTTGCCCAAATTATGAAAAACTCTTAGGGTAGGGACTTGTAGCAACACTACTATATAATATTCTTACACTTCCCTTTACATGATATCATACCTACAAATGTCTTTGAGTCCACTTCTCAAATTTTCCATACACTACTTCACCATAGTTGCAATGCCAATCTATTAGGACTAGATGTTTCTATTTTCATGACTTATGCCTTAACCATAGAAATCAAACTAGGTATAATACTCAATGTCAATAAATAATTGACAGTTTCCCAAAAATACTCATTACTTACAATGTTGCAAGCTCACACAACAACATTTTCTTGGGAATATCATGACATGAAGGGCATAGATCCTAGCCCATGCATGCACATAATCTATATTAATCAAAGCTACAAGTTAGTTGGGAAACCACATAAGAGAATGAACCCAACTATGCAAGACATAGTAAAAATAGAGTTACATAAATTATTGGATGTAGGATTCATTTATCCCATATCAAACAGTCAATGGGTGTCTCCATTGGTGATTGTGCCAAAGAGAGGAGGTAAATGGAGGGTATATGTAGATTATAGGGAGCTAAATTTAACAAGGAAGGATCACTTTCCTCTCCCTTTTATTGATCAAGTGTTGGATTCACTAGCAGGTAAGAAATACTTCTCCTTCCTAGATGGGTTCAATGGGTACAATTAGACAAAGATAGCTCTAGAAGACCAAGACAAAACCACCTTTACCTGCCCATGGGGTGCATATGCTTAATTAGTTTTTCCATTTGGATTTTATAATGCACATACAACATTTCAAAAAGTAGTCTTGAGCATATTCTCAGATTTTGCACATGATTCCATGGAGATTTATGTAAAGCAATTTTTCTTTTAAAATTTTCTTTGGTTTTCGGCCCTTACTTTCTTTCCACTTCAAGTTGATTATGCGCCTAAAGGATGAATATTTCTCTTGAATAAAGGTGTGCAATGTGCCACGTGGTGGCTACACAACTTCATTTATATATCATTTTCCTTTTGGGCACGAACTGGGACACATGTCAGCTTGGCGGGGATTTTCTTCAAAACCGCTCTCATGAATCTGAAATTGCCCGCTCGCATGACACATCATCTATTTGTGTCAAGCAATTTGTATATTTTGCGGATTGATCTTTTTGGGTGGAGTTTATCGAGGAGCATGATGAGCGTCTTAATTTTGGGATGAAACATTTGAGTCAATGTCATCAACCTCCATTATTGATCGATCAGATTTTTGTCAAGCTCTGTTAAATCCGATTATTTTTTGACATCTATCTTCGCTAAAATATCTAAAGCCATTAATGAAGTAGTTGAGGCTTAATGAGCGAAGATTGCTATGATCTAATCAAGATCTAAGATTGGATTGTGAGCTATCAGGTTCAAGCATTTGGAAGTTTCTACTTTTGGAATGTTTGCGGCAGTGACCTCTTCTTTTGGTTATAAAAGGGATTGGTATCATTGAGTTTAAAAGTTCTAAAAATTGGCTTCAAAAATCTTTTCGAAGACAATAGAAATTGTTTTAGGAGTTCTATTTTCTTAGAAGTAGGAGGGTCTTCACATAATATTGATATCCTCTATGGCATGTTTTAATTAAATCAAACTATCATTGGATTGGCATCTGACCTTTGTTTTCAGTCTTATGTCATAGAGGTTTGATCTATTTGGGAGAAATCTTTGAGATCGTGCATGTTATGGCCTTTATCAAAAAAAAAAAAATTATATTTCATTTATACTGAAGAAACTGTATTAAAAGGTTTACGTTGATAGTTCAATAACTAATTCACATATTGTTAAGCTTCTATGTTTAATGCTATCTTTCATAAATTAGACCATGTCTATTAAACTCTTCCATTTTTTGTAATGGGTATGAATTTTTTCATATTATGTTGTAAAGGAGGAAGGATTCTATAATTTTTTGCTGAACATTTCTGATAATGTTTTCTTATGTTTGATTGGAACTTAATGGGTGCTTCCCACAGGGAGATTTCAAAGACTGCATTGTGCTTTCTCTAGCCTTTGTTGCTCATTTTTTTCCCAATAATGAAGGGTTTGCGACATTTTGTGTGTATCATATCAGTTAAAAGGAATAGTTAAGGTTTGAAATATTGTAAAAGATTTGGCATATCACCATCTTTATGTTTTATTCACATTTCTTTCTACCCTTTTCCCCCAAACACAAAGAAGAGTTGACTTTCTATAAAAATCTCAAAGGTCATTCAGTGAGGCCCAAATTGGTCCCACACTCATTGAATTTCCCATAAGGCTATCGGAGCAGTGCAATCTTTGATGATCAAATTTTATTTTTTTGGCACGTCTAGTGGGACTTGAAGTTTTTCAAACGTCTAATTGGAAGTCATAAATATTTCTTAAATCATACCAAGAAAAGAGGTTGGAAATTTCATGCCTAGAATCCAAACAAGAGCATCTTCAAGAGGCAATTTCCAGTACTCCAATTACCTGCCTCGACACCTAGGAGAAGACTTACATGTTTTGTATCACATGTAAGAATCAATCGAGTAAGAAGTGTTAGCCCACAATCCAGAGCCTTATCTACTCCACCAGGAGGCCAAACTTGCCAAATCATAATACCCATATACCCTATCCATAGAAATCTATTTACAATGGCTCATATAGGTACCCTTGCTCCTAGAAATTTTGTAATATGGGATAGCGGTAGCCCACTACAACCACCCATGCCTCAAATGTATGGCCCTCCATACCCACCAATGCTCTTAAGGCAATCTCAAAGTTTTTTGGCAAGGATTTCAACACCCCTTCCAAACATCTCTGAAATATAGCAAAGGTATGTAGAGTACATAATATCATGGAAGAAATGTTTCTCTCAGGTTATTGGTCACGCCTTTCAAAGGAAAAGCCTAGGACTAGTATAGGTCTTTGGTTTTCAGTTCTATCTTCTCTTGAAATCAACTCAAAGAGAAGTTGTTCGAGTGCTTCTTAGAAAAGGGAGATCGCTCCTCTCTGTTGTAGCAATTAATCACCATCAAGAGGGCCCCACAAGAGGCCATGAGCGACTTCAACACCAGGTTTCACAAAAACTAGCACAGGATTCTTGTGATAATCAGGCCTCCAACCGCTATGGCATTCATGTTTTACCTAAAGACTTTCAATTCAGACATCACAATCATGGTGTAGTCTATGGGAGTAGATACTCTACCTGACGCATACAATCTGGTTGTGCGTGCAAAAATAGTCTGATTGACACCGAAAAGTTTCCACCACGTTTGTCGATGCACATGTTCATGGAAATCTCTAGTGGCCCCGAGAAGAATCAACTTCGAGTGCCTCCACTCTAAAAATGAGCACGTCGACTATACCAACATCCATGTATGTATACCCAGGTGCACAACCAAGCAGGTTGGGCTCTTCCTCATTAGCAGTTGATGCCAATGATATGAAGAACCTCATGCAATCCTTTGTGAATGAGCTAGTCATCATCCGATGAAAACAAGCAACACTGTCGAAGCCTCCTACATAGACCTATCAAGGAGGAAGGCCATCTTATCAACATAACACACAGGAAGGAGTTTTGAGGGGATGAAGTCAACAACCAGTGCCTACAAACTAGATAGTGCAAGAGCTAGATATTGCACCAGACCAAGCACTCTTCTCTTGGATGGAAGAAGAAGATGTAGCATTTGAAAATGATTCTCCAATTACTAGTGCCCCACAAGTATAGTCAGACTACAACAAAAAGTCCAAAAGAAGGCTCACTGGAGAATACGTGCAACAAGCTCCACAACATCCATAACCATGACAATAATAACCGTGAGAGGAACAAGCCTCACAAACCTGACTCACTCAGTAGTCACAAGCTCTGCCATCACCGAAGAAGGGAATAGACAAAGCACTAAGACCACCTATGATGGAGTGGCCTCCCCCAAAGATGAAAGAGATACCACCATTCAAATCTAAGGTCTCGCTAGTCGAAATGCTCAACATGGTTGAAAAATTAAAGAAGGTGCCTACTAATGTATCTTTGTGGGACATTATATCAATCTTGAAGTAGAAAATGTTGCTTTAGGAGGCATTAAAGAAAGAAGAACAAATACCATGAACAGACACAATCCCACCACACAATCAAGTTAGAGACAAGGAGCTCGCGTCAGACCCCCAATCTTTGAGAGCCACAACATACATGAATGTCATAGACAATGCAAATGAGAAAGAGGTAAGCAAACCAAAGCCCGCACCTTTCTTTTTAACACTTATTGTGGGAGATAATCTTTTACACAATAACATGATTGATTTGGGAGCTAGTACTGTGGTCATGCCTAAGCAAGTGGTCAATGCCCTAAAACTTAAGTATGAGCCTCTTGAGAAAGTGATCATGCAATTAGATAGGAAGAAGGTCCCGACCATTGTCCGCATTAGGGATCTGTCTTTAACTCTTTTCTCATATTTGAGCCAAACTATCACACAAGAAATAGTTGTGATAGACATCCCCCAGTGTTCGGGATGTGTCTTTCACGAGACTTTAGGACAAATCTTGGTGGATATTTAGCACTTGATTGGTCCCATTTAATATTATGGACCAAGCATAGGGCAAAGATGAAGATCATATATGAATCCTTACACCTAGAACATACAATGGACAATGCAATTCTATTCTTTCAAGTAACGCATACCTCCTCAAAAACTGAGACATATTACGTAGAAATGTTAGAAGATGAGGACACAAGTGATCGAACCCCTAAAGAGGAGGTCCTCCTCAACCAATTTATTGACCTATTTGGGAAATTCCATGCTATCAGATTGGGTACTTATGTGATCTTTGACGGTGACCAAGTCTTCTCGAAATTGGTAAAAGAGTAGTATGAGGCTACAGAACCGAGTGACAATAGTCTATGGACGTTATATTTTGATGGAGCCAAATGTAAGATTGGTTTTGGAGTAGGTGTTTGATTAGTATCCCCGACTGGATTAGAGACCCTCAAAGCTTTTTGCTTCCAGTTCCCATGCTCAAATAATGATGTTGAGTATGAGGCCTTGGTCCATGGTTTGCTTCTTACAAAATGAATGGGCGTGAAAAGAGTACAAGTGTTTGGAGACTCAGAGTTAGTTGTAAGCCAAGTCTATCAATAGGTGACTACCAAAAATATAAGAATGAGGTCTTACAGACATAGAATATGGGATATGATCAAGAGCTTTGAATCTTTTAACATACAAGTTATCCCATGATCGCAAAATGATGTCACTGATCGAATGGCTTTCATTGGTTCACAATTTCAGCCAACTTCTGAATCAACAACAAAATAAAATGCATTGTAGATCATCGTTCGACCATAAATTCTCAACAATGATTAGAACTCGCAAGTTTTTGAAGATGACGTTCAAATTGCCATTTTTTTATAAAATTCATATGAGGCTTCCAATCACCCACAATCCGAGGCTAAAAGAGCTTTGGAAGGTCAAGTGATCCAATTAAAGGGCAATAAGCTCCTGCGAGGTTTGATTTCTCTTGAAAATATTTTCAATTGCAAAGATGCAAGGAATAGTAAACAAAGGTTCACTGCTGACACAAAAGACTATGAAGATCTCGATGCCAGGAATGACAGAAAGCTAAAGGTCAGAAAAGACTTCCTGTAGAAGGATAAAGAGAGACTAAAAGGACTATGTTCTAGATATGATGGGGTCGTAGCTTGGACCTATGATGATCTTAGAGGATACGATCTAGGCATAATCGAGCACACTATTGACTTGGCTGAAAGCTCAAAGCTCGTCTGACAAAACAAAGGTTGATCAATCTGAAGGTTGAAGCATTGATGGCACAAGAGCTTACTAAATTAATCAAATCAAGTACATATACTCGATCAAACATTCCACTTGGGTATCCAATCTTGTACTAATATGGAAGAAGAATGGTGATATTTGGCTCTACATGGATTTTGGGGATTTGAACAAAGCTTCGTTAAAAGATCACTACCCTTTGCTCTCAATGGAGTAGATTCTATAGAACATGGATAGATATGAGATGTTCTCATTGCTCAATTGTTTTTTGGGGTATAACCAGGTCTATGTAAAGGAAGAATACTAACACAAAATAATGTTCACTACCAAATGGGGAACATTTGTGTACTTGAAAATTCCCTTCGGATTCTCCAATGCTAGTGCAACTTTTCAATGAGCAATGGATATTGCCTTCAATGGGTTGATTAATCATATCATCTTAATAAATCTAGATGACCTAACCATTTTTTTTAAATCAAAGGGTGATCATTTTTACCATCTAGAAAAGGTCTTCCGAAAATTCCGACAGTTCGATATTTCCTTAAATCCCAAGAAATGTGTTTTTGGAGTGCCACAAGGCAAGCTACTAGGTTTTGTGGTATCAAAAGAAAGAATAGCCATAGATCCCAAAAGGGTGAAGGCTATAATAGAGCTACTGCTTCCAGTCAACCAAAAGGGGCTACAGTCCTTTTTAGGAAAGATTAATTTCATTAGTTGGTTCATTTTAGACTTCACAAGCATCACGAGACCTATCACACTGATGTTAAAAAACAATTTAGTGTTCAAATGGACTCATGAAAGCAATACGACTTTCAAGAAAATAAAAGCAACCATTTTCATAGCCCCGGTGTTAGCAAACCTGAAATTCTCCGAGGATTTCCTACTCTATGTCTACATTAGCTAACACAACATAGCTTTGGTGCTCACTTAGAAAGACAAGGAAGGAATCGGGGAACATCCCATTGCATTCCACTCTAGGACCCTCAAAGGATATGAAACCAAGTGCAATTTTGTTAAGAAACAAGCCTTCACCATTATTAAAAGCCTCAAGAAATTCCAACACCTAGTATTATCCAATAGAATCACCATCCTCGTCGCCCATCCCAATGTTTAGGAGTACATCACCGAGGTTGAGATAACCAAAAATATGGCCAACTAGATCACTAAGATCCTAGAATACAACGTAGACATTTGACTAACCAAGTTGGTTCAAGGAAGAGGTCTTTGTGAATACCTTGTACTGGAATTAAGCTCTCATGCAAAAGAAGAGACCAACCAGGTCTATACAAATCAGTTTGAGTCTGATGAGTCATGGGTGGTGGATCGAACGTGATATATGCAAAAAGGGCAGTACCCGACCAACATTCCACCTGAAAAAATACATTACTACTGACTGCAAGGCATCAAGTATGCATTGATTAAGGAAAAATTATTTAAAAGGAATTATGATGGTGTCCTACTCCGTTCCTTAGATAAGCCATAGGCAGAAATAATTTTAAATGAATTCCATAACAATCCTGAGAGTGGACACTTCTCCACCAAGATTACTGCTTCGAAGATAATGCAGGCAGGATATTACTGGCCTTCCATATTCTTCGAGGCACAACATATAGTGTGAAAGTGTACTTAATGCCAATATTTCATTGGCAAGCAGAAAAACTCTACTATGCCATTAAGCCTGATCGTGACTGAGGAACCCTTTGCAGAATGGGTTTGAGATTTCATCGGGATGATTAATCCCATCTCTAACGCTGGCCATAAGTGGATACTTAGGGTGATTGACTATTTTACAAGATGGACAAAGGTCGTTGCTCTAAAAAATGCCAAAAAGACAAAAAATGTTAATTTTCTCGAGGAGCTAGTGGAAAGGTTTGGATCGCCTAAAACTATCATATCCGACAATGCTCGAGCCTTCATAGGCTTTGGGATGTCATACTTTTCTCTCAAGCATGGGGTCTACCTCAAGAATTCATCAAATTATTACCCACAAGGAAATGGGTTAGCAGAGTCAACCAACAAAAACCTAATTAGGTTAATTAAGTGTATCGGGTCATAACGCCTGAAGGAATGGCACAAGCACCTACAAAACACTCTATGAGCTGAAAAATTATGCCCAAACAAATCTTGAAGCCCTCTCCTTATGAATTAGTGTATGGAAAGGAGGTGGTTTTACCCATTTCCATAGAAATTCCAGCATTACAACTATTGAAAGCCTTAGAAATTGAAGAAAGTAGTGGAATAGAAGTAAGATTGTTGAAACTCCTAAATCTTGAAGAAAAAAGAGAAAGTGTGTATGACACCATGATCAGGTGCTAGTAGATAGTCAAATGATGGTTTGATAAAAAGCCTCAAACCCAAATTTCTAGGAGGGAAGCCTTGTGTTAAAGTACGATGAGCGTGCTGCAAACCAGGACAACATGCAAAGTTTGAAGCACTATGGAAGGGTCCCTTCTGCATTCATGCATACAAAGAAAAGAACACGCATGAGCTAGAAGACATGGATGGCAACATTCTAGATATACAAGTAAATGGTATTCATTTAAAATTGTTCCATCAAGGCACACAAGTTCTTTTTAAAAAATTCACAGTTATGTACCATATGTAATTTTTTTTTTGTAAAATATGATATTTTTGCCAATAAGCCATGAGAAAAATAACAAGAAAATAAAAAAAGTATTATAATATATTCATTGAATATATTTACATTATACTACATTTATCAATCCCGAAGCTCTGAGAGAAGCTTGAAGCCTTCTCATGCAAACCCAAAAGGGTATACATTACAAAAAGAAAAAAGGGAGAGGTGACATGGAAAATAAGCAATAAAAATAAAGCCTCCATCCATTGCTAAGGAGTCAAAATGTTGCTTCTTCGATTTTTTCTTCAACAAGGTGGTTGGTGGGTTAACAACACAACACATACAGGCATGGCATGGAACAAACCTCAATCCTTGGTACCCCGACTATACACCAGGTACTCAAAATGATTTTTTCAGTCGAGCATAAGAACGCACTCCACTTTGTACTCCCTCAGTAGGAAGGAGGATGTGGGTCTGGACAATGAGTGATGCCTCTCCAAGTCCATGGTGTGAAATTCAATAAGAAGGGGCAACCAGGGCACCTCCTCCCCATAATCAACATGCCTTCAAAGATCCATGGCACTCAGAATACTGCCACTAGGGATAGCTACTTGCACAATCTCATCGAGTCTGTCCAAATATGTCGAATTGAACATGGCATGACACAATTCAATTATCTAAGGCTTGGAGATGTCCAAATCCAATAAAGAGGGCATGAAGCAGGAGACAACATTAGAGTTACACCATAACTGGTTTTCATCCTTCACGTAATCTTTGTCGAGCACTCATTTGAACGCCATAATGATGAGGCGGTAGTTCTTCTTTACTAGACATTTAATTCTATCGTTGCTAACTTCACCCACAAAGGAATATAGTGGCGTTCAGCTCAAGAGCCAAATAGGGGTACCTAGGCTAGACATCATAGCAGAAAGCAAGCTAAGGCTAGTGGAACAGGAAATACAATAGAAAAGCTTACTAACTTAAGAGCTAATTCAATGAGTTTTTTGCTAAGGTGGCATGGCTATTTATAGAAAAGGTGTATCGACAAGCTCGACAAACGAAAAATCAATCTCCTGATGGACAATAACGAAGAAAATATCAAAGCAAAAAAAGGCGAGGAATGAATCGTATAAAAAATCTAATACCAAGCCTTGAGAAATAAATCTGGGCGTTGGGAGTAAATGCTCGCATGTATCAATTGTTGCCATGTGTCCATTGTCGTCATCAGTGACAACTTGCTTACTCATGTGAAAAGACATTTATTAAAGCACTAAGCTCTGAAAAATTTAATATGAATGTATTTTCAGAGTACTTTTCATTGCTTAAAGCACGCTTCCCATGGCTAAAAGCACATTTCCCAACACATAGAGCTTATTTGTGAAAAAGGTGACGAAGGAAATGTAATTATTACATTTTCGCAGTAGATTTAACATTCCCAATGGGTACGAATCCCTACTCCCCACATATCACCTCGTTGGCAACACTTAGCATGTTAGTGATAATGACAAGCCTTATTGCATGTACGTGCAAGAAAATTAAATGCACCCAAAAAGAATTTTTTTGCTAAGTATCAAAAATTGAAAGTAGTCGTTTCTCTGAGGAATCTCTCTACAAATCTTTCAACACAACAATGGCAAAAGCATCATCTTTTGGTTGAGAGGATGGATTTTATACTAACAGACCAGGCTACACCAACATCTTTGGAAGGGATTTGTTTGCTAATTCCCTAGAATCGAAGGAGCGGATCTTTTCTCATACATTAACTATACTGGCAGGTGACCCCGTTAAAAAGGAAGGGTCATGGATTTTGCAGACAATATTTTTGACCCAAAGTTGCATACAAACCCTAAAAACCTTAGGGAAGGGGCAATGCAAAGAATGGTAAAGTATGGGGGAAATAAAGGTTCTGTGTCATGGATCTGGTATTGTGGTTTGCCACAATTCATGTTGCCCGTTGTACACTTATGTCCAAAACTGGTTGATGCATGTGTTAAGAGGCTAGATAAGGAAGTAAGGGTTATAATTGGTAGCAAGTTAAGGATTCCAATCAACGTAGTGGTCATACAAGATATTTTTTGTATCCCTATAACCTGGGGCGCCAAAAGATTCAAGCGCAAAACAATAAAAGAGTTCTAGAAGACCAAAACCAAACAATTAAATTTCTTTGAAGATGAAACAAAAGTGAAGCCAAAGGGAAATTAGCTCGTCTTCCCTATAGTACGTAGAAAGTTCAAATCATACGTATAGGTCAATTTCACAATTTTGGCTTGTATCTACAACTTTAAGGATGATGAAAGGGTTTATGCTTTCTAGACAGGCTTGGCTATCATGCTCAAGAGGGAGAAAATCCAAAAAAAATCAATTTTGCTGATGTAATAACTGAAAATATGTTGGATCAATTAAAAAATTATGGCACTAATTTTAAATTCAAGTATTCTTCTTTTCTGGTACATTTGATCTTGCATCAAAACCCTAATTTTTTCGAAAGGAATTTATTGCTTTTTAGGTTTGATGAAAAGGTGTTATACCATTCGGTTTTGGTTTGGACCCATGTTCCTTCTAATACATGGGATTATTACTTATTTGTGGATTACTTCCTTAAACCAATACTCGTAGATTTATCCCCATGCCCTTCAGGATGTTTTTTCCCTAAAGTATTACAATGGATAAAAAGTCACTAGACCTCAGTGGATTATTTTTTGGGAGTCAATTTTACCTTCATCAAATTTCATGGGTTTGTTGAGGAGCCTTTTATGCTCCTTGAATTTATAACATATAGGAATTTCGATTTGGAGGAATTCCATCAGGTAACTATTGTCGACAAAGTTTATGGCGCCGACAAACACAAGACTGCACTTTACCCGATTCTCCTGCACTTTACCCGATTCTCCTCACCATTGCCAATAGTTAGGTAACACTTATAAAAAGAGAGAAGCAAGATGTGCTTACCAAAAAATTAGCATGCCTAGGCCTGGTCCTCATTTTTTATGCATGGAGCTACAATACAATAAGGTATCTCCTGATTGTAAAACATGAAAGGTGGGAGTACTTTGAATCAAGAATGAACCCGACCGAGGAGAGCCCAAATTTTTACATCGACTTAGCCTTCATACCATTCAATCAAATGCCATGGCTCAATTTCTATGTTCAAGTGATGAAATACCAACAGATCATCCTTATAGGCAAGTCCCTCAACACCCAACTGAAGAACCAAGGATGGTTAAAAAGAAAGAGGGCAGACTTCTTAAGGTTTTGACAAGAAATTAAGAACCTCAACGCTATGTATGGAGATGTTAAGCCGCATGATGCAAATTTTGACCAAATTTATGACAAGGAAGCAAAAACTGATAACAGTAATCTTGAGTATGATCAAGAGATTGGACCAGAGGAACTTCCACTCTACACTTCCCAACCTCAAGAGCTCGACACAAGAAAAGGAAAAGGGGAGGGATCAAAATAGAAGGGCTCACAGATCACATCTTCTGCCAGTGCCCAAACAAAGGGAAAGAGGACACAATGTTCCCCAAAGAGATATGTCACGGCTACAAAGGCTCAAGTTTCAGCGGGATCGACCACTAAGGAATATGAATCTACTAGTCTTGTCCATACGAAGAGAAGATGAGTACAAGACTTGGGAAGACCAAGCACATCAAGCAGAGAAGAAGAGGAGGTGGAGTCCTCTTTGCCAGGATATTTGGCTTTAGCGGCCTAGGTAAGTTTTTATCTCGCTCTTCTTTCTTCTTTTGTATCTTCAATTGTTCCTCCACCCTCATCTACTAAAAAGAGTACTTTGTTTGTGGGTTCTGATGTCCTCATTTTGAACACACCCCCAACCATTTTCAACAATGAACCCATGAAGAAACCCTATGTGCCAAGTGACCATCATCTGCATCAATCATAATTGATACTTTAATCGCCATGTTAAGGGCCCCCATTGAAAACACTGAAGCATCCATGCTGCCATTTTTACCAAACCCATCTACTATCGAGAAAATATCTCTTTTTCTACCCACTTCCCCTTTCACTCTGATGGGTATCCCTCCCTCTCAGTCCACCTATGGCATCCCACCTTTTTCCATGTTAACGCTTCCCTTCACCTCTTTGTAATCTCATACAACTGAAGTTTCCCCTTCAATCACCCTTTTCAATCTCCCTCTAGGTGCTTCAATTTCTACACAAAGTATTGACACCCTATAGAGTCGTTGAAGCCACTTGGACGCAATGAAGTAGGCTCGATAAGTGAGAAAACATAAACTACAGATAAAGGCTGCAGTAAAACCAGCCACTCAAAAGATTGAGGCCTGTTTTGATGAAGATCAAAATTCCCTGTTGATCACTACCATGAGGCCTCTAGCATCCAAGCCAAAAGGAGAAATGTGGTTAGAATATTATGGCATCTGAGCTATGGGCCTTGATTTAAGTGAGACTCTCTCACACAAAAAATTAGTTTTGGTCAAAGCAACTCAAAAGGTAGTCTACATCGACTATGAGAAGTTGGACAAAAAATTGAAGAAGCACAAGACAGAGTTGGAAAATGTAAAGGACATAGTGGACAAGTTGCAAGCATAAATCAAAGGAAAAGATGTGGAAATGACCTGGCTAAGACAGTTATAGGGTCAACAAGGGGAAGCGACTAAGTTGCTTGAGGAAGCCTAGATTGAGCAGGATCAACTTTGTGTTGAGATGGAGAAATTTAAGGGTGAGATTATTGTTGAATGTGGGACCAACGTAGAATATCAACACGTATAGGAGAAGATGGATAGAGATATAACTAGAGAAAACACCATATTTGATGGGCTACAAAAGGAGATATGAATGTTGGATCAACAAAAAGAGGATATGGAGAAGGAATTAGATAACATTTGATCTTGAGCCTCCAACGATCTTTAGAAGGCCCAAGCAAAAATAGAAAGGATGAAACAAGAGAAATAAGAGATCGATTCAATTTTGCAAACTCGTGATGAAGAGATTGGAAGATTGAGCTCCAAGCTTACAAGGGCCCTCAAGGAAAAGAGTCAGTAGGAGGAAAGCATAAAGGTAAGAGAGTCCCAATTCCAGTAGAAAGTTGTTGCGGCTTAGGGATCCAGGATCCTTCTGATACTAAAAAGGTTAATATCCAATCATTGGGATAGAATCATAGTTGCAATCGTGGCCCTAAAACCAGTCTTGTAGTTTTTGAAAGATGCTTAGTAATTAAACAAAAATGTTGGCCTGACAGTCGACCAAATTCTCCACATATACACCCCCAGGATGAGGAATCAGGGAGCCTGGTCACAAAGTTATGCAAAGAATCTGAGGAAATCCTAAGGGACGCCAAAATTCCTAACCGAAAAGCAGCTATAAGGAAATAAAATGAGTTCATCCTCTGCCCCAAAGTCACATCAAATAGTAAAAAAATTATGGCAGCATTGAATAAATAGGTCGGCGAGATCAAGGAGGAGTTTAAAATTCTACTCGAATATCAATTACCCACCCTTTTCTCATCAGATGGAGGAGTGTTATCAATTGAGTAGGTCACATATGTAATCAAGCTCAAAATCCAGACTTCCCCAAAACTCCCAGATCTAAGCCCATCACCCACGGTTGAGGAAATTGAGAGGGAAATTCTTCCCATTTCTCGACTTTATTACCACATTGGAGTTGTTTCATTGAGGTGGAGAGGGGTTTCTTTTAAGAAAGTCATTGATCTAGATCAAGTATATGAGATTATACACACCCTCATCCAATCCACTAATGTAGATTGGGAGGCCCAACACTCTGCCTTCCTCAAACTCCAGGAATTACCAGAGCTCTAAGTTTGTGCCTTTGCAAGTGAAGGCCCCTTGTGAGTCACCATAACTATAAAACAATTTTGCCTTTAAAATTTTCTTTGATTTTCAACCCTTACTTCCTTTCCACTTTGGGATGATTTTGTGCCCAAAGGACGAAGATTGCTCTTTCATAAAGGCGCGCAATGCACCATGTGGTGACTACATGACTTTATTTATATATTGTTTTCCTTCCGAGCATGAACTGAGACACATGCCAGCTTGACGGGGATTTTCTTCAAACCCACTCTCATGAGTCTAAAATTGCCCATTCGCATGACACGTCATCTATTTGTGTCATGCAGTTTGTATTTTTCATGGAGTGATATTTTGGGTGGAGTTTGTCAGGGAGCACGACGAGCATCTTACTTTCGGGATGGAACATTTGAGTCACCATCATCAACCTCCATAATTGATCGATCAAATTTTTGGCAAGTTCTGTTAAATTCGATTATTTTATGACATGTATCTTCACTAAAATATCTAAATCCATTAATGAAGTAGTTGAGACTTAATGAGCGAATATTTTTGTGATCTAATCAAGATCTAAGATTGGATTGTGAGCTACGCCTCTCCACAATCTCATACAGCTAAAGTTTCCCCTTCAATCACCCTTTTCAGTCTCCCTCTAGGTGCTTCAATTGCTACATAAATTATTGACACCCCATAGAGTCTTTGAAGCCACTTGGATGCAATGAAGCAGGCTCGACAAGCGAGAAAACATAAACTACAGATAAAGGTCATAGCAAAACCAGCCACTTGAAAGATTGAGGCCTGTTTTGATTAAGATCAAAATTCCTTGTTGATCACTACCATGAGGCCTCTAGCATCCAAGCCAGAAGGAGAAACACAATTAGAATATTATGATATCTGAGATGTGGGCCTCAATTTAAGTGAGATTCTCTCACATGACAAAGTAGTTCTGGTCAAAGCAACTCAAAAGGTAGTTTACACCGACTATGAGAAGTTGGACAAAAAATTGAAGAAGCACGAGATAGAGTTGGCAAATATAAAGGACATAATGGATAGGCTGCAAACATAAATCAAAGGAAAATATGTGGAAATGACCTGCCTAATGCAGTTAGAGGTTCAACAAGGGGAAGCGACTAAGTTGCTTGAGGAAGCCTAGATTGAGCAGGATCAGCTTTGTGTCGAGATGGAGAAATTGAAGGGTGAGACTATTGTTGAACATGGGACCAACGTAGAATATCAACGCGTCTAGGAGAAGATGGAAAAGATATAAGTAGAGAAAACACCATATCTGATGGGCACCAAAAGGAGATATGAATGCTGGATCAACAAAAAGAGGATATGGAGAAGAAATTAGATAGCATCCAATCTCTAGCCTCTGGCGATCTTTAGAAGGCCCAAGCAGAAATAGAAAGGATGAAACAAGAAAAGCAAGAGATCGAGTCAATTTTGGAAACTCGTGAAAAAGATATTGGAAGATTGAGCTCCAAGATTACAAGTTCCCTCCAGGAAAAGAGTCAGTAGGAGGAAAGCATAAAGGCAAGAGAGTCCCAATTCTAGCAGGAAGTGGTTGCAGCTTAGGGATCTAGGATCCTTCTGATACTAAAAATGTTAATATCCACTCATTGGGATAGGATCATAGTTGCAGTCATGGATTTGAAACCAGTCTTGTAGTTTTTGAAAGATGCTCGGGAATTAAACAAAAAGGTTGGCATGACGATCGACCAAATTCTCCACATATACACCCCCCGAGATGAGGAATCAGGGAGCCTGGTCACAAAGTTATGCAAAGAAACTGAGGAAATCCTAAGGGACGCTAGAATTCCTAACCGATGAGCAACTGCAAGGAAAGAAAATGAGTTCATCCTCTACCACAAACTCACATCAAATAGTAAAAATTTCCAGGCAACATTGAATAAAAAGGTCGGCGAGATCAAGGAGGAGTTCAAAATTCTACTCGAATCTGGATTACCCACCCTTTTCTCATCAGATGGAGGATTGTTATCAATTGAGTAGGTCACGAATATAATCGGGCTCAAAATACAGACTTCCACAACACTCCCAAGTCTAAGCCCATCACCCACGATTGAGGAAATTAAGAGGGAAATTCTTCCCCTTTCTCAACTTTATTACCACATCGGAGTTGTTTCATCGAGGTGGGGAGGGGTTTATCTTAAGAAAGTCATCGATCTAGATCAAGTATATGAGATTCTACACACCCTCATCCAACCTAGTGATGTAGATTGGGAGGCCCAACACTCCACCTTCCTCAAACTCCAAGAATTACCAGAGGTCTAGGTTCGTGCCTTCGCGAGTGAAGGCCCCCTGTAAGTTGCCATAACTGTAAAACAAATTTTCCTTTAAAAAATTCTTTGGTTTTCGAATCTTACTTCCTTTTCGCTTTGGGATGTGTTTGTGCCCAAAGGACGAAGATTTCTCTTGCATAAAGGTACAAAATGCGCCACATGGTGGCTACATGACTTTATTTATATATTGTTTTCCTTTCGGGCATGAACCGAAACATGTGCCAGTTTGGCGGGGATTTCCTTCAAACTCACTATCATGAGTTTGAAATTGCCAGCTCGCATGACACATCATCTTTTTGGGTCAGACAATTTGTATTTTTTGCGGAGTGATATTTTTGGGCAAAGTTTGTCAGGGAGCACGACGGGCGTCTTACTTTCAGGATGGAACATTTGAGTCAACATCATCAACCTCCATAATTGATCGATCAGATTTTTTCCAGGCTCTGTTAAATTCGATTATTTTTTGATATTTATCTTTGCTAAAAATATCTAAATCTATTAATGAAGTAGTTGAGCCTTAATGAGCGAAGATTGTTACGATCTAATCAAGATCTAAGATTGGATTGTGAGCTATTAGGTTCAAAAATCTGGTAGTTTCTACTTCTGGAATGTTTGCGGTGATGCCCTCTTCTTTTGGTTATAAAAGGGATTGGTAGCATTGAGTTAAAAAGTTCTAAAAAATTGGCTTCAAAAATCTTTTTGAAGATAATAGACATTATTTTAGGGAGTTCTATTTTCTCAAAAGTAGGAGGGTATTTACAGACAACTATTATCCTTTGTGGCATGTTTTATTTAAATCAAAATATAATTTGATTGGCATCCGACGTTTGTTTTCAGTATTATGTCATAGAGGTTTGATCTATTTGGGAGAAATCTTTGAGATTATGCATGTTGTGACCTTTGTCAATTTTTATTTTTTCAATATTTCATTCATACTGAAGACACAGTGATAAAAGTTTTATGTTGATAGTTCGGTAACTAATTCACATACTATTAAGCTTCTATGTTTAATGTTATCTTTCAAAAATTGGACCATGTTTATTAATTCCATTTTTTGTAATGGGTATGCCTTTTTTCATATTATGTTGTAAAGGAGGAAGGATTATGTAAATTTTCAAACATTTATGATAAATTTTTCTTATGTCTAATTGGACCTTAATGGGTGCTTCCCATAGGGAGATTTGAAAGACTACATTGTGCTTTCTCTAGCCTTTGTTGCTCGTTCTCTTCCCAACAATGAAGGGTTTGCAACATTCTATGTATACCATATAAGTTATAAGGAATAGTTAAGGTTTGAAATGTTGTAAAAGATTTGGCATATCACTATCTTTATGTTTTATTCGCATTTATTTCTACCCTTTTCCCTTAAACACAAAGAAGAGTCGACTTTCTATAAAAAGTCTCGGAGGTCATTCAGTGAGACGCAAATTGGTCCCACACTCATTGAATTTCCCATAAGGTCGTCGGAGAAATACAAGCTTTGATGATAAAAAATTTATATGGATGATTTCATCACTTATGGGAACTCTTATGAGGAAGCATTAAATAATTTGGAGAAATTCCTTCAAAGGTAGATTTGGATCACAACATCTCTTTTAAGTCATGAAAAATGCTTCAAGATGATAACTAAAGGAGTGGTCTTAGAAAAATTTGTGTCTAATAGAGGGATATAGGTGGATCATAATAAAGTAGAGGTGATTTTCACTTTGCTTATTCCCTAAAAGCAAAATGATATCAGAAGTTTCCTTGGGCATGCAAGGCACTACAAGAGGGTTATCAAGGATTTAAATAAAATAGCAACCCCATTGTTTGTTCTTCTATCTAAAGACATTGAATTTGATTGGACCCCGACCTATCAAGAATCTTTTGAATCCCTTAAAACAAATCTTACAAAGACCCATGTTTTGATAGGCCCTAGCTGGACAATATATACATAAAAATGCTTATGTATTTTTCCATAGGTGTTATTCTAGGATAAAAGGAAGGGAATTTGGAGTATGAAATTTATTATATTAGCAAAAATCTTCAAGCTACTGAGATCAACTAGATAGTTACTAAAAAAAATATTAGCAATGGTATACACCATTAACAAATTTGACATTATATTATTGGATAGTTTATTTTTGTTCATACATACCACACAAGAATAATATACTTGATGAACAAACCAATATCTGGTGGAAGGATTGTTAGATGGTTATTGTTAATGCACAAATTTGATATAACCATTATGGATAAACCAGGGAAAGAGAATGTATTAGCTAATTTCCTTTCAAGGCTATAAATCAAATCAATAGAAGTAGTGGATTATTCCTTTCTAGATGAACATTTATTTTCCCTCTTTGTGCAAATACCTTGGTATGAAAACATAGCTAATTACTTGGTTGCAGGAAGAACACCCCCATATCTCTCACCTAGAGAAAGGCACCATCTGGTAGAACGCAACATCCCTTATTCTTGGGTGGATGGTTATCCCTTTTATACATGGCCAAAAAACATAATGAGAAGATGTATTAAGGAGGATAAACTATATGGTGTCCTTAAGTTTGTGTCATGATGAGCCTTGTGGAGGTCACTTTGTCATAAAATAGACAACTTTAAATATCTTAACAGCTAGGTAGTATTGACCTGCACTTCATAAAGATGTAGTCAAATACATAAGGAGGTGTGACTGATGCTAGAGGATTGGTAGACCTACTAGGAGTGATGAAATTTATATCCAACCATAATTGGTCATTGCACCATTGTACAAATAGGGATTAGGTTTCATTGGGCCAATAGAACCCAATCTAATAATAAGGAATACATTCTAATTTGTAGTGACTATTTGACAAAATGGGTGAAGGTTAAAGCACTATAGTTTTTTAGAGATGTAAAATGTTTCCAAAATACTTAATAAAGAAAACTTCACCAAGTATGGTGTGCCTAGAGAGATAGTCCAAGACTACGGACCTCAATTTACTTTTGACTCGACTGACAAGTTATTCAAGGAATATGAAATCAACATAAAGAATCAACCCCCTACCATCCACAAGAAAATGGGAAAATAAAAGTCACAAACAAAGAGATAGAAGCTATTCTAACAAAGATAGTTCAATTGCATTGGAAGGACTGAGAAAAAATACTACTTAAAGTTGTCTGAGTATATAGGAAAAATTGGAAGACCGCAACAAGGTTCACACCATATGAATTGGTGTATGGGAAAAAAGGTTATCCTTGCAATTGAGTTTGAGAATAAAATACTCTAAACAATAGAAGACCTTGGAATGGACCTATCTGAAGCTCAGAAGGAAAGATTACACAATCTCAACGCTTTGTATGAAATAAGGATGGAAGCAATCCACCATAAAAATATTATGCAGAAGCAAAGCATTAGATGACATGATCAATTTATTAAAATTAAGGAATTCAATGAAGGTGACTAGGCGTTGCTTTATGATTCATGGTATAAAGACCATAAAAGAAAACTGTAGACAAGGTGGCTTGGACCCTATCAAATTAAACATGTTTTTTAGAATGGAGTGGTTTAATTAATTGTCATAGATTGAGTAAAATTCTCATTATTGGTCAATGTACACAAACTCAATCTTTATAGAAAGTCATTAAAATGAGGAGTTTTTACATGATCCATAATAATAGTTCATACAATATACCAATCCAGAATTACATGCAGACAAGACCAAAACATTAAGCAATACATCCATAGATAAGCCAACTAGCTCACCTACTAATGCACACTAGGTATAAATTCTTACATTAAACATATCACATGCATCATGTACCATCACTAATAGATGTTTTAGACATGCACACCAAAGTTTATGAGACCTGTAGTAACAACCCTAAGGCATTTCAATAAAACAAGATCCCTTCTTTTTCTACCTATAGCACTAATCTCTAGTTCACTACCATTATACCCACAACTACTAATACTTGTCATTGTATATCACCTCTATCATCCTAACATGTAGCAACTCCACTCCACCATACATATCATGCAAAATCACATCCCATCATTAATAATTATTTACTTACCACAACTTTCCTTTCCGACATTCAAACTTCTTGGACACATGCCATCATCTTACTAATCTTTTTTTCAAGCATGTCTACCTGTAGTACTTCAAATTAAATTCCATCATTTCAAATTATTTTCCTCATAGTTTCATGATGACACTCAATTCAACTCACACGTGACACCTTTCAATAACTACACAATCACAAGTACTCTTTTTTGTTATTAATTATGATTAACATTGAGCGCTATTGATTTTATTCAAACTTTGAGATCATGCACACATTTAATATTATTACATTAAATATCTCCAATTCTTTGAAATCTATCTTCTCCATCCTTTTTTTACCTTTCTATTTGAGGAAAATAGAAAAATTAAGTGGGGGAAGAAAAAAAAGGTTCAACTTGTCATCTCCAATTTTCATTTCCAATTTATATTTGTTGAGATTCAAGAGAATCACATGCAAGTCTCAATTTCCTTCATAAGCCATAAGAAGTTGCAGAACACAAAGCAACACAAACGAGGTGACATTAAAAAATTCTAGCATTCAAAAGATGAGCAAGTGCAAGTATTCACTTAACAGAGGTTATAAAACTACAAAAATGGGACGTGACATTATTAGAAGAGAACTATAAATTTGATATTGGAAGATTAACGTCTTCTAATTTTTCAAAAATTTGGGTGGCTAGACTATTTTTTCCATTTAATTGAATACAATGAAGTTATGAAACAATATTTTTTTAGCACATTGCAAAATGATGAGGCTACAATTAGAGGATTGAGAGTAGATGCCTCAAAAGAAGTAGCAACAAAAGTTTCAGGGTCACCTAGAACATGAGAAGAATTTATAGCTAGAGCATATGCAATTACTAAAAGGAATGATCTCACATTGCCAAGAGAAAATTTGGACTCCTCAGCACAAGGTACAAAAATCCTTTCCTTGTCTTGGTTACATGATTTTGTTACTTATTACATAGTCAAGCATTTAACTTGTGATAGAAAATAGTCCCTCTTGTATATTATACATTTCAAAAAAATTATTCACCTTCACCACCAAATGTTGGTGAATGTTCTCAACTTTTATATAATCCATTGAAGAGAATGTCTATTGAGTACAAGAGAAAAAGGAATCAATCTGCATTATCACATTTTTATTTAGTCACCGTATTGATCAAAAGGAGTCTCAATCTCAATTCCCTAATGTATCTTGGGAAGATTTTTAGCCTACAATAATACAAATTATATTTTCATGAGGCTAGAGGTAGAGGAAATAAATAGGGAACAAGAAATGAATGAGCCTTCTACTTCACCCATCAGTTCACCTACCTATAAAATTGGTGAATAGGCAAAGCCAAAGGTGCAGGAAACACAACTTGCAGCTTCTAGGGAGAAACTCATAGCATAGGAGGAACCAAAAACCCCTGCCTCTACCAGAAGCCCTTCCAATACTAAGCAATAGAAACGAAAAAGTGTGACCTCTGCATCTGCACCCAAAAAAAGATAAAAGAGGTTAGTACAACCAAACAAGCGATCACATTGCCTCAAGAAGAAGGGCCTTACAAAGGGGACACATAAGACTCAAA
The DNA here is from genome assembly GCA_007115665.2 of Sequoiadendron giganteum. Classification (NCBI taxonomy): domain Eukaryota; kingdom Viridiplantae; phylum Streptophyta; class Pinopsida; order Cupressales; family Cupressaceae; genus Sequoiadendron; species Sequoiadendron giganteum. Next base: position 439,026,515 of record CM021102.1, on the reverse strand, counting down.
AGGAAGTTGTTGTAGTTGAATATGAAACAGACTCCCAAGAGGAGAAGATGCCTAGTGGTCAGAAGCAATCCAAAACATTGCAACCCATGTGTCTGAGCAACATCTCAAACTCTAATTATGAAGACTTGTTTATAACAAGGAAAAAGTACAAACCTAAAAATAGCCTAGTTTTTGTGGAAGGGTTTATTTCACCTACTGAGGTTGATGAGGAGATATTCATGGAAAATGAAGAAGAATTTTTTTGAAAGGAAAAAATGAGAGCAAGGAACTTAAGAAGCCTTGTACAAAAATAATAATAAGAACAACAACTTAGAGGATACCAACAGAGGGAGGATGGACTGGATAGCAGAATTTAGGAATTAGAGAAAAGGATGCATGCTTTTGAGTAGCAAAGGCCAAGATTGAAAAAATTAGCACAATTGGCTACTTTTGAGATTGACAAGAGAATTCCACATCCTGTAAACTAAAATGCGCCCCAATAATGCCTAGAACCCTTACTATGGTTACCCTTGGCATTAAGTTGTGGAATAAAGTAAGAGAATTTTCCCAAATGCAAAAGGACTGGGAGAAATAAAATTTTGATTTAATATCAACACCATAGCAATTGAAAGGAAGGATGTAGAAATTAAAATTAAAAATGGAGGAGATGGCTAACAAAATAGTGCAACTTCTAAAATGCAGGCCACCTGCTAGGGTTTACACCCTATATCTACAAGATTTTTTTAAGATTTTAGTTTAGTCAATTGATCAATGATCTTCTAGTTTATTTGTATTTACCTACCTTGTTTTTAGAGGCATACCAATGGGCTACCCTATATATGCAAGACCAACTATGTGAATTCTACCTACATAATCTAGCCATTCCTCATGAATCTGTTTGGAATCCACTTACTTTAGTGGGAGATGTTTAAAACAAGGAAATGACCTCATTTATGAAGAATGAACATCAAAGAAACTATTAGGAAAGGGAGAATTCATTCCCCTTTCTACTCAGAGTAGAAGCTAAGGATTCTCAAAAGGTAGTGGAAGAATGGAATGAGTTGGTAGATAGAAGGTGGGTGAGAGAAAATATTTTGGAATGTACGGAAAATGACTATAAAAGGTTTTAAGAACTAGTACTGGGATAGGGAAATAAGCACTTGATTTCTCTCAGGATAGATGTAGATAATTAACACTGGAGCTGAAAAAGAAGGGGCCTCATTTAGTCTTCAACTACTTAGCAACAATAAAAAAGATCCCATAAATACATTTCAACCTCCCTTGAAAATGATATTACTTAGCTTTCCTTGACGTTTCATCCTCCTCTTCTCTTGTTCCCCATCCCACATTGGACAAGAAGAAGATAAGAGATAGATGCAACATAGAAAGCCAGATGGGAGAAAATAGTAGAGAAAAAAGGGTTCTACCCGATGTAGGGTGAAGAGGTCACTAACATAGTGGACTACAGAGATTTTGCATTGCAATACAACTAGAGACCTTAAGTTGCTTGAGGACAAGCAAAGAGTTAAGTTGGGGGATGATGAGCCTCCAGTTTTGTTGCTTTAGTTTCATGTTTTTATCTCATTTTTTATAAACTTCAAAAGACATTTCCAAATATTTTTCATATAATTTAATTTCAAATCATTTGAATATGATATATTTCATTAACGAATGAGTGTGTGAACTTTGAATTTCTATGAGATTTAGTAGAATTTTATGATTAATTATAGTTGTTAATAATGAAAAATTCCTTAAGGGATAAAACTAACCCCTGTAGTGAAAAACCTATGAATCTACAACAAAAGGATTCTCAACCCACAACAAAAGAATGATAGTTTAGCACAACCAAGGGAGTCAATAAACCACAATATGTGCATATTTCTAAAACAAGATGCAGGCGATGGGCCAAGGATGTGAACATGGATATCTATGTGTCACTCCATATTTTCAATAAACTATGAAGGAAGAAGAGGTCTATTCTAATAGGGTAAAAAAATTATAATAAAGACTACCTTTTTAGGAATGTTCCCAAGTTATAGAAATCCTCTTAAATAGAGTAGATTCATTATGAGAATTCTACACTCTTACTTCTACTAGTTATTTTTTTGTTAAGTTAAAGACCCAGTCCTCTTCTTGTTTTCTTGGAAGAGTTTATAGTTTCTCATCGTTTGTTTATAGTTATTGAATAAGAAGACTCTCATAGACCCTATAGAGGTGGATACTCTTGTGAGAGACCGGGTAGCTATATTTTTGCATGAAATTATATTGAAGATCAAATTTGTTATATTTTGTTCTAAGCTCTGTGTATGTTTGCATTACAATAAAGAAGTATATTTCAGTTGCACAATTTCTTGAGTTAGTAATCGAAAGGAGATACTATGGAATATAGTAGCTCAAGAAAGGGCCACTTGAGGTACTACACTATCTACATTAGTTTAGAGGATTAATTAGATTGTGAATTATAATTTTTGAATCATAGTTTCTAGTTTAGATTATGACGAATGCTATTTATTAATTTCTAAATTGAAGTCTCTAATTTATATTTTGTTTAATGCTATTAAGTGATTAGTTGAATTAGGTTATGTTGCAACATAGAGAGTCACTAGTTACCATCTATGGATGATAAGTACCTATAGCAGTTACAATAACTAACATTTTCTTACCTTGTTCTCTAATTAAGAGTTATTTTCAATTAGGAAGCTTTTAGATGAGTTTACTCTTGTTTGATCACTTGTACTTAGTCGATCAAGGAAGTCTAGGATTCTCAACTGCATATATAGTGCCAACATCATCTCAAGTTTATGATTCCTTGGTTGAAAATTTAATGAAGCCCCCTTTTGAACAATGAACTTAATTTGGGGATTTATAGGTCCATTAAGCTACATTATGATTATCTACACCAGTTAATTAGACATTAGGGGAATCTCTACATATACCACATATTATTCTTGATCTAAACACACAATCCACAATCCTACATTCTAGATAAAACCTTAAAATATTGGGATCCCCCATCTTGTATCCAATCCACATAGCTAATTACCTTAAAATCCCATTCATGCATCCAATCTATCAAACCATTACTCCTAATTGTCCACATAACATACAAGTAGCATCAAACAATCTTCTTAAATCTAGCCATACATCCTAGCACATATTCAAAAGCATACATAAGCTTCATCTTTGGTCTTGCTAAAATTTAAACCTTGTCAAAGCAACAAATCAGTAAAATCAAGATACATTATTCCCAATCTTCATGTTATTTTATGGATATATCATTCACACATCAACAATATTATCATCATCAAATCAATCAATGCCAAATTTCAATGTGATTAGGAGTAAAGTATTTTTTGTCTTGTTATCTTTGGTGCATGCTTGTTTGTGTGTGTATGTGTTCTTTTTTTTTATTTGTAATTATGGTAAAATTCAAAAAATTCAAAATACATAAAGTGTTTGATCTCATTCCTATGATATAACTCCCCAAATACACCATAGTTTAATATTCGATGTTGTTTCTTGAGGTTATGATCATTAGGACATGTGTATTTACTTTACTTTGATCTTTATTTTCTTTTCATGTATCTCTATGTTTCTTTGTTTTCTTTTATCTTTTGATTGATTTTTTCAAATCAGTCATTTACGTATATGGTGCATTGTTATAATATCCCATATCATGATGCATAAAATCTATATAAAATAAATTAATGTTGCTCAAACATATGAGAATCTCTTTGTAGATTCTTAAAATCTACTTATGCTCAAACATATTGGAATTTCTATATAGATTGATTTGATGATATTGGAATATATTTCTAACATCACAATCAATAATAAAACACCCTTATCTAATAGCTCCACCATCCCTACCCAATCCACAACTATTCACCCTTTTACTATTTTTAGTTTCATCTAGTTTGAGATTACATCTTGGAAAGGCATCCCATTATCCATTCAATCCCAAATATGAAGGCTCTCCAAATGTCAAAGTATCCTTTGAATCCAATCTCAACCAAGCCTCATGTTGTTCTTGGGATATCTTATTCTCACATCAACAACATTGTCAAATCAATTAATCCTTAATATTTGATGTTTGGGCATCTTCTTTTCATTAAAACAACTTTGATTCTTATATTTACAATACCATTTCTAAGAGGGGAAAAATATAGACACTAAAATTTTGCTAACATTCATTTATGGGTAATCACCCCTGTCTCGATGCTTAACAACATCAATTCATTAAAATAGTTATTTTCACATCAATTAATCCACTTTATCAAAATAAAATTTATTATTTAATTAATTTAAATAAATAAATTTCCTCATAAATATCCACAATAATAAATAATCAATTTCCTCATAAATATCCACAATAATAAAATAATCTATTATTCATAATTAGTTTAATAAATCATGATAAATCAAACACATAAATCAAATCATTTATCTGATCAATCAAAATAGTTAATAAATCTTCAAAAATAGAAAAATTAAATGATATCAATTAACTATTTGAACGAAACAAATAACTAAACTCAATGAATCGACTAATTAACTAATAATAGCCACTAGTTATCCTCATCCACTCCATATTTCATGGGATAAACACTTTTTGAGATTGATTTGTAGTTGCCCATCCATATCCTCAAAATCTTATAAATTGAGATTGAACCCTTCACTTTAAACCATCATGATCTTGGTTTGAGCAGATAGATATTATTGAAGTGAGCAATAGACATACAAGTACCAAAATCAAGAGCATATATTTTAGCGCTCTATTGGAGGTTTTCACGTGGTTTTGACAATAAGTAGGTTGGAATATTTTTTATTTTAATTCCATTAGTTGTTATGATTTCACATGCTTACAACTTTTTTATTTTACTTATGTTAAAAACTTAATTTTTTTCATACAAAAAAAAGATCTTGACAATCATAGTTAGTTTTTATTTGGTATATGCACTTTTCTTTTGTAATGTTTATATATAAAATTTGCTCAATTTTTTATTTAATATGGTTAAAAAATTATTTATATTAGTTTTTTTTGGCTAAATAATTTGAGTTCTTATTGCGTTCTTCACATAAATCAAATAAAAAAACTAGACAATGATGAAATTTACCTAGCTATAACAATTCTCATTTATTTTTGGGTTTATTTTGAAGGAATAGCTTAATACAATTACATATTGACAAATGACACAATCTTGTGTGAACTTGGGTTCGTTCCCCAATCCTTCACACATCCCTACTTACACACATTCTCATGCACTCAACCTTGCCTTATCCATATTCTCACCGATCGCCATGTATCTAACATGTATCATGCTTATTATTTCTCCCTATGTTCAAGTATTCATTCCCTACCTTGATCTTACCATTCCCTTATATTGGATCAATTTTGCATTCATAGAATTGACCCAAGTGAAATTCAAAATTCAAATTATTATTTTTGTTGTCCATTTATTGCTATGTAGTGGTATTTAAAGACACTTATTGTACATTCATTCATAATTCAATTACGATCTTATGACATTTGGGCGTTATTCACCTATCATTAGCATATCATTTTATGAATATTTTGATTTGGAGTGCTAAAATGGACTAATATTTGCACCATCATTTTAGCACATTTACATGATTGAAGATTATTGTCCTCAATCATTTTCATGATTACAAAACTCATCTTTTTATAAGAGTTGGTATAGAATAACTTTACACCATGCAAGATTTGGTTGAAGATTATAGCCACCCAAGATCTAGGCACTTCATGAAAGCACAAGAGAGATCAGTATGCAATGCTCAAGATTGCAATAGAGTTTATTATCCAAGAATATGCTATGACAATATGTATGAGACCACCTAGTTATATAGCCAAGGTGAGACATAGGATTAAATAGGATTATGAAAAATGTCTTAATCCTATGTCATGTGACAAATTATCACAACTACCTGTGAAACATGTGTTGTAAGTCAAAAGATAAGATAAGATCTAATGACAACTAACACCTTATAGAAAGATTCCTTCTTAGAACCTAAGTAAACTTAACATGTAAATAAGTCCCCAAGTCCCCTAGTACTGAATTAAATAGGTACGAGAATTTATTTACATGAACACCCCCCTTAAGTACAACTTAGGGAGTAGTTGATTATTATGCAAATGGCACAAAGATGGTTCTTGGCTACAAGGCCATGTTAGGTACCCATGTACAAATACAAATGTGATCTCGAGCACAAATAGAGAAAAGGAGAAAACCCTTTGGGACAAACCTCCTCTCAAAAATATATGAAAACAAGATGCTCTCAATGAAGAATGAGGATAAAACCCCATGCAAGGAAAAATCCCCCCCATAAGAGAGAATAAAAACAGAGACCATGCAACCCCCCTCAATGTTGAGTCTCATGCAATGATGGTAGAAGCTTGACATTGAATTTTGAAGATGATCCAAAAGAATCAAACAACGTTCCTCCCCTTAGAAAGAAACAAAACCAAGATGGTATACAAGATGTGTGATGTTTTTGAAGAATGCTCAAGTGTCTCCATGTCGATGCTAAAAACTATCACACTCCAAATAGGCATTCTAGGCCACACTGCTGAAGAAGACAATCAAGAATCTCCTAGAAACAATTGTAGAACACAATCTAAAGACAAAGTTACCTCCTTTGAAGACAAATAAGCCTCCTCCAAATCTTGTCCAAAAGTATCCACACTCACGTCAAACTACGAAGAATGATCATGCAGAGAATGAACAAGATGGTCAAAGTGTTCCCTCACAACAGCTAAAGAAGGACCATCTCCATCAAAGAGAAGATTAATGCAATCAAGGATGTCTCTCAAATATGAAATGTAAGACTCAAAAAAAAAAATAGCAATGTATGTCAAGTACTCATTCCATGTAGCCATCTCTAGAAGATGATGAATCTCCTGCTGCATTGAATCACAAGGAACCAAAACTGTGGAAACACAAATATCCTCAAGTACAACAATAGATGAAGGATTTGGAATATCAACACATGTCACTAGACACTTAGTAGATGAAACAATACCAAGATTCAAATGACCATATTGAATCTCCTCAAAAGTGTCCACACAAGATGCCTCAATGTGAACATCTGTCGAATCATTAGTAGGAGAAAAATATGAGAAGTTGTAGACTCAAGATTGGTGATCAACGTCCCCAACTACAACTATATCTTTGCTATGCAGATCCTGGATTATGATAGAATCTGGTGTGAACTCAACACTCTTGCCTACTCCACCATGTGTGATCTAATAGATAGAAAGGATATTGGTTGAAAATGAAGGTACACAAAGAACATTATTGAATGCTTTGTCATCCATGTCAATGGATCCCTTCCCACAAACATGCATATGTGTGTCGTTCACCATAATATTGGTGGTGATGAAAAAGTCTCAAATGAAGAGAACATACTTTCTGATGAAGCCATGTGATGTGAGGCTCCTGAATCAAGTATCAACTTCTCTGACTTAGAATTTGCAACTGCAACAAGTGCTTGCCTATTATTTTTGATGGATTTTGATAGAGAAGAAGAATATGAACCCTTTGATGATTAAGACTCATTGATTTGATGCTTCTTAAGAAGATGCTCCAAATCATCAATCTATTTTGAATAACATTGATGCTCATCACACACTGATTTCTTGCAATATGCACATGTAGGCTTCTCCTCCTTAGATGATTCCCCTTTAGAGGGAGAGGATTCAAATTCTTTATGTGGCTTGTTATTTTTCTTATTTTTCTTCTTATCAATATTCACTGATTCTTTTTGTACCTTTGACTGACTCGCCAACAATGAGTGTGACTTGGAAGACTTGATTAGACCCATGTTCATTAACTTAAATGCCTCTTGGATTAGGGGATTTGCAAATTCATCAAACTTAGGATCAACATATGATGCTCCCATAGAAATTCGAAGGGTATGAAAGCCAAAAACAAATATTGAATACTTAGGACCAAGCTTGGGTAACACATTCAGAATCAATTGTAAATCCTCTTTATCAACGTTGCATTCTTTTAGCTATGTTCTTAGTTGCTTAAATTTAGAGATGTAGTATTGGATGTGGGAAAAAAAATAAGGATCAAGTTTCATCAAATCATTATCAATCTAATATCCCCTAATCTTATCAATTTCAACATACAATTTTTTGAAAGCCTCTTTAGGTTTTTTACATGATTCAACATGAAATTGTAAATCAAACAAGACTAATGAGCATATGCATCTAAGTTTTTTCTCATGATCAAGCTCCCATTTTGCTAATTATTTAGCATTAGTAGGTTGCAGAATGGTTTCCTTTAGATATCCTATTAGACCTTTCATCATGAGATAATTCCATATTGATTTTCTCTATGTAGCATAATTAGATGGAGTTAGGAGTTCAATTTGAGATTCCCCCCACTACAACAAATCCTTGTGATTAGCTCCCATTTTTGCTCCCCTTTTTACTTCCACCCACTATTTCAATGTATTTTTCTCCAATTTTCTAAATAATTCAGTGCTATTTGTCGGGTCGATGCTATTTTTGGCATTTATTGCGCCGACCAGAACAAGTAGGCGCTAAATTCAGTGCAAAGTAGTGCCAAATTTTACGTCATGTTTAACATTGGGTTCAACCCCAAGTTCAATGCCAAATTTAGCACCGAGTCTAGTGCTAATTGTAGCACCGAGTTTTTTCCAAGTTTAGCTCTCAAGTGTAGCATCGATAATAGTGCCTAATTTAACGCCTAATTATGTACCTACTTTGGAGCATACTTTAGCGCCTAGTCTAGCACCGAGTGTAGCACCAAGTGGAGCGCTCTATTTTTTAGTTGAATTCATGATTGATTGGTCCTATGTGCATATATTAGGGATTAGAACATATTAAATAAATAATATCGGCATCACTAGAGCATATTGATGGAAGGGAACATAATTTCCCACTGATAGAGCAATACATTACACAATAATGAATTTCAACATGTGGTGAAAGTATATCGAGGGAACAGAAGGCTATTAGGCCAACATAAAGTCTAGTTCCCTCGATGCAATGATAAAAGGCTGAAAGCATTAGAGGAAGTGACACTTGTCGGTGGAAGGCTAACAAGAGTCTCCCCAATGACCTAATAAGACCATGAATCATCTAGTACATGTTAAGGAAGGATATCGAAGAAACTAGGGCACATCAGGGAGGCATTATCTAGTCTCGTTGATACCCCGAAAGGAAGGAGTTCATCAATGAAGAAGGTGGTTATTGGTGAAAATAGAATCATGGTCTCATTGATGCAATGATGATGATTGTTTTCGACTGATGTGACATCTCATTTATATCATTGAGATATAAAAAAATAAATGATCTATCCAATGACAAGATTGATAGAAAGTGGAGAATTTATGAGCTAGAGCTAAGTGAATTATACCTCAATTTGATCACATCTTTTCATTAGGACTTGAAAAGGATTCGCTGGACGTGGGAGCAGAGTAAAGGAGGTTGGGAATTCACCATTACTACACAACTCATAACTAGTGAAAGAGAATCCAAGTAAGTATACAAAAACAAAATAAGAAGTTGCTTCTATAAAGACTTACAAGAAAATTGAACAATGGAAGAAAGCTCATAAATGCCAAAAATTAAGAAACAAAAAAAATAGAAAAAACTTCTAAACTAGGATTTAATTGACCAATGCCTGAGGTCAAGGTTGAGACATAAAAGGAGTGCATTGACAAATCCTTCCATTGATAAATTATAGGACAAGCACAAAGGTTTAGGAGATGTGTGGACACCACGACGGGGATATGAGTTATTCATATACCATTATAGGAAACAGTATAGGTTTCAACTAGTTTGCAACCTGTGGAGATTGAACCTAGGAAGATTAGTGGTACCCAATGTGTTTGTTAATACAAAGTTGGTTAAAGTTGTAGCTAATAAATATGACCCTAAAAGAAGAGCTATTCAATCACACGATGAGTCTGACATTCTCATTATCTCCAAAGATCTCATATCTAATGTTTTTCAATTGGAATGCTCTCTGAATTTATCATTTACAATCAAAGACCTTCTAATAGAGTACCGTCACATGGAAACAAACTATAAAAGATGGAAGCTACCACTACACAGGCCTAGGGATGAAGGTAGCCAACTCATAAGGTTTTCTAGTAATGATTACCCTCCATTTCATGATGATTTATTTGAAGAATATTTTCAATATACATATTATTCAGTTGGACAAGTGTTAGGAGTAGAGGTCCCACCCCTCATGTCAATTGCCCCAATGGTCCTAGCTGCATACATACAAAGAAAAGATTCTAGACCATTTGAATATGTTGGTTATTTAGCCAATGCTCTGAGCTAGGGGATGGGAAGGATCAAAAGCAACACTGATAACATTCATGATTTTAAACATTACTCTTTGTTTATGCATTTTATTCTACATGAAGGACAAGTTAGAAGGTTCTAGGGAGAAGAATTAAGGGTGAGATATGTAGATGAAAGTGGGAATTATAAACCTATACAAATGTGGACTTCCATATGAGATAGCAGATATGGTAGATCACACTATCTATACTTTGAGGAATATTTTGTCAAGCCATTGTTGAAATTGTTGGGACATCCATGTAATTATAAATTGTCCCTTGAAATTCAAAAAATATTGAGACCAAAGGAAAAGGACCCCAGGAAAAAGGTAAATCATAACTGGGGGGATTGATATGCATTTCCTAATTGCATTGTGATTAGAGTCTATGGGTTTGAAGGAGCCCCAAATCTATTGCCAAAAATAGTTCCAGACATAATAGCCTATTTGGAAATTGTGAGATAGTTGGCTAAATTTGATGCAAAACATCTTAATAGATACAATAAGCAGTCTATCATGCTTAGCACTTTGTGCTTTGGAGATTTTACAATAGTCACCAATGAAGGGTATGAAGAAATTGATACAAAATTGGAAAAATACAATTTACCATTGGGTAATGAAAGAAAGAATTTTGATACATAGGGTTTTATTCATAAGGCAAAATTGTCACAAGGAATATTAGGGTATGAACACCAATTCTTTGTTGATGATTTAATAAGAAATTATGATGAGGCCTCAACAAAAGACAAGATGACTGCATATAACAAAGTAGTGCTTACTAAGACCTGGAAGAAAGGAAATGTCCCATCCTATTCAGGGGAATTTAATGAAGTACACGATCCTCTAGAAAGAATTGAGCAGTTCATCACTCATGTGGATGAGCTAATAAAAGATGTACCCCCGAATGTCTTTGAAGCACCTCGAACAACTTATTCGGGAATGCAAGTTGAGGACATAGAGCCTCTTGATTACATACCCTCACAGCCCACTCCAGAAATGAACTTCTTTGTGGATACAACCATGGGTGAAGAAGATGAAGAAGACAGTGATGAGGAGGATGATGAGGTCGAACAAATAAGTGCCCTTGTAGTTACACAATATGAGCCACCCCCAGAACAAAACATTATCAAATTTGAAGCATCAGATGAACTCTCTGATGACGTGAGAGTCAAGGTCGCACAAGAATTTATTTTTGACAGTGATTTTGTCAAGACTTTTGAATTTAAATCATTTGTTTATGAGCATAAAGGCATAATGCTAAGACAAAGGATGAAGGATATCACTCCTGAGCAAGAGGCAACTACCTTAAAAGAGTTGAGAAAAGAAATAGACAAAGAGTTAGAATCTATCACCTTCAAAAGGGGAAAATAATTACTTCAAGAGGCTGGGGTACTACTCTTACCAGGGTGGGATATCAGCTTTGCAATAGTGTTTGATAGTTTTAGGAAAAGAGGAGACAAAACAATGCATTTAACGGAAGAGGCAAGTGATAAAATATACTCACGATCAGGGTACAACCCAAATGAAGCCACCCTACGAATTTGGGCATTGTATCCTCAAGATAAAAGGCCTGCTCTCATCAGTAATCCAAACCAAGTGTTTGGAAATATTTTGGTCCATAGGGTAGGGGACACTAACCCCATTGAAACAACTGAGCTAAACATAAATATTACAAAATTCACTAAGGCACAGATTAAAAAACTAGTAAAAGAAAATGATAAATTAAGGAAGGAGGTGTCTAGTCACAAAAATAAAAAATCTTCCTCTTCCAGATCAAAATTATATTCCCCATGGTTAGAGAGTGACAAAAGAATATTCGATGCATTAGAAAATTTAGCTTACTAGAAACATTGTCATCAGAAGTCTCAAGATAAATGCAAGGAGCTGGAAACAGGAATGAAAACCACTAAATATAATCTCGAGTTTGAGATAATCAAAGAAAGATTCAACGGGATGATGAATCGTGCTGATGAATATTGGATTTTTTTTAAAGAAACACACTCAACACTTGTGGAGAATGAAAGATTGCAAAGACGGATAATTGACAAAAGGGAGAAGCTCCAAAATGAGAAAGCCATGAAAGGTCAAATATTCCAAACATACAATAAGTTGGTGGAATCACACAACAAGTACGACAATAGGCTCAAAGAGGACCTTGACTATTTCGATTTGCATCTTGTAGTCCATGATAGCCTTGTAAATCCTAGGGAGAAAGATGATTGGAAGGATGAGCTCGCCATGTATCTACATATTGCATTGCAAGAAATAAACGACGAAGAGATGGTGTTACAAAATACACATAAACAACTTGAAAAGATGATGTATGTGGAATATGATATGAAGGGTGTAATTGCCAACGTGGAAACTTATGCTAAGGAGGAATACACTCGTCATCTCTCCACCATCAACTTGTTCATCAGCCAAACCAGAGATGCAAAAAATACATAGGGGAAGCTATTGGAGCTTAAAGACTAGCCGACATCATAAGATACACTTTGTAGGTGGTGCATTATCATGGAGTAGGAGCCTTGAACAGATCTTAAGTGGTCACGGACACCTGCTGGAAGATTAACAAATCAATGAATTCATGTGCTGAAGTGTTATGTTTTCATTTATGTTAATTAACTATTTGTCATCAAACATAATAACTATTTGTTATAATGCATATTATTTAAAAGGAAATATAATGGAGATGATTGATTATAATTTGTAATCCATTTTCAGTGTTCAATTGTTGTGTCAAATTTTCATGCTTATTTTTTGCTTTGTTGTCTCCAAAGTGATATTTTCAAGTTATTTAAGTTTGCAAGATTTATCAGAGCACATTTGTTGTTACTGTGTAGATGCTTTGATTGGTTTTTGGTTAGGTGTTAATTAAAGTCCTTTCAAATAATTTACTTTAATTGGCTCCTATTAAGGATTAAAAGTCCTTTTAGAGAAATCGTTTTGATTGGTTTCCATCAACTTAAGAATTAAAATTCCTTTTATACTTCCACAATAACTTGAGGGGATAACACTGGGATTATTAAAGAAGAGAATTGTAATATCAATTGAAGCAATATAATGGAGAACATCTTATTATCAGATATTCCCCATGACTATGTCATCATTCTGTATTTTTCTTATGTTTGCCATACTTATTTCTTCTTATATTTGAATGAATATCAGTTATTGAGCCTCAATATTGTGCTTATGTGAATGAATGTGTTGATACAGTAAAGCATTTATTGTGGATGTTGGTAGAGCTACTAATTTTTTTAAAAAATTGAGCTTATTTTTCCTTGTTACATGTTCAACATAAAAATGGAAACTATTTAAAAATAATAAAGTTAACAAAGTTGCTTATTTAAATAATTGTGAGTTACGTGCATTAATTTTTAATTAACTTTTATGTCTTCACGAACATATGTTGATACAAAATGAATGGAAGAAGCATCCAAGTAATCCTATTTTTTTATGCCAACAATTCATACCAAAGATTGAATAATTTAAGCATGTTGCAATAGGTAATTTGTATCGACACAAATAATATTACTGAAGCATTTGAAAGTTTAGGCCATAAGAATCATCCTTTTTTAAACATGGATTGCAAATAATTCTAAAAATTTAGAAGTCTTGGTAATTAACATTATTGTTTGTTATAATGTCGTCCACTGTATCATTGTCAATGTTCATATGTTCTTTCAATTAATTAATATTATCATCATCCTCATCTTGATCTGCATCATCTTCATCATCATTTAAATTTGACTGTAGACCATCTATATTGTTACCAGATGTATTTGGATCATCATTTTCTATACCATCCATATTTTTGTCTTCCATAACATCATCTAACTCTGGATTGTTGTCTTCTTGTGCCTGAACATAACCATATTCAACATCATCATGGATGTCAATTTATTCGATGTTCTCTAATCCCTCTCTCTCATTTTGTTGGCCATCATTGTTTTTCTCAATATCCACTAATGCATCATCAAATACATGCCTTAATCTTGGATCATAATGTATGGCAAACATCCATTTCAGGTCCAAAATATCTTCATAGAAAAACACCTACACATGAATGAAATACATATATTAGATGTATGTTATAACAATTTTATTGATTAATAAACACATGTATATATTCTCAATAAGCTATGAATTAATAGATAAATGATCACTATTGCTTCTTGTTTGAGTTAAAAAATAACCTTCTCACAATGAATTGGTAGAACATAAGGCTCCTTATCCTTCGGTAGGAAGCATGAGGAATCTATAGAAAACAATCCACTATGGGTATCATGTCTTTGTGTCCTCTCAAATGCTTCATACCATCTACTCTTAAAAATGCAACATTTAAAAGAGTGGTAATCCAACTCAATAATTTCTTGTATTTTCCCAACATATTGTAGATTCCCTTCAATTATATTCTTATCTTTTGAGCTTGATCGACTGGATTGCTTGAAGTCAACCATGATGCCACAATTGAAGGATCATCTCTTCACATCTACACTTTCTACACGATATAGTCGACCATATGCCCTCATTGTTGGATATTTCCTTGCCTATGAAAGACCATTTATTTCAGTGAAAAAAAATATAATGACGAATATTAAAATAGTTAATAGTGTCAAAACTATAAGGAAAAAACATTTTGTAAAATTCCAATTGTACCCTTCTTTCACATCCTCTAGACATGTCAATTTCATCTTCTGTTATGTTTGAATCTATACCTACATCTTCTATTTGATTTTGAATTTGTTCAGTAACCCATTCTAGTGTGCAATCTTTGCCCCATTCCCCAATCAAATCAGTGGGAAGTGGAGTATTCCTTGGGTTCAATCTCTTACACTGTCTCCTTGCTTCTAACACTTCTCTCTCTCTTTTTATCATACAAATCGATCCATTTGTTCATAAAGTCCATGTGGTATAGAATGAACTTGTCGAGTATAGAACTTTCATCTACACCTATTACATGTCAACATGTTTATTTCAAACTCCAAATGTCATGTTGTTAATTTGATAAATAAATTACAAATTAAATTAATGATTGCAAGAAAAACAACCACACTGATTGTGAATTTACGTACTAATTTATACTTCAACACCATTAGATTGTGGTTTTTCTTCATCAATAATATCTGATGCTCATTCTTCATCCCAGATGCGTGGCCCATCTTCAAAATCCTTACCAAGGAATTCACACGGGAAGAAAAATGCTTCATTCAATACATACCCTTCAGCCATGCAACCCTTTGGATGTGCCTTTTGTTGGACATATCTTTTAAGAGTTTTCATATACCTCTCAAAGAAAAAAATCCACCTCATTGATACGACACCCACCAATTCAATTTCATCGACTAGGTGTATAAGTAAATGGAATTGTAGGTCCATGAAACTTGTAGGGAGCTCCTTCTCAAATACACATACAATTTCTACAATTTCCTTCTTCCACTTTGGCACTTTAGATTCGTGGATCTCCTTGAAGGTCATCCACCTAATATGAGAATAGTAAATTAGTATAAACCTTTAGTCAAAAATTAAAATGCAATATAATATCTCTATGTCTCTCACACATGAACATTCCATATAACCACATACCTTGTAAATGTTGACAATCGACTTATGGCATTCCTTAAGTCAACTATAAGACAAGAATCCCCCCTAATTGCCAATGACATGATATGCTATCAAACACATTTATGAAAAGGTCATTAATAATTTTTTCTCACACAACAAAATATCAAAATATATTTAGTACTTAATCAATGTTACCAGTAAATGTTAAATGATGATAAATAATACCTTCATAAAATTATGAAAATCATGTGTTTTAAATCCTGTGATATGTCCATCAACTATAAAATCTTTAGCCAATCATGACCCATAACTAGTAGGTGTCCTTATTGAACGAATGACATTTTTTAGTTGCTCTAGCTCTTTTTTTTTCAAAATCCATGGAGCTTTTGCATATGTTTCATTTTCCTTGTTTGGCCACAAATATTTTCTATCAATTTTGGTATACGAAAGAGCAATATCTCTCCTCGAGGACAAGGTGTCCTTCTCTTTGCCTGATATATGTCAAAATATAGAATCTAGGAATTTTTTTAAGACATGCATAGGATCTAATAGGTGAGATATTAATAGATCCTTCCAGTAAGGGAGCTCATAAAATATGGATTTCTTTTTCATTCAATCTGGCATATTGACTAGAACTTGTTTTTTTTCTTGAATTGAATCACCAAAAAATCCTCCCAAGCTTTCAATTCAGAATCTTCATTCTTCTTAATCCAATCACCTGGACCCATAATCATGGGAGGGCCTCTATTTTCAACTTTTCCATCAAATTGATTCTTTAGGCGATTTCTAAACCTATGATCTAGTGGTAGAAAAACCTTGTTGTTTGCGTAAATAAATTTATGTAGATCTTTAAAATACCACCCTTGAAATTGTTTTGCACATCTTGGAAATACAAATATCCCCTTTGTTTGAAGCCCTTCAATTCAACAAGTAATGTTAATAACATCAAAAAAATAGTATAAAACTAAGTATGAAAGTTGGGATGAAAATAAATTATGAGTGTAAATACGTAAATATTTTATCTTACCAAAACAAACACCAAGTCCTGGGAAATCATGAATAGTCCAACATAGCACACCATACAACATGAAAGACCTATTTAATGGAGGATGTGATATGTCATACATTCTTATGCCTTTCCATAGCAGTTGCATCTCATCAATAAAAGGCGCAAGATAAACATCCATGTTTTTAACTTGATATTTTCTTGGAACAATGAGAGTTAGCATAAGGTGCTCCTTTCTAACACTCATCCATGGTGGAATATTGTATACTATCAATCTGACTAGCCAAACACTATAATTTGAGCTCAGGAGAGAGAATGGGCACGCTCCATCAATTGCAAGACCAAACCTGATACTACGAGGTTCATCTTTGAATTTTCTTGGCCATTTTTCCTCTGTGTTTCATTGCTTTGGAGTCGGCCAAAATTTGCATGAATTCATCTTTACTCCTATACTTTGCTTGTCAGTCCATCAATTGTGCAAGTGACTTGCAACGAAGCATTCGTTGAAGTCTAGGTATAATTGGTATGTGACGTAAAACTTTCTTTGGAATTGCAAGACCTTATACATCTATATGATATCTCTTCTCTTTGCATACAGGGCATTCTACCTTGTTCTGATATTCATCTCTATATAAAAAGCAATCATTTTTACATGAATGAATTTGCTTATATTCAATCCCCAACTCAACCAACAAAAAACACGCCTCTCTGCAAGTTGATGGCAACACATTCTCTTCAGGGAATATTTTAGTTTTTAGTGCCCTGTAAGATTACCAAATATTAAATCAATTAAATGTTTGACTTATGATGAACATGTTTGATTTGTCAATCTATACTAGGTTTGTTTATATACAATGTATGGTTTTAAAATCCCCTTAAAGAAATATAAATGAAGTTGATGAATTTTTACGAATTGTGTACACCAATTGACAATGGAAAGTAAGAAATAGAATTCAAATCACTTCAGTGGGGTAGTGAATCCTTTGTCTGACCAATTGAATAGTGACTTGATTTCTAATAATATTAATGTGCATGTCAGTTGTGAGGTTCTACTTGCACTTGATTTGAACACGGGTGTCTTCATTGCTTGCTTGATGGAGTCTTTCAGGTTGTTATCATCAACATTACATTGGTGGTAACTACCCCTGCTATCATCATTACTGTTAGCCATATGATCATTATTTCTATCCCCAAATAAACCTGCAAGCATTTCATTCAATCCTTCTTCATGCATTGCATTTTCACTATCATGATCAACATCATTAAGGCTGGGTGTCATCTCATTAGTGTATACGGATCTCATCAGCTCTTCAAATTTCTCATGTGGTATTAATCTCTTCAAACTTGCTCTTTTTGCCCTAGTATGGTTTGGATCATCCCGTCCAAATCTTAATAACCCAATTGGATCATGGGTATTAGTATGTTTTTCATCAACATCTTCTACCTATCAATAAACACAAGCATTATTTAATGTTTGGAAAGAATTGGATAAATCATAAATGTATCAATTTCAAAGAAATATAATCAAATATGGCTTAAAAAATAAAAATAAAAATTGTATGAACATATATACATCAATTGAATAATGGAACATTATTTTATAGACTACCTTTTTTATACATTAATTTAAATAAAACACAATTTCATAAACATAGTTTATAAAAAATTAGTCCACACTCATTTATTATTCTTTGGTTTTCTGCCCTTAGGAACATCCTTAGGGAGACCTTGTTCTTCCCTTTTGTTTTGTGCAAGAGTGCATTTTAAGAAGGGGTAATCAATCAATAACTCATACCCAATGGTAAGGTCCTTAATAGCCTCAACCATTATCAATCTATCAGCCTCTCTTTTCATATCTCCATCTTTATCATTTATAACCTCAACAAATTGACAATTTGGTCTTACATTAGGGTCCCTTCCCTTAGTACTATTTATAAATCCTGCAATATTTTTGTGTGTGTATGCACATCCATCTATATACATAAGATAACCTCTATTAATTTATTTCCCCTTTCCAATTGGAGACTATGTATACTTATTCAAATTTAGACCATATACTGACATGCTAGGCTTATATTCTTCTAGCCTTCTCCATTCACCACTGTAATATGATAGACCATAATATGGCATTAATCTCCTAGTGGTTTGTTCTGAATTGTTTATATGTTTACATCCCACATGTACATTTTAGACAATAAAGAGGCCTAGATTCGCTCCATGAATATTGGAGGGTCGTATCATGTAGTTGTATCCCCAAAATTGAAACACCTTGTACACTCTAGGTAGTTTTTGATCACTAGGCCAAGCGCAATATAGTCGATGATCAAATGTCTCTTTGTAAATTATCTCAAACTCAGGGGCAAGCATCATCTCCATCACATTCATTCTCATAGGGTATGTAGTCCACCTTCCCCCTATCTTTAAGCAAATTATGCATCTTTAAATCGGTTCTTGTTCTGTGACTTGTTTTCATCAATTCCTCATCTTCTGAGCTGGTATATTGGCACATATTTTGTTAGATATATCATCTGATAAATGATCATTGCCCTCTAGGCTAGAAGTCAATGATCCAGGAAAATTTTAACCAAGAACTTTATCTTGCAAGTATCCATTGAGAAAAAAATTAGTTATTTAAATAATATAAAATAACGTTTAAATGAATTAGTATGCATGTTATTAATATCAAATTGGAAAATTCCTTACCACAATTCCTATTCGATTTGAATCAATTTTAGGAGGCATACTATCGACTGAAAGCTCATCATATATGTAATGTCTTTATACAATTTCTCGTTTGAATTGTTTCTTTCCACAACATACAAAACATCCACAAACAACAATTTTCTCAAAGTATTCATCCCATGTACTATAGTCTTGACCAACCTCTTGTTTAGTGCAGTCATCTGTTGTGTCTGGAATATCCATTGTCATATCCTCTTCCATTACTGTAATTTACGTGATTTAACAGTTTTAGGTCCACATCCACGTACATATCTTCTTCTTTTGCTAGTTGAACGCTTAGGCTCTGCATTTGCTCCAATCTCCATCTAAAATAATCAACGACATGCATTAATTTATGTCAATATTGGATAATACATTATAAATTTCAATAATACTGTGAAAAAAGATGGACGTATCACAAAATTCCATCAGATCGTTTTTCCTAAGTTAAGTCAAAATTTGAGTACTTGATGTCCCGCTTCATTCGTTATGTCCTCATTTGATATGACACGATTTGTTGCCATGGCCTTGTCTCGCCCCTATAATACACAACATATTAAATAATATTTACTACACCAATTATATCATTTCAACGAATATGCTATCCAACACAAAACCTCACTTTAGTCATATATTTTCTCAAAGTATTCATCTCATGTACTATAGTCTTGACCAACCTCTTGTTCAATGTAGTCATTTGTTGTGTCTACAAGATCCATTGTAATATTCTCGAACACCCACTGTCGTCTACGTGATTTAACAGTTTTAGGTCCACGTCCATGTACATATCTTCCTCTTTTGCTAGTTGAACGCCCAAGCTTTGCATTTTCTCCAATCTCCATCTAAAATAATCGACAACATGCATTAATTTATGTCAAGATTGGATAATACATTATAAATTTCAATAATACTGTGAAAAAAGATGGACGTATCACAAAATGCCATCAGATCATTTTTTCATAAGTTAAGTCAAAATTTGAGTACTTGATGTCCCGCTTCAACCGTTGTGTACTCCTCATTTGACATGACACAATCTATTTCCATTGCTTCATCTTGCCCCTATAATACACAACATAGTAAATAATGTTTAGTACACCAATTATATCATTTCAACGAATATGCTATCCAACACAAAACCTCACTTTAGACATATATTTGACATATATTTCACACTTTAGATGACTCATCTAGTTGTATAGGAGTCGTTTTTGAGTTCACAAATCTAACCTCTATTAGTTTTGCACCCACAAAATTGACATGGGATAAGGAATAGATAAAATAGGGAACCATGATTGCTCCCTTGGAACATATGAAGATGAAGTCATTTAAGATCAATTTATTTATCAACTTCCAAGCAAAATACATCATTTTACACTGCTAGGCGCACTTTGTACTGCCTTTTGCATTCCAAATAGATTACATTTTTTGGTTGAAAGGCAACGCTAAATGAGGTGCAGTTTTCTATGCCGATTGCTGAACTAGGAACAAAAAATAAAACTTTATGCGTGAAGAAGGAAGAGATTACAAGAGAAAATAACCATGCGAAGGAAGAGATGACAAGAGAAAAAAGACGCACAAAGGAAGAGAGGACAAAAAAGGGAAAAACGGTGCAGAGGAGGGCTACAAGCAAGTAGATCAGAAATTCGATTTAGTTTGCGACACCATAGGTAAGGTTACAATTTGCTTTTTTGTTCCCACAAATATTTAATAGAACAATGAGCTTGTGGTTTCAAATTTATTGTACGCACACATTCATTTTATTTCTAATCAACAAATGCGACTCGAGAATGGGACCTATCTATGTTAACTCTCAATAAAACCACACTTTGTGCCCTTTTTATCCCCCAAAGATTATCATTCTATACAAGTGCACAAGCATTGATTTTCTTACAATACATTTGTTTCATTTTGCATATATTTATATTATATAGAGGTGCGCAATAAATTGATTCATAGGCATTTAAATCTAGAAAGAGCGTCATTCAAGGTAAAACTTTCATACCATAAACTGGACGAAAAATTTCATACCTGACAGTGTGTACTTCATTTGCCTCCACAGATTGGACGAAAATAATTTGCCCTAGGTCACCTCAAAATTTCAAGTGATAGAGGGAAGAGAACAAAGGGATCAGACTCTGGCCACAATGAGGTAATTCATTGTCAATTTATAGATTTGTAAATGTTTCCCTTGTTTCTTTCATTTTTACTTTTTACTTTTTTATTTCTAAATTTAAAAGAAGAAATTTATTTTATATATATAGGGACATGTGACTGAAAAAGATAAAGAGGCATTGGCTTCCATATTGGGGGTAGAGGTAGTGAACAAATTGGATGATGTGTGTTGGACAATGCTTTCTAGATACGTAAAAAACCGATCTAGTGAAGCCCCTCAAACATTTCAACCAAAACAATCGTGTCAAAGGGAATCAATTGATTCCCCAAGTAATCATGGATAGAGCAAAAGATCCAAGAGGAAATCAATAACAATAAACTCTAGGAATGTAGAATAGGGAGTAGAGGCTTCCATTGTTCCACCCACTCTTGGGACACAGACTTCTTCCACCATGACAAGTTTTCAATCTTGCATTGGTACCTTCAATAGCAAGATAGAATATGATGTGGTTTCAGGGGAAGTCTGAATGACAGCTGCTGGAAAAGGGTTTGTTCATAGGTTGAAGGAATCATGCCTTCAATGGTTCAAATACCATCTACATTTACCATTCTCAAAGATACCCATACACTTATAAAAAGAAGTTATCAATGACATGGAGACTAAATATGACACAAGTTGGTTTATGAAGAAGGTAAAGCTACAAATGTCTCGAAACTACAAGAGATTTCGGTGCAACCAAACAAAGAAGATAAAAAAAATCCCTCCCAAGCTAAGGCTCAAAAAAATGCCACTTGATGCAAGTGTCAAAGTATGGAAAGAGCTTGTAAAAGCATATGAGAAGTTCGAAGCACAAAGGAAGTCCGGTAAGGAGAGTACACAGGTATTTGAATTTGCTCATAAGATTATATCAAATTTATTAAACGATTTTTAAATTTTATTTGTGCATAGTTAAATT
Source organism: Sequoiadendron giganteum (assembly GCA_007115665.2). NCBI lineage: Eukaryota > Viridiplantae > Streptophyta > Pinopsida > Cupressales > Cupressaceae > Sequoiadendron > Sequoiadendron giganteum. The sequence continues at coordinate 439,003,830 of CM021102.1, read as the reverse complement.
GAATTAGTATATATTTCAGGACAAGGCCTCCAAGGCTAGGCTTCAAAAACTTTGTGCCATGCATCACAGTGGCCAGAAAGGTTTACAGACTTTGATCTGTAAATTTGTAAGTATATTTAATATGTTAAATGATTATTTTTATAATTCCCTAGGAAAAAGTAAATGATTGCATATCAATTAGTTTAACTAGTCCATGTGCCATGTTTTGATATGAGGAGAAATATGACCGACATCCAAAGCATTTTGAAAAGGAAAATTTACAAAGCAAAAAGTGGGCCGATTTTTTAATTTGGATGGAAAATGAGGTATCAATAGTTGACTTTCAGTTTCAATAACTTAGTTGGATATTGTTCTGTTAATATGTCAATTTGCATTTCTTGTGTTGAGTTGTTTATTGATGCGTAGGATGAGTTCTAAAGTGTTTCTCTGTTGGCCCTAGATCCCACTTAATTGTACCATTATTTCATGTTGAGAAAAAAATAATTGTTTGCCTTAAAGGGTAGTGGGTGACATTCAAGCCTTATTTTCATCCCATCTTTTAATTAATGACCATTGTTTTTTAATATCTCTTAAGTGTCCTCATTTAAGTTTAGATTTGTATCATTTGAGAAACTTAGTCCCATGTTGATTTGATTTATCTTCTTTTCTCTCAAACATGGTATCTCAAGGAGTGCTTCCTTGAATTCATGTTACCATTCTACTAAGTGATCCACATGCATCTTTGCCATCCTTCCTCATGATGCTGCCATTCTTTTAACATGTAAGAATGTTTTGATGCATCTTGATAGGCATCCTATATATCTAACACATCCTTGTAGTCTACATCACTTGGTGTAGCTAACCAACCACTTAATTTGTCCATCTAATTTAAAAAGGCAGTAAATTCCTATCTTCCAAGTTAACAAAATTCCATAAATAAAGAAATCAGTAATAAAAAACCTGCAACCTGATCTGATCAACATAGAGAAGCATGTAATACTAGACTTCTTAACATTCAAAAGATAAATGGAATATCCTTAACACCAAGTAGATCTATCCAAAAAAGCTAACTAAAAACATAAACGTGTTCCAGCACAAAATGGCCTAATGGTTGGTTGTCATAGAAGTCAAACTACCGAACTAAAAACATTGATCAAGTTAACATATATGCACCATATGCATAAACAATTGAAACTTTTATGTGCATAAATAAATAGTAGAAGGATGTAGATGAACTCAATTCATCTGACTTTATGCCTCTTGGCAGGAATTCCTCTTGAATCTCTAATATCAGGTGCCCAAGACATCCCTGTAGCTTTTACCTTTTAGCGCCGCCTTTCCTCTTCACTGTCAAACTCATCTCCTTTTTCCTTATCTACATTTTTGGCTTTGACTTCTAATTCATCCCATGTTTTACCTTCCTCCCCTTCAAAATCTTCTTCTTCTTCGTCCTCATCCAACTCCACAAGAGATTCATCTTTTGAACCTTCCTCATTTGATTCCTCTTCCTCTTCCTCTTCTACATCAGAGGGTTCATATCCTTGATCTGTCTCTTCTGAATTATCAAAATAAGAATCACTAGCTTCCATATTCAAAAATTCCCAACCACCATCTTCAATAGATTTATCTGGATCATCAGTAATTGTCTTAAAAATTGGTCGCCAGTTCAAGTTCATTATGCTTTCATAATACTTTATATCAATGGAGTTCATCCATTCCTTGATTCCATCGAGCGAAGATTGAGGAATGGCATCAATGGAGTTCAACAATTTCTCTTACTCACTTGAAAAATCCTTGAAACTTTGCATTGATTTTATTTTTCCTATCCCTCTCTTGCTGTTCTTCCTCAATTTCATCAAGATCATACATTGAGCTTCTTGCCCCTCCTAAAATTTAGACCACATCCATTACCTCCGCATAAAACTGGACATCCTTGGTCTTCTTGGTTCCCACTCCATGATATGGTTATGCAAATGAACATGAAGCAAAGTAATCATCTTTCTTCCTCTTCCATGAAAACCAAGCTCTCTAAATGGTATATCAAACTATAGTTCAAAATATTTTAGATGAGGCTACTCCCATAGCTCTCTTACTCGCTTAACAGATCCTTGAAACTTTGCATTGATTTAATTTTTCTTGTCCCTCTCTTGTTGTTCTTCCTCAATTTCATTAGGATCATACATTGACCTTCTTGCCCCTCCTAAATTTTGGACCGCATCCATTACCTCCACATAAAACTGGACATCCTTGGTTTTCTTGGTTCCCATTCCATGATATGGTATGCAAATGAAAATGAAACAAAGTAATCATATTTCTTCCTCTTCCATGAAAACCAAGCTCTCTAAATGGTATATCAAACTCTAGTTCAAAATCTTGTAGATGAGGCTGCTCCCAAAGCTATCTTACTCACTTGACAAATCCTTGAAAATATGCATTGACTTTATTTTTCATGTCTGTCTCTTGTTGTTCTTGCTCAATTTCATCGGGATCATACATTGACCTTCTTACCCCTCCTAAAATTTGGACCACATCCATTACCTCCACATAAAACTAGACATCCTTGGTCTTCTTGGTTCCCATGCCATGATATGGTTATGCAAATGAAAATGAAGAAAACTAATCAAATTTCTTCCTCTTCCATGAAAACCAGGCTCTCTAAATGGTATATCAAACTCTAGTTCAAAATATTTTAGATGAGGCTGCTCCCATAGCTCTCTTACTCGCTTGACAAATCCTTGAAAATCTGCATTGATTTTATTTTTCTTGTCCCTCTCTTGCTATTCTTCCTCAATTTCATCAGGAACATACATTGACCTTCTTGCCCCTCCTAAAGTTTGAACCACATCCATTACCTCCACATAAAATTGGAAATCCTTGGTCTTCTTGGTTCCCACACCATGATATGGTTATGCAAATGAAAATAAAGCAAAGTAATCATCTTTCTTCCTCTTCCATGAAAACCAAGCTCTCTAAATGGTATATCAAACTCTAGTTCAAAATATTTTAGATGAGGCTGCTCCCATAGCTCTCTTACTCGCTTGAAAAATCCTTGAAACTTTGCACTGATTTTATTTTTCCTGTCCCTCTCTTCTTGTTCTTCCTCAATTTCATAAGGATCATACATTGACCTTCTTGCCCCTCCTAAGCTTTGGACCACATCCATTACCTCCACATAAAACTAGACATCCTTGGTCTTCTTGGTTCCCACACCATGATATGGTTATGCAAATGAAAATGAAGCAAAGTAATCATCTTTCTTCCTCTTCCATGAAAACCAAGCTCTCTAAATGGTATATGAAACTCTAGTTCAAAATATTTTAGATGAGGCTGCTCCCATAGCTCTTTTACTCACTTGACAAATCCTTGAAAAAATATGCATTGATTTTATTTTTCCTGTCCCTCTCTTATTATTCTTGCTCAATTTCATTAGGATCATACATTGACCTTCTTGCCCCTCCTAAATTTTGGACCACATCCATTACCTCCACATAAAATTGGACATCATTGATCTTCTTGGTTCCCACGCCAAGATATGGTTATGCAAATGAAAATGAAGAAAAGTAATCATCTTTCTTCCTCTTTCATTAAAACCAAGCTCTCTAAATGGTATATCAAACTCTAGTTCAAAATCTTTTAGATGAGGCTGCTCCCATACCTCTCTTACTCGCTTGACAAATCCTTGAAAATCTACATTGATTTTATTTTGCTTGTCCCTCTCTTGTTGTTCTTGCTCAATTTCATCAGGATTGTACATTGACCTTCTTGCCCCTCCTAAAGTTTGGACCACATCCATTACCTCCACATAAAACTGGACATCCTTGGTCTTCTTGGTTCCCACACCATGATATGGTTATGCAAATGAAAATGAAGCAAAGTAATCATCTTTCTTCCTCTTCCATGAAAACCAATCTCTCTAAATGGTATATAAAACTCTAGTTCAAAATCTTTTATATGAGGTTGCTCCCATAACTCTCTTACTCACTTGACAAATCCTTGAAACTTTGCATTGATTTTATTTTTCCTATCCCTCTCTTGCTATTCTTCATCAATTTCATCTGGAACATACATTGACCTACTTGCCCCTCCTAAATTTTGGACCACATCCATTACCTCCACATAAAACTGGACATCCTTGGTCTTCTTGGTTCCCATGCCATGATATGGTTATGCAAATGAAAATGAAGCAAAGTAATCATCTTTCTTCCTCTTCCATGAATAAATGTTATATCAAACTCTAGTTCAAAATATTTTAGATGAGTTTGCTCCCATAACTCTCTTACTCGCTTGACAAATCCTTGAAAATATGCATTAATTTTATTTTTCATGTCCCTCTCTTGTTTCTCTTGCTCACTTTCATGAGGATCATACATTGACCTTCTTGCCCCTCCTAAACTTTGGACCACATCCATTACCTCCACATAAAATTGGACATCCTTGGTCTTCTTGGTTCCAACGCCATGATATGGTTATGCAAATGAAAATGAAGCAAAGTAATCATCTTTCTTCCTCTTCAATGAAAACCAAGCTCTCTAAATGGTATATCAAACTCTAGTTCAAAATCATTTAGATGAGGCTGCTCCCATACCTCTCTTACTCGCTTGAAAAATCCTTGAAACTCTGCATTGATTTTATTTTTTCTATCCCTCTCTTGTCGTTCTTCCTCAATTTCATCAAGATCATACATTGAAATTCTTTCCCCTCCTAAAGTTTGGACCACATCCATTACCTCCATATAAAACTGGACATCCTTGGTCTTCTTGGTTCCCACGCCATGATATGGTTATGCAAATGAAAATGAAGCAAAGTAATCATCTCCTTCTTCGTTGGCTGGAAGAATACATGCTTAATGTTTTGATACATGATATCAACTCTCTCTTCTACTCTCATGGTTGAATACTAAAATCCATTATGGTGGGGCTCCAAAGTTCTAGTCATCTTTCTTCCTCTTCGACCAAATGTTGGCCTGATCCACAAGTCTGCCAACCTAATTGCCTTTGTTTTTGAAAGCTAAAGTTTCTTCTGAGTCACTAGTGCAGCTCTCTCTGCCTTTTCAGACTCTTTCATTGCTACAGATCATCTGTGGTATTTAATCATTTTTACCACATGGTTGATGTTCTTTGAATCCTTGGATCTAAAGGAAATTTCCTTAACATAAATATTGCTAAGGAATTTCAATGTTGGCATGTAGTTGGCATTAAAGCCAGTACCTGGAACATGGAAAATTATCCTTAGATAAGAATTCCCTCCATCTTGTTGGCTTGTAACACTCTTGATGGTGGCTACATGAAATCTAATTCTAATTCCTCTTCTACATCAGAGGGTTCATATACTTGATCTGACTCTTCTAAATTATCAAAATCAGAATCACTAGCTTTCATATTCAAAAATTCCCAACCACCATCTTCAATATATTTATCTGGATCATTAGTAATAGTCTTCAAATGGACGCCAGTTCAAGTTCATTCAAATTTCATAATACTTTATATCCACGGAGTTTAGCGATTCCTTGATGCCATCAAGCGAAGATTGAAGAATGGCTTCAATGGAGTTCAACCATTTCTCTTACTTGCTTGACAAATCCTTGAAAATTCACATTGATTTTATTTTTCTTGTCCCTCTCTTTTTGTTCTTCCTCAATTTCATTAGGATCATACATTGACCTTCTTTCCCCTCCTAAAGTTTGGATCACATCAATTACCTCCACATAAAATGAGACATCCTTGGTCTTCTTGGTTCCCACGCCATGATATGGTTATACAAATGAAAATGAAGCAAAGTAATCATATTTCTTCCTCTTCCATGGAAACCAAGCTCTCTAAATGGTATATCAAACTCTAGTTCAAAATCTTTTAGATGAGGCTGCTCCCATAGCTCTCTTACTCGCTTGAAAAATCCTTGAAAGCATGCATTGATTTTATTTTTCCTGTCCCTCTCTTGTTGTTCTTCCTCAATTTAATCAGGACTATACATTGACCTTCTTGCCCCTCCTAAAGTTTGGACCACATACATTACCTCCACATAAAATTGGACATCCTTGGTCTTCTTGGTTCCCACACCATGATATGGTTATGTAAATGAAAATGAAGCAAAGTAATCATATTTCTTCCTCTTCCCTGAAAACCAAGCTCTCTAAATGGTATTTCAAACTCTAGTTCAAAATATTTTAGATGAGGCTTCTCCCATAGCTCTCTTCCTCGCTTGACAAATCCTTGAAAATCTGCATTGATTTTATTTTTCCTATCCCTCTCTTGCTGTTCTTCCTCAATTTCATCAGGATCATACATTGAACTTCTTGCCCCTCCTAAAGTTTGGACCACATCCATTACCTCCACATAAAACTGGACATCGTTGGTCTTCTTGGTTCCCACACCATGATATGGTTATGCAAATGAAAATGAAGCAAAGTAATCATTTGTCTTCCTCTTCCATGAAAACCAAGCTCTCTAAATGGTATATCAAACTCTAGCTCAAAATATTTTAGATGAGGTTGCTCCCATAGCTCTCCTACTCGCTTGACAAATCCTTGAAAATTTGGATTGATTTTATTTTTCCTGTCCATCTCTTGTTGTTCTTCCTTAATTTCATCAAGACCATACATTGACCTTCTTGCCCCCCCTAAATTTTGGACCACATCCATTACCTCCACATAAAACTAGACATCCTTGGTATTCTTGGTTCCCACACCATGATATGGTTATGCAAATGAAAATGAAGCAAAGTAATCATCTTTCTTCCTCTTCCATGAAAACCAAGCTCTCTAAATGGTATATCAAACTATAGTTCAAAATATTTTAGATGAGGCTGCTCCCATACCTCTCTTACTTGAATAAAAAATCCTTCAAACTTTGTGGTGATTTTATTTTTTTGTCTCTCTCTTGTTGTTCTTCCTCAATTTCATCAGGATCATACATTGAACTTCTTGCTCCTCCTAAATTTTGGACCACATCCATTACCTCCACATAAAACTGGACATCCTTGTTCTTCTTGGTTCCCACGCCATGATATGGTTATGCAAATGAAAATGAAGTAAAGTAATAATCTACTTCTCTGTTGGCTGGAAGAATGCATGCTTAATGTTTTGATACATGATATAAACTCTATATTATGCTCTCATGGTTGAATACCAAATTCCATTATGGTAGCTCTCCATAGTTCCAGTCATCTTTCTTCCTCTTCCACCAAATGGTGGCCTGATCCACAAGTTTGCCAACCTATTTGCCTTTGTTTTTGAAAGCTGAAGTTTCTTCTAAGTCACTAGTGTAGCTCTCTCTACCTTTTCAAACTCTTTCATTGCTATAGATCATTTGTGGGATTTAATTTTTTGTACCACATGGTTGATGTGCTTTGAATCCTTGGATCTAAAGGAAATTTCCTTAACATAAATACTGCAAGGGAATTTCAATGTTGGCATGTAGTTGGCATTAAAGTCGGTACTTGAAACATTGAAAATTATCCTTATATAAGAATTCCCTCCATCTTGTTGCCTTGTAACACTCTTGATGGTGGCTACACGAAATCTGATTCTGATTCCTCTTCTACATCAGAGGGTTCGTATCCTTGATCTAACTCTTCTGAATTATCAAAATCAGAATCACTAGCTTCCACATTCAAAAATTCCCAACCACCATCTTCAATAAATTTATCTGGATCATTAGTAATAGTCTTCAAAATTGGCCGCTAGTTCAAGTTCATTATGCTTTCATAATACTTTATATCCATGGAGTTTAGCGATTCCTTGATGCCATCAAGCGAAGATTGAGGAATGGCGTCAATGGAGTTCAACCATTTCTCTTACTCGCTTGACAAATCCTTGAAAATCTGCATTGATTTTATTTTTCTTGTCCCTCTCTTTTTGTTCTTCCTCAATTTCATCAGGATCATACATTGACCTTCTTGCCCCTCCTAAGTTTGGACAACATCCATTACCTCCACATAAAATGGGACATCCTTGGTCTTCTTGGTCCCCACGCCATGATATGGTTATGCAAATGAAAATGAATCAAAGTAATAATCTTTCTTCCTCTTCCATGGAAACCAAGCTCTCTAAATGATATATCAAACTCTAGTTCAAAATATTTTAGATGAGGTTGCTCCCATAACTCTCTTACTCGCTTGAAAAATCCTTGAAAATTTGCATTGGTTTTATTTTTCCTATCCCTATCTTGTTGTTCTTCCTCAATTTCATCAGGATTATACGTTGACCTTCTTGCCCCTCCTAAAGTTTGGACCACATCCATTACCTCCACATAAAATTGGACCAGTGATAACTTTAAGCAACCTCCCTCAAAAAAAGATATAAAATCCTGGCGAATCTTTCATTTTTTGAGGAAAAAAAATTAATTTCTATTGGCGAAACTTTCCTTTTTTTCAAAAAAAATATTAGTTTTATTTGTGATTTTTTCACATCACTAAAATTTTGTGGAAAATTTCTACGAATCTTGAAAAAAATAGTAAAATGCATTAATTATGATGGTGAATCTATCCAATCTAAAATAATACTCATCGAAAAGTAGGGGCCCGAGGGTGGAAATTATCGATGAGTTGAAGGGGTAGACTATAATATTTTCTTTCTACCATTGTTTTATAATATAATAAGATGGCCCTCATTATACTCTACAAGGTAAAATGTAACCATGATCTACAATTCTCATGGGGGCTCAAAATTTCTTTTAGATCATTGGTCTAACAACCCTTGTTGTACACTATAAGGTGAAATTTATCCACAATCTATAATACTCATGATACCCAAAATTGTGGGCCTCATGAGCATTACAGATCATGTGTACATTTTAACTCGTGGAATACAACAAGGTCCATTAGATAACATTTAAATCAATGGTGGAAACTAAAGATTAGAAATATGGTCCTTAAGCAACTAATAGTTATGATATACTATTGGCGAATTAATATAGATTTCTCAAATAATTTATAAAATTAAGGTGAATATGATCTAATCATGTATCGAATATTGTGGCGAATTTTTGAGTTAAATTTTTTAATAAAATAAATTATTTGGTGATTTAAATAAGACTATAATAAAATTTTGTAAAACTGTGGCGATTCAAGTCACATTGTAGCTCGAACTATTAGCCACTTGGCGAATATTAGCCACTAAAAAAATCATTGAACTGGACATCCTTGATCTTCTTGGTTCCCACGCCATGATATGGTTATGCAAATTAAAATGAAGCAAAGTAATCATTTTTCTTTGCCTTCCATGAAAACCAAGCTCTCTAAATGGTATATCAAACTCTAGTTCAAAACAATTTAGATGAGGCTGCTCCCATAGCTCTCTTACTCGCTTGACAAATCCTTGAAAATCTGCATTGATTTTATTTTTCTTGTCCCTCTCTTGTTGTTCTTCCTCAATTTCATCAAGACCATGCATTGACCTTCTTTCCCCTCCTAAATTTTGGACCACATCCATTACCTCCACATAAAACTAGACATCCTTGGTCTTCTTGGTTCCCACACCATGATATGGTTATGCAAATGAAAATGAAGCAAAGTAATCATCTTGCTTCCTTTTCCATGAAAACCAAGCTCTCTAAATGGTATATCAAACTCTAGTTCAAAATATTTTAGATGAGGTTACTTCCATACCTCTCTTACTTGCTTGAAAAATCCTTGAAACTCTGCATTGATTTTATTTTTTGTCCCTCTCTTGTTGTTCTTCCTCAATTTCATCAAGATCATACATTGAACTTCTTGCCCCTCTAAAGTTTGGATCACATCCATTACCTCCACATAGAACTAGACATCCTTGGTTTTCTTGGTTCCCACGCCATGATATGGTTATGCAAATGAAAATGAAGCAAAGTAATCATCTCCTTCTCTGCTGGTTGGAAGAATGCATGCTTAATGTTTTGATACATGATATCAACTCTCTCTTCAAATCTCATGGTTGAATGCCGAAATCCATTATGGTGGCCCTCCAGAGTTCTAGTCATCTTTTTTCCTCTTCCACCAAATGTTGGCCTGATCCACAAGTCTACCAGCCTAATTGCCTTTGTTTTTGAAAGTTGAAGTTTCTCCCGAGTCACTGGTGTAGCTCTCTGCCTTTTCAAACTCTTTCATTGCTATAGATCGTCTGTGGGATTTAATCATTTGTACCACATGGTTGATGTGCTTTGAATCCTTGGATCTAAAGGAAATTTCCTTAACATAAATACTGCTAAGGAAATTCAATGTTGGCATGTAGTTAGCATTAAAGCCGGTACCTAGAACATTGAAAATTATCCTTATACAAGAATTCCCTCCATCTTGTTGGCTTCTAATACTCTTGATGGTGGCTACATGAAATGGAACCATGATACCATATATTGGTACCGGAACAACATCATTTTTCATATCAACCTAAATCATGAGCTCTCTAGAAACATAAATATCTTCCACATTTGTGTATGAAACCATCTCAGTGGATGGCTTGGAAGAGCCATGTCCATCTCCTATACCAATGACCCTTTTAGCCAATCTTCTTGCAGTCTCCTCATTCTTTTGCAAAGGGTTGGCACTTAAGGTTATGAAATAGAATTTATAGTTGATAGTTAAATTGTATAATAAATTTTTTTATGATCTTTACTAACGTTTATTAGAATTGTTGCATGTTTTACATCATTGGAATCGTATATTAGTTGTAACTTTTTTGAAATTTTATTATGGTATGTGCACTTTGATATGATGCTATATGATTATGGTTTTGTCTCATATGTTTCAATATTAGATATATAACAAAAAAATAAATTATTGCATGAAATAAATAATAAATTTTCATTTTTTTTTTTTTTTTGTAGAACACAAATCTTCTAGAAGATCAAGATCATGATCCTCATCATGATATAGATCCATAAAATATTGGTTCTACTGGTACATATCACATGGCAAAGGATGATGATGACGCATATACGGAAGACACCGAGGCCAATGACAATGATGATGATGATGATGATGATCACGATGGTGATGATGATGATGCTTATGATGGTGATGATGATGATAGGGCAATTGCTGATAGTACCCAACAACATTCATGATCATATAGGCTGCATCATGGATCATTGCTGGTATATCGTTATGATGATGATGATGATAGTGGTGATGATGGTGAGGTAGTTGTTTGTAGTACCCAGTGACATTCATGATCATATAGATTGCATCATGAATAATCGTTGATATATTTTTATAATGCCTCTTTTCATGGTTATTATCATATGTATCATTTTCATGGCCTACTGTACCATATTATTGAGTTGTATCATATTGACATTTATCATTTTCACTTATATCATTTGGACATGTATCATCTTGACTTGTATAAATTTAGTTACATAATTTATCATTTTTAATTATATGATTTGTACATGTATCATTTTGACTTATGTCGATTGTTGGACATGTATCATTTTGACATGTTATTGATCTACTAGCATATTTGAATTTCACTTGTTTTAGTTATATATGATGATGATCTTATCAATATTGACTTGTCAATTTTTTATTTATTAAAAGTGGTCGATGATTAATTTTGGATGGATACTTATTACATATGATGATTTTAATTTACTGCTCAGGATGGATGTTGTCAAATTCAATTAAATTATAGATATTTGACTCACTTGTTGTAATGATTATCTTGTTATTTCCAACAAACATACCTCAAAGGCATGAAAAACACATAAAAAGGAAGTAAGGTCACCGTCGATAAAAAGGCATTGGCCGGTGTTATTTCTGAAAAATGCAAAGGAGCATTCTAGAAGTAGGTGTGAGAAAAATAAGGTGGCGGAGTCGAAGGCAAAGGAATGAGTGCAATTATGAGCAGCGGAAAGGCGTGGGAAGCGGTAACAACAAGAATAATGGAGACTCCATTATTCTTGAACACTGAGAAGTAGCAACAATATTTCAAAGGTGAGATCATAGACAAAAGACTGTAGGCTTTGCTAGTGTCATCTCATCCATTGATTCTATGGGTGACAAAGAAAATTCTGGGGCCAAAATTCATGAGGGCCTATACAGGTTCAGGGCGAACTCAAAAATCTCAATCTTGTTCTTGGTAGTGTTATTGCATATGGGTGTGTCAAAAGAGATGATGAGGAAGCTGACACAAATGGTCTTTATCCATGCTTGGTTGGGGGATATCGATGCAACCCTCGACAATGTAGATGAGAATAAATAAATACCAATGCCCCAAAACTACTACATGCTCTAGATGCATGGTAGGGATGCCATAAAATTCCCTCTGGTTCAAACCATCGACCCAAAGGGTTTTGAGAAGTTGTGGGACGAGCGTGACCGAAACGTCTTCTTCTTGCTCAGAGCAACCAATTTGGTGATAAATCATCCATGAGGCTGGGCAATTCAGTATGTTAAGGATGAAGGGTTGGCAGACAAGATTGTGGTAGGGGACGACGACAACTGGAACTTTGGTTTAGGAGAAGAGTGGCGCAAGGACGACATCAAGGACCCAGGGGAGAAAGCCAAAGGTCTAACCCACCAAAATTGTGGTGTTGACTGCCTAGTGATTGCAAACTACATTGCCTACAAGAAGTGGGCAAAGACAAATGATGATGAAGATTGAAAAATTCTCAGCCTGTTAAAAGTTATATTTTGGTATACATATGATATAATAGAAATAGGGGAAAGCAATAGCGGATAGGAGTCAGTCTTGGTTGGTGTTGCCTGAGTCTAGAACTAGGCCATTTTGTAATTGAAAATGTATCAACATGGGTAGGTAGGGTAAAAATGTCTGAAACACATAGCCATTTTGTCAAAGGCCTGCAAGTAAATTTTGGTCGGGAACTCATGTAAAATATTTTGTGAAGAAATACAGGGTGCTACCCCTTAGCAATGATTTAACTAGCAAAAAAATAAAATAATTATCTTGTTATTTTTTTGATACGTAATTATCTTGTTTTTAATCATATGAGTTAAATAATTAAATTACTTACTCTATAATCATATGAGTTATTTAAGAGGCATCATATATTTAACTAATCAAATTGAATTAAAACATATTAAATTAATAAATGGAAGCAAAACAAGAAGCATTTTTAGAAGCAAAAAATGAAGCAACAATGGAATCCAAACTAGAAGCAAAGCAGAAGCAATCTTGGAAGCAAAATTGGAAGCAAAACCAAAAGAAAAAAATGGAAACAAATTTCGAAGTAAAATCAAAAGCAAAACTGGAAGCAAACCTGGAAGAAAAACTGGAAGCAAAACTAGAAGCAAAACTGGAAGCAAAATCAGAAGCAAAACTGAAAGCAAAATTTGAAACAAAACTAGAAGCAATCCTGGAAGCCAAAATAGAAGCAAAACTGGAAGCACAAGTGGAAGCAAAATCGGAAGCAAAACTGGAAGCAAACCTAGAAGAAAAATTGGAAGTAGAATTGGAAGCAAGATTGGAAGCAAACTTGGAAGCAAAATTGGAAGCAAAACTAAAAGAAAAAGTGGAAGCAAAACCGGAGCACAATCGAAAGAAAAAGTGGAAGCAAAAGTGGAAGCAAAACCGAAAGCCAATTTGGGTGCCAATTTAGGCACTATTTTTGGTGTCATTTTCTAGCACCATTCCTAGTGCTAAAGAGGATGCTATAACTGGCACCAAATTTCCAGTGTGAAATTCGATGCTAAAGTGGACGTTAAAGATGACGTAAAATTTGGTGCAAAATCCGACATTGAAACGAAGAAACGCTTTTATGTCGACTTTTGTGCCACGAGATGGCTCCAATTGATGGTCTCAAATACACTAAAATCCAACGCTAAAGTCGGTGCTAATTGCCTATTTTGCTACAGTGCCCATCGCAAGAACACAAACCAAGCAAAAGAATGTAATCAACCATTGCAAGATTACCCCCTCAAATTACTTAATCAAAAAACCCCCAAGCAAGATATGATTTGTGTCACTTTATACTTACTGCGATTATAGGTGTCACTTGCCAAACAATGAAGTGGACTTGATCTTAGTGCATACAGATTGCCAAATTTGGTGACAGGATCAAAGTAATTTTTTTACAAAAGATGAGATCAATCTGATCACACCACTAGAAAATACACAAAAAAGTATGCACTTTCAAAAAAAAATTCACTCAAAAATGTTACTGTAGGAGCAAGAACAAGCTCTTGAAGTTCTGAAAATGAGGATGACTTAGCAACACCTATGAGAAACTACAATTTCTAGAAAAAAAACAAGCACCAAAATCAAAATTGATTGTACCACTACGAAGAGCATAAAATTCTACCCCAAATAAAAAAATTGCTCAGAAAAAGGAGTTAAGACGATTGAGTTATGAGCTTCAAAGTTTGACTGCAAATTCAAAAAGTTCATTAGAGAGGGGGGATTTATTTTTTGAAAGGGCGCTGATGTCACTGTTGATGTAGGTTGATGTCATCAGATTGCAAGATTAAATTTGATGGTCCTGCACCAGCCAAAATGGAATATTCCCTTGGTCTAACGAAATATGCTTATGGACGGTATATGCCGAAGAATATTCTTCTTGCCATGGGTTCATAGAATCTTTGCAAGATGCTTTTGGAATATTCCTTTCAAGATGGTGGTGGAATCTTTCAACGAATATACTGCCAATTTTTTTTAAAACTCTCGTCGACTTGTTTGTATTAGCCCCAAGTATGTGGGGTTCGCGGGTCGTGGCCCATCCTCTGCGTGCCATTGACACTAGTGGATGGGCACGGGTACCACGTATTGGCTAGTATGTCTGCAGACTGAAAAATATCTGCAAACCTTTTTATTTTTATTTATTTATTTTTTACAATAAAATTTCTAAAATGCAATATAGTTGAAAACTTTGTAAAAAATTTATAAATTTTTTCAGAGAAAATAAAAAAATATTTCTACCGTACCCTATATGTCGACCTATGCAATTATTACATCTGTACAATCGAAGCAGGGAATTTTTTTTCCTCAAGCCCGACGGGCGAAGTTGTCTAATTTTGACGATTTGACAGTTGATCTTGGGGTTTTTGGGCCTCTTGGATGCGATGGAAAGGTCATTTTTGACCCAAAGTGCTCCAAAATTGTAGCTACCTTCTAGATCTGACAACCACATTTCAACTTCAAACCCTAATATATCTGCCTTGTATGTCTAATTTAGATGAAACAAAAGACAAAATTGACTTTCTCAAACCCTTTGATATCAATAGTGAGCTCATATTTGCACCAAAAGCTCCAATTTGAACCTGCAATAGAAAACCACAAAGAGGAAACCCTTGAATCCAATATTTCTTTCAAGCTTTTTTGATTCTCCAGTTCATCATTCGATGCAAGAGAAGAGCATATTTAACTTTTCATGATTTACCAAGATCTCTCAATAAAGACTAACAAGAAGCAATCCCACAAGCTCTACTACCATGTAAAATTTGGTATAGAATAACTCTACACTATGCAAGATTTGGCTGAAGATTATAGCCACTCAAGATCTAGGCACTTCATGAAAGCACAAGAGAGATCAATATGCAATGTTCAAGATTGCAATGGAGTTTATTATCCAGGAATATGTTATGACAATATGTATGAGACCACCTAGTTATATAGCCAAGGTGAGACATATGATTAAATAGGATTATGAAAAGTGTCTTAATCCTATGTCATGTGACAACTTATCACAACTACCTAGAACACATGTGTTATAAGTCAAAAGATAAGATAAGATCTAATGACAACTAACACATTCTAGAAAGATTCCTTCCTAAGACCTAAGTAAATTTAACATGTAAATAAGTCCCCTAAGTCCCCAAGTAAAGAATTAACTAGGTACAAGACTTTATTTACACCAATACTTTTTAGGGGTTTGTCCTAGAAAAACTTGACTCTAGTAATTTGATAGCCTTCCCAATGTATTTTTTAATGCTTGCCAATCCTTACAATGAATGCAGATTCAATTTTGAGGTGAACTAAAAAATAAAAGTCCAAATTAATTCCACATATCATAAATTTGCTTTGTGTTTGCATAAATGACCTAGATCCATAAAGTCAACTTACAAAAAAGTTAAAATATAATTTAAATTTCAAATAAAATATATATGAGAAAGATCCATTTTTAGTCTCAAAGCCTTTGGATTCAATGCTACTTCATAATTATTCTTCTCCATCATTCCTAAAACTAGATATTTAAAACACTCTTCACATTTTATTTGCTAACTTAATTTATTCTAATATCTCTGCATTATATTTTATTAGCAACATTTCATTATATTTAATACATATATACTTGAAGTGTTGATATATTAGTTGAAATTTTACATAATTATGACACTTATAATTAATACATTCAATAGGGATGAAAGGTGTCAATATCTAAAAAATATGTATTTTTCGTGTTTATCTTATGTTTTATTGGAATTATTTAAAAAAATATTTTTTATAAATTCTTTTTAATGATATAAAAACATTCTTATGGTTTTATGTATTTATATTTGTATTGTCTTCAAATTTTTCATCATTTACAAAAAGGTTGTAGGATGACGATATATTCCTTGATTTTGCTATCCATCAAGGTTCAAATCTTTGAAAGGTGCAATCAATCTCAAGTCGTGTCCCAAACAACTTTGACATGGTGGATAACCATCAATCCCTTACTCTTAATTAAAAGAGATAAAATAAATTAGAAACCAAAAGAAGTTGATTATTCAAAAAAGATTTTAGACAATCCATCATCATGATGAAATAGACCAAAATTATAAAAAAAATTTGAAGCCAAAATTCTTTAAAATGTTACAACCTTTCTAAAATTTTAATATAAAAAGTTCCCACTAAATATTAATCTAAAAG
The DNA here is from genome assembly GCA_007115665.2 of Sequoiadendron giganteum. Classification (NCBI taxonomy): domain Eukaryota; kingdom Viridiplantae; phylum Streptophyta; class Pinopsida; order Cupressales; family Cupressaceae; genus Sequoiadendron; species Sequoiadendron giganteum. Next base: position 438,987,074 of record CM021102.1, on the reverse strand, counting down.
CTCTCTAAACTCATTAGAATGAACAGTGGAAAAATATATTTATTTTTAAAAACTGTTTAACCCTCTCCACCTGAGAAAAAACAAAAATAAATTTATCATTCAATTTCATTGTTTTATCAACGAATTAGGAAAAAAGGCAAACGAAGGGTAAATACAAACCTAAAACCCTTGGCTCTGTCATTTCATAAAACCCAGTGGCTGAAAAGATCAAAGCTTCTACATGGCGATCATGGCTCTTCGTCTTCGCCGTGCCGTTACATTGGCAAGGGAACTTTCTACATATTCATATTTATCCCTTTTTTCTTCAGCTGCTGTAATTCAAAAATCCCCGGCCTCTCCCTTTCCAACGGGCTATAGCCACTTATGTGGTTTTAATCATCAATCTTTACTTGCCTCACGATGGACGGTTTCTCGCTGCAGGGTTTCGAACTCGGGATCAGTGTATTCTCCCCTAGACTCTAATAATTCTGGTGAGCGACCCACCCTTTTCCCAGGATGCGATTACAACCATTGGCTCGTTACAATGGAGTGGCCTGATCCCCAGCCTACTCGCGAGGAGAAGATCGACTGCTTTGTAAAAACTCTAGCTAATGTTGTCGGAAGGTATAGTGATTCGAGCTGTTGACAGTAGTTTCTTTAGTCCCTTTTTGTTTTTATTTTTATTTTTTTCTCTTTCAGTTTGTATACTTAAAATTTAAACCTCAATGTTGAAGTGGCCTTGGTTCACTGGTGACGGTGCTTGGTTGATGTAGAGCTCAGCTGGAAACTGTTCCTGCACTTGAGGCCCTTGTTTGCCATGTACACTTATTACTGGAATATATATAATTAATACAAAACATAAGCCTCAAGCATTATATTTGAGCAGGACACAGGGTTAAACCCAAGTTTACCGTGTAAAGAGTACATTCATGGGCTAAATTTGAACATAACCCCGTCGTATACATAACTATAATCCAGTTAAATGGCTATGCATCAGAGGGAAATATGGCTGGAGAGCTTAACCCTGGATATGAGGCACAAGAATATATGTCTTAAGCTTGAATCTTTAAAATGAAGCTATATGGCTTAAGTTTGAATCTTTAGAATGCAGGTCAAGTTTAGCACACTAGGTGTTCATTCGTAGGTCACGTTTGAGCACACACCAATTTATTGGGATACCGTCTCAAATTCAACTGTTAGTGTCTCTGCAAAATTGCAAAGATTCAACAAATGAATCAAATGATGATGAGAAGATCCATAAAGCCAAAAAACTATCATGTTTTCACTGGCTTCTGGATTGTTGACAACTGATCACGTAGATCCTCCAAACACAAGAAGTATTCTGAGATGGATCTACCCCCCCGCAACTTAAAAGAAATCAATGATTTTTCAAATACAAAGCTTTACCAACATTCAATGTCTAGTATTTTGTTTTGAGATTTTCCCAAAATGTAGCTGCATTAGTGACATTTCAAACCACAGGGTTAAATACATCTACGCCAGACAACTTCAGAAGCACTAAGCTACCTTATGCTTTTTGTCATAGCCCTCTAGATCATCACCGTGGCCTTTGATCCTTCAAAACAATTTGACCCAAGATTACAATACTCACAAATGATGAGTATTTTATGACTTCATAGGCTATAATTCTTTCCATTCAACTTCTGAGAGTCGGGCAAAAGCAACGTTTAGATTCCTACCATTTCAGGACACTGCACTAGATTTTGGGTTTAGATAAACAATTAAATTGGGAGACTCGTTAGAGCTGGACCAAAAGCAATTTACAGGGATTTTTTAGACCCAACTAAACACAATGTGGCAAACTTTGAGGGGGAAACTCTTAATGGTTTGAAAGATATTAAATCAATGCTATTTTTTCAAGCAAATTACAGAAACAATTAAATCTGGAGACTTGACAATGCTGGAGCAAAACAAATTTACAGGGACATTGAAAATAGCAATAGATGCAATGTGGCAAAGTACAAAAAGAAAATTCCTTATGGCTTCTGCAGTCGCTATCCTTCATGCCTTATGGATGTCAACATATCTTGATCTCACAAATTGCAGGCTGATCTCCCATGCCTCACACTTGCAGCCATTACTCCTTAAAATGCGCACTTCTAAATGCCTTTCACTAATTAATTTGCTCCTCTTAATGAAACTCCACTCATAATGCAATTAAATGCCGAAATTTAATGAGGAGAGGAAAGAATAAAAACATATAAAAGAAAACTACAGCAGTTTTTTAAACACCATGACTATGCAAGCATAATTCTTTCACCCAAGTGCCTTTCTCCAGCCGATTGGGCATCCGATACGTCTTATTACTTCTGTCTCTGAGACCGTTTTGCACTACTCTGCTACTGGTGCATACTTCTATGTAAACCTTTACAAATGCCACAGATGCACTTTGTTTCAGCTGCACTTTCAAGTCAACTAGCATGCCTCTCTATTCAGCACAGCAAAAATCTCTCATCAGGCTCACCTATTGACAAGGCTCTGATACCATATTAGCTTTTTTGAACAAGCTGTAAGAATTACTTTGCAGAGTGGCATGTTATAATAAGCCCAAAGAATGAAACCAGGTATTTGTTCTTGTAGAATTGTTGATTTTTTTGAAGTCTGCAGCAATTTAATGCATGGGATGCCTTTGGTAAATAACTTCAAATCTGCCTGAGTTAGGGGTTTTTGTCCACCAACTTAGCAAGGAATAGAAAAGGGTTTTCATCCTTTAGTTTTCAGGCCTAGAGGGGTTTCATCCTCAGGCTGTTAAGAACTTAAGACACAGTCTATGCTCCACAGGAGATAAAACCAGACATATAAAATTGTATTCAGTATTCTTCTTCAATTCTCTTTGCATGAACTCTCTTTATACTCTTTCTATCCAAGGGACGGAACTCCTCTCGTGTCTTTTATTAACAACTAAATGTAATTAATATTAAATATTCCTTAAATATGCTCAGCTCTCTGAATAATCACACGAACCTGCTAAGAAACTATTTTCTTTTATGAAATGTAGTAATCATAGACAAGGTGGTGGCCTATAGAGAGCGATTTGCAGGGAGCAAGTAGGCTGTTCCTGATAAAAGATTAAGGGGGGAGCAATACAGTTTTCTCTTCCGAAGATGGCTTGTCCTCAAGTAATTGTAAATTTGGATGCTGAAGAATTTCTTCACTCTCCCATGTAGTATCCTCTTCAGAAAGATTTTTCTATTGAACTAGATATTTTGTCATTGTTTTATTTCTTAGCTTTCTTTCTTAAAATTTATGATGGCCTTAGGAATTAAAATCCATTTTCTTTCATCATCCAATGGGGGCTAAGTTACCGGATTCGCCTTTGAAACGCAGGGTACTAGTTTGGATTCGCCTTTGAAACGCAGGGTATTAGTTTGGATTCGCCTTGGATTCCGATCCGGGTTTGATTCAGCTGTGGGTTTGGCCAAGGTATGTTTTTTCTTGGTCGGATTCGCCCATGCAGAACCTGAGCGAACCCGCGTGGCTAGGCGACCATAAAGTGGTTTTTTTGGCTTTTAAATTTTTTTTATGCACTTTGACTTTGACCCATGCCCAAGGAAACCCTAAAAGTGACCCCTAAATCACTTTAAACACCTAAACTACCTCATTCTTATTCATTTGTTTTGCAAACAAGCATTTTCATTGCAAGAGGTTGAGTTTTCATTTTTGCTTGTTGGATTGACAAAAGGAGTTGAAGATTGATCATTGAAGCTTCTACAAACGATTGCATCCATTTCTACAGAATTGCAAGTGTTCGTTGGCTGCCACAAAGATTGTTGAAAGATATTTTTGCAAAGAGGTAAGTTTTCCTCATTTTTTTGAGTTTTTTCATCCATTATTTTATTTTACAAACCTGAAACTTTGTTTTGTTTCATTTTATGATTTATCTATGTTTTTCCATTCTTCTATGAATGTATGCAAGATTCAAAAGAGCTAGGTTTTACAAATCAATATTTTGTTTTCAAGTTTTTTGTTTTTGTTTTGAAATTTCAAATTTTGAATTTGTTGTTTGCAAAACAAATTGCCATAGGAATCACAATGTCAATTCGTTCTACCTCTGGCTTCGCAAGTAAACCAGAGTTCAAAATAGATCCAAATTCTCCTCTATGGAAATATGTTGAAATGATAAGATCGGTTCCAAGTGGTGGCAGTTACGTTTGGAAATGCAATGGATGTGACGTTCAATATTCTAGTTCATATTTTAGGGTGAAAGCACATTTGTGTGGTATAACTGGAAAAGGCATCAAGCCTTGTCTTGGAAAAGACAATGTACCTATTCCACCTGAGACAGTTGCAAAATATTGATGATATACAGCCGTGGGCCTCTACTTCCAGGCGCGATTTTCTAGAAGAATAAATTAAATGTAGTCATAAGGCTATTTAATTTATATAATGAATATTCAAGGTGAAGAGGCGCCTTCATTCATGCAAGGAATAAATATTAATTATTATTAAATAATTAAATGAAGGGTCACTTTTTTCTTGGAGGCCAACCTTCTAGAAGAGGCGCAAATTTCCATGAGATACGTCTCTCTCCTTGCAAGGCCGACTTCATTTTGTGAAGAGGTGCGAACCCTAGTGCAATCATGTATATATAAAAGTTCACTTCATTCATTTGATAATCAAGTTTATTTAGCATAATTCGCATTCCTAGAAGAGTTCGCACCTGTAGCAGCAAATCATATTCTGTAGCAGCAGATCGATTAAAGGAGAAACATATCATTTGTATCTTTGCATTTAAGAGAGGTGCTATTCATTGTATTAAATAGGCATTGTGTTGTGCTTGAGTTGTAAGCAAATTTCTGCTCTTATTCAATTAATATATAAGAGATATATTGGCTGGGTTTTTCTCCCTCAGGTTGGAGGGTTTTCCTAGGGTATTGACTGTCATTGTGTGATTTTTTGAATTGAACTTCTGTGCTCTAATCTGATCTTAAAAACTAACACGGTATCAGAGCGGGTTTGAAGAAGATCTTGATCAGATTTCTTATCGTAGTGATACTCCTTGTTCTCTTCTCTTTGTTGATTTCCTCTATCTCTTTGTCAAGATGGTGAACGGTCTTAAGATTGAGGATAGGCTTGAGGGAGCATCAAATTTCACTTCATGGAGATTCAAAATTATGCTCACGTTGGAGGAAAGTGAGTTGGCAGAATTCGTGGAGAGCTCAGCTCCCGAGCCTACAGAAGAGGAAGAAAAGGTGCAATGGAAGAAGAAAGATATTAAGGCAAAGAAGATGTTAGTTGATTCGCAAAGGATCATATTGTTCCTATTGTCTCCAAGCTAAAGACGCAAAGAGAGATGTTCAAAACCTTGGAGATGTACGAAATCAATAACACAAATCGGGCACTTGCACTGAAGCAACAACTCCATTATGTGAAGATGACGAAAGGAGAATCGGTTATTGCTTATTTCATGAAGATAACTGAGTTAAGAGATCAACTCTCTTCTATTGGGCATATTGTTGATAGCAAGGACTTGACCATGTTGGCTCTTAATGGTCAAGCTGCTTCTTGGGAGTCTTACATTCAAGGAATCAATGCAAGATCGGAACTTCCCAAGTTTGATCGCTTGACGGTTGACTGCATTCAAGAAGAGTCTAGATTGGTTGTGAGAGGTATTGGTCAAAGTTCCTCTAATGAAGACATTCATGTTCTTGTCACTCAATCCTTCAAGAAGAAAGGGAAAGGAGGAAAGAAAGGATATTTCAAGAGGAATAGAGATAAAGAAGCTAATGGTGTTCCTGCGTTCAAGAAGAAGAGGGACCTCTCCAAAGTCCAATGTTTTCGATGTGACAAGTATGGTCACTTTGCAAAGGAATGTCCTACCAGGCCTCCATTGCAGATGTCTCTCCGTAGAAGGATTCAAGTGAATGTCTATTCTATTCAGCCTTGTCAAGCAATGTAACCACCGACACCAACACTTGGCTGATTGATAGTGGTGCCTCTCACCACATCACTGGGTTTAGGGAGCATCTATCAAATTTGGTGGAAAAAGATTATAGTGAACAAGTCATTATTGGAGATGATGCTAGTTACTCTATGAAAGGAGTTGGGAACTCCTCTCTTCACTTGGATGCTGTCGTTTCCTTGCAATTGAATGATGTGCTATTTGTTCGAGGCATCAAGAGAAACCTTGTTTCCATTTCAGCCTTGGAAGACAAGGGGTACCAAGTTGCATTTTTAGAAGGTAAAGTTTTTATATGGGCTAAGAACTCAAACATCAAGACTGCTCGGGTGATTAGAGTTAGGCACGAGTGTCTCTATAGGCTATGCACTCACCCTCTTCAGGCTCTAGTGCATGATTCTTCAAGTGTATGTGATCTTTGGCATCGAAGATTGGCTCACCTTCACTTTCGAGCTCTACCTATCATGGAGAGGATGGTCACAGGTCTTCCAAAATTCAACCAGGAGCATGAAGGTACGTGCAAAGGCTGCGCTTTGGGTAAGAATACAAAGGTTCCATTTCATAGTAGTTAAAGTAGATCCAAATGTATTCTAGATCTTATTCATTCTGATTTATGTGGTCCAATGTCTGTTGCTTCTTCGAGTGGTTTCTTGTATTACATTATTTTTATTGATGACTACTCTAGAAAGACTTGGATTTATTTCTTGAAATCTAAAGAATCTGAGGAGGTATTAGAGAGATTCAAAGAATTCAAAGCTCAGGTGGAGAATTTGTCAAGGAAAAGGATCAAAGTCTTGAGATCCGATAATGGAGGAGAATATACTTCCATTAGTTTTTGTAACTTTTGCATTGAAGCTGGGTTTAAGAGGGAGTTTAGCGTTCCTTATAATCCTCAACAGAACGGTGTTACTGAAAGGAAGAACAAATCTATTGTGGAAGCAGTCAAAGCCATGATTCATGACCAAGATCTGCAAACCTCCCTTTGGGTTGAAGCATCCAGGACAGCTGTTTATGTTCATAATAGAAGTCCTCACAGGATCTTGGAGAATATAACTCCTGAATAAGCATTCACAGGGGTGAAGCCTGAAGTAAGTCATTTGAGGATCTTTGGATGTCCAGTGTATGTTCATGTACCAAAGGAAAAGAGGACAAAGTTGGAATCTTTTGGCAAGAAAGGAATTTTGGTAGGTTACAGTGAGACATCAAAAGCCTACAAAATCTACATTCCAGGTCAGAAGTTAATTGAGTTCAGTAGAGATGTCACATTTGAAGAGGATGTTGCATTTAGAAGATCCAAGGGCACTCATATGGAGATCGATGATGAAGAGCCACCTCAGGATATGAAAGTTGACCATGTTCCTGAAAATCAGAGGGAGGCTCCAAAACCCAAAGAAGATGATGATCGAGTTGAGCCCTTGGAACCTACTGATGGGCCTACAGATATTGTGATTGGGAGAAAAAGACCTCTTTGGGCCAGGAAAATAATGCAGGAGGCAGAAAGTTTTGCAGCCCCAAGAGGAACTTTCAGAGAAAGTAAGAGACCTAATAAGTTCTCCAGTTATGTAGCTTTGATGAGTCAGATTATTGAGTCAGAGCCTTCCAGTGTTGAGGAAGCTTCTAGTCAACAGGTTTGGTAAGATGCTATGTCTGAAGAGTATCAATCCATTCTCAAGAATTATGTTTGGGACATCGTTCCTAGACCCGAAGGCAAATCTGTGGTATCTTCTAAATGGCTCTTCAAGATCAAGCATGCGGCTGATGGGAGCATTGAGAAGTACAAGGCTAGATTCGTGGCTAGAGGGTTTTCACAAAGAGAGGGAATTGACTATGAAGAAACCTTTGCTCCAGTGGCTCGTTATACTTCAGTCAGGACCATCATTGCTATTGCTGCATCTAGAGGATGGAAAATTCACCAAATGGATGTGAAGACAGCCTTTCTGAATGGTGTAATAGAGGATGAGGTATATATTGAGCAACCTGATGGATTTGAGGTACATGGGAAGGAGTCTCATGTTTGCAGGCTGAAGAAGGCTTTGTATCTTCTAAATGGCTCTTCAAGATCAAGCATGCGGCTGATGGGAGCATTGAGAAGTACAAGGCTAGATTCGTGGCTAGAGGGTTTTCACAAAAAGAGGGAATTGACTATGAAGAAACTTTTGCTCCAGTGGCTCGTTATACTTCAGTCAGGACCATCATTGCTATTGCTGCATCTAGAGGATGGAAAATTCACCAAATGGATGTGAAAACAACCTTTCTAAATGGTGTAATAGAGGACGAGGTATATATTGAGCAACTTGATGGATTTGAGGTACATGGGAAGGAGTCTCATGTTTGCAAGCTGAAGAAGGCTTTGTATGGTCTTGAGCAGGCTCCTCGTGCTTGGTATGAAAGGATTGATCGTTACCTGTTAAGTTTGGGTTTCTCAAAGAATGATGCTGATTCAAACCTCCACTTCAAGGTAATTAATGGTGAAGCATTGATCTTGGTTTTGTATGTTGATGATCTAATTATTACTTGGAGAAGAACACCTCATTCTCAAATGCAAGGAGTTAGCCTCTGAATTTGAAATGAAGAATCTGGGTCTCATGCATTACTTTCTTGGCTTAGAAGTTTGGCAAAAGCCAGATGAGATGATTCTAAGTCAAGGGAAGTATACCATTGACATTTTGAAGAGGTTTGGTATAATGGATTGCAAATCCATGTCTACGCTTATGGAGACCAACTTACATAAGTTAAAGGAGGTTGTAGCCAGTTCTGATCTGGTGGATCCCACGATGTATAAGCAGTTGATTGGTTCATTAATTTATCTAGTCAACACTAGACCGGATATTTGTCTGCTATGTAGTGAGTGCACTTAGTTAGTTCATGTGTGAACCAAGGCAAATACATCTTGTTGCAGCAAAACATATCTTGAGATACTTGCGTGGCACAGTTGGATATGGGTTAAGATATTCTTCAGGTGTGGATTTGAAGCTGCATAGTTTTACTGATTCTGATTGGGTAGGGTGTGTTACTGATCGAAAGACTACCTCTGGATGTTGCTTCAGTTTGGGGTCTGCAATGATATCCTGGTGCAGCAGGAAGCAGTCTTCAATGGCATTGAGTACAACAGAGGCCGAGTATATTGCAGCTTGTGTGGCAGCTTGAGAAGCAGCGTGGCTTCGAAAGCTCCTTGCAGGATTGTTTGGAAAATCAATGGAGCCAACTATCATTCATTGTGATAACTAGAGTTGTGTGAAGCTTTTTGTCAACCCTGTGTTTCATGACAAAACTAAGCATGTGGAAATCAATTACCACTATATCAGAGATATGGTATTGAGGAAAGCAATTCAGTATAGGTATATCAGCACTGATGAGCAGACGACAAACATTCTCACCAAGCCTCTCTCCAGGATAAAGTTTGTGTACTTTCGAGATAAGGTTGGTATGGTGGAGAATCAAGCCCTAGTTGAGAAGGAGTTTCAATATCAGTGATCCTCTTTTTATGCATTTCTCTATTGAGAGAGATTTGAGGTGCAAGCCCTTGATAATGCATTTCTCTTTGAGATTTGAGGTGAAAGCCCTTGTGTCCACCCTTTGGGAGAGCCATGGTGGATGTCATGTGTGTGAATCCATGACAACATCATGTGAGGGAGTCCGTGATCATTCACTTGTACTTGTGTTACACCCTCTGGGAGAGCCATGGTGAAACGTCACGATGAGGTGACAACATCACGTTGAGTGATGAGCACTTGTACATACCATACATGGGTGTAGCCATGATGGTTGATATCACGATGGGGTGATAAGCTCTTTTTCACATGGGAGTAGCCATGTTGATCGACATCACGATGAGGTGATATGTCTTGTACAGCTGGAAGTATTCCTCCCTAGCTGAGAGGGAGTGTTGATGATATATAGCCGTGGGCCTCTACTTCCAGGCAAGATTTTCCAGAAGAATAAATTAAATGTAGCCAAAAGGCTATTTAATTTATATAATGAATATTTAAGGTGAAAAGGCGCCTTCATTCATGCAAGGAATAAATATTAATTATTGTTAAATAATTGAATGAAGGGTCACTTTTTTCTTGGAGGCCGACCTTCTAGAAGAGGCACGAATTTCCATTCCTTGAAGAGTTCGCACCTGTAGCAGCAGATCATATTCTGTAGCAGCAGATCAATTAAAGGAGAAACATATCATTTGTATCTTTGCATCTAGGAGAGGTGCTATTCATTGTATTAAATAGGCATTGTGTTGTGCCTGAGTTGTAAGCGGATTTCTGCGCTTATTCAATTAATATATAAGAGATATATTGGCTGGGTTTTTCTCCCTCAGGTTGGAGGGTTTTCCCAGGGTATTGGCTGTGTCATTGTGTGATTTTTTGAATTAAACTTTTGTGCTCTAATCTGATCTTAAAAATTAACACAAAATACATTATGGAGCAAGAAGCAGCAGATGAATGGGAAGCCCATAAAGGAAATCACCCTTTATTAAAAAAAAATCAAAAGGAATGCAACCCCCATCTAATCCCAATATTGTGGTAGAAGACCACCCATTTATGGCCACTCTGGATTCTCAAGCTCAAAGTGCACAACCTATTGCAAACAAGAGAACAAAGGGGCCCTTGGAACTTGCATTTCAAAATGAGAGTAGAGCCATTGCTGACCAAAATGTAGCAAGATGCATATATGACAATGGATTAGCTTTTAATGTTGTTCGTTCTCCATATTGGAAAGAGATGTTGAACGCTTAATGAAGCTCCAAAAGGGTAAAAGGGTCCGGGTTATGAGAAGGTGCGTGGCACTTTATTGGAAAAGGAGGTTTCGTTGGTTGAAGATTCATTGAAGCCTATAAGAGATTCATGGGTTGAGATAGCTGTAGCCATTGTTTCGGATGGTTGGAAGGACTCAAAAAATCGGCCTTTGATCAATGTCATAGTGGTGTCCCCTAAAGGGGCAATGTTTTTGAAAGCCGTGGATTGTGAGGGGCAAGTAAAAGATGGACAATTTATTGCTAATATTCTCATTGCAGCCATTGAGCAAGTGGGACCCCACAACATTGTTCAAGTTGTAACGAACAACACCAAGAATTGTAGAGCTGCAGGGTTGTTGGTTGAGCAAAGATACACATATCATTTGGACACCTTGTGCGGTCCACTCACTCAATCTTATGCTGCAAAAGACTGAGAATAAAATTGCATGGATCAAAGAGTTGTATGCTAAGGTTGAGGACATTCAGATGTTTGTCACCAACCACCACTTTTCTCAAGGGATCTTTAGATCATTTTCAAAATTGGAGCTATTGAAGGTAAGTGAAGTAATATTTACATTTTCTGATTTTCATAATTTGATTGTGTATTCTAATTTAAATTTTTCTTTAAAGTTTATTTTAAATTTTAATTTGCAATAGGTCGTAGAGACCTGCTTTGCCTCTAACACAATCGTCTTGAGACAACTTGTGAAAGTTAGAGAGGCACTTTCTAGCATGGTGATTAGCAACAATTGGTCTATATGGAGGCAAAGCAACACTGGAAGAGCAACAAAAATTAAGAACTTTATATTAGATGACTCGTGGTGGGATCGTGTGGAGTATCTCGTTAGCTTCTTCGAGCCCATTTTGAGTATGATTCGCTATACTAACATGGACAAGCCATGCATTGGAGAGATATATGATGGTATAGACTCAATGCTTGAGAAGATCAAGTGCACCAAAAATGCGGAAGAGCAAGACCCCGAAGAGACTTTCTTTAAACAAGTGCAAACAATTGTTGAAGAAATATGGAACAAAATGACAACTCCATTACACCTTCTTGCCTTTGCATTGACTCCAAAATGCCATAGTATTCAGATTCTTTCAGTGCCAAGAAGGCTTCCTCCATATAGAGATTTTGAAGTGGTTTAAGGGTACAAGGCAACATTCATGAGACTCTTCCTTGATCCTGATCTGCGAAATGTAGTCACAAATGAGTTCATTGATTTTGTGCACTCAAATGGTCTAGGTTTTGATGCTCTTCGTGATAGGTTCTTAAAGGATGCTCATAGTTGTTGGTACTTCCATGGACAATATTTCCAATATTCGCAGGCCCTTGCAATCAAAGTTTTATCACAAGTTTAATAAATTTTCATATTTTAGTTTTAAAAGTTTCATAATTTCATTTATAATTTATAATTTTATAATTGTTTAAGTTGAATAAATTTTCATATTTTAGTTTTAAAAGTTTCATAATTTCATTTATAATTTATAATTTTTTAATTGTTTACTTTGTCTTCATAGGTTGCTAGTTCATCTACATCTGAGAGGAATTGGAGCACATATTCTTTCATCCACTTAGTAAAGCGCTATAAATTGTTCTCAAAAAAAGCGAAGGACTTAGTGTATGTGCATTCCAACTTGCGTCTCCTTTCACACAAACAACGTGACTACATGGAAGGGGAGACGAAGTTGTGGGATATAGAGCTAGAGGATACTGACTTAGATGCTTCCACTTCCCACCATATTGCATATGAGGAGTCCGATATCCAACAACATTTTTAGTCGGAAGGAAGGAAGAGGATCCAGGCAGGATGGTTTGGCGGAGGTGGGGTCCGTCTCACTTTTAGTCCCCTCTTGGTTAAAATCAAATAAAATGAATTGCCTTCCTTCGCCTGCCAAGCAGTAAGTGTACAAGACCAAATTATTAGCTCTTGGTTAAAATCGGAAGAGCCAAGTCTCGCAAGAAGCAAGGAGTTGTTCTCTCGTAAGTCCATCAGATTGGATTGGAATCGGTGATGCTGTAATGAACCACTCGATGGGAATCACCAATTCTATAACGTATCATTCTGAATAAAGGGCCCTCCCACCGAAATGGTGCCATTGGCACTACTTGTGATTCATCTAGTCTTCCTACTTCATCTAATGTCAATGTTGACATTGATATTAATGATTTAGACTTTAAAAGTGTTGTAATATTGAACTTGAAGTTTGAACGATGAATATTTATCATGCATGTTTTAAATGATAATCAAGTTTATGGTGGTTTTGTTGTTTATATGATGTTATGCGATATTCTAATCCTAATTCATGCTTCTAGGTTGCATATATATATATATAATATATATATATTTACACGTTTTTTGTACTAACGAACCCAAAATGAACCGAACCCACCCCCCAAAAAATTTAGCCGAACCGGCAAACTGAACCCCCGAACCTGAACCCGAACCCACCCCCCAAAACATTTAGCCGAACCGGCGAACCGAACCCGAACCAATATCGGAACCGACAACTTAGAATGGGGGTAGTTCTAATGAAAGAATAATTTGATTTACTAAAGCTCTTTTTTTTGAAGTGGTTGTAGATGTTACTAAACATTTTGCTCATTGCTGCCCATGCTACTTGTCCATTCTTAAAACATCTTTCCATTCTTTTTGCTATTATAACTCTAGGAGCTCCACCAGTGATGCTCTGTAACACAATGTCTTTACCCTCTGATTTGAACCTTAACTCTATAGTCTGACAATTTAAGTAAACTCTCCCAAAGAGTATAGCCATTGCACTCTTAAGACCACGTTGGTTTCTCCTTTGCCTGCCACATAGAAGCCATCTTGCATCTTGTGTCTACCAAGGGCAACCTCCAATTGTTGAATTTCCTAAGTGCATGGTATGGTAAAATTGTCAGCCACTATAAGATTGAATATATTGAAATCTTCTATTTGTAACACTCTTCTAGCAATTAATCCTTCATCAATGAAATTATGTGTTGCTCCATTGTCAATTAGGATTGTACCTTTGTGCCCCTTCAAGACCCCCCATAGTTGAAAAAGATGATCTTTAGGAGCACATAACAAGGTTGCAAGTGTGCCCTTTGAATGTTCACTTTCTTCGTTTATTTTTTTCTTTAGTTTCATATTCATCTACTCTAGGTTCCGCTTCTTCGTTCTCCTCCTTAGATACTACTTCTATGTAATGTTCTTTGTCTTTTCCCAAACACTGGTTTCCAGGTTCAGTTCATTGTTGGTTACTTCATCAAAATATCAAAATTACTCTTTGATAGTAATGTCTTTTGTTGAAAAAAACCCTTTTGAAATGGTTCCATATTTGGTCCTATAGGAGGGTTTTCTTGAAAGAACTTATTCTTGGCTATGAAAGTTTCTAAATTCAAAGCTCTCTTGATAGCTTATTGAAGGGTTAATGGATCAAATGCCTTAATTACGCCTAAGAGATTTAGTTAGCCCTTTGATAAAAAGGTCAATTAATCTTCTATCTGTAACATCATACACCATTGCAAATAAATTTTGGAACTTTTCTACCTATTTCTCCACTGTTCCTTCATGTTTTAGCTGGACCAACTCACTAAAATGGACTTTAGGATCCTTTCTATTGAACCTATTGATCAACCTTTGGCAAAATTCATCATGTGTTGATTAGACCATGACCTTGGGTAACCAACCTATGGTACCACCATTCGTGAGCCGATCCTTCCAAGTGTAAGGTGGCGAATTTGATGGCATCATCCTCAATTATAGGTTTTAGTGATAGATATGTGTCCAACTTCTGCACCCATGCACACACAATACACTTGTTAGAACCATCAAGGTAGATAATGTTAACTTACCCAAAGCTTGATGATCAATTTGTCTTGATTGGGGTCTAGGTTCAATTCTTGACCCATTTTTGCCTTTCTTCATATTCATGTAGTTTGTGAGAGACATTGCTTCTTGAATCTCTGTTGGGAGTTTTCTATATTCTCATAACAGGCAGTGATATTGTCTTGCATTGAACTTTGTGCTTCTTTGATAGAAACTTCTTCTCCCCTTTGAATGAGTGTAGGACGAAGAGGCCTATTAACAGACCCACCTTTGGTTCCTTGTGTGTGACCCTTCTGCTTATTATTGTTGCTATTATTAGCTCCTGAAGAACTTGCCTCACTATTTTGATTGTCAAAACTATTTTGTGTTTTCTGGTTCTTATGCATCATATGTAACATTTTTCCCATCATATCTAACATAAGGTCAAATTTCCTGTCAATCTTATTTGTATAATCGTAGTTATGATTTTTGCTAACCATGTTTGTTTCTACTGCCTCAACTTCCAAGGCAATTTCTATCTCTTCGTCTCTAGAAAATTGATGTTGAGTTTTTCTAAGTTCTCTTTGATAATATCTATCGGCTCTATCACTAATTGCATGGCAAGGAAATCTCAGAGTCTGGTAAGATCACGCTCTGATATTATTTGTAATGTCTCTTTTAGATTTTTCTTAATTTTCCTTAAATAAAATGAAATCCAGAAATTTGCTCAGATTGATATCAGATATTTGTTCTTGTAGAATTGTTGATTTTCTTGAAGTCTGCAGCCATTTAATGCAATTGAATGTCTTTGGTAAATAACTTCAAATCTGCTTGAGTCAGGGGTTTTCATTCACCAACTTTAGCATGGAAAAGAAAAGGGTTTTTGTCCTTTAATTTTCAGGCCTAGAGGGGTTTCTTCCTCAAGCTGTAACGCACAGTCTATACTCCACAGGAGATAAAACCAGATATATAGAGTTTTATTCAATATTCTTCTTCAATTCTCCTTGCTTGAACTCTCTTTGTACCCTTTCCCTCCAAGGGATGCAGCTCTTCTCATGCCTCTTTTTAACAACTAAATATAATTAATATTCAATATTCCTTAAGCAGGCGCTGCTCCCTGAATAATCACATCAACTTGCTGGGATACAATTTTCTCTTAAGAAATGTAGTGAATGTTGATTGGCTTCTGTTTTCCTTTCATCTACATGGCAGGTATTCAAAATCAAGATCTTGCCTCCCTACCCATGGTGCACAGCATAATCTAACTGCTTGCTAAATAGTTAGATTTTCTACATTTTTAACATCTAAATGGCTGGTATTCATAATCAAGATCTTGCCTCCATATCCACAATAACTTCTTATGTAGGTTGATAACTCTATTTTCAAGTTTCACCTTGACATAAATTCTTATGTAGGTTGATAACTCTATTAGTATTTGTGGTTGTATTTGCAATGCAGATGAATTCTTTGATGTCATCTGCAATTTGTTTTAGAATATATTCATACCAGAACTTGGGGGACAATTTGTACAAGCAAATCCAAAATGACACCTTAATTAACATTACTTACCCTGGGTTGAATAGAGGGGTGCAAGGTTTCATGTATAAACCTATATTTCTATAGAACTCAGGTCCACCTTAAAAAATGTTCATATCTACTGTCGATGGGAAAGTTTTTGGAAAAAGTCTTTTGCTGAAAGCCTATAGGCTTATAGCTGGTCTAGGGCAAGATTTCCATCTCTACCCTATAGAAGACAGCCAAGAACCAATGGATTTGCATGTTCAAACGAGTTTTGTGGAGTCCTATCCAAGATTTGATCAGGATTTTGAATTATAGGAATAGAACTGGAGCTAGTAATTTTTAGATCCCTCACAGTTAAAGATAAATCCTCTTAACAGTTTATCCATATTTTGTGTTACCATGTTCTTCCTCTGGACCTTTTGCACCTGTACTCACTTCAAACAGGGCACCATTTGCAGGTTGATTACCATACCAAAACAGCCTCAGTTATTCTGATTTTCTGCGCGTTGCCCTTTTTGAACCCAGGCTATACCTGGACCAAACCCAATGCAAACCTAGGTACCTAAGTGACAATATTAAAAAATTAACACATTTTAAATTAAATGAAAAAATGCAAAAAAAGTAAAAACTTAATCTGATAATAAGAATTGAATTATCAATTTGTCAGTAGTGTTTTGTGGTTATTTTGTTTATTCTATTCATATTATTGTTAAATATGTTTATTTGGCAAGAATTTTTATAATTTAAATACTTAGTTTTTTTTGTACAGCTATACCCAAGCTGTACTGAACCTAGGTCAAATTTCTTCCTTCTTCATTTTGTGAGCGATAAATTTTGCTGTGTTACTCCTTCCATATCTGTAATTTATTCACTTCTTTCTGCACTGGCATACTCTAGCTCATTTCGTTCTAATTCCTACTGTGTCTTTTTTCCACCCTACATATACAGGTCTAGTTAATTGCTATACATCCAAAGAAAACTGTGTGGTTGCAAAATCTTAAAACAATGGTGCATATTCTATTAGAAAATTAGCAGTTGATGAGCTAAAATATAAATTCACCTGATTACATTAAGTTAAACTGTTAATACAATATTTTTTGAGAAAAAACTAAATTATTTTTGTCAAAATAAAAAGGTTCCATAGTCCTGGTGGCTGTGTCAAAATTCCATTTCCATCTACTGCACCCAAAGCAGAGCCTTAGAGTCTTCCTCAGAGCCATTCCATCAAAATAACAGATATGGTAGATTTTCCAAGCAAAAAGAATTATGGAACCTATGGCATGTGCTGGTATACTGTTAATTAATCAAAAACTTCAAATAAAACAGCGCAGTAACAAAATCTTCATATAAGATTGACTATTCTTTAGGCAAACTTCCAGCTGTTGAGATAAAAAACAAATTTGACTGATTCCTAGTTAAAATAGAACAATTCTTTTTATAAGATAAAAATAATTTATATGTTTTGATAGTTAAAATATTATACAGAGCTGGAGTTCCAGAGTTCAAAATCCATTTACTGAGAACCAAACTCAGATCCCTTAAAGTTTTCTCCTCAAACCATTCTACAATAAGTAACAGAAACCTGCCCACACGAATTTTGAAAAACAACAATGAAGTAATCTAATTTTATTTGGCTATTATTTAAGAGAATTGACAGATTATATGTTAAACTAAGTTTATTTTTCCTGTATTTTCTGTATGCAGTGAAGAAGAGGCAAAAAAAAGAATATATGCATTATCGACAACTACTTACCAAGGATTTATGTGCGAGATTTCAGAGGAGCTTTCAGAAAAGATCAAGAGTAAGAGAGCTTCACTTTACTGCTTGGTGCTATTTGAATGACTACATGAATTAAGTTTCTGTTTTGCATTTAGCTTTAGCCAAAAGTCTCCCCAAATCTTGAGTTGTCTAATTGAATTTATTGTTGTCTTAAGAGGAACCTGGGGTTGAATGGGTGCTGCCTGATTCTTATGGTGATCCCATAAACAAGACCTATGGTGGTGAGCATTTTTATTTGGTATCTGAGTGGTAGAGTTTTGTTTTTGTGGGGATTATATATTTTATGCATTTTGGCTATTATATTCTTGGTGGTGTATTGCAGTTGGGGATAAGTACATCAATGGAGTAATTATACCAGATACAAAAACCTATAACAATAGGTCAACTGGAAGGGACAGGCCCCGAAATCGAAGAAGAGATTCAATGCCTTTGGAAAGGAGAGATGTGCAAATTAACAGGAACCCTCTCCCACCAATTGGTGCTAAAGATACCACAGTGGAGATGTCTATGAAGGGTGATGAACAAGATCAGAGGTCAGCTGTTGATGGAAGAGGCCCCTTGACTAGTAACCAACAAGATCATAGGCTGCCACCAATGGATGGAAGAGGCCCCTTGACTAGTAACCAACAAGATCATAGGCTGCCACCAATGGATGGAAGAGGGCAAGATTACAGGACACCAACAATGGATGGAAGAGGGCAAGATTACAGGCCACCACCAATGGATGGAAGAGGACAAGATCACAGGCCACCACCAATGGGTGGAACAGGACAAGATTACATGTCAATGCCAATGAATGGAAGAGGACAAGATTACAGGTCACCACCAATTGAAGGAAGAGGACAAGATTATTACAGGCCACCACAAATGGAAGGACGAGGAGACTATTACAGGTCCCCACCAATGGAAGGAAGAAGTCAAGATTATTACAGGCCACAGCCAAGAGATAGTAGAGGGCCAGATTACTACAGGCCACCACCAATGGATGGGGCAGGGCAAGATTACAGACCACCACCAACGGATGGAAGATGGCAAGATTACAGACCACCACCAACGGATGGAAGAGGGCAAGATTACAGACTGCCGCCAATGGATGGAAGAGGGCAAGATTACAGGTCACCACAGACGGATGGAGGAAGAGTGCAAGGTTATTACAATCAGCCACCAATTGCCAGCAGACAAGGGCAAGACTATTATAGACCGCCACCAATGGATGGAGGAAGTGGACAAGATTATAGACCATCAGCTGTGGATGGAAGAGGACAAGATTATAGGGCATCAATGGATAGAAGAGACCCAATTCCATCAGGTGATCGGCAAGACTACAGGCCATCTATGGATGGAAGAGGGCCAAATATGCAGGGAGACCAGCAAGGCACCAGACCACCTGTGGATAATAGAGGTCCAATTCTAGGAGAGCGTAGAGATTATGTACCTCCAAGAGAAGCAATGCAGGGACAGCAAAGCAATATGATGGGGGCACAAGGAAGTTCTCCGGTGCAGAGGAGTGAAGTGGAACCTTTCCCATGGCCGATGGAAGGAACAAACTGAGTTGTAATGTCTTGAACAAAGGGAAAAATCAAGGGGAAGGTAATGCTTTTGCCAAAGTTGAGCAGGGATTTTCAAAATCATAATCTTTTCATATGCGAGTAGATTTAACTAACTAGTTGATAGTCATCTTAAAGTAGTTGTAGATATAAGTCAGTAGTTGATGGTTATCTTAAGAGTAGTTGTGTATATGATTGCGTACTTGATGGTATTCTTCTAATAGTAGATATATCTTGCTGGTTGATGGTTATGCAAGTTTATGGGAATTTTGTACAGGCTGAGGCAAATAGAAGGCTGGTCACACAGGTTGATATAAAATACTCTGGAGGTTGAGGCAAGTAGAATATAATCAATATAGCCAGATTTTTTCTTCCCTTGGATGTCTCATTTCCATTTGCTCAACTTATTTGTTAGAGAATTTTGTAATAGGTTTATCAGGTTTTGAGCAATAGGAGGTTGGTTATCAATTTATTCATGCATCCTGAAAGGTTTGCAGAATAGTTAGTCTTGGGATTTAGTTGATTAATGGTACAGTGACATGACATCATACCCTTTAACAAATGTTTTATAAATCTTGTGAACTTGATGACCTGTGGTGGTACATAATATCACTGTTTTTTAATATGGCGGAACATGATGGTACAAGTCTGGTAGCTCTTTTAGCTATTCTACATTAATGGGCCACATTTATTTATTCTTCCTCTTGGTATACACGATTACATCAAATATCCAATCTTTATACTTTTGGTATCAGCATCATCGTTTTATTTTTTATTTTACACTGTTGAATTTGGTAATAATACTGGGGATAATTTTTTTTGCATTTGTCATGGACTGGAAATATCACGTCCTTTAATAATATTGGGTGTCAGACTTTGCCATGGCAATTTGTTATTAGCACATTTCCTATTGTTCTGTTTTAATGGTTGACACTTGACATATCTGTTATTGCAAACACATTTTTTGTTGCTGGGCCTTGTTTTTCCCTCTCTCTCTCTCTCTCTCTCTCTCTCTCTCTCTTTTTGATCTATTGTTGACACAAGCAATATCTCTCTCTCTCTCTCATTTTGATCTATTGTTGACACAAGCAATATCTCTCTCTCTCTCTCATTTTGATCTATTGTTGACACAAGCAATATCCCTACAATGATTAGCACAGTACACAGGCAATCTCTTGTAATCTGCATGTGACACTGGCCAGGCAAGTTGTCCTAACTTTCCTAGACATGGAGATGCACAATGCTTGTTTAGATCTATGACATTGATATCCTAATTGTGTATTAATTTCTGCAGGTGTGTGCCTTTAGCTAATATTGGCCTAATTTTCTAGATGATTGGTATAAACGCATGTTTAGCTGTAAAGTCCAACATAAGAAGGTTAATCATATGCAATTTTATAAATTGTTTTGCAACATAAGACTTTGTGAGTCTGAAATTATGGTTTTTGCAAAGAGAGGGTTTTGGGCTTTGCTTACAAAGTTCTAAGCACATAATATGTGAACATTTGAAAGAATTTCAGGATATTAGGTCAACTGAAGGTGACCACTCCTAAAATTTTCAAATATTTCAGTTCAAAGCAAATAGTTCAGCAACTTGTTAGTTGTGGTTATTGTTTTTTCTTTGTGAATTCGCATAGTTCAGCAACTCTCGGACCTTTTCGTAATAATCATTTTGAATATTGAAATGGATATAATATCTGATTAATTTAGTGGTTACTTTGACATACAATTTCTTTTTTCAAAAGAATTAAACCAACGGGTATATTGCGATCTTTCTGTTATTCCGCCTGACCAGATTGGCCAGTCATATTAAGAAAATAGTGAATTCAGATTGGAGTTTAAATTTTGAATGGTTATTAAATAAAGTAGTAGCATTATAAACTAATTGTACGATACTGCTCAAAAACTCCTAGGTGTGTTGGAAGTATTTCAACATAAATCTGCCAGTGTCAAAGTTCAAAAGGTAGGGGAGAGGATCCTGTAGTTGTGCACCCTAACTTCGCGCTTCTCAAAATCCTATGTGGAAATTTCAAATCACTTCCAATTTTTTACAGCAGTTTACTTGGCAAGTCCCCTACTTGTAACTTTCGTTTCAGGGCCACATTATCAAATATGATGCCACATCAGCATGCTTTTTGTCAAGGTGTCCAAAAAGGCCCCAAAAAAAGTGAGACCAATACTTGTGCATTCACATCATGGGTAGTTGAGCGCTGATGTGGCATCACATGATTGGTTGCTTTTTAGATCAAAGGAATACATTTTGTTTAATTATAGGTAGTCAACTCACAACTATTGGACATTATATAAACAACTACTATCACAACTATTGGGTATTACATAAACAACTAATATCACAACTATTGAAACATGCTCAACTAGTGGGTCCTCACCCCTAGGAATGTCTTGTAATATTGATTGGGTAGTACCATTAGTGATGGTAAACTTAAGACTTGCATCTCGTTATGAAGTTTAATTTCATCAATTTGGAAAAAAGAAAAAAACTACCTTTATTATTTTAAAATCAAATTCAAATAGCATTGGAAGTGGTTTGTGAATTAACACGGTAGATATTTCCTTCGTTATAAGGGCACCTAGCTAAGTTATACAAGGGTAACATGGTTCAAGTACTTTTGAAGTAGAAGCAAAACCACCAATATTAATCTTGCGTACACATTGGGGAAACTTATCACACCATTACTAGATGCTTCACTTCTGTGAGCATCACCTAGATGCAATGAGTGCTAAGTGGACCATTCATTATCATGAGAGATGGGCTCTTGTGAACCACTACTCATGAATCATGGGTCAATGAGTTTGACTCAAGGACTACACGCTTGAATCCTGATAGCAATATCATAATTTGACACGTTGTGGAAGAAACCTCCTACTTATCACACCATTACTAGTTATACTCTAATCAAAACAAATTCATATGTAAATGTGATAGATGACATGATTAAGTTGCCACTTACCTTGCAATCATATTTATATTTTATGTGTCTCCAACTCTCCAACACTCTTGGAAGGTGTACTTGCATAGGGTGTAACTCAAGAAATAATTTGTAATATTTATTCCTTTAGATTCTTGGTATTTGTTTGTCATGCATTTATGAAGGAGCACAACAGTGACAGTTATAGTTGATTTTGAGGTTATTTAAGGTTCTTTCCCATTCCTAGGCACTAGAGGAAGAAGTGGAGAATCTTGTTATGATGTATGGGGCTCACATGAGTCAGTGGATGCCAAAATGGAGTGATAGACTTGAGGATGTGAGTTGCTAGAGTTATTTGCTAAAAATGTCTTTGCGGTTATGTTTTTATTTGGGGATTATAGATTGAGCCAATGTGACACCGATGTGAAGTCATTTGATACATTTGCTATTATTAGAAGATGCTCTACTAGGTGGGCATTGAGTTTTTGCATGATACCATGGTTTTGGTATTCATTGTTTTGATAAAATTAGTTGTGGTTTTGCCTTCTCACCTTGCCTATATGTTGGCGGTATGAGATGGTGGTTTTATGTCATTGTTTATAGGTAAGCCACAAGTAAGTGACAATTGAGCTAGGGGATAAAAATGTATGGTATAAATGTAAACAATAGAGATAAATATGAAACAATATGGTAGTAAATTAAATGATAACTCACAACAATTAAGCTGCAAGTCTATGATGAAATTTTAGACCTTCATAATTGAATAAGGTAGGGTAGAGATATTTATTTGGGGTTGACTTGTAGGTTTATTAACGCTCCCCTCAACTTAAGTACTTGTGAAGAGGTGGTTGTGTGTGAAGTTGAGGCACATAAAATAAACCTTAGTAGACCATAGCTAGGAACTCTAGAAACTTGGCATACATTGAAGATGAATCTCGTATACTTGAATCTTCAAAGTCCCATTGTTCAGATTTCTTCCTTGGTAAATTATGCAGAAGCATCCTTGTTTTGGAGCAATATTGCATCACCCAAAAATATGTAGTTCCTATGTGCAAGCTTATTTTGTGCATGCCTTGTATTGTGGTGGTTGGGCATATTGTGTTGTGGGAAACCTTTGCATCTCATGCTCCATTGCCTTTTGTGTAGTCCCTAGATCATAATCCCTATGTGCCATCCCCTCGTCTGGTGCTACCTACTTCAACTACACTTGATCCACATTATGTTGTGAGATCAAAGAACGATACACTAGTGAGGGGCCATATGTATTGTAATCAATAATTGACAAAGCAAGTATAATATAAATTGACAATTGCTAAAGCTAAACAAGATAATGATTAGATTTGAGAGCTCATATCTAGCAAACTCTATAGAATCAGGTTTCATGACTCAAAGGCTACAAAATAATATATAATTTTAGTCTCATACACAAAGCATTTTAAAAACATAAAGAAAACATTTAAAGGAAGGTCTAATCATTAGGCTTTGATACCAAATGTAATGCTACTTTTCTTTGAGTATAAAATTGGACTGCAAAATGTGTATATGCATGTAAGCTTGTGTTTGCTCCAATGCATAGTTTTTGGCAAAGTTTATGAAGGTGAGTTTAATAATGGTACCAATGCTATAGTTAGGTGAGGTAACCCATTAGAAAAAAAAGAATATACCATAAAAAATAATGCTTTTTTAAGGTTTCAAATATAAAATTTGGAATTCACTGTATCACACAAGGCTTAAAAATGTGAAAAGTCGAATAACAAATGGCATATAAAGAGTGAAATATTGGTAATATTGGTTGTTTTGTTTTATGCTTCTACCATCATGTAGAGGAACACTTGATTCTCACATGACATATTGTTCATCTTCCAGAAATGCAAAGATCTGTATAAATTTTCCCTAACCTACTACTTTTAAACTCTACGCGACTAGACACAAGAGACAAGTGAAGACCATATTTGTGTGCAACAACTTCACTCATGTGCTTCTCATGTTAGGTGGAAATGTCAAAGACACTCCAAATCCCGTGAATTCATCAAATTGTTCCCATGATTAGTTCCCTTTCCTATTAGGTCAACATGACAATCTAGAAATCATTTTGTTCCTTCACGAGTGAAGGGAAACCAAATAGGCGACGTCCTTTAAAGGTGAAGATACATCTTTTTAGTGGTAAGTTAAAGTTCTTGCTCTGTGTGGTCTATAAGCTCAATAATTCATAGAGATAGTCATACATATGCCATAAACACATGTAGGAGGTTTCTTGTTTGTCTCCCATATATAAAGTATAATTTTACAATATGAGTTTTCTATTAGTAATATTAATATAATTATGGATTATATCCAATTATTATAGTACTATGTAAATAGTTTTAAGAAAAAAATCTTGAATAACTTATCAAGAGTTCTAAAAAGTTATTTCAGATAAATATCTTCTTTGATGTAATATAAGGTCCAATTCTTAAAGTCAATTTTTTATAGAATCTTGTGGATATTGAATGGTTAAAATAAATTTTATCCTTTTGAATAATTTTGTTTTATAAAATTAGAGGTAACTTGTAAAAATGATTAACATAATATAACATGACTGTGATACTAAAATGCATGGTGGTTAATACAACATTGATGACTACATGCAACCACATGAAATATATGGGATAATGTAAATAGTAAGAAAATTCAAATACTTTGAAGAAATATACGCATAACTTAGTGGATAAAGATTTCAAGAGAGTGAAGGATATGCTTAAAATTATAATTAATACATGTTTGTTGGTATTTGTTGCCATTGATGTCAACACTAATGGTTGTGTTTTTTTCATGATTGTTGGCAGTTGTTGTCATTGATGTCAACACTGATGGTTGTCATTGAAGGAGATTGTTGGCACATGAGTAATATGTTGTTATTCCTTGGCATATTCAGTTTGGGCTAATATTAAAGAGAAGATTTGAATAATAAGTTCATGGTTGGATGCCATGCCTTATCAAAGAAGAGAAGAATTGAAGAAGTTCATGGTTGGATGCCATTGTTGATGTTCATATAATGCATTATTACTGACAATAGAGTTATTTTCATGATAATATTTTAAGATGAGGATTAGAAGCAAGAATAATGTTTGAGAGATGATCTACAGTCTACCTCATGCTCTCTCCTGATGTTCCTGATAATATATGTGTTGCTAATAGGAATTTTTGGTCTCTACAAGTTACACAAATGTTTCTGGTTCAGGAAGCTGAATTGACATCTATCTAGGAGAATGCTCCGTATTCCTTCACTATTGTAGATCTGGTCTTGTAGTTTGGTATTCAATGTTAGTTCTTTGTGTATATTGCACTTCAATATTTTTTAGGTCACCTACGTTTCCGAGGAGGTTCCTATGAATAACAATAGTTTGGCAGTGTGCTAATTGTCTAGATTGGTCCAAATAAACCTTCACATTTCTTTGCATTGATGTATTTGCTCTTGTGGCTTGGTGAATGTGTTCAAATCATCTATGAAATATGTCAGTTCCAATCTCATATGTTGAAATGGTCCACAAGTTGTTCTAAAAATATTACA
Source organism: Sequoiadendron giganteum (assembly GCA_007115665.2). Taxonomy (NCBI): domain Eukaryota; kingdom Viridiplantae; phylum Streptophyta; class Pinopsida; order Cupressales; family Cupressaceae; genus Sequoiadendron; species Sequoiadendron giganteum. The sequence goes on along the minus strand of CM021102.1, from coordinate 438,961,321 downwards.
TCATCCAACTATGTATTATGTGTTTCCTAAACAAAGTTGTCTGTACTTTTTTGGTCTACGGTGGCTTTTGATGGCATGAAAGTATGAAAGAAGTGTATAAAAGTGATGGTGAATGTTCAAGGAACATACCTATGTGATCCACACATTTATAATTGGATTCTTTGGTGCCGTATTGTGTTTTGAGTCGGCTTTCTTGATCTTTTGTGGATATTTAGCTGACAGGGCTTGTTCCTTTGCTTGGTCCATGTGCTTGGGGGCTATAACAACAATGAAAAATGTGTCATAATATATTTGGGTCTTGACCTATCTTGTTTAGGACCACATCAATTAAATTCAATTGGAAGAGTGTTTATGGGATGATTGGTTATGTGCTTCATTGTCTCATCCACATGTTTACTTGATGTCAACTTAGGTTGATGTGCACCTGCATGTGAATAATTTTGTATCACATTGAAAGAAGTGTTAAGATTGTTTTTGGTCCTCTCTATCCTCGAGATAGGACCACATAGTGCTTTGGTGGCCGACCAATTGAATTTATTGTTTATTCTCTTTATGGTCGACCTAATTGAAGAATCACAATGTTGGGATGGATATAAGTGCAAGATCATTTTAGATGCAACATAGATGAAGTAGTGTACAAGTGTAAAAAGGTGTATGAATGATATGTATTGAATATCCAAAAGAGATAGTGCTAAATATTGTGAAAGAAAAGATAAATTGTGCTTGAATGCCTTAGTCAACATAGAGTTGTGTTGGCAATTTTTATAATTCTCTTATATAGCTTTTGTATCTTGATCTAAGATAGTGAATCTCATCAGATCCTCTGTATATTTCTCTTGGAGTTGGTTGGTACTTCAGTGCTACAAGACCTTTTGTATCTTTCTTTAAGGTAGTGATCCTTCTTGAAAGTATTTTGGCAGTGAGACTTATATTATGAGTTAAATCTCACCGTGGTTTTTCCCTCATTGTGTTTTTCACATAAATCTGGTCTCTTTATACATGTGTGCGTTCTCTATCTCTTTCTCTTTTGTTCTGATTTTATTACAACTATATCTTTCATTAGTGAATTTTTGTAAAGGTGTTAAAGATTTAAATTGCCATATTATTCTCTATTACTGCTTTACTTAATGTTCCATTCTTATCTGCTTAAAGAGTTTGAGTTGTGTTGAAAGCTTCAAGTTTCGAAAGGGGTTAAGTTTTGTGTAGACCGATTCAACTCCCCTCTTAGCCTCTGAAAGTGTTCAACAATTGGTATCAAATCCAAGTTCCTTTGCAGAAGCTTAATAACTTGAGGTAAAGATCTGGGATGACACATGATGGTTCATACAAAGGTCCTAGGATTGATGGGACTAATTAATCCTATTGGAAATTAAGAATGGAAGGACACCTAAACTGTCTAGGTTTTGGTGTTTGGTAATCTATCAAAAGTTGTTATACTGCTCCTACCACTCCTATTACAAATTTAGCTGAAATTCAATTATATGAATGTAATGCTAAAGCTAGGAATTCTATTTTGTGTGGATTAGTTGATTCATAATTTTTGAAGGTGATAAATCATAGTTCTGCCAAAGATGCTTGAGAGTGTAAGGAAGCTAAGGTAGCAGAGCAACTTCCTACACTAATCTTGAGAGGAGAATAATGCAAAAATTTACAGCTCTTTTCAATAGTTACAAAAACTTAAATATAAATAAACTTAAATATCATGCATACCACAACATAGTGATTTATGTAGGGAAAACCCTTTCAAGAGAAAACCCCACACTCCAAAAGCCACCCAATATATTATTCAAAAATCATAAATATCATAATATACTTGCAGAGTAAGCTTATCACAAGAGTATCACCACTAGAGATCCAGAGACAACACAACCACTATCAGAATCTCAAAATAGATCACAAAAATCAGCCATAATACAATACCCTCATAAAATTGGGTTACCTTCTAGGGCAAGACAAGCCAACAAAATATCTACCATCAAATCTAAAATCTAATAATGAATGGTCCAAATTTATAATATATCATTAATTTAATGTATGTCAACCATTTAATAGTTTTTGTTAACAAAAATGTTAACATGCATCCCACTCCTCCACCCTGTGCTCCCATTACACCTATCACTATAAATAGGAAACATATATATATATATATATACAATAGGAGGGAGTAAAAACCATCTCTTAATTTATAGGGGTCAAAAGACCCATAGTCTCTGAACACCACCTAAAATTATTTGTGCTTACATTCTTAGTTAAAGAATCAACAAAATTCATCGAAGTCTCTACCTTAACTAGCTTCAACTTGCCATCTTCAACCATATCTCTAACCATTGTACATCAATGTGCTTGGTCCTGACATGAAATGTAAAGTTCCTAGCTAGACAAATCACATTATGAATAGCACAATAAAATATCACCACACCTTGTTTTATTCTAATATCTAAACACAGTCTCTTAAGCCAAGTGGCTTCTTTACAAGCATGAGTATCTGCCATATACTTAGCTTCAATAGTGGAAAAAGCAACACTAACCTATCACTTACTCATCCAACTAATTGTACCACCAAATAAAGTAAACACATAAGCACTGGTGGATCATATACTATCAATATCACTTGCCCAGTATAAATCCACATAACCATGAATATCAAGGGAAATATTGTCTTCATTCAAATTACTATGATAAGACAAGAAATACTCTGAGGTACTGTGCAAATATATGGAGACTCTTTTAACTGCATCCCAATGAACTCCACTAGGATTAGACATATATCTGGAAAGAACTCCCACTGCTTGGGCAATGTATGGTCTAGTACAAACCATAATATACATCAAACTCACAACTACACTCTAGTAAGGTACTTTGCTTATGTCTTCCATCTTTGATGGAGATGTTGAACAATCTAAAAGAGACATTATGACACAACTTAAATAAATTGATATTTATTTAAATTAATCAAAAGAAGAAATAAAGATAACATGAATTAATTAAATAATTTGGAATTATTTAATTAATAGAAGAATATGACCTTAGGATATAATTAAATAATTATTTAATTATGGATGGAGGAAAGTGAATTAGTGATAAAATGTTGCTTGCAGGCTTGAGACATTTTTCAGTGTCTACATTTTGCCCCTCTTTGATACAATGCAATTCCAAGCATTGTGTCAAAGAATAATAAAAATATATATTTTAGGATGTGCCCCAGTATATGCTCTGGTGGATGCTGGATAGGATGATGCCCTCTTGGGAAAATTGACATATTTGAAAAAAAACAATTTTTTTGGCAAGTTTATCGATAAACTAATTTGATAGGTGCGAATGCAAGGATTGATGAAAGAAATGCTAGTGAGAGAAAAATGTTAGTGTGGAAAGAAGATTAACGAGGAATGAAAAAGGAAGAATGGAATAGATGAAATGAGATTGATATCTTGAGATATTGCTACTAAATGTTCAAGATTTTATTTTATTGCATAATTATCATCATAGAACTTATTATGGCAATGGATGACAAACACAAGGGTATGAAATAGACCAAGGTGATATGTTATCCCTTGCAAAAAAAACACATGATAGACAAAGAGTTCCATGATGTAGACTAGTAACCATATAACCTTGTTGGAATATGTGAGGAAGTAACCACAAAGCATGTTAATCTTGATGCAAGAAAGTGTTAGATGACCTTTAGCTTACATAAGATGTTTTGATTATGTGAAATGGAAATTTGATCACACATAAGGAACCAAGTTGCCCTAGTTATATTTCCAAGAAAAAATGCAAACATAAATCAAACAGAAAATAGACCATGATCCATCATGGATCCTCTCATCACTTGTGTACTTCCTTGAGGCACATAGTAACATGATCAAAGATAAATCAATAAAAATATTAGACAAAATGGACCAACAAAGTCAACAACCATTTAGATATTTTGCCAAATTACATGATAAGATTTTGGATAATGATAGCATCTAGGTTTAGGAAAGAAAGCATGTTGTATAATCCCAGGGAGCCTGACGATGTGACATACTATTTAAGAAAAGTTGATAGGTTGGATGGATAAAGTTTGGTTTCAGACATGAAGCATGCCATATAATCCCAAGAAGCCCGACGATGCTACATTTTGTATAAGACTGTTTGATAGCTGATAAGGATTGATATTTTTTGTTTGATGTTTAATGTTTACCCGTGTTTAGGTAATTGATCATTGATGGTTGATGACTAGTTGGATAGCTTGTTTGTTGTTTTGTGATTTATTAAGCTCAATTCTCTTGTTTGATGGTTTTTTGTTCGTGTCTGCTCAAAGTGTCAACCTTAGCAAGGGACAATGTATTATGAGGCAGTGATTGTGATAGGTGAAGACCTTGTTATGAAAAACTCTAAGAGACTAACCTATCACCTCAAGGGCTCATCGATGATCACCTTGCCTACGTAAAGCACATAGATGATGTAGTTCAAATGACGCTGACCATGGATAGATTATTATGACAAGCGGATATAGATGGACTGACAATTTGTCAAGATAAAACCTAAGTGGCTGACCTAATACCTTGGTGGCTCATCGAGATGGAATTGCATATGTAAAGCACAGAGAAAACGTAGTTCGATGAACTAGACTAAATCCGACGCAAAATCGATGACTGACACTATTTTTTGGAGTTTGAATGCTTTCTATTTTCTTTTGGATTTTGATGTTTTTTAATTTTTTTTGGATTTTGATGTTTTCTATTTTTTTTTATATTTTGACATGTTTTCTATTTTTTTAAAGATTTTGACATGTTTTCAAATGTTGATATCATGTCTAGGATCCCCTATAAACCTAAGTCAAGGACTTTCCCCTAGTCAGGTATATGGCCAATGTATTACGAATGGGATTGGATGGGAGAAACTCATTATGGATGGATATGGGAAGTGGAAGATGCTAAAATCAACATTCTCAGGCCATGAGAAAGATGAATAAGCTTTATCATGGATGCAATTTTTTATTACGGAATGGGATATGTGTGAAGGATTATGTATGGGGATGGAAAATTTAGATAGAATGATAGTAGATGATGGAGCAAAAATCGACTACACATGGTGCCTATTTTCTAGGTTTTCACCACGATACTTATCCAAAGCACCATCGAAGTGGTTTTCACTATTGGATGGATTATTTCTCTTAATTATTTATTTTTTATTTTTTATATTTTCCTCATTTTTTTTGGTGTCACCAAGATGCTTGTTTGCCAAGTTTTCATCAAGGTAATGATTTTTTTGATTTCTTTTAAATTTTTCTTGGACTCCCTAAAGACTATAAATAGTACTTGCAAAGGCGCATACTGCTGATAGAATCTGAAAATAGTTCAACTTCAGGAGTAGCAAGGTGATAAGCACCGGATCTGTATGTCGCAGTTATGATGTAAGGATCCAACTGGTAGGCTCAATTTTTTTGGGCTTCTCTTGATCCATCTGATTCTTTGAATTTTCTCTCAAGAGAAAGTCATCAATGTCAAAATTTCTAACTCATAATCTCTTATTGGAGGTATGACGAAGATGATTATGATATGCTTGTAAGTGGATCAATACATTTTGTCATTTCTCATGCAGTAGCTCTAACTCATGCAAACGGGATACATGACACTCTTCATCATCAACAAAGTGTTGCATAGATACTCTCAGAGATCATAACTCAACCTCAATGGGAAGAATGGCATTAGATCCAAAGATGAGGGAATATGGAGTGGATCTAGTGGGAGTATAGATACTAGTTTGAAAGGCCCATAAAGCAAGATTAAGTTGGGTGTGCCAATCATGACCAGTGTCATCAACAATATTCTTTAGGATTTTAAGGATGGTTTTATTAGATGCCTTGACTTGGCCATTACCTTGGGGATAAAATGGAGTGATGAAGTGGTGATGGATGTGAAATCTCTTGCATAACTCACATAAATCTTGATTCTTGAAAGGATGACCATTGTCAGTAATGATAGATTGGGGGAAACCATATCGACATATGATATAACTGAGGATGAACTTGGATATTTGATTTTTGATAATATAGGTCATTGGGATAGCCTCAATCCATTTCATAAAGTACTCAATTATAGTGATGGTGAATTTATGACCATTGGTAGATGTAGGGTGAATTTTTCCCATGAGGTTGAGTCCCTATTGAGAGAATGACCATGGTGACGTAATTGGATGAAGTTCCTGGGTAGGTGTGTGCACAAGATCTCCATGTATCTGGCATTGTCGATATTTCTTAATAAAGTGATAGGCATGTTACATAGTAGGCCAATAATATCCCATTTGCATGAGATTCTTGGATAAGGTAGGACTAGTAGAGTGAGCTTTGCATATACCATCGTGTACCTCGTGTAAATCCATTTGTGCTTCATATGAATCAAGACATCTACGGAGGGTTCTATCAAGGTTGAGGTAGTAAAGGGTATCACTGATGATGATATATTTAGAGGCTTTTCAGATAAAAGTCTTGTGCTGGATAGAGGACAAGTCAGGGGGGATAATTTGGTCATGTAGGTAACCATAAAATTGTTTATACCAAGGAGAATTAGGACCAAAAAGTTCACACACAAACTTAGATTTGGATACCTTGAATATGGAGACCAATAGTTGTTCCACCATGAAATCATATTGTGGAACATTGTTAGGTATATCCAAGAGAGATCCTATTGTGTCCATCACGTCAGATAATTTTTTCTGAATTCTTGGAATCTATTCAAAGATGATGACATCAAAATATTGCTTGAAAATATCAAGCATTCTCTTGTAGGGTGTGAGCTTTTCATCCTTTGTATCATAATCATCATTGACTTGATGAATAACTAGTTTTGAATCACCATAGACCCAGAGGTTCTTGATAACCATATACCTAGTTGTGAATCACCATAGACCTAGGTATTGAGTCCCATTGAGGTGTGATAAAGAGGATACCAACTCCAAAACCATGATTTGTAAAAACACCATCAAAGTATAGCTTCCATGTAATAGAGGTCTCTATTATAAAGATATATTTATCTAGGAAATCAAACATTAAAGGATGATATGCTTTTGTTTGAGCATCTACAAGTTGATCAGTTATCACATTTCCTTTCATTACCTTACAATCAACATATTCTATATGAAAGTCACTCATAATTATTTCCCATTTTTCTAGTCGAATTGTTAGAGCTACTTTACCGAGTAGATATTTCAAGGGGTCTATATTTGCTACCAAATTTGTGCGATGATTTAGCATGTACTATTAAATTTTTTGAGTGAAAAAACCACCATAAGGCATGCTCATTCAATGAAACTATAATTAAGATCATACCCCACAAGTGTGTGACTGATGTAGTAGATGGATCACTCTCTTCCTTCTTTGTCATTCTGTGCCAACAAGACTCCCAATGCTGATGAGGTTGCTAATATGTATATTATTAGATACCTTCCATCAATGGGTGGCATGAGAACTGGAGGAGTTAGTAGATAATTTTTGATCTTTTGAAAAGCTTACTGGCAATGATCATTCCATACAAATGAGACTCCCTTATGAAGCAAGTGTTGGAATTTTTGACATTTATTAGCTAGTTGGGATATGAACCTTCAAATAGACTAAAATCTTCCTTTTAGAGTACATAACTAACTTATGTTTGTTGGCGGACGCATATCCATGGTTTCTTTCACTTTTGTGGGGCCGGCCTCAATACCTCTATGAGAGATGATGTATCCTAGTGGCATACTAGATTGTACCCCGAATGCACATTTTTTTGGATTTAATCTGACTTTGTATTCTTCTAACCATTTAAAAATATTATCTAACACTATCATATGACTGTATCTTGATAGTGATTTGGCTAACAAGTCATCCACATAATATTCAATGAATGTATGCATGTAGTCATGAAAGATGGTAGTCATAGCTCTTTGATATGTTGCTCCAACATTCTTAAGACCAAAAGGCATGACATTCCAACAATATGTACCCTAAGGACAAGTGAAATTTCTTTTTTAGGTTGATCTTTGGGGGAAATTTTGATTTGGTTATATCTTGAGAAACCGTCCATGAGTGAAAATATTTCACATCACGCTATGAGGTATACTATGATATCAATGTTAGGAAACGAGATGTCATCTTTAAGATAATATTTGTTTAGATATTTGAAATCTATGCATACTCTTATTCCACCAAATGGTCTTTTTACGGGAACAAGATCTGAAATCCAATCCGCATAATCTATCGGACAAATGAAACCAACATCAAACAACTTCTTCAATTCTTCTTTCACCAAAAGTGTGATCTAGGGACACATTTTCCTTAAATTTTTCTTGATAGGCTTTGCATTAGGAAATAATGGAAAATAATGAAAAAACAACTTAGGATCCAACCCCAGCATATCAACATATGACCAAGAAAAAATGATTTGTCTTTGTGAAAATAAACTGGTGAACTCCAATTTTTTTGTGATTGTCAAAGATGCTACAAAGTGAACAATTCTAGGATTCTCATCTGTACCAAGATTAGTTTCCTACAATTTTTTCATAAACAATGGTGATATCTCTTGATTTATGGGAAGCATATCCAACCCTCCATCCTTGGGTGCCTTAAAGAGGTTTTCACCCTCGGATATGTCCTTTATTTTTACTTTTTCATGGTATAAAGGCACCTTTCGATTTTCACTTAGATACTTATTCTTTTTCTTTCTAATTTTGTAACTAGAGGATGGAGTAGACCCTCTAAAATAAGTTGCATTATTGAGTTCTATAATGAAGCCAACTTTATGATCCCCACTTGGCATTCCATCTTGAAGCCTCATAAAATTGACTATTGCTTCATCGTTCTTGAATATGTATAAACTTGGAGGTCCTTGTTGATCCCAATCTATTAGTTGCGGGTGGAAAAGGGGTAGGTCATTATCAGTATCATTGTAGCTCAAGGAATAAGCGGATATGGTAAATACAAATGTATCGTCAAGATCCCAGAAGGGATCGATCCAAGCTCGATGATCGGTAGATTTGGTTTGGGATGAGGATAGGTCACACTCTTGAAAGGTTTTGGCTAGGCCATAGTCACTGGGTTCATAAGAATCCAATTCCCATTCATTGGAGTTAGCTTTAGTATGGTATTAATCATATGTCTCGATTTCATTAGAAGTGTTAACATTTTTATCCGAAGCTAACTTAGTATGAGGAGGACTCACCTTTGGTGGAGTATACACTGACCCTGTATTCTTTGGTAACTTGGGAGACAATAATGGTTTTGTCATTTTATGTTTTTTCAAGCCAAGACCATTATGTCCATCATAGCCTTATTGTTTCATGATATTGAAACCTTTTCCATATTGCTCAATTGGTATTTGTGTGGAATTGGTTTCTTCTTCATATTTTTAGATCCATGTAGAAATATCCTTGCCTATAGTCTCTTTGCTTAGTTCACCCCACTTAGTGAACGTGGTAGGAGGATAATGTATGAAAAATTTAGGTTTCTTTTGAATAGGATGAGGTTTCCCATAATATTTCGATGACGTGGGAAACTTCCCAATACAAAACAAGTTCTCAATTTTATATTCCCCACATCCTGTGTCATGGATCTAAAAATTAGAGACTAAAGGTGTGGTGGATGGAGTGAATGATTTGGCCAATGATGAAGGATCAATAAAATGCGATGCGGTGAAAGAAGATGATTCTTGATTAATAGGCACTTGATGTTCAATGGTCCCTTTTAGATTATTGCAATATTGGAAGGGGTTATGACCACCTGATATAGTGATCTCAGTGCCATTGTAGGGAAACTTAAGGAATTGATGGTATGTGGAAGGATCAAAATTCATGGCATGAATCCATAGGTGACTAAGGAGAAGGTTATATGGTAGATACAGATCCAAGACTTGGAATATTGTATTCTGAAAGTCATGCCCAACTCTTATGGGAAGTGTAATTACACCTTTGGATGAATGCTCAACATCTTCATAGTCCTTGATGATAATTTTCTTAGACATATCCATACATTCTTTAGATAATCCAATTGTTGTGACCAATTTTAGAGTGCATATGTTTAGAGCCACTCCACCATCTACCAAGACTCATATGAGTTTATGTTTATTAATGTATACCTTCAGGTGTAATGGATAGTTATGGTTTGGTCTTTGGGTAGGAAGATCTTATTCAAAAAATGTGATGTGATGGATGGAAGCCAAGTATCCTACCATGGTCTAAAATTGGTTAATATTTAGGTTTGTGGGTATGAAATTATCTTGTAAGGCTTTGTCCAAGATGGATTTGTGCTTAGGAGGTATACAAAGCAACTCAAGGATGGATATCTATACGAGGGTATTTCCTAAATGGTCTAGGTGATTATATTGGCTTTTTGGTTGCAAATTAGAAGCAACCCCTTGCAAGACTACTTTAGATCTCCGGGTGGTAATGACACACTCTAGATTTTTCTTGATGGTAATGGTAGAGAAATTGTTATCAAAGGCTTAGATGTTATTAACAGTATACTCATATGAGACGTTGGTGTAATTGGTATTATTATTGGTATTATTTCCTGAACTCGAGGCTTTTCCTTTTCCATGGTCTTGTAGGAGATTCTTGAAAATAATATGGTCAACATTCATCTCTCTATGAATTATCCATTGTTATGTCACCTTGTTCAATGAGGTCTTGGATAAGGTCGTTAAGTGTCTAACACGATGATGTTTTATGTCCCTTGGTGTGATGGTACTCACAAAAGTCATTTTAATTCTATCAAGATGGTTTGAAAATTGTTGGTTCATAGTGTCTAACTTCTGGTAGTTAAATGACATTTGATTGTAAAAATTTCTTTAGGACCAATTCAACAGGTTTCCCTAAGGGTGTGTAAGTTTATCTTGATCTATTTTCTCATAGAGGACATCTTCGTTGTTGATACTTAAGACTGTGCTATGTCTCTCATTCTCATCACCCAATAATCACATGTAGTGCAAGGGGAGATGATACTTAAGACTGTGCTATGTCGCTCATTCTCATCACCCAATAATCACACGTAGTGCAAGGGGAGAGGATACTTAAGACTATGTTGTGTCACTATTTTTCATCACCTAAGAATCACATGTAGCACAAGGGGAGATGATACTTTAGCTAAAAAAACCTTCGATAATAATAAATGCGTCCAAGTGCGCAAAACATAGAAGGCACTTGTTATTTTTAAGCACCAATTCCAAATGTTCCTAATTTGAAAATCACAAACACACAATGGAACCCTACAAGAAATTGGATTAGTAGCTTAAATCAAAAGGTTTTCCTCCAACAATTGCCACAAGCTATAAATAAGAAATCAGTAACACAAAAAACCTCTACCCCAATGATTGTAAAAAGAAAAAATGAAAATCTCATATTTATACCCTTTTTTGCTATGATAATCAGTTGTGGTTTACAAAGGCTCAGATGCGGTGTACAGGGGCTCAGATGTGGCTGACAAATGCATTGCAAGAATAAATGACTATGACTTATGGAATTGCAACTACGGTGAACGAAAAAGTGATTGTGGCTCACGAATCTACAATTGTAGTGTTTTAGGTTTTGATTGCGATGTAGGACCTGAAACTGTAAAATCACATAGATCTAACAAAAAAATAAAAAATGATAATGCATATTGTTGGCCCCATAGTTGCCGTTGCACCAAAAGATTGACATATTAATGCCTGATACAATTGCTAGAGTTAACAGATCCATGGGAGGCGGTTAGTCCATGTCACGAATCCCGAGGGGAGCACTGACCATCTGCCAAAAAAATCCCCCTCAACATTACTTGAGGAGATTTGAACCTGACACCTTTGGATTTGATACAAATTTTTGGCCCCACAATTGTCGTTGCACCAAAAGATCGACCTATTAATGCCCGATACAACTGCCAGAGTTAACGGATCCACGAGAGGTGGTTAGTCCATGTCATGAATCCTGAGGGGAGAAATGACCATCTTCCAACACATATGATGTAAAAAGGCCGTTCAAATGTTAGAATAATAACCAACAACCAATAAAATGATCTAGATCAATAATAAATGAAAGATTTTGACTTTTACAAGATGACAATCAGATGCATCATTCTGGGCGATAATTGTGGAGGATAAAAATTTAGATGTGTCATATCATACAATGATTAGGATGTTGGAAATATTGATTATGTCACCATACACGATGATTGCATCACACTTATTGAAAATCAAAATGCCTCTAAAATTTCAAAAAAATCGGTTAGTTCACGTTAGGTTCACCAAATGTGGATAGGGGAAATTTAGGGAAATAAAGAATGAATTAATATAGCAACCATAAAGCTACCTAATTCAAGCCATGAAAACCCTGATCCAACAATGAATCATAAATGATAATACAAATCCAAATAATGAAGCAATAAACCTCAATTCATATTTCATAATTGAATCACCTCCAATTCTCTTCTCCATTTTTCTTTGTTTTCTCTTAGATTTCTAGTATTCAATGTATTTGATAAGCTTTATGTTAATGCAATATAACTAGATATCAAGGTGGCAAAAAATTCAAAGATTGTGGTTCTTCAAGATGAATGATATGAGAAGCAAAATATTGAAGATTGTGGTTCTTTAAGATGAATGATATGAGAAGAAAAATATTGAAGATTTTGGTTCTTCAAGATGAATGATATGAGAAATAGAATATTGAAGATTGTGGTTAGGTTGAAATGAAAGTGATGAATTGCTTTTATGGAAATCCCAATTCAAATGAAGGGCGAGGATTGAATGATGAGGTATGATGATCAATGGATGAGGATAATTGAGAAGAAAAGGGATAAGGATGGGCAGGATGGATTAAAACTCAAGAAATTAGTTGAGATTTAGGGCTTAGCCTAGAAGAAATTCAAATTAAATAATGCTAGCAATTGTTTAATTTAGGAGAGAGAAGATGAATAGTTAAATAATTAAAAATAATTATTTAATAAAGGAGGTAAAATGATAAATTAAATAATTAAAATAATTATTTAATTACAGAGATAAGAAAATGATAAATAATAAAATAAATAAGATTTATTTAATTATGGAGGAAAAAGGCTAATGAATAATTAAATAATTAAAAATAATTATTTAATTATAGAAGAATGTGGAAATGAATAATTAAATAAATAAGAATTTATTTAATTATAGAGGGAAAAGAGACATTAGTGACATAATTTAAATAAATTGATATTTATTAAAATTAATCAAAAGAAGAAATACAAATAATGTAACGCCCCGCCACACAACCCTAGAGGAAGTTGCAAACAACTACTTAAACAAACTAATTTTTTGTTTTGTTTAAGTACAATTAATAAATAAGTTCACTAATGCCAACAACCTCTAAGGTTACGAGACAGAGGTTATATAGAACCTCAATAAAAAAAAAACATGAATTTAAACCATGCCAAGTATTTAATTAAGAATTTACACATACATTCCAATTAAAATAATTTACAACAAGCATAAGTGAAACCTCCAATTTCATGAATCCAATCATTAAACAATAAGGTTACATCACACATTCACCGAATGAGGCAAGTCCAATAATTAAGGTTACAAATACAACTTCCACCTCGATAACAAATGAGGGGTAATACATCACAAGATTAACTGAAATAACAAGGCATGAAAGGAGACTGGATCATACGAGATCTCCAACTGGAAGTCTCATCCACACGATCAAGAAGAACATACCCAATGGAGTAAGGTGCACGTTCTACCCAACCAAGTTGAACCCAAAGGTCCACCCCCCGTGCTAGGAATAGTAACAAGGAATTATAGCCAAGAACATCTACCTCTAGACATAGGCTAACACAACCATATTGAAATAAATATAATGAAATCACTAACACAATGGTTACAATGCTTCCAAAATTAACATAATCAACTGCATCCCTGATGTGAACATACTGTTGACTTAGGAGAAATGTCATCACAATGTTACATAGGTTATCTTGGTAAGTCTTCCTAGGCCCCGACCCCCAACTTGGGTTATCCTGGTAACCTCTAACGACTTCCAGCCCCTCATGTAATCCAATGCGGAATCAATTACCTTTCGTAGAGACAAGATAACAATCTTGCCATTCCAGGCCTTCTCATCTCAACCCAAGTCTTAACAAGCCCTTGCGTTCTTGAGCGAGGCATAATTATTTTATTAAGTGTTTGATACTATGTGATACTCTAATCAGTTAATTAAGATTATCACTGGATTAACTAACTCGCAATGAGTTATCCTGGCACCACTTTGTGTGCCGACCCTCATTACAAGCCACTCCTCTAAGACAAAACGTGGAACAACTCCACAACCCAAGGGTACACAAGTGCGACCTAAGGATATCAAAACCCTATCCATGACATACAGTCAACACATTCCCGTTCGTGATAACCGGGTAACAAACTAGTTAAACGCACTACCCAAGGGTACACAAAGGTTGACTAACATAGTACAACAACCTACAACCTTGAAAAACCAACTGGAAGACTTGTATATTGATATGACCCACATTCCAAAATGATAACACGAACAATTCATAATCAAGGCGAGAATTAAATCTACTTTGGATTCACTAAATCCATTTCCTCATTAACAATCAGTAATTTATGCATTAGATAAATTGAATTAAATACGCCATTTCAAATAAGGGAGGAATTAATACTAATCATTTAATTTCCCTATTAGCATTTAAATACATGATAAATTAACCAGTATATCAAACAACTCAAAATTCCTTGGTTAAATAAAATAATGTTTCATTATTCAATATAACCAATTTAAATTAATTCCCTTGATTAATAAGACGTAATATTTAAAATTTAAAACTACTCCCTTTAAAATAATGGTTTAATTAAACCATCATGCCTCTTTTTATTTCCTTAATGAATCTAATTCATGTCCTCAACAAAGCCATTAAAAAAACATAAACTCATAAAATAACTACACATTCCCATTTAAAACAATATAATAACATAATGAAATTTCCCAATTTAATATGTTAATATTAAAACGTTAATAATATTAGCCTATTAAATATATTTTAATATTACAACCTCATAATATTATAATTATAAATATATTTTAACATTATAATGAGTATAATACTAAAATATAATTAAATATTATGAAGTTATAATATTCAAATTAAATAAAATATTATTATTTATTTATTTTTTTAATATATTTTTATTTTTCAAACTTATGGCACATGCCTCGATCCACGCGCCAACCCTTAGGGTTGAATTGCATGGCCTCGGGGTGCATGCATAAGGATGGGGCAGACTTACTGGGCGTCGGCCGCGGTTTACACAAGCAGCGGTGTGAGTTGTAGAGGCCATGGATTTTGTGAAGTCGGTGGCAACGGGTTCCAAGTGGCGGCCGCAGTGAGCGGCGCCGCGGTGTCAACTGGGCACGGGCGACGCTGTGCACTGCCTCCACCATTAATGGTGGTGTGACTGTGCATTGCACAACCGACCACCATTAATGGTGGTCGTAGTGCATAGCCCGCGACGGAGGGAGGGGCGTTGGGCGCGGCTCCCCCACGTCGCTTCCCATGGGGGCGGCTGTGGGGTGAGCCCCCAACCCCTAAATTTTTATTTTTATTATTTATTTTTGACTAGTTTTTTTTTTTGTATATAAAAAAAAAGGAAAAATACTAAAAGAAAACAAAACCAGACACATAAAAATCCGAACCTAGCAATTCATTTATAATTTTTTTTGCCAGCATAACCCTACAAAAGGGAAAAATTATAAAAAATATAACACAAGCATATATATATATATATATGAATATATATATATACATTTTTTTCATTCATCCAAACAAGATTTCAACCAAATGAAGAACAAACAAAATTGAAATATTAATTTGCATACAAAATTTTCATTTAAATTTTGAAGCAATCTTTTCTTAAAGAGAGAAGTGTTCTTCAAATTGAAAGCAAGAATTTGAGTGGTTTTGTTTTGCACACAATCAACAGGTTTCAAATGTTTTCCCATCAACACATATGCCTTTGAATCTCAAAGAAAAATTAAATACAAAAGTAAGAACCTATTTTTTTTTGAAGTTGAGAGAAGATCCTGGTGGTGCCTTGATTCCCTTTTCAGCTTCACAGATTCTTTAAGCTTTTATCCAAAACCCACAAAATTGAACAATTTCTTCCTCTTTTTCTTTCAATTTTCTCCAAAACTCCATGAACATAACTTGTGAAGAAATTCAATAATAATGAAATTCTCTCCAAAAAATCCTACAACCACCCTCATCAATTCTCCAAAACAGAAATGCAAATATCTCATTTTTCCAAATTTTTGAATTCAAATTTTCTAAATTGACTTTTTTTTTAAACATTTTCTTTTATTTTCAATTCTAATCCAAATAGCCATGAATTCCCAAAATGCATAACTTAATTCATTTCAACACAACTAATTTAATTAATTAATAAAATAAATCTTCAACAAGATTAAATTATTTATTAATTTAATTAAATTAATTAATAAATTAAATCACATTTCAAACATATAACCAGATTAATTTACTCACCAACATAACTACAAAAGCATATACTTTAACATTTTTCTAACTTCCAAAATAAATTGAAACAAGGCAAATTGAACAATATAAAACAACTGAACCACACTAGGATCGATGACACACTATGACCAGGGTGACGACTTGGCACGAAAGTCCTAGCTACTATCTTCCAATCAAATTTTGTTGGGCAATGGACATGCTCAAACTTGTGAAACCAGGTGGAGTCGATGTCCTGTACCTGTCAACCTACGAACAAAGAATATATCCACATGCAATAATATGTCATAAACAAGGCACACTGTGAAGAGGAAATCACAAAATCCCAGGGCACTTGCAAGTGAGTGATGCGATACCGTCCTCTTCACCAATACAATAGTACTAATTGATGCATAGAACATAACACCACTATCAAAAGCATAAAACATCATAATATTAAATATCCACTTATGCTAATTCAGAACATGTCATAATAGTAACATCAAAATATAATATCATCACATCAAGATACATCACGATAAAATAATGATTAACTGTAACCAAGTATATAGTCAAAGTATAACATAATACTAAAGCATAAAAGGGGAAACAACATTGTTCACACAATAGAGAAAAGCAGAGGGGTATTACATCCTCCCCCCCTAGGGTCAGGCTTACTCCTGGAAGCCTACGAACAAATAGGGATAAAGCTCCCTCATTCTAGTTGCATCTTCCCATGTGGATGACTTGTCATCCCTAGGCTCCCACTGGATCCTAACCTGATGAATATCTCACCCTTGAAGAGAAAGTGTTCTACGATCCATGATGGCCACGAGCTCCAAAGCCAGCTTCCTGTCCTTTACTTGCAATGCATTCCAATCAAGGACATGAGAAATGTTTGGATGGTATGACCGAAGAACTGAGACATGAAACACATCGTGAATGCACGAGAGACTGGGGGGTAAAGCAAGACGGTAAACAATTGGACCAATCTTCTCGAGTATCTCAAAAGGTTCAAAAAAGCAAGGTGCCAACTTAGAGCCCTTCCCATAATGGATGGGACTCTTTCGTGGATGCACTCGCAAGAAGACTCTATCGCCTACAACAAACTGACAATCCACTCTACGCACATATGCATACTTATTTTGCCTATCCTGCGCTGCCACCAAGTGCTCTCTAATCCTATCCACCTACTGCTCCATATCCTACAACATCTCAAGACCCAACACTATCCTGTCCTCTAGTCGATCCCAACTCAAGGGGGTACGACATGGTATCCCATACAATGCCTAGAATGGAGGCATACCAATGGAACTCTGGAAACCATTATTATAAGAAACTCTACCAAATAGAGATAATCCTCCCATCGTGTCTACTGGTCCATCACATACATATGTAACATATCCTCAAGGATTTGATTGACCCTCTCGGTTTGTCCATTTGTCTCTGGGTGATAAGCTGAACTGAAGTTCAACTGTGTCCCCATCATATGCTGTAATGATGTCCAAAGAGCTGAGGTAAACATTGGATCCCTGTTAGAAATAATTTGATGCAAAATGCCATGTAACCTCACTATGTCCTCCATGAACACTCTAGCTACGGATGATGCAGTATAGGATGAGTGCATAGGTGAGAAGTGTGCCACCTTCGTCAACCTATCAACTGTCACCATTATCGCATCATGCCGTCTCGAAGAGTTGGGTAAACCAACAACGAAATCCAATGAGATTATATCCCACTTCCACTCTGGTACTAAATGTGGTTGCAAGAGCCCTGCTGGATGCTGGTGTTCAGCCTTAACTCGCTGACACTCTAGAGATTGTGACACATAATCCATGATATCTCGCTTCATCCCTGGCCAAAAGTACAACTAATGCAATTCTGCATGCATCTTCTTCACCCCAAGATGGGTTGAATAGGGTGCACGATGTGCCTTAGTCATGACCAAGGTGTGGAGACCATTTGATGAAGGGACGTATATGCATCCCATGTGTCTCAATAACTCATCTAAATCCAGAGAATATCCTAAATTTCTACCCTCAAGAGGTCTACCTGCCTCTATCATTGTCCTGACCTCCTGGTACCAACTATCTGCTGGAAGGGAAGAAAGAATCCGACTCTATAAACCACAACTAGAGTTAACTCAGATATCTCATGTCTTCGTCTACTGAGTGCATCCGCTACGATATTCTCCTTCCCCTGGATATACTTCACCTCAAATTCATACTCACAAAGGAACTCCATCCAATGCCTCTGCCTAGCATTAAGGTTGGGCTATGTGAAGATATACTAAAGACTACTGTGATCACTATGCAACTCAAACCTATGGCCAAGTAGGAAATGCCTCCATCTCGTCAGTGCATGCACAACTACCACTAACTCAAGATCATGTGTGGGGTAGTTCAACTCATGATCCTTGAGTTTTCATGACTCATATGCAATGACTCATCTCTCCTACATCAACACTGCACCTAGACCCTCCAAGGACGCATCTGTACAAACTACAAAGTCCCCAATCGGATCCGGTATCGCTAGTATCGGTGCACTAGTCAGCATCTCCTTTAGATTCTGAAACACTGCCTCATAATTCTCTGACCACTCGAACCTCTTCCCTTTCCTCTGAAGGGGAGTGATAGGATAACCTATCCTCGAATAAACACTACAAAAAGCATTTGTAATAACCCGCTAGCCCTATAAAGCTACGTATCTCTACCACATTCATGGGCGCAAGCCAATATGAGATTGCTTGGATCTTTGCAGGATCCACTGATATACCTTTCCTTGAGATGACATGCCCAAGGTACTATACCTCAGACTTGAAGAACTCACACTTCAACTGGTTAGCAAAGAATTGATTATCCCGTAAGCACTGCAATACCTACCACAAATGTTCCTCATGCTCTACCATAGTCCTAGAATATATCAGAATGTCATCAAGGGACACAGGGACAAACCTATCTAGGTATGTATGAAGTACACTATTCATCAGACTTGTGAACACAGAAGGTGCATTCGTCAACCCGAATGGTACTACTATGAACTCATAGTGGCCATATCACATTCAAAACACTGTCTTATGGATATCTGAGTCAAAGATCCGAAGCTGATGATATCCTGACTTAAGATCAATCTTTGAAAAGATAGTGGCACCCTTGATCTGATCAAATAGATCATCGATCCTAGGAAGCGAATATCAGTTCCTGATGGTCACTTTGTTCAACTTTCGGTAATCAATACATAACCAAAGTGAACCATCCTTCTTCTTCACAAAGATGAATGGTGTTCCCCATGGTGAAACACTAGGGTGAATGAAGCCTTCTCTAGCAAATCCTCAAGCTATAAAAAAAGCTCTTTTAGCTCCTGGGTGGTCATACGATAGGGAGCTCAAGAAATGGGTTCTGAACTAGGTATAAGGTTAATCTTGAAGTCAATATCCCTCTGAGGTGGCATCCCTGGAATCTCTTCTGGGAAGATGTCATAATACTCCTGAAGAACAGGGTGACTATCAAGAGAGACTTTCTCTTCTCCACCTCCTAGATCCAAGTCATCCACGGTGACAGTAAACAACTGGCAACCTTGACATACACACCTTCTCAACTGTATAACTGAGATGACCCTCAAAGAAATCAGCCTCTGGACTCCCACTATCTCTACCTCTCTACTAGATGCCTCAATGCATCGAATCGACTTGCGTCGACAATCCATGACCGCACTATGTGCCTCCAACCAATCCATCCCTATGACGATGTCATAAGAACCCAAGGGAATAACTTAGAGGTCCATCATAGTTTGAAGAGGTCCAATCTCCAATCTACACTCTGGCACAAGGGAATGCAATGCAACTTTCACACCCGAAGCTAGCTCTACCTGCCACCTATCGACTTTCCTTATCGCACCCAATCTACATCACGACATGATTGATGTCAAAATGAAGGAGTCTGATGCTCCTGAATCAAATAAGATAGTAACTGGGTTACCCATCAACATACCATATGTATCCATGATAGTGCCCTAATGCTCTACCTGGCGGTTATCAACCGCCGCAAAAAGCCAATGCCCTCTACCTGCATCACCAACTGTCGGCTCAGATGTCACTAGTCCCTATGAAAATCCAGACGTGCCCCTATTAGGACACACTCTAGCCATGTGACCCTGCTGACCGCATTTAAAACACTCAATACCTCTGCCATAACCTCTACCTCGAGATGGTGTGCTAGACTACTGCGCACTACCCCTGAAAGTAGACTGTAAACTCTATGCTAGCTGCTCATAGCTGAAGTGTTTTGCATGCCTCCAATTTTTGTCCCCCTGCCTTGGCTGGAAACCTTTATGTTTCCCTTACAATACCTATTCCTGCTAGTACTGACGACCCTGAGATGGCCCCTGTTGAGACCTAGGAGGTAAACCTCCATGAGGCTGCCCTCCTCTAGCACTAGATCCTGCTGCTGAATTGTTGCCAATCGGTACACTCATGTGCCCTCCAAGTGCCATACTCAAATTCTCCTCAACAAGGCGTGTTTTCTCTACTGCCACTTCCATGGTCTTGGGTTTGAAAACCCTCACACCACCGCTGAGACGAGCATTTAAGCCCCTGAAAAAATGGTGCACCAACATACTCTCGTCGTCACCAATCCTTGCATACTGTTTGAGCTCATAAAAGCATCGCTCATATTGCTCAACAAATAATTCCATTTGACGCAAGGAATGGAACTCGTTGCCTTGACACTGATGCCAATGCTCAGATAAGAATCGAGCTCTGAATCTCTCTAGGAAGATCTCCCAAGATACTGTGTGAATTTCAATATGGAGCTTTTGCTCCTCTAGTCTCCACCATGTGGATGCAAACCCTCTCACCTGCATGATGGCATAATGATCTTTGGTGTTACTACCATACAGATGCATGGAAAAACACCTATCCAGGTCTATAAGTCAGGTCTTGGCCTCTAAAATAGTACCTGATCCATCATATAATGGAGGGTGTGCCCTAAGTAGGTCCCTCATGTGTGACTCAGATTGGGGTGGAGCTTCCCTCACCATTGGGTTAACCTGAACCTCTACTTGCCTTAGACCAAGGAGTGCCAAAACCTCCTCTAGCGCTCTACGTGCAACCTCAATCCCTACTGGATCCTGCTAACGTTCTTTGACCCCAGGTGCATTCTGAGATGCTTGCTGTTCCTCCTGATCTGGGATAAGAGGGACTAGAGGAGGAGAGTCATCCTAACTCTCACCATGATCGTCTATACGGCCACGACCTTGCCCTCTACCTCTTCTGTGTCTGAGAGGCATATTCCTCCACACACACATCAAGGTATTAGGCAAGATATACAACTCAAAACTTAAACAACTAAAAGCTTAATGGTTCCATCATTATCCCAAAGTACCCAGTGTTTAAACCTAGGATCTGATACCATGTGTAACACCCCACCACACAACCCTAGAAGAAGTTGCAAACAACTACTTAAACAAACTATTTTTTTTTGTTTAAGTACAATTAATAAATAAGTTCACTAACTAATGCCAACAACCTCTAAGGTTATGAGACAAAGGTTATATAGAACCTCAAAAAAAAAAAACATGAATTTAAACCATGCCAAGTATTTAATTAAGAATTTACACATACATTCCAATTAAAATAATTTACAACAAGCATAAGTGAAACCTCCAATTTCATGAATCCAATCATTAAACAATAAGGTTACATCACTCATTCCCCAAATGAGGCAAGTCCAATAATTAAGGTTACAAATACAACTTCCACCTCGATAAAAAATGAGGGGTAATACATCACAAGATTAACTGAAATAAAAAGGCATGAAAGGAGACTGGATCATACGAGATCTCCAACTGGAAGTTTCATCCACACGATCAAGAAGAACATACCCAATGGAGTAAGGTGCATGTTCTACCCAACCAAGTGGAACCCAAAGGTCCACCCCCTATGCTAGGAGATAGTAACAAGGAATTCTAGCCAAGAACATCTACCTCTAGACATAGGCTAACACAACCATACTAAAATAAATATAATGACATCACTAACACAATGGTTACAATGCTTCTTGAATTAATATAATCAACTGCATCCTTGATGTGAACACATTGTCGACCTAGGAGAAATGTCATCACAATGTTACATAGGTTATCCTAGTAAGTCTTCCTAGGCCCCGACCCCCAACTTGGGTTATCCTAGTAACCTCTAACGACTTCCGACCCCTCATGTAATCCAATGCGGAATTAGTTACCTTTCGTAGAGACAAGATAACAATCTTGCCATTCTAGGCCTTCTCATCTCAACCCAAGTCTTAACAAGCCCTTGCGTTCCTGAGTGAGGCATAATTATTTTATTAAGTGTTTGATACTATGTGATACTCTAATAAGTTAATTAAGATTATCACTGGATTAACTAACTCACAATGAGTTATCCTGGCACCACTTTGTGTGCCGACCCTCATTACAAGCCACTCCTCTAAGACGAAACGTGGAACAACTCCACAACCCAAGGGTACACAAGTGCGACCTAAGGATATCAAAACCCTATCCATGACATACAGTCAACACATTCCCGTTCGTGATAACCGGGTAACAAACTAGTTAAACGCACTACCCAAGGGTACACAAAGGTTGACTAACATAGTACAACAACCTACAACCTTGAAAAACCAACTGGAAGACTTGTATATTGATATGACCCACATTCCAAAACGATAACACGAACAATTCATAATCAAGGCGAGAATTAAATCTACTTTGGATTCACTAAATCCATTTCCTCATTAACAATCAGTAATTTATGCATTAGATAAACTGAATTAAATACGCCATTTCAAATAAGGGAGGAATTATTACTAATCATTTAATTTCCCTATTAGCATTTAAATACATGATAAATTAACCAGTATATCAAACAACTCAAAATTCCTTGGTTAAATAAAATATTGTTTCATTATTCAATATAACCAATTTAAATTAATTCCCTTGATTAAGAAAACATAATATTTAAAATTTAAAACTACTCCCTTTAAAATAATGATTTAAATAAAATAATGGTCTAATTAAACCATCATGCTTGTTTTTATTTCCTCAATGAATCTAATTCATGTCCTCAACAAAGCCATTAAAAAAACATAAACTCATAAAATAACTACACATTCCCATTTAAAACAATATAATAACATAATGAAATTTCCCAATTTAATATGTTAATATTAAAACGTTAATAATATTAGCCTATTAAATATATTTTAATATTACAACCTCATAATATTATAATTATAAATATATTTTAACATTATAATGAGTATAATACTAAAATATAATTAAATATTATGAAGTTATAATATTCAAATTAAATAAAATATTATTATTTATTTATTTTTTTAATATATTTTTATTTTTCAAACTTATGGCACATGCCTCGATCCACGCGCCAACCCTTAGGGTTGAATTGCATGGCCTCGGGGTGCATGCATAAGGATGGGGCAGACTTACTGGGCGTCGGCCGCGGTTTACACAAGCAGCGGTGTGAGTTGTAGAGGCCATGGATTTTGTGAAGTCGGTGGCAACGGGTTCCAAGTGGCGGCCGCAGTGAGCGGCGCCGCGGTGTCAACTGGGCACGGGCGACGCTGTGCACTGCCTCCACCATTAATGGTGGTGTGACTGTGCATTGCACAACCGACCACCATTAATGGTGGTCGTAGTGCATAGCCCGCGACGGAGGGAGGGGTGTTGGGCGCGGCTCCCCCACATCGCTTCCCATGGGGGCGGCTGTGGGGTGAGCCCCCAACCCCTAAATTTTTATTTTTATTATTTATTTTTGACTAGTTTTTTTTTTTGTATATAAAAAAAATGATAAATACTAAAAGAAAAAAAAAACTAGACACATAAAAATCCGAACTTGACAATTAATTTATAATTTTTTTTGCCAGCATAACCCTACAAAAGGGAAAAATTATAAAAAATATAACACAAGCATATATATATATACACATATTTTTCATTCATCCAAACAAGATTTCAACCAAATGAAGAACAAACAAAATTGAAATATTAATTTGCATACAAGATTTCATTTAAATTTTGAAGCAATCTTTTCTTAAAGAGAGAGGTGTTCTTCAAATTGAAAGCAAGAATTTGAGTGGTTTTGTTTTGCACACAATCAATAGGTTTCAAATGTTTTCCCATCAACACATGCATTTGAATCTCAAAGAAAAACTAAATACAAAAGTAAGAACCTATTTTTTTTTTAAGTTGAGAGAAGAGCCTAGTGGTGCCTTGATTCCCTTTTCAGCTTCACAGATTCTTTAAGCTTTTATCCAAAACCCACAAAATCGAACAATTTCTTCCTCTTTTTCTTTCAATTTTCTCCAAAACTCCATGAACATAACTTGTGAAGAAAATCAATAATAATGAAATTCTCTCCAAAAAATCCTACAACCACCCTCATCAATTCTCCAAAACAGAAATGCAAATATCTCATTTTTCCAATTTTTTGAATTCAAATTTGCTAAATTGACTTTTTTAAAAACATTTTCTTTTATTTTCAATTCTAAACCAAATAGCCATGAATTCCCAAAATGCATAACTTAATTCATTTCGACACAACTAATTTAATTAATTAATAAAATAAATCTTCAACAAGATTAAATTATTTATTAATTAAATTAAATTAATTAATAAATTAAATCACATTTCAAACATATAACCAGATTAATTTACTCACCAACATAACTACAAAAGCATATACTTTAACATTTTTCTAACTTCCAAAATAAATTGAAACAAGGCAAATTGAACAATATAAAACAACTGGACCACACTAGGACCGACAACACACTATGACCAGGGTGACGACTTGGCATGAAAGTCCTAGCTACTATCTTCCAATCAAATGTTGTTGGGCAATGGACACGCTCAAACCTGTGAAACCAGGTGGAGTCGATGTCCTGTACCTATCAACTTGCGAACAAAGAATATATCCACATGCAATAATATGTCATAAACAAGGCACACCATGAAGAGGAAATCATGAAATCGTAGGGCACTCGCAAGTGAGTGATGCGATACCATCCTCTTCACCAATACAGTAGTACTAATTGACACATCTAACATAACACCACAATCAAAAGCATAAAACATCATAATATTAAATATCCACTTATGCTAATTCAAAACATGTCATAATAGTAACATCAAAATATAGTATCATCACATCAAGATACATCACGATAAAATAGTGGTCAACTGTAACCAATTACATAGTCAAAGTACAACACAATACTAAAGCATAAAAGGGGAAACAACATTGTTCGCACAATAGAGCAAAACGGAGGGGTATTGCAAATAACATGAATTTATTAAATAATTAGGAATTATTTAATTAATAGAAGAATATGACCTTAGGATATAATTTAAAATTATTTAATTATGGATGGAGGAAAGTAAATTAATGATAAAATGTTGCTTGCTGGCTCGAGACATTTTCAGTGTCTACACTTTGTAAATTTTTCCTAACCTACTACATTTAAACTCTACACAACTAGACACAAGACACATGTTAAGACCATATCTATGTGCGACTTCACTCATGTGATTTTCATTTTAGATTGAAATGTCAAAGACACTCCATATCTTCTGAATTCATGAAATTCTTCCCATGATTAGTTCCCTTTCCTTTTAGGTCAACATGACAATCTAGAAATCATTTTGTTACTTCACGAGTAAAGGGAAACTAGATAGGTGACGTCCTCTAAAGGGAAAGATACATCTTTTGTGTTGGTAAGTGAAATTTCTTGCTTTGTGTGCTCTATAAGTTCGATAATTCATAGCTCGATAGTCATACATATGCCATAAACACATGTAGGAGGTTTCTTTATAAATTATAATTTTACAATATAAGTTTTTTATTAGTAATATTAATATAATTATGGATTATATCCAATGATTATAGTATTATGCGTTTTTAAAAAATAATATTAAATAATTTATCAAGAGTTATAAAAATTTATTTCAAATAAATACCTTCTTTGATGTAATATAAAATCCAATTCTTAAAGTAATTTTTTTATAGAATCTTGTGGATATTGAATGGTTAAAATAAGTTTTGTCCTTTTGAATAATTTTTTTTATAAAATTAGAGATAACTTGTAAAATGATTAGCTTAATCTAACATGACTATGATACTAAAATGTGTGGATGGTTAAGACAACATCAATGACTACATGATACCAAATGAGATATGTGAGAGAATGTGAATTGTAAGTGAATACAAATATTTTGAAGGGATATATACATTACTAAATGGATAGAGATTTCAAGAGAGTGAGGGATATGCTTAAAATTAGAATGAAGATATTTTTAAATGAATTATATATAGATAAAATTAAAGAGAATTATGGTGTCTTAATTTGAGTCTAGTTTTAAATAGGGATTTCTCAAAGCAATATCAATTCTAAAAAATATTTTAAATATGAATATGAAGAAATATATATGATATAGCATTTTCAATAATTCTAATGACAAAATAGAGAAACAAAAATTAGCATATAAAAAAGGTTATAGTTTAGATCTTATAAAATTAGGTTTCATGACTCAAAGGCTAGGGAAAAGATATAATTTAGACATATACAAGGAGCATTTTAAAAACATAAATAAAATCTTTAAAGGAAGGTCTGATCATTAGGCTTTAATACCAAATGCAATGATACTTTTCTTTGAGTATAAAATTGGACTAGAAAATGTGTATATGCATGCAAGCTTGTGTCTATTCTCGTGCATAATTTTTGGAAAAGTCTATGAAGGTGAGGCTGATGATGGTACCAATCTTATAGCTAGGTGAGGTAGCCCATTATCAAAACAAAACATATACCATAAAAATAATGATTTTTTAAGGTCTCAAATATAAAATATTGAATTCACTACATCACACAAGGCTTAAAAATGTGGAAATCCAAAGAACATATGACAAATAAAGAGTGAAAGACAAATCCAATTGGTTTTTTTGTTTTATGCTTCTACCATAATGTAGAGGAAAACTCAATTCTTATAGGACATACTGTTCATCTTCCAAAAATGCAAATATCTTTGTAAATTTCCCTAACCTACTACTTTTAAAATATACATGACTAGACACAAGAGACAAGTTAAGCCCATATCTATGTGAAACAAATTCACTCATGTGCTTCTCATGTTAGATGGAAATTTCAAAGGCACTCCAAATCCTCTGAAATCATGAAAGTTTTCCCATGATTAGTTCCCTTTCCTATTAGGTCAACATGACAATCTAGAAATCATTTTGTTCCTTCACAAGTGAAGGAAAACCAAATAGGTGGCATCCTCTAATGGGAAAGATCCATCTTTTGTGTTGGTAAGTAAAATTTCTTGCTTTGTGTGGTCTATAAGTTCAATAATTCATAGAGATAGTCATACATATTCCATAAACACATGTATGAGGTTTCTTGTTTGTCTCCCATATATAAATTATAATTTTACAATATGGGTTTTCTATTAGTAATATTAATATAATTATGGATTATAACTGATGATTATATCCAATGATTATAGTATTATGTGAATTATTTTTAAAAAAATAATTTAATTTATCAAGACTTCTAAAATTTTATTTCAGATTAATATCTTCTTTGATGTAATATAATCTATCCAATTCTTAAAGTCAATTCTTTATAGAATCTTGCAGATATTGAATGGTTAAAATAATTTCTGTCATTTTGAATAATTTGTTTTTATATAATTAGAGATAACTTGTAAAAATTATTAATATAATCTAACATGTCTATGATACTAAAATGTGTGGATGGTTAAGACAACATCAATGACTACATGATACAACATGAGATATATGAGAGAATGTCAATATTAAGTGAGTTTGAATAGTTTGAAGGGACATATGCATAACTAAGTGGATAGAGATTTCAAGAGAGTGAGGGATATGCTTAAAATTAGAATTAAGATATGTTTAAATGGGTTATATATAAATAGAATTAAAAAGGATTATGGTGTCTTAAGTTGAGTCTAGTTTTAAATATGGAGTTGTCAAATCAATATAAATTCTAAAAATGATTTGAAATATAAATATGAAGACATATATATGATAGAGTATTTTCAATAATTTCAATGAAAAATACAAAAACAAAAATTAGCATGCAAACAAATATTATAGTTTAGATTTTATAGAATCAGGTTTCATGACTCAAAGGCTAGGGAAAAAATATAATTTTAGACAAACACAAGGGGAATTTTTAAAACATAAAGAAACATTTTAAAGGAAGGTTAGATCATTAGGCTTTGATACCAAATGTAATGCTACTTTTCATCGAGTATAAAATTGGATTACAAAATGTGTAAATGCATGTAAGTTTGTGTCTATTTCCATGAATAGTTTTTAGAAAAGTTTATGAAGGTGACATTGATGATGGTACCAATTCTATAGTTAGGTGAGGTAACCCATTAGAGAAAAAGCATATACCATAAAAAATAAAGCTTTTTTAAGGTTTCAATTATAAAATCTAGAATTCACTCTAGGGGAAACGTACCAGTAGCTGTTAGGGCTAACTTCGCGTATTTGTGCAGAGTGCAAAATAGGTCCAATTTCAATTTTTTTTTTGGGCTTCTTCATAAGTGAGTTAGGACCTTAAAAAGAAAAAATTGGCTTCTGGGTATTTAAAACACGCCTTGTAGAACTCGTAAAGTGAAAGGAGTTCAAAAAGGGTGTTTTAAAACCTTCGTCCCATACATCTTTACCACTTCACCAATACCCGTTCATTAAGCAAACAATAAAAACTCACAAAAATTTAAAGTGTTTTCAATAGTTAAAAAGGTGTTTTCAATAGTTTTCAATGTGTTTTAATTTTTTTTGTCAACTACACATTCAGTAGTGAACATATATTGGTGTAATTTGTAAATTTTTATTGGCATAATTAAAACAATGTAATGACTAAAATGTAAACGGTTATTGGGGGGTCAAGTGAACAAGAAGTGAATGAGTATTGGATCACGGGTGGCAATTGGGTCTTTTCCCCTATCACACAAGGCTTAAAAATGTGAAAAGCCAAATAACATATGACAAATAAAGAGTGAAAGATCGGTAAAAATGGTTGTTTCATTTTATGCTTCTACCAACATGTAGAGGAAAACTTCATTCTCACATGATATATTTTTCATCTTCCAAAAATGAAAATATCTTTATAAATTTTCCCTAACCTAATATTTTTAAAATTTACACAACTAGACACAAGAGACAAGTGAAGACCATATCTATGTGCAACAACCTCACTCACGTGCTTCTCATGTTAGATGGAAATACCAAAGACACTCCAAATCCTTTGAATTGATGAAATTATTCCCATGATTAGTTTCATTTCCTATTAGGTCAACATGACAATCTAGAAACCATTTTGTTCCTTCACGAGTGAAGGGAAACCAAATAGGTAATGTACTCTAGAGGGAAAGATACATCTTTTGTGTGGTAAGTTAAAGTTATTGCTTTGTGTGGTCTATGAGCTCAATAATTCATAGAGATAGTCATACATATATGCCATAAACAGATGTAGGAGGTTTCGTGTTTTTTTCCAATATATAAATTATAATTTTACAATATGAGTTTTTATTAGTAATATTAATATAATTATGGATTATGTCCAATGATTATAGTATTATGTGAATTGTTTTTAAAAAAAAATCTTGAATAATTTATCAAGAGTTCTAAAAAATTATTTCAAATAAATATCTTCTTTGATGTAATATAAGATTGAACTCTTAAAGTCAATTTTTTGTAGAATCTTGTGGATATTGAATGGTTAAAATATTTTTTTTCCTTTGAACAATTGTTTTATAAAATTAGAGATAACTTGTAAAGATGATTAACATAATCTAACATGACTGTGATACTAAAATGCGTGGATAGTTAAGACAACATCAATGACTACATGAGACCACCTGAGATATATGAGAGAATATGAATAGTAAGTGAATTAAAATAGTTTTAAGTGATATATGCTTAACTAAGTGGATACATATGTCAAGCGAGTGAGGGATATGCTTAAAATTAGCATTAAGATATGTTTAAATGAATTATATATAGATATAATTAAAGAGTATTATGGTGTATTAAGTTGAGTCTAGTTTTAAATAGGGAGTTCTCAAAACAATATGAATTCTAAACAAGATTTAAAATATGAATATGAAGACATCTATATGATACAGTATTTTCAATAATTCCAATGAAAAAATAGAGAAACAAAAATTAGCATATAAACACAGATTATAGTTTAGATCTTATAGAATCAGGTTTCATGACTCAAAGAGTAGGGAAAAAATATAATTTTAGACATACACAAGGAGTATTTTAAAAACATAAAGAAAGTTTTTAAAGGAAGGTTTAATTATTAGGTCTTGATACCAAATATAATGCTACTTTTCTTTGAGTATAAAATTGGACTACAAAATGTGTATATGCATGTAAGCTTGTGTCTATTCCCATGTATAGTTTTTGGAATTATTTATGAAGGTGAGGTTGATGATGGTACCAATGTTACAATTAGGTGAGGTAAACCATTAAAAAAACAAAGAATATACCATCAAAATAATGCTTTTTAAGGTGAAAAATCACTGTGCTAAGGTGAAGGCTGCGTTTATAAGCATCAAATATGCTGTGGACAGGGGTTACTCCAAAATTTGGGTTGAAGGTGACTCTTTAAACATCATAAAATATCTACGTGACACCGATAAGCCCAAATGTAATGCGTATCAATTAATAAAGGATACTATAATGATGGTAAGTTCTTGTGAGGAGACTCATGTTTCCCACATTTTTCGAGAAGGTAATTCTTTAGCAGATTTTTTCGCCAATGAGGCTGTCACGCTTAATGAGTTTCATGCGTGGTAGAAAGAAACTCTCCTTCATAAGAAATATAGGATATTTATTAGAAATTATGGCTTTGGATGAGTGCATGCGGTGGCATCATTTATTCTTAAGTACTAATTCTCAGCTCACACGCTTTGTGGGTTTTGTTTGGCTTGTTGGCTTTCAATTGAATAGTAATTGCAAGGGTTTTCTTCATCTTGTTTTTGAGGAAATGGGAGGTGACAGGTGATGTAGAAAAGGGTGGAAAAATATCAACACACACTTAATCAAACAAAATTTTCACCTCAAGAACCTTACCACACCAAACAAAGTGATTTTTCTACAGATTTTCCACTATGCCTTGTAGAGTAGCAAATAGGGTATTTTGACATAATTTGAAGGGAAAAACTCAAAACAATGAAATAAAAACTATTTTAGATACCTATTATCCTCTTTAACAACATATATCAATTTCAGGTGGGGGTTTTTTGGAACACAACCTTCAAATTTCTGCTGCTACGTTTTAAAAGAGGCCTAGTTAGGCTTGTTTGAATGGCTCACAACTAGGTTTTCAAAAATCCAACCTCAAAAATCCATGAAAATATCTCAAACCTATCAAAAATATCTTTCCTAAACATTTCCAACCATTAAATTCCGTTTCCCAAGAGCTTTTCTACAAACCCTAACTCATTTGCACATTCTTTGCCCCCAAAACATAAAAATTCAACCTAGGGCATCAACAAATCTTCACTAATATTCCTCCCCTTCTATTGAAACATTCAATAACACAAAATAAAACATGTATACCCTCATTCCACTAGGTTTAATATTTATTCAATGGTGGAATGATGGGAAATCCATGATCTTCTATCAAAACTCATAAAAATGGGGGTTTCAACTAGTTTTCAGTAAATCTACTTTAACTTTCTCAAATATTAATGAAATAAAATGAAACCAAAAAAATAAGTTAGAAGAATCAATTCCACATCAAATTAAATAAAACTTAGAGCATTTATAGGCTATACCAATCGATACAAGTCACTATAGCATAAAATTATGCTTTAAAAATGCATAAAATAGTTTTTTATTGATGCTCAATCTTCAAAATGATCTCTAGAACCTTGTCTTTGAATTCACAAGGATTATTTAAGATTTAAAAAACCCAAAACAACTAAATACAACTGACTTTCAACTTCCTCAAAAATTCAAAATTGCAAAGTTGTTACAATTTTTGCAACTTTTTGCAAAATTTGACAACTTATCCCACTTGACACACCAAACCACCTAATAACCTAAATTTACTCTAAAAAAATCACAAATGGTCTTAAAATACCTTATTACACACAAAATCATGACTTAAACACAAAAAAACCCAAAATGTTTAACATGTTGCAAGATTTTTGCATAAAGACCTATGGTGCCCTATACCATACTCCCCGGGAAAAATAGACTCAAGTCCCCTTGAGGACAGTGTTGCAACAATAGAATCATGCTTGATTAAATCATAATCTGACCTCAAAGTGAAATATTCATTTGGAAATCCCTTCCAATGAACCAAATGTTGAAAATAGGCATCATTCCTTCTCTTTACGAATTATTTGGCACCTAGGATATGCTCCAGCTTTAAAGGCCTGCATGATGGGTGTTATTTGGCTCCTTTTTCACCTGAGAATGTTGTTGAACTAGCATCATCATCTACTACCATATCTCCTCCATCATTTTAATGAACCTCCTTCTTCTTCACTTCAATTGTGTGCTTGAACTTGCCCACGTTCCCTTGCAATTCATCCTTGACCTTCTCAACTTTGCTTCCAATCTATTCCATCTATTGTGGTGCCCCTATATCTGCTACTTTATCAGGTGTACTAATCTCTGGCATGAAAGGAATTGAATGACCAATATCCCCTTTTGTAATCAATGAGTGAAACACTTCTCCAATCATCATGGCAACATACTTCTTACACCAATCTTGGATCTCCACAACCAAGTCATTCTTTACTTTTGTTGTCATAATTTTTTTAGATTTAGGAGTGGCTACAAAATCCATAGGATTCTCTTCTTCTACCTTTATGAACTCCTTTCTTCCTACCATCATAACATTAGCTCCCTTAGTTTGTCCTTTATCCTCATCTTTCAATGGTGTCAAGGTATATGAAACTCCATCTTTTTGTATCTTATAAGTATTCCTCCTTCCATCGTACATTGCATGCCTATCAAACTATCAAGGCCTCCGTAACAGCAAATGGAACACATCCATAGGAAATATGTCACATAAAATTCTATCCTTATACCCTCCTATATTGAACTCCACCTAAATTTTTTCATTCACCAAAATATATTAGCCCTCATTCAACCAAGAAACTTTATAAGGACTATCATGTGGTATTCTAGGCAACTTAAGTTTATCCACCATCTCAATTGAAACCATATTAGTTGTGCTTCTTGAATCAATTACAGCTTTACATACCTTACCCAAGCACTTGCAAGTTTTTTTGAAAAGATTCTTCCTTTGTGGTGGCTCTTTTTCTATTGATGCCTTGATGAGAGTTCTTCTTACCATAAGAGATTCACCAACCTCTGGAGCAACATGTTGTGATGGAGATTTTACACTCTCATTGTCATCTTCTTTCACCAATTGAACTCTTCTTTCTCCTCCATGTGAAGTAGAATCCTGTCCTTAATTACATTTCCATGCTTGATGTCCAAACTTGTTGCATTGATAACACCTTCCTATGAATCCACTAGATCCTCTTCCTTGACCCTTAAATCTGCCTCTAAAACCTGATCTACCTCCTCTAAATCCACCTTTGAATCTGCAACTTGGTCTTGAACTTTACTTGCATCTTCTTGACCTTCATGTGGTTGCCTTGGGTTAGAAAATGAACCTCTTCCTCTAGAATTTCTGCCTCTACCCCTACCTTACTTCCTTTTCCTTCTCTTTTGTAATACCCCTCCGTTTTGCCTTCTGGTTGGACAACGTGTCCTTGTGTGGGTATGTTGCTTTGATGTGTTTCTGGATATTCAGATACCTTTTATGTGTACTTTCTATTAGTACCTTGACTATGGTACTCGGATTTTATTTGATCGCTATCTATAAAACGACGTTAATGTTATCTTTTGATTTAATGGTATTTTAATATGATGTTATCTTTATGTCATGTTTTGAATTAACATAAATGGATATTCAAATTAATGATGTTTATGCTTTGGATTATAATAGTATGTTAGATTTGTCAGTTAGTACCACTGTATTGGTGAAGAGGACAGTATCGCATCACTTGCTTGCGAGCGCCCTGCGATTCTGTGATTTCCTCTTCACGGTGTGTATTTTATGCTATTTATATTATATGTTGTTGTTTACTTGATTTTCAGGTTGACAAGTACAGGACATCGACTCCACCTGGTTTCACAGGTTGAGCGTGCCTAATGCCCAACAGTATTCGATTGGGAGATAGTCGCTAGGTTTTCCGTGCCAAGTCATCACCCTAGTCCTAGTATGTCATCAGATGTTTGTCAGGTTGTGTTGCTTTGAATATTGTTCCCTCTCTTCATTATTTAATTTCAAGTTAGAAAAAGGTAATTAAATGGGTTTTTGTATTTAAGTTATTGATTAAATTAATTTAGTTTTTATGTTGGAAGATGTCATTTAACGAATTAATTAATTTAATTAATTTAATAAAATGAGTTAATCTTGGATTAGCTTCATTTATTGAATTAATTAAATTAATTGAATTGAATTAAGTTACTTGTTTGAATTGATTGATATTTTAATTGGAAATTGGAATTAAAATTGAAAATAACAAAAAATTATTTAAATTGCATTTTTAGAAGTTTGAATTCAAAAATTGGAAAAATGAGATATTTTTTATTTCTATTTTCTGAAATTGATGAGGGTGGTTGCACTGATATTTTGGAGATATTTTTGGAATTTCTTTATTATGGAATTTTTCTTCACAATTTTGGATCATGAAAATTTTGGAAAAGTTTGAAATAGAAAGAGGAGGAATTGTTGGATTTGGTGGGTTTTGGATTAGAGCTTAAGGAATCAGTGGAGCTGAAGTGGAAATCAAGGCACCATCTAGATCTTCCCCACTTCTTGCATACCAGGTTCATGTTATTTAAATTGTTTATTGAATTTGAAAGGTTCATGTTTTGGAATTGTTGTTTGCAAAACACATTGTTTGGAAACTCAAATGAATCATGTTTAAAAAATAGAAAATCCATCTTGAATTTGGTTTCAGAACTTCCAAAACCTCTTTTTGAAAATATTGTTCTTCAAGGAAAAATATCAATATGGCTATAGATGTATATTTCTAGGAATTATTTGCTCTCCTAGAGTTATAATTTTGATTAAAATTGAATATATATATATATGTATATATACATATTGAAGAATATATATGTATACATACGTACATACATACACACACACACACACACACACACACACATATATATATACATACATACATATATATTTTTCATAGTTGTGCCCTGTTAATTTTATTTTTTGAAATCCCTATTCTAATTAAAAAAAAAATATGATTTTCGATTTTTTTTTGAAATCCGCAGGGGGGGGTTTCAAATTTTATTTTTTGGCATAAAATAAATAAAAATTTATAAAAGAGGGTTTGTGGGGGCTGGGGGCTCGACCCACAGTTGCCCATGGGAGGCGCTGTGGGGAGTCGCGCCTAGCATGCCCCATGTGACCCCCGCACCTCGCCGCCAATGCCGCCGCAACCCCGCCCGGGGACGACTATGTATAAACACAACCGCCGCCCCCTTTGGGGGTGTCAATTGTGTTTACACACAGTCGCCCCCATTAATGGGGGTCGGCTATGTGTAAACATAGCCGATCGACCCTTACATGGCGCGCGGCCCTAAACAATGCACGGGTCCTTTATTGCACTCGTCTTTTTTTTTAGAAAAAAATAAAATAAAAATAAAAATATCTAATATTTAATTATTACATTTTTATAATACTAAATAGTAATATATATTAATGTTATAAAATATATATTAATATTTAATATTATATTATGTAATATTAAAAAATATTAAAATATATGAATTTATTTAGATGGGTTTTTTTTTTTTTTATGTATATATATACAGTTTAAATATATACATAAATTAAAATAATGATTTAAATTGAGGGCATGATTTAAATGGGGTTAAGGAATTTAAATTATAGTGTTTTTAGTCAAGTTGTCATCTTTATTTTAAAGATAATGTAATAGAACGTTATATTTGATTTTTAAGGAATATGTCTATTGGATGAGTTAATTATTTTAAAAATGAATATGTCAAGTAGAGGAAATGTTTAATTGTTTTAAAATGTTATTTTCTGAATGATTGAAATAAGTGTTTAATTTATGAATATTGGAAACATTTAAAGGATGTGATTTTGATTTAAAATTATGCTTATGTCTAAAAGAGACATTATTAAATTAGTTTTATTATGAAAATAATCTATCAAATTTTTATTAAAGGAATTGGATTTAGGGAATCCGAAGTAGATTTAATTCTGGATTATTTGCTTGTTTAATTATGATTTCTTCTGTTATCGCCTTGGGGGAATGGAGTCATAGAGTTTAATAAGTCTTCTAGATGGGGTTTTCCGTTATGTGGGATGTCGTGTCATATTTGGCAACTTATTGTGAGTTCCTTGGGTAGTGCATGGTGTCTCATCAGTGTTTAACTGGTTTTCATGAATGGGGATGTTTTGTGTCTCCTATGAAGGGAGTGGATTATGGGATCCGCGTCTCCTTGTAAGGAGTGACCTTGTTATGTGATTTGTTGCCTCCAATGTTGGAGTGATTTCATTTTATGTCGCCTCCTGTGAAAGGCGTGATCATGATACTTGTTTGTTGCACCTTGGTACCCTTGATGTTTGGTTGGTGTGTGTGTTGTCAAGTAGAAGTGTGGCTTCTGTAGGGGCCAGAGTCCGAAAGAGGTAAGATTGGGTAACCTTTGGAAGTGGTTTAATCAAGTGATAACTAAAACAATACTTAGAAGATTAGGACTAATTTCTCACTAATCAAGATAACTTGGCCTCACTCATAGACACAAGGGCTCGTTTGGACTTGGGATGAGTGGGAAGGCCATGGAATGGCAAGGTTATCTATCTGGTCTTTATGACATGTATTTGATCCTGCATTAGTAAGTATGAGGGCTGGGGATAGGTTTGAGGCCACCATCTTGACGATCCGTAGTGGGTAACTCATGATGAGCTGTGTGATGACACTCTGTCTAGGACAATAGTAGGTATTTGTTTCCACATTAGTAAGTATGAGGGTCGCGGATTGATTGAGGCCACCATCTTGACGATCCGTAGTGGGTAACTTTTGATGAACTATGTGATGATACTCTGTCTAGGACAATAGTTGGTACTTGTTTATTGTGGGTATGGTTTCTGTAACATACCTGATGTGACCATAGTTGGTATTCGATTATTATGTGTATGGTTCTCTTATCATACTTGATCTACTTTATATCTGGAAGCAATGTGACCATGTAGAGTTGTGCTTGTGTTGTACTTGCATGGTATTTGAGTTGTACTTGTGATGCACTTTTGTTGTACTTATGTGGTACTAGAGTTGTATTTGAGTTGTACTTGTGATGCACTTGTGTTGTACTTATGTGGTACTAGAGTTTTACTTGAGTCGTACTCGTGATGTACTTGTGTGGTACATGTGATTGGTTGTTTCAGTTTGGTTCAGTTTTGTGTTAGCCTGTGTCTAGAGGTAGATGGTCTTGGCTAGGATTCCTTGTTACTATCTCCTAGCATGGGGGGTAGGCCTTTGGGTTCCACTTGGTTGGGTGGCGTGCATCTAAATCAGTTGGGTTCTTTCTTCATGTTCATGTGGATGAGACTTCCAGTTGGAGAGCTAGTTGGATTCAGTTTCAATTCTTGCTTAATTCTTTTCAGTTGTTTTTGTAATTTATTACCCCTCTATTGTTATTGAGGTGGAAGGATGTAATTTGTAATCAGGTTCTTTGGACTTGCCTCATTCAGGGAATGAGAGATGTAATCTTAATATTTAATTTGGATAAATTTAATTGAAAGTCTTCTCTTATGCTTTAATGTAAATTATCTTAATTGGAATGTATGTGGTATTTTATTAAGTAAATAATTGGCATGGTTTAAGTTCATGTTTTTTGTTGAGGTTCTATATAACCTCTGTCTTGTAACCTTAGAGGTTGTTGGCATTAGTTAGTGAAATTTCTTATTAATTGTACTTTAAAAAAAAAATTAGCCTGTTTAAGTAGTTGTTTGCAACTTCCTCTAGGGTTGCGTGGCGGGGCGTTACATCTTCAATTTATATTCAACCTTGATGGGCAATTGGTAACATTATTCCACCACTCTTGGAGTGGTGAGGATCAATTCATCTTGGAGGTTGTATCTCAACCCATTCATGTATCTTGCTATTGTCTCTTCATCATCTTCTATATGACCTGCTCTTATGTTAAACTTATAGAACTCCTCTGTATATTTTTGCACATCCATCTCCTTTTTCTTGATATTTTGAAGCCTTTTAAACAATTGAATAGTGTAATTAGCAGGTAGGAACTTAATTTTTAGTTTATCCACCATCCTATCCCAAGAGGTGATTTTGGACTTTCCTTTCTTCTCCTTTCACTTTGTACATAATCCCATCAAAGCAAAGCATGGCCCTTTAATTTTGTCTTGGAAAAATTAACCCTTTTATCCTCTGGCACATATTCATAATCAAAATAGTTATCCAATGATCCTATCCAATATAGGAGCTCTTCAATATCCATATTTCCCCCATACATAGGTAATTACATTTTTATCTTATGCTCATCTCCCCTGTCTGCTTTCAAAATATTTTCCATGCTCAAGTCATCAAGATCCATCTCTTCCTCAAACCCTTGGGAAATTTCTTGTTCCCCTTCTTCTTTGTCACTCAGGTCTCCTGTGACCATACTTATCTTCTAAATTGTTTCCAGGGCAGAAATCATCTCCTTCAACTCTCTCATCTCTCTTATCTCTAGCATGTTTTTCCTTCAACTCATTCAATTCTCTGGCAATAGCATTCCCTTTTGGAGGCATCTTTATGATTCTTTCAACTCAACCTTTTATTTCTACAGATGAGACCTATGCTTTGATACCAATTTGATGTAGAGAAAGGTGGGGAAATATCAACACACACTCAATCAAACAAAATTTTCACCTCAAGAACCTTAACACACCAAACAAAGTGATTTTTTTACACAATCTTCCACTATGCCTTGTAGAGCAACAAATGGGGTATTTTTGACATAATTTGAAGGAAAAAATTAAAAACATGAAATAAAAACTGTTTTGGATACCCATTATCCTCTTTAACAACATATATCAATTTCAGGTAAGGGTTTTTTGGAACACAACCTTCAAATTTCTGCTGCTACGCTTTAAAAGAGGCCTAGTTAGGCTTGTTTGAATGGCTCACAACTAGGTTTTCAAAACTCCAACCTAAAACCTCCATTAAAATAGCTCAGACCTATCAAAAATAGCCTGCCTAAACATTTCCAACCATTACAAACCATTTCCCAAGAGCTTTTATACAAACCCTAACTCATTTACACATTCTATGCCCCAAAAACATGAAATTTCAGCCTAGGGCATAAACAAATCTTCACTAATCTTCCTCCCTTGCTCTTGAAACCTTCAAGAAAAAAAAATAAAACATGTCTACCCTCATTCCACCAGCTTTAATATTTATTCAATGATGGAATGAGGGGAAACCATGATCTTCTATCAAAACTCAGAAAAATGGGGGTTTCAACTAGTTTTCAGTAAATCTACTCTAACTTCCTCAAATCTTAATGAAATAAAATGAAAAAAAAAGGGTTAGAATATTCAATTCCACATAAAATTCAATGAAACTCAGACCATTTCCAGGCCGTACCATGCCATACAATTCACTGCAACAACAAATTATGCTTTTAAAATGCAAAAAATAGTGTTTTATTGATGTTCAATCTTCAAAATGATCTCCAGAACCTTGTCTTCGAATTAACAAGGCTTATTTAAGATTTTACAAACCCAAACCAACCAAATACAACTGAATTTCAACTTTGAAGCCTTTCAACTTCCTCAAAAAAACAAAATTGTAAAGTTGCTTTTACAACTTTTGCAACTTTTTATAAAATTTGACAACTTATCCCACTTGACACACCAAACCACCTAATAACCTAGATTGACTCCAAAAACATCACAAATGGTCTTAAAATACCTTATTACACACAAAATCATGAATTAAACACAAAAACACCAAAATTCTTAACATGTTGCAATATTTTTGCATAAAGACCTATGGTGCCTTGCACCAACAAGAGCAGAATTGAGCTGCATTCTTGTGCAAGCCTGAGGAAAAATAAAAAAATTTGGAGTATCCTCCAACATGAGATTTTTATTCTATTCTTAGAAAGGTTGCATGGGCATGACCTGAATGCTTCGATGAAATTCATTTCTTGTTGGCATAATCACACTTCAGTTTAAAGGCTTGGAAGTTGATATCAATGAGCAACTGATTGCTACTGTGACTGGGTTGTTGATGGTTGGCCATAAGTTCTTTAAGGATAAGAAGAGAAACAAGGATTCTATGAGAATTTTTCAAAGATGACGAACGAAAAAAAATCATCAAAGTGGAGAGTTGCGGCTATGAGTGAAAGTATCAAGAAGGTCTGGGCGAATATTGAAAGGTGATAATATGGTATGTGACATTGGAAGGCAGGTTCACTGCAATCCTCAACCATCATTTTACTCTTTTAAACCACTTCAAGCATGGGTTGTTTATTTCCTTTCCATTTTTTTTTCTTTTTCTTCCATAAAGGTCTCTATTTATGCACTTAAAGAACATGAG
This sequence comes from Sequoiadendron giganteum, assembly GCA_007115665.2. Taxonomy (NCBI): domain Eukaryota; kingdom Viridiplantae; phylum Streptophyta; class Pinopsida; order Cupressales; family Cupressaceae; genus Sequoiadendron; species Sequoiadendron giganteum. Next base: position 438,920,106 of record CM021102.1, on the reverse strand, counting down.
GGTACCGGTCCTCCACAAGGGTCTTATTCTTTTAATCATGGAGAATGTTAAAACCCTTGTCCCTACCACTGCTATTTAAGGGTAAGGAGCGGGATCCGAGCATAGATTCTGTATCTTCTAGCTCGGATACCAAAATTTCTAAGAAAGAGGAGTGGGTTGAAGAGGATCAAGATGGGTCCCTAGCCCTTGGGTCCACATCCTTGAAAAAGAGGAAGAAGGGCAGCCATAAAAGCAAATGGGCAACTAAGATCCATATTCTGAATGAGCCAGGTTCTGCTCGTGAGGACACAAAGTTGGGATTTGGTGATTCCACTCCTAGGAACAATGCTTTGGATGTTGTCTAGGGTGACACAAAGGTGGGTGGTAAAGATGAGGGGATGAAGGAGAATGTGTTGTAATTGGAAGAAAAGGATAAGCCAAGAAGGGTTTCCAAATGCATAGCCAAGATGAAGAACCAAGCCTTGAAAGAAATGGTTAAGGGGATCACAGTGCCCGGTGAGGAGAAGGCTTCTGAAGAGAAAGTGATGGAAATTGATGACTCCCCAGTTTGTAGCTCTCCCAATGTGGATCTAGAAGGGGGGAATAAGGTTCAAGAGGAGAAGGATGTTGAGTAGAATCATGTGAAGTCAGAGCCTCTAAAGGTAAATCTCCTTTTAGAGGACTTTTCCTATCTCAATGATGAATCTACCTCTATGTTTGAGCTTCTTGATATGGCGAGGGCTAGGGCCATTGGTACATTTAAATTAGTGAAATGGACTCTTCAGGAGTTTAATAAGGTAAACATTAAAATAAGGGGTTTGAAGGAGAATTTGAAGAATTTTATGAAAGGCTTGGCCTCAAATATTCTAATTTATAGAATTATGGATCTTGAGGGGTCATATCATGATTTCAAATCCTTGTGTGAAGAGCGATTGTATGGGTTAGAAGCCAATATATTGGACACCAATGGAAATATAAAGAAGCTTCTCCATGATTTTCACATTTCAGTAAAGAATAGTGCACTCATTGGAAGTCCTGTTTCGTAAAATTAGTGAGCTCAGGGAGGACCAATTGTATTTTTCTGAGTTAATGTAGAATGAACACTCAGCCAAAGGTAAAGGGAAGAAAGGTGCAAAAGATGATGATAAAGGCCCTGTTGTTAGAGGGTCTACTGACTTGAAGAAGTCCTTTGAAGCTGAGAAAAAAGAGTTATTGGACATGATTGAAATGCATAGATGCCAAGAGCTTGGGATGGCCAATACCTTAAGCAATTTGAAATAGTGTCCCGTGTGTTTATTTTTCTATTTGTTGTGTGCTTTCCTGCTGTTGGGTCTTGGTTTCTTTCTTGTTGTTTTGTTGTTTTGTTGTTGTTGGGTGCTACTACTAGCTTACCGATTTATCTTTCAAGCAACATTTTGTTTCTTTGGTTGGGTTGGGTTTTTGGGCTACTACTGGTGTTCTATTGTAGCATCTATTGGGAAATTTTTCGTACCTTTGGTTGTAAAGGGTTTTGGGTCCCTTCAAAATCTGATTTTCCCATATAATCAAAACAATTCGTTGTAAGGTTTCAAATACAAAATCTAGAATTCACTGTATCACACAAGGCTTAAAATGTGAAAATCCAAATAACATATGACAAATAAAGAGTAAAAGACTAGTCAAATTGGTTGTTTTGTTTTATGCTTCTACCATCATGTAGAGGAACACTTGATTATCATAGGAAATATTGTTCATATTCCAAAAATGTGAAGATCTTTATAAATTTTCCCTAACCTACTACTTTTAAACTCTACACAACTAGATACAAGAGATAAGTCAAGACCATATTTGTGTGCAAATTCACTCATGTGCTTTTGATGTAGGAGCATTCGGGGGTATTAGTAATCTTGCATCAATAAGTTTTATTAAATTTGGGAGTGTAATGTTTTTTTTAATTTTTTGGTGTATTTAAATGATTTTATTATCAAAAAATTAAAATTAAATAATTACAAAAAATGGGTTTCAGGTTGCATTGTGAAGTGTGCATGAAATTTTATTTTAATCACCAAATTACCAAAAATCATACTTGGGTGTGGGATTCTTGGAGGTTATATATTTTTGGATTTTATTTAATTTTTCTTAATGTTTTAGGCAAGAATGGGATGCCCATGATGTGCTTGCCTGGAAATTTTAAATTTGAATTCGAATTTGTGAAATGGGTGATTGAATGTGCTGGTTGGTGGAGGCTTGAATTCCTAGAGGTTGTGAAAAAAATTATTGGGGTCTCAAATTGTGTAATAAAAACCACAAATAAGAACTCTTCAATCCACCTTCTTCTTGTAGCATTAACTTCTTAAATCTGCAATATTCGATTGAGAACCATTGAAGCGATGAACCTACAATCTTTAAAATTGCTTGCTGTTTTCCAAAAAAAATCAAACTTTCTTGTTGAGATTTGTAGGAACTACTTATATCAGTGGTATTAGAGCAAGAGCTCTTGAGTGTGTAGGAAGAAGTGTCGATGTGAGGTAATTTGCACCAGGACTTGTGGGTGGAGAATGAAGTTAGAGGATTAGAGTGTGTAGACAAATTACCAAGCATGAGGTATTCTATACCTCAGAGGTTTAAAATTGAGTGTGTGGAAAGTTTTTGAAGAAATTATAAAGAATAAAGGAATTTATTTTGTCAGAGTTGTGTATGCAGGTGAGCATGAAGGAGAAAATCTTGTAGAAGTATGCTTTGTAGAAGGCATAGAGAAAGAGCATGAGAAAGAAGAGAAAAGTGCAGTAGAGGTTTAGAGACAAAAATAAGGTGCAAAAATTGAAGGGAAAAATGATGTTGCAACAGTAGATAAGTGTTCTTTTGAGGACTTAAAAGCATTGGAAAATTAAATTGCAGCTAAGAGTGAAGGTGACAAAGATATGGTAGTAGAAAGGAAAAGGTTATAGAGAAATAGGTAATGCATAATATTTTTCATTTTTTATGATGAAAATGAAAGTGGATTTTGTGCAGATGAAAATACTGTAGCTGATAGTGAGAAGAAAAATGTTGCAATGATACTAAAGGAACATGTGAAAACAAAGGTAATGACCCGTGTTTATGAATTTATGAAGATAAAAATAGAGATGATTTTCATGTTGAGATGAAAGAGGTAGTGAGTGTAGAAGGAGAAAAAGAGACAATACAAATAGATTTTGTTAGTATTGATTTGTACGGAGGGAAATATTTGAATGATGTTGTAGATTGGTGTGTGGATAGTGCATATTTTCTTGTAGAAGTTATCAATAATCATAACATATATTATTTTTTCTACAAAAAACCTAAATTTTCCTCTTCATTTGTATCCTTCAGCATCTGGACAAAAAACTTTTGGATGCATAATGTAAAACCTTAAAAAAACCATCATTATTTTCATAGCCAATTACTCCTCCATCTGCATGAAATCCAACAAATTATTACCGTGCTCTTCATTTCCCTCTTCTTCAATTTGTGAATTTATAGCTATGTTCATATTTGGGACAACCACCATGCCAAATCTTTTGCTACTTCCTCCTTGAAGTTGTGATTGAGTCATGTTCTGGTACACATTCTGAGCCGGACCTTGAGCACTTGCTTGAAGAGTACGTGAATTTTGCTGCAATAAAGGAGCTGCATGATAACAGTTATGGTGAAGCAGAAAAGAAGTATAATGATATTTTTCCCTGAATATTTCAGATATATCCCTACCCAAATGATGACTATATCTTGTTAAAGCTCTATTCAAATGATTGGGATATGAGAATTCTAAAGACTGTTTTAAAACATCAGACACATTGACATATGCTTTATTGTGAGGCAAGAAGTGTGGATGAAAGATACCACCCACATATCCTTCTCCTCTTGAGAAAACATATTTATGTGCACTGATAAGAAGAGCCTCATTTTGCAAAAAACCTCATTGACCATTTTTTCTGCTATGACATTCACAAAGTCCAAACATTGGAGCATATCCATGAGGTTAGATATAAAGATTGAGAAAATATTTGATGGAAAAATCAACCTCCTAGTTTTCGGCTAAAAAACTTCACTTCCAATAATGCATTTGAGGCATCGGTAATCACATGGACAACAAAATTTAAAGACAATTTGTAAATGTTCCACTTCAATCTTACCAGTGATTGAAGTTTCCCAACTTTGCACAGGAAACCACATTCTTAAATTTTGTGGCCGATAATCCATTGTAATGACTATTCTTGAACAAGACACCACTAGCTCCACACAGATGAACAAACTTTGATTAAAACAATAAGACTAAAATAGACCAAATCATCCAACAACTCCACAAAGGGAAAATAAACTTTGATGAACAAAGCCTTGTGAAATGCCCAAATAAATAGACGAAAGAATGTTTACTTCCAATAAAACAATCCTTTCTATCTTTTCATATACCTTTGAAATGACTTTTAGCACATGCCTTATCGTGCTAGATTTTGAGCTTTTAAATTTATTTATCAAAATGTGAAAGAAAACGTACTCACCAATGTGACTAAAATATACACTTTCTTCATAGCTAGCCACATGTTACTCACCAAATTAACATATGATGTTTATCCTGTGATGCAAAACAACTTATACATGCCACTGATATTTTGGATTATTGAAAATAAAATCAAGTACCCACGATTACATGTAAATAATACACATTAGTAACAATGATTGCCTTAATCTGTAAGAAAATCTCAGATTATATCATGTTGTTCAAGAAAATATGATGTTATATGCTTTGAAGTACTCTTCACATGCTTTTCCATGCTTTTTGAGCCCAATTCCTTGATAAAAAAGACTGAATAAATCTCAAAGGATTTAACATGATGCATACCACATGAAGTCACATATGGCCATCACTTTCTAGCCCTTTGATTATGACATAAAATATACCTTCCTTATCCTATTCATGAGTCATAGGCCTTGGAAATAAACTTACACATGTAATTTCCAAATATAAACAAACAAGTTGATTACAACTTTAAATAGTATTAAACATATTTAAATAAAGTAATTTTAATCTTGCACCTCAATACTTGACAATCACATCTGTAAATATTAATTTTTGCATATTGAATGTGGGATTCAAATGGATTAATTCAAGTCAATGAGCATTTTCCTCTTTAGTAATAATAGTTTCCAAAGCATGATCTATTTTTCCAATTTTGACTATATGTACCACTTCCTTTTCTATTTGATCACATCCTAAATTGGCTAAATAATCTGCTACCATATTTCCTTCCCTGTAAGTGTGTAAGATTTGAAAATGAGCTAATTTGTCAAGCAAGTTCCAAATTTGCTTGACTATGTATTCTAGCCTCCGATTTTGAATTTTTCGATCCCGACAAGCATTAATTAAAATAAGTGAATCCCAGTCAATCTGAAGTTTTTGGATTTTGTAAATTAAGTTCTAATCTTAATCCTTGTAACAAGGATTGTGCTTCAACTATATTGTATTTTACACTTTCCAACTTGAAATATTTAGCACATAAAATTAATCCTTCATGATCCCTTATGACCACCCCTGCACCTGAAATACCTGGGTTCCCTCTCGAGGCTCCATCAAATTTTAGCTTAAAAAACCCCAAGGGAGGTGATGACTAGATGATATTTGATCTGTTAACTCTTTTATTTACTTGATGAAGAATACCTTTGAAAGGAAGAGTAAAAAGAGGCCATGATGATAAATTTTTTGAGTCCCAATCAGAAAAGATTGAGCCAATATGTTTTCTTTTGGCCACAAAAGCATTAACTGATTCTGAAATTGAGTTTTCCAAAGATACTAACATATGATCAGTACACAATTTTTCTTTCCTAAAAATTCATTTTCTTCTTGCCCATCAAATAGACCACAATACATAGGAAGGGATCACATACTAGATGCTAGCAAAATAGGATGTAGAATATAATTGAGGCCAACTTGTGAATAAATCTCATATTGAATTTGGAAAAGCTGACTGAAAATTCATTTTCGCCATGAAAAATAACCAACAAGTTTGTGCTATTGGACACAAAAGAAAGATATGATTGATATCTTCTAACACTTTCTCACAAAGCACACATTTAAAAGATGTTGATATCCTCAATTTTGCTAGTTTGTCACTTGTTAGAATTTTTTTATGTATTGCAAGCCAAGCAAAGCAACCTGCTTTAGGAAAAAAATTTGAATTCCAACAAAATATAAGCTCTTTGGACTGGTAATTGAGTAAAATTTTGAGTAAGTGAAATATATCCCTCTTTAATAGAATAGCAACCATTGTGAGCTTTTGACCAAATTAGCCTATCTGGAGAAGATGAGACATAAATTGTCCTCTCACCTAGAATTGATGAAATGAGAGCTTTGTGATTTTCATCAATTGATTCATTAGAAAGATCTTTCCATGTGACCTTTCTAGTTAAAGAATCCACATGATCCAAATAATCTCTAACTTTTGAACCCCAATTTTGTATCAAAAAAGACATTGTATTGCCAAAGTTATAGCTTTTTAAATTTTTATACTCGTTCCATGAATCTTCCCAAAAAAGAGCTTCTTTTCCATCATTTATTTCCAAAGTTAAATGTGGTAGAATTAACTTTCTACAAGACAAAAGAAAATTCCACATTGTAGAACTTGAAGGAGGATTAGAAACAGTGAAAATTCTTGAAGAGCACTGACTATCCAAGTACTTATTTTGCATTAGACGACACCATTTGAGAGAAGGTTTTGTATACATACGCCAAACCATTTTAGCTCCTAGTACCAAATTCCTTTCATGTAGATTGTGAAGACCTGCCCCACCTTTTAATTTTTCAAGATACATTGTTTCAATAGAAATGAGACGAATTTTTATTTTGCTATCAACATTTCCAGACCATAAAAATTTTCTGATAATTTTTTGTATTTGTATAATAATAGATTTAGGAGCTTTCAGAACATACATATAATAATTGGGTATTGTTGATAGAACTATTTTAACCAATAAAATTTTACCTGCTAGAGATAGCCATCTCCCTTTCCAAGAAAGTAATTTGGATTGAATACTATGAATGATTTTATGACAATAAGAAACCTTGTTTTAACCTAAAAAAAATGGGATTCCTAGATATTTTCTTGGTAATTGATCTTGTTTGAAGCCAAATAGTTTAACTATACTCTTCTCGATTGAAGAATTTGTGTGGAACAAGTAAATTTTTGACTTTTCTTCATTTAATTTTTTACCTGAAACTCTAGTATATTTATCCAATAGAGTTTTTATATTTAAAGCTTCAGAGAAAACAATTTGGTTGTGGAACAAGTAAATTTTTGACTTTTCTTCATTTAATTTTTTACCTGAAACTCTAGTATATTTATCCAATAGAGTTTTTATATTTAAAGCTTCAGAGAAAACAACTTTACCAAAAAGCAATGTGTCATCAACAAATAAGGAATGAGTGACTGAAATATTTGTATTAGGAATAAAAAATCCCTTGATTTTACCTTGAACATTAGCTGAGAGGAAGGATATGCTCAAAGCTTCTGCTAAAATGATGAATAAAAAAGGAGACAAAGGATCTCCCTGACGAACACCTTGTGAGGAGTTAAAAAACCCCACATCATACCCATTTAATAACACAAAGAACCTTGCACCTGATATACATGCCATTACCCATTTACACCATTTAGGAGAAAAATTGAACTTCAAAAGAACTTGTCTTAAAAAACACCAATCAACCCTATCATATGATTTTTGCATGTCAAGTTTATTTATCATTGATGATAATTTATTTGAAGCTATAGAATACAAATTTTCATGAGCCACAATTGCTCCTTCTGAAGTTTCTCTACCAGGAACAAATCCACCTTGTTCTTCTGAAATAATTGAAGAGATCAAAGAATGAAGGTGAAGATAAATAGCTTTGGTAAATATTTTATATATTGTATTACATAACGAGATAGGCCTAAAATCTGAGAAAGATTTAGGATCTTGAATTTTAGGAATGATAGCAATATTTGTAACATTAAATATTTTTAACATTCCCTCAAATTTTCTTGATTCCTCCAAGTCACTTAGAATATCAAACCCAATGAAATCCCAACATTTTTGAAAAAAAGAAGCTATAAACCCATCTGGACCTGGCGCCTTATCAAGTGACATTGAAAATACAACCTCTTTTAACTCTTTAAGAGAAAATGGAGCTAGCAGCCTAATATTATCTTCAGGAGACACCAAAGAAGGAATGTGTTGTAACAACTCTTTTTCTACTGCTAAATTCCCATTATTATTAGTATTAGATGTTAAAAGATTAGAAAAGAACTTAACTGCTTCCTTATGAATATCATGCTCTTTTAAAATAATATCTCCTAATACACTATCTTGAATTGAGAAGATTGGAGATTTTGATTTTTTAGTTTGAGCTGAGATATGAAAAAATTCAGTATTCTTATCACCATATTTTAACCAAATTTCCCTAGACTTTTGCCTCCATTAAACCTCCTCACATAATAATAATTCTTTCCATTCCAATTGCAATTTATTTTGCTCTTCATATATAGAATTATCAAGACCATTTACAATGATCTTTTCATTGATCTCGACTAACCTTTTGTACACCGAATATATTTGGATAAAAACATTCTTAAAGACTAAAAGGTTCCAAGATTTTAAATTCTTCTTAATATGATCCATTTTCTTACTTAATTGAAACATCTTTGAACCATGAACAAAAGGAGCACTTTGCCACCATTGTTTTATTAGACAGATAAGTTTGGGATGCCTAAGCCACATTGCCTCAAACTTAAATGAAGATTGAAATTTTGATTTGATTGTCTTACCTGTGACAAGAAGAGAAATATCAAAATGATCAGAGACTACCAAAGGTAGAATTTCTGAAGAAAGAGCATAATCAGTAAGGAGCTATTTTGGAGAGGTTAAGAACCTATCTAATATTTCTGCAATTTGTATGAAGTTTTTCCAAGTAAAAGTAATTTATAATGGCATTACATCCACCAAATAATTATCATGAATAAATGAAGCAAAATCAACCATTACTACTTTAGGAGGAAAAATTTCTCCTTTTTTTTCCATTTCATTTGTGATGGCATTAAAATCACCAACTAAAACAAATTTATCTTGACCTAACACATCAATTTTTAGCTTAAGAGTATCCCACAACATCTTTTTAGCAAAGGTGCTAGTTGGACCATAAACATTCAGTAACCAAAAAGATAAATCAAAGTGAGTAACCTGCAATAATTGCCAATTTTGATCAAAAGAAATGTTAGAGATGCTAATTGTTTTAGCATTCCAAAAATTTATCAGACCTCCCGAAGCTCCATGAGAAGGTGAATGAGAAGCTTCCCATTTGTGCCAATTTTTTTTAATTGCTTGAAAATAATCCTTTGAAGTTTTAGTTTCTTGTAAAACAACAATATCTGCCCTTGAAGCATCCAATTGATGCTTAACTTGGGAATTTTTGTCAGAGGCGTTTAAGCCTTTGAAATTCCAAGATATTAGTTTCATTGCAAATTAGGAGAGCATAAAGCTCTCCTTGGTATTTTTTGTTTTGTGGAAAAGCCTAAATTGACATCTAGTGTCGATTGTAAACCTACTGATATTTCTTCTTACAGCTTTGTAGCTAAATATTTTCTTCCTCTTTTTGGAGGAGTTTTTTTACTTGAGGAGGGAGATAGCACAAACTGAGAGATTAAACAAAAATCATCTGAAGAATCTCCTTTACCAAAAACCTCAGAGGCAATATCATGTATCAATTTCTCACCTACTGATACTAATGACTAATCAAAAAAATTCACAAGATCTTCCTCTGAAGGCAAGCCAACATAATCATTATTTAAAACATCTAAATATGGAAGGGGTTGAGAGCTGTCAAATAAACTTTGTTCATCAAAAAGACTTAAAATCTCATCACAATTGTTTGTCACACCAAGAGTTAACATAGAGGCACATTGATTTTCTTGGAGGTAACTGAAAAATTTAAATTGAGGTGAGAAAATATTTAACGAATAAAGAAAAATATTTATTGGTGACAAAAATAATAATTCCCAACCCAAAGCAAGAGAAACAACAATAGGCTCCTCAAAAGACCGATTTGTGACTTTCTTACCAAGGAAAAATCCATAAGAAGATAAAGTTTTACTGTTGTAAGACGTCTGATAGAAAAAAAAGGCCTTTGGAAGATGAAGAATATTGAACAACCTCAACCTCCTCTTTAAAGAGGGTAATGTGATGACCTCTATGAGAATAAATTGGAAGAACCCCATTTAAGTCAGGCTTATGAGACCTTTTTAAACCAATAAAATAATGATACCAATTGAGACATAAGTCAATAATATTTCCAAGTAAAGAGAAATCAAGCAACATATTATCATTCAAACTAGAAGATAAAACAACAAACGACACTACCGGTACTAGTTCTTCAGATGAATTATCAGAATTAGAATTAAAATCCACTTTTCCACAATCAGGCTTCTGACAGTTTTTGAATGGATGTAGAGGTAAATTGAATAGATAGAAAATTTTCTTAGGATACTCCAGAACTACCTATTGATCCCAAATACCATGCACTGTTTTGATTTTGACACTTTTTGGAATGGGTTTTGAAACATCCATTAGAACATAGAGCCTGACTGGTAAAGAGGGATTAGAGAAAAAATCAATATCTTGATTTAGAAAAATTCCCAATTTGTTACCAAGAATCTCAATAATGCATGAATCTCTATATTCTAGAGGTAAACCCTATAACTGAACCCCAAAAGGAATGAATTTAACCTTGACACGTTTAGGGCTAAAATTTGGAGTCCACAAAGTCGTAAAAAGACCATTTGCCTCACACATCCATGATTTTTTCCAGAAAACAACATTTCTAGAATCTTTATCAGAAAAAATAACAATAAAATAACCTTCACCTTTATCTAAGAAAAAAATTTGATTAGAGCCATCCCAGGTGTTGAAAACCCAAGATTTTAAAAACTCAAGACCTAGGAGAAAATTCCAAAATTTACCAAGCAAGGCAACATCTTTAGCTCCACAATCTGTGGTTGAATCATGGAATGAGGCAACTAACTTCAACTTGATGAGGAGAATATTGTTTTTTTTTACCTTTGGTAGCCATTCCTTACCAATGTCTCCATGAGCTAAATATTTTTTTTTCAGATTGAGCTGACTACAAACAAAATCCACTAGGCTTGAACTGTTAGGGTTAAGAAGATCTCCATGAACTGAAGCTCTATTTTTAAAAATGACCTGACTACGACCAAATTCAACCAGGTTAGAAACCTTAGGGTTTGGAGCTAGTTTCTTAGGAAAGACTTTTGGAGAAGAAAGAGCAATAGAATTGGGGAACGCAAGAGGATTTGGGGCCAAAAAATTAGGGCAAACAAGAGGGATAGTGTTAGGGAAAGTGGTCAGAGCAGAATCCTCCTTTGGAATGAAGGGAGCTGCCAAAGGCGAGCACTTTTGATTGAAATGACACCCAACAGTCACATCAGCCCACAAATGGGATGAAGATGAAGACGATGAAGGGGATTCACAAATGTCAAAAACAAGTTGCTTACCCTTGAGATGATTTTTCTTAGTATGAGAATTGTGGTGAAAGGGTGACTTAACAACATGATTATTAGGAACCCACTTCCCATTCAAAAATACAGAACCAGGAGAACCCTTAAAAGCCTTAAAACTGGAAAAAGAACTTTGTCTGCCCGAGAAAAACCTAAATCTAGAAGAAGCATTAAGGTCTCTATTGGAAAAGGAAAAATTATCGATGCCAAATCCAAACCGAGGAAGCCTAGTAGGGCCAGGAAAACCCTCGAGAAGAGCAGAATGGGAAGGAATTTTTGAAAATGATGGATCTCCAAAATTTCGCCTCCGCATCATAGGATCCATTTTCGTACTCGTAGATTATATGGGTACTAGTAACCTTGCTCAACAAATTTTATTAAATATTGGAATGTAATATTTTTGTTTGATGTTTTTGGTGTATTTAAATTATTTTACTGCCCAAAAATAAGAATTAGATAATTGGACAATTTTGGGTTGCAAGTTGCATTGAGAAGCATGTCAAAAATTGCATTTTAATTGCCAAATCACCAAAAATCAAACTTGGGTGTGGGATTCCTGGAGGTTATATATTTTTGGATTTTATTTACTTTTCCTTAATGTTTTAGGTAGGAATGGGATGCCCATGATGTGCTTGCCTGACAATTTTAAATTTAAATTCCAATTTGTGAAATGGGAGATTGAATGTGTCGGCTAGTGGAGGCCTGCCTTCCTGGAGGTTGTGCAAACATGGATTGGGGAGTCAAAATGTGTAATTTATAAAGATTAATTATTTTTATAGGTAGGGGTGTGGAGGAAGAAGTTTCTAATTGTAGGAGTTAGTGGGGAGAGATGAAATTCATTTTAGACTTGGTTGTTTTTATTTTTGGTTCCAAAATTGGGGAGGTAAGGAAAGGGGGCATAACATTTCTTGGGAAGAGGTTTTAGACCTTGTGATTGCAGGTTGGAGGTGTTAATGAGCAAAAAAAAACTTTGGATGAGGTGTGTTTCAATGTGCAGTTGATTTTCTAGCAGAAGGTTGTAGGTAGGAGAAGAATGATGTTGCAATAAGAAGAGGGATTGAAGAATGCATAATAGTGGTTGATTTTGTTGTTAGTTTCAGACTTATAGGTCTGATTTAGAGTTGTTTCCCATCAGCCCAGAGGTCTTCCATGATTGTATTTCAACTTGAATTTGAACCTTTGTAATCCCAATGATTTTTATGTTGTCAAATTCAATTTCTTAAACAAATTCTTACATACTAGAAGTGTGTGTTGAGAGTTGTTAGAACCCATTACATCAAATTATTATGTTAGAGGGAAATGTCAAAGACACTCCAAATCCTCTGAATTCATGAAATTTTTCCCATGATTAGTTCCCTTTCCTATTATGTCAACATGACACTCTAGAAACCATTTTTTTCCTTCATGAGAAAAGGGAAACCAAATAGGTGAAATCCTCTAAAGGGAAAGATACATATTTTGTGGTAAGTGAAATTTATTGCTTTGTGTGGTATACATGTTTAATAATTCATAGAGATCACCATACATATGCCATAAACACAAGTAGGATGTTTCTTGTTTGTCTCCAACACAATATGAGTTTTCTATTAGTAATATTAAGATAATTATGGATTATATCCAATGATTAGAATATTATGTGAATTTTTTTTTTTTTAAATCTTGACTAATTTATCAAAAGTTCTAAAAAGTTATTTTAGATAAATATCTTCTTTGATGTAATATAAGATCCAATTCTTAAAGTCAAATTTTTATAGAATCTTGTGGATATTTAATGGTGTAAGGCCCAAATAATGCTTAGTCAACTTGGTGTTAGAAAAATAATTCAGAGGTGGTTCCTAGCTGAATAGTCCACTAAACCCTTGTAAGGCTCCATTTAATTATCAACCAGGGGCTACACAAACTTTTGATGATAATGGTACTATATGTGCATCGAAAGATTATATATTGCCTATATCATTAAGTATACATGGTTTACACGTGTATGAAAACATAAAATAATTTGAAAAGGAAATAAATATTAAACTATAAAATAGAGTGAGTAGCTTAATCTGACACCTATGCTATGGGTACTCTTAGTTTAGTACTGTAACTAACTAACTGCTAAACTGAGCTATGCAATAAATTATACCACTAATTATTGACTCTTCATAGCTCAACTAATTAACTACCCTAGGTTCTTGACTCAAAGTAATGTTACAACATGCATAAATTCATGAATCTATTCTACAAAATAAAAACATGTATTATAAGAACAAAAATTGAAGTGGGTGGATAGTACCTTGAGTGGTCCTTGCTCAATTTGTACCCACGAGATAAACCAAAATATACTGAATCAACTAATTATAGTAGTACACTGAAAACATCTTTATTGCATTGAAAATTGAACACTCACGATATAACAAGAATCTCCAATAGATTTCTCATTCAAATATTCACATTCATTATAACAACTAACTTGCATAAAACTAAGAATTTACTTTATTTGTAATTATAACTATATCTCCGACTAGATTTACTCCTCGAACATTGAGCCCCAGATATAGGCATGGGAGGAGATTTATTTGCATAAGGATTCAAAATAGAAATTGAAAAAAAAAACTAAATGCTAGTGTCCACTTTCCTCATGAATAGGAGGTGAACAAGTCTTTTGCAACAACAAACTTTAATAAAAAAGAATAACATAAGATAATTAGAAACAAGACTCTTGCTCAAATGATTTGGAGAAAGACATAGTCGAAATTCCATGTTGAGCCCAAAGGTATTGACCCCTTCTTACTCTATCATGATTATTCATTGTCCTGGTGACTCACAATTCAACCCCTTCATTGATCACCTTCATTTATTCTGGAACTGTTGTGCGTTCATCAATATGGACTCTCCCTTGCTAATCATGATCCTTTGTCTATAGGTTGAACTTTCCAGTTGTTGTGGGCTATAGTATGCTAACTCTAACTTCTAGGATGAAATTATTTAGTTCATCTAACATATACACATTACTGATAACCATCAATTAAACATAGATCCATACCGCATTCCATACACATTCACATAATTAACCATGCAATTATCAACATATCATAATCACATTTCTATCCATAAAAAATTGGTTTAAGTATGTTTAAGTTGCATTAAGGATATAAAAGGTAGATAAGTTTAGGAATTCATATGGAATAAGAAGCTTAAAATATCCAAAAGATATGAACTAACCAAGAGAAAAATAGCTATTAATGGGGCTCATCAAATGGTTAAAATAAATTTCATCATTTTGAATAATTTGTTTTATAAAACTAGAGATAACTTGTAAAAATGATTAACATAATCTAACATGATCGTGTTACGAAAATGTGTGGATGGTTAAGACAACATCAATGACTACATGAGACCACATGAGATATATGAGAGAATGTGAATAATAAGTGAATTCCATTTTTTTGAAGGGATATATGCAAAAATAAGTGGATAGAGATTTCAAGAGAGTGAGGGATATGCTTAAAATTAGAATTAAGATATGTTTAAATGAATTATATAGATAGAATTAAAGAGGATTATGGTGTCTTAATTTGAGTATAGTTTTAAATAAGGAGTTCTCAAAGCAATATCAATTATAAAAAATATTTTAAATATGAATATGAAGACATCTATATTATATAATATTTTTAATAATTCCAATGAAAAATAGAGAAACAAAAATTAGCATACAAACAAAGATCATACTTTAGATATTATAGAATTAGGTTTGATGACTCAAAGGCTAGGGAAAAAATAGTAATTTTATACATATACAAGGATAATTTAAAAAACATAAAGATTTTTTTTTTTAAAAGAAGGTATGATCATTAGGCTTTGATACCAAATGTAATGATACTTTTCTTTGAGTATAAAATTGGACTAGAAAATGTGTATATGCATGTAAGCTTGTGTCTATTTGCATGCATAGTTTTTGGAAAAGTTTATGAAGGTAAGGTTGATGATGGTACCAATCTTATAGTTAGGTGAGGCAACCCATTATCAAAACAAAGCATATACCATAATTTTTTATTTATTTTTCTAGGTTTCAAATACAAAATTTGGAATTCACTATACCACACAAGGCTTAAAAATGTGAAAATCCAAATAAAAAATGAAAAAAAAGATTGAAAGACCAATCAAATTGGTTGTTTTGTTTTTTTCTTTTACCATCATGTAGATGAACACTTGATTCTCACAGGACATACTGTTCGTCTTCCAAAAATGAAAAATCTTTGTAATTTTTCTCACTTACTACTTTTAAACTCTACATGACTAGACACAAGAGATAGGTTAAGACCATATCTATTTGAAACAAATTCACTCATGTGCTACTCATGTTAGATATAAATTTCAAAGACACTCCAAATCTTGTGAATTCATGAAATTCTTCCCATGATCAGTTCCTTTTCCTTTTAGGTCAACATGACAATATATAAATTATTTTGTTCCTTCACAAGTGAAGAGAAACCACATAGGTGACATCCTCCTAAGGGAAAGATACATATTTTGTGTGGTAAGTAAAATTTATTGCTTTGTGTGGTCTATAAGCTCAATAATTCATAGAGATAGTCATACATATATGCCACAAACACATGTAGGCAGTTTCTTATTTATATCCAATATATAAATTATAATTTTACAAATAAGTTTTCTATTAGTAATATTAATATAATTATGGATTATATCCAATGATTAAAGTACTATGTGAATTGTTTAAAAAAATAATCTTGACTAATTTATCAAGAGTTCTAAAAATTTATTTTAGATAAGTATCTTCTTTGATGTAATATAAGATCCAATTATTAAAATCAAATTTTTATAGAATCTTGTGGATATTGAATAGGTAAAATAATTTTTATCCTTTTGAACAATTTGTTTTATAAAATTAGAGATAACTTGTAAAAATTATTAACATAATCTAACATGAATTTGATACTAAAATGTGTGGATGGTTAAGACAACATCAATGACTACATGAGACCACATGAGATATATGAGAGAATGTGAGTAGTAAGTGAATTCAAATAGTTTTAAGGGATATATGAATAATTAAGTGGATCAAGATTTCAAGAGAGTGAGGGATTATGTTGCCTTAAGTTGAGTCTAGTTCTAAATAAATAATTCCCAAAGAAATATCAATTCTAAACAAGATTTTAAATATGAATATGAAGACATCTATATGATATAGTATTTTCAATAATTCCAATGAAAAGATAGAGAAACAAAAAATATCATATAATCAAAGATTATAGTTTAGATCTTATAGAATCAGGCTTCATGATTCAAAGGCTAGGGAAAAAATATAGTTTTAGACATACACAAGGAGAAATTTAAAAACGTAAAGAATTATTTTAAAGGAAGGTCTGATCTTTAGTATTTGATACCAAATGTAATGCTACTTTTATTTTAGTACAAAATTGGACTACAAAATGTTTACATGAATGTAAGCTTGTGTCTATTCCCGTGAATAGTTTTTGGAAAAGTTTATGAAGGTGAGCTTGATGATTGTACCATTATGTAGGTTGTGTGTCTTGCAGGCTCTAATCCTCTGGTTCTCCTCTACTATGGGTAGAAGAAGAAAAATGGGAGCCAAAGGGCATTTCCCTTCTTGATAGAATAGGTGATTCTACATTTTCTTGAACACTAGGTTCCTCACAAATGTTATCGATATGACTGCAATTTAAGAAAATCTCCCATGAAAAATGTGGAAACTAAACCCTCAAACTTCTTTTATCAACAAGGTAACTAAGTAGTAATGTGACAATGCAGTGTTGTTCCTCTTTCTTTTATATTCATAACTCATTCTTTTCAACAAATTGTAAAGAAAATTGGAAACATTTACATACCTATTATAAAGAAGATGGCTTAAGATTTTAAAATGGACTGTATATAACTAGGACTACCTTCCATCAACAGTTAATTACTTGAATATATAAGAGGCTACTGAGACCCATACCCAGTGTAAGGATGATATTTTTGTACCTTGAGAAGAACTGTCCAGGTTTTCTCCATGTTCTCTGAATTCATTCTTGGTAGCTACGATGTCTTCCCTTATTGGAAATTATTCTCCTTCTCTTGGTAGCCCTGACACTTTAGCGATGCCGACCTCTAAAGCATCCACCTTAAAACCTCTTATAGCTGCCTAATAATTTTGTAAGGTAGTAGAATTTTTTTGTATCATAACTTTGTTGAACTTTGTAAGCTTCAAGAAGTAGTCCACTGAACCAGTATGTTGAAAAATAGGTAACACTAGTCTATCCTCCAACAAATGGGTATGAGCTACTGGTTCCCTTTGGATGATATTGTCATCCATGGTGATGATTTATTCTTTGAAATCTATTCAATCTGATTATTATTCTCACTATATCACTTCCATTATACTATTTCTTCCCAATTCAGCTAGTTCTTACCCTTCTCCTCCCATATGGCTTGTGTTTTTTGAAAATGGGGAAAAGATGGCGAAAGGTTGTAGAATATTTTTGGGTTTAAAAATCAAGATAAAATGTACCTCTCCCCCTAACTAAAGGTATTAAGTTTCCACACTTAGTTGTATGTTTCTTGGTAGAGGGGGTGATTATATGTAGTGGAAATATCAAAAATTGGTACGAAGCATGCAAGATTTAATATGTATAAAAGTAAATGTAATCTATGATAATTATGGAAAATTAATAGAAGTACCTATAGAATCATAATGAACTGAAAGTTAGCTTGTGTGAAGTTGATAAGTATTTCCCACAACTAGGTATGATGTGACCGTTCTTAATTGCAATTGGCAATGAATGATATGACTACATGGGGTATGGTAAATGATGATGGAGAAAGGTTGTGATATGTAAAAGTGATGGGATATGAAATGGGTTGTATAGTTCATGTAAATCAAGAAATTTATTATGAATGATTGGTGTGAGGTGATGGATAGGCTACATGTGCAAAAATGGTAGTGAAAAGTATAAAGATGCAATTAATTCAACAAGGAATTTTGAAATGAATGACAGGTAATTTCTATGGGTGCCTTTAGTAATAGGTCCCATTCTGTAGTTTATCACTTTTAGACATGAAGCTATAGATCCTTGTTGCTTTGATTTTTAGAAATAAATATGAATGGGTTTATTGTTTTCACCTATGCAGTGTGTGCATGTGATGTTTGTGTGAGATTATTCTTGTGAAATATCAGTGGGTGAGTTGTGTAGCTCACCAACTGATTTAGTTGTGAAACTTGTACTCTCTAATACTAAAACATTGTGATTAGGTCCTTTCTCCATGTTAGATTCATTTTCATTGTGAGATCCATACTTTTGAATTAATAAAATAATGAAATCTTCCTTTTGTATTGGCTTCTTGTAAAGCTTAATCTCGTGTCCATTAACCAGTAGTGAAAATCTTACTACATCAATTGTGTGTAATTGGACTACCCCATTTAGGAATACTTGTTGTATCTCATATCGGCCAAGCCATATTGTTTTTAATTTTCCCTTGTATTCCTTGTATCTAGAGTCATAAAGCAAAGCCCAATCTCCCACACCAAATTATTTGTTTTGATAAATTGATCATGTCATTTAGTTCTATGATTTTTAACAATTTTAGTGTGTGAATAACTTCCATTCTAATTTCATAAAGTGTATTAAAATTATGTAATCTATCCTTTTGTGCTAATGTAAAGTCCATGCCTAGTGTTACTACTATCCTCAATGTCTTGTACTCAAATTATATAGGGAGAACTACTTTATTTCCATACACCAACTCATATGGTGTCAACCCTATAGTAGTTTTGTAAGTTGTTCTATAGGCCCAAACTCATTCTGGAAGTCTGGCTACCCAATCCTTCCTATGAATTTGTACTATATTGGCTAGTATGTTCTCAATTTCTTTGTTTGTGACTTCTACCTGTCCATTGGCTTGAGGGTGGTAGGGTGTAGAATTTTTTTGTTTGATTTCATACTCTTTGACCAATTTGTTGATCAAATCAGATGTAAACTAGAGACCTTGATTTGTGATAATTTACCTTAGTACTCCATACCTTGTGAATATTTCTTCATATAGAAATTTTACTACATTACCATCTCTTGTAAACTGCAAAGCCTTAACTTCAACCCACTTTTTAAGATAATTTATGCATACCAGTATATACTCCTTATTGTTTGATGTTGGTGAGATGGGATGATGAAGTCTAACCCCCATTTATCAAATGGTGTTATTTCCAACTATGGTTGCAATGGAATTTCATCTTTCTTTTTTGGTATTCCCATTCTATGACACCTATCACAACTCCAAGTGTACTTTACCGCATCCTTATGAAGAGTTGGCCAATAATAGCTAGTATTGAGAATATTTAGAGTTGTCCTTTTTGTTGCAAAGTGTCCCCCACAGGGTTCATTATGGCATGATATGAGGATATCATAGACCTCATTTTCTCTAATACATATTCTCATTATATTATTTGGGTCTGTGTAGAATACATAACCAACTATCGATGAGTAGGGAAAAATTTGGTGAACCAATTGTCTCTTTTCTCTAGGTGAGAAATGAGGTGGTGTTTGTCCTACTACTAGATAGTTAGAAATATCAGCAAACCAAAGTGTATGTAGAGATAGAGAAAATAAATTCTCATATAGAAAGGAATTATAAAATACATCTTCTACTGATTGAGTTGGTAGCCTTAATAGAAAATCTACCACTATATTTTCTTTACCTAGCTTATCCACTATGGTGATGTCAAATTATTGGAGTAATAAAAACCATTTGATAAGCATACCATTGACCACTGGTTTATTCATTAAATATCTAATTATTTCATGATAAATATGAACATATTATATCCTATGATGTAGTACCTGAACTTATTTATTGCATAAACAAATACCAACAATAATTGAGTTTTTCCCCTTGTATATTCTTGCTAATGTAATATATTACATACTCTTTGTTTCCTTCCTTTTGTCCAAGAACTATCCCTATAGAAAAATAAGAAGCATCTGTATGAATTTGGAAAGGTAAGGTCCAATATGCCCCCCTGAAGACATATGCTTTGGTTAATGCTTCCTTGAGTGTTTCAAAAGAAAGTTGACAAACAATTGCCCACTCAAATTTTGCATCTTATGTGAGTAAAACAAATAGTGGGGATGCAAGTTTGGTAAAGTTTTGAATGAATCTTCTATAGTACCCAACATCGCCTAGAAAAATTCTAACATATTTTTTCTTTGAGGCACATGGAGTGTTGATATTGCTTAAATTTTATTGGGATCCACTTGAATTCCATCTTTTGAGAAAAAATGTCCTAGTACAATTCCCTTTGTCATCATCATGAAATTTTTTTCATGACTTAGTGATAGATTGTTTTCTTGAAACATTTTTTAGTAACTTCTCCAAGTTACCAAGTGCTTCATCATATGTCTCACCATAAGTTGTGAAATCATCCATATAGACTTCCATGGAATCATGTACAAAATATGATAAGATACTCAACACTGCCCTTTGGAAAGTGGTTGGAGCATTACATAGCCCAAATGTTAGGAAAAAATAAGCATATGTTCCCCAAGGTCATGTGAAAGTTGTCTTATCCTGGTCCTCTAGAGCTATCTTAATTTTGTTATAGCCACTAAATCCATCTAGAAAAAATAAATTTTCCTTGCTAGTGAATAAAGTACTTGGTCAATAAATGGTAGTGGAAAGTGATCCTTCCTAGTGATAGAATTAAATTATCTATAATACACACACATTCTCCACTTTCCTCCTTTATTTGGTACAATGACTAGAGGTGACACCCATTGACTATTAGAAATAGGATTGATGAAGCCTACATCCAGAAATTTTTGCAATTATGTTTTAATTATGTCTCTAAGTGAAAGGTTCATTCTCCTTTGGGGTTGCCTTATTGGTTTAAAAATATTGATGTATATATTGTGCATACAAAATGCTGGGTCAATCCCCTCCATGTCATGGTAATCCCATGCAAAGGTTATTGTGTGTGCCTTCAACATAGTGGTCAGGGAGCTATGTTGTGCAACAATTAATTCACTGTTAACATTCAACATTTTACTTGGCATAATTTCCAAAGTCTTGGACGTTGTTTGAGTTGACAAGAGGTCAAGTACTACTATGTTTGGGACACATTTTTGTGGTAGAAAAGTATGGAAAATTAAGAGATTGAATCCGATGAATTGGAAAGGATAACATTTTGCAAAGGATATAACAAACCTGTAAGGCAATCTTGTTGTTGCGGGTCACTACTATAGTTATTTTGTATGATGTTTTATATTAATTCATCCTCATATTGGTTGTTTATAAAGGGGTTGTGGTCTATAGTCACGAGGTTTTCAATGAATGTCGATCTTCTTGATCTAGGGTAGGACAAATGGTTTGATCTAGATCTGCATGTGGTTGAGTTGGTGGATAAAGGACCAAATTCTTGGTCACATTCCCATTAGATATAATCATATTTTGAGACCTGAAACCTATAAATGCATCTATTGTTGCTAGCCATGGTCTTCCTAGAATGAGGGGATATCCTACAAGATTAGCTTTAGTCTGTAACACCACGAAATTTTCAAGGTACTTTCATGAATCTAGTGTTATGACTAAGTCCTCAATGATACCCTTAGGTTTAACTATTGACCTATCTGCCAACTATAGGATAGTGGGGGTAGGTCTGAGCTCTATTAAATATAATAGTTGTGTTTTTTCCTTTGTCATCATATTAATAGCCGCTCCTAAGTCAATCAAGGTGTCCTTTATGAGAGTGAACCATTTATCTTGACATCTACTACATGACTCCCAAGATCAGCATACTTAGGGACACTTTTGTTTACTAACATAATGTTTGAAAGTTTCCCTAAGACATGTACAGTTTGAGGGTCCTTTAATTTTCTTCTTGGCTTATTTAGGCACATTTATTTTTCTACATTAGTGTAAATAGGTACCTCCTTGATGTCTTGAATGGGGGAAATTTTGATGCAAAAATATTTTAGCTGACCTAACATATCAGTTTCAACTTATATTTGATGCCTTTGAACAACTAAACTTGTGTTTAACTTGATACATAGGATCCAAAGGTGGATTATCTGAGGTCTTTGCTAGGGTTTCCTCATCAGCCAACTCAGTGATTTGAGGGGATGAGGTCCCAACCAATGTTTTTCCTAATCTAAGGTGGAAATCACTCACCTTTACCCCATAAGTAGGGTATTGAATAGCTTCATTTGTATAGGCTTACTGAATAGGCTTGTTATTTGGGTTACATGTAGGTTGGGCTGGCAGCTGAGGTTCTGTAGGTGGTTGTGGTGATGTTTTTTTTTGGGTTTGGCATAGTTCCTTGTTGTTGTGGCTGAAAGGGCTATTATAGCTGCTCATTATTCATGTTTTGGTTTTACCATTCCTAGCCTCACTGACACTAGGTCTGTCATTGGTTTTTTTGAGGTGGCAATTGAGGATTATAGTTAGGTCCTTGGAAGTTTTGTTGTGGCCATGTTTTTTGTTGTTGTTGTTGTTGGTCCCAATTTGGTATATAAATTTGAATTGCTACTAAGAAATGACATGTAATTCAAAGTGTCTGAAGGGATACCTTGTCTTGGCTACCATGGTTTCCTCTGAGAAATGTAGAACACTTGTCCATCTTCATCTTCTAGTGCATGAATGTCTATTTTCCCTTCCCCTTTTTTTCATTTTCAATTAGGTTTCCTTTGTTTATAATGTGAGAAATATTCTATAAGGGATGAATCTTCTTCTTCTTGATTTTTATTTATATCCAGAGTATCCAATTGTTTAGCCAAATGGATGATAATATCCCCCTTCATATTAGACAGAAGATTACTCAATTCAACTTTAGATACTCCATTAGATGATTTGTTGATGGAAGATGTCCTATCTCCTCTAGATTTATTAGTGAAATACCTTGAATAATTCTTTCATGCCTTGAAAATATCCTCAAATGGTGCTTGATAAATATATCATCCCCCAATGAGGTAAAGTGCATCCATACAATCCTCATTAATCCCCCTCAAGAATATCAACTTTAAATACTCATCAAAGAGTTTATTTTGGTGAGATTTCTTAAAGGAAAACTAAAATATTTCCATGTAGTCTTCCAAAGATTCATCCTCCTTTTGTGTCATCCTAAAAATGTCATATGTCTTTCTGTCAATTCCTCTATAGCGGTCCTAGTATTTCTCCAAGAACTTTTTCTTCATGGAATTTCAATTAGGAACATTATCTCTTCCTAGACGTGTGCACCATCTTAAAGAAACATCCTTTAGTGTTTGTGGAAATAGTTTTAGCCTGTGTGCATTTGTCGTGTAGTCATAAATTTTACAAAGCACATAAAACTCAAACAAGAAGGTTTCTGGGTCCTCAGTGAACAACCCATAGAAGATAGGCAATGCTGAAGGAGGTATATTCTTCAAGGAAGTTTCTCTCTCTTGGTTGGTAAGGGGGAAATCAAATGTTACATGCTTTAGTGGGTCATCCACCACTACATCCATGGTTTGGAAGGTCTCCTCTGTATCTATAGTGGTTGTTGGTGTTAGGGAAATTTCTTTAGGAATACCCTCACTCTATTTACTTTGATCACCAATATCCTTTGTAGCTTCATGTGTAAGGGGAGAAACATTCCCAAAGAATCTCATTGCCTCCAAATACAATGGTTGTGACCTTTTGTGTCAATTAATCCTACACAATGTTAGTAAAATATTTTAGTATTGATGGATTAAATCCTAATTGTCCTAATGCTAGAAAAAAAACACTAACTATGAAATAATTGAAATAACACAGAAGAATCTTGAATGTAGCACCATCCTCAAAAATGACACAAAAAATGTAAAGCCCAAATAATTCTCAATCAAATTGGTATTAGACACACAATTCAGAGGTGGTTCCTAGCTGAACAGTTCACTAAAACCTTGCAAGGTTCCATTTAATAATCAACTAGGGCTACATAAATTTTTGATGATGCTAGCACCATATGTCTATCCAAAGATCTATACTGCCTATATCATTAAGTATACATGGTTTATACATGTGTATGAAAACATGGAATAATTTTAAAATGACAAAGCTTAAATTGTAAAACAAAGTAAGTAGCTTAATCTAACACCTATATTACGGGTACTCTCAGCTTAGTACTGTAAATAACTAACTGTTAAATTGAGCTCTACAATAAAATATACCAATTTTAGACATTGAAAATAACCACTTTCATTTGGTTAATTTACCCCTAATTCAACCAATTTCATATCCTCTATATTAATTAAATAATACCCTATTATTTAATTAATATTCATTATCCCTTATTCATTTATCCTAATCTATTTCCTCTATTTTCCTAAATCCTAGCCTAAGGTAAATAATTTAATTGTTTACCTACATATATCCTACCTTATCCCTTATATCACATAAATTAAATGCCTCAAATGTCACATCCTCCATCACTTTCCATTAACCACTAATCCTAATTCTCATACCCACCTAACCTACCCACTAAACATGTGCACACACTTAATCCTTGATTAAGTGGGTTAGCCCCCCATCACATCAATCACATTAGGATTGTACCTTCAAGGGTACAATATCCCTCTCAAGCCCTCTCCTTGTGCCACTTGGAACAATCTTGTGGCTTGAGATATCACCTCTCATCTCCATCATTGATCTTCAACTCTCAATCCTAGCCTTCCATCCAAAATCATCCAATCTATATATCCAAACACTTAGCCATTTTTCACCTCTCTCACCCATTTTTCCTTGGAGCATCGTTATGCTACTAGTTTTTTGAGTGAGCACACAACTAATCACACATCATGGGCACATATACACAACATGAGGCTTCATGTGCTAGTTTGAGCTCCTTATCACCCAATCTTGAATTTTTTGCTTATTTTTTAGTCTTTTGGTTGATTTTCTTACATTTTAGTAGATTAAAAATAGTGCACACATTTCAAGCTTGCTCGATGGGAACCATGTCATGGGTTTGTTTGATCTCTTTTTTGTTGTTTTAAATTTTGCATGTTCATATTTTCTACTACAAAGGTGAATCTACCCAATGAGTGATTCCACCTAGTTACAGGGGACAATCCACTCTCTCAATGGGTGATTGCATTCTTGCTCCTCCTTCGAATAGGAAATTGTGTGCTTGACCTATCAAACCCAAAAATATTAGAGGAAAACCCACCTATGGATAGGAAAAATCACCTCTAGATAGGATAACCCACCTTCGAATAGAACCTATTGCATTAGCGAACTGCACTATACATAGAGGCAAAATCAAATTCAAACAAGCAAACCCACATCTAGATAGGAAAATGCACAAAAATTGACTGGGTGAACATGCAACCTTTAGATATGTGGACTTGAGAGCTACAAGGGAAATTCTGGGAGCACCTAACCTAATTTCCACCAATAGGCGAATGCACAAACTACAAAGATAAATGTGGTAGAATCATACAGGGGTGAATCTGTGATCTACAGGGGCGGATTTGCATTGTCCATAGAAGGTATAATTTATTTATTCAGCACTTGGGTTAGGTTTTTTCCCCTTGGGCTAACAATCATCTACTTTTCATCATTTTCTTTTGCATCTAATCATCCTTTTGTGCAACTTGTTCTTGTTTTTCAAAGAATGGTGGATACAACTACTAACTTATCTTTTGCATGACGATTGATCAAAGACAAGTATGAGTATATTTTTCATAATAATCTAGGCACACTTGGTTTTATTAAGGGGTCAATTAATATGTTTTCTATGTTTTGGATTGGTTCATTGGTGTATGCTCTCACCTTGTGCTATGTGTGATCCAAGGGATTAGAAACTGTGAATCAATTCAAGTTCATTTGTGAGTCTACCTAGGAGTGCTAGTTTGTGCATATGCTCTCCCCTTGTGCTACATGTGAGCCTCAAATTAGAAATTCCTAGCATTTATTTCCCTTTAGGAGGCCTACCCAAGATTTCATCACTTGGGGGATGACCTTCACCACATGAATCAGTAGGGTATAGAAATGGGGGAGAACAAAATTTTTACCCCAATCTAATCACATCATGTCTAGTGGATCACTGATACTAGGGTGATTCCTATTTGGGTTTGAAGGGTTGACATAAGTTTTTAGTACCTCACTGGAGCTCTTGATCTATGCTTGTGATAGGCTGGTGTTCACACATGTGCCTCACACACCCTCTTGGTGTATCAAGGAATCCCCTAGTTACCTATTTAGCCTAGTTTAAGACCCGTGTTTTAGCCACGACTTGGTGTAGTGTAGGGATTGTGAATGGAACCCAAAAGCTACTCACCATGTACTCTCTTAGGTCAAGATAGAAATCCTTATGGTGAACTATGATAGTTCTCAAGGAGAGAGAGAAGGTGACCCTGTGGCATCTATTGATGACCTTGTGACATTAGATCTCTACCTATTTTCCTTCACGAGAAAGGGTGTTCCCACTTGATTATCATAGAGTATTAACCCCTCAGGGTGGTGGGCCTACATCAAATTTGTAAACTCTTTATCACTAATTCTAGGTTTGTGTTGCTTGGCATGTTTTCTTGTGTGAGTTTAGTATTTGTCATGTCTTAATTTTGAAGTTTCCTGTGTTTGTTGATTTTTAGTTCATACTTTTCCATCAATTCAACCTTGTCCTTTAGAGGCGTATCTTCTTCCTATAGAGGAAAAAACACTCTATCAATGGGTGAATCCACTCTCTAAAGGGAATTCATGTTCCCTCATCCAGCTTAGTCATCTTGGATAGTCGATATGGATCCCTTTAGGGGTCAATCCACCTTTCTCATCCATATCATCATCCCCTGGATAGGCGATCTTTCTCCCTTTAATGGTGAATTTTCCTTTTTCGTCCATACAGTCCTCCCTATATAGGAAATTTTTCTCTATTCTTAGGAAATTCTATCTTCCTTGTCCATTTAGTCATCATCCTCGGTTGGTATTCAAACTCTATTCATAGGCATATGTGCTATCCATTTGTATACCTTGGTCATTATCTTAGGCGAATCCATGCTCTTTTTGGGTGATCTCACTATCCGCATCAATGCACTATTTAGGTCATTCCCTCATAGGTGAATCCATTACTTTGATAGGTGTTTTCACACTTAGGAATTTCTTCTCTCTACAAAGGTGGTTATGCTCTATTCTTGGGTGAATCCACTTCCCATACAAAATACAAAGATTCAATCTATCCTACCACAATTAGCCTATATCTTCCTTAGTCCAAAATCATAATACAATCATTTTTCCTCTTCATATCCATCTCCAAATGATCACTTTCATCTTATCAATCACTATCAATCTTGTCCACAACATCATCCCCTTTGAGCAAGGAGTTAACTAAAACCTATCCTTCATCCATCCAATGATCATCCCATCATTTTAGCTACATCCTTGAACTTAGGATCCCCTGACACCACATATTCCAATCATCCTAATATGAGATTAAATCCCATCCTAATATGAGCTTAAGTCCCATCCTAATCTGAGCTTAAATCCAATCCTAATTCAATCTTAAATCGAATCTCAATATGAGATTATTCTACATACCAATTTGAGATTTATTCCATCGACATTCAAGATCTTATTATATCAAAACAAATATTAAGATCCCTTCTTCCACATTCTTCTAATCCATTCCATTTATCTTTCCATCATCTCTCCTATTCTTCTAACCATTGATTCCCATATTTTCAATCCATATCCATCCAATCCAACAGCATGAATTCTCATCCTCCATCAATGTAACCAAAAATAGTAGTAAAGGGAAATCATAATTATGTTGATGATGA
This sequence comes from Sequoiadendron giganteum, assembly GCA_007115665.2. NCBI lineage: Eukaryota > Viridiplantae > Streptophyta > Pinopsida > Cupressales > Cupressaceae > Sequoiadendron > Sequoiadendron giganteum. The sequence continues at coordinate 438,891,821 of CM021102.1, read as the reverse complement.
TAATGAAATTTTTGTTGATCAAGATGATTATGATATAGATCCCCTTGATTCTATCATTACTAGTCATCTCCCCCCAAGCGTCATCCAAAATCTAATCAGTCATCCAAGCTACCCCATCATGCCTTCATCCACACTTACTAGAAATCCTTATGCGACCTTTGACAAGGGATGTCCATTATCTTACCCATCCACATATCCATCATATCTTTCATCCACATCTTCATCTTATCTATCCCCCATATGTCCCTCTCATTCCATATCCATAGCTCCATATTCTCCCCTAGCCATATCTCACCCTCCATCTTCATACAACAATACTATCACCTTCACCCCTAGTACAAATCCTCCATCTCATTATCCTCCAATATGTAATCCCAATCCTCCACTCCTTGATCCTAATCCACCATCTATATCCTCCTATATCAATCCATCTTCCACTCCATCATATTCTAATCCTCCCTCCAATCCATCATATTTTTATCCTCCATCTAATCCTAATCTGCCAATCCATAATATTAATCCTCCACCCATTCACAATCCTTCATCTATTCTCACCACCCCATATAATCCTACAATATAAAAGTATCTCATTATTGATGTCATCCAAGGACTCATGATGAAGAAGACATCCCCAAATCCACATCTTGAAGTTGTAGATCCATTCCATACCACTCTCTCGTGTATGATCATTAGTGATGAGTCCCTTCTCCATCCTACACCTATCACCCCTATTACCAATCCTAACACCATCCAAACTATTGAAACCATCAAACCCATCAAATCCATTGAATCCCCATCTTCTACTCCTAGAATTTTTGAACCCATCAAAGACACCGAAATCCAATCCACTTCTCCTGCTCCTAGTATCACCAAAATCTACCATGAACTTCATGAATCCTCCATCCTTGCATCCACCCCATTCAAGGATTCCATCCAATATTCCTTCTCTACCACACCATCTACACCCATTAAAACTTTCCAAGAGCTTGTTCCAAAGCATACTAATGCATCCCCTTATCCAAATGAAGATCTTACCATCCCATCTAGTCCACCTCAAGATCATAGTCCCTCATCCACTCCATCCCATGATCCCCTTGTCACTTAAGATCCAATCACTTGATCTCATGATCCCTTATCACCTATTACCCCAAATCAAGATCCTACCATTACACTGAATCCTTCTCATGATACATTATCACATACTGCCCCAAATCAAGATTCTACCATTACACCTAATCCTCCCCATGATTCCTTACCACATCCTCCTCCAAATCAAGATCCTACCATTACACCTAATCCCCCTCATGATTTCCTAGCACCTCCTCATGTAAATCAAGATCCTACCATCCCATCATCTCCATCTCGTGATCCTTTATCACCACCCCCATATCTCCTTGGTCCTCTTACATTCATCCATGGTGGTTTTCTTGTAGAATAAGAACGAATCACATACACCACCCATCCTCCTCCACCTAATAATGGAATCACATCATGTTTCCAAAATAAAAAGAATCCTACCATAATTCAAATGCTCACAACCATGAACTATCAAGGAAAAGGTTTAGGCCTTCATGAGCAAGGTATTTTAGATCCCATCCTTGTCAAAGAAAATCCACATGTACAAGGTCTTGGCTATATATCTCAAGACTTAAAATCCAAACTGTTGGTACAAAATTTTTACATCCTAAGTGAGCCTCTTCCAAAAGAAAAATATGCTCTTTCCATCACTCCACCACACCATTTTTCACCATTCCTCCTCCTTCATCATATCACCTCAAAACAACCATCCATATTCCTCCTTCATCCTCAAAATCAATTTTGGGTTCTTATGTCCCTCTGTCCCTCTGTCCACCATCATCCATCCTCCATCTACTACATCTATTTTGGGTTATTATGTACCTACATCAACCCTAACACATCCTTCATATACTAAGTCCATTTTAGGACCTTATGTCCCAACATCACCTCCTCCATCTCATCCTCATCATATCCCCATCCATCAATCACCTATCCCTATCACCCATCATACAAACCCCACTCTCATAATCCCTAATCAGGATCAACAAGGGCACACAAATATACCTCTTCCATCCACACTTCCTTCATATTATCTCCACATCCTCCATCTCCTCGCACCCATACCATTTCTATTACAAGCACTTTGGATGCCAAAATAAAATTTCATAAACCCAAACATCCACATGAATTTAAATCCCCCCATGTCCTCTTAAAATAATATGTTGAAGAAAAGAAAAATTCTATCCCAAATATAAATCAATCCCAAAGGCTACACAAGCCTATTCAAGCAAAAATCAAAACCATGTGGATCCCAAAGAAAAAAGAAGCATTGCATTTAAATGAAAAATCCATAACAACATCCAAAGCTGCTAATCCAAAAGCTAATCATACAAATCCTCCATCCCCTAAATCTATTTTGGGTCCTATGTTCCAAAATTCACTATCCCAACTCCATTATCCCCACATTCTCCATCCATTAATCCTCCTATCATTCCACATCCCCCACCATATGTTCCAATGTTGGTCCTGAAAACATTCCCCCAACACACATACACCTCATCATTCCATCCATGCACTTTCCAACATCCCATCCATTATCCCACATATCTCCCACATCAAATCCCTTTAATCCATTCCCTTGCATAATCCATCCATCCTAATTAGGTTGTACCGACATCCAATAGTCACTTCACACATGGGATCTTATTACCTCATATGGAACTTGATGCTTGAGTCCTTCAGCTATCCCCTTATCACATATCTTATAAATACACTTATCCACATCCCTATCATAATCCATATCCATCCACCCACACTCCAAAAATCCAAAAATATCCAAAAAAAAGACAAATAAATAGTAAAGAGAAATAATTCATCCAATGGTCAAAACTTGGAAAATAGGTGCCTTGGATAAGTACCATGATGAAAACATATCAATATGCATCATGCATAAATCCCCCACCCATTTTATTTCCCCAATTTGGGGAAACTTCATGCTATGCATCCCCTTCATCCATCTCCTCCATCCCACCTATCTTAAACATCCTACCCATCATATACCATTTATCTCCAACCCCTCCATCCTCCTTGTGATCTTGATATAGATAGGGGAAAACATATATACATGCTTTGGACACCTCTTGGCATACATTCCCTTATTCTATCCACAATAATATTCATTATCATCCCCATCTACCTTCCTTATCCAAGCATCCTGTCCACATCCATCTACTTTCCTTTTCCACCCATCATGCTATAATCTATCTCCTTTCCTTATCTACAAATTCTCCTATCTCCCATCCCTCTTTCCTCATCACACATGACATATCTAGAGTGGGGCACATTTTTTCTTTGTAACATAGTCCTTGGAGACCTCATTCATCTATCCTATCATCCCTTCCATCTTCCAAATTATTATCTTCCTATCGATCCATCATATCATACCTTCCATCCCCCATCCTAATCTCTCTATCCATTCATCTCTATCCTCATTCCATATCATAATCCCTTATCATTGGTATCTAGCTATAATATACCCCCATTCAACCTAATGTAATTTATCTTACTATCATCACTCCCACCTCTTTCACACATCTTCTTAATCTCCTATCAATTTTCATCACTTATCAATCCATTAAATCATCCTACCAATTCATATTTTGATGATTTGAATAACTATCCCATTCTTGAGCTTCACGCAATCACCATCATCCTATCCACATGGTATGTGTTGTCTCATCATATCAGATCCATAATCGTATCTATTTATCATTTGGTTCTACATTGTCCTTCATCCATTACTGGTCCTTTTATTGAACCTCGTTGCCTCTGCACTTTCACATAGGCAAGGCCATATTTGATGCACCCCCAAGGGTTTTTTCTGTCCATTTGAGTCTTCATCACCCTTTTCTTCTTTTATCCATTGTTAGTTGTTAGTAGTCGGTCTTTTTATTGAACTACGAGATCTTTGCACTTTCACATAGGCAAGGCTAATCTTTGATCAGCCCCCGAGACCCTAGGTCTATCCTTAAGATGTCTCTTGGTTTTATGTCGTGTCATCAAGAGTGTCCCTATTCCATTGGTTCCTAACAAAAAAACCACTAGTCCCATGAGGTTTAATATGTTTCACGTATCTTAAGTCATGTCGATTAAATAATCTATACCCATCTATCATTGGTCTTAGCAGGATGTGTGCTTCCTCACATTAGACTATGTCAATCCCATCCACCTATCATCCTCATGGAAAAGGATTTTTGATATTTATTGTGATTTATTGGTGATTTTTCATCTTGTTTATCTTTTGAGCTTACTACTATACCTACTCAAGGTCACCACGATCCATCATATCATGGTGCACTTTGATTGGTAGACATAGGGGCATATCTTGAATTTTTGGATGATCATTCTTTCTTGGTTGTCCCATGTAGTACCCACCAAGATCCTTGTGGTCTTGTGTTATGCTAGGGAATCCTTTGTGTTTATGGTTTTCCAACATTGGCCCTACCAAATCCCCCATGACTTTGGGATATTGGACTAAAATTTTGTTTGTTGCATCAGTCTTATGCATGCGATACAATGTCACCTTGGTTCCTCATACCCTGGTGCATAATATCTCATGCTATATTAAATTAAGAGCTCATTACATGACATTATAACACATAAAAATTAACTTTCTTGATTTTTTTACAATCCTTTCATCTCCCCAATCTCCCATCCTACCATCTATCATTTACCTCTATCATTTTATTTCCTAATAGTTGGATTTTGGTTGTTCAAGTGACTTTTCTCCCTCCATTTCCCTATCATTCCTTCATCCTTCCATATTTTCCATCATCTCATTATCATTCTAGTTTTTAAGAATAATATAGATTTTTTATTCTAAGCATATTTTCCTCCACCATATTCATTCATTTAAGCAATATCACATCTCAATCCAACCATCATCCATTCAATCTAGCACAAATCATATAATCACATCTTTGGTCTTTCTCCTAGCCTTACTACAAGTAATCCCCTCATCATCATCATCATCAGGATGTATCCTTCCTTATCCTTTGTGTTGTTTGGGATATATCATTCCCTCATCAACAAAACTATTATCATCATCATCAGGATGTACCCTTCCTTATCCTTGTGTTGTTTTGGAATATCTCATTCCCTCCTCAACAACACTCTCATCATCATAATTTGGATGTATCCTTCCCTATCCTTGTGTTGTTTTTGGATATATTGTTCCCTCATAAAAACAATCCCATCATCATAAATTGGATGTATCCTTCCCTATCCTTGTGCTGTTTTAGGATATATCATTCCCTCATCAACAACACTTTATCCATCATCAATCAATCTTGGCTTGTATCTTTATCGAGGAAAAATCATATTTATTCTTGAATCCATTTGTGTTTTCTTTCTTATCATCTTCTCTTCCATTATCTCTTCCTCCTCCCATCCCATATTCTATTCATAATTTTGCATCATCTTCCCCCTCTATCCTTGCATTACCTCATCCATTTCAATAGCACACCCATGTTCTCTTGAACCTGCATGTCCTCTCAAGGGGGAATCCTTAATCATAATATTAATCTTCACTCTCATCATATTTCTTCCTAGTCACTCCTTTGAATGACTAGGGAATCTTCCCTAATCCAAACATATTCTTCTAGGTGTTATATTTTAATCTTCTTTGAAATGATGCTACTTGATAACACCATCTCAAAGGGGGAAAAATGTAGACACTAAAAATTGACCAATTTCATTTGGTCAATTTACTCCTAATTCAACCAATTTCATATCCTCTATATTAATTAAATACTATCCTATTATTTAATTAAAATTCTTTATCTCTTATCCATTTATCCTCAAATGTCACATCCTCCATCACTTTACATTAACCACCAATCCTAATTCAAATTCCCACCTAACCTACCCACAAAATATGTGCACACACTTAATCTTTGATTAAGTGGGTCAACCCCCCCATCACATCAATTGCATGGGTCTTGTACCTTCATGGGTACAATCTCCCTCTCAAGCCTTGTCCTTGGCCCTCCATCCAAAATCATCAAATCTATATATCCAAACACCTAGCCATTTTTCCTTGGAGCATTGTTATGCTGCTGGATTTTTGAGTGAGCACACAAATAATCACACATCATGGGCACATCTACACAAAATGAGGATTCATATGCTGGTTTGAGCTCCTTATTCCCCAATTTTGAGTGTTTTTGCTTGTTTTTTAGTCTTTTTCTTGATTTTCTTGCATTTTAGTAGATTAAAAATACTACACACACCAATAAGTACCAAATCTTCACAACTCAACTAATTAACTACCCTAGGGGATTGAATCAAAGTAATGTTACATCATGCATACAATCATGAATCTATTATGAAACATTAAGACATCTATTATAACAACATAAATTTATGTGGGTGGATATTACATTGAGTGGTCCTTGCTCAAGTTGTTCCCATGAGATATACCAAATATATTGAATCATCTAATCATAGTAGTAGACTAAAAACATCTTTATTGTATTGAAAACTAAACACCCACGATATAACAAGAATCTCCAATATATCTCTCATTTAGAAATTCACATTCATTGTAACAGTAAACTTGCATAAAATTGAGAATACAGATGAACTATAATTATAACTATATATCCAACTATATTTACTCCCCAACCATCGAGCCCTAGATATAGGTGTGGGAGGAGATTTATTTTCATAAATATTCAAAACTGAAACTTAAACTAAAAACTAAATGCTAGTGTTCACTCTCCTCATGAATAGGAGGTGAAGTAATCTTTTGCAACATAAAATTTAATTAAAAAGAACATAAGAGAAATAGAAACATGACTCTTTCTCAAACAATTTTGATAGAGACATAGTCAAACTACCATATTGAGCCCAATGGCATTAACCCCTTTTTCCTCTATTGTATTTTCATTGTCCTAGTGACTCACAATTCAACCCCTTCATTGATCACCTTCATTCAATAACTATTGTGCATTCATCAATTTGGACTCTCCCTTGCTACTCGTGATCCTTTGGCAATGGGTTGAACTTCACATTTGTTATGGGTTATAGGATGCTCACTCTAACTTCTGGGCTGCAAGGAGTTAGTTCATCTAACATATACACACTACTAATAACCATAAATTAAACATAGATCCATACTGCATTCCATACACATTCACATAATTAACCATACAATTATCAACATATCATAATCATATTTCCATCCATCAAAATCTAGTTTAAGTTGCATGAAGGATATAAAATTTATATAATTTTAGGAATGCATATGAAATAAGTAGCTTAAGATATTTGAAATAGATGAACTAAACAAGAAAAAACTAGCTATTAATGGGGCTCATCAAATAGTTAAAATAAATTGTCCTTTTGAATAGTTTATTTTATAAAATAAGAGATGACTTGTAAAAATGAAAAACATAATCTAACATGACCATCTTATTAAAATGTGTGGATGGTTAAGAAAAAATCAATGCCTACATGAGACCACATGGGATATATGGGAGAATGTGAATAGTAAGTGAATTCAAATAGTTTGAAGGGATATATGCATAACTAAGTAGAAAAATATTTCAAGAGAATAGGTGATGGGAAATGTTGTTGGTATCACTTCTTGTATCATTTAATCTTTGAATTATCGAACCAAGTGTGTCTTAGAGCTACATGTGATAAGGATGTCTCCACGGATTGGGGGGATTTTCACTATACACAATGAATTTTGATTTTGGTCTGACTCCTTCAAGAGCCTTCAGGAGGTCTGAGGAGTGGAACTCAAGAACTAATTTCTAAAGACTAACCCTATCTTATCCCTTAACTAATGCTCATTCAAACTCTAATAACTTAGTTCAAACTCCACCATACTTAATTGTAATTGATTCATGGAAAAATTAAAATATAACTAAATTCACTCTTAATCTAAAATTAAGAATTTAAAATTGCTTGAAAAGAAAGTCTATTTTACGCTTGCAAGAAAATAAATATTAATCAAGAAATCAACAACGCTAAATTCCATGAATGAATTCCAAATAAGCTTCAGTTTAATCTTCCCATCAGTCATTATTATTACATCCCCTAAAACCATCATGCATTTGAAAATAGTTGTTAAGTTTAATTCCTATGAACAACGTCTAAATATATAGTAAACACACGAATGCTAATCTACAATGAAGCGTAATGAACTATCTTAAGAGAATAATGAACTGATCTAGAAAGTATAAGTAAATGTAGTTACTAACAATAATTAAACAAAATTCAAGATTCTTAACTTTTCACTTGATAAAAACTGAACAAAAATTAATTGGATCAAAAGAACACAATACAAAGTCACCTCCTTTGGTTGAGCGGGCACTGCTCTTCCTCTGGTGGGACCTTTAACACTGAGATTAAAATTAATTCCTTATTTGCATTCAAATTGGCCCAAGAAGGGAAATTGAACAAAATTATGTAGTACAGTCATTACAATATCAAGCGAAAAATTATCTAACTCCAAACTAACTCTAAGGATGGATATTTTAGGAATATCCCTTATTTGAATTCAAAATCATGGCGCTACCACCAAGATACAAAGCAGCAAACTAAACTTAAAACAAAATTGAAAATATCAGAGAGAATTCCGCTTCATAATGGCTAGAACAAGAAGTTTCCAAATTGACTAGAGAAGTCGATTCAAAATTATGATGAATTAGTATCCAATTGGAGTGATCAGGAGCACGATTGATTCCACATTGTTAAACATAGATTTTAACAAATCCACATCATGAATTAATCATTTAATTAGTTGAATAGAATCCTCAAAAATAGGATGCTAATATGATAAAAAATATTTCAAATTGAATAGTCATTCCTTCATTAACATCATTAAAAGCGACACATTCAATGCAAAATATTATTTCTAATATATCCCCTAATTAGTTAAATATAAGGTAAAACGAGAAAACATATAAGTATATATTCTATAGCCAGTATTGTTAATTAACAATATAATAAAGTCTTTGTAATCATAAAATGATCATCTAAAGTATAATTTTGAACACTCATCATTCTCCCCCTCTTGCTATCAACCATGTCCTCATGGTTGAGGATCTCAAAAATTTTTGTTTTTGTCCACAATCTAGGTAACCAAGTCAACCAAATCAGCATCTTGAAGCATATATTCTAAGAAGGTCCTAGGATGAGCATATCCATTCAGTGTTTCGATTTCTTCTATCCAATCTCTCCCTCTAATGTGGTGGTGCATCTAATGTAGGTGCATAAATTATGATCAAGGGTAGTTTGAATCTCATCCCAATCCAATTGACTTGTTTCTCTTAGATGGCATCTATCAAAGCTCTCACTCTATCGAGACTCCAAGTAATATTTCTTGGAGAGATGGGTTCTCTTCTTCTCAATGGCGTTTGGATGTTGTGAAACCTATCTCTTTCTACAACCAAAGCTCTGTATGGAAGGCGATCTTGAATATCTGTGTAAGCATGAATTATTTTAGACAGATTTTTTTTTGTAAACTAGTACTACATTATGTGATAGTGAAAAATATTTGAATTTGGATTTGAAAGTCCTTGACCAGGGGGTTTTATCTCTCATAGGGATACCCAATTTCCTCTGTGCATCTCTATACTAAGCAACCTGATCTTCCCATTCAACTTGATTTTGTAGTAATGATACAAAAGACCTGATTTTCAATTCTCCTATAAAAACATTTAGAAATGATTGAGGAAAATTTCCAAGAATAAAACCATGTTGAAAATATTCACACATCTGATTCTAAATAGTTGGATGATTGCTATAAAAGTCTTCAAGAAAATCATTGTCATTTTCATCATCAATTTTCCTCTTCAGAACCAGTTGATTGATTTTCCATTGAATGAATCTTTCCCTCAAAAATAATGCATATAAACTTGATGGTATTCTCATGGATAGTATTGCAGAGGATAGTTCTACAACCTGATCAAATCTTATATTTGATTCATCTCTTTCTTTCTCTAACTATTGATTTTGATTTCTCAATTGATATTTTTTTTGTTTAAGTTTCATTTTTGTTAGAGAAAGGTATCTTCTTTGAACAAGTGGTGCACTAGGAGGTAAAGAGAGGTATCTAGGTGGAGTAGATGAGGTGGAAGCCTCTTGAAAATGTAATTTTCTGGATTGTTGTCTTAACTGTTCCTCTTTTTTCTCCAACTATGCCCTTAACCTTACTATTTCCTCTGCACCTAACCTTTCTATTTCCTCTGCACTTGCTAACGCCTATGCATTAGAATTTTGTAAATTTTCATCTGTTTTGTTTAACCGTCCTTGAAATTTTTTTTTTTCTACCATTTCCTCTTCCACTTGTTTTGTTTTATTTACAGAATGTTGCAACTCTTCTTTCATTTTTAATTTCTCCTCAAGAAACTAAATTTTTCTTTTATTTTCCTCTAACTCTGCTTCTACTCTTGACATCGCCATTTCCCTTACTAACTCTTCTTCTTCCTCCATTCCTTCTCCTTCCTTCATTTTATTAAATTTTTCTTGTTCAATCATTGGTTCTTTACCATTCCTTCTCTCAAAACTTGGAGAAGGTGGAGGAAAAGATTCATCCTCCTCATCTTCAAATTCTTCAGAAGCTTCCTTTTCCTCTGTTTGATTATCAAATTCTTTAGTAGGGCTATCTTCTTTTGAAATGTGAGAAAAAAAATTTCATGAGGTGAGCCATGGGACTCTATCAGAAGGCTTCTTTTTGGAGATGGTAGTGGGGCTTCAGGAGGAATCACAAATTATTTAGGAGACTGTACAAGGGTTTGAACCTTTTCATTGCTTTCTAAAGTGTCCATATGATCTTCAGGGGGTTGTTTTGGTAAATTGTCAGGAGTTGGAACATAGTTGTGAGAAACAATAGGGTTTTATTCTTGTAACTCTTGATTTTTGTTTTTAGAAGTACTACGGGTTACCCTAAGAAATTTCTATAGCTTCCTCTTTTTCTATTTATGTCCTTTTCCAAAAGATTCTCCTTTTTCAATTTTTACCCTTTTTTTTTTTTTTCTTTCTATGGGACCCTTCTTAAGTTTTCTTTCATGTTTAACAGTGGGAGTTAACAAAAATTCAAGTGACCCTTCCTTAATAGAAATTTTTCCTCAAAAAGTGGTGCTTAATAATCAAATGTATCAAACTATGATATCTGATAGATGATATACCCCTAGACTTTACTCTAGATATCATAGAAGAGATTTGAGAGAACAAAAAAGTAGGTAGATTGATTTTTATAGAAGGTCTAGCATTACCATACCTTAAATGCATCAACATTCACATTCCTAGACCCTATATTGTGTCATATTGTCCTTCCTAGGTGAATAAATTCAATAACCACATAACAACAATTTTCCAGGGCTCCTCCAGGCTATTGCAAGCTATTCCCCTCTGACTTCCCTTGTGCCACAAAATTTTAGGTCGCTTCTTAGGTTCCTGATGAAATGCTGAAATCAACTCCTCAAAACTAATATGCCCTTTATTCACTAGTTATCCTTCAGTGGGAATACCTGGTAATTCACTTATAATCTAGGACCTGACTTCTATCACTTCGCCTCTAACTCTTGTGACATTAACATGAAAATTTCTCACAAATTATTCAACCAATTCAACCTCAAAACCCTCATACATCTGAACAAAATCAAGCCATCCAACTTCTCTAAGTAATATTTCTGTTTAAGAGTCCAAATTGAAATTTTCAGGTTCTACATTTCTCTTATTTCCCATGTTTACCTCTGCAAATTGACAATGAAAGTAGCAACCACAATGGTTTGAACAAAATACAAAATGAGTGTTTCTTCACTCAATCACAACAAATTTTCAAAGATCACACGTCGTGTCAAATTGTCAAGTATTAATTTCATCCAGACGATTCGCACAAAACAACCTTGTACTTTGCATTATGATTTGTAAAGTTGGCAACGGTGCTGACATAAGTAAATTTATTTGTGATGATATGAAGATCTTCATATTACTTGCAATTACTGTGGAAGCCACTTGAATGTCACATCCTTATCTCACCACCAGATTTTAAAGTAATTAATACAGATTTATTACAATATTAATAACTATTTGGAAGAGATTTATATACTTAAAACATTTACTCAACTTCACACTATAATAACTAAGTTAGAATATAATACTTACAATAAATGCATACCTTTTTTATTTAATGCAGAAGTCAATCGGAGCATGAAAATTAACTCAATTGGTAAAGATCCCAACGAGCCAATCAGAGAGAGCTTAGAATTAATAAGATGGTTTATTATTGAGAACCTTGAGAACATCAGGAGTCGTCAGGGGCCATCAAGAGTAGATTGAAGTTGTTCTAGGAAGACCGCCATTTCTGGTTTTCAACCATTCCTTCTTTTTTTCTCTTCTTTTTTGGGAGATAAACCGCCATTTCTGGTTTTCAATTTATCTCCTTTATTCATGCCTTTCTCCAAAAGATTATTCAAAAGCACATTCTCTCATGGAAGAAATATCCTCCACTAGAAAAATTTCAATTCTATGTTGTAAATTTGAGAAAATTCTTCTTTTGAAGTTGGTTTGTGATATATCTTCAAACGATGACCATTAACCAACATAATCTTTCTTTCTCCATCTATTGGTACCAGTTGAACAACTCCATTTTAAAAAACTTGATCAATTTCATAGGGTCCCAACCATCTTGTATGGAATTTCCCTTTAAATTTTTGGAATCTAGAATCAAATAGTAGTGCCCAATCTCCTTTCTTGAATTGTCTGGTCACAATATGCTTATCATGCCATTATTTCCTCTGCTTCTAGATTATTTCTATTTGTTGAAGAGCTTCCATTCTCATTTCATCCAATCGGTTCAGCTGTAGAATCTTATTTTTCTTTGCCTCAGATAAATCAATACCAACATCCAATGTTTTTTTAATGTCTACAACTCAAACTCAATAGGCATGATTGGAGTTTTCCCATACACTAGCTCATATGGAGAGAATCCTGTTCTAGCTTTCTAGGTTGTATTGTAAGCCTAGAATGCTTCATCTAACCTTTCTACCCTGTCTATTTTTCTCAATGAAATAGTCTTTGCCAAGATATTTTCTAATTCCCAGTTAGTAACTTCTAGTTTCCCATTTTCTTGAGGATGATATGGTGTGGATTTCATGTGTGTCATCTAGTATCTTTGCATAAAATCTTCCATCATAGCAGACACAAACTGTGGTCCTTGGTCTGACACTATCTCCCTTGGTGCACTGATTCTTTGAAGAATATGTTTATACAAAAAATTAACTACTTTATATTCCCTTATTTTGGTAAAGCTTTCACTTCAGCTCGATTTGTGACATAGTCTGTGAAAAATAGAATATAATGTTGTCCTATAGAAGGTGGATCAACAAGTCCCACGAAATCAATTCCCCATTTCTCAAATGGTTCCAGAGCTATTTGAGGTTGTAATGACATCTCCATTGTTGGTGTAGTGATGCAGATCAGGGAGGAAAACCACAAACAAACACAATTCAAGGTGTTTCAACCAATTTCTCAATCACCAAAACCCTATCTTAGCATTCTTTCACAATTCTTGCTTATTCTCCTTGTAGCCATCCAAATAGAGGAATTTGTTCATATCTTTCAAAATAAAATCCAAACCCATAAAATAATGGTCATTTCAGATACCCATTTGAACACACTTCAACATATCTCAAAAGCACATACCTTGATTTTCGAACATCAACCTCTAAAATGGACTAGTACGTTGAACAGGGCTCCAATTAGCCCAATTTTCCAAAGCATCACCCACTTAAACTCTCTTCAAACCCCCAAAAACCATGGAAAGTCCTCAACCAATTTATAAACACCTACAATCCACAACTTTTAACAAGAGAAACACTCACCAAGTCAACTTAACACAAAACCCTCATTACAAGCCATTTCCAAGGGGTTTATTGACAATCCACATTCCCAACTTCTTTCCACCTTATCAATGCATAAATCATGCTCCATATAGTTTTCACATGCTCCTTAAAACAACTCGTAACCTTTAACATTGCATTTTATGCACACTCCATCATTTGGCCATCAACTTTGAACCCAAAATCATTGAAAACCCAACTAGGGCATCACACAAAATCCCTAAAATGGCCACTCCTACTCAAATAAAATCCATATAAACCTAAAAATACCCTAGATCATCCATTCCACCAGGTTACAAACAAAACCAACAGTGTAATGGGTGTTAATCCATTTTTAAATGTTTACAAACCCTCAAACTTGATTATACAAACCCACCTACAAAGATTTGTCAATAAAACACTCCAATCTTAATGAAAATCAACCAACCAAAAGCCAAATTATATTTACTTCATTCCTCCATGTAATTTTATAACTTTCAAGTCAATATTCTCCTATACGGGCAAGTACAAATATTTGCAACAACAAAATTGACTAGTAAACACATAAAATTCGTAGTTTCTTGATTGATTTCCTCAACAAAACTTCAAGAGAGTTTACATCAATATCCCAAGAATATTTAAACTTTTCACTCCTAAAAACCAACTAAAACAACCATCAAAACAAACTTTTAAACTCCCATGACCTTTGGTCTCCGATAATTGCATTTTTACACTTTTAAATGACAATATTTTAACAACATTGCAAAATATGAGCATATAAACTCTTAACTGACCAAAATGACTCAAATTACATTTAGCATGGTCTATTATGACCTTATTGGACTCAAACAAGACTCAACACACTAAAACCTAGCAAAAAACCTCATCTACATGAATTTTCTTTGGTGGCCCTGCACCATTTAGGTTTTCCCATCCGCTGGCATTCATCACAATGCTTAACAAGGAATGAAACATCCTTTGTCATAGATGGCCAAAAATAACCAGCTCCTATGATATTATGAACCATTTTGATCATTGAATAATGTCCTCCTTTTGGCTCATGATGGCAAGCATGCATAACATCATAAGCATCTATTTCAACAACACACCTGCGAAGAACATGATCAGGACACATTTTAAACAAAAGTCCATTTATCCATTGGAATCTAGAACTTTCATGAATTAATCTCCTTTTGTGCTTAGGATTAAAATGATTTGGACACTTCCCTGTTACAAGATAATCTACAAGATCAACAAACCATGAAGGATGAATTGATATTGAAAACAAGTGCTCATTCAGAAAGGAAATCAACAACATTATCTTTACCAGGCTTATCTATTATGATCACATAAAATTCTTGCAATAATAATAGTCATATTATAATTCATCCATCCACTACAAATTTATTCATCAAATACCTAATAGTAGCATGGTTTGTGTGAATGAATACTTTGTAACCAATAATATAATTCCTGAATTTATTAATTGCGCATATTATAGCTAAAAACTCTTTTTTAGTTGTTGTGTAATTCCTTTTGACAGGATTCAAATTTTTACATGCATTGCTTCATTCTCATCTTTCTGTCCCAAAACTGCACCAACAACAAAGTTGGATGCATCAAAATGTATATGAAATGGAACTCCCCAAACAAGTCCTTTAATAACCAGAGTGGTTAAGGCATGTTTAATTGATTCAAAAGATTTTGATAATCACTTGTCGATAAAAACTCCACATCCTTCTTGAGCAATGTGAATAAAGGTTCAAAAAATTTACTAAACCCCTCAATAAATCTTCTGTAGTACCCAACATGCCCAAGAAAACTGTGAACACCCGTTTGATTTTTAGGGATCTCAATCTATTGAATGATTTCTACTTTCTTGGGATCAAATTTGATTCCCTGTTTAGAAATGTGGTGTCCTAGAACAATACCTTTTGTCATCACAAGGGAACACTTTTCATGATTCAAAGATAAACTATGATCCTTACATCTTTGCAAAACCTTGTTCAAAATTTCAAGTACTTCTTTAAATGTTTGTGCATGAACTGCAAAATCATCCATATATACTTCCACACATGAGGTAGTTAGATTTGTAAAAATAGCCAGGAAAACTCTCTAAAAAGTGGTTGGTGCATTGCATAGTTCAAATGGTATAGCTATATAAGCATACATACCCCCAAGGACATGTGAAGGTAGTCTTATCCTGGTCTTCAGGAGCCACTTGGATCTGATTGTACCCACTAAATCCATCTAGGAAAGAGAAATAACTACTGCTAGCTAAGTTATCAGGTACTTGATCAATAAATGACAAAGGAAAATGATCCTTTTTAGTGGATTTATTTAATTCTCTGTAATCCAAATATACACGACATTTTTCATTTTTATTGGGAAAAATAACCAATGGGGAAACCCATTGACTATTAGATATTGGATAAATAAACCCTACTTTAGTAGTTTTTCTATTTCTTGCTTAACAAAGACTCGAAGAACAGGATTGATCCTTCTTTGACCTTGCCTTACTGGCTTAACATCTTCGGTATAAATATGATGAGTACAAATAGAATGGTGAATTACTTTCATGTCTTTGTATTCCCAAGCAAATGCTTTAGTATGATTTTCCAAGATGTGCTTTAATTAATTTTCTTGTGAGGAGGATAAGGATGAATTAATGAGGAGAGGCTTATCCCCTACTATCGTAATTTCTTTGGTCTCATCTTTAGAATCAAGTGGATCCCCTACAAGTGTATTCAGGGGACAAGGATATGAATTTTACTGATGTAAAATTATATGGCATTTATTCTTCTCCTCTACTTGACCAATATTTTTAGAATTAGGATCTTGCTCTTCACATTCCTTGACATGTTCTATCAAATTAACCATGGCCAATTCTACAATGCCATCTCCTTCTGACTCCATATCCTCATCAACCCAAAGTTGAGTATTATGCTGAATTGATGGTTGGGCTGGAGGATAAAGTGACAACTCCTTCTGTTTCTGACCATTAGAAATGATCATACTTCCTAATCTGCAATCTATCAATGCTACTCCAGTGGCTATTCATCGTTTGCCTAAGATAATTGGATATCCAAAATCCTTCTAGCTTTAAGAACAAGAAAGTCAACTAGAGAATCCCATGTATCAATTGTAACCATGATGCCTTCAAGAACACCTTCAGGTTTGGTAGTAGATTGATTTTCCAACTGTAAAATAATTGTTGTGGGTTGAACACTTGTCATACCCAACATTTCAATAGTGTCTGATGTGATAACATTGATAGCTGCTCCCAAATCAACTAGCACATTGGTTATCTCAATTCCCCCAATAATAAAATTTATTATAAGACTACTTGGATCATTATACTTTGAGGGAGTAATATTCCTAACAAAACATCAGTGAGTTTGGTCCCTATCTATATTGTAGGAGGTAATTTATTCTTCCTACCGGGCGTTTTCATACAAAAAGATTTGACCAACTGATTTATTTTTGGTATGTATTTAATGGCCTATAATAATGGTATCTCAATATTGATCTTTTTAATTTCATGAAGAAGTTGAGAATCTACCACATTCATATAATTTGGTTGGGAGTTATTAAGAGCTACTTGTTCTATTTTCAAATGCTCTGGGTAAGGTACCTGATTAATTTTTTTTATATCATCAAAGTTCTGGTTTTCTTTCGAATACTCTTTTTCTTTCTCACCCTCCTGATCTTTAGAATTTGGTATGGATGGGACATTATGGTTCCTTAATTGAATATCAATGGAATCAATTACATTCAAAGTAGGAGGATTTAAATCAGTATGATTTTTCTTTGGATTTGAAATAGGTTGTGCTGGCAGCTAAGGTTGGTTTACTTGTTCATTAACAAGATTAGAACCATGGATTAATTGAGGTGATTGTGCCACGAGATGCCTCGGCACCTTATTTTTCCATGGTTGAAATTGTGTTTGATTTTGTTGCCACTGTGGCTGATTTGATTGCCACTAAGGTTGGTTCCATTGAGGATTCATTCATTTAGGTTGACCCCAGAATGTACGTGGTGGTTGTGTTTGGTAGGGAGGAATCCATTGATTTGCATTTGGACAAGGATTCTAATTCCAATTAGTTCTAAGACCATATTTCCCTTGATTAGCATTATATCCTGTATTATGAGATCTCTACCCAACATAATTAAGCTCTTCCTCCACTACAGGTGGTTTCTCTAGATGATTCTTAATTCCAGGTAAGAGGTTACAAGAACTTGTTGCATAATATTTTTCACATATTTCACAGAGATCAATTTGATTTAATGAACACTCTCTCAAAATATGTTTCCCTCTACATTCAGAACAATAAATGGCTAAAGGTTCAGTAGTCTTCTTATCTCCTTGCATGTTGAGATGAAGGAGTTGGTGGAGCTTTTATTTTTCCCCTTGTAGGTATGTTTTGTCCTTAGCTCTAATTGGTTGGGT
The DNA here is from genome assembly GCA_007115665.2 of Sequoiadendron giganteum. NCBI lineage: Eukaryota > Viridiplantae > Streptophyta > Pinopsida > Cupressales > Cupressaceae > Sequoiadendron > Sequoiadendron giganteum. Next base: position 438,873,458 of record CM021102.1, on the reverse strand, counting down.
CATGGGTTTTATTTTTGAGCGTTGACTTGTTATTGATGGTGGTCGGTCACTTAAGTGGTCTTTTATCCCTTTTTGGTCGTGACTTTACCAGCCCCGTTTACCCCTCCTTTCGGTCTTTTGCATCACGACTGTATTATTTTTTCATAGTGTTGGGCTATTGAATTATTTTAGAATAAACCTATAAATAATATTTTTGATCTTGAGGGTCATTTCCCCATTCACCTAGTCGGTCCCTTTCTATATGAATAACGTTTTCGCATGTGTAGATTGCATGACCGTCGAATGAGGTGATTTTAATCTTGACCATTCCTCGCAGTACTTGCAAGGTTTCTGCTAACATCATAAATATGGTGTGAGGCATGCAAGATGCTTCCACCTATCACGTTTGATGGTGGGGACTAGTTTTTCTCACTGACCGAAGATGGAGGCTAATGTTGAAAACTATTTGATTACTGACGCATCGTGGTCATCCCTCGCTGACCTTGAATAATTGAAACTGTAGTTTCAATAATGCTATGTGGTGTGCGATTTGGTGAGGCATGGATACCGATGTTGTGTGTTAGTAACAAAGGTGGGGCCCGTTTCTTGCTGATGTGGAGCCTGATAGGTGATGTCCTGTTTATTTGGTGACTAGAGAATGGACGTGGCATTTTCAAACTATTTTGACTTAATCTGAGTTGTTCTCTGGGCCAACATTACTTTTGATCAACTAATCGTATTTGAAATAAACTGGTGTTGTACTATAGTTTTTTTGATCTCGCGCGAGTGAATAGTAATGGTCGAGTTCGACTCTGCCTGAATAATTAAATGCTAAAATTTGTGAAATACTATTTCCTTGTTGTATCTCTACATTGAGGAAGAATTACTTGGTATCGAGTGAAGCAAGCCGTTGTTGTGATTTCTCAATTTCACTGCCCTAGATGTTCTGCGAATGAAATCGTAAGTAGCATGTATGCCATTTAGTATAATTTCAGAAGATTTTATGGTTGCTTGCTAAACAATTAGTAATTGTTTCTCATTCCGTTCTTGAAGAATTGTTTGAATAAATTTTATTTTAGAGCTCATCTAGATAATTTTTGGAGACTCTAGAATCATGAGGTATTTTTCTATTTAAGGCTAAAGGAAGAATATTGTAATTGTTTCCCATCTAAAAATAAGAAAACCCTAGCTCGAATTATCATTTGTCTAGTATAAATGGCACTCGAGGCCCGAAGTTCTGGTTTTGAAACCACTACCAGGTCTTTCTCCCAAGATATTATTGATTTTTCAAAGCCCTCTACTAACAAGAAGCAGGAGGGAAAGGTTTTTTTCTATGGGACCCGACTCTTGGAAGGATTGAAAAAGAAGCAGTATGCAATTCAAGATGCCAAGTTACCATATATCGAGTGGCAATTATTCTCCAATTGGTTTGGGAACAGTATTTGTCAGTTCCTTTGTGTAACCCATGGAGGCTAGACCTGGGTAAGTTGGTGGTGCCTAATGTCTACTTGGATGTAGATATTTTGAAGGATATTGCTGTGAGATATGACCCTGTGACCCGAGTTGTTAGAACTTATGATGGTGTGCAGATGATTAAGATAACCAGAGAAGAAATTGCAAAGATTTTCAATTTGCACGAATGGAGTCAAGATATGGTTCCTGTCGACCTTGAGGTTTTCAGACAAGAGTATAGAAATACTAAGGGTTTGTTCAGAACATCCCTTTTGATACCTCATTTGGCTGTCTCAGGAAGAGGAAAAAATCAGAAGAAGGTATTGATTGGCAGGAATGAGCTTGAACCTTTTCCTATGGACTATTTCTCCACTTATTTCAAGAAAACTGTTTGTGATTTATGTCAAGTTATTGGATTCAGTTTAAAGACAACCTTTCCTACCGATATTATGTATATGGCAGTGAATCTCCAACACCTGGGATTTAACGTGGTGTATGATTTTTCCACTTACATAGTGGAGAAATTGCACATTGGTCTAGTAGCTCTAAAGGAGGGGAAGAATTGGGTTGGATTCATGTGTTTTTCCCTGTTAATTCACATGTTTTTGTATAGGGGTCAAGCTATGTTTGAAAGAGATATGGAGTTAAAAAAGAAGTAAGGTAATATTGAAATGCCTGTCCAATATTGGACTAGGATTCTTGACATGCATGATCATAAGTTTGATTATGTAACTTTCCATAATGTCTTTGGATCTAAATTAAGGAAGGCTTTGGTTCGTGAACCCCCAAGGATTCCAAAAGAAATTCATGACTTTTTGAGGCCGATGGAGAAGAGGCCTGAATTGAACATAATGCATGACTGGGGAGACATTATCCCCTATCATAACAAAACACTTTTCAGGTTTTTTGGCACCAATGTTAATCCAAGGGTTCTACCAAGGGAGGTGCCCCTCAGAATTAGATTTTTGGAAATCATGAGGCAATTGGGAGGAACTCAAGAACTACACTTTCTAGTTGAACAAAAGAAAGGTTCTTTCTTCCCTAAATATACAACATTTTCTGATTTTGTTATCGAAAATGGAGGATGGAAGGAGTTACATATATTACTTGGGCCTTATAGGCTAAGGATTGTGTGCCCCAGGAATCATGATCCTGAGGGTTTTATCTCTCAAATGAAGGCAAAGCATCGAACAAGGGTCTTTGTCCATAATTTTTACTTTCCTGAGGACATCATTAGGAATATTTTTGATTTGGAATTACAAGAGGAGAGAAAGGAAATGCACATTGCCTACTCTAAAATGATAATGGAGAAGGAGGAGAGAATACCTGGTTTCAATCCCATACCTAATGCCAAAGATGAATTAAGTAGGGCGATGTATGCCATTGATAATTTTGAGATTTTGGTTGGGGTTTTGAAAGATGAAAGGGTTGTGGAAGAAAGGGGAAAATCACCAACCATCGAGGAGTACCCTGAAGTAATATTGTAGGAGAGGCCTACTTATCAGCCCCAAAAGAAGATAAAGGATTTTTCTAGAAGAAGGGGAAGTAGGGCTAAATATGTTGCTCAAAATATTGCACCATCTTCTGATTTGGATTCTCCTCTAAGGTCTTCAAAGCAGGTCTGCCCACCATCACCAAAGAGGCAGAAAGTTGAAAAAGGGAGGATGGTTGATGGTGATGAGGATGATGAAATTATTGTGACTCTAGATGAAATGCATTAGAAGATGCCATTAGACATAGTTAACACTGCAACAAGTTCAGGGGCAGTTACTTTGAGATTAGGAAAATATGAAATCAAAGGAATAACAAGTAATGATGATTTGAGGATGGAAGCCTACAAAGATTTCGTGATGGATGAATCTTTCATTCAAACTAATGATTTTAAATATTTTGTGTGGAGAGCACATACTACATCATATGTTGAGAAGGTGGCACATGAGAGAAGTCTGCATCTAGAGCTCCCAGAGAAGGTAATTCAAGCTAAGGTCAGGGAACAAATGAGAGACAAATTCAAAGAAATAACACCAGAGCAAGGCCGAGAATTAGTAAAAAAAATTGGAGTATTGCTACTTCTTGAATGGGATATCGTTGATGTTGTGGTGTTCGACACAATAAGAAGGGCCAATAGGCCACTTCTTGCAACTAAAGAGGAGGCTACATTGGCACTCAAAGGATCAACCTTTAGTGAAGAATGGGATGCTTTGGCAATTTGGTCTCTATCCAATGGGTCTACAAAACCAGTTGTTGTAGAACCATTTGACTTTAGTGGTCACTTTGTTGTGAGGAGAGTTGATGATACCCCAACATTGGAAGTTGTTGATATGGTCGTGAATGTTGCTAAATTCACTAGAGCAACTGTTGAAGATATAACCAAGGACCGAGATACTCTGAGTGGCCAATATAATGACATTATTATTGAATATAATAAGAGTCAATAAAAGGTAGCAGAGTTAGAAACCGAATTGGCTTTATTCAAGCAACAAATGGATACCATGAGGTCTCAACAGTAAGCCAGTTCTAGCCACACTGTTCCCGACCCACCAGTAGAGCAGTCTTAACCTCCTGCACAAGCACAGTCTTTGGCTATTGTTCCATATAATATGGGACAAGCGCCTATTTCAATTGAGAGGGCTACTAGCCCTAGAGGGGGACTCTCTAGGAAGAAATTGATTCATTAGGTTGAAGAGTATAAGGAGATGGTAAATCAAATCCGGGATGCATCATAGAGAATTAATTCAGTAATAGTGGACACTGTTCTGAAACATTTAAACAAAAGGGTCCAAAGTAGGCTAAACAGTGTTCATGCAAATTATGTCCTAATGTTGCAAGCACTAAAAATGTTTCCAAGGGATAAAGAATTGTCCATCCCATTGCTGGAAAAATGGAGCCCTAGAATGGAGAAGTTGAAATTCATGGTAGTAGGGGAAAAAAACATGGTGATAAATATCCTACTGTTATAGAAACATATCAATTGGTCAAAGGAATTGTTGAACATAAGTTTCAGGGATTTTCCGCCCCTATGGAGTCCAAGATTAAATTATTAAAGGATATACATGATTGAAAGGACTTGACCCCATTGCCGCATATTTTGCACAGTCAGGATGAAGTCAAACCCCTACAGGTTTGGAAGGATCAGATAAACAATATAATGATGTCTCAAACACATGAGATATGCAAAAGTGCTAACATCCACATGCTAGAGAATACATTGGAAAAGTTGTCTTTTGTTATAAGTTTCTTAGAGAACTTTGATAAAAAGGCCACATCGATAATGGTGAAGTATGCTTCCTATCGAAACAAGGTTGATCAAGTTTTGGATTTCCAATGGCCTTCTGAGGAGGAGTTTGAATTATGGAAAAAGGTGTTCACATATGAACTGGAATTATGAATGTTACAGTCGAGAATTGCAACTTAGTCATGTATAATACAGGTCTGGCCTTAGATATTATATTCTAAAATTGCATTCTCTTTTTGACTTCAAGTACAGGGTGCTGAGGTGGGATTAGTACTATAACGGTTAAGCATGCCTTCGATGTATGGGGAGCAACCTTTGGATCAATTTTTTCTTTCCTCCATATCAACGAATGGTGATTCTTATCTTATGCTCTCCACTCGCATAATAGAATTGTAACTGAATTAAGAGTTAGCGGTCCAATCACAAATGGACATGTGTACTCTCTGGCCTGAAGCTTGTTAGCTCCCTTGTTTTATAAAAGGGAATTCTGGGTTGAGAGAGAGGTCTGTTGAAATATCCAAAATATGAGAAATAAGAGTAGTGATATAGAGAGTATGAATTGTAAGTCCAAGTTTTAAAGTTTGAAGTCAGATTGGAGAACTTAGTTAATTTTCTCTCCTATTGTGTTATGTTATATGGATTATTAATGAAATATCGATCCAAGATGATTTTCATTGATCTTCATTTGTTCTTTACTGTAAATTATGTTTAACTATATCTCTGATTCAAAGGATCGATTAAATGTTTCAGTTAACTAGTAAATTCATGCAATATAACAAATAGGATTCATAAAGAAGTAATAAACTCAGGTATAGATATATGGATTGTAATGCACTTCATAATAGATCATAAGTGTTCAAAATGAAATTTACGCTGTAGTTCAGTTTTCTCTTTTAACTTCGTGCATTGGGATATGGCACTAGAATTCTGATTACATTTTATTATCGCATATTTTGTGTTATGGCCTCAAGATATTTTACTCAAACATTTCCTATCAAATTACTTTAATTTGGGTTTACGATTTTATATTAATTGGACCTGAACCTTTTCAAGGAATAGCCAATTTCTTAAAGGATTTCATCCATTAACAATAATTGGGGATCGATTTGTTGCTCACCCATGTGCAAATGAATCATTTAAATGTTGTATGTTAAGAGCACATGTTAGGGAATACCCTCCTAAATTTTATAGAGTCTGAAGTGTAGGAGAATTAGCCTTATCTATTATTCTCGTTAAGTTGGCCATACTTTTCTTAGCCTTTTATTATTGAATATGGCAAGTTCATAGGAGCTTCTAGGAAATATGTGTGGGTTGCAGTAAAAAATGCCAACAGAATGGCGACTCTGCTGGAGAACTATCGAACGAAAGGTCTCTAGTGTAGAACTGGTTTTGTTAGAGTCGTTTGTTATAATATACTTGGTTTAAATTATGTGCCTAATTTGTCATATTGGGCATATGCGTCTAGTTTTCCTAAGTTCTGTGTCAGTGTGTCGGGTAATGTTGAAACTCTTGTCTAAAGTCACGAGTGCAAAAGTGAAGTGCAATCACTTCATAATTCCCAATATTTTGGGTGGCGACTCTGATATCTCAAACACAACTATTCATACAAAGTACAAACAACAACGTGCAAAGGAGAGTCCTCGTACACCAAAGACCATGAAGAATACTAGAAACTATGCAAAAAAGAACCCGAAGCCAATGTTAGAGCTCGAACCAGGACAAGACAAGAAATGGGTAAAAATAAATGATACCCCAAGTAAGTCTGTTTCATCTCCTATTGTCTCTTCTCCTACTTTAAATTCCAAAATAAATAGTGATTTTATTGGTGGAGATTCCTTAGAAGTTGTTGTGTCTCAAATGGATCATGGTAGTTTTCCTTTTGAAATGACTCGAGAAGTTGAAGCTGATATGTCCAAAGAGGAGGAGCGATGGGGATTCTAGGAACAACATAAGCAATTCCCAGAAGCTACAAGACCTGGTACTATGTCCGTTTTTACTGAAAAAAATTTCAAACCGCGAGGGACGTCTTTGAATGAGGAAACGCCTTTGTTTCAAGATGAAGATCAAGCAGAGCAATCTTACTATACTCCTACTCCAAGTGAGGTAGGAGATATCCTTGAGAATGAAACAGATATAGACAAGGATATGTAAACCTTAATTGAAGAAGAAAAAAGGTTGCAGGAGGCAGAGGATAATAGGGATAGAATAATAAGAGAGAATCTAGAGATTCTGAGCTAATCAGTCTGAGAGGAATTCCTAGAAAAAGAAAGTTGAAAAGATGAGGGAAGAAGCAGCTAAGAGAAAAACCTTTGAGGAAAGGGTGGCTAAAGAAGTTGCTGATAGGACTTGAGAAGTCTCTAAAGTAACAATCTCTATTGGAACTTCTGGTACTCCCACATACACTCCTTCTATATTAGCTACCAAAAATTTAGATCCATTTATTGGATCCAAGAAGACAACCTTTGTCGACCATGGGAAAGCTCACGTTGACCAACCTCAGAAAAATGCCTAAAAATTTTAAATTATAGAAGCCACCTTAATACTAGTGATGAAATAAATAATGAAGTTAATCCTACACCATCAGATTTTCCTCAAAATCCTGAGCTCTTAAGATTGCAACTGCTAAATGATCAGTTGCAGGGTGATCTAAGAAAATCTGAAATAGAAGTTGCTAATGCCAAGATGGCAAGAAAGATAGCTTTCTTAAAGCTATCTATACCCACTCCCCAAGCTTCTGGTTTAGGAAAGAGCGAGAATGAGTCGTTGAGCAAGAATTTTGAGAAACAAATTCCTAAAGGTGGGGGTGGTGGTAACTGAGGTGGTGGAGGTGGAGGCAATCATAAAAACTTCAACTCTTACTCTGATAATGAAGAGGGAAGCACTGGCAAGGATAAACAACAAGGTAGTGGTGACAAGGGTAAATAGGGGGATGATAAGAAAGATATTGAGCAACAAAGAACCCCCAGAAGTGGACGTGGTGTAGGAGCACCCCAAATTGATAGATACAGACAATTGTGTTTTGGCAATATTCGGGGATATCCTAATCCAATTCCAGATAATGCATGAAAGAATCTCCCAAAATTCATTGGTAATAGTGCTTTTAGTGGGAAAGACCATTTGAAAGATTTTCAAGGCTTTGTTGAAGACTTTGAAATATGGGATGATGATGTAGCAATGAAATACTTTATGCAGTCATTAGTTGAAGATGCTAGGGATTGGTATAGAGGGTTACCCGATGCTAGTATTGACTCCAGAGATGCTTTTTGCAAAGTTTTTAGGGAACAATACGGGGATCAGACTGACCCTAGATTTAAGTTAAATGATTTCAATAACATTACCAAGTGGCATAATGAACTGGTTACTAAGTTTAATGCTCATTTCCAAAAGGCTGTGAAAAGAGTTCCTGCATATTTGAGGCCTAATGAGAGTGCATGTTTAGTTGTGTATTATAATTCTTATGATGCTAGAATGTGTTATTTATTAAGAGATAAAGATCCTCAAAATTTGAGGCAAGCATATAAGATGGCTGTGAACACTGAAAATAATAGAAGAGATTCTAGTAAAGTGGGGAGAAGAGAAGATCCTAAAACTTTTAAAGGCACCAAGAATCAGACTGAAAAGGTTGGTAAACTTACTGCTGCTGATGAAAATATAGATCAAGTCCTTACCCTACTGCAGAAACAAGAAAAAAATGACAAGCCTCATTTACAAAGAAATAATAAGCCTCCCAGGCTATAGGATTATCCTTATAATACCAATTGGAATAATGGAAAACCTCTATAAGGAAACCAGAGAAACAATCAAGTTTCGCTTGATCCTTTACAAAAGAATTCTTGGAATGCCTTAGAAAATTTACCTTGGTGTGAAGTATGCAGAATGCTTCACTCTTCACAACAGTGTGTAGTAGCACAAAATATGGTAGAATCTCAGGATGATCAGGGAGATGCTAAGTCTCCCCAAGATCAAGATACAATGATAAATGTATTATTAGAACCAGCTAATCTAGCCTATGATGATTATACCTTAGATGATGAGCCTTGTGGCATGAATGTTGATGTTCAGAGACAACATAATGATGTACACCATCAACAAGTGTTCCCGAATGAAGGAGACAATGGTGACTATTTTTTGAATGAATTGAAAGTGGATAACACTGTTTTGAGAAGACCTTCTGATGAAGAAATTGAAAAATACACTATTTCCTTAGTTGCAAGGGCAAGGAATAACATACAATTGAGAAAAAAAACTATTCCAGGCGATTCAGGTAAGCCTTGCAGCTTGTTCATAAAAGAAAAAGATGTAACTGGAACAAATGTCAATTTGGAGGTTAAGAATGTTATTTCAAAGCCTAAAGAAATAAGGGAGCCCCAGATATGGGAAAAGAAAGTTGATACGACCAAGACAAAGAATGAAGTTGTACCCCAAAATATCAAAGACAACAAGAAACATTATTCTAATGATGAAACTCTCAAAGGAAAAGAAAAGGTAATTTTTGAAAACATAATTTTTTCCGAATTACCAACGTACACTTCAATAGATATGTTTCAAGTACTTTCACAAGTTAGGGTTACTATCCCTTTCTTAGAAATGATGTGTATAGATGAACATAAGGATAAGAATGTTGTACTTATTAACATTATTCCTACAAGTGGAAAAAGTAAAGTGGTTTCCGATCAAGTAAAATCAAAAGAGGATCAAGAAAAGAAAAAAAGTGTGGAAGAAAATATCACAAAAAGTCCCCAAATATACTTAGGTACCACTATTATTGCTAATCCCAACCATGCCAATCCTTTTTTCTTAAGTCTGATTATTGATGGGAAAATGTTGAGAAATTGCATGATCGATTCAGGAGCATCTAACAATGTGATGCCAGTAAAAATAATGCATGGAATGGGACTAAAAGTGGACAATACATATGGTAAGTGCTATGCAATAGATTCTAGGGAAGTGCCTGTTATAGGTATTATAACTAATGTTTCATATAGACTAGCAGAGTTTCCTGAGAAAGAGCTACACATGAGTGTTATAGTGGTGGATATTCTACCTACTTATGGCATACTCTTATCCTGGCCTTGGAGTGCTTCAATGGGTGGGAGTATACAATGTGATCTATCTTTTGCTACATTTTCAATTGAACAGAAAGATGTCAAGGTAGATAGGGAAAAAAGAGCCCCTCACATGATTGAAAATGTGGAAGTCACTTGAACCTATTAGAATTAACTTTGTGGAAATTGATCTAGAAAATGTTAGAAACCCTAGATCAGACATGCAAACCTAAACACCTTCCACAGAAGAGAAAACATAAAAAAGCAGAGCTTTGCATGCGAATGTGCAAAATGATATATTCAAGAATTCAATATTACAATGAGATGATTTGCTTTATAAAAGCAAAGTATGCAACCCTAATGTTGACCTAAAATTAGTTCAACCTAAGTAAAGTTATGCAAGTGTAATTAAATATTAATTACACTAACACCCCCCATAAGTGCAATTTAGGGAGACTAGATAAGCATGCACCTAAAACTAAGATGAATGCAAGAAATCATGAATGGGTCCCGACAACAAGGCCTGATCAGGTACCCATGTACAAATGCAATAATGAGGTAGAGAAGGACAACCCAGTGGGACAACCCCCCCTACAATGAGATGACTGCTACAAAGAAGCACTGGAAGAACATTGTGGAGTAACACTGGAACCACAATCCGACAAGCAAGGAAAGATACTTCTGTCTACAAGAAACCATATCGGAATCATAATAATGTGACAGTAGACCCGATGCCACGGAACACTCGAAAACACCAAACTGGAACAACCCTAGAATCCATAAAGCAACAGTAGATGAAATGATGATGACAGAATCTAGAAGCCGTGAATCTCGATGCCGATGCCAAACTAAGACTGAAACTCTTCCATGGAAAAAAGTACCATACAGACTCGGGAACAATAACCACAAATTTAGTGGCCCTCAAACTGAGATGGATCCGATGCGGATCACTAACCATAGGCTCTCAATCTAAAGTGTGAACCAAAATGAATCTCATATGTGTCAAGCTAAGACAAAAATGACCAAAAGAAACTAAGAGACCAGATTACAACCCATACAAGTTGCCATCAAAACACGATGAAGATTATTATGCAAGAAACCCCCCTGATGGAACTTTATATCAGTTTGTTTATTACAATCCCCAATGACTGCAAAAGGAGAGAATTCCTAACATGCATAAATAGAAAATGAAAAATAGACCTTATATTTGTGTAGAGGACTAAACCAGCTTTCTAACGCCGCAAGAATGGTGAAAAAAGGATCACCGAGTCAAAAGATATGCCCTCCGGAGTGAAAACAACAACATCTGAGTTCAAGGACCTGCAAAATAAATCTGAAGCAAAATCTAAAAAAACTAAAATGTTGAATAGATTGGTGCTGGAATCAGCTTTCCAATGGTATCTTGTTTGCAAAAAATGGACACCGTACGCAAAAGTTACGCCCAATTTTGTCAAAGGTGCTCCAGAATGGCCAATAAAGCTTGTAGGCAACCCAGGGGGCTAAAAATATTTGGCCCCTAGTCCTGTGCGTGACCAAGGGCTGGCAGACTGGGGGCTGGGGCAGAGCCCCTGGTCGCCCATGTGACCACATGGGTGTAGAGGTAGGTTAGCGGGGGCCGAGCAAATAGCGCTGGTTCCTCATATGACCGTGGCGGGGCTAAAGCGACCCGTGGGGGCTGGAAGGAGGCTGGTAGCGAAGGGGCAGAGCGCCACTCGGTGGTGGTGGACCGGCGGCGGAGCGGTGGCCGCTCGGTGGCCGTTGGGTGGTGGGATCCATTTGAACTATAGGCGTCGGTGCAAAAACCAAACATGAACGTTTTTTTTTTTTTTGGAAATCCGTGCCTCGGAAAGCGTGCTGGGGAGGCCGTACGGCCTCTTTGGGAAATTTTTTTTTCCCTCCAAACCAATTTCACCAAAATCGATGAAATGAAAGGCAGTCTTAGGGTTTTTGGCCATTGTAAACGCAATGGTGACCTCCATTTCTGCTCAAAATGCTCCAAAAAAATAGGGACCTCCAGAACTTGCAAAAAAATACCAAAACTGAAACCCTCACAGATCTGACAAATCAGGACCAAAATCTGCAAAATGAAAGCCAAACCTGACTTTTTCCAGTGCTTTGAATCCAATGGTGAGGCCTAATCTGATCCAAGATGTTGCATAAATGAACTCAAGGCATAAAATCCTCGAGGAACCCTGAATGAAATCTGCAATGGTTTTCTCCAAAATTTGAGAAGGGGCTGCATGTCAAGGCTCTGATACCATGTTAGAAACCCTAGATCAGACATGCAAACCTAAACACCTTCCACAAAAGAGAAAAATAGAAAAAGCAAAGCTTTGCATGTGAATGTGCAAAATAATATTATTCAGGAATTCAATATTACAATGAGATGATTTGCTTTATAAAAGCAAAGTATGCAACCCTAATGTTGACCTAAAATTAGTTCAACCTAAGTAAAGTTATGCAAGTGTAATTAAATATTAATTACACTAACAAAAAACTTCTGAGTTGAGGAAGATAGAACAGAAGAAATCCAATCTGCACCTATTGAAAAGGAAGTACTGAAGATTTCATCAGAAGGTAATTTGTGGATAGTGCATTTTGATGGAGCCTATTCCAAAGATGGCTCAGGAGCAAGAATTTTCTTTACTTCCCCAAAGGGTAAAACAATTAAATATGTTTTCCTATTGAAATTTTCTTGTACCAACAATGTTGCTAAGTATGAAGCTCTCATACTTGTTCTGAAGATAGCTTCAAAGCATGGTATTAACAAATTAAAAGATTTGGGAGATTCTGAGTTAGTTGTGTCCCAGATCAGATCCCGCTTTGCAGCTAAAGATAAAAGACTTAGGCAAGAAAAAATGCAGTATGAGATACTATTGAGGGATTTAGTGCCTTTGGTATAGAATGGATTGAAAGAGGACAAAATGCTAAAGCTAACTTGTTAGCAAATATAGGTGTCAAACTGGATGTGTCACTTTTGGGGGCATCTCGCAAATAGAAGTACAGACCAGGCCTACAATACCTAATAGCATATGTAAATGGAAAATGTTTGATGATAACACATACATATTTAAATTCTTGCATTGTGTTGATCAGTATGAGAGCCAAGAAATTGATTTTGGTTCGTTTGTAACAAAAATTGATGGCAAGGAAACTCTGTTTGGGAATGAGGTGATTCAACTCAAAACCAATACCATTCCTCAAGGTTTAGTTGCACTTGAAAGATTTTTTGATGGCCCAGATATGTCAAATACTAAGCAAGCATCCACTCATAAGGAGGACCTAGAAGAAATAAACTTAGGAACAAAAGGTGCTCCTAAGAAGGTTTATATTGGAAGGAAAATGAAGCCACATGTTAGAAGCATGTCGATTACCTTGGTTAGGAAATATAGACATTTTTTTTCTTGGTCGTATGAAGACCTTAAAGCATATAGGGAGGACTTATTTCAACATGAGATCCCATTGAAACCTGATATAAAGCCTTTTAGGAAAAAACAAAGACCGGTCAATCCTACCCTGCAACCCAAAATGCAAGAAGAACTTGCTAAGCTAAGGGAGGCAGGAATCATCAAACCAATTAGGCACTCATCTTGGGTCTCTAACTTGGTACCTTTTAGAAAGAAAAATGGAGATATCAGGTTATGTGTTGATTTTAGAAACTTGAATGTTGCTTCTTTAAAGGATAATTATCCATTGCCTAATATGGAGGCTATGTTGCAAAAGGTTACAGGATGTGAATTGTTATCTATGATGGATAGATTCTCTGAGTATAACCAAGTAATGGTTAAAGAGTCTAAGCAATTCAAGACTGTGTTCACCACACCATGGGGGACATATGTGTATGTAAGAATGCCATTTGGATTAATAAATGTTGGAGAAAATTTTCAGATGATTATGGATCTAGCCTTTGCTGATTTTATTGATTTGTTCCTTGCCATTTACCAAGATGATCTTGCTACCCATAGAAAAAGTGAGGAGGATCATTATCCTCACTTAGAGAAATTTTTTATCAGAGCCCTAGAATATGGGATATCTTTAAATCCTAGGAAGTGTGCCTTTGGGGTAAAAGAAGGAAAATTGTTGGGGCATCTTGTTTCAAAAGATGGGGTATGGATTGATCCTAAAGAGTGATTGCTATTGATAGAATTACACAGCCAAGAAATGTGAAAGACATCAAATCTTTCTTTGGACAAATAAATTTTCTAAGAAGATTTGTCACAAATTTTGCTGAGATTGTCCGCCCAATATCTAAGATGTTGAAGAAGGGAGGAAATATAGTATGGAAAAGAGAACCATCCAAAGCCTTCTAGGCTATCAAAGAAGCAATTAAGCAAGCCACTGTCCTCAAGTCGCCTGATTATTCAAAACCTTTCCAGTTGTTTACTTTTTCCTCTTTTCACACTATAGTTGGTGTGTTGTTGCAGAAAAACAATGATGGCTTTGAGTAGCCAATTGCATTCTTCAGTAAATCATTGCAGGCTGCAGAATTGAAATATGGTATATCTGAAAAAGCAAGCATATCCTCTGGTAAAGGCAGTTAATAATTTCAAGCCTTATCTAATGGGAGAAATTTTTGTAGCATATGTGCCAACGACAATAGTTAAAGATATTTTTACCCAACAAGAGACCATAGGAAGAAGATGCAGATGGATAAATAGAATCCAAGAGTTTAATATTGACATACAAATTACCAAGCTTGTAAGAGGTCAGGTTCTAGCCAAATTAATGGCTGAGGCAAATCTAGAGGTAAATCAAATAAATCAGATAGAGCAACTAAACATTGTGCCTATCTATGATATGCAAACTTGTGGTTGGTACACGAGGATTGTTGAGTATTTACAGACGATGCAATGCCCTAAAGGTATGCCCCTTACTGAGAAAAGAACTCTCAAATTGCAAGCAATTCGATATGTCATTATTGAGGGTGAGCTCTGGTGGAGGAACTCTAAAGGTATTATACTCAGATGTGTGGATGGAGACCAAGTTGAAGATCTACTGATAGAAATGCATAAAGGAGCTTTTGGAGGCCATTACATGGCTAAGAAAATGACTCATAAAATTATAAGAGCGGGATATTGGTGGCCTAATATGTTCAAGGATGCCTACAGATATGTTAAAAAATGTGATGCCTGTAAGAGGTTTGCTATAAAATTAAAGTTTTTTGGCAATTTTCCGTTGAGACCAGTGTATGTTTCAACTCCTTTCAAGCAATGGGGTAATGACTTCATAGGGGAGATATTTTAAAAATCAAGTGGAGGACATGCATGGATATTGGTGGCAACTAATTACTTTACTAAATGGATTGAACCAATCCCAGCTAGGAGGGCCACAAGTAAAGTTGATTTTTTGACCGACAATATTTTGAGTCATTTTGGGGTACCTGAAAGAATTGTTTCAGACAATGTAATGTGTTTCAGATTCGAGGAGTTTGTTAATTTTTGCGATCAATATGGTATAATTGTTTCATATTCTTCCCCTTGTCATCCCCAAGGAAATGGACAGGCAGAGTCTAGTAATAAGAGTTTGATGAAGATCATCAAACTTATGATTGAGAAGAAAAAAAGGGCTTGGTATTCAAAATTAAAATTGGCACTGTGGGCTAATAGGACAATTGTCAAGAAGGAAATTGGTCATTCACCTTTTAACCTAGTCTATGGGATGGAAGCACGTATCCCACAAAACAACCTGATGAAGATGTATGAATTTGTCCAAGAATATGATGATGATATATGTGATGAGATGCAGCACATAATGGATGAATTGAACCAATTGGACAAAAGGAGAAGAGAAGCTCATAAGAGAAATGAAAAACTACAACTTCGAGTAAAGCACCTTATGACAAAAGATCAGTTGAGAGAAAATTTGACATTGGAGCAATGGTGTTGCTGTGGAATGCAAGATTAGAAGATAAGGGCAAGCATGGAAAATTTGATCCCCTTTGGCTAGGCCCATATATAATTATGGATACACATGGAGAAGACTCATATTTTTTACAGTAACTTGCAGGTGAAGTTCTAGAACTACTAGTACATGGACAGTTCTTGAAATACTACTTCTCTTGAAGTAGCTCTTTTTCCATGTACATTGTACAGTCTTGTAAATAATGTATATAGGTGCGTTCAATTCTATTTATTTTTTCTTTTGTTTGTTTGTCTTGTCCGGATAGGTCCTTGGTTTTTGGGTCTATCTGTGTCTGGTCTGCGTAACCATAGATTCTAGAATCTTTCTATGCCTATAGGGGGGCATACATCCCCAGTCAGAGCCACTGGTGGAGCTTTTATTTTTTACCCTTGTAGGTATGTTTTGTCCTCGACTCTAATTGGTTGGGTCATGGGTTTTATTTTTTAGCGTTGACTTGTTATTGACGGTGTTTGGTCACTTAAGTTGTCTTTTATCCCTTTTTGGTCATGACTTTACTTGCCCCATTTACCCATCCTTTCGATCTTTTGCGTCATGACTGTATTATTTTTTCATAGTGTCGGGCTATTGAATTATTTTAGAATAAACCTATAAATAATCTTTTTGATCTTGAGGGTCATTTCCCCATTCACCTAGTCAGTCCCTTTCTTTATGAATAATCTTTTCTCATGTGCATATTGCATGACCATCGGATGGGGTGATTTTAATCTTCACTGTTCCTCGCAGACCTCGCAAGGTTTTTGCTAATGTCATAAATATGGTGTGAGGCATGGGAGATATTTCCACCTATCATGTTTGATGGTGGGGACCATTTTTTCTCACTGACCAAAGATGGAGGCTGATGTTGACAACTATTTGATTACTGACACATCATGGATGTCCCTCGCTGACCTCACGCAATTGAAATTGTAGTTTCAATAATGCTTCAAGGTGTGCGATTTGGTCACAAGTGGATGCCGATGTTGTGTGCTGGTAACATAGGTGGGGCTCATTTCGTGTTGATGTGGAGCTGGGTAGGTGAATGTCTTATCTATTTGGTGATTGGAGAATGGATGTGGCATTTTCAAACTGTTTTGACTTAATTTGAGTCATTCTTCGGGCCAACATTACTTTTGATCAACGAATTGTATTTGAAATAAACTGGTGTTGTACTATAGCCATTTTATCTCACATGAGTGAATAGTAATGGTCGAGTTCGACTCTGCCTGCATAATTAAATGCTAAAATTTACGAATTACTATTTTCGTGTTGTATCTCTACATTGAGGAAGAATTACCTGGTATCGAGTGAAGCAAGCCATTGTTGCGATTTCTCAATTTCACTGCCCTGGATGTTTTGTGAATGAAATCGTAAGTAGCACGTATGCCATTTCTTATAATTTCAAAAGATTTTATGGTTGCTTGCTGAACAATTAGTAATTTTTCCCGTTTTGTTCTTGAAGAATTGTTTGAATATATTTGCTTTTAGAGCTCATCTAGATAATTTTTGGAGACTCTAGAATCATGATGTATTTTTCTATTTAAGGCTAAAGGAAGAAAATTGTAATTGTTTTCCATCTAAAAATAAGAAAACCCTAGCTCGAATTATCATTTGTCTAGTATAAATGGCACCCAAGGCCCAAATTTCTAGTTCTGAAACCACTACCATGTCTTTCTCCCAAGATATTATTGATTTGTTAAATCCCTATACTAACAAAGAAGCAGGAGGGAAAGGTCTTTTTCTATGAGCCTCGACTCTTGGAAGGATTGACAGACAAGTAGTGTGAAATTCAAGATGTCGAGTTACCATATACCGGGTGGCAATTGTTCTCCAATTGGTTTGGGAACAAGAATTTGTCGGTTCCTTTGTGTAATCCATGGAGGTTAGACCTGGGTAAGTTGGCGGTGCCTAATGTCTACTTGGATGTAGATCTTTTGGAGGATATTGCAACGAGATATGACCTTGTGACCCGAGTTGTCAGAACTTATGATGGTGTGTAGATGATTAAGATATCCAAAGAATAAATTGCAACCTTGATTTTCAAAGATTTTCAAGTTGCACGAATGAATTCAAGATATGGTTCCTGTCAACCTTGAGGTTTTCAGACAAGAGTACATAAATACTAAGGGTTTGTTCAAAACATCCCTTTTGATACCTCATTTGGCTGTCTCGTGAAGAGGAAAAAATTAGAAGAAGGTAGTGATTGTCAGGAATGAGCCTGAACCTTTTCCTATGGACTATTTCTCCACTTATTTCAAGAAGACTCTATGTGCTTTATGTCAAGTTATTTGAGTCAATTTAAAGACAACCTTGCCTACCGATATTATGTATATGGCAGTAAATCTCTAGCACTCGGGCTTCAATGTGGTGTATGATTTTTCCACTTACCTAGCAGAGAAATTGCACATTGGTCTGGTAGCTCTAAAGGAGGGGAAGAATTGGGTTGGATTCAGGTGGTTTTCCCTGTTAATTCACATATTTATGTATAGGGGTCAGGCTGCATTTGAAAGAGATATGGAGTTAAAGAAGAAGGAAGGTAATATTGAAATGCCTATCTAATATTGGAATAGGATTCTTGACATGCATGATCATAAGTTTGATTATGTAACTTTCCATAATGTCTTTGGATCTAAATTAAGGAAGGCTCTGGTTTGTGAACCCCCAAGGATTCCAAAAGAAATTCATGAATTTTTGAGGCCGATGGAGAGGAGGCCTGAATTGAACATAATGCACAATTGGGGAGACATTATCCCCTATCATAACACAACACTTTTTAGGGTTTTTGGCACCAATGTTAATCCAAGGGTTCTACCAAGGGAGGTGCCCCTCAGAATTATATTTTTGGAAATCATGAGGCAATTGGGAGGCACTCAAGAACTACACTTTCTAGTTGAACAAAAGAAAGGTTCTTTCTTCCCTAAATATACAACATTTTCCGATTTTGTTATCGAAAATGGAGGATGGAAGGAGTTACATATATTACTTGGGCCTTATAGGCTAAGGATTGTGTGCCCCAGGAATCATGATCCTGAGGGTTTTATCTCTCAAATGAAGGCAAAGCATCGAACATGGGTCTTTGTACATAATTTTTACTTTCCTGAGGACATCATTAGGAATATTTTTGATTTGGAATTACAAGAGGAGAGAAAGGCAATGCACATTACCTACTCTAAAATGATAATGGAGGAGGAGGAGAGAATACCTGGTTTCAATCCCATACCTAATGCCAAAGATGAATTAAGTAGGGCAATGTATGCCATTGATAATTTTGAGAGTTTGGTTGGGGTTTTGAAAGATGAAAGG
Source organism: Sequoiadendron giganteum (assembly GCA_007115665.2). Lineage (NCBI taxonomy): Eukaryota > Viridiplantae > Streptophyta > Pinopsida > Cupressales > Cupressaceae > Sequoiadendron > Sequoiadendron giganteum. The sequence continues at coordinate 438,854,546 of CM021102.1, read as the reverse complement.
GTTGTGGAAGAAAGGGGAAAATCACCAACCATCGAGGAGTATCCTGAAGTAAGATTGTAGGAGAGGCCTACTTATCAGCCCCAAAAGAAGATAAAGGATTTTTCTAGAAGAAGGAGAAGTAGGGCTGAAGATGTTGCTCAAAATATTGCACCATCTTCTTTAGGGTAGGTAGTGCCAAATATTGTTGATTTGGATTCTCCTCTGAGGTCTTTAGAGCAGGCCTGCCCACCATCGCCAAAGAGGCAAAAAGTTGAAAAAGGGAGGATGGTTGATGGTGATGAAGATGATGAAAATATTGTGACTCCAGATGAAATGCATCAGGAGATGCCATTAGACCAAGTTAACACTGTAACAAATTTAGGGGAATTTACTTTGAGATTAGGAAAAGATGAAATCAAAAGAATAACAATTAATGATGATTTGAGGATGGAAGCCTACAAAGATTTCATGATGGATGACTATTTCATTCAAACTAATGCTTTTAAATATTTTGTGTGGAGAGCACATACTACATCATATGCTGAGAAGGTGGCACATGAGAGAAGTCTGCATCCAGAGCTCCCATAGAAGGTAATTCAAGCTAAGGTCAAGGAACAAATGAGAGACAAATTCAAAGAAATAACACTAGAGCAAGGCCGAGAATTGGTACAAAAAAGTGGAGTATTGCTACTTCTTGAATGGGAAATCGTTGATGTTGTGGTGTTTGACACAATTCGAAGGGCCAATAGGCCACTTCTTGCAACTGAAGAGGAGGCTACATTGGTACTCAAAAGATCAAGCTTTAGTGAAGAATGGGATGGGATTCTATGGAAATTTGGTCTCTATCCACTGGTTCTAAAAAACCAATTGTTCCAGAACCGTCTGACTTCAATGGTCACTTGGTTATGAGGAGAGTTGTTGACACCCCAACATTGGAAGTTTTTTATATGGTTGTGAATGTTGCCAAATTCTTCAGATCAACTGTTGAAGATTTGACCAAGGACCGGGATACTCTGAGAGGCCAATATAATGACATTATTATTGAATATAATAAGATTCAACAAAAGGTAGCAGAGTTAGAAATCAAATTGGCTTTATTCAAGAAACAAATGGATACCATGAGGTCTCAATAGCAAGCTAGTTCTAGCTACACTGTTCTCAGCCCACCAGTATAGTAGTCTCAACCTCTTGCACAAGCACAATCTTTGGCTATTGTTCCATATAATATGGGACAAGAACCTATTGCAATTGAGATGGCTACTAGCCCTGGAGGGGGACTCTCTAGGGATAAATTGATTCATCAAGTTGAAGATTATAAGGAGATGGTAAAGCAAATCTGGGATGCAGCAGGGAGAAGTAATTCAACAATAGTGGACACTGTTTTGAAACATTTAAACAAAAGGGTCCAAAGTAGGATAAACAGTGTTCATGCAAATTATGTCCTAATATTGCAAGCACTAAAAATGTTTCCAAGGGATGAAGAATTGGCCATCCCATTGCTGGACAAATGGAGCCCTAGAATGGAGAAGTTGAAATTCATGGTAGTAGGGGCAAAACAACATGGTGATAAATATCCTACTGTTATAGCAACATATCAATTGGTCAAAGGAATTGTTGAGCAGAATTTTCAAGGATTTGTCACCCCTATGGAGTCCAAGATTAAATTATTAAAGGGTATATATGATGGAAAGGACTTGACCCCATTGCCACGTATTTTGTACAGTCAGGGTGAAGTCAAACCCCTACAGGTTTGGAAGGATTAGATAAACAATATAATGATGTCTCAAACACATGAGATATGCAAAAGTGCTGACATCCGCAAAAGTGTTGACACCTGCATGTTAGAGAATACATTGGAAAAGTTGTCTTTTGTTATAAGTTTCTTAGAGAACTTTGATAAAAAGGGCACATCAATAATGGTGAAGTATGCTCGCTATCGAAACAAAGTTGATCAGGTTTTGGATTTCCAGTGGCCTTCTGAGGTGTTTGAATTATGGAAAAAGGTGTTCACAGATGAACTAGAATTATGAATGTTATAGTCGAGAATTGCAACTTGATCATGTATAATACATGTCTAGCCTTAGATATTATATTCTAAAATTGCATTCTCCTTTTGACTTCAAGTACAAGGTGTTGAGGTGGGATTAGTATTATAATGGTTAAGCATGCCTTTGATGTATGGGGAGCGGCCTTTGGAGCGATGTTTTCTTTCTGCCATATCAACTAATGATTATTCTTGTCTTATGCTCTCCACTCATATAATAGAATTTTAACTGAATTAAGAGTTAGCGGTCCAATCACAGATGGACATGTGTACTCTCCAGACTGAAGCTTGTTAGCTCCCTTGTTTAATAAAAGGGAATTTTGGGCCGAGAGAGAGGTCTATGGAAATATCCAAAATATGAGAAATAAGATTTTGGTGATACAGAGAGTATGAATTGTAAGTTCAGGTTTTAAAGTTTGAAGTTAGATTGGAGAACTTAGTTAATCATGGGGTTTTTGAGCATTTTTTTATCAAACTCGTTAATATTTGGAGTTTATTTTCTCTCCTATTGTGTTAAGTTATATGGATTATTAATGAAATATCAATCCAAGATGATTTTCATTGATCATAATTTGTTCTTTACTGTGAATTATGTTTAACTATATCTTTGATTCAAAGGATCGGTTAAATGCTTCAATTAACCAGTAAATTGATGCAATATAACAAATAGGATTCATAAACAAGTAATAAAATTAGGTCTAGATATATGGATTGTAATGCACTTCATGATAGATCATAAGTGTTCAAAATGAAATTTACCCTATAGTTCAGTTTTCTCTTTTGACTCCGTGCGTTGGGATATGGCACTGGAATTCTAATTACGTTTTATTCTTGCATGTTTTGTGTTATGGCCTCAGGATATTTTACTCAAACATTTCCTATCAAGTTTCTTTAAGTTGGGTTTACGATTATCTGTTAATTGGACATGAGCGTTTTCAAGGAATAGCCAATTTCTTAAAGGATTCCCCATTAACAATAATTGGGGATCTATCTGTTTCTCACCCATGTGAAAATGAATCATTTAAATGTTGTATGTTAAGAGCACATGTTAGGGAATACCCTCCTAGATTTTACAGTGGCCGAAGTGTAGGAGAAATAGCCTTATCTTCTATTCTTGTTAAGTTGGCTATACTTTTCTTAGCCTTTTATTATTGAATATGGAAAACTCATATGAGCTTCTAGGAAATACGTGTGGATTGCAGTAAAAAATGCCAATAGGAGTAAATCAATTTTCAAATTTGTAATTTCCTCCATAACTTAAGACAAATCAGGAGTGAGAGGTTTATTTCTTTAGGATCCTCTATTCCCTACTCTAGTCCTAGAGTAGTTTCTACATATTTCAATAATATCTTCTAAAGAAAGCTTATTGATATCGCCTTTCCCCATAGGATTCAAAGACTTTATAGATTCATCACCAATTCCTTTCAGAAAATTTTGTTTTACTAATCTCATTATCCAACCCATTACCACACCTTTTATGCACAAACTAAAATCTATTAGCACAATATTCCAGACTTTCATCTTCTATTTGTCTCATTCAGAACAAATCTTCTTTCCTATCTCTTACTCGACATTAATCTTAGTATTTATCCAAAAAATTAGTTTCCATTTCATGCTACATTGAGATTATCCCTGCACCTAAACCCATGAACTGGTGTAAGGCTGACTCTTTCAAGTTAGAAGGAAATAGTTTCAACTTCTGGTTATCGGTTGTATAATCATAGGTTTGGCATAAAACCTTAAACTCAAAGAGAAATTGGTCAGTGTCCTCAAATTGTTTTCCCCTAAAGGTAGGTAAAACTAAGGGTGAAATATTCTTCATAGGAGGCTCATCATCTTCTCTATTTAGATTAATAGGATAGGAAAAGGTCCTATTTGGTGGGGGATCATTACCTGGTTGGTCACCCATTTCTTCTTCTTGAAAATGTTTCCAATACTCTTCTTGATTTTCAATATGATGTTGTGGAGCTTGTTGTTCTTGATCAAAATCAATATTTCATGGAAGAAACCTTCCTACATGGTCTCTAGCTCATCTCATCCATAATCTAAATTGTCTTCCTTATCAACACTAAGGCTTCAAACTTAATAGCTAGATCTTTTAATTTTCCTTGGCAACGATGCCAAAAATGATGGGCAAGGTCATTGGTGTCACTTCTTGCATCATTTAATCTTTCAATTATCAAACTAGGTGTGTCTTAGAGCTATATGTGATGAGGATGTATCCACGGATTGGGGGGTTTTGCACTATAAATAATGACTTTTGATTTGAGTCTGACTCCTTCAGGAGCTCTCAGGAGTGGAACTCAACAACTAATTTCTAAATACTAACCCTATCTTATCCCTTAACTAACGGTAATTGAAACTCTAGTAACTTAGTTAAAACTCCACTTGACTTAATTGTAATTGATTCATGGAAAAATTAAAATATAACTAAATTCACTCTTAATCTAAAATTCAGAATTTAAATTTACTTAAAACGAAAGTCTATTTTATGCTTGCAAGAAAATAAATATTAATCTAGAAAGCAACAACGCTAAATTATATTAATGAAATCCAAATAAGCTTTGGTTTAATCTTCCTATCAGTCATCATTATTACTTCCACTAAAACCACCATGCATTTGAAAATAGTTATTAAGTCTAATTCCTATGAACATCATCTAAATCTATAGTAAACACATGAATGTTAATCTACCATGAAGCGTAATGAACTATCTTAAAAACATAATGAACTAGTCTAGAAAGTATGAGTAAATGCAGTTACTAACAATGATTAAACATAAATCAAGATTCTTAACTTTTCACTTGATACATACTGAACAAAAATTAATTGAATCAAAAGAACACAACACACTATTCACCTCCTTTGGTTGAGTGGACCCTGCTCTTCCTCTGGTAGGATCTTTAACACTGAGATTTGAATTAATTCCTTATTTGCATTCAAATTGGCCCAAGTAGGAAAATGGAACAAAAGTGCGTAGTACAATCATTACAATATCAAGCGAAAAATGATCTAGCTCCAGACTAACTCTAAGGATGGATATTTATGGGAATATCCCTTATTTGAATTCAAAATCATGGTGCTACCTACCAAGATACAAAGCAACAAACTAAAACTTAAAAGCGTGGGAATATCCAGCTAGAGTGATCAAGAGTGTGATTGATTCCAAAATATTAAACATAGAGTTTAAGAAATCCACCTTCATTAACATCATTAAAAGTGACACATTCAATGCAAAATATTATTTCTAATATATCCCCTAATTAATTAAATATAAAGTAAAATGACCAAACATATAAGTATATATTCTACCACTAGTATTGTTAATTAACAGTATAATAAAGTCTTTGAAATCATAAAATGATCATTTAAAGTATCATTTTGAGCACTCATCAATAGGCACAAGCTTACATGCATATATACATTTTCTAGTCCAATTTTATACAGAAAGAAAAGTATCATTACATTTGGTATCAAAGCCTAATGATCATACCTTTTTTTAAAACTACATGAGACAACAAGCTATCACATCAATGACTACATGAGACCATATGAGATATATGATAGAATGTGAATAGTAAGTGAATTTGAGAATAGTTTGAAGGGTTATATGTATAATAAGTGGATAGATATTTCAAGAGAGAGAGATATGCTTAAAATTATAATTAAGATATGTTTAAATGAATCATATATAGATAGAATTAAAAAGGATTATGGTGTCTTAAGTTGAATCTAGTTGTAAATAGGGAGTTCTCAAAGCAATATCAATTCTAAACAAGATTTTAAATATGAATATGAAGACATCTATATGATATAGTATTTTCAATCATGAATAAAAAATGAATAAAAATATATATATTATTTTCAATAATTCTAATGAAAAATAAAGAAACAAAAATTAGGATATAAACAAAGATTAAAGTTTAGATCTTATAGAATCAAGTTTCATGACTCAAAGACTAGGGAAAAAAATATAATTTTAGACATGCACAAGGATTTTAAAAACATAAATAATTTTTTTAATGGAAGGTCTAATCATTAGGCTTTGATACCAAATGTAATGCTACTTTTATTTGAGTATAAAATTGGACTACAAAATGTGTATATGCATGTAAGTTTGTGTCTATTCTTGTGCATAGTTTTTGGAAAAGTTTATGAAAGTGAGGTTGATGATGGTACCAATGTTATAGTTAGGTGAGGTAACCCATTAGAAAAACAAAGTGTATACCATAAAAAATAATGCTTTTTTAAGATTTAAAATACAAAATCTGGAATTTACTATATCACACAAGGCTTAAAAATTTGAAAATCCAAATAATAGATGACAAATAAAGAGTGAAAGATTGGTAAAATTGGTTTACAATATGAGATATATATTAGTAATGTTAATATAATTATGTATTATATCCAATAATTATAGTATACAAAGAATAATCTTGAGTAATTTATCAAGAGTTCTAAAAATTTATTTCAAATAAATATTTTCTTTGATGTAATTTAAGATCCAATTCTTAAAGTCAATTTTCTATAGAAATTTATGGATATTGAATGGTTAAAATAAATTGTTCTTTTGAATAATTTGATTTATAAAATTAGAGATAATTTGTAAAAATGATTAACATGATCTAACATGATTGTGATACTAAAATGTGTGGATGGCTAAGACAACATCAATGACTACATGAGACCACACGAGATATATGAGAGCATGTGAATAGTAAGTGAATTTGAATAGTTTGAAGGGATTTATGCATAACTAAGTGGATCAAGATTTCAAGAGAGTGAGGTATATGTTTAAAATTAGAATTAAGATATATTTAAATGAATTATATATAGATATAATTAAAGAGGATTATGGTTTTTTAAGTTGAGTCTAGTTTTAAATAGGTAGTTCTCAAAGAAATGTCAATTCTAAACAATATTTTAAATATGAATATGAAGACATCTTTTTGATATAGTATTTTCAATAATTTTAATGAAAAAATAGAGAAACAAAAATTAGTATATAAAAAAGATTATAGTTTAGATCTTATAAAATCAGGTTTCATGACTCAAAGGCTAGGGAAAAAATATAATTTTAGACATACACAAAATTATAATTAATCAATGTTATCTAGTTTAGGACTTAAACACATTGAAACATCATCAACAATATATAAATTGGCATTCATCAATATAAATATGATTAAAAGAGAAGAAATAACACCATAAAGAATTTAATTAAATAAAATCCATCTCATTTATAGTTAAAATGTCTTAGAATTGAGTTTAGTACTTATCTAAATCATAGGTCTTGGAAGGTTCATTCTCACCCTAGGAAGATATCAATGGTATTGGCTCTTGCTATGGAACAATCTAGGAGGAAACAATTCCTTTTAGAACATAAGGCACTATTGCACTCTACACAAGTGTTGGTTTTGTTAGAATCAAACATGCTTTGATACCATGTTAGAATTGGCTATGGATGCCAAGATCTATGGACCAAATAGAAAGCACAAAGAAGAGAGAAAATAATATGACAAGAATAAACTGTATTCAATGTCAATGATAATGCTTCAATGTGTGTATAAATGTAGTAGAGACCCCTTGGTTATATAGCCAAGGTGAGAACATAGGAGTGCATAAGATTATGACAAGTGTCATAATCTTATGACATGAGACAACAATGAAAAGCTATCACTCCACCTAAAGTGGAAAGGTGATAATGTGATAACCACCACAAATAGTGGATCTACCACAAAAGGTGGAAACCTAATCACATGATATGTCCATGAAAGGTGGAGATGATAGAGTGATAACATGATAAGTCCACCAAAGGTGGAAATTCTCCAACAACTCCTATGTGGTCCCTAAGTAAACTTAACTAAGGTGTAATTATGACCTAGGACAAGGTACAAAATATTTAATTACACCAACACCCCCCCTTAAGTGCAACTTAGGGAGAATGTACACAAATGCAAACAATGCAAGATGGGTCCCAACAACTAGGCCATGTTAGGTACCCATGTACAAATGCAATGCAATCTCTCACAACCGGAGAAAAGGAGAAAACCCAGTGGCACAAAACTCCTCCCCAAAAGAGAGATGAAATACAATAATAGAAATGCTCTCAATGATGCATGAGAAGGTAAAAACCCCATGTGAGGAAAAAGACCCCCCCCATAAGAGAGAAATAGAAGAGAGACAAGGCAAGCCCCCCCTCAATGTTGAGTCTCCTGCAATGATGGTAGAAGCTCGACATTGAATGCTGAAGATGATCCAATTTCGCCTAACAACATTCCTCCCCTTAGGAAGAAAAAAAACCAATAATATATGCAGGATGTATGATGTTGTTGAAGCATGCTCAAGTGTCTCCATGTCGATGTCAAAAGATGACACACTCCAAACAGGCGTTCTAGGCCACACTGCTGAAGAGTACAATCCAACATCTAGTAGAGAAGAATGTAGAACATGATCCAAAGAGAAATATGTCCCCTCTAAAGACAAAGAAGCCTCCTCCAAATGTTGTCCAAAAGTATCCACACTCATGTCAAACTGCAAAGAATGATCATGTAGAGAATGAACAAGAGGGTCAGAGTGTTCCCTCACAACAACTGAAGAAGGAGCATCTTCATCAAAGAGAAGATGAATGTCATCAATGGTGTCCCCCAAATCTGCAAGATGAGACTCCACAAACAAGTCTGAAATACCTGTCAAAAAGCCATCCAAAGTAGCCATATCTGGAAGACAATGTATATCCTGCTGCACTGAATCACAAGGAACCCAAACTGTGGAATCACAAGCATCATCAACTGCAACAGTAGATGGAGGAGATGAAATGCATGGCTCAAGTACTGGATTTGATGTGAGAACTCCCAAGTTCAAGTAGCCAAATGTCTCCTCTAAATCATGGTTCACACTAGGAGTGTGATGAACAACCGAAGGAATAATGTCACCATCAGAAGCAAAATCTGCAAAGGTATACAACCGAGATGAATGATTAACCACCCCAGTAGCAATGATCTCTCTACTCTCCAAGTCTCAAATGATGACTGAATCAGGTGTGAACTCCATAGTTCTCCCATTTCCACCATGTGTAATCTGATATATGGAAAGAAGATTGTTCATCAAATGAGGAACACACAAAACATCCTGAAAAGAGTTGTCCCCAAAACTAATAGATCCCTTCCCAAGTACACTCATGTATGTATTGTTTCCCATCAAGATAGGAGACATAGAACAAGGCTGAAATGAAGAGAAAATAGACTGCGAAGATGCCATATGATGTGATGCTCCTGAATCTAGAAGCCATCTACCTGATCCTGAACTTGAATAAGCACAAAGAGCTTGACCTTTATATCCTGATGTAGATGCTTGACCGTTGTCCTTAAATTGTTTTGAAGAAGAAGAAGGAGAAGAGTCAGACATTCTAGAAGGCAAATCAATTTGATTTCTTTTGAGAAGATTCTTCAACTCATCAATGTCCTTCTTATAACAATAGTGTTCTTCATGTCCATCCTTCTTGCAATATGCACAAAAAGACCTCTTCTTCTTAGATGAATCTTCTTTTGAATGAGTGGATTCTGATTCTTTATGCGGCTTGTTCTTTTTCATCTTTTGTTTTTTATCAAGATTCCCTGATTCTTTCTGTACCTTTGACTCACTAGAAACCAATGCATGTGGCTTGGAAGACTTGATTAGACCCATGTTCATTAACTTAGCTTCCTCTTGGATTAGGAGATTTGCAAAGTCATCAAACTTAGGATCAACATATGATGCTCCCATAGAAAGTCGATGGGTATGAAAGCCAGAAATAAATACTGAATACTCAGGACCAAGCTTGGATAACACATTCAGAATCAACTGTAAATCCTCTTTTTCAATACTGCATTTTTTCAACTGTGTTCTTAATTGCTTTATTTTGGAGATGTAGTCTTGGATGTGGTCAAAACTTTTAGGATCAAGATTCATCAAATCATTATCAATTTGATATCCCCTAATCTTATTTGTTTTACCATACAATTTTTCAAAAGTCTCCCATACTTCTTTAGCTGTTTTACATGAATCAATATGAAATTGTAAATCAAATGAGACTAGTGAACATATGCATCCAAGTGTTTTCTCACGATTAATCTCCCATCTTGCCAATTCATTAGCATCAATAGGTTGAGAAACGGTTTCCTTTAGATATCCTATTAGACCTTTTCCCAAGAGATAGTTCCATACTGATTTTCTCCATGTAGCATAATTATGTGGAGTTAGGAGTTCAATTTGAGATTTACCCATTGCAAGAACACAAACCAAGCAAAAGAATGCAACCAATCACTGCAAGATTACCCCCCCAAATCACTCAATCATGAAGCCCCCCCCAAGCAATATATGATTTGGCACTTTATACTTAGTGCGTTTACAATTGCCACTGCCAAAAACAACAAGGTGGACTTTGATCTTGGTACATGCAGATGCCAAAATAGGCCACAAACTCATAGTATAAAAATTATAGTAGATGAGATAAATATGATCACACCACTGGAAATTACAGGAAAAATCATGCACTTTAAAAAAAAATGGCACTCAAAAATGTTACCGTAGGAGCAAGTTATGAGCTCCCAAAGTGCCCAAAATGAGGACGAAGCAACAACACCTGTGAGAATCTGCAACTTCTAGAAAAACCAGAAGCCAAAACCAAAAAATAGTTGCACCACTGTGAAGAGCACGAAAAATTAGCCCAAATCAAAAAAATTGCTCGAAAAAATGAGCCAAAATGACTGAGTTATGAGCCTCCAAAGCTGAACTGCAAAATCAAAAACCTCAATGGTGAGGGGTCATGAAATTTCAAATGATTGCTGATGTCAGCACTGATGCATTGCTGATGTCATAAATTAATAGGATTAAATTTGACGTGCGTCGGGCCGTCAAAAAAGAATATGCACTTGCTAGAGAATATTCACCTTGCTGGAATATGCCTTTGTTCACGGAATATGCTTATGCCGACAAAATTCGCAGAAATATTGTATTGGCCGCCAAAAAGTTTGATGCGCCGATTTTATGTGGTCATCGGTGATGATGCCGGAACCAGCTATGTGAGGGCTCACCAGTAGCGGGTGAAGAAGGGGCCACGTGGCTCCTTTGCAGGTTGCTTGGTACCTGCGGGTACGCAGAGGTACAGATCCGTAGGCTATTCAGTCTGCGGACATATGCAATAATGACGCTCAGGGGGCCGTACGGCTCTTTGGGCAAAAAAATTTTGCCTCACCAAATGACTTGCTCCGATTTGGACGATTGGACAGTCGATCTTAGGGTTTTTGGCCCTTCCGGATGTGATGGCAGGGTCGGATTTGACCCAAAATGCTCCAAAAATGCAGCTACCTTTTGGATCTGGCAACCACAATGCAGCTTCAAACCCTCTTAGATTTGGCCTCGTATGTCCGATTTGGATGAAACAAAAGGCAAAATAGACTTTCTCGAACCTTCCGGATGCAATGGTGAGCTCAGATTTGCTCCAGCAAGCTCCGATATAAACCTGCAATAAAGAGCCAAAAATGGAACCTCCCCAAATCTGGTACCTCTCTTCAGAAAAGACTCTCCAATGGCACCCAACCCCTCTGATACCATGTTAGAATCAAACATGCTCTGATACCATGTTAGAATTGGCTATGGATGCCAAGATCTATGGACCAAATAGAAAGCACAAAGAAGAGAGAAAATAATATGACAAGAATAAACTGTATTCAATGTCAATGATAATGCTTCAATGTGTGTACAATAGTAGAGACCCCTTGGTTATATAGCCAAGGTGAGAACATAGGAGTGCATAAGATTATGACAAGTGTCATAATCTTATGACATGAGACAACAATGAAAAGCTATCACTCCACCTAAAGTGGAAAGGTGATAATGTGATAACCACCACAAATAGTGGATCTACCACAAAAGGTGGAAACCTAATCACATGATATGTCCATGAAAGGTGGAGATGATAGAGTGATAACATGATAAGTCCACCAAAGGTGGAAATTCTCCAACAACTCCTATATGGTCCCTAAGTAAACTTAAATAAGGTGTAATTATGACCTAGGAAAAGGTACAAAACATTTAATTACACCAACAGGTTTAACAAAATAATACTCAACACAAGTGTAGACCATGCTATAAAGTAATTAATCAACATGTATACGAAATGATTGTGAGTAGTTTATCAACATGTATACAACATGGTTGTGAGTATTTTATCAACATGTATACAAAATGCTTCACAATAACTACTAAACATGTACATTAACCCTAGCAAGGAAAATATTAGGTGTACTATGTACCTCAAGTTGGACACACTCTGTGTGCCCCCTTCTCCAATGCCCATAACTAACTAAAACACTTTATTCTTCCTTGAATGTTCTTCATGCCTTTCCAAGTCTCACATAAATTCTTTATATAAGTCTTAAGGGGTGGATTCCAAACCATCACAGCCTTTCCCAAAGATTGTCTTTTGATAATTATTTAAATAAATAATTATTCTTCCCCTTTTAAAGAGTTTCTATACATATTATTTATTAATCTCTTTTAACTAAAGGATCATAATATCCTTTATTTTTTCTATCTCCATTTTAATTCTAAAGGGTTATTTCATAACTTTCTCTTCTCTTAGGGAAAATTTCACATAACAATATGAATGGTTGGGATTATATGTGTTCATTGTCATGTTAGGTGTTTTTGTAACATATGGAATATTAGGAGGAACATAAGATGTGGTAACTTGGAAAATTAAAGAATTATTTATGTACTTTGCAATATTTTGTGGTGATGAATGAAGAATGTTTATGTTTGGTTGGATATGTATGGTGATGTATGAGTAATGTTTGGGTTTGGTGGAATTAGGATGTGTGCAGTTGTTTGATTGGTCATGTTTGGGTTTTGATACAATGAATTTATGAATTGTCTAGAAAATGGTATCAATTTTTTGTCATATGAGGGTATAGTTGGTTGACTAGGTATGTTTGGAATTGAAGGTTGTGGTATAGCTTCATTAATAGATTTAATTATAGATATGTTCTCATGTGATCGAATATTAGATGACATTAAATGTGTAAGGGCTTGTTCCCTAAGTGTATCAATGTTGTAATTGGAATGTAGTTTAGCATCATTTTGTGAAAATCTAAGAAAGTATGTTTTGGGATTTGAAGCAATAAGGGAATCAAGTGTTCTAGCTAAGGAGGGATTTTTTTCCATTTCTAAAAGTCTCTTCTATCATTTCCTCATATTCCACATATCTGTTTGTGATGTCTTCTATAATGATTGGTGGATATTGAGGTTGTTACATTGTGTTTGTGGAGTTTCGTATTGATGAGGATCAAATAAATGACTAGGAATTCCAAACTCTAGTTTGATAACCCCCACGGGTGTTGTGACATTTAAAATACTATGATTAGACTCCATGAGTTTCTTATGTTGTGCCCTTGTAATAAACATATAATTTTGATGACATTATAAAATATGGATGTAAGTGAAGATTGGTGATGTGATATGGACGAGTGTTGCTTCAAGATGAACTATGAGAGATACTTTAGGTAGATTTGGAAAAAAAGTGATGTTGATGTTTATTGATTGATGAAAGATATGAAAACCTCTAAAATTCAAAGTTAACCTAATATTCATTTTTATAAGTGTTAATAATGGTTTTCATTTGTACTAGACTAATCAGTCCAAGGAAAAGGATGATGGTAAGTTCACAAACCTAGAAGTAGAAAAGACCACTAAGTTAAATTTCTCATAGTTAATGGTGCTAATCCAATTATCTACTTGAAAAGGTTGAATTCTAAGCAAAAAGATAAACTTGAAGATAATATGGGAGATCTAGGAGTGGTTGTTGGTGGATTGATGTTTCTTGTTTTTGATGATGTTGTTTATCCAAAACTAAGATAGGTAACCCTAAAAATCCAAGATGAGATGGTATGAAATGGATATATAAATTAGTTTTTTGTTTGAATGATGAATGTTGGTTGTAGGTCTACTGTACTACAGGTCTCAGTCCTAGGTATGTATGCTAAAAAACTTTGGAATCTAAAAATTGGATTATTTTGGAAAAATTATTTACACAGTCAAATGTGTTGATCTAAGTTTCAAAGGAATCATCATGGGTATCAAATGCATCAAATAAACTATCAGATGTGTCAAAATAAGATCAAATACACAATGTAAGTAGAAAATGCATCACCATGTTTTAAAAGGTGTCACTATGGGTTTGAAAGGTGTCAAAGTACTATCAGATGTATTAGTGTGTGAAAAATTAAGTTTCATACTAACAAAACTAGTTTAAATTAGATGCATCAAAGTATAGTCAAAAGCATCAATCTACAGATCAAATGCACCAATATTCATATCAAATACATCAAAGGATAATCAAATGTGTCATTGTAACATGAAATTCCCAAAAATTTCTACCAAAAAAATAGTTAAGGACAAAACACAATTTTCAAATTTTTACCACAAACACTAGCATAATTCACAAAAGATTGATTTCTATACATGCACTTCTTGAAATCATAACAAAATTTGACCAATAAAATGTAAGAACTTGCTCAAGTAAATAATTGTTGTGGCAATCATGGTCAGGTTCTAGTGGAGACATGGAATCCACATCACTGAGATAGACCTAATTAGTTCTAATAACTAATTAATAATCTAAAACATAATTCAGCTCACATATTAAATAATAATATATATATATCAACAATAATCTCAAATTAATAATAAGATAACAAGACCTAGGGGCTAGATCTATTTTCTTGGGGGCTCATCTCTGATGGCCTTGCCTACATCTTGTGCAAAGGCTCCATAGTTTGACAACTAGATTTCACCCAACTCATATTTGATTGACCAAAAATCACATTTCACCAAGGTTTATTAACTCACAACTAGCTCACAATAATATAGTAAATACATAAAATTATCAACAATGCTAAAACTATAAGGGCTCCTTTTCATTATAAGGAGGAATGGTTAACAATCCCAATTATGATGCTACACAGGGACCACGTGACAAATTAAGATAACAAAGTATGATCTAGGATGAAGGTGACTATATCATAACTTAAATAGATTATTATAATTTTAGTTTTAATACAAACAATAGAAGGGTCACAATATAACCTTAATAAGATTACGAGGTGATGGGTTAATAAGACAGTTCACATATTGAATCTTTCTAGAAAATTCAACCATCATACTCTTAGTTGGCTCACACAAGGGGTATAACTCTTACGTTTGAATGATGACTCTACCTCCTACACCATCATAACCCAATAACTACAATATACGCTAAACTCAATTATCTACTCAAATTCATCCTATGTCTCGATTCCATTAGTTATAAACTATATGAGTGGCTACACAACCTTTTCAGAGTCCATCTCCCCAAACAATTTCATAGTTGTTTTTCACCCACTTAGGTGAAGCTGAGGATCAAAAAAATGATTAAGGATATGTTAACAACATATGTGGTAGATAGTTGATCCTTGATAGTTTGACAAACTCAATCATACATAATACAAATTGAATCTATGTATTAACTTAAGAATTTATTATAGGGATCTTGGCAATAACATCTTATAATTTCTT
Organism: Sequoiadendron giganteum; assembly: GCA_007115665.2. Classification (NCBI taxonomy): domain Eukaryota; kingdom Viridiplantae; phylum Streptophyta; class Pinopsida; order Cupressales; family Cupressaceae; genus Sequoiadendron; species Sequoiadendron giganteum. The sequence goes on along the minus strand of CM021102.1, from coordinate 438,838,930 downwards.
TATCAGACATATGTTGATCAACACATGGGTGGAGGATGATCATGGGAATCTTGTAATATTACTCTCTTTCTAATCCAAATATATTGAATATCAAGGTTAGGAAAATATAATACTAGATTTAAAATTTCATACTGCTTACTATCTAAGGATCTCGTTCTATCCTAGGAATTCTTTCAAGAGATGCACAAATTTTAAAAAGATAGTTTATTCATTAACAATGCACAGATCACACAAACACAACAATTTAATTCCTAGACTTAATATCTATTTTGTTGAGAAATGTATCATATATGTTATTATAATGCAAATAAATGTATCATACAATAAAGTTACTTTGCACATAGATTACTCAGCCATAGGGAAAATAGGTGTCAAGTTTTGTATTCTCATAATGCACTATTTCTTTATAGGTATAACTCTAAACAAGTTCACATATATAATAATACATGTGTGTGTGTGTAATCTCTACTTCTAAATTCTTTCAAGATAGATAATTACAAAAATCAAATTCCTTGGTCTCATAACATATAGTTACATGCTACCTATACATATCTTATACTCGTAAAATAATTTAGCTTTCCTTTCTAATATGAGAATAAAGACAAACAACACCATTTTGATAGAGAAACACCTTTAGAGAAGAAAATCATTATTATTTTGATAGGTAAAAAATTTCAAGCCTATCAAACCCAATTTATTTCAACATTGCATAATGAAAGAGAACAAAACTAATAGTTTATAATATTCAGTAGGTCAAAGTATGGATTAAAATAACTTGCACATCATATACAATGTTATATGCACATATTATGATATCCTTTATTATCTTTCATTCAGATAAAATAAGATGATATTTCAATACAAAAATTTAAATTTAAATAACTATCAAACAGTGTCATGAGTGTGGTACTCGAATTCTATTGAACAAAGAATTCCAACACCCATTATTCTTACCAGTTAATATGTATCAAATACATATGTAAATGATTTTTATTGGTGTTTGAAGACAAAAATGACATAGAAACCCAACCTCTATCCATTTAGGGATAAAAATAAAATCCCATACAATGGCTTATGAAAAAGGATTTAGTTGGAACCCAATGGAATGATCGAGGGAAGCCAAAATTCTTATCTCAGTCTAAAACATAAAGATTACACCAATAGGCTTCACAAGTTTTTGACCTTCCCCAAAATTTTCTTATCTCAAACGTAAGCCTAAATGTCTAATGGTAACTACTAGTTAGTAGTAAAATTTGTTGGCTAAGCTGCAGATTTTAGCAACAACAAGAATTACCCATTTGAATTCTACATTCCCAAAAAAATATGTATAGTTTACTTATAGTGAAATCATCCCTCAACAACCCCAAAACACTCATAAATACGATATGGATATAAACACAAACTCCCATATATTACCCCACTATAATCAAAGCACATAATACACAACACTCTCAATACACATGATTTGGTCCAACATGCAAATTCATCTACACGTACACAAATATCAGGTGGGTATGCTTAAAATCAGCTAAAGATATACCCTCATACATGCATAAGTATTTTCCAAGGGCCTAAGATGGGGTCTTGAGCCTTTTCTTCTACTCTACAAATTCTTTTTCCTCCATGAAGCCCGAATAAGGGACTTTAGCCATACAATAAATCTAAAATGGCAGTGTGATTCTCTACATTCCAACCTCCTCTTGGAAAAGTGAGATTCCTAGCCATTGTTTTCTCTCTTTCCTTTCACTTCCTTCTCCCCCTTTCCCATCCTCTTTTTTCTTTTGTCTCTCCCTTTTACCACATATTTTCATCCACAAGCTATTTGCCCCTCGAGACAAACACCACCGAACTCATTTATTTCCTTGGCTATAATTTGGTATTTTCCAGCTAGGGTTTGTATTGCATTTAATCCATTTTTTTTTGTTCCATCTCTCCCAGCTTCCATAGCCTACCTTTTTATTAATGTTGGTGTCTATTTCCTCCATTCCTTTGCAAGAATGTAGCTAGAGTTGACATATCATTTTCCATGCCATATTTCCATTTTCCTAGCTACTAAAAAAATATAATATTTAAATGTAGGCCATCGATCTTGAAATTCATGTTGTGGTCTAGCATGTCTCATTTACCCACATTGCATTAAAACACAACCATTTGGTTTGACTTGACTTAATACTACCATATATCTTCAAGTGATTCACAACAATGATATGATTCATTCATTCGAGAAATCATCTCTTGCCAAGTGTCGCTAACCTGCATATCCACATTGGTCAACCCAATTCAGCATGACCATTCTACAAAATGGTATAATTCTACCATTTTCCATGCTTGTCGAGGGTCGAGGATCGCTAATCCCTCTTACCTCATACTTGAAGTGCATTGTAGAACTTAGAACCAAGACCAAACTATGATGCCCGATCCTTCCCAAAACTTGTCGGGGTTCAGACATCGGCCTTACTCTTTACCTTCTTTCTCCCTTTACTCCATCACAACCCATTACACAAACCTCCAAAACACCAAAGTGAAAAACTCTAAACAATGCTTTAAGTTATCAAAGGTTGAGGCTCTTTCTTCCACCTTTTTGCTTACATGCCTTCATTTCAAGGTGTAAGGCAACCTACTGACCTATGATGCTCAAAACAAAACTTTGCAACCATTTCCAAACTTAACCCTTTTAGTTGTTGACCTTTGGGAATTATTTTTACCACATACTTAACAAATTGTCGAGGAATAAGCCTTAAGGTTGAATCTATGAACATCGAAGCCATTTTGGGTCTCAAGGTTTTCCCTTAAAACTTACCACTTACCATCCCTTTGGTAAGACATAAGATTTTCTACCAAACTGTGATGCCTAAAAAATTTCTTCACAAGCTTTAACTTCCCCTTTTAGGTGTCAGCCTTCAGGCTTTCTTCTTACTGTACAACTGACAATTTATTTAAGGCATAAGCCTCAAAGCTGGCCTGTGAACACTGAAATCATTTTGAGTGTCAAGGTTTGGGGTTTCATCTTACCCCTTCCTTTGTTTCATGTTATGGCATAAGCCTTAACACCAACCTGTGAACACTAAAACTATTTCAGGTGTAAGGGTTTTGGGTTCCATCATACCTATTTCTTAACATTCACGATAAGGCATAATCCTTAATACCAATCTTCAATCTCCAAAACCTTTTCGAGTATTGGTATTTGGACTTCCTATTTTTTGCATCCTTGTCTTTATGGTAAGGTGTAAGCCTTAACATCAAAGCCTAATGTCCAATTCCCCTTAACTCCTACTTACCTCATACTTAACATTATGTTGAGGCATAAACCTTAAGGCCGATCTCTGACGCTTGACAAGTAAGAATTAAGCCTTAACCTCGATGCCCCTCGCCATTTCGGACCTAACTTGTTCCTTCTTCATTTCTTTGAGGAATTCGATATAAGGTATGACCGAAGCTCTAAGTATGATCTATTATAGCAAGGATTAGGTCTCAAGCCCAAATTTCAAAGCTTGATTGGATGTAGCTGAAAAATGGCTCTCGATAAAAGGTAAGTTGAAGGCCTGATGCCCGAACTCTTGCAACCCTTCAAGGATTTCTCTGTAACTTCAACCATCTTCCATTTTGACCTCCTTATGATGCCCTTTTTACATCAAACAAACTCATTTCCAACAATATCCCCTTTGACATCCATTAGATTCCCTTAGACATCAATGACAATCATATTGCCAACAAATTAATCTAACTAAAGCTAGGTTCAATCCTCCTTATCAGATTAACTCTTTATTAAGATCCTTACTATAAGTAAAGGTATGATGTTCTAATTTAGGTTTAGTTCATAATTCAATGATATGTCACAACTCAAAATCAGTATAGACTCTAAGAATCTTCATCTTTCCTTATTTACTTGATATGCGGAACCTCAAGTAAATACTATAGGAGACATTTAAAATCAACATGAGTCAAATGATAAGAAATAAATATTACTACAGTGGACCTTAGCAACACAATATAGCATGAAAAATTATAGTATCAGTCAATGTAGATTTATTCATTTAATTTAACAAAAACATTCACATAATAATTTAACTAATCTACTCTTAGAGTTGAATGACTAAAAGTACTATGACACTTAGACATAGTTAGATCTTGTATCATCTAAATGATTCACTCTTAATATGCATAGTAGAGTAGCATAAGTTTAGAACAAAAAGGGTTGTGACTTTGATATGAAGGGATGGGCCTTACATAACAAAAAATGCATCACAATAATAGTCAAATACACAATTTTGAGACTATAACTAAAATTTTGAAGGTGTGGACTGATTTTGACTGTTTGGTAAAACTAATTTTGACTTGTTTTTATTGGAAAGAGATAACAAACAAAAAATAATAGTATACAATTGGCTCCAAGGTACGGTATGATTGGTATTCATGGGTCTTCATGCTAAGAACATTCCTAGAAGTACAACCTTGTTAGTATTAACGATGTTTTGCACTAGTGTGGGCCCAATATAGAATACCATAGGATTGTGCATGCATACTCCACTCTCAAGAGGGAATATATAGGTCTCTAGTGGCACAAGGGATCACCTTTCTCGTTCTCTTATAGGTTTTTACACTTTAAAATAAATTTTATCTCTCCTTAGGATAGTACATATTGAGTAACTTTAGGCATGATATCGTACCTTACACCACACTAGATTAATGACTTCCAATATTAGGTATCTAAATAATAATGGTCAGTATCGGTTACAATAATAGTGATCCCATATGAAATTTCTTGAGACAAGAGGATCTCCCCTCTTCTCCTCACCAAACAAGTCTCGACAAATTGAGGGTCTTGCAACTTAGCTTGAATGACATTGGCCACACCTAAAGGTACAAATTTCATTCTCCCCCTCTATATACCCTACCGATAAACATGGTTGAGGCTACCCTTGGGGTGATGAAATCCCCAAGAATAACTCACACTATTAAAAAAATAAAAAATAAACTAGTATTTTTTATTCTCAAGCTCACACGAAGCACAAGAGAAGAGCATACTTTAATAGTAATCCTTGGGTGTGCATAACATGTACAAAATAAAAATAATTTTGATCTCCAAGAATATAAATCACGAGAGAGAATACACACTAGAAGCTTACCAAACACAACATCAAATTCATTGATCATCCAAAATGAAGTGTGAACTAGGCTAGAAATAAAAGCAATTGAAATTTTTTCCCTCCATCAAATTCGTCGATAGTATTCTTTTTACCAATATTCTCCCATTGTTTGCCAATGGTGCGAAGAAATGTTAGCTCCAAAAATTGAGAAAATGTTAAGGTTAGAAAATCCAATTAATTGAATCAAATGTACCATTGTAAATATCAAAGGCATCACTATGAATTTTAAATGCATCATTTTACCTATAGATGCATCACTATACTTGTCAAATTCATCATTGTAAGTCTCAAATGTGTTGAGTTAGTATCAAATTCATCATTGTGACATCAAAAATATCAATCCAAAATTAAATGTGTCACTGTAAGTATCAATTTTGTTATTGTATGAAATATTCCACCTGCAAAACATAAATTATAGGGAATCAAATGTATCAATCTAGCGTCAAATCATCCTTGTGGGTTTCAAATGCATTGTTGTAACTTTGTAAGAATCAATTTGCATGTCAAATATGTTGATATAGGTTCAATTGTGTCACTGTAACCTGTATCTCTAAAATCTCCAAGAAACTCAATTGAATGTTAAAGTTAGGGGTGTGGGTCCCATTGAGTGTGCAAGAATGTGAATAGGAATAATGTCAAATAATCAATGAATTCACTACAAATAATAAATCAAATCAAGAACCTTAATCTAGTGATCAAATATACCTAATACTAATGAAACATGTGCACTATCCAAATGAAAGTAATTAAAATGAACGTAAATCAAATCAATTATTTAACCTACTTTATCTCCACCCAAAAAACCGTAGCCTTACTCCATTATCAAATGTAAGAAATTTCCTTTAGTATGATATGTTGATTGCTCATAAACTTAACATAAATTTGTTAAGAAAAAGTGAGATGAAATGAGTATAGTTTGGCTACAAATTCAAGGAGAGATTGAGTGATCAAAATATGTTTGATTTATAGGATTTTAGGATATGAGATCAACAATGTGAGATATAAAATGAGATTGATATATGAGGATTGTGTAATGTAGAAAAATGTATCCATTGGACATTTTCATGCTCATTTGGGCTTTTCTTGTGGATTTTGACCTATTTTTGCCTAGATTTAATGTTGTAATGTGGTCAACACATTCACATTAGGTCTTGGACCCTTGTGAATCAATAAGAAATCTATGGTGTCTTGCAAAGGTGTTGTGAAGTGTTGTAACCCACTTTCATACTTTTCTAGGACCTTTCTAATATATTTCACTTAAATAACCTCTTTTAATCACTTACCAAGCCTTATTTCAAAGTGTTGTAAGGAGTTGTAACAAACCCTCATACTTTTCTAAGCTCGTCATCAATAATTACACCTTTCTCATGCCTTAAATGGCTTCATTATGCACTTATAGGCGTTATTTAAGTGTCTTTTTGAGAATAAACCTGATACACATCATTTAATTTTATTTAATCTCCAACACCCTCTTAAATTTCCTAAGTGGGACCAATTCATCACTTAGGGTGACTTAGTCCCATATGTCTCAAAAATAAAAAATATTTCAAAATTCTAGTGAATTTTTATTCTCTAAGACCTAAGGTCGGTCTTTGATGAGGTATCTTTGGGAATTATGGCATAATTGTGTATAAATACAAGGTTTTCTTCTCATAATTCAATCTCTAGAATCCTTGGACCTTCTTCTTCTCTCTTCATTTATCATTCATCATTCTTCTCAAACAAGCTAGGGTTTTGGCATTCTAAGTCATCAAGAAGCATTCAAGGGAAGATTCTTCAACCATTATTGTATAAATTCAAGATCTATCTTCATGGAAATTTTATAATCCCTTCATTTCAAGTTCATGCTTCATCTTATTTCTTCATTTGGTTTAATTACCTAAAAGGGGTTTGACCAAGGCAAACCCTCATGCCCTAACATTTAACATTTATCTTTCTTTCCTTGTGTGTTTGTAGATTTAGGCATCTTGAAGGCTTGGATATCATTGAAGTATAGGTTGCAAGATTGTTGAATACATCTCCTTTTTGGCTAGGGAAAAATATCCACTAAAAGTTACTTTCAGTGCCAAAAAGTAGAGTTTCGGATCCAGATACCTAAAGGAATAGAAAGTGTAGACCGAGAGCTTCCCTTTCCACTTTCAGATTTCCAGAGAAGTCAAAGTGGACTATCACCATTAGTGATGAATTAGTCCCACTACACATGTTTTTCAAAGTTTTCTATAGATTTGGATACCCTTTTGGTTGAAACGAGCTTTAGTGAAATTTTCCAGATCTGGGACTAAGTCGCCCAAAATGGAAAAAGTGTCCCAATAGGCTAAAATTCTAGAATTGGTAGCATTTCCAATCTGCAACACATTTCCAGGTGCACGCCTTCTATTTCACAATTTTATGTTCGACTTCATAGTAATTTCTAGTTCATTTAGTGTAGGTTTGCATATCACATTGCTTTTGTCTTTCCAAGTTTACACTTGGTGGTGAACCCCTTCTATCCATTTTCATCCCCAAGAACTCTCCCTTTGATAGATTTCAATCTCCCTTGCATTGAAATCTCAAGGGTTTGTTCTTGAATGAATTGCAAATCTTTGTCCCTCCCCCTTTAGGTACAAAACCCTAGAGGTGCAAGAGGTGACAAAAATCTATGGTTTAGATTGATGAGAGATTATGATGACCATGCATGAGGTTGCATAAAGAGATGAAGTAGACTGAAGTTTAGTTCACTTCACTCACTAGATTTAGCAAAGATCACTAAATTAAAGGGAATTCACTATTTTAAAGAACGACCACTAAATTTATTTTGGATTCTAAACTTAGGGTTTATAAGAATAAAGATAGAATTGGATATCATTAATAAATAAAATAATAATTTTATTTATTTTTAGAATAATGTGCAAATTTTGGAAGAATAATTAGCTAATTAAATAATTAAAATTATTTAATTATGTGGATGAGAATAATTTGTGATATTTAATTAAATAATAAAAAATTGAATTGATTATGTGAATAAGAGGATAATTAGAAATTAATTAAATAATTTTAAAAAATAAATTAAAGTGGATGAGGAAAAATGATTAATTAATTGAATAATCAAAAAACATTTAATTAATGTGTGAAATGTGTTAGTTTAATCAAACAATTGAAAAATATTTAATTAATAGTGATGAAAGAGGTGATGAGTGATGATAACTAGAAATGATGGATTAGACGAATGTGTTAGATATTTTAGGTGTCTACAATATCATTCCACAATATCCAAGCACACAAAATCACTACAAAAATCTATTGCATACCAATCATACAACCTTGCATAATAATTTCCTATAAATAATCCATAATATAAATAATTTATTCTCTTCCATTATAATACATAATGATATAAATAGACGAAATTATCATGAGCTCCTTATAATATGAATGAAATAATAAAATACAAAATTGTACCCTTTTAAAATTATCAAATATAAAAATTATGTGTTTTCATGCATTCTTTTTTAATTTTGTAAACAACAAGAAATACAAAAATTAATAATTTAAATTTGGATTCACAAATATTAAATTATTATACCTAGATTTTTTAATTTTTTTCCTTTCTCTTATGTTAAATCTACCTAAAATTCTTTTTTCAAAAGAGCACAGTGTTGTACTTTGAAAACTTTGAAAATGAGAGCCAACTAAATAACTTCAATATTTTCCACCACACAATTATTTCTCTAAATAATTAATTCCATAATTAATTGAAACAAACTCCTAACATTTCTAATTGCAAAATTATTTCTATTATGCCATATTCTAATCCATTCAAACAAACAAATAATTTTATAAATCTAATTCAAACATAGATTTTATTTAACAAATCTATTTTTCACTCTTTTATTTTAATTGTAAATAAACATGCTAAATTTTCAAACTAGCTATAATTAATTTATTGTAAATTTAGATATGATGTTGAATTTTAAAATGATATTTATTTAATTTAATTTAAAGCATGCACTTATTTCTTCTATTTTATTATCTTATCTTATTATTATTTATTTTATTTTAATCTGTTTTTCTATTATTTGATTTATTATTTTGATTTGGCTTGGAGGTCATATCCATTGTATTAACTTCAAAAAGGAACTTACATTTTATGGTTGCTCCATCACAAAAAGGTCTTTTAAAAAAATTATAGGGTGTCTATATCTAACTATCAATACCATTTACAACTAATTATATACCTCCTATAAAAAAATGGATTTAAATATAAACACATTAAATTATCTTAAATTTCAATTATTTCCATACTTTTTCTACTTTTGCCTCCTCCTCCCCACTCTTGCCAGTGCTCCTTTTCTCAAAAGTGAAATACTAGTCAATTCTTTATGAAGGTGTCACTCTCATTTCCAATTTTAAAAAAATTATGCCTCATTTGGCTTGGTGTTTCTAGAGTGTATCATTATTCCCAACAACAAAAACCACAAATATGATTAATGCACTCCCATTATATTGATGATTGGTTAGATGTTCAATCAAGTTGGAATCCATATCCTATGAATATATCATCTAGAATAAACCTAATCAATATCTACCACCTTGACATGATTAAAGACTCTACACTAGTCATTATTACTTCCTTGGATTCTCCAACTTCAAGAAAAACTACATTAAACATCAATTAAATGTTGATGTTACCCTTACAACAATAATCCATCATGAGAAAAGAAAAATATTCTTGAGCCTAAGTTGAAAAAATTGAGTAATAAAATCTACCTATAATTTCTTTACAATATGGTGCATTGTGTTACTCCATATTTATTTATCTTCATGTTCACCCATATAATAAGGAAATGATTTATATTTTTGCGCTCCTTTTCAAAAAATCATATTTACAACTCTTTTTCAAAAAAATCATATGAGCATTCACTTCTAGTGGTACTCCTATCTAGTCTCAATTGTGCCTTGTGCAACCTTGCCAACTTTTAATAATGACTTATCACTACTTGTTTGGGGAAATGTTAACAATTATTTGTGCCAATTATTACCATGTGAGTATAGAATCATCTTATATGTGTTCCACCTTTGATTTTGTAGCCACATTGTCTAACACGTCTACTTGTCCATTAGCTTCATCTTATATGTGTTCCACCTTTGATTATGTAGCCACATTATCTAACACGTCTACTTCTCCATTAGCTTCATATTATATGTGTTCCGCCTTTGATTTTGTAGCCACATTGTCTAACACGTTTGCTTCTCCATTAGCTTCATCTTATATGTGTTCCACCTTTGATTTTGTAGCCACATTGTCTAACACGTCTGCTTCTCCATTAGCTTCCCTATAGACATTTTTTAATGTGAAGGCTGAGGGGCCAACAAAATTTAATATGTTATTTATATTCCAATTTGGAGACATTATCGTCTTAATATAATTTATTATAATCATTGATTTTCCCTCTATATTCACTTGTTTTACACCATAATCTTCATATGTTTGGAGGCTTAGGATAAGAGTATGTGCTTTAGTCTTATTATTTATGTCAAGTGTGAGTTTTTCATCACAATTCTAATTAACCTTCATCTATAATGTATTATAATACAACTAGCTCTCAAACTTCTTAGATTACCTCTTGAAGATCCATCATCAAAGTTTAATTTGTACCACCCTTCAATGAAAGGGTCCAATTTAATCCTAGTTATTGATTTTACTTTAGATTAGCCTCACCTACCCCATGAATGGAAGAGGAAATTAAATTTATTGTTATTATTTTAATTACTCTCTTTTATCATACTATATAATTATTTTTTAATTTCTATTACAAAATATAGTTGTATTAAAAAAATCTTTGCTATTTATTCTAAATAATTAGGAATCTTATTTAAATTTATATTCAATTAAATTATATATTAATAATGTTAAGAGGTGTTCCAAAATGGTGGAAGGGCATAGAGTCTTATGAAATAATTGCATATATGAAAATCAAATTACAATTGATATTAATTATAAAAATTGAATATAATATGTATTAAATATAAATAAATATTTAAATTAAGGTCTTAATAAAATTAAACAATATATTTCAAGTTTGAAAAAGGATGGTTGTGATAGATTCCATTCACAACGTTTGTCTTGCAATATTCCTCCTTTAAGTCTATATTTCCTCAAGTTAAAATCACAAAATAAAAAATCCACATAAATCCTTGAACTTGGTGAAAAATGTGTATTAACAAGCTCTTTACCAAAATATAATGTGAGCAATTGATCATGCCACTTTGACTTGATCCAAAAACTCTCACTAATCCTATAGAATTTTTGTGCAAAGTGGAAATAAAACCTCTATCAATTGTATGATGGCTCCATAATATTAATTTGAGCCATTGAAATTTCCTATTGTGCAATCCACTCCCATTCAAGTGCATGATATAATGTGAGTTGTAGTGTCCCTCCAGATGACATTATTGTTTCAGTTTGCTTTTGACTAGTTGTTAGTCATTTAGTTGCTTTGGATGCTACATTGCATTATTTCAATATGTCATTGATGTTATGCTATTTGCTATACTATGTAGATGATTCATTTGACATTATGATCATCCGATTATGTTCTTATGACAACATTATGATGGATATGTGTGTATTATGGTTTATGTTGTTTTTGAATGTTAATGATGATTATTATGATGTATTGATGTTTATGATGTTATGATGCATGTCAATCCTGGTGAAGAAGATAGTGTAGCATCACTCACTCGTGAGTACCCTGCTACGTTGTGACTCTTCTTCACAGTGTGTTTTTTGATATATGAATTGATATGTTTGACAGTGTTGTTTGATGCAATTTGCAGGTACAGGCATCGACTCCACCTGCTTCGTCAGGTCTGAGCATGCCAAGACCCAATGGTAACTTGTTAAAATCGGAGATAGTGTTAGGTCCTCTGTTGTGAGCCATCATTCTTGAAAGAACGAGTACTCGTTCATTACCCATTTTGTTTGATGTCCATCCTGTCATGTCGTTTTTTATTCCATCATGTTGTTCTATGTTCGTCTTGATATAATTTGACTTGTTTATATTAGTTAAATGATTTAATTTGAAATTATTGGATTTAATTGATATTTATTGCAATGTTAGAATTAAATAGTTATGTTTTATTATTTCATAAATTAAAATTTGATTAAATATTTAGAGGATTTAATTAATTAATTTTTTTGAAATAGGACATTAAATAATATTATTGCCTTTTGATTGTGCAACTTGAATGATATGGAAATTGATATTTTTAATTGAGTTGTTTTGAATAGACTTTGCAAAATATATATGAATTGGAACTTATTGTCAGGAAATAGTTAACTTGTTCACTCAATTAGTTTTAATTGCTTGATCAATTTTGATGGCATGTGAACTATCAGTTACGCTTCGTGATTGCAATTTAATTAAAATTGAATAAAGGAAAAGATGATGGAAATTTGGAGACGACAATTCGTTTTGAATGAAAAATAGTTTCACGACAATATTTGGGAAGAAGATTTTATATTTTTGTGTCATTTTGGTTGGAAGAATTTGGAGGTTGCATAATCTGGAGGCTTTACTCAGGTTGAGAATGTTGCGTTATCTTAATTTTTGTGTTTGGCTTCGTCGTTTGCCGGAATTCGAAGGAAAATACCAGGTTTTCTTTGGTAAATATGTTTAGTTTTTTTTTTTAAACTAAAAAATTAAAATGATGATTATGGAATTTAATTTTCTTTATGAATGAGTTTGTGTGCTAAACAATCTGCACAAACAAAGAAAATGAAAAACATTGTTAGCTGATTTTGATTAAATTGAAAAGAAATTTCTATGAAACTTCAATCTACTGAATCTTAGCTTTATATTTGATTGGATGGTAAATAGTATTAAAGATGTCCTTCTAGATAGAATTTGATTTTGGCTTAGTGATGAATTGGTTTTACCTATTTTAAAATTTCATGTTTGAATACTGGATGCACTATTGACTATTGCAAGCATTCAAATTTAGGATTCCTTAATCAATAATGTTTATTTTTCATACTAGTCGGTAGCCTACACTTTTCTTCATTGTTCTATTTATCCACTTTTGTGGAGAGGTTGATATGGAAAGAGTTTTATAATCTGGCATCCTCACCCTATTTTCACTTTGATTGTAGGTTTTATAAAATTGTTTGATTTTGGTGCATGTTTGTAAATGTGTGCATAAATTTTATGCCTGCGGGTTCAGCAAATAATGGTGAATGTTTATCAAACCTAATGTTATTGCTAATTTTTCGTTATGATGGAGGACAAATGATTCCTTTTACTTATTTTCCACAATATTTAGTAAATGTCTTGAATTTGGTTAATACCCTGTTGCCTTCATTTTCCAAGTTCACTCTGCAATTTTGTGTGTTTCTTTGTTTATGATAGTGTCTTCTATCTATGGCCACGCAACCCATATTTTTAGCACATTAAATATTCATTTGTCAAAACAAAAAATTTGTAGGGCTTTATTTATTTTTCCATCTTTTCCTTGTGTCTACGAGTTGATCAGTTTTTTGAGGTTGTCGCTTGAATGTCTACTTTTTTGGCCCGATCCTGTATCATTTTGGATGCTTTACAGCTGTGCTTGCATGATATCCTTACTTTTGTGTTATTCTTGTTCACCTCCTTAGGATTGTGTCTCCAATTGCATGTTGTTGAACAAAGATATCTTCTTATGCTATGACATAGGAATGTGTACTTCACAGGTGTTATACTTCATGCAAATCTTGTAGTTCCATCAATGGGATTGAGGGAAGGTGTGGTTGTAGAAGTTTTGAGTAATTGCTGATTTTTGTGCATGCATTCTTCTCTTCCTAGTCATCGATTGGAAATGTGACTGATGGTGTTGTGGGTGTGAACTCATGTCTTCATCATATGTTTGCATGTTATGTCTCCTATTTTGAATGGTCACTTTGTTTACTGATTTTATTAACTTTCCACAGTCGTAGGTTTAGAACTGTCAACTGGTTATCATCCTTTTATTACTGGTTTAGAATTGTCATGGTCTTGTGTAGGATCAGGCCTAGATGGTGCGATAGAGGTCATGGATGAGGCTGTGGTGGTGGCCATGTGGCTAATCGCCAGGACACTCCATCACAGAGTTCACATGAGAGTGAGCATGGGAGCAGCCAAATCCTCAAGGTAATCAGGTGAATAATGAACTGAATCCGAATCAACCAGGTGCAGAGGGAGATTTATTGCATTTGTTACTTGAGTAGGTTCTTGCTCGTCTTGGGCCTAGGTGGGAGGTTGAGTAGGAAGTGGATAGAGAGTGTGACAGATCACCACCTCAGAGGATTGTGCAGATCGTGGAGCAGGATGTTGTAGCTGCAGGGCACATGAGAGATTTGTTGAGCGCACGCCCTCCCACTTTTGAAGGAACCGGTGGTGGTTTGGAAGTACAGACATGGTTATTGGACATGGCATGATGTTTTTCTATGCACCCTTATGGTAGCAACACCAGAGTGAGATGTGCCATCATGCATCTTAGAGGATTTTTCTCTACATGGTGGCAATTGGAGGAGTAGAAGCTCCATCTGGAGATTGGATCTATATCATGGGATATGTTCCTGAAGAATTTTAGAGCATGTTTCTTATCTAAGCATTGGAGACAACATCATGTAGTCAAGTTCCATGATCTGCACCAAATGGTTATGTCAGTCGAGCAGTTTGAGTGTAAGTTCTACGAGCTCAAACAATATGCAAGGATAGTGGATGACAAGGCTATGCTGGTACAATATTTCATCAGGGGCTTGAACACCCGTATCAATGGAGGAGTCAGAGTCTTCAAGTCAAAGATGATGGAGGTAGTCATGGAGAAGGCACAGATTGTGGAGGAGAATCTATCTACTGCTTTGGGTGGACATATAGGTGTTTAGATAGGAAGTGTACCTACTACAAGTTTTGGTTCACGTGGTGGTCTAACTCAAACAAGAGGTTCCTCTCATAACCAACAAGTACCCGCTAAGGGTGGACATCAGTAGCAGCAGTGTTATCCACTGAAGAATAAGAGTTCTCAATTTTAGTCGGGTAACGGTTCATAGTCTGGGAAGAACCGTAACTGGTGGCGTAATAAGTGCAACTGTCAGGATCAGCTGGCATAGAGTGCACAGTCTACGGTTAGCAAAGGTAGTTTCCAGTATTTGAATGAACCTTCAAGTGGTAGAGGTTTTGGCAGGGGTACTAGATGTTTCTCATGTGGTCAGCAGGGTCATATTGTGAGGCAGTGTCCAATGAGAGGTACATCAAGGTTTGGTGAGCGACCTGCAGCTTCAAAGCCGACAGTTGGAGATGCAGGTCATTCTCATAGATTTTTTGCTATGGTGGATAACCATCAGGAAGATCAACAGAATATTGTGGTTGAGGCTTCAGGTCAATTTCAGGGTGTTAGTGTTTCTATTATTTTTTATTCTAGCGCATCTGATTCATTTATTTCTCCATCCATTATTGAGCGATGTGGACTCGTTGAAATAAAGCAAGGTGTTAGGTGGTAGGTAGAATTGGCTTCTGGGGTAAAGGTAGCAGTTGAATCTCTCGTTCATAGTTGTGAACTTAGGATTGGATCGTTATCTACCTCAGTAGATCTTCGGGTTACACCTCTTGGATCGTATAACATTGTTTTGGGAATGGACTAGTTGGAATCCCAAAGTGTAGTGATTGATTGTTGACGGAAGAAAGTAAGTTTCTTAGATGAGTCTAGTTCAAAATTTTGAGATAGTTGGTGTGTAGAGATCTATCTCCTTGCGGATTGTATCCGCTATGCAATTAAGGAAATGCATGTGACAGGGTTGTCAGTTGTTTGCGGCAATAGTTAATGACTTAGAGGTAGGGGAGAGTCAAGAGGTATCTCTTGATGATTACCCTATCCTTGGGGAATTTGTAGATGTTTTTCCCAGTGATATTTCAGGTATTTTGCCAAAACGTGACATAGATTTCATAATCGATCTGGTTCCTGGAGTAGAGCCTATATCTCGGGCTCCATTTAGAATGACTACATAGGAACTGGAGGAGCTTCATTTGTAGTTGGGGGAGATTTTGGCTAAGGGTTTTATTCATCTAAGTGTTTCTCCATGAGGAGCACCTATCATCTTTGTGAAGAAGAAATAAGGATCTCTCAGGTTGTGCATTGATTATTGTCAATTGAATAAAGTGACGGTTAAGAATCAATATCCTTTGCCAAGAATCGATGATTTCTTTGATCAAATCAAGGGAGAAAATGTATTTTCTAAGATTGATCTAAAATCGAGTTACCATCAGTTGCACATTTCAGAGGTGGATATTCATAAAACGACATTTCAAACTCGTTACGGGCACTAGGAGTTCACAGTGGTACCGTTTGGGTTAACAAATGCACCATTTTTTTTCATGAGCTTGATGAATGGTGTCTTTCGCACATACCTTGATAATTTTTTTGTTGTGTTTCTCAATGATATTTTGATCTATTCGAGAGATATGAAGGAGCACATGAGATAGGTATTGCAGTGCTTGAGAGAGAATTAGTTATTTGCGAATTTTTCGAAGTGTGAGTTCTTCTAGACTAAGATGAAATAACTTGGTCATGTTATCTATGGAGAGGGTATTGCAGTGGATCCTTCAAAGATCCAAGCCATCATTGATTGGCCTGTGCCTACCAATGTGCCTGAGGTTTACAGTTTTATGGGTCTTGTCGGGTATTATAGATGGTTTGTTCAAGGGTTTTCCAGTATTGCTCATCCTATTACTTCTCTTCAGAGGAAAGGGAAGAAATTCATTTGGTCAGATTAGTGCTAGTTGGTTTTTCAGACACTCAAGGAAAATTCGATTAGTGCGCCTATCTTAGTCGTTCCTAATCCTACTAAGGACTTTTTTTTTGCACTAATGCGTTCTTGGAGGGTTTAGGAGTCGTTCTGATGCGGGATGGACATGTGATCGCTTATGAGTATTGCAAAATCAAGGATCATGAAATGAAATATCCTACTCATGATCTGGAGTTAGTTGCAGTCATTCATGCTTTGGTTCGGTGGAGGCATTTCTTGTTGGGTCACCGGTTTGAACTTCATAGTGATCATCGTAGTCTATAGTACATCTTCACACAACCTAATCTTAATGTTAGGAAGAGACGGTGGATGGATTTCTTATGTGATTTCTATTTTGAGGTGAAATTTATTTAGGGGAGGGAGAACGTAGTGGTTGACGCTCTTAGTCGGCAAAGGCATGAGCTTTTTTCCGTGACTCTTGGAGTTGATTTGAGGAGTCAAATTTTGGCATCACTTCCTACGGATAGATTGTATCGGGAGTTGAAGACAAATTTGGGATCACATGGACCCTTGGAGGGTAGATTCGTAGGTTATACTCTCGAGTCAGATGGTTTGTTGTGACATTTGGGTCATATCTATGTGCCACTTGCAGATGGTCTTCATACTTTGATTATGCTAGAGGCACATCAAGCACCTTATTCAACTCATCCTAGTGTCAAGAAGATGCATGCAAATCTTCGACAATTGTAATTTTGGCTTGGGATGAAGCGTGACATCGTTGATTTTGTTTCAAGATGTCTTGAGTGCCAGAGAGTTAAATATGAGCTCCAACATCCTGCAGGTTTGTTGCAACCACATCTTGTTCCAAAGTGGAAGTGAGACATCATATCAGTAGATTTTATTGTTGGGTTTCCTTTGTCATATCGTCGACATGATGTCATCATGGTTACTGTTGACGGGTTGACTAAGGTAGCACATTTCTCTCTAGTTCATTCATCCTATAATGCCTCATCTATGGCAAATATCTTCATGGAGGATATTGTTCATTTGCACGAAATCCCATGGAGAATCATTTCTGATAGAGATCTTGTTTCTACATTAGCTTTATGGACATCCTTATAACATGCCTTAGGTGCTCAGTTGAACTTCAATTCAACTTATCACCTCGAGACTGATGGACAGACTGAGAGGGTCAATCAGGTTCTTGAGGATATGCTCAGGATGTATGTTATGGATCAACAATCATGATGAGAATATTATCTCTACTTGGTGGAGTTTGCTTATAATAATGGGTATCATAGTTCCATAGTTATGCCTCCTTTTCAGGCATTGTATGGATGTCCTTGCTGGACTCCATTGAGTTGGGATCATCTTGGGGATAGAGTGCTTCTTGGACCTAAGATTCTATGGGATATGGAGCAACAGGTTGATCATATCAGAGAGCATTTGGTAGCGACACAGGACAGGCAAAAGAAGTATGTTGATGCTCATCGAGTGGATTTCCATTTTTTAGTTGGTAATAGGGTGTTTCTTTGAGTGCATTCATGAAAGAGTCTGATCCGTTATGGAAAAGGCTCTAAGCTCGCGCCTCGTTTTGTTGGACCATTCGAGATTCTGGAGAGGATTGGTCGTGTAGCTTATCGACTTGCTTTACCACCCAATCTTTTGCGGATTCACGATGTATTCCATGTGTTTTTTCTTAGGCCATATCATTTAGACATTTATCATGTGCTTGATTGGAATGCATTACAGGTAGAGGACAGGTTGTTGGCTTTGGAGTCTGTGGGCGTTCTTCAATGTAGGAGGCTTGCCCTCAAGGGTCAAGACATTGATCAGGTGAGTGTCCAGTGGGATCCTAGTGATGAGGCTTCAACTACTTAGGAGGATGTGGCACGCATGAGGGAGATTTACCCTTATTTGTTTGCAAGATTCCAGGAGAAAGCCTTATCCTAGGGGGGAGGATGTAGTGTCCCTCTAGATGACATTATTGTTTCATTTTTCTTTTGACTGGTTGTTAGTCATTTAGTTGCTTTGGATGCTACATTGCATTATTTCAGTATGTCATTGATGTTATGTTAGCTTCTATACTCTGTAGATGATTCATTTGACATTATGATCATCCGATTATATTCTTATGACGATATTATGATGGATATGTGTGTATCATGGTTTATGTTATTTTTGAATGTTAATGATGATTATTATGATGTATTGATGTTTACGATGTTATGATGCATGTCACTCTTGGTGAAGAAGACAGTGTAGCATTACTCACTCGTGAGTACCCTGCTACATTGCGACTCTTCTTCATGGTGTGTTTTTTGATATATGAATTGATATGTTTGACATTGTCGTTTGATGTAGTTTGCAGGTACAGGCATCGACTCCACCTACTTTATCAGGTCTGAGCATGCCAAGACCCAATGGTAACTTGTTGAAATCAGAGATAGTGTTAGCTCCTCTGTCGTGAGCCATCGTTCTTGAAAGAACGAGTAACCGTTCATTACCCATTTTGTTTGACGTCCATCTAGTCATGTCATTTGTTATTCTATCATGTCGTTCTGATAGAAGTTGACTTGTTTAAATTAGTTAAATGATTTAATTTGAAATTATTGGATTTAATTGATATTAATTGCAATGTTAGAATTAAATAGTTATGTTTGATTATTTTATAAATTAAAAGCTGATTAAGTATTTAGAGGATTTAATTAATTAAATTTATTGAAATAGGACATTAAATAAAATTATTGTCTTTTGATTGTGCAAGTTGAATTCAATATGGAAATTGATATTTTTAAATGAGTTGTTCAGAATAGACCTTGCAAAATATCTATGAATTGGAACTTATTATCAGGAAATAGTTAACTTGTTCACTCAATTAGTTTTAACTGCTTGATCAATTTTGATGGCATGTGAACTATCAATTAGGCTTCGTGATTGCAATTTAATTAAAATTGAATAAAGGAAAAGATTATGGAATTTTTGGAGATGGCAATTGGTTTTGAATGAAAAATAGTTTCATAGTAATATCTAGGAAGAAGCTTTTTCTGTATTTTTCTGTCATTTTGGTTGGAAGACTTTGGAGGTTGCATAATCTGGAGGCTTTGCTCGGGCTGAGAATGTTACGTTGTCTTAATTTATGTATTTGGCTTCATTGTTTGCCAAAATTCAAAGGAAAATACCAGATTTTCTTCTGTAAATATGTTTAGTTTTTTTTTTAATCTACAACTTTAAGATGACGATTATGGAATTGAATTTTCTTTATGAATGAGCTTGTGTGTTGAACAACTGCACAAACAAAGAAAACGAAAAACATTGTTAGCTGGTTTTGATTAAATTGAAAATAAATTTATGTGAAACTTCAATCTACTGAATCCTAGCTTTATATTTGATTGGATGGTAAACTATATTAAAGATGTCCTTCTGGATAGAATTTGATTTTGGCTTAGTGATGAATCGGTTTTACCTGTTTTAAAATTTCATGTTTGAATACCGCATGCACTATTGACTATTGCAAGCATTCAAATTTAGGATTCCTTAATCAATAATGTCTATTTTCCATACTAGTCGACAGCCTATACTTTTCTTCGTTGTTTTCTTTATCCACTTTTGTGGAGAGGTTGCTATGGAAAGAGTTTTCTGATCTGGCGTCCTCACCCTTTTCACACTTTGATTTCAAGTTTTATAAAATTGTTTGCTTTTGGGGCATGTTTGTAAATGCGTGCATAAATTTTATGCCTACGAGTTCAGCAAATAACGGTGAATGTTTATCAAACCTAATGCTATTGCTAATTTTTCGTTATGATGGCGGACAAATGATTCCATTTACTTCTTTTCTACAGTATTTAGTAAATGTCTTGAATTTGGTTAATACCCTGCTGCCTTCATTTGCCAAGTTTGCTCTGCAATTTTGTGTGTTTCTTTGTTTATGAGTGTCTTCTATCTATGGCCGCACAACCGATATTTTTAGCACATTAAATATTCATTTGTCAAAACAGAATTTGTGTAGGGCTTTGTTTCTTTTTCCATCTTTTCCTTGTGTATGCGAGTTGATCAGTTTTGTGAGGTCGTCGCTTGAATGTCTACTTTTTCGGCCTGATCCTGTATCATTTTGGATGCTTTACAGCTGCGCTTGCATGATATCCTTACTTCTGTGTTATTCCTGTTCACCTCCTTAGGATTGTGTCTCCAATTGCATGTTGTTGAATAAAGATATCTTCTTATGCTATGACATAGAAATGTGTACTTCATAGGTGTTTTACTTCATGCAAATCTTGTATTTCCATCAATGGGATTGAGCAAAGGTGTGGTTGTAGAAGTTTTGAGTAATTGCTGATATTTGTGCATGCATTCTTCTCTTCCTAGTCGTCGATTGAAAATATGACTAATGGGGTTGTGGGTGCGAACTCATGTCTTCATCGTATGTTTGTATGTTATGTCTCTTATTTTGAATGGTCGCTTTGTTTACTAATTTCATTAACTTGCCACAGCCGTAGGTTTAGAACTGTCAACTGGTTATCATCCTTTTATCATCGATAATTAATAGAATAGGCACTCACATATAGAATGTCGATGCGATGGAGATTCTATGCACTCCAGTAGTTCAATCTTATGGCGTATAGTTACATGAGTTCTTGGAGTTTATTGATAGGTTTAGTCATGTTGGTGCGGTTGTCTAAAGGAGTTCTTAACTTCACTTAAACTGTAGTTCTTCTTTTCTCTTTAGAACGATTCTTGGTCTGCATGCAACGAAGATAATATTTTATCATCGAATGCAAGTATTGGTCGATGCATGCTTAGAAGAGAAAATTGATATAGATTAGTCACTTTTAACTTATGGATCTAGATTACATTTATCACCAGATTTCTCATCCGTGTAAGGTCAATTTGAATTCCTTAATATTCTTCTTTTTACCTATAAGTTTTGTAAACTATAGATTTAGTAAGATCCGGCTTCCTTAGGACTTGGTATAAGTGTAAAATTAATATTGGTTTCAATTATTCTATGTCACTACGTCGGTGTTTCATATTAGTGTGTGATCCTTCATTTATTGGTAGAGGGGTTTTAATGATAGAAGATAAATATATATTTATCTATATATGTACACATCTCTTTAATGTAGTGAATTCTTGGTGAAATGTATATGCATAATGTTGTGTTATAGATAATCTTTAATTTGAATATATATGAGTTATTATAAATGGTAATTCAATATTATTTTTGTTCATTCTTATATAAGAATGATTATCGAATGGTTTGGATATTTTCAAATTATAAATGGAACATGAAGTTATTTCGTTGTTTTGTCTTCATTATTGATGTGTTCACAATGCTTATAAGACGATTGTGTTTGAAAGAAGTAAATTATCCATTTTGATTTTGTCAATTGAATTATCTTTTAGAATTTTAAATGAATAGAATTATGCCATTTTGGTTATTTTATTTGAAATATTGAAAGATAAATAGAATGGCAATCACATTGGAAAATATGATTTTGACATTTTAATTTATCAAGTATTATTAGGTTTGGACGATATATCCATTATGCATTGGAGGATATTTATACTTGAAAATTTTGTTTTATTGCCATCAAGGGTAGTATTGGTGATGTATTCTTTTTAATCTCTTCCAGAGGCTTGGGTTAGTAATTCGTTTTTGAAATCATTGGATGATTGGTTATTGTGTTATTTGTTATGACTAGAATATGAGATTAGCCATGCATGTTGTGTTTTCTCGTTAATGGCATTTGATAATATTATGATATCGTCATGTCATGTGGTTTATTTTTGAGTTTTGTTTTCCGTGCATGTTGGCTATCCATGTCATTGCTAGTGGGTATGTTTGTACATAGGGGGAGTGGCTTTCGTTAGGGGTCAGAATCCTAAAGAGGTTACCAGGATAACCTATCAAAAGTAGTTAAATTAGTGAAAATTAAACTTAAAGTATTAGGGGTTGGGTAGTAAACATTAAATAACTCAGATAATTGTTTTGCCTCACCTTGTACTTTAACGCTTGCTTAGGTTAAGGTAGGTTTAGATGGCCTAGAATGGCTTAGTCAATCACTTTGTCCTCTCAAAAAGTGTTTCGGTTCCACATAAGTTCGTTTAGGGGCCGGGAATCAGTAGAGGTTGTCAGGGTAACTCAGGACGAGGGTTGGTAATCTAGGAAGATTCTCCAGGGTAACCTAGTACGATTGTGTGATGACACTCCTAACCTTGTATATGTTTGTGGTCTCTTATGTAGAGGCACTTGTGATTATGTCCTTGCCTCTGGGATTTTTTCAGTTGTCTCATAGTTTTGATGTCGTTATGTTGTCATGTGTATGTCAACCATGTGATGTATGTTTTGTCTTCTTTTATTTTTGTTTGACTTGAGGACTTGATACTATCTCCTAGCACGGGGGGTGGGCTTTCGAGTACCACACGGTTGGGAGGAACGTGTCTTTTCTTCCATTGGGTCCTCTTGCAGGTGATATAGTTCGAGACGACGTTGTTCTTGACAGGTTCCTGGATTCACTTCGTTCACGAAGTTGTTCACTGGACGTGCTCGTGAACGTGATTGTCAGTTGTACTTATTCATCATCTTCATTGTATTATGATTCTAGATGTATCGAGATTTGTCACAATCTCATTTTTTGTATCTTGAACTTGTAACTTACATCTCTTTATGATAATGTTAACGAGTTATGACATATTCATAAGTTTCTTGTATTTGGATCTTAATGTGTTATTTTTTTATGTTAGATTAGTAGCGTAGTTTTGGAACCCTTTGAACGTTCGTGTTTATGTTACATGTCACATGTTGTTAATGAATGTTTAAAAAAATAAAATTATCCGGTTATTTTGTTGTTTAACGTGTCATTCTTTGGGTTCCATGACGGGGCGTTACATGAGCCATTGATCTTTCCACTTTGAATTGATCCAACAAACCCTACCATTCCAAGAATCTCCAAAAAGTTTGTGAAATCAAAATCTCAAAAACCATTGATTGTATGAGATGTGTCAATCATATTCATTGACCATACGAGGGAAAATCATATTCAAAGAGATGGTAAGACTTAGTGTTGACCATTGGGCATGCAATGAAGGATATATCTAATCATCCCTACTCATTCTAAAAATATTTTGTTGAGAGAAAGGTAAATTTTTTGCAACTATCAAATGTCAAACTAGTCAATTTAAATTGTTGATTTGGAAGTTGTCCATCTACTTCAAACTAAGGTCAAGGCTTAACAAAATTTATCAATCTTGTCAGATTGGCTTGATCCATTTGTCCCCACAACTTTAAGAAATATTAAGGGACCAAAAAACTGTCAGGTCTCATGGTTTGTTTGATCATGGAGATTCTTTTACATAGACCATCAAAAAATAAAGTGAGTAATCCTTTCTAAATGATGTTGAGCCTGAAAATTAGGCATTAAAATTGCCACACTAGATTGATAATATGATTAAATACTTTTTCAAATAATTTTTGAAGGTTAACAAATAAATAGCCTTGGGAATAATTGGATGAAGCTTTAAAATACACTCCTAGCCATCGTTCAAGGGAATAAAGAACACTCACTAAGTAAAGAGGAAAATAACCTATCTTATCAACATATCACATCAATGCTATTAGATTTCCACAATCCATATTACTATCATTTATTGTTTTTGGATTTGATTGTGTGTGAGTTTTTGCATCAACATTTGAGATCACACTCCATGATCCATCATTGAGATAGCGAGCTCAAAGAGATGTAAAATGGTTAGTTGTAGACCTAGTTTTCTTAAATTTAGAGGTGATAGGGTGGAAAGAGAGGGGAGGGAGGAGGCCCACACCATGAGGAGACCACCCAAAAATAATTAAAAAACAAATTCCTTAAGAAAGGGATAAGTAATAAATAAACAAAAACACTTGCATGAGGCAAGTATTTTATAAATATGAAAAAGACATTTGACTAATAATTTAAGAAAAAATATCATAAAATATATAAGAATAAAAAATATATTAAACAAGTCAATAGTGGCATGGTGTGATGGTTAAGTTGTTGTGTTGTTATTTTTTCCGTCAAGGTTCAAACCCCATTGGGGTGTAATTGTTGAGAATTTATATTGGGGATGAGGTACCCTATTTGTGACCTCAATGGTTCATAGCTCTAGATCAAAAGTGTTTACCCCTCATTATGTGTGTGTGTGTGTGTGTGTGTGTGTGTATAATAAATAAGAATGAATAAACTTTAAAATGTAGAACCATTAATTTTATTAATTAATATATATTTAATTATTATTAAATCTACAATGTGTCTAAAACTTTATTGTTATTATAATTCTATTTAAATATAAATTAATTTAGTTATTAAACTAGATAATTTTAAATTAAAAATTATTGTATATACATTAATGAGATAATTATAGATAATATATGATTGACAGAAAATTTGTAATTAATAAATAAATATAGTATATAAATTATTGATCGTACATGCACTTTCCTCTCTATTAATTATATGATTAATTATTTAGAGACTATTAATTAATATACATTATGTAAATTATTAATATGCAATGAATTACATAAATTTAATTTATTTTTTTAATCCATTAAGCTTTAAGAAAATGACAAAAAAATATAGATAAATATAATTATATATAATTTATATACAATTATATATTCTCACACAAATGACTTAAATTATTACTTATAGATCACTACAAATAAATTAAGATACATCTATAGTATTCTAATATATAAATAAGAACTTGAGAAATAATTATATATCTATCTATATGTAACAAGAATATATATATATTCATAATTAATTATATGTATTTTGTCTATAATTTTATTTAAGATGAATATAAATAATTTAATTTAATTAACATATGTTTATCACTAGTGGATAAATGAATATTTATTGAATATGTATTGCATGATTATATTACATATAGAATTATTATAAAAAAGAGTTTATATATAATAATATAGTCCCAAGCAAATGACTTAACTTCTTGATTATACATAACTACAAAAAAATTAAGAAACAACAAATTGATAGCATATCACATGTTAACACTATAGGGGGCTATGAGGAATACCAAGCATATATAATGGACCTATCATAGGTAGGCCCATCATCAACTACAAATAATCATATTGAGACAATTTTAAATCTAGAATCAACAATCTCTAACAAATCCTATGGCAAAATTAATGATAGGTCTAATTAGGATTGCTAGGGTTTTGAATTCAAAAATTTAATCATACTAGTGTTGTGTGCATAAAAAAATATTTTTAAAATAGAATAATTGTATGCATCCTTGCATACTCAAAGGGTGAAGGCAAGCCATGGTTTCTATAAAGCATAGAAACTAAAGAGTTGTTCATGTTTGAATAAGACCAAGAGCAAGGTGAGATCTAAAAAAAATAGGTCAATATGAGTAGATTTATCATGTAGAGAAGGGGTGGACAACTCCAAACAATCCTCAAACAAGCAAACTTTCAATCTCTAAGCATTCAAATGGTGGGTTTTCATTCACTAGCCTCATTCCCCTTGTAGCCTTTCCAAACCGGTTTTCCTTTCATAACTTTTTGTACATATATGATATTAAAAATGTGAACACATTTTCAGATACCCATTTGGGCTTTATTCAACATACTTCAAAACCAAGGTAGGTCACTTTGTACGGAAACCTCCAAAAATTGATTGTCCTACTTGTTGCAATAGGCCTAATTAGTGATTTTGCTTGGTAACAGCAGGGTATATGCACTCCAGGGTTTATCCTTCCTCTCCAACAGTTCAAACATGTCTTAATATGCCTAAAACATCAATTCTAAACACAAATAATGATTTCCCAAAAGCTTTCCAACCAAAACCCTAAGTCTATAGAGTTACTAAGCCTAATACATGGAAATATTAGGCTAGGGCATCAACTTGCACATGTCAAACACCTTCCCCTGCATTTGCAAATTTTTGGAAACCAAAAACATGCCTACTTCTTCCATTCCACCAATTTTTAAAGTATTCCACCGAGTGGAATGGAGCTTATTCCATTTTTCCAGTAACTAGCAACCTTAACCAAGGTTTCGACCTATTGGATTAAAATGCCTCTAACTTGCACAAATCTTAATTAAACTGAACAAAACCAAATGCAATGGAAAGACGATCCACTCTATCATCCCCAATCAGTTTCAAACCATTATTAGATCGTACCAATCCATACAATCAACTCTAACAGTAAAAATGTGTTAGAAAGTGCAGAAAATAGAGTTTTTCTATTGATTCAATCTCCAAAAACAATATCCAACCTCAATGTTGAGTAGAAAAGGAACTCTTGAAGAATTCATAAACATTTACCAATTGTTCCAACTAATTTTCAAATGACAAACTCAACTAATCATCATTAGACCCCTATTGTGCCAAAACTTGCAAAATTTTCTTTGACAACATTTAAGCATCTTGACAACATTTTGCAATTGACCTCTAAATCACCTCTAATGACTCAAGACCAACCCAAACAGAATTTAAATGGTCATTCAAGACCTTATTACACGCTATTGACCCAAACAAAACACAACATCAACATTTGACTCCCCTTGGAGGTATGAAAACCTAGGTGCTCTTGCACCATACTCCCCGGACAAAGAAAAATCAAGTTCCACTTGAGGAAATACCTTCAATTGTGTTTCCATGCTTCAAAATATCACCTTCAATCATCCAAGATGCATCCTCCATTGGAAGACCTCGTCATTTGACCAAGTATTGGTAATAGACCTTCCTCCTTGTCTTCATAAGCTCCCTCTTGTCCAAAATGCACCCCAACACTAAAGGTTGGCTTGATGGAAGATCCATGATCCAATCTTCATCTTGAACTGATGAACCTACATTAGAACCTACATAAACATCCCCTTTGTAAGGGTAAAGATCAAAAACATTAAAAATAGGAGAAATGGAAACTTCAGGAGGTAGTTCAATCTTATATGCATTCTCTTCGAATTTGTGCACAACTTTGCATGGACCTATTTTCTTCATTTGAAACTTAGAGTATTGTCATTTAGGGAATATTTTCTTCCTCAAATGTGCCAAAACTAGGTCTCCAACCTTAAAATGAACTTCTCTCCTCCTTTGATCAACATTTTGCTTGTATTTCTCAACATGATTTTGAAGATTCTCCTTAACCTATTGGTGGACTTTTTGCATTGCCACAAAAAATTGTTCACCTTAAACACTCCTCCTTTCCATTCCACTAACATATCTCAATTAAAATATACCCCTAAGATACATACCATAAACAATCCAAAAAGGGCTCTTACCTACACTCTTGTTCACTGAATCATTGTATGCAAACTCAGCTTGAGGCAAAACCAGATACCATTGTGTTGCATGCTCCTTTGTTGGACATCTTAGAAGGTTTCCAAGGCTTCTATTCACCACTTTGGTCTTCCCATCAGTTTGGGGGTGATAGGAAGAACTGAAAGTCAAATTTGTGCCAAGTTTCTTCCATAGGGTCCTCCAAAAATGACCAACAAATTTGTTATCCCTATCAGATACAATGCTAAGAGGTAAACCATGGATTCTTACCACCTCTTTGAAGAAGAGTCCTGCAATGTATGAAGCATCACTAGTGCTCTTATAAGGTATAAAGTGTGCCATCTTTGAGAACCTATCCACAACAACATACATTGAATCAAATCCTCTTGGAGTTCTAGGCAACCCCATCACAAAATCCATGCTTAATGATTCCTGAGGACTATTAGGGATTGGAAGAGGTTGATATAACCCTGAAATAGTGCTAGTTCCTTTAGCCCTTTGAAAAATGGTACACTTATCCACAAAGTTTCTCACATCAGTTTGCATCCTTGGCCAATAACAGTGCCTCTTCAACTGCTCTAATGTCTTATCCAAGCCAAAGTGACCTGCAAGGTTGCCACTATGCTTTTCTTTGATCAAGTTAGTCCTCATATAAAACTTAGGAATACACAATTGAGCCCCGTTAAACAAAAAACCATCTTGGATCATAAAATCTAACCATTTCTCATTATGGCTACTACAAGGATGCACACAACTTTCATAAATTTCCTTAAAATCTTCATCTTCAACATACGTACCTTTTAGGGAATCCACTCCCACACTATGCAACTGAATTTCTTGTATCATCAAATCCCTCCTACTTAATGCATCTACCACCTTATTTGACTGCCCTTTCTTGTGCTTAATGGTAAATGTTAAACCTTGTAAATACTCAACCCATTTCACATGCCTATGGCTGAGCTTTTCTTGACTATTTAGAAATTGCAATGCATGATTATCTGTATACACCACAAATTCTTTAGGAAGCAAGTAATGTCTCCTTTTCTTTAATGCTTTTATCATGGAATACATTTCAAGGTCATAATAAGAATACCTTTTTCTTGGCTTCATTCAACTTTTCACTGAAAAAGGCAACCAGTCTATTTTCTTGGCATAAGACAACACCTATAGCACGGCTGCTTGCATCACATTCAATGGTGAAAACCTTATCAAAACTTGGCAAGGTTAGTATGGGCTGCTCAACAACTTTATTTTTCAAGTATTCAAAACTCCTATCAGCCTCATTAGTCCAAACAAATTTCTTCCTTTTATCACCCTTAATTGTATCAATCATAGGAGCACACACATGACTGAAACCTTTTATAAATTTCCTATAGAAGCTGGCTAGACCATGAAAACTCCTTACCTCATCCACTGATCTAGGAGTAGGAAAACTTAAGATAGCCTCTACCTTACTTGGATTCATCTTCAAAGAGCCATTGGTGACCACAAAGCCAAGGTAGACCAATTCTATTTTTAAAAACTCACACTTCTTCAAGTTTATCATTAGCTTTTCCTCATGCAACCTTCTCAAAACCAATTCTAAATGTTGCAAATGATCTTCTTTAGTTTTGATAAAAACAAGAATATTATCAAGATACACTACCACAAACTTACCAATGAAAGGTTTAAGCACCTCATTCATCAAGCGCATGAAATTACTAAGGGCATTTGACAAACCAAAAGGTATTACCATCCATTCATACAACCCCTCATTAGTCTTGAAGGTTATTTTCCACTTATCACCAGATCTGATTCTAATTTAATGATAGCCACTCTTGAGATCAATCTTGGAGAAATAGCAAGCACCACCCAAACAATCCATTAGGTCTTCAATTCTTTGAATAGGGAACCTATACCCTATTGTGATCCTTTTGATGGCCCTTGAATTGGTGCACATCGTCCATTCAACACCTTTCTTTGGTTCCAAGATTGTGGGAACTGCACAAGGACTCAAACTTTCCCTAATCAGCCCCTTGTCAAGTAGTTCTTACACTTGCCTCTTGATTTCCTCATTTTGTTGTGGAGTCATCTTGTAGGCAACTTTGTTGGGAAAACTAGCCCCAAGAATGAAATCAATATGGTGGCTTATATCCCCCATAGGTGGAAAGGTGTTTGGAATCCCATCAACTACTATTTCCTCATACTTCTTCAACAAGGCTTTTACCTCCAAAGGTAACTCCTCTTTATTTTATGTTGCCATGACAGATTTAGGCCTTACTATAACAACAAATCCCACATTTTCATCTTCTAAGGTTTTTAAGAACTCCTTATCATTGACCAACATCACACTAGGTGCAACTTGAGAATCTAGGCTTTCATCCTTCAATGGTGTGAGGGTGTAAGAAACCCCATCCTTCTCAATAACATAAGTATTATTTCTCCCATCATGAATGGCCTTCCTATCATACTGCCAAGGCCTCCCCAAAAGCAAATGACACACATCCATTGGTATTATATCACACAAAATCCTATCCTTGTATCCCCCTATATGAAAATCAACCCCTTTTCTCATTTACAACTACTTGTTGACCTTTGTTAAGCCAAGAAACAATATAAGGAGTAGTATGAGGAATTCTTTTCAACTTAACCTTTTCAACCATTTCTACAGAGACCAAATTATCAATGTTACCTGAATCAATCACTACTTTGCAACACTTACCCAAACACTTACATGTGGTTTTGAAAAGAGACTTTCTTTGTGGATTCTCCTTCTCCATTGGCACTTTTTTATCAAGGTCCTCACCATGAGAAAATCACCAACTTTTGGATCAGCATTATGTGATGGAGAGTTAACACTCTCATTGTCATCTCCTTGCACAATCTGATTTATTCTTTCTCCTCCAAATGATGTAGTAGACTGATTTTCAATGCATTTCCATGCTTGATGGCCTGCAAATTTATTGCACTTATAACATTTGCCTGTAAATCCACTTGATCCTCCTCTTTGACTTCCAAATCTGCCCCTATTATTGAATCTTCTTCCTCTAAAATTGCCCCTTGATTCAGAAATTTTCTGTTGACTATTGCTTGATTCTCCTTGTGTTCTTTGGGTCTGCCCCCTTCCAGATTATGTCCCTCTTCCTCTTGAATTTATGCCTCTACCCCTGCTTTGTTTTTCTTGCCTTCTTTTCAATTTATCCTCAGCCTTAATAGCCAATTGGAACACTCCTCTACCGTTCTTGGAGTGTGAGGCTCAATCATCTTGAAGATTGTATCTCAACCATTAATGTATCTTGCCACTTTATCTTCATCATCTTCTACATGGCCTGCCCTTATGCTCAACTTGTAGAACTCCTCTATATAAGTTTTCACATTCATCTCCTTTTGTTTTAATTTTGAAGCCTCTTGAACAATTGAATGGGTAATCACCGAGAAGGAATTTTCCCTTGATTTTAGCAATCATCCTATCCCAAGAGGTGATTTTAGACTTCCCCTTCTTTCTCCTTTCACTTTGTACATAATCCCACCAAAGCAAGGTGTGGCCCTTCAACTTTGTCTTGTCCAATTTCACCCTCTAATCTTCAGGCACATCTTCATAGCCAAAATAGTTTTCCAATGCTCCTATCCAATCTAGAAGCTCTATACATGGGTAGATCCATCTTGATCTTATGACCATCTCCCTCGACTACTTTCAAGAGCTTTTCCATCCTCAAGTCATCAGGATCCATCTCTTCCTCGAAACCTTCTTGGGAACTCTCCTCTTCCTCTTGGTCACTCATGTCTCCTATGACCACTTCTCTCCTCTGACTTTTTTCTAGGGCAAAAAGCCTCTCCTTCAACTCTCTCATCTCTCTAGCATGCTTTTCCTTCAACTCATTCACTTCTTTGGCAATGGTATTCCCTCTTGGAGGCATTTTGTTCTTTCTTCAACTCAACCTTTCCTCTTTAGATCAGACCTATGCTTTGATACCAATTTGATGTAGAGCAGGGGGGGGAAACTCCAAACAAGCAAACTTTCAATCTCTAAGCATTCAAATGGTGGGTTTTCATTCACTACCCTCATTCACCTTGTAGCCTTTCCAAACTGGTTTTTCCTTCCTAACTTTTTGTATATATATGATATCAAAAAGGTGAACACATTTTCAAATACCCATTTGGGCTTTATTCAACATACTTCAGAACCAAGGTAGGTCACTTTGTATGAAAACCTCCAAAAATTGATTGTCTTACTTGTTGCAATAGGCCTAATTGGTGATTTTGCTTGGTAACAGCAGGGTATATGCACTCCATGGTTTATCCTTCCTCTCCAATAGTTAAAACATGTCTTAATAGGCCTGAAACAACAATTCCAAACACAAATAATGATTTCCCAAAATCTTTCCAACCAAAACCCTAAGTCTATAGAGTTACTAAGCCTAATACATGGAGATATTAGGCTAGGGCATCAACTTGCACGTGTCAAACACCTTCCACTTCATCTGAAAATTTGTGGAAACCAAAAACCTTCCTACTTCTTCCATTCCACCAAATTTCAAAGGATTCCATCAAGTGGAATGGAACTTATTCCATTTTTTCAGTCACTAGCAACCCTAACCAGGGTTTCAACCTATTTGGATTAAAATGCCTTTAACTTGCACAAATATTAATGAAACTGAACAAAAATAGATGCAATGGAAAGAGGATTCACTACTCTATCATCCCCAATCATATTCAAACCATTATCAGATTGTACCAAGCCATACAATCAACTGTAGCAGAAAAAATACGTTAGAAAGTGTAAAAAACAAAGTTTGTCTATTGATTCAATCTCCAAAACAACATCCAACCTCAATGCCAACCATACAAGGAATTATTAAAGCATTCACAACCATTTACCAACTATTTCAACTAATTTTCAAATGAAAAACTCAACTAATCATCATTAGACCACTATTATGCCAAAAGTTGCAAAAGTTGCTTTGACAACATTTAAGCAACTTGACAACATTTTGCAATTGACCTCTAAATCACCTCTAATGAATCAAGACCAACCCAAATAGACTTTAAATGGTCATTCAAAACCTTATTACATGTTATTGACCCAAACAAAACAAAAAATCAACATTTGACCCCCCTTAGAGGTATGACAACCTAGGTGCTCCTACACCAATGTACTAATGGAAAAGAGATATATAGGACTCTTAATTTACCATTAGAAAAATGGAATATTGATATCTCAAATCTTCACGTAGCATACACCTCCTTCATGTCAATGTACAGAGAAGAAAATGTGGCCAAGCCCAATAATCCCCTTCCCTATTCCCACATGGTCAAAATTAAAATATTGTGGGATGGTATAGACCTCATACATGATTTATACCCTTCTATCTACACCACCTCCCTTAAAGAAGGAGCATACAATTACCACCAATATACATTCAAATATTCTCCCATTTAGGCTGCATATAGCTATGTAGACAAGATATGGATCTCATTTCTAGTTATATACTTGGTCCTCATTATCTACCCATAATTATAAATAATTAAATCTTGTACTAAATAATTTTATCTGGTATACTAAACCATAAAAGGGAAGGTAAGTTTTCCCAATTCAATTGTATGATATCCATAATAATGATAAGAAAAATGTTAGACATTCCACTAGGTTGCTTCCAATACTTGATACAAACAACTTATATATGGAGTAGAAAAAAGTGTGCAAAATAAGTTTGTATTTGTCATAAATGTATGGCCAAATATGTAGTAAAGTCCCTACTCAATTTATTAATGGCCCTAAACTAGTTTAGAATAGATACTTAAGAAATGCAAAGTATGGTTTCCTACCTCCTAGGCATAGAGGATTCTAGGAAAGTGTATTCATGTAGTAGCTAGTGGTTGTCTACAAGCTAAGATAGACCATTTTAGATGAGATCTTGTGGATGGAATCCTTTCTAAATGATGTCAAGCCCAAAAAATAGCCTTTAATATTTCCACACAAGATTGATAATATGATTAAATACTATTCCTAATAATTTTGAAAGGTTATCAAAAAAGGGCCTTGGGAATCATTAGATGAAGCTTTAAGATACAATCCTAGCCATCATTCAAGGGAATAAAGAACACTCACTAAGTAAAGAGGCAAATAACCTATCTTATCAACATATCACATGTTAACACTATAGGAGGCTACGAGGGATAACCAATCATATATAATGGACCTCTCATAGGTAGGGCACATCATCAACTAATAATAATCACATTTAGATAATTTTAAATCTAGATTTGACACTATCTAACTAATTCCATTGTGGAAAGAATGATAGGTCTAATAACAATTGATATGGTTTTGAATTCAAAAATATAAATATAATAGTGTTGTTTGTATATAAATATATTTGGAAAATAGAGGAATTGTATACATCATTGCATACTTAGAGGGTAAAGTCAATCTATGGTTTCTATAAAGCATAGAAACTAAAGAGTTCCTCATACCTAAATAAGACCAAGAGAAAGGTGAGATCTAAAAAAGATAGGTCAAGATGAGTATATGTACTAAGGGGAAATAGCTATCTATGACTCCTAATTCACCATTAGAAAGATGGAATATTGATATATCAAATCTTGACCTAGCATAGACCTCCTTCACGTCAATGTACATAGAAGAAATGTGGCCAAGCCCAATAATCCCCTTCCCTATTCTCACATTATCAAAATTGAAATATTATGGGATGGTGTAGACCCCATAGATTTGCTGGTTGTTTTTTAAGAACCAAGATGATATTCTAGGAATCCTATGGACTTTTCCATTTCCAATTATCAACAACCAGAAGGGATTAGCCAATGAATGAGTGAAAGAAACAATGCTTTCCTCTTGCACTTTGGGCTCTACAAAACCCGGGAGGGTGATCCCACAATGTATTTTAAAGACCTTTGCACCTAATGATTAAATACATTGTAAATAACAGATAAATTCTCATATAATAGCTCAACAAATGGAATGTATCAAAGAAGTTGGCTACTCCTTAACAACACTCAACATTCAGAGCATGAGAATGAAACCATTCAACACAAAATAATAACAATTGTGATCCATTTAAAGGTTTAATTATAAAGTTGATTTGTTGTTGAATTGACCAACAAAATGTATTATAAACACTCACTTAGATCAGTGCCTCATCCTAGGAACAAACACAATCTTAAAATCTATACAATTCAACAATAATTCAATACATAGCATCATTAAGCTTTGATAATACTGCATTGCAGTATCACATTCATTATCTCTCAACCATAACTTCTTACTAAAATCCTAGCACTCAATTTACATGAAATCTATAGCTTTATTCAAGTATTTTCATTAATTCTTTGAATTAAAAGAAAGAACAAAACTACACATCCACTACAAATAAATGAAGACAAATAACATAATCCTTGATCATATTATTCATAATTCATGAAACAAGTACAATAGAAGAAAAATGGCTTTGAATTTGAACCATTTTGTATTCAATTGCTAGTATTACTATAAAAATTACATATGAATATCTAACAGACTCAAGACCTAAGACCAAACTCTAAAATTCTCTTTGTATTCCCTTTTCTAAATTCTTTGTGATCGATACAAAACAAAAAACCTGTACTTTTGGCCTTGAATTCCTTCTTATAGAAACAAAGGAGCAAAACAAGCTTCAGGCCAAAAAGTACAAATGTCCCTTTTCTATTGGACCAATACAAAATACATTCCCTTTGTAGTTATATTTGCATTCTCAAATGGATGGAAATGTTACATGAGACAAAAACTATTCTCATTTGTCATTGAAGATCGGGTCTCGCCTTCCAAAAGGCACCTTTGAGCTTATTTGACAATATCCACGTGCTCCAAAACGTGTCCATGTACACTAGGAAAAGATGAAAGAAAGCATAAAGTGTAGAAAGTAGAAGGGACAAAAACTCATCCATGTCTGCAACCTTATCATCAATTTCAAATTGGGGAGAAGACAATATTTTATCCATACTTTAGAAAAATACTAATCTATATTGGTTCCAGGCTATGCATTGTACTTCTCTCATCCTTATTCACCATATTTACAAACTTAAAACCAAAATTGTACTCACCACTTCACAACCATAGCTTAATCTTCTAACACATCCAAGTACTTATCCTTCCAAGCTTGGAATTCTTCATCTATAGGTCAATTAAATTTTATGACATCATCAGCTTTCTGCCTGTACGGCGAATACTTAGTGACAACCTGATTCGCCTCTTTGTCAAAATTCTCTAGGATAACTCTTGCATGAGCAAGCATATCCATATTTTATTTCAACATGCTCATGTCATTTCCTTGATAAATCAAAGCTATTTGTTTTTAAATCACCTCATTTATCTCCTTCCTCCAATCTTGCAAGGTTTTAATGTTACCATCATCTTTTAATATGGAAGGGAGGAGACCGTGATTCATTTCATGAAAACCTTTAAGCAACTCCCTTATCTTTGCCTCCAAGGGCTCTATTTTTCCCTTGAATTCATGAATCCCATTTACAGTCTTGATAGTAGGTTGGAGTTTATCAAAATTATTTGTATCATGTTTAGCTCCCACAACCATCATCCTCAACTCCTGAAGTCTTGAGATCCATGTTTCCATAAGAGGAATTTCCAAATCTTTAT
The DNA here is from genome assembly GCA_007115665.2 of Sequoiadendron giganteum. Taxonomy (NCBI): domain Eukaryota; kingdom Viridiplantae; phylum Streptophyta; class Pinopsida; order Cupressales; family Cupressaceae; genus Sequoiadendron; species Sequoiadendron giganteum. Next base: position 438,802,129 of record CM021102.1, on the reverse strand, counting down.
CAATATCAAAATTAAGTATTGCATCCTTCATAGCATAATAATAAGCATGGATGCTAATTAATCTATTGTTGACTCCTCTATTCAAATGCTCTAATATTGCAGTGACAATTTTCATATTGCAAACAAAAAATTATGTATCATGTTTGTCACATTTTTCTTCATACTCCTTTAAATTCTGAAGCAGTTCTTCTCTGTCGGCCTCTTCTTCTTGCTGTGCACGGGATGAATCTGGCTTCTCCACTGAAAGGGGCACATTTCCCATATTGTAGGGCACAATTTCCCATGCAAAACTTGTTGGAGGTGGAGTAGTAGCAGTTGTTGGCTCTTGTGGAGTAGAACGTGAAGCAGCATCAATTTCCATTGGCTCACCATGTTGCAAGTTTTGCAAATTTTTCTTTAACAATGCTAGTTCAGTTTGTAGCTGCATAGTGTGTTGTTGATTCTTCCGATAATCAATCAATAATTCATTGTACTTTTTCCTATAACTTTCTTTTTTATTAGTCACTGATTTCATTGTTGCTTTTGTAAATTAAGCAACATTTACTAACATTGTTGTTGCCTCAATTGTTGAAGTGTCTAAAACTTTATTTATTATCAAGCCTCCCTTATAATCTGCAGTAGGCTCTGCAACATCAGGCTTCTTGGTATTGGGGGATAGGGCCCAGATGGCCAATGTATCCCACTGCTCACTGAATGTAGATCCTTGCAGTGCAATTGTAGCTTCCTCCTTTGAATTGTAGAGAGGTCTATCATATCTCTTTATTATATCAAATGCAATAGCAAAAGATAAGTCTCATTCAGGAAATAAAAGAATTCCACTTTTTCTTACAAATTCTCTACCCTCAACTGCAGTTACCTTTTGATATTTCTCTTTCATTTCTTTTATTACTTGTGATTTGATGACTGCATCGGGTAGTTCAGGATGGAGACTCCTCTTTTCTGCTACTTTATCTACAAATAAATCTTTCTTTTCCCTCCAAACGAATTCCATGAAGGCCTTGGAGTACACAAAAGAATCATCACCCATGAATTTATTACATGCCTCTTCTCTCACATCATTTTGGCTATTTAAGCCAGTGAGGCCAACCTTGCTTAGTCTCAAACCAAGTTGTTGTGGTACGATCTCCCTTGGTGGAGATGGAATCCCTTGTTGAATTTCTTCCTTAGTGACCAGGATCTCTTCATCAGAATCCTCTTCATAGTCTACCAAACCAGTTGATTGAACCTTTTGTTTCTTTTGAGGTGGCTCCTTTGGTGGTGATGTTTTCCTTGGTGTGGAATCAATATCAATGAATTCAGGTCCAGTTGACCTAGGAGGAGATGGAGGTGGAATTTTTGGCATTGGTGGACTCCTTTGCTTCTCTAGTTGAGAAGGGGCAGCAATTGTATCCTTTCCCTTCGCCTTATTTTTCTTTCTTTTGAAAATAATTACCTTTTGTTTCTCAGGGGCTTGGGAAGATGGCCTTTCTTCCATTGCATGGGTATCTCCGACATCTTTTTCTTCTATGGCAATGGCCTTTCCCTTTTCCTGGACCAATCTCTCACCTTCCAAGTGCCCTACTACTATCTCAAAGTTTTGGAAAACAAATTCAATTCTCTGCATTTCATTTGGAATTTTTGCAAGGGTAGTGAATTGTGGATCCTTTTCCCTTATTTTCCTTTGCAATTTATCAAAAGCAATCCATTTTTCTTTTTTGTCCTCCTACTTTAGAAAATAAAAAATGTTCCTAATGACATCTTCAGGTAAAGAAAAATTATGAATAAACTTTGAGCTCCTATTTCTTATCTTCAACCATGCCATAAAACCTTTGGGGTAATGGTTTCTTGTTTCCACTCTTCTCATATTTAATGGTTTAATAATATTATTTATCTTATCCCATCCTCCTTTAATCATTACAAAATCTGAAAAGCAAGTGTATGAAGGGAAGAATATTCCCTTTCCCTAATCCTTTAGGTGGTTGTTTTCCACATTCCCCAATTTCCATATTACTTCTATAAAGCCAATCCTTTATGGCACATCTTTGGGCAGTAAGTGGGGTGAAACAGTTGTACCATAAACTCTCAAAACAGTGTAAGTAGGATAAGGGATAACATTCCCCTAGTTGTGATCAATACCAAGTTCTAGCCTCCTTTCCTTAGGCCTCAAAAAGTCATGCAAGGCTCTAGGAATCCTTGGAATATTTACAAGTAGCACCCTTCTCAATTTGAAGGAAAACAAGTTTTGGAACAGCACATAGTCAAACTTCCTATCATCTTTATCATGGATCGTAGTCCAACATTGCACAGGAAGTTACAAATTGCCTTTCTTTTGTTCCAATGTCATATCTTGACCAAAGAATGGAGCACCCCTGAATAGTAACATGTGCATAAACAAAGAATGCCAGAAGAATCTAACTCCATCCTTGCCCTTCTTCAACTCAACCAAGCCCTCATTAATTTTTTCTACTAGATACCTTGCATAATCATACAAAGTGTAGTATACACAATGTTGGATATGTGCTACCATATACATCCAAGCCCCGGGTATTCCTATGACCGAGTCATAACCAATAATCTGGCATATGGAATAGAAGGTCCTTTGGAAATGAGTCATAAAATAGTTGATGGGATAGTGTTCCTTATCTGAAGGACCCAGGACTACCTTTCTACCATCCACAAATTCCAAATAATTTGGTAGTATTGAAACTTTAAATGTGTTCTTTACTTTCTCATATTCTGCCCTGAATTTGTTCTCATCAATAGGCATCATATCCTCATTCCATATCCTCATTCCATTCAAAGAGCTTGAAAATTTCTGCAATCTCCTCCTTAGTGACATTAACCATATCTATCCCATTGAACGTCCTCACAATCCTTGTGACTAGATCATAATTCCTGGCCAATGCCTTCAATAAATCCACATCCATATAAACATTGGGTACAATTAGCTTCCCCAAATCCAGATTCTAGGGGTTACCCACAGGAATGCCATAATTCTTGTTCCCAAACTAGCAACTGAAAATATGCCATCTAGTGCGGTGTCCTTAATAGCATTGTGCTTGTCTACCAGTGCTGCAACAATTTGTTTCCCTCGGAAAAGTAGTTGACCCTTGGGTTTTTCAAAAGTCGAGGGTTTTAATTGATCAGTCAAGTCTTGGACTATAGGTTTGAGGGGAATTTTTGAGCCAAAGGCTTCTCCCTTAGATGAGGATGCTTTTACTTTCGGAGACATGATTCTAGGGTTTACAAACTAGGGTTTCCTTTTCAGGGAACTATAAACTTACGTCTTAAGCATGGGTTTGACTTAGAAAATAACATAACCACACAAGCTAATTGCCCTGAATTTGCATCAATCCTTAAAATAAATGCATAAATAATGAAACTGTAATGAAAGAATACTTGAGCGAGTGCAATTAAACAAGTCCTAAGCAATTGTAGAGGCAAGGGAGTGATTTTACTTATTGGTTTACAAAACGCTTGAAAACCCTAATTTTTTGTTGTACCAACCGAAAATCACAACACAAATTCCTTGAATGTGCATAATGCCTTTAACAATCTTCAATTGTGCTTTAAAACGGGTTTTAATGGCTTTAAAACCTTCCTATTACGTAGATCTACGTCTTGTCCACCATTATGGTTCGCTCACACAAACTAGAATGACTCATTTTCCTTCAAACTCAATTTTGAATGTCGATTGTTGATTGTACAGTGAGATGGACTGATGGATGATTCGGATTCAATCAACAGAGTTTGAAAAAGATGATTGTAGTCCTCAATCATTCTCAACCAATCAAAAATAGGTCACGTGGACCCAAGATCCAAGCCATTCACGGGCTCCACCATCTTTACTACTGTTGGGAAAATCCATGTGTCAGCTTCCCTGCTTCCCCATTGGTCTTAACCCGTGTGCAACTTTCAACAACGGGGAGGTGGGGAAGGGCTTAGATTTAATCTAGAGTCTCCCACATGCATGCACTTTACATCTCAAGCCTTCGTCAGTGTGCATAAAATTATAACACAATGGACGACTAAGATTAAAAGATCTTGTTCACATCTATAACACGTGCTTAAAAGTCCCTTTTAGTAATGCAGACTTTAACATCCATACCCCTACGCTGAAATATGTCATTAATATTTCACTTTCTCTAATGTTCCTTCTACCATTCATATGACCCCACGTGGTGCTCTCTCGCTTCCCTGTTGAGAGATGGGTAGTAGAGGTGGGTCCCCCACGGGATGGCGGGGAGCGGTCAAGATTGACCCACGTCATTTATCCTCAACCGTCGATCTCAATTAGATGGAGTGCTTGCTTCCTTCTAAGTCTAATAGATCCCACTGACAAGGGACACATGTCATCAACTTGCCACCCTGTGAGATTATTTTAATACATATTAAAATTAGGCGGGGGTGCGTGGAATGGTCTAGAAGAAGACACATCATTCAATACCCACCATTGATTCTCTTCAACCCACTGCCTGCTAACTTTCAAAGACATTGGGCCTACCACTGCAGATGGGCAAGTGATGCTCACCCACTGGGGGCACAAGGAGCGGTCAGTATTTGATCTTCCATATCCGATGGCCATCTTAACACTTTATATCTACACATGCACAAGTTAGTTCTTAAAAACTCGATGGGGGCACAGGGAGCGGTCAAGATTTGATCTTCCATATCCGATGGCCATCTTAACACTTTATATCTACACATGCACAAGTTAGTTCTTAAAAAGGGGTTGACTAGGAGTACAATGGGTGGGGACACAAGACTTAAGTCCACAACATTAGACCGTTGCTTGAAATATTAAACTCAAACTTAGGACCAAATAACAAATATTTGATGATTTGTGACCCGGATAACAGTAAGGCAATATTTTAAATAAAGTGACGGATAATGACCAGGGTTGTTAGGACAGAGGGGTCGGTATACAAACGGATGCAAAGGCATAAGACATGACTTGAATGACCGAGAATCGGCAACAAGAAGTCAATAGCAAATTAGAACGCTTGAAGAGAATTTAGACTTAGGATTGTCCAGAAAGAGTTTTAGAAACACATAAACCCTGAAATATCACAATGAGCGAAACCCTAAGCCCTAGGACATGCTCAAAGAATGAAAATAACCACATTTTGCAAAATTTATGAGTGCAACACAAAGAATTTTTAGGGGTTCCACCAAGATTATTACTACCTTCTATCATCACCACCTCCCTTAAAGAAGGGTCATAGAAGTATCACCAAGCTATATTAAAAAATTCTCCCATTTAGGCTACATATAGCTATGTAGACAAGATATGGATCTCATTTTTGGCTAGATACTTAGTCCCCAGTATCCACCCATAATTATAAATAATTAAATATTGTGATAAATAATTTTATGTGGTATCCAAAACCATCAAAGGGAAGGTAAAAAATCCTAATTCAATTGCATGATATCCATAAGAATGATAAGGAAAATGTTAAGCATTCCACTAGGCTCCTTCCAATACAACACTTGAACAACTTATATGCAAAGTAGAATAAGTTGTGAAAAGCAAGTTTGTATTTTTCATAAATGTATGACCCAAATAGGTACTAAAGTCCCCACTCAAATTCTTAATGGCCCTAAAATAGTTTAGAGTATATACCTACGAAATGCAGAGTATGGTTCCCTACCTTCTAGAAATAGAGGATGCTAGGAAAGTGTATTCAAAGTCGCTAGTGGTTGCATACAAGCTAAGATAGACCATTTTAGATGAGATCTTGTGGGTAGAATTTTCCTTGTAACTTGAAGAGTGAATCTACTACTAGTTGAAGAACCTTGGCACCACCAAGTTCTTTAGATATTCCTTCATGCTTCTTCACATAATACTCTACCAATGTTGTTAGCTCTTCCTAGACCGTAAGCTAAAATTTGGCCACACCACTAAGGGGTATGATATAATAAATATTTAGATTCATATGTCCATTATATATATGACACTTCATATTCATGTAGGAGTTCCTCATCCCCACTCTCTCCCTACTAAAAAATGAGCACAACCCAAGGATCAATAAATATTGCATCACAATCCTAAGGTCCTTGTATTGGAGAGACCAATTCATCAATTAGGACAACACAATTGTCAAGATTTATGGCTATTCTAGTTGAGTCTACAAGTTCCAAAGGAACATAATAATAGGGTGTTTTCTAGGGAAAAGTATCTTTCCATTACCTCCCATACTAATTGTAAAGAGCTTGTGATAATAAAGAGGAAGGTGGATGAAGTATTGGATTCCAACTATAGAGAGATACAACTAGAAGTGATTAAGGATAATTAGAATTATGATATGAATATATCCTTCTCTTCATGGCTGAAAAATTAATAGTATCAAGAAAAAGAACCAAAGAAGGGGTGAAAAATTAATACACACCTAACCCATACATCCTTGGACCCAATCCTATAATTGTCTGACTTTTTATAATAAATTTAGATCATATAAGGAGGAATTATATAATGAATAGATGACATACTCAAATAAGTAATTGGAGATGGGCGGTGAGCCTAGCTCGATTGGCTAAAGCATCTTGTTGTAGGCAAGAGGTCATGAGGTCTAGTCTCCCCATCGTCCCCGTGCTACCAAAGGGCGTGTCGCGCCAACATCATCGGCCATGTGAAAAAAGTTTACCAGGTGCACTGCAGTTTATTGGGGGAAGGATACTCGACTGATTCCTGTAATCTAAAAAATATTTTAAAAATAATTAATAAGTAATTGGAGAAAATAAAGTATGGTTTCCTGTTAGTAATTTAGGTAAGAAATTAGCCATATGGGTGAAAAACTAGAAAATTTCACCTTTGATGAGAAATGTGAGTATATTTATTACTGAACCTATGCTACCATGAAACTATCTTAAAATCCTACCAAATCTAAGGGGAAGGTAGAAATTAACTCTTTAAAGGAAGAAGAAGAAGCTAAATATAGGCCTCCTAGACATTTGGTGGAAATAGAAGTGACATCATATTTCACAACAATCTAGCCTTCTATGGCATATTTCAAGGGTGTGGGTCCACCAAAACCAACCACTAGAAATAGAAAATAACAAGGAACAACACCACAACAACAATGACTATAGAATAATCATTAAGTATCTAGATATCCCAAAGGTCTCATAGAAAAAGGGGACATATCACTATTCCTACATCCTCATCAAAAATTATAATGGTGGAAAATTTAATTTATTCCAAGATATCATGGGTGGAAATTATGAACTTGAGGAGAAGAAATTAAAGATCCAATTGTGTTGTCACTACCTAACATGGAAAATTCACTATCCAAAGCCCTACTCCGACCAATCTAAATCCTAAGAAACAATATGACATCATCAACACTCTTGAGTAAATATTGGCCCATATTCCCATCCTTAAACTCCTTAAAACGTATCTCTCATATAGGGATGTCTTAAACCAAATATTCCAAGAATCCCAAGTACCCACTAACATTAATCCTTCACACTTTCAAGCCCTTATTGGTCACCTTTCCATTGGGCATCACCTTACCTTCACTCTAGATGAATTTCCTTCCCTTAATCCATCATACAACCATCCCCTTCATATCAAAGTTATCATATTCAAACATAAAATAAAGCATGTGCTAATAGATAAGGGTTAGGCTTAAACATTTGTACACTTCAATTGGTGTAACATTTGGGCTATGCAATAAAAAAAATTGTTTCTCAAACTACCACTATCAACACCTATGATAATATAGAGAGGGAATCAATCAACACTATCCACCTCCCCATTGAGATAGTCCAACCTCATTACAGTATACCCTATGTCATTTTCTAGACCTCAATATTCATACAACCTCCTTGATCGACCATGACTCAATATCATGAAATTTGTACCATTCACCTACCATCAATGCCTTAAATTTCCATACAATGGTGTGGAAGTTGCTATTCTTGGTGGCCTCCACACTTTCAGTATTGCAAGATGTAAGGATGATACAACAACCATTTTCAATCCTCTAAGTTTATTCCCAAATTTACCTCCACAAAATTCAAATCATACATTGATCCTAGTGATCTACCCTCCACATCTTCTACTCCACTTACAAGAAAAAAATCCATAAGAACCACATTCAAAATCCTTGCTAAAATATATATAGAATATCATATCCATCAATCCCTTCATATTGCAAATTTGACCATTTCAAAATAATGATTTCATTTTAGAAATTATGAAATCATGTGATCACATTCCCCCGAGAAATCATAAACAAAGATTTCATATCCAACTAAGCTCATCTACATATTTCAAAGAAGTAGATCCTTTAGAGGAACTGTTAGAATCAAAAATTGATACAAATACATCCATTAATAGTGAGCTTCATCTTCCATTCATTCATGCCACACTTCAAGATAGATCACCCCTTCTTATTGAGGAATTCATAGACATAAATCTTGATATAGAGGCAAAACCTAATTTTACATAGATAGCACTCATTTTAGATCTTGAGTTGAAAGGAGACATCTCCATAGTACTAGAAATTTTCCAAATGAATTTGCATGATCTTATGTTGATGTGCCCAACTTGGATCCATCCTTGATTGTACACCACCTTGTGGTCCAACCCAAGGCTACACAAATTCACCAAAAGCTAAGAAAAATGCATACTAAGGTGGCCCTCCTAGTAAAGGAAGAACTGCAAAATTTGCTAGATGTTTGATTTATTTGACCTATCAACTATCTAGAGTGGGTGCCCAATGTAGTTCTAATAAGCAAGAAAACTAAAGGAGTCGAGGTATGTACAAACTTATGAAATATCAATAAAGTTTTCCCTAAAGATGAGTTTTATCTTCCTAATATCGACATAATAGTAGATATTATAGCTAGTCACAAGATGTCCCTTATGGATGGATTTTATATGTGCAACCAATTTTATATAGCACTAAAGGACCAACATAAAACAACCTTCAATAGTTCTTAGAGAACATTCTACTATAGAGTCATTCTTTTGAGCCTTAAAAATGTTAACACCACATATCAAAGACCCATGAACATCATATTCCACGATATGCTACATAATATTGTCAAGGATTATATGGATGATATCCTAGGAAAATCAATACATAAAGTAGATCATCTAGTCAACATATGTTGTATCTTCCAAATACAAAGAATATAAGGTCAAGCTAAATCCCAAGAAATATTTGTCAAGTCACGTCAGGCGAGCTCCAAGGGTTTATTGTTTCTAAATTTTGCATTAAAGTAGATCCATATAAGGTGAAAGCTATAACAGAAATGTCGCCTCTTAGGAATCTCACACAACTATGTAGCTTTTGAGGAAAAATCGTCTATCAAATGATTTGGCCACCCAATTAACACACAAGTACCACCCTTTTTGACATCTACTTAGAATGTCAACTTCAAATGCAATCAATTATGCCAAGTAGTATTTGATTAGATCAAAGAATACATTTTCAATCCACTAGTTCTAGTGGCACCTACACCAGATAGGCCTCTATTGCTCTATATTTTGGTTACACATGCCTTAGATACCCTCTTAATGCAACACAAGGATTATGGATGAGATAATGTCATATATTACCTTAACAAGACATTAGTGGGATGTGAGCTCAATTATTCCTCAATGGAGAAAAATCACCTTGCAATAGTCTTTTCCTCATAGAATATTCTACATTATATGATTAACATTACTACCCATCTCATTGCCAAAGTTGACCCTTTGAAATAATTGTTGTCCAAAGTAGCCCTTATCGATAGAATGGCAAAGTGGCTTGTGCTCCTTACTGAATTTAATATTGAGTATGTCAATCAAAAGGTGATCGAAGGGAAAATCGTTGCAAATCTATTGGCAAAGACTCTAGTTTCATACCATTATCCTTTGATCACAATTTTTTTAGATGAATCCATCCTTCACATTGAAGAACCAAACCATTGACATTATACTTTGATAGGTCATTTACCTCATATGTCTTAGTTGCCAATAACCTTTTCATCACCCCTCAAGGTGATTTCATCCCAAAATTATTTTGCATTGCCTTCCTTTGAACAAAAAGCATAGCAAAATATAAGGCATTAGTATCTAGTTTAAAAAGGTATTAGTATCTAGTTTAAAACTAACACTCCAATGGAACATCCAATATTTATAAGTCTTTGGTGATCATAGCTAGTTGTAAATAAGTCAATTATGAGCTCCTCATAAAGGATGACAAGCTTGTAAAACTAACATTGTAATGGAACATCCAACATTTATAGGTCTTTGGTGATCATAGCAAGTTGTAAATAAGTCAATTATGAGTTCCTCATAAAGGATGACAAGCTTGTACCTTATGAACACATGGTGGATAGTCTTAAACAGTATTTCTATAGATATATCTTTCAAGAAAGTTCCTTGTATTAGCAATAAAGTTGCAAATACCATGGCCACCATCAGATCTCTTTTAGATATGCCTAATGAAGCTCATATGTATCACTTCCTTGTTGAACAACTCCTCATCCCTACTTATGATACCCTAACTCTAACATGATATGCAATATTTTTGGTCCTAACAATCCTCAATACAACATATGTTTTTATCTCCAAAGCCAACCTAACAATCCTCGATACAACATCTATTTCTTGTTACACTCTCCTTGGTGGCATACTCTATCATAGGGGCTACAATGGCATTTTGTTTAGATGTATCAACATAGCTAACCTGGTACTTCAATAAGTCTACAATGGTATTTGTGGTGCTTATACAAATAGCATGATCTTAGCCAAGAAGCTCCTTTAAACGAGATATTATTGGCCTACCTTGGAATTAGATACTTGTCAACATGTGAAAATATACATAGCCTATTAAAAACATGGGGATCTAATTCATGCACCATCACAAGCTCTCCAACCCATCACCACTCTATGGCCCTTCTCTAGATGGGGCCTCCACCTAATTGGAAAGATTAATTCCACCTCTTCCAATGGTCATAAATTCATTATCATCACTACTGAGTATTTTACCAAGTGGGTTGAACCAATTCCACTAACTTTTATCACTAGTATCATAATATCTAAGTTCATCTTCAACTCATTTGTCATTTTCACATTTCATCCACCATTATCATAGACAACGAAAAACCCTTCAAAAACCATGAAGTGCAATCCTTGTGCGAGCAATTCCATATCAAGCACAAGCGATCTACCCCATATTGCCCACAAGGTAACAACCAAGGCAAAGCATCCAAAAAAACCATCATAAAAACCCTCAAGAAAATCAACGTCACTAACCGTGACTAGCACCTTTAGCTAAATCTTACCCTTTGGGCCTACCATACCAACATTTGTACTCCCACAAGGGCCACCACATATTCCCTTTTTTATAGTACCAAAGCAATCTTGTTGGTTGAGGTCAGACTACCCTCTTTTTGTGTCTCTTTATGCAACCTCATCTCAAAGGATTATTATTGAGTGGCATAGTTGCATGAGCTTGAACTTCTTGATGAGCACCGTTTCGGTGTGCTTAATCATCTCAAAGCATACCAACACCAATTGCATCATGACTGCAATAAATGCATCTATAGAAGATAATTTGAAGTTGATACCTTATTCTTAAGGAGAACTAGAAGAATACCACTTAGGATAGAGAGAAGAAATGGAAGTTTGAGCCAAACTAGTTGGGTCCCTATGTTGTCATCTCTAAATTTGGCTTTAGAGCATACAGATTAGCAACTCTTGAATGTCATGAACTAGATGAGATAGTGAAAATTATGCATCTCAAAACACTTTTATGCCTAAGACTCAAACAATATTCTTCGAAAGCAAAAATCCTAAAAATAAGAAAATCAACAAAAAATAATAAAGAGATAATTTCAATCATTGATGAAAACCACTTCTTATGGCACCTTAGGCAAGTTCCATGATGAAAACTTGACAAGCGAGCATCATGTGTAGTAGGCAATCACTTTTGTCAATGAGCATGCATCACTTCACCTTTTCCCATTAATTTCTTCTTCATCCATCTCACCCCCTTTATTGCAATCCACCTACACCTTCATCCCCTTTACCCTAAATCATTCACTCAAACTCCCCATCCATTATTTGTCATCATACTTCCACCATTCACCTATCCCTCTCTGTTATCCCCCCACATGTACCACATATTCATCGCATTATCCTTTGTCAAGATTGATCACTTAATGACACTCCATCCACGCATTTCCCCTTTTGTTCCCTTACATCACCCCATCCCTTCCATTTAATTTTTGTTTTCATTCATTATGCATGATACCCTTTCTTGATTTTGCACTCAAATGGTGGCATCCCCTTGCTAATGTTTCCTAAAACATGGTAACCATGTATATCCCTATTGAGGCATGACCTTTTCAGTTTCATCTATCAACACATCACATCTCATCAAATCCTTATGGTGTGATTTTGCCTTTGTTTAGAATCTCCCCCATCCCCCCTCCATTCATCCCTCATCCCGTCCCAATCATCATCCCATACACCCTTGGCTTCAACATGTCATTGGATACTAGTGTTTTTCTACATGTTTTTTATTGATTGTCTACATCCATTTGTGTTGCTTTGTTGCCTATAGTCTTAGTGCTCCGTACACCACACTACCATGGTTGACACCATCCTTCAAATGATGGTGTGCCTCAACATGTCTTTTGGATCACTATGGTATTTGCAACTTGTAAGTTTTTGTGTCAATCCACACGCGTGGCACATCATCGTCACGATCCCTTATATCATGGTGCATAACACTAATGCTATGGAAAATTATAGTTTGTTCTTTACTCATGACGTTATTTTGATATAATTCATCCTTCATCCATTTTAAAATTCTTTCCCATCCTCCTTACATTCATGTATCATCATAATTGCACTAAATCCTTGCGAGACATCATTGTCAATCATGTACAATCATAACATCTAGCATCATCTCATCCAATCATACAAGTGACATCAATCAACATGCATAATCCTCACCCATCATCAATTCTATATCCATGATACATACATCATCCAAATATGATTTCTCTCAAATAATATTTTATCTACAATGGCATGTTTTCCTCTATCTTTTCAAGAAACTCTTAGGCCCCATTTTGCCCAAAAGCTCTCGAGGGGCATCAAATCCACCATCATTCATATTCTCATAAGCAACTAGGGCAACTTGCGTTGATAACGTGTCATCCAAATATGATTTCTCTCAAATAATATTTTATCTACAATGGCATGTTTTCCTTTATCTTTTCAAGAAACTCTTAGGCCCCATTTTGCCCAAAAGCTCTCGAGGGGGCATCAAATCCATCATCATTCATATTATAAGCAACTAGGGCAACCTGCGTTGATAACTTTAAGAAATCTCCCTCCAAAAAAAGATATAAAATCTTGGGGAATCTTTAATTTTTTGGGAAAATAATATTAATTTCTATTGGCGAATCTTTCTTTTTATGCGAAAAACATTAATTTTATTGGCTATTTTATTTACATCAATAAATTTTCGTAAAATATATTGACTCCAAAAGCAATTTTGGGCCCCATGATCGTTACAAATCATGGGTACATTTTACCTCATAGAATACGAGGGCTATTAGATTATATTGTAAAACAATTGTAAAAACTAAAGATTGATAATATGGCCCTGATATACTATTGACGAATTAATATATCTTTTTATTATAACTTATAAAATTTAGGTGAATCTGATCTAATCATGTATCGAATAATGTGGCAAATTTTTGAGTTGAACTTTTTAATAAAATAAAAAAATTGGTGATTTGAATCAAACTATAGTAAAATTTTGTAAAAAAGTGGCAACTCAAATCATGTTACATCTCAAACTATTAGCCAATTTTGGATTCCCAAATTTCAACTATTAGCAAATTGGAAAATATTTGCCACTAAAAAAATCACTTGACAATCTACCACTGAAGTTTCACTCCATATCACTTTTTATTCTTCTTTAAAACAATGTCACTTGTTGTACACACATTGTATCAAAGAGACAAAATATAGACACCTAAGCTTTTCCTAGTACAACCTTGTCCAGGATTAACTAGATTAACATTGTGCTTTTCTCTAAGCTACAACACCTATCTAGGAAGATGGAGAACCAAAACTCCTCAAACACATTCATGGTTAGACATGCAACTTTATCCTTGTCATTAAATTCTCTAAACTTAAAACCCTTGGACTACTACCAAGTTAATCACTAACTATTAAAATACACTTATGATTTGCACACTAGATAACAAACTTATCAAGCTGAACCTAAAACTCAAATGCTTGTTGTGTAATATATTACAACTAGCACTTACACCCATGGGAGGTTCAAGGAAAACGCCGATAGGAGATTTAAAGGGTTGCAACCAAAGAGTGAAGCATTTGTTATTTATCTTTATTCATCATTGTAAAATAAACAATTAAAAATGGTAGTTTGAGAGCACGAGTTGTTCAAAATAATTCAAATCCTCCAAATAAGAGTTGCTGGAAATTGTTAAAAAAACAGTAATGAGCTGTTCAGAAATTTTCAATGTTCCACGGGGACGTGTCCCCCCCAAAAAACCTTGCGTTTCCTAGAGGGGGGCGTCTCGGAGACTTGGGGACTTGAGGGGGACGTCCCCCCACCAGCCCACCACCAACGCCACCATCCCACCACCAATGTTATTGTCTCCAAGACGTCGCTAGGACTTTGAGGATGCTAGGGTGTCCTCAAGACGTCTAAGGGACTCCTAATTGTCTCAAAGATGTATAATTCTTATACTTATACATCTTTTATAACTATTTTTTCAAGTACTATATGTATTTCAGCACCCTACTGCCCCCTTGCCGCCGTCCCCCTACCGTCCCCAAACTTAGACCCCCCATCCCTACATCCCCAAAACATGTCCCCTGCCATCCCCCCGTCCCCGTCCTCGAAACCCCATGGAACACTAGAAATTTTCAAATCCTCTAGATAAGACATGTTATATCTTATGATCTAAAGCTTTTGAAGATAGGTATCCTGTGGGAAATGTAACATGTCAAATCAGCCAATTATGGGGATGGTTGTTGAAATTTAAAGTGTTTTATTTAACTACAAACCTGAGAAGACTATTTGCCAATTTGAAATAAAATAGTTATGTCCATGCCACACGAGAAGCTTCAACTAATCAACAACAAGGTTGAAGACATTGAAGGTGACTCACATTATTCCATCCAAAAAGGGAGTAATCAGTGAGTAGAATGACAATATTGTTGTTGCAGATATATTGTGCAGTTGATACATGATGCTTTGTTTTTGAGCTAAAAACTCTCAATTTATGTTTTTTTGGTCTTACCTTAGCAAGGAAGGGATAGCGGGTTGGCAGTCACATTTTTTTTTGCTCCTTCCTTCACTCCACTTCTATTTTTATGTAAATGTGTTGGCTGGTTGATACAATCTCTTTCACTTAGTCTATCCACTGAAATATTGGTCTAATGCCATATAGAGCATTCAAAATCTTCTCCTAACCCCTATCAGGAGTCATTATGACTATAAGGTTAAGGTTTTGACCATTGTGAGTATATCATATCCTTGTGATAGGATACAAAGAAAATCTTGACAATTTATTTGTTGCTATGTATAAAGCCTTTCTCATTTTATGTTGACAAAATGATCATGAAGAACTTAGATATAGTTATGATTTTCATAATGAATAGGGTCAAGACAGAGAAAGAAGGCAATGATAAGCAGCTGTTAAATATGACAAATGATAAGGCAACAAGGGATGAAAGATGGTCTTTACCAAAGTGAGATAGTCAAAAGAGGATAAAGGACAAAATTCAACTATGAAAGACCAAAGGTAGTCATTTCGTTAAAGACAATGGTAAGGCTGTGAATACATTATGAAGATATAAAGTCTCAGACCTGCAAAAAAAGAATGATAGTCAACAATCCATTAAAGAGGACAAATATCATGATGCTCTCATAGTCACCAATGTAAGGTAATCCTTTAGAAGAGTGTATGACAGTCACATCCATGGATTAGGCAATCATGAATATCCAAGATAGTCACATGACATGAAATGACCCTTTCAAATGCATGACAGTCCAAATACAGAGCTAACAACAATCCTTATATTCACAAGGTCAGAGAAGGGACAGTTTGTTAAAGTACAGTGATATTGATCTAGGGTGGATAGTGCTTATAGCATAGCATGATAGTTGATAAATGTTTAAAGAGTGCAGTCCCATTAGGCATGATGTCATGACAGTCCTTGGCTAAAATAAGGTCATATGATAGTGGTATAGTGTCCATGCACTGTCTAAATATTGAAGCAACAGTAAATAGTAGAATAACTTGAATGAAGCTTGTCATCATGTGAACTGTAGCTTTGGAAAATAGTGAATAAGGTCCCTTTGCAAAACTTGCATCAACATCAAGAAGAGATAATCAAGGTAGTCTGTGATACCAAAGAACATCAACATCATCTTTGGAAGCATGAACATCATAGCAGACATCACTGTCTTTCTGTCATAGGCAGACAGAGACATTGTATGGTATATCATTCTCCATATGACTACACAAGGATATCACTTGCATGCATTGACTCCCCCTGTGAGTGAGATAATATGTATATAGAGCCATGTCACTGGCATCACTGAGCACATAAACAAAAGTCATCTAAATGGCTGGTAATCATGATCACACATATATCCTCTATATTTCTTGTCTAAAAAATTTGCACTTGTTACCATAAATACTAAAAGTTTACCAAACAAAGAATCTCAGGGCACATCATTCTTAAATATGAAGCAGAGTTTAAAGCTCCTGTTGACTGCATGTGGAGAATAAGACAACATGAAGGCACCGAGATGGAAAGTTTCACAAAGGGAAACAAATCCATGGAGAACAAGAATCACTACAACAAGTTGAAAAATCGTTAAAAGCAGCAGCACAAGTCAATCTTAATCATGTATCCCTCAAACACCCGAGTCGTATCAATCATGACCATTCATATCACTTCCAAGATAGAAGCTCATTCGTGCAATTTTTCAAACAAACAAAATTGTGGGTAGCAATTCTCCAATCTTAAAAAACATACAAGAATCTATACTTGCTCAAACAAACAAAAATTTTGGTAGCATTTCTCAAGTATAGCAAACACACAAGAATCTATTATTGAACTTTACAGGACTCATGTTGTAGAGCTAAATAATTCAATACATATTCAATACACATCATATTATAATAAATACAG
Source organism: Sequoiadendron giganteum (assembly GCA_007115665.2). Classification (NCBI taxonomy): domain Eukaryota; kingdom Viridiplantae; phylum Streptophyta; class Pinopsida; order Cupressales; family Cupressaceae; genus Sequoiadendron; species Sequoiadendron giganteum. Next base: position 438,784,953 of record CM021102.1, on the reverse strand, counting down.
TATAACACATCAAACATAAGATTATTGAAAACTACAGTCACAAAAACATGCATGTAAAACAGGGGAACAGGGGTGCAGGATATGATAATAAATGATAGGATTCATGAGGGATAAGCAGTTTGTATGTATCATTCGCATTACAGTATTTCCTTGCAATTCATCAAGGCCATAACAAACAGAGATGTGTTTCATAATTCTCCAATCTAGAAAATACACCAGAATCTCCAGTCAAAGTGTAAAAGATTCATGTTGTCGAGCTAAACATTTCAGCAAGGAATCAAAAACACACTATATTACGGTAATTACAATACAATGCATAAGATATAAGATCATAGAGAACACAACCACAGAAACATGCTTGTAAAACAAGGATTTTGAAGATTATGAAAAATGATAGGATTCAGAAGCGATATGCAGAGTGGGAAACTAATTCAGACCAAATAATAAGGGACGCCTGAATTACATCTAGAATAGTAAATGAAGAAAAAATTATTGAATCACTTATTTCGCTTATGCAGAAGCTTATGCAACTGTGAAACCCTCCATATTTCTCTTGCCAGTAACTACAGGTACGAATGCGTCTTGCTGAAAATGGAAGAATATAAAAGACAATCATTTGACAAATATAGAAAAATAAATTAGCATGCACTCTTGAACTTGACAATCACCAAACTAGGGTCAAACCATATGATGTCCGGCTGGAAGCAGTATAGGGAGCTAAAAGCATTTAGGGAAACAGAGGGATTTTATCAGGCGGTGCACTTGCAACTACCGTGGTGGACATGTATGGAAAATGTGAAACCCTAGAAAAAGAACAGGAAATGAAGAAAAGGCACGAATCAGAGAAGGGATGAAAAATTGCAATGAAGAATAGGCACGAATCAGAGAAGGGATGAAAAATTGCAATGAAGAATAGGCACGAACTTACCTGGTAAAACAAGAAGCAGTGTCGGTGCAGAAATTTGGAACCTTGCAGACTTTCAACGCCTAAGTCGATGATGCCTTGCTGTCAAGCAGGGGCATTTATGGAAATGTGAGGCGGTGATCTTAGGGCGGTCATCATTAATTAGAACATCCTTTGGCAGGAAGAATGTAGACAGAAGACATCTCTTTTGTTGGAGATTAGACATACCCATTAAGATCAACTGTATTTTCCTGGGGCTTTTGCAATATTTTGTGAGCCGCACCTAAAAGTTCACGCTGAGGCATTAAAGTTTCTCAATGCCATGCAATGTCTTTGCCCTGGGTTTGACAGCTGCCCAATTCTTCAGGTCGAGGAAAGATTTGAGTCAGATTTACAGGGATATTTTCGATCTGCTTTTCAATGAGCCAAAGAATGTTTGACGGCAAGTTTAGATGGATTTGAAAACTGTTTAACAGCGGCTACGAAGCGTATTCCGGTTGCGTGAGACAGGTTTGCAGGCCGATTGTGCTCTGGCGATCCCAGAGGTAAAGCCTGTCGGCTAATAATAGCAAAATTCACATACAAACCAGCAGTGCAATAGAAATCCTTAATAATATCATCATCTAGCATAATATCATCACTCCCAACAAGAGGAAGAGATAAAATCATTTATTTTATACTCTATCATCACCTGGATTGCCATACTCATGAAAAAAACTAACCGTCCTTTGCCATATGAGTGAACCCAAAATCCTAAATTAACTCCCATCTATTTGAGTCTTTAAGGCATGGGAAATACGAGCAGATAGGACATTATTCTTACTTTCACTGTGCTTGTCTTGGATTCAATTTGAGATCCTTCAATACCTGCTCAATCATGTGTCTTCTAGAAATGAATGCCCACATGTCTACGTTTGCCACAGCAGGTACACTCCCTTCACTTGCTGTCCCTAATTTTGTGACCACCCTTGCAATCCCCAATATAAGAAGCCTTGTTATTCCAACTGCCACTGCTTCCTTGGTCTTCCCTTGGATGCATATCACTGTCATAGTAGTTTGGCTTCACCCTAACTGTACTGGCATTACCTTGTTTATTAGAAACAAACACAATGAGATTCTTGTATTCTGCAACCAATTGATCACACATGGCATCAAAAAATCATAGATTTCCCATCCTACTTCACCACAACCTTGGTAGAGACAAAAGTGGAGAGGAACACATCATATGGCAGCTGCAGATTAGCGCAAGAACAATCTTCACAATATCACTATCCTTTATATATTCTCACCACCCTCACTCAACTAAAAGTTAAGATCTCTCATTTAAGCTATGTATTCATCAACCATCCCAAATGATATTGAATAAGTGTAGAGAGTTCCCAATTCAATCTGAACAACTACATTGCATCAGCCCGTTGTACTACTTTTTCAAGATCTCAAACATCTCCATGGGGGTTTTTGTCTCGCTCAAGTGAAAGTGCAACTCAAATATTACATAGATTGACACAATCCCAAACACTTGATCCAGCTTGTTCAGGCAAGCATCATGCTTCTGATCTGAAGTGGAAACCTTTCCCAATCCAGAAGTAATTGGCCACAATCCCTTGGATCTCAAAGCAACCTCTATGCATGAAATCCATGACAAATAATTGTGTCCTACTAATATAGGAACACCTCGAACCATCTCCATGTTGAGATATACACCACACTGAATGAAAACAAATTTAGAAGAAAAGTATATCACTGCAAAGAGCTCTGAACCAGTGAATTATCTTTTGAACACTTAGAAAACTTGATCATACACGAAATGATGTCAAATGATGGTCATACAATTGTCAAATTTAACAATACCAAAATAGTTAAAATCAACAAACCAAAAAGAAATGTATTGATGCTCTGATTTTGCCATATGTTGCACTTATATTTGTTGACTGTACTTCTCCTGTCTGTGTGGATGACTGCATTGCCCTCTGTTGGCTGTGAACTGACTCTACTGCCCTGCTAGCTGTCCATTGATTGGACTACCTTGCTAACCATACACTGACTAGGAAGAACTTTCATAGATAGCCAAAAAATTGGCCTAAAGAAAATCAAACGTGGTGTCCACTCAACCCAAAACCCAGGATTTTTTGAATTTTTTACCACTTGAATGATACAGGCAAACCATACACTGCCACATGGCATTCAAAATGTTAAATCACTGTAGATCCCACTACTGGCAATCACCATTTAGTTACCATGCTACCCATCATCCACGGACCTTTTAAGAGATCAAACAAGCAAGTTTTTTGGCAAACCAAAGATGGACCACTAACATTATTTAAAAAGAATTAAAAACATAAAAAATTGATATAAAAAATAATGTGTACGGATGGGGATTCCTTTAGAAATCTTACTTCTAAACAAACAAGATATGCTACTGAGAGAGCTTCACAATTCTAATTATCTTCTAACTCCCATAGTCTCCAAATTTTGCCAAGATTATAACTAGGAAGTCAGTATCCTCCACTCCCAAAATTAGTTAAATTTCCTTTTTAAGATAACTCAACCTTTAAAGAAGAAGATGCAACCCAACACACAAAGAGGTATCTGTCGTTCCTCTGTGCTCCTCTTTAGCAACGAAGTACTAGAACCTGGGCAATTTTCACTTCCTAAGCTCCGATACCATATTAGATTATTGATACAAACCCATGATTTATCAAAGAATAAACAACTAATAAAAGAGAACACCAATAATTTGATGATATCAAACAACACAAAAGAAATATAAGTTTAGAAAATGAAAATGGAAGAATACAGGTGAAATCTTACCATTTCAGATGGTGGAGGCACAGCTTTTATATACACGATATTCAATATATAAATTATCGGAAAGATAAGACCTAACCACAAGTTTCACATAGAAAGTAAAAATTCATCTATGAAAATTATAGCTCAGAGTTACACGTAACCCAATGGTATACTACAGCTATAGTCATCTCAATCTGAAAGGGACCCAACATGATGGGTTTTTCACATTCCAACAGGTTCGTCTTTGGAAAATACAGAATTTCAATCCTCTCCATTCTAATATTCTTGTCAGCAAAGTGGATCTGTGGCCTTAGGCCCTGCAATGATCCTCCTAATCTCAGGGATAGGGGGTGTCTCAGGATTTACCTCAGGTGGCAATAGTGCAATGGTGTTCCTAATCTCAGAATTGATCTTACTCTTAAGGACGGATGATTAGTTTATACTCAGGTTTCAAAAGTGTTCTTTGCCGCTTTGTCTTTCTAGTATTACAGCAACAGCTTCATGTGCTTGGTTCTCTTCTTGAAGGAGCCCAAGTCTTCAAATCTAGGTGTCTTTGAATCAAATAGTTATTGTAGGTGATATAATCCAGGTCTAAAGTCGTATTCTGTCACAACTCTGTACTTAGAACAGGAATTATTTTTGGCCTTCAAGACTGCATCTAGTTTGGCTCCTACAATTGTCAGTTTGGAACAGTAGCTATTATGCTTAAGGTACGACTAACATTTGCAGAGCATTACTATTGTTCCACTCTTCCAAACTATGTAGAGTAATAAGTGTAATTTCTGCCATTCAGTTTTTTTGGATTCTTATAGCTTTTTTATATAAATCCATCTTATATGAAGCAACGGCTTCCTACTAAAGGACTGGAAGGGGTATCAGTGTGGCTATCAATGCGCCATAACTGAAGTAATCGGTGCTTACTATTCCAGGATTACAAGGGTATAACATGTGGAATGGCTGACAATACCTCCATTGGAGCAGTTGGAGTTGACTATTATTACATCGAGTAAAGAGTCAAACGGCTACCAAATTACCAATGTTCAACACCTGCAAGATTTGGCACTAAACATTTGAGGAAAATACAAGCATAGTGAGTAGAATGGACCACAAACGATTGTAAGATTCTACAGTTGTTGCAGTCAGTGCTAACTATCAAAGGACTCCAAGGGTAATAGATGGTACACCTACCAGTGTGTGAAGAGCCCAACAGGTTCCAACTCAAACCCTTGTAGTTTTTGCTTATATTTTTGTGTTTTTTATTGATTTTAGAGAAATTCTAGACAGAAGTAGAAGGGGCGTCCAAGCATAAATGGAGATAAAACTAAATTTAAAACTAAATCTGATAAACTGTAATTGTATAGCAGATCTGGTAATTTATACAAAGAAATTGCATACAAGAAACATACCCGAAACTCTCCAGATTATTTAAATAAAGAACTTTTGCACATGCCAAGCGGCAATGGCTGAAACTGATGAAAAAGCATGCCTAGTGCATAGATTTGTTTTCTCACTCTAAAACTGGAGAAAGTGTGTTGGAAGAGGTAGGCGCTAGAGATGGAGCAAAGAAATGGCAAAAAGGAGAGGCGTTTTTGCCTCAAGCTTTATACGCCCTTTTCTAGAAGGCACGCCACCCAATGCAAATGGTACGGCCTAAGAAGATGTTGATTCTTTATTGAAAGCAAAAATACTGTTGAAGATGGCGTTCAAGATGTGAAGCCCTCTTCTTATTACAAACTGAAATACTGCTCAAATAAACTATGATGAAGATCACTGAAGACTCCAAAATGAAGCCCTCCCAAAATGCAACGATTCGGCTAGTATCTCACAGCCTCAAAGTAGCAAAACACTGAAGATCTTTCATTTCTCCAATGGTGAAACCCTCTGATAAACTTGTCTCAGACAAAATCACTGAGAAAAGCCAAAAAGAAGCAAAATGTCAAGTAATCATATGAATGATTTTTAATTTTCCTCTTTTTGCTTATATTGCCCAAAAAGCACAACTTTCCAAGAAATGATGCCACTTTGCTTTAAAATACATTTAAAATGTATTTTATATACTTTCCATAGTTGGGCGCACTTTGCCATTTAAGTGATTTAAAAGAATCACTTTATAAAGTATTTTTCATTACTTTAAAAAGTATTTAAGTGGCATATCTTTATAAAGTCAATTTGACTTTATATTAAATTAGTTTAAGTTAATTACATAACTTAACCACCAAAATACCCATAACTTCCTCCAAACTCAGTATTATCTTGTGCCGTCAAAAGCTGGTGAACACTGAACACCATATGCCTGTACTGAAAACCATACTGAAGTGAGGGATGGGAATGGCAATACCCATCAAAGACGGTCACTGACCCCCTAACCAAATCCTGTCAACCCACGAGGGTCCAAGAAATAGGCTAACTCCACTATTCCTGAATATTGACTAGAGTGGGGACATTACAGTTCGCCCTCCCCGAATTTGCTTATCCTCAAGCAAACTCAAAGTTGGATGCTATAGTGAGGACATTACATTCCACCCTCCCCGAATTTGCTTGTCCTCAAGCAAACTCAAAACTAGATGTTGGAGAATACTGTCACTCTCCCAAGTAGCATTTTCTGCCGACAAATCTTTCCACTTAACCAGATATTCCCCAAGAACCCTCCCTCGTAGAGGACGCTCTTTGAACTCCATAATGGCCTCAGGTACTAAAATCAACCTCCCCTCATCATCCAAGGGTGGTAGGTCTGCAGAAGGAACTATGTGTTGTCCCAACACCTTTTTGAGGTGAGACACGTGAAACACATTATGTACCCTACTGTCTGCCGGTAAATCTAACTCATAAGCTACCTCGCCAATACGCTTAACAATGGTAAATGGCTTGTAGTAGCGTGTCTTGAGTTTCTTTGAGCCCCTCTTCCTAAGAGTGGACTACCTGTAGGGTTGTAGCATGAGGTACACCAAGTCACCAACCTCAAACGATCACTCAACCCTCCTTTGATCAACATACTGCTTCTGTTGATTCTAAGCCCTCTGAGTATTCTCTTGTAGAGATCTCATAATATCCTGGTTCTCCTGTAACAGATCACCAGCACTTGGTACTCTATAGTCGCTCAGTAGCAAATCAATGAAACTTGGAGCATCATAAGCATATAATGCTCGAAAAGGTGACATCTGGATAGACATGTGGTGAGTGGAATTGTAGAAAAACTCACAAAGATGTAACCACTTCACCCAAGCCTTCTGCTGCCTTGAAATATAATTTCGTAGGTATTCCTCCACCCATTTGTTGACGATCTCAAATTGCCCATCTGTCTGGGGGTGGTAGCTAGTACTCGGAGTGAGTTCGGTCCCGCAAAGTTTGAATAACTCCTGCCAAAAATTACTCATGAACCTACTATCTCTATTGCTAACAATGCTCCGAGGTAACCCATGTAACCTGAATACCTCCCGAAAGAACAAATCCGCCACCTGTAAAGCTGAGTAAGTAGTACTGATCGGGAAGAAATGTGCATATTTCGTCAATCGATCAACTACCACAAAATTGTTGTCTCTACCTTGAGCTTTTGACAAGCCCGTAATGAAGTCCATCGACAAGCATTCCCACTTCCTCTCAGGAAGAGGAAGCGGTTGTAGTAACCCAGCAGGGTAAGTATGCTCCTGCTTGTTCTGCTGACAAACAGAGCACTCCCTGACATACTGAAGAACATCTGATTTGAGACCCTTCCACGTGAATCTCTCCCTCACCTGCCTGTAGGTCTTAAAGTACTCGAGATGACCAGCCATGGGTGAATCATGAAGAGTCTTCAAAATCTTGTTCTTCACCTCAAAACCAAGGACTAAAAATATTCTCCCTTTGTAAATGATAGGATCATTCACAAGAGAGTATCTGCCATCCTGTATAGTCCCATCAAAATGCCAAAGGCCCACGGGTTCTACCATCCTGTATAGTCCCATCAAAATGCCAAAAGCCCACGGGTTCTTGGCATACTCTGCTAATATCATGTGACTCCAATCCTCTGAAATCACTACAATGGAGCTCAAGTGTGGCTGGCGAGATAATGCATCAGCAACTACGTTATGTGTCCCTTTGACATAGGCAATGTCAAAATCATATGACTGCAGTTTGCTAACCCAGTTTTGTTGTCTCTCATTCAGGTCTCACTGCCCAAGGAAATGTTTCAAGCTATTATGATCCGTTTTGACACAAAATTTGCTGCCAACTAGATATTGTTTGAACTTGGCCATAGCGTGCATGATAGCCAACATCTCCTTATCATAAATACTAAAGCTCTTCTCAGGACCCCTTAGCTTCCTACTCTCGAAAGCTATCGGATGACGGTCCTGAATGATTACTACACCAATACCTTCTCCACTAGCATCACAATGAAGCTCAAAAGGTTTGGTGAAGTCTGGCAACGCCAAAACTAGGCATGTTGTCATCAAATGTTTGAACTTCTCAAAACACTCTTGTGCTTGAGGTGTCCAAACGAATGCTCCCTTCTTTGTCAAATCCGTAAGTGGTGTTGCGTGTCTCGAAAAACCATTAACAAATCGACGGTAGAAAGCACATAATCCCACAAATCCCCTGAGCTACATCAAGGTCTCAAGCGTAGGCCAATCAACAATTGCAAAACCTTATCAAGATCCATGCTAACACCCTCTCCATTGATGATGTGACCCAAATAAAGCAACTCGGCCATGCCCAATGCACATTTGGACTCCTTGGCGTACAAGGACTCCCTGTCAAGTAAGCTCGGCACAGTATCCAGGTGAGCCAGGTGCTCCTCCCAAGATCTGTTGTAGACTAATATGTCATCGAAGAACACCAGAACAAATTTCCTCAAATGACGTTGGAAAACCCTGTTCATTGATTGAAAGGTGGTTGGAGCGTTGGTTAAACCGAAAGACAACCAAAAAGTCGTAATGTCCATAATGACATCTAAAAAACGGTCTTCTCAATGTCTTCCTCTCGGACCCTGATCTGATGGTACCTTGTCCTCAAATCTATCTTCGAGAAGTAGCAAGCCCCATGAAGCTCGTCTATCAACTCATCAATACGCAAAATGGGATACCTGTTCTTGATGGTTTTCTTGTTCAACATCCTATAATCAATACACATTCTAAGTGTACCGTCCTTCTTCACCAATACAATTGAAGAAGCAAATGGAGACTTACTCGGCCTGATGTGGTCTTTTCTATCTCATCCTTCAATCGCTTTAGGTGTCGGTAAGGAGTAATCATAATGGGCTTGGTGCCCTCCTCCAACTCAATAATATGCTCTATGCCCTTGTCTAGAGGTCTACCGAGAGGTATATCACTAAACACCTTCTTATGCTTCATGCGAAGCTCCTGTACATCGGGATGGTAAGGTGTTTTATGCTGCTCCTCATAAGATGGCTGCAACTGACACGCTGCTGCCCATTCAACCATGTCATTTCGAATTAACCTCTCCATTCTTCTGAGTGTAATAACTTTCAAGCTGCTGTCCTGGATGGCTTTTAGTACATGATTTGTTCCATCAACCTTAAATTTCATCTCCATCTCCCTAAGGTTGAGAGTAAACTCACCGATTGCATGAAGCCACTTCATGCCAAGAACCACATTGGTGTCACCCATTGTAACCACATAGAAATCTGCCTTGAACTCATGGGCAGATCCAAAATCATCCTCTCACACTTGAGAGTATAACCATCAGCAACCTTGACTTTGATGCCTTCAAACTGTTGAGTTGGAATTCTTCTTTTCTCTACTAAACGTGCATCTATAAAATTATGTGTAGCACCTATGTCAAGAAGAGAGATGACTCTTTGGCCAGCCAAGAGTCCACACAAACGAAAAGAACCTTCCCTTTGCATACTTGACATGTGAGCTTCCTGTAGCTCATTTTCCACTTCCTTTTCCACTGTATTTTCTGAGTTTTCTTCTTCAAAACCATTTTCATCAGTTTGCTGGTCAGAAAAATCAGACATTAAATCTTCCTCATAAAACCACTCCAACTGTCTATTTTGTCCCTTGGCTTGAGTGGACAGTCATGGTTTATGTCATAGGGCCCTTTGCAATAAAAGCAAAGCTTTCTCCTTCGTAAATCGTTGATTGTGTCACGATCTAAAGGTGCTGCAAACTTTTTCTTTTGCTCAAAATTATCTAATTTCTTAAAATCAAGTTTGCTGTCCCTATATGATAAGGATGGGAGTTGTGTTGAACTTACTTCATGGAGTAGTAAGTTCCATGCTACAAGCTTTCCTCATAGCCTCCTGTAAAGTAAGGGGATCAAAAGCTTTGATCCAGCCTTTCATTGGCTCAAAAAGCCCTTCAACAAAGAGAATAACCAGCCTTCTCTCTGAAATTCCTGTGACCATAACCGAGATCCTTTGAAATTCACTAATATATGACTCCAAGCTGCCTAACTGTTTAAGTTGTGCTAAGTCTCTGAAATACAGTTCGGGATCTTTTTTGTCAAATCTTTCCACCAATCTATCTGTGAACTCTTGATAAGTAGTAATCCGGTCATGTTGTAGGGTAATCATGCCGTGGTGCCACCAATCATGGGCTACACCATCCAAATGTAATGTTGAGAACCTTATGGCATCATCCTCTGCCATTGGACGTAAAGTCAAGAAAGTGTCAAGCTTGCTAATCCAAGCTCTAGCAGTGACTCTACCGCTGCCATCAAAGGTAGGAATAGTTAATTTATTTGTAGCCTGTCTCAAATCATTGTTCCTGTTATCTCTAGGCCTCCTGTCAACTCGGTTCCTGCCATGTTCTCTCTTTTGGCTCATGAATCTATCAAAGTTAAGGTGATCCTTAACTCTTTGGGGTAAAGCCTCCCATTCATCATGTAATGTCATGATGTTGTCAGTGAAGACCACTTCACCTTCTCCCTCCTCCATGATGCCCTCATCTAGATCACGCTTGGCAAAGTTAGGATGTGTGGGTCTCTCATAGGTGCGTGTAGGAGTAATTATCGACCGTGGATTTCCATGCACACTGCCATCTTCCTCCTGTTCCTATGGTCTCCTTTGAACAGTCAAGTGTTGCACTACTGTGCTCAACTACTGCAATACATTTACCACTTGTTCCTGTCTTGCTACTAGGCCTCTCAGAACATCTCTGGCCTCTCTGTCTTCAATCTGAGCACGGGTTGGAGGTTCTTCTTCTATCTCCACTTTGTCACCCATTTCCTCAAACTGATTGTCAAAGCCAAAATTATCAAACGGATTTCTCTGACTTCCAGGCCTCCTGCGTTGGTAATACCTGTTGTATCTGCCTTGATGAGGACGCATATGATAGTTACCCCTTCAAGCTGGCAGGATTATGTGCTCCGATACCACTGTGAAGAGCCCAACGGGCTCCAACTCAAACCCTTGTAGTTTTTGCTTATCTTTTTGTGTTTTTTATTGATTTTAGAGAAATTCTAGATAGAAGTAGAAGGGGCGTCCAAGCGTAAATGGAGATAAAACTAAATCTGATAAACTGTAATTGTATAGCAGATATGGCAATTTATACAAAGAAATTGCATACAAGAAACATACCCGAAACTTTCCAAATTATTTAAATAAAGAACTTTTGCACATGCCAAGCGGCAATGGCTGAAACTGATGAAATAGCATGCCTAGGGCATAAATCTGTCTTCTCCCACTCTAAAACTAGAGAAAGTGTGCTAGAAGAGGTAGGCGCCAAAGATGGAGCAAAGAAATGGCCAAAAGGAGAGGCGTTTTTGCCTCAAGCTTCATACGCCCCTTTCCAGGAGGCACCCCACCCAATGCAAATGGTACGGCCTCAGAAGATGTTGAATCTTCTTTATTGAAAGCAAAAATACTGTTGAAGATGGCGTCCAAGATGTGAAGCCCTCTTCTTATTACAAACTGAAATACTACTCAAATAAACTCTGATGAAGATCACTAAAGACTCCAAAATGAAGCCCTCCCAAAATGCAACGATTCGGCTGGTATCTCACAGCCTCAAAGTAGCAAAACACTGAAGATCTTCCGTTTCTGCAATGGTGAAACCCTCTGATAAATTTGTCTCAGACAAAATCATAGAGAAAAGCCAAAAAGAAGCAAAATGTCAAATAATCATATGAATGAGTTTTAATTTTCCTCTTTTTGCTTATATTGCCCAAAAAGCACGACTTTCCAAGAAATGCTGCCACTTTGCTTTAAAATACATTTAAAATGTATTTTATATACTTTCCATAGTTGGGCGCACTTTGCCATTTAAGTGATTTAAAAGAATCACTTTATAAAGTATTTTTCATTACTTTATAAAGTATTTAAGTGGCATATCTTTATAAAGTCAATTTGACTTTATATTAAATCATTTAAGTTAATTACATAACTTAACCACCAAAATACCCATAACTTCCTCCAAACTCAGTATTATCTTGTGTCGTCATATCTTGTGTCGTCAGAAGTTGGCGAACACTAAACACCATATGCCTAGACTGAAAACCATATCGAAGTGAAGGGATGGGAATGGTGGCAATACCCATCAAAGACAATCACTGACCCCCTAACCAGATCCTGTCAGCCCATGAGGATCCAACAAATAGGCTAGCTCCATTGTTCCTGAATACTGACTAGAGTGGGGACATTACACAGTGCTTCAAATTTGAGGTAATTTTGTATCTGGGAAAACACGCAGCAGCTAAGATTCAAGTTCACCTTTTCTATAACTACCATTTAAGAGTAAACTTGAATTTTTGAGATTGATGATTACTGCAATTTGCTAACCTGTTACAAGTCAAGAACTCAAGCTTACAAATATATAATCTTAGCATTCTCAGATTCTCTCTTACGGAGCTTCTCGATGAGGGTCTGGAGATGGCATCGAAGCTTGCAATTGTCAAACCTGGCATTTGATTTTGGATTGCAGATAATTCAAATTCAAAGTATATTGCAGAAGGTGAGGGGGGTTGTTTTGGAGATGCGGCTGTGGCTGGGGTTGGTGAAGGGGAAGCTCAAATTGATTGTGGATCATCTGCATCTGGGTCACAGAGGGAAGGTAAAGCCCTCCTGATCATAGACTGATTTCTGTCAGAAGTTTGGAAGTTTTGCATTATTTAGGGCTTTGTATGGATTTTTGCTGCAATGTAGTTAGTTTATCAAAAAAGGGTTATACCCATTGTAGGCTTTTTTTTTTCTGTTAGTTGGTCCCCATGTGGATACAAAGTATATTGCAGAAAGTGAGGAAGGTTGTTCTAGAGGTATGACCGTGGCTGGGGGAGTGAAGGGGTAGCTCATTTTGATTGCGGATAACCTGCATCTGGATCATGGAGGGAAGGTAAAGCCCTCCTGATCATAGACTGATTTATGTCAGAAGGTTGGTGGTTCTGCATTATTTAGGGTTTTGTATGGACTTTTAGTGGTATGTTGTGTAGTTTATCAAATAACAGTTACCATTGTAGGCTTTTTTTGTTGGGTAGCTCCATGTGGATCTCGCTGTGAATTTCTTTTAGCCAGCCAGTTCATAGCAGAGTAGCTGTTTTTCTTGGTAGTTTCAGTGGTGGGTCTTACTGGCCCTTTTTGTAACATGTATCTGTTCCATTTTTCATATATGGATTAGGACCCCAATGATCCCTCAATTTACCAATCAAAAAAAGTAGTCACATTCACTGCAAACATTCTTGTTGCCTTAGTATTCTTCCTTATTCACGAGGCAAATTGTCTAAAATGTTCTGTCTGTCCTACTAATTTACTTTGACTGTAAAAAGGCTGCTGCTGAATGTGTTTGAAATTTTTAGATTTCAGTTTTATTTTCCTTTCCACATCCTTATTGCACAAAACTGCTCCATATTTAGATGTCAGGATATAGAAAGCCTTTTCTATGCAGTTTAGATCCAGAAATATTTTGTTGCAGCCAAACACATTGTCATATCAGTTTCCTAATGACCATTGGCAAGAAATGATTTTAAGTGTTTCCACCTTGAGCATGGAAACATTGAATAAAACTAAATGTAAACCTATCATGGCTCATCACAATTTAATTTGGGGAATGATTTACTATATCGATTGCTTTATACTTGAACAATCAATTACTCTTAAATTTTTCAGTGTAAGTGAAAAAACCTCAGGATTGTATCAGGTTCTGATCAACAGAGACTTTTCACAAAGAAATAGTCATGTTTTGACAATAGAGAAGAAAACACCATGGTTGCTTTGAGAGACAACAAGCAACCTGGAATACATCAATTATGATTTTCTAAACATTTATCGCCTGACCATATCATTATATATTACAAGCAAACTGAGAACAATCTGACCCTTGTAAGGAGCAATTGTGTAACGTGTTTGATTAGCAAGAGTTATCTTCTTGCTTTTAATTCAATAATTGCCAAATATATTTCCTATGACACCTGCTTGACTCTATTAGCAAAGTGTAAGATACACACTGTCCCCCATATTTCAAAACTGCTACTTTGCATACCATTGATTTCCCACTCACCCCATATTCTCTCATCTGGAATAACATCCCTCAAAGTAATGCAAGTGTTAAAAGCCCTAAAAGCACAAAAATGTTTTGTCAGATTTGGCCAACGTAACTTGCTCATTGTTTAAACTTCAACTTTAGCCTAATAAGAATAAGCAAATCTTCACAAAGCTTAAGGAACCCCAAAAACACCTTCAGTTGCACATGGTATCTCAAAAGAAGAAAAAAAAATTAGGACCCTGGCAACAAAGTGTGGCAAATGTGCCCTAAAGCACTTGAACACAATTCGTTATGAATACATTATTATGGAAGAATGGATAAAGTCAATGCACCTAGAGTGCACTTCCCCTGACATCTCTCTGAAAAAGCAAGAAAAATCTCCACATCTCCTGCCTGTAATCTATCATCTATACTTGGATTGGTGAAAATAGAGAAATGATTACAACTTTTTGCTTCAATATTTCTTTAGACTTCTGTAAAATATCTTATTCAAATAGAAATAAATGCCTCTGTCAAACCATTAACTTGTCACCGAAATCTCTTATTGTACAAATGGAGATTGACAAACAGAGCAACAGAAAAAGAAAATAACAAAAGAAAGATAAGTACAACACATATCGTTACCAGAAGGGTCTAGCAGCTCTTTTAGATCTCAGATAAATCCATCCATTGGATGTACTATTGAATACAAGTGAAAAACACAAACCAATGTCAGATTTTTTGTCAGTCAGCGAAAGGAGAGAGCCGAAGATTACTGCCTAGAATTGCTTGTGAAGGAAGCCAAGATCAAACTTTTTATTTATCTTGTTGAAATTTAGTATTGTCCCCCTTTATCAGATTTGGAGATGATTGTATTGTTCAGGCAATTGACAGAAGATAGTGTGATGATGTTCTCGCAATTTGAAATATGGACAATAAATCAAAGTTGGACCTAGCTCAAATGCTGTGGTCCACTGTCTCGCAACATTACAGGATCTTCAATATGGATTTTATGTATCTGCATATTCCTTCCCTCCTGCCTCTTGAGTCTCAAGAGGAGAAGCAATCATTTGTGCCATACCACTTCATCTTATTTTAAATGCATCTTTTAAGTTGGCTACCTGAATGTAGGCTAATAATCACTACCATTACTGTCATTGTTGCTTTGATGTAATTTTAGCATCTAGTATTTATAGTTCCATCGACTAATTCTGGTAAGCTGTGAGTTGTAAAGTTACTTCATTTTATAACGTTCTTCAAGTACAGCAGCAGCATATCCCACTCACCTTAATGAATACAAGGCATAAAATTACAAATATGAATAATACCTACTATCTCAAACCCAATCTAAAGGCGAAACTAGGTACAATTAAAAAAGCAGCATACATCAGAAACGTTGATTTGTCACAAAATCATTGTTAAATATACTCTCAAATGCTCAATGTAAGTCTTTAAGAGAGGTCATGACCAATTACCATAATCGAAGTGTTGTCAAATACAAGCATCAACTTCTTAACTCGCTTATTGCACAATCAAAGGAATCTAAATAAGAAAAAACTGCAAATTGACTAATAAATGCAACTTGAAAAAGTACGATAAATTGAAAATGTCATAAATCTAAGTGCAGAATACCCATGAGATGAACATATACTTTATTAGCAAATGAAATATGAAATTTACAACTCTGTGTAGCAGTGCTAATATGCTTCATTGCTCTTCACCTCTGATACAAAATGAAGCTTCACAATTACAACATTGTTTTCTAAATGGCAGTTCAAATTGAAAATGTAACAATTTGTTACAGATTCAAGAAGTACTAAAACTACATTCATCATAACATAATTGAACTATTAAAGTCAAAACTGTATTGCAACATAAACCTTAAAACCTAAATGTAAATTACTCTGGAGAAAATATTCCTACAATTATGGCCAAACTATTTTCTTTCCAGCACAAACATCTCCCTTGCACATGACTCCGGCTTAGGAAAACACAAAGATTTAAGGTCTAAAATATTCTGATAATCCAAAAAAGATGAAACCTCACATTGCTCTTGATTATCAGAAAGTTGGCTAGCTTTCCTCATTATGCTGCTATCATAATGAAAAACGAAAATCCACAGAAAAGTAATTGAAGCAAACAAAACAGATACCAAAATTTGAAAGCCTACCAGTCTTTGAACCCGTGAAAAATATAGAAACATGACCCCAGAACCAGCACCATAACTCAAAGTGGAGCTAGTTTCTTCTTCAAAACATCCATTACAGAACCAAAATCTGCTTTTACTTGTAAAGGAGGATTTGCATATTGGCACTTCATTTCTGGAATCTTGTGAGAGTGATAATCAATCTTTGACTGTGTAAACTTAAGCCCATGAGCAGTGCTGACAACTACAGTTCTATCATTTAGCCCAATAACACCTCTACTTCTGAGTTTCACCAACGCCGCTAGAGCAACTCCAGTATGGGGGCATATAAACATGCCCTTCAGATCTGCCTGAGCAGCAGCATCCATCAACTCCTCCTCCGTAGCCTCCTCAACTATTCCATCACAACTCCTGAGTGCAAAAACTGCTCGGTCGATTGACACAGGGTCACCAATCTGGATTGCAGATGCAAATGTCTCACTAGCCTTCATAGCCTTAAAGTCCTTCCACCCTGACTTATAGTGCAAATACAGGGGATTGGCATTGGCGGCTTGTGCACAAACTAGTCTAGGAACCCTATCTACCAGGCCCAACTCTTTACACATCTGAAATCCCTTGTAAAAAGCATAGATATTCCCCAAATTGCCACCAGGTACAATGACCCAGTCGGGCACCTCCCAATCAAACTGCTGCAAGATTTCGATTGCAGCAGTTTTCTGCCCTTCCAACCGCAGGCTATTCAGAGAATTAGCCAAATAGATAGGGAACTCAGCCGTCACCTCTCTAATCAGCCTCATACACCCATCAAAATCAGTATCCAAACTAAGCACCAATGCACCATTGGCAATAGGCTGAACCAATTGGGCGATTGAAATCCTGTTTGCGGGCAGGAAAACAATAGCAGGGATCCCAGCGGCAGCACAGTAGGCTGACAGGGCAGCTGACGTGTCCCCAGTGGAAGCACATCCTACACCCACAAGAGGCCTGTTCATCTTCTTAAGCCTATTGACCTGGCTGACGAGCACCGTCATCCCCAAATCCTTAAAACTCCCTGTATGACTAATCCCGCAGTGTTTCACCCACAGATCATTCATACCCAATATCTCTTTTCCATACCTCTCTGCCCAAAACAGATTGGAATTCCCCTCAAACGCACTAACAATGTGATCATTATCAATCTCAGGCAAGACCCACTCTTTCTTACTCCACACACCAGACCCGTAGGGCCAGGTGGTCTTTCCTACTCTAGAATCAAAGAGATTTCTCCAATATTTGCCGTCGTACCTTTTGAGAGCCTCCATGTTGTGTTGGACGTCCAGAAGGGATCCAGATCGGCTCCGGTACACTATTTCGTCCAATGAATACTCTTCATCTGTCTTAGTACCTGGACAGAAGGGCACATACTTGGCAGAAAACTCATGGCTGGTTCCATTTCCATGCAGCCTGGCTGCTTCTTGCCTGATGTTTTCATCTCCTGGCCTAGCCCTCTTGTTGTTACAGTTATTATTGTCGCTTTTAGCAACTGACGTTGGCCCTGGGGCATCTGCAGACACCGTTCCAGACTCTGCTCTCGCCAAAAAGCTTCTATTTTTATCCACTTTTTGCAGGCTTAATACGCCTCTGCAATGAAACCCAACTTCTCCATGTTTGTACTGGATACCCGTCTGATTGTATAGATTAACCCTTTGCTTGTGTCGAATGCCCACTTGATGAGTTTGAAGGAGTGGTGAGTGCATCTGCATCATTGCCGAGTTTGCTAGAGCCATTGCAGCAGCATAAAACTATCTATAATTATCAGTTTCTCGACTAGGTGATGTTACTGAAAACCTTCAAGGATTTGTAGTACCAATCGAACTTGACTGCCGTAGCTGATTTGTTTTGTTATAAATAGACGAGTCCTCGTTGGGAACTAGGTTACAAATAGATGAGTTCGGAGTTTTATATGTGTGAGAATGCTCCTCCCAATCACATATCCGTTGGAGCTTGATAGTTCTCTCTCGCACGTTAGGGGAGCATCCCAAGTTCTTAAAAGAGTATATCGAAATTACTTTCTTCGTATGTATTTAAGAGTTTAAAGTTATTGTTTTTTTTGTCAAAGTAGTTATAATTAATGTGAATGAATGAAAGATTTTAATGACATCCATGAGATTAAATAATCTAGGGAGTGAGACAAACAATTTAATTTGTCTTCATGTTCTTTTTCAAGTGAGAGGAGTCATTATGTGCACAATGTCACATCCCACGTTTCGGTGAAGTGGGAAATTAAAATAATATAAAATAAAATATGATAAATGTGCTTGGAACTTTGCCAACAACCCAAGAAAAGGGGAGGTAGAAGACATTTATGGTTTACTTTACTCCATTCCACGAGAGGGGACAACATGAATTTAAGAAGAATGGGCTCGAGTAAGGCAAGGATGGTCGTAGGGCATGGCATCCCAATTCTGTGAGCTACTCAATGACAGGCTATGAGGAAAATGAGGGGCTTTTAGACAGTTTTAAACTCTCATGACCCCCTGATTGGAGATACTCATTGTTTTGAGAGGGAGAACCAAGAGAGAATACAGAGAGAAATTTGTATGATTTATTTTAGAAGGAAAAGGTGAGAGTAAGGCATGAGAGGAGAAGAATTTTATTAGACATGTGGGAGAAAGAAAGACCAAGAAATGTAATCTTAGGAAGAAGAAGGGGGATGCAGAGTAGGGTGTAAAGAACATGTTGTATGCCCCTAAAATCTATAACTTTGAGCCTTCTTAGAGAAGAAAATGCTAAAAGAAAGTCAAAATAGAAGTGAATAGGAAGGAAGCAGGTTGTAGAGATTTTTTGGGGTGTCGGAAGGAGGAATCACACAGGAAGAAAGGTAGTGAGCAACAGAGAAGGACGTGCATAGTCTGGGAAAGAAACGTGGTCTCATGAAATGCATAGATTTGTAGGATATGCACGAGATGAATTTGTTGAAAAGGGCTTTGGAAACTTTTATTGGTAGGTGAAAAGATAAATTTTGTAGCCATCACTAATATCCTCCCTGCATGCACTAAACAAGAAGTCTTTGATTAGATTATGGGTTTCTATCTAATGTGAGTGATAAAGGAATTTTGTGGAGAAGAAAAGAAAGAGATACCAGAGGGTAATTATTTATTCTCTATTTTGGAAGGAAAGTGGGGAAAGAATTGTAGGGGAAAGAGAGAACTCTTCAAAATGCAAGATTTGTTTTGAGAGAAAAGATGGGAGAAATGTGGATGCAGGGCATGGGGAGAGTTAGAAGAAGAGGGAGTCACATGGGAGGAAGGAATGAAAAATAATCACAAGAGAGGGTGGATTTCTTAGGTGAAAGTCAGTGTGATTGCCCTGGTAGATGATTATGTAGAAGGAATAGACCATGGAAAAGGCGCGAAGGTGTAAAGTCACATTCCACAGTCGATGCCCAAATCCAAAACCAGATAAGAAATGTACATTTATAATATTTATAATATTAATCTTGTGATAGTTTATTATGGTCTTAGCGTAAATTTAAACTGGAAATGGCTAATAAGTATTTATGAATGGTTGACTTGCTCTATTTAATTCTTCAACACCCAACTTTTTATTGGGCAATGTTCCTTGACATACTTTATTTTGAGCGTTGAAAACACATATGTTTTCTCATAACTCCTCAGCACAAAAATCATCTGCAATAGGCTACCCTTTGTGAAGATGGGTGAATAAAATTTGTAAAACAAGGGATAAAGAAATGAGTTTAAATAATTCAATCAAACAAATGGAGGTTAAACATATGGATAAGATTGCATCCTCTACTATAATAACTCTAACCCTCGTTATTTTTCCAATGTTGATACAAGGTTTAGGACAATGATATGCAATATGAAGTCACTTACTACTAACCGTTGAGGCCATAGTTAATTTAAATGACAAGAACAATTATGACCTACACTATAAATTAGATTAGTGTAAAAATATGTAATCACACATAGGATAAATGAAATCCAAAGGTTGGGAATATTAAAATTTCTAAATGCATGGAGTATATATCTTCCTACAGTGACCTAATGAATATAGTGTTTCACCTATCATGAGTATGACTTAAATAGTAAAATGCAAATGCATGTGTAAATTGAGAAGAAACTCTATGGTGTTAAACTACAAAATTATATAGGCAATTGCACCTTAAAATGATGCTAGTATATATGTAAAGTGAGCATTAATAAATCAAATAATGCAATTGAATGTTCTTCATATTGGAACATGTGTGATGATAATGTGGCCTTGTTGGTAGGATAATGTCTATCAACCTCTTAAATATATGAACCTTGATATGGGAATTATCATGTGAATGAAGGAAGGATATTAGTTTTTTGAAAACCACCATATGATTGCATAATAAATGGAAGGTAACTATCATGTAATTTGAACATGTTGTTGAGATTTATGTTAATAAATAAACCTATGAGATCATGCTATCTAACATCTCTTGAGACCTTACTGTTGACCATTACGGTCATACTTAGTGTGAATAAATTATTTAGTCTATAAACTAGACCATTCTAAGAATAAGGGGTTGCACTATGGGGTAAAGGAGATTAGAAAACTAAGAATATTATTAGTAATATTAATAGTGGGATTATATTTTCATAATTTGATATAATGGATATAGTGTTGCTAATAAGATTCAGGTAATGATTTATACTTAAACAAGTTTATAAGTAATATTGTGAGTCCTTCAAAGATATCTATTGACCCTTGAGTACAAGAACCTTAATATTGAATCTATTATGTAAATTACAAATGAAAATGCTTTCCTACGGGTTTGTGTGGATTGAGGTAATTTTGTGTTGAGTAATAAGACTAGCCCCTATGTTGATGTAATGCAACCTTGGGATGTTGAAGTTGAATTAGGAATAATGACTATGGTACGACTTAATTTAAGATCCTGACATACTTGGATGGAAGTGTTATGGTATAGGGTTGTTGAATTGGGTATGGTATTGGGAATTTCATAAGCACTATTAATCACTGGGAATCATTTAAAGGAACTTTGTTGGAATATGATATAATAGTTAATGAAACCTAAGTGGACATGGGAACTTGTGTGTAGGAATCTTTGAGAAACCTTGTAAGGAGAACTACGTGTGACTTTGATTCATTTGGAAGTGGGAATGTAGATGGTCCTTGGGCGAAGGATGCCTCTATGACCTCAAGTCCATAGGGGGAGGGTTTAGGGGGGAATAACTCCCAGATGTTGGGATTGTTCCTCAATGGTTTGACCTTTCCTCCCCCGTAAGCTTCAGTTGAGGCTAAAATGGGTATCGAATGGGTATGATCAAGTTAAGGGAATCTAATATTGTGTATTTAATACATAATATGCTTTTATATAATGAGTGAAGATTGACTACTTTATAATGGGTATTTGATTATACATATATGATGGGTAAAGTCCATCTCGTGTTGGTTTCATGTATCTCTTATGTGTCTGTGTAATTCAACTCCATATTTATGTGTTTATGTATAGGCTCGTGTATTTGTGGATCAAGGTTGTGATCCATGTTATGTATGACCAGCCCAAGAGTGAGCCTCCAAAATATTTGAGCAATGACATGCAGTTATTGGATTGTGCCAATGACTAATGTTTGTTCTACTGCTAGGGATTAGTCAGCATTCACCTGGTTCATAGTGGTGAAGGTAGTAGGCTACCTTGGTTATGATACGACCGTAGCGGTTGCATGGGTAGGGACCCATCCATGCGGGTAACTATAATTCAGGGCTAACCACGTGTTGAGAGGGTTCACTGGCTATCATTGGCAAGCACAAAAGTGACTGATGCTAAGTGTTACTCAGGATTGTGAAGAAGATAGCTGACAATATCACTAAGGTCACAAGGTGGTATATGTCAGGAGCTACTTCTTTCTAGGTGGACAGACTTGTCGCTAGTGGCCTATAAGTGATTAAAGTCAAAATCCACCGGGTTTGGTAGGTTCACTACTTGGGGAAACCCTTGGGATGGTGGATGAACCCACGGTGTAGTATGGGATGCACCAAATCCCCTCCCAATTATCAGACTATATACTTAGCCTTGTGGGGTTGAGGATGGACCAACGATGTAGAATGGGATGCACTGAATCCTCTTCCCATTTGTTCATTGGTGAAAAAGACCAATGGAAAGGATAGGACCCACGGTGTAGTGCACAATACACCGATATTCTTTCTATTTGGGATGCATTATGGACATGTGTTAACCAACCATTGTGATGTGTCACTATGTATGTGATGTATGGTGGAGCTTGTCACTGTGTTTATGTGATGTATGATGGAGCTTGTCACTGTGTATTTGTGATATATGCTAGAACCACTCACTAATGTAATTGTGATATGCGAATGAGATAATAATTGTGGTACTTGTGATGTACATATGAGCTAATCATTGTTGTACTTGTGATTTTTGTATGATCCAATCACTGATATACTTGTGATCTATGTATGAGCTAATCATTGTTGAACTTGTGATCTATGTATGATCCAATCACTATTGTACTTGTATTGTGTATGAGCTAATCAGCTCGTGTATATTGGAGGTATGCTCATGACGACCATTGTGTAAAATGTTTGAGATTATGGTATGAATGATCTCTTGTGAATATTGTGAATGATTGTATGCTAATGTTTGGTAATGGTTAGTATGGACCCAACACTTGATGGAAAGATTATTATCATTATATTATAATTGACTATGTTGATAGCTTACATGTACTAAATTAATAGTTATGGGTTAAAGGTGAGATAATAGATCTCATACAAGAGGTGAGATTGAACTCCCTCCATCATTATGGGGTGAACTACGATGCCTCAGATTCCCACGAGGGGATACGTAGGTAGGGTCATCATGAACCCTCAAGGCTTAGGTTGTAGATCTAGGAAAAACCTTGTCCTTGGGACCTTACCAAGGGCTGAGTGTAAGCATAAGTAGTGTTGTTTATTTTTTTTGCCACCATGGTGAATGTAGAGCTATTGAAATTAACACTTCTGATTTACATGGAATGATTGTTGGTTAAGTTGGTAGTCAAACCATCTCTGGTCCAGACAACCTATATGGTGCCTGGGCTGGAGGCCTTGCCCCTGGTTCCAACTCAATCTTGTGATCTAAAGCTCGCCTCGATGACAATTGTGCAGGCAATTTCAATGGCATCACATCCTCAAACTCAATGATGATCTCCTCTACTTCTGGTGGGACTAGTGTCTCTTGCACATCATCCAACTCATCCCAACCCCCAAGTTGTGCTATGTGGAGGTTCATATGAATGGGAAGAGCACCATTGGAATGGTAGACTCAGGAGCCACACACAACTACATCTCATCAAGGAGAGCAATTGAGATGGGGCTCAAGGTGCAACCAGGCACAAGCTCCTTTAAGACAATCAACTCACCAGCCAGGAAAGCCACTGGCATTGTTAAGAACATACTAGTTATAGTGGGTGTATGGAAGGGCCACATGGATCTTACGACAATTGAAATGGATGATTTTGAGTTGATATTGGGGCAGGAATTTCTGAGGTTGGGTAGAGTTGCAGTGATTCCTCACCTGGAGTCTATGTTGTTTTTGGATCCTAATCAGACATGTGTGGTCAAGATGACAGAGAAGAGACAGTCCGAGAAGACTCAGATGGTTTCAACATTGAGTTTTAAGAAAGTGGCGAAGAGGAAGAATGAGGATCCCATAGGCATGCGAGAATGGTAGGAGGTTTGTAGATCGTCTCCTATTATGAGCAGATAATTTAGGTAAAATCTTATAATACTATACTTTTTTCAATGACTCACTAGGCTATACATTGCATTTTGTATTGTTGTTTATTGTTCTTTCCATTCTTATAATTTTTTATGTAAATTTGGTATTATCGTATATACAATAACAAACTATGTTTTATTCAATTACAAGTTGTCTATTTGGTTCATTTATCAATTCCATTTATTCAACCAGTATTTTAATGACTTGAACATTTTATTACACAACAAACTTCAATTACACAATAAAAAATGAGAAGCATGCTAAGAGAATGATTTATTGCTTAATGAGAACCTCTACCATGTCATATCTCTTTATAGGGATGGGTTAATGAGAAACAACACATAGAGGTCAATGTTTTTTTCATTGGTCATCACTCTTCTCTTTTATCTCCTCACTTGATTAAAAGATTGCAATAAATCGCTTCTTAGCTTAATTTCTTGATACACTATCAAACATAGTAGGTCATATTTATGTTTTGTCTCTAATTTTTGCAATTACAAGTATTTTTTTGATATATGATTTTAATTTGAACATTGTTTCCCACATGATATCAACCTTTTTTTTATATATAATGAAGCATGTACAAAAATAAAACCCTAAGTATACAAGGTTGGTTAAAGTGGAACTTGAGAAACTGAACCTTGAATACATACAAGTTAAAAATCATATATCTATATATATATATATATCACCATGTATGTTGTTTCATTATGATGGTAAGTGAAATGCCACAAATATAGGTATAATGCATCCCCACACCATAGTTCATTGTTGAGCTATGCCCACAATAATACACAATTCTACTTGTCATATATTATCCTTTATTCAAATAGAATATATAAGACATTTTCCTTGATGCTAAAGAATATACATGGTTTCATAAATATATCACCCTAAATATATAAGGTTTCTTATAAATGTGACCCTCAAAATTGAACCTTCAATATATACAAGTTATAAAACATACCCTTACTATATGCATTTTATATGTGTATGTAACATATATGTATATGTATATGTATATATATAGGTGTATATGTATATTCTTATGATATATGTATATGAATATATATACATACATATATATATATATATACATATATATATACATATATACACATGTATATAAATATATAAATATATGTGTATGTGTAGAAACCACATAGCATAGATAAGTGTGAGAAGAAAATGACAATGTATTGTCAAACATAGTCAATTTGAAGGCTTGTTAATCTTAATGGTTGCATGCAACAAACTTATAAAACAAAATGCATAAAATTTTTCACTAAAACAAACTTCTAAAACTTCTAGATGATTGTTGGCTTAGGCTTTACAATATCTATAACAAAAATAAACCATTGTTTTACTAATTTCACAAAAGAGAACATATATTTATATGTATATAAGTATATTTACACACTTGAAAAAAGTCTACTAGTACAAAAGAGTAGGACAAAATGATTTGTTCTATTCTACAATTTTAGAATTGAAAATTTGTATATCATGAGACATCTTATTCAATTCTCCAAAAAACCAAGAAAAGGAGTTGGTTAGTCATCTTGTATAGTATCAAACTCATTCTCAAGTGAGATTGAATTGATTGGTTGTGCAACATTTTGTAGGATATTAACTATATAGGCAGGCAAATTCTAATTTGCTTACGTTTTTAGCTATAATCATTTTGAGTAGCTAAGGGAAAACCCAACTTATAGATTTATTGAAGTTGCAAATATATGAATCAATTTATTGAACATGTTCATTAAAATGGGATGTTGAGGAAGTAGAGGAGATGATGTTGAACTCAAACTTCTATCTTTTTGTGCTTGATATACCTACCTTTGACTTATCTTCAATTGTCAAGCAATATTAATATACTCCCATTGAACCTCCTTCTCCCATCATAGCCTGCATGTTTCCTTTGCCATTTTTTCTTATCTAGTTCTCCATTTTTATTCTTTACTTATCCTTTTGGTTTGCTTCATGTTCTACTTTCCCTCTCTCTCATCTACTCCATTTTCCTTTATTGTCATTCTTCCATTCGTAACTTTTGTCTCTTGTTCATTTAGCATATCAATGTATGCATCTAATGTTAAAACTATGGGATTTTATTTATAGATGAATCACCCAATCCGACCTTTCTATGGATTTGAGTGAGCACTTTGTATTGGAACCTTCAAAAATTGATTGAGTGACCTTTTTCTCTACAACTCATCATCTTTTGTGCATGACACAAAATCAACTTCTTGTCCACTTGTAGCATTCTCATATTCAAATTTAACCCCATTCTTTACATCCCAAATTATTGCATTCATAAAGTAGTGTATGACCTCTACTAGATCATGTTGTGGTGTTGATGATATGGAAAGACTAACATCCACTTGACTGAAATTCATTTGCACCCCTAGATTTCTAACAACTTCTTCCATCCACTTTGGTTGGGTTATTTGTGTGAAAAACTCAGACCTTGTTCATTGTCTTGAACAAGTGATTCAATTGATTGACTCATTGTAGCTATTTTGGACAATAGGCATTTGAGTTTCCTATATTTAAAAATCAGGTAATTGTGTGCATTCCTCTTCTAATTTGTTGATTTATTTATGGCATGTTTAACATCATATGTTTCAAGGAATTATTCTATATGTTCCTCTGCATATCTATCCATACATTAGAAAGCTTTTGTTGCAATAATATGTGTGTCTAATTATATTGTAATGACCTCACTTTTTTCTCCAATAATATTTGGTTCCTCTTAAACTGTGAAGAGCTCACTTGGTCTCATGTTTGTTTCAAGCATAGTGCAATTTAATGGTCAAATCCCCATCCTTCAAACAAAAAGCCACTAATATATTGTAGGGTGTTAGTGCTTGTTTGAAGGCCTTTCCAACAAGAGTTTCCAACTCTTCCCTTCCTATTTCAATTTGGGGGTGCTTGCCATCCATGTTGTCCTTTATTGTTTGAAATAATTTTTGAATGGAGAAACCACTCTCACATTAGGGGTTGTAACTTGAGGCTAGTATTCGCAAGGAGGGTGAGTAGGCCAATTCTTATAGCCTTTGTTTTTCAACTGTCTTCAAGGCCACGTGGCTACCATGGCCATCAAAAATAAGAAGAGTTATGTTTGTGGGTGAAACCCTACTTGGGACAAATGCAACAAAATGTTGCATCCAATAAATAAATAGGTATTTTGTCATCTAGACATGTTCTTGGGTTTCCATGTATGCTCCAAACTCACAATGATAAAATAGAGTTATTGATGTTACTTTTAAATTTAAATATATAGAAACTAGGGATATTGAATCTCACTGCACTTACACACGCTAACTATGTGCATGAAATTTGTGCCAATGTGAATGATTTAAACAATAAAAACCAAATGACACAAAGATTAAATAAAATGCTCAAGATTGGGAAAAAATCAAACAAGCATACAATTTAATGAAATTAAACTATAACAAACTCCTTGTTGTGTAGATGTGCCAACAATAGTTGATTGGATGTGTGCTCACTAATTATTTTTACAACATAATTTTACATTCCAAAGTGTGATAAAATGAGTGAGAGAGATAGATAAAATGGTTAAGTGTTGGATTATATAGATTTGGATGAAATTGGATGAAGGGTGGAGATTGAAAGATGGAGATCAAGGGATGAGATGAATTTGTTCCTCTCAACTCATGAGATGGTGACAAGTGTCACCATGAGATGAGCTGAGAGGAGAGATGGTACCATGGAGGTAATTTTAAATATTTTCCATAAAGGCAAGTCTTTTCCTCACACTCCAAAGTGAGGGGAGTGAAAAGAATAAAGGAATTAAAAATTTCTTTTGGATAATTTTGGAAAAAAAACCCATGTGCCCAAGGACATGTGGTCTTTTCCAAAAGGGAAAAATTTATGAGAGAGAGGACAAGGTGGGTGAGGGAAGATTTGATTAAGTGTGTTCCTTTGATTAGGGAGTGAATTAGGTAAGTGGTTAGGATTATAATTAGAGGGAAAGTGGGAGAGTTGTACAATGTGACAAGAAATGAGAAGAAGATAGGAATTAAATTATTAAATTTAATTCCTACTTGGAGGATAAAAGGGGATTCTTATTCAATTTAATGGATGAATGGGATACTATGGTCTAGTATAGGTAAATTAATTATCTTAGGACATGACTCAAAAAATAGAAGAAAGATAGGGGATATTAATTAAATAATGAACATTATTTAATTTATACAACTTGTAGAAATTAGTCAAAATAAGGATAAATTGACTAAATGAAACCGGTCAATTTTAGGTGTCTACATTTTTCTGGTCTTTGAGACGGTGTTACAAAGTAACACCATTTGAAAGAAGATGGTTAGATTTGGGAAGATTCTCGTCATTCAAAGGAGTGACTAGGAAGAAGGATGATGGGATTGAAAATTAGGATTAGAGATGATCCCTCAAGAGGGCATGCAAGGTCAAGAGAACACAGGTGTACTCTCAAAATGGATGAAAGGATGCAAGGATAAATGAGGAAGATGATGCAAGATGATGAACAAATAGCAAGATGGGAGGAGGAAGAGATAATGGAAGGAGGATGTTGCAAGTGAGCAAACACAAAAGGATTCAAAGGCAAACATGATGTTTCCCTAGGAAAGCTGAAAATCTAATATTGATTGATGATGGATGGAGTGTTGTTGATATGGGAATGATATATCTAAAAAAACACAAGGATTAGGAAGGATACATCTTAATGATGATGATTGTAGTGTTGTTGACGTGGGAATGATATATCTTGAAACAACACAAGAATTGGGAAGGATACATCTCAACGATGATGATTGGAGTTTTTTTATCTGGGAATGATATATCCCAAAAAAACACAAGGATTGGGAAGGATGCATCCTAATGATGATGGATGGAGTGTTGTTTATGTGGGAGCGATAGATCCCAAAACAACACAAGTATTAAGAAGGGTACATCTTGATGATGATTGGAGTGGGATCAAGGCTTGCATCAAGTCTAGGAACAAGATTAAAGATGTGAATAGATGATTTTTATTGGTTGCACAACTAGATTATATGTATTATAATTTAAATGTTAGGATTGCTAGGAGGATGGGGATTGATGAAATGGATGGAGATGATGGATGGAAAGATGATTATACTAACACATCTATATAAGCCTAAAATGATTGAAGGGATAATGAAATGAATAGGATGGATGGAAAGATGTGTATACTAATAAATCTATATTGACCTAAAATAAATCAAATGGATAAGGAAATGATATGATGGATGGAAATATTCATATGATGATTGCAAGTGATAAATGAGATGATAGAATAAGAAAGTTGGACAAGGATTTATGTGCATGTGAAATCAATAATTAGGTGGAGCGAAGAAAATGTGGGAAAAGAGTGATTAGTGGTAATTAGGTGGCCTATTATTAGAATAAGTGGCCTTGTGGGCAAGTGGGGAGTTCTTGGAAGAAACAAGGTAGTATTGTAGGGGATTGGGGTGATCTTATAATAGGGAAACCTCATAACAGAGTGACCTCATGGGTAGATGGGGCAACCTCAAAAGAAATAGGGCATCCTCCTAACATGGTGGCCTCATGGGTAGATGGGGTAGCCCCGTAAGAAATGGGGTGACCTTATAGTGTGTCAAGTAAGTTAGAATAATCAGAATTTGATGAGGGGAGATAGGTGAGCAATTGGGGGATGGGATAGGGGGATGCAAAATGAAAAAATTAAACTAACATGTAATGAGTACTCAATTTGATATATCATGAGATACTATGCACTGAGGTATGAGGAACCAAGGTGACATTGTATCACATTTATAGGATTGACTCAACAAATAAGAATGTTAGTCCAATATCTCATAAAGTTGCAAGAAACTTTAGTGGGCACAATGCTAGAAAACCACAAACATAAGGAATAACCCAGTGTAATGTTAGTGTAATTAATATTTAATTACACTTGCATAACTTTACTTAGGTTTTGCTTAGGTAATAATTAGTTTACTTAATTAATAAGTAAGCTTTATTTAGTTGAGCTATTTTAGGTCAACATTAGGGTTGCATACATTGCTTTTAT
Source organism: Sequoiadendron giganteum (assembly GCA_007115665.2). Taxonomy (NCBI): domain Eukaryota; kingdom Viridiplantae; phylum Streptophyta; class Pinopsida; order Cupressales; family Cupressaceae; genus Sequoiadendron; species Sequoiadendron giganteum. The sequence goes on along the minus strand of CM021102.1, from coordinate 438,754,881 downwards.
AAAGCAATTCTCTTATTGTAATTTCTTAATTCTGAATATTATCAATTTGCAGAATTTCATGCAAAGCTCTGATTTTTCATTGTTTTTCTCTTTTGTGGAAGGTGTTTAGGTTTGCATGTTTGATCTTGGTTTCTAACATGGTATCAAAGCCTTGACATGTAGCCCCTTCTCAAATTTTGGAGAAAATCATTGCAGAGTTCATACGGGGTTCCTCGAGGATATCATGTCTTGAGTTCATCTATGCAGTGTCTTGGATCAGATTGGGCTTCACCATTGGATTCAGAGCACTGGAAAAAGTCAGGAATGACTTTTATTTTTTGATTTTGGTCATCATTGAAGAAATCTGTGAGGGTTTCAAGCTCGATGATTTTTTGCAAGCTCTGGAGGTAGCTGATTTTTCAGAGCATTTTGAGCATGAACGGAGGTCACCATCGCGTTCGCAGCAGCCAAAAACTCTAAGGATGCCTATCGTTTGGTCAATTTCTGAGCACTTGATCCGGAAGGTAAAAAAAAATTGCCAGGAAGGCCGTACGACCTCCCCAGCACACACTTCGAGGCACGATTTTCGAAAAAAAATGCAAAAAAATTCAAAAACACATGTGTTTTGGTTTCTGCGTCGGCACCTACTATTCAAACGGATCCCGCCACTGGGCAGCCACTAGGCGGCCACCCACTGGCCGCTCCGGCCAGTGACGCCACTTGTCGACCGTCGGTCGGCTCTCAGCGCTCGCAGGCCTGCTCAGTCAAGCGCCTGTCATATGGGGGACCGGGCGCTATGCGCCCAGCCCCCGGTCGACCCCTCTGCTTTTGCCGTGGTCACATGGATGACCAAGGGCTCTGCCCCACCCCCCTATCTACCAGCCCCTGGTCACGCACAGGACCAAGGGCTGAAATTTTTTTAGCCCCTTGGGCTGCCTGTAGGCCTTATTGGCCAAATTGGAGGACTTTTACAAAATCGAGTGTAACTTTTGCGTATGGTGTCCTTTTTTTACAAATGAGATACCGTTGGAAAGCTGATTCCGACATCAATCCAGTGGTGTTGGTAGTTTTTTCTGATTTTTCTCCAATTTAATTTTTCAGGTCTTTGAACTCAAAACTTGTGTTTTTCACTCCGGAGGGCATATCTTTTGACTCGGTGATCCTTTTTTCATGATTATCGCAGCATTGGAAAGCTGGTTCAGTCCTCTACATAGATCTGAGGTCTATTTTCATTTTTTTTTTTATGCATGTTTGGGAATTCTCTCCTTTGCAATCATTGGGTATTGTAATAAATGAACTGATATAAAGTTCCATCGGGGGGGTTTCTTGCATAATATTTGATTAGAGTGTGCATGCACTTTGATCTTCATATTGTTTTGATGATAATTCACATGGGTTGTAATCTATTTTCTTAGTTTCTTTTGGCCACTATTTTGTCTTAGCTTGACACATATCAAATTCATTTTTGATCCATCTTAGTTTGAGGGCCACTAAATTTGTGGTTAATGTTCCTGAATCTTTATGGTACTTGTTCCCACGGAAGAGTTTTAGTTTCAGTTTGGCATCGGCATCGAGATTCATGACTTCCAGATTATGTCATCATCATATCATCTACTGTTGCTTTATGGAATCCAGGGTTGTTCCAGTTTGGTGTTTTCGAGTGTTCCGTGGCATCGGGTCTGCTGTTGCATTATTATGATTCCGATATGGTTTCTTGTAGATAGAAGTATCTTTCCTTGCTTTCCAGATTGCGGTTCCAGTGTTACTCCACAGTGTTCTTCCATTGCTTCTTTGCAGCAGTCATCTCATTGTAGGGGGGGTTGTCCCACTGGGTTTTCCTTCTCTACCTCATTATTGCATTTGTACATGGGTACCAAGTTGAGGGTCCACCAGTGAATTTAAGGCACATAATTCCAACAGGTAAATGCCATAAATTGTCCAAAAAAAATACACATGTATCCGACTCAAGTCACTTAGGAAAATAGGGCATGTGAGACTTCCCACTAAACCAATTCAAAGTTAATAAGGTGTAAATATATGGCTCTTTTAGCACTGCAATTAAGGTATAAATCACAAATATATAAGCAAGATGTGGCATAGCTTCCAACAATTGCAATCTATAAATCAAGCACTACTGAAAAGACAACAAAAAGAGAGATTGTAGAAGAAATCTTGGCCGAAAGATAAGACTGTTATTTAAAAATCAACAAAAAGAAAAGCTTAAACTTGTGATAATATTGTGCCAAAAATGAGTATCTCATCATTGCATGACTCCTACTTTTTCTCTAAGTATGAAAATACCCGAGCTTCTGGTGTTTCTAGATAGAACATATAGCACAAAAGTGTAGTCTCCATCTGAAGGAACCATCTTCGGAGCTCTTCCCTAAAATGAGGGTTGAAAACATTAGAAGAAAAGCAATACCATAATTCTAAAGTAACAATTTGTATCAAGCCAAATATCAAAAAGTATAATTAAAAATACAAATCCTTACAATTGGACCTCAAATTGGACCAAGCAGATTTATGATTTTATCTTTAGAATGTAGGAACTTTCTTTGTTGGAGCTTCACGACCTCAAATTGGATATCCAATTGGACTAGCAGATTTATGATTTTATCTTTAGAATGTAGGAACTTTCTCTGTTCGATATTCATGACCTCCAATTGGATTAGAAATTGGATAAGTAGATTTATGATTTTCTCTAGCCACCGACGTTTGTATTCCTATACTTAGGTTATGCTTCTGAGCCAAAACAATTAAAAGTGTTTTAGAATGGCTGAAAGTACTCTCCAACCTGGTTATGTCACTGATAGCAATCCAAGTTTTCCTGAACAATCCATACTCGAATGTTGCATCACAATCTATTCTTCCCACACATAAAAATGTCACATATTAACCCCTTCTAAATAAAACATTTAATCATCATAAAACCATAACTAATAAATCATTTTAGTTTCAGAAAGAATCCGATGTCATTTACTATAAAAAAAAAGTTGTATAAATCACAAAAAATCCATGAAGCCTCCTAAATGTAGCTTAAATCAAGTTTACAGGATGGGTTTCAGCATAAGAAGCTTTCTACTACAACTCTCAATGAATGTATCATAAGCAGAAAACAAAATTCTTCACACTCGAAGTAATGCAATCAAACATTTATTCCAAAAGTATGTTAGCAGGAGTTAACTAAAAATATAATGATTTTTTGCTTGGTTTCTTTTATCAATATGCCATGTGGAAATGGAATAATCACTAAGAAACCCTAACAATAAAAAACAAAGGTTCAAGAAAGGAAATTCCAATGTACTATTGTGTAATGGTGACAAAGGCACTTATATGAGCATGACCTGCATACAAATCCCTACCATTGAATTACCATCCATCCAAAGAAAAATAAATAATGTAAGGATTTAAGCAATATAAGTCCAAAGGGTTATGCTATAATGGTAATGGAATCACCATAAGAGCACAACTAAGGAACAAATTCTTGTGATTGTAATTATGTGATCCATAACTCTATTGGTCATGTGGCATAGTTGTGCTATAACAAATACAAGATACATTCATGTGCAACCCAAGTTTAATGCGGCTATGTTGTGATAGAAATGGAGGAATTCATATGAGCACAATTCATGCACAAATTAATCATTGTCATCACAATTAGGTGTAAATCATCATTGGGTGCATTTAGGTTGACTCAAGTTTAACATGTTACAATGTAATGAAAGCATGATCCAAGAGCAATTACCTCTTGATGCAATAAAGAGCATATAACTCTAGTTGATATGCAAAGTGGTTGTGTTATATCAATTTTGTAGTGCATTCAAGCACAACCCATGTTTAATGGGCTATTCTAGAGAGTGATCAATATTTTCTAAACCTTATGAATATTACTTAAAAGAGTACAGCTTAAACTACAGACCAAGTTTGTTCCATACTTGAATGCAATCTTGGGTTACCACAAACTATAATAATGTGATCTGCTAATAACCATTTGGGAAGTATTAAAGCAAGACCCATGTTATATAGGATGCATTTCCCTGATTAGTTTTGCATACCTTAATGATCAAACACAAGCTTCCCATACACTCTAGGATACAATCCAAGATCATATCACACCCTGTCAAGACAACTAATTTTTTGACCCAAGATTTAAGGTTGTTTTTTGATACCAACAAAAGCATCGGTAAGAGCATGACTAGGGTACGAACCCTAGGCCTCTATAGAAATATAAACCATAACTCTAGTGGATTAGTGAGGTTGCAATACTAGAAAGATTGAGACATTGTAGCCAATAACAAAATCTTGTAATCTAAAGATTGTAGCCAATAACATGCACACTATGTAGCTCAGTGATATTTGTAAATGTAATCTATGGTAAGAATAATGAAAATCACTTGAGGTGTGACAATAAAAAAAAGGCTAAGCAATGACAAGATAATAAAGATCAAACCTTGCATAGTAAAGTGGAGATTTTAACAATGAGTTTCCATACCCCCTTGCTGACCTTAAGGTTTTTCAAATGCTATTAACAGTGTTAGACAAGGTAAATGCAATCAGGGAATGAATGCCCAAATGAAGTAACATTGATAATCACAAGTTCAATGTTTCTTCTTAGCCATTGTATAATGAAGGTAGAGGATTACATGTTTGAGCAATGTTTTGAGACTCATCAAAGATGGGAGAATAGTGAATAATACCTTGTGGATTGTGAAGTAGTGACATTAAGGTTGAAGGATCTTAAGACCCATAACACCATGAAGCAATGAGTCCCCTATAGTAAGTAAGTAGGCAGTCTATAGGGCATAGTTTTATTCTATAAAAGGATGCTCATGAAAGGAATCTTCAAGTGACAGTGAGTGAGGTGTTTGAGATTGCAGCTAAGGGTGCAATATCCAATCTTAAAGGTAGTTAAAAAAGCAGCAAATGTGCAAGAACATCAAACCTTACACAAAAAACAATTCACAGTGTTATCTTGCATAATGCCTTGAGTTTGAAGACAAAATATCATTGTATCTTGATGAAAGTAGTGACCTTAAGGGTCAATCACTGGTAACCATAATTTTTAAACATGCTATTGTGCTTATGGAGGCAACATTTTAAGCAAGGCAGTGAGTGGTGGTTTCGAACAATGGTAAGTATAAAGGACTTGCTTTATATGCATACTATGCAGTCTAGCTTAAGACAACATTCTTAGAAGAGATTGAAGGTGGATTATGGAACTCAAGGGTTACCATGATAAAGATTAAAGCAAAGATAGATCTATTTAAAAGCCACTATCATGAAGATATTAAAGATGTCACATGCAAAACCCTAGCAGCTGGAGTAATGAATATAGTGCCAAAGAGGATAGTGAGCTGGGGCAGATTTAGGAGATCTCCACATTATCTAATCACAGGGAAATACATCATTTATTTATTTTTTAAATTACAATAAATCATTCTAAACCCTATATAGGATACATTCTAAACCCTATATATGATACATTCTAAACCCTATATAGGATACCTTGATACTTCAAAAGCATATGAAGGAATTTGAGATTATGCAAATATATGTCAATTAAATACCTGGATTACAAACAATAGCACAAAAAATGTAACCCTTATTGAGCAAAGCAGGAATGAAATAAGAAAAAATGAGTCATATGCCTCCTATCACACACATCTCCTTACCGTTCTCTGTCATTCTTTACTAAAAAAATTCTCCATTTTGGTGGGCTACGCCTAAAAATAAGGTATCGACGAAGATTTCAGAGTATGTTTATTAAAATGAAAACTCCATTTTGGCAAGCTACGCCTGAATATAAGATTTCAACGAAAGTTTTAGAGTATGTTTATTAGAGTATTTTGGTGGGCTATTGAATCTTTATTCCTTAAATGATTTGCTAAATAAATGACTAACTATTTAGTCATTTCTATTTGTGTGACTAAATAATTTTTTAGTAAACGACCAAAATAGTCATTTATTTACTCATTTATAGTTGAGTTGCAAAAAAATAGTAGAATTTAATCATTTTTTAGTTGTTGTGACTAAAAGTTTGTCATGTAGTCATTTATTTTCCAAATTCTACTAGTGTCAACAAGACTTTCATCATCATCAATGTCATTTGGATTTGCCTTGATTATTAGTTTTGGTCATGTTGAGGGAGGATAAGGATTCGTGATATTGGATTGGATGGGAGTGAATGAAATAAATGATAACAAATGATTAAAATGTACAGGAATGGATTAGAATAATGTGGAAGAAGGGATCATAAGAATTGTTTCAATATTATAAGATCTTATATTTGGATTTATTAAACCTTAAGTTGGGATTTGGAGTAAGCTTAGATTAGGATTTGATTTAAGCTTAGATTAGGATAATTTTGATTATATGGTTGGAGGGTATCCTAATTTTCAAGGACATAGTTAAACTAGTGGGCGATTGTTGGGATAGACAGATGATAGTATCATCTCAATTATGGTTGAGATCATATGCCAAAGTTTGATTGGATAGATTTCTTAATTGAGATAGTCTAAGTTCTCAAGAAAGAGGAGATATCGATACAAAATATACCTCTAGCTCGAGGTTAAATAGTTCAAATGAGAGATTACTAACTTCAGATAGGCTAAGTTCCCAAGAAAGCATTATGATGGATGATTTGTTTTAGAATTCAGGATCTTGATTAAGTGTCTGTGGTTGGATTTTTTATTGTGGATGATTTAGTGTTTGTTTAGGTTTTTATTTTCCTAGTGGGTTAATTTATATTCTTTTAGTTATAGGTTTTTCCTACACTTTCATTAAGCTTGCTTAAAATAATAAAGTGGGCTTATTATTTAAGAACCAAGAGATAAGGTGATGAGGTGTCCCCACCCTTAATGGGTGGAGCATTTACTTTTTCATCTCTTTATTTAATATTGGTGGTCAATTCCTATTGGTTTATTTTCCACCTCCATCCTCTCCTTAGTTCTATATAAACTCACTACCTAGCTTGTATCTTTCATAGTTGAAGCTCTTAATGCAATTTTATCATTCTAGAATTGCATATCTCTCAGAGTCACTAGTTTATGTTGTTTATATTTTCTAGTTTATGTAGCTTTGAATTTATCTTATAAAGTTCCTCAAGTTATCAATCTACTTTATATTTCTAATATCGTATCAAAGCTTTTTTTTTTAGAATTCTAAGTTCCTTAGATTCCTAATTGAGAGTTTGAGTTTTTTATGTAAGATCTTGGAAAATATTGTATGCTCTTCTCTTTCATTTTGAATGATCTTGACAATCAAAAAGGGTTTATAAATATCTAATAACCTCTTCATATTACATATGTGTTTTGTGAGATCTAGGTGATTGCAACATTTCTAGTTATACTGACAACAATTTTTACTGTTCCAACACATCTAGGAGGCTCGGGAAAGTTAAGATTGAATTTTGTTTCATTTGATTTGGATATTAATTAACATGATTACAAATAGGGGTATGAAGCTCAAATTTGGTGAACAACATTTAGTAGAAGCATTTTCAGCCCAAATGGACCTTACCATTATGTATAGAAGGCTGGAAGTAGCTGAATTTTGACATAAAATTTGGTTATATGCGGTCTTGGGAGTCTAGGGGGCAACATTTTTTGCAAGGGAGGCCATACACCCCCCCTACACAAGTTTGTACCACATAAATTCCAAAAAAATAAAAAATAAAAAATAATAATAAATTTTATTAAGCATCGGGTGTTAATTAACACTCTTAGCACTAGTGGCTAGGGTAGCCACTAAGGGATTATAGCCCCTGTTTCCCCCTTTGGGCCATTGCAACTTGTGAAGTCACCACTATTGTAGATAGTGACTATAGCAACCGTAGTCTGAAAATCTTCAAACAAGCCACCAACGAGTTTATTTAAAATGCATACAGTTTAGTAAACTACTCTACAAACCATGACCAAAATTTCCAAATTATGTAGTCATTCCTTTGCTCAAATTCAATATGTTCACCACCAATCTACCACCAAGGTCCTCCCTATAGATCAAATTGGGTCTTTTTTCAATCTTGCATAACTATTGTCTCGATTATCATGTTTTGGTGAATGATATATTGACGAGAAGATAGAGATGAGCACTTTCCATCCATGGAGGTATTCAAAATAATTTTTTCCATTTTTTTCTAGATATTTTAGGTTGAAGTTGTTTTATTGTTAATTTCTTCAACATGTGATAAATTTCACCCTAGTGCTCTATTTTTTAGAAACAAATAGGCATTGGAAAGGTATTGAAGATAACTACATAGTTGCATGGCTAGTTTTTCCATATTTTATCTTAGGTTCATTTTGTATTAGAATTGTTTAATTTTATCTATTATGAGCCTATTTATTGAATTATATCTTGGAAAAAGATTTGTAAACACACTAAACTATAAAGTGTCAGCCTTATAATATTTGGGGTGTGATTTTTGATACTAGTGAAAAGGGTGTGTGTGTGTTGGTGTTCTTGTGTTCACTTTCTTTCAACACTTTTTTTGCATTTCTTCATCATGGATGATGAGTCCAGATAATATTTAGTTTTTATATATTTTATACATGCTTATAGATATTACCAAGGCATTTATCCTATACATGTTCATACATTATGCTATCTTTGATACCCATTATGCAAACCTTGAAACTACTTTAAGTATATGGAAATATAATTATGATGTGATGGTTAATACATGATTTATGTGTGAATATATATTAATTGTGATTGGATATCTATTCTTAGTCATAGTTGTTAGTATTGTGTACATGTTATGTGAACTAAACCCTTACAACCAGAGGAGGCACTGTAGCTTGCAACAACTGCTAGATGTAGCTCGTTGCTAAAGGAATTCCTGAACAACAAAATAGGGGATGTTCCAGAATAAAATGAACATGATGACTACAACATGGAGATTTAATAGAGATAGTGCATCATTATGACATTTACTAAAGACACTGGAGAAGGAATTGGAATTCTAAACCGATTTTGAGTACTTCACGTTCCAGTTTGCTACAACACAGTCACAATAAAACTTGGACTCTTCTTGTTTTCTAGTTGTATTTAGAGTTAACTAAATATTTTTCACCCTCTGAAATTCAAGGAGTGATCATCAATGATTTTAGTTTAGAGTCTTGTTTTGAATAAACTCTCTCGTGCCTATATGTACAACATAGTGGTTGAGTCTTAGAGAGTTAGTTTTTTAGTCAATCAATTTTTAGCAATTATCAGATGCTCTTTCAATTTTCAGTTGATATACAGACTATGTTTATTGTGCAATTATGATTTCATGAATAAGATCCTTGAGCAGAATCTTATGTGATATTTTGGATTTGTGCAATGAATGAATTTGAGTTATCATGATTGTATTGGATTTGAGGAGTTAGATTTGGTTTTAGATTAGTGGATACAACTACTTGAGCAAGGGCCACTCAAGGTAATTGTCCTTCACTCCTTTTTAGTTATTAGCTGTTAATTTATAAATGAAGTTTGTGTTAAACAAATTCTTTGTGTTTCAGTCATTGGTGAATGCATGAATAATTCTTGTTTCATAATTTTATTGTAATTACTAGAGTTTTACTCTAGAGTGTAGAATAGGTTCAATTATCTGTACAGTTAACTTCCAACATTCACTTCTGAATAGTAGTTAGCTATAGTCTTATACTGTAGGTGCCTGTAGCCATAAATAAAACTTTACTTTCCTTACTGTTTTGGAGTTTTATGGCTTTTCAACAAGTGTAATACCTTTACTAGAATGATTTAGGTAGTTTCAGGTCTTTGAAATCACATATAATGTTAGTACCATCACAAGTCTACTAGCCTTGGTCGATAATTCAATGAAGGTCTTTCCAAATGTTAAGTGGATTGTTTAGCTAGGTTTTCTCCTCTGAATTGTGTGATCACCACCAAGTTTACTAAACACTAGTAGGGATTACATTTTTGGCATCATTGTCGAGGATGGTGCTACTTTCAAAGATTAGTTTCTTTCATTTCCAAGCTTTCCTAGTTTAGAATTTTCTTTCAGTATTAGGACTGTTAGCTTTAATATTCTTGAAATACTAGAGCATTACACTAACATTGTGTAGGATCCGTTGCCATACAAAGTCATATCTATTGCATGCAGAGGCAGATAGACTCTTTGGTAAGATTCCTCCCCTCAAGCCAACAAGCTAGGTCAGATATTAGTGACTACATTGATCAAAGTGAAGGTACTACTGAAGAAGAATCTTCCCTTTGACCAACATATACTAAAAATTTTGAGGGTACCTTCCAAACAATGGGTGATGTAGCAGTGGATGATCCACCCGAACATGTGACCTTTGAATTTCCAACTACCAACCAAGAAAGAGCTAATGTGTTGAAGAATATCCCTCCTTCAACATTACCAGTCTTCTATGGCTTGGTGACTGGACATCCAGACATATTCTTGTTCGAGTTTGATGTCCTATGTAGGAGCTATGACTATACAACTGATGCTCACAAGCTCAATCTATTCCCTACCACTCTAAAAGATGTTGCCCTGAGATGGTTTATGGGATTAGGCAAAGATGTTTCAGTTTGGGACACCATGAATTTTTTTTTATTAGAGACATACCAAGATTATTGCAAAGGAGTTGATAGGAGAAGAGATGATATCTTTAGAATGACTCAAAAAGAGGATGAACCATTGGAAGAGTGTGTAGAAAGGTTTCAATTTTGCTTGAAGAAAAACTCACAGAATAAGCTCTTCAAAGAATCCTTAAAGTTTGTATTCTTAAGAGGAGTTAATAATGATTGCATGGATCCACTCAATCTTATTGGGCAATGGTATGTGTCTCAATTACCCTTTAAAGAGATTTGTAGGGTCTACAAACAATATTCTAGGACCTTTACCAAAAGATCAAGGGGAGAAAGAACATCCACCACTAGCAAGACATCTAATGGGGTTTCAAGGGTGGAATTAAGTAACCTATTGTCCAACATGAAGGAGGAAATCATAAGTCATCTAGCTACTGATTTGAACACTCTAAATATAAAGAAGAAATAGGAAGAGGTTGAATCTATGCTCAATGAATACTGCCCCAATTGCAGACAAAGGAAAGCAAACTGCAAGTGCAAGAGGGTTGCTAGTATTACAAAAGACAAATAAAAAAACCTAATTTTTAACCACTTGAAGGAGAAGATGGAAAAATATTTTACATTGATCAAAGAAGGCCATGGCATCCACGACAAGGTATGCCACAAGACCCTCTAAATTTCAATGCATCTTTTCTAGTTGGTAATTAGAATTTCTCTACTTGGAATTCTCAACCCTAGACAAATAACCAAAACAAATGGAAAAAACCTCAGCAATGGAAAAACCCTTAGAAAAATTGGAACCAACAGCAACCAAATGCATGGTCACAACAAATTTTTCAAGGTCCCAATTATAACCCTCAGTGGCCATTGCAACAAAATTAGTGGCAACCACAATGGCAAAAAGGCCAGTAGTGGCAACAACAAAATGTGAATTACCAAAAACCTTTGTTGCCTTCTTAGCCACAACAATAGGCTATCATGTAATCCCCCAAACATAATATCTTAGCCACCAAGAGCACGAAAATTACCTGCCAAAACCTGCACCTAACCCTAAAAAAAATCTTGTCTAACAAGCTTATTCGAATGAGGCTATATAATACCCCACTTATGGGGTGCAAGTGAGTGATGTCCACCTTAGGTTAGGGAAGACACTAGCTAGACCTTCATCCCCCCAAATCAATGAGATGGAGGATGAGGAACCTGTAGCTAAAGCTTCAGATAATTCACCTCTGGAACCTAGGTCAAATCAGGTAAACCAAACTACCTCAAGTCTAGAGCCTCATTTCCTTGAGTGTTTAGCCATTCAAAAACATCATATTGAAGCTAAGACAGACCTATTGGATCAACTTAAGGATGTCAGTATCAAGATTCCACTCATCCAAGATATCAAGGATATCCCAATATATACCAAGACAGTAAGAGACCTATGTCTTAAGAAACTAGGGAGAAAAAGGAAGGACCCTCAGATAGTTCATGTACATGGAACCTTGCTAATATTATGTTGGAGAATATAACTGTCCCTAAATACATAGACCCTGGAAGTCCAGTAGTAGATTTTAAGATTAATGGGAACCTTATCAAGAACACCTTGATTGACTTAGGGGAAACAATTAATGTCATGACTAAGGAGACAATGTAGTTACTTCAGTTAGTCAACCTTAGACCTACACCAACTATTTTACAGTTGGCAAATAGGTCAATAGTAAAGCTTGAGGGGATCATTGATGATTTAGTCATTACCTTATATTCATGGGAGTATCCTACAAATTTGATATTCTTGCAGCCAAAGATCAACCTTGTAGGATATCCACTCATTTTAGGTAGACCATGGTTAGCTACAACTGATGCATTCAGAGGTTGTAGGTTTGGGAACATGATAATATCCAATGGGATTGTAACCAAGAAATCGATTCTCTATCCACTAGACCAACCTCATGAAAACCTAAAGTAGACTATATGGCCTACCTTGGATGAAGAAGACCATTATTCCCTGTAAACTCTCATGACAATAGAACACAACCCTTTGTTAGGAACCCAAGATGAAGATGACTTAATTGACCATATTATACAAAACAACTGTAGTAGGGACCCACAACAACAAGACTGTCTTTCATGTCTGTAGGATCCACTACAAAACATTATACCTGTAAATTCATCTAAAGAGGTATCCCAACTATTCCATTCCCTTTTACCACAACAATGTGTTCCCAACATTAGTGGCCTCGATTTCTCATCTGTGCAATCAAAATCCAAAACATGGGAAATCATGCCAGGTAAAACCTTGAACATCAATAATGGATTAACTAAAGAACAACATAATTCCTTGAACACTGTGTTGTAGGCACATGCAACAACCTTTGCATGGGACTGCCATGATATGAAGGGAATTGATCCAAAACTTTGCATGCATAGGATCTACATAAATGATGGTTTCAAGCCAATTAGACAACCCCAAATGAGAATGAACTCTGCCTTAAGATAAATAGTCAAGACTAAGTTGCAAAAGCTCCTTGATTTAGGCTTCATTTATCCCATTTCTAATAGTCAATGGGTGTCACCATTAGTCATTGTTCCTAAGAAAAGAGGAAAATGGAGGTTATGTGTGGAATACAGGGAGTTGAACATGGCAACTAGAAAAGATCAATTCCCCTTACCTCTCATTGACCAAGTGCTTGATTCCTAAGCAGGGAAGAAGTACTTCTCTTTCCTAGATGGGTTTAGTGACTATAACTAGATAAAGATAGCTCCAAAGGACCAGGATATGACTACATTTACATGCCCTTGGGGTACCTATGCCTATTTTATTCTTCCATTTGGACTATGTAATACCCTAGTAACTTTTTAGAGGGTAGTGTTAAGTATCTTTTCAGACTATGCTCATGATTCCATGGAAATCTACATGGATGACTTCACTACTTATGGAGACACCTATGAAGATGCACTCAATAACTTAGAAAAGGTTTGAAAAGTTGTAAAGAACATAATCTATTATTGAGTCATGAAAAATGTTTCATGATGGTGACTTAATGGATTTTTCTAGGACACTTTATCTCAAGCGAAGGTATTCAGGTGGATCCCAACAAGATTGAGAGCATTTCTACACTTCTTGTGCCACAAAAGAAAAATGATTTCAGGAGATTTTTGGGGCATGCAGGCTACTATAAGAGATTCAGTCAAGATTTAAGAAAAATTAGCACCCTTATTTGTCTTACTCACCAAAGACATAGAATTTGAATGGAATATAGAATGTTAGCATTCCTTTAAAGCACTTAAGACAATTTTGACACAAGCTCCTATCTTAAGGGGGAAAAATTGAACACTACATTTCCATATACACATTGATGCTTCAGATTTTGCAATAGGATCAGTCCTGAGACAAAAAAAGGGAACAAGGAATATGCCATCTACTATATCAACAAGAATTTGTAAGGAGTTGAGCTTAACTACATTATCGCCGAGAAAGAAATGTTGTCAGTTGTTTATGATATCAATAAGTTTAGGAATTATATCACTAGTTATCAAGTATTTATTCACATAGATCATACAACCATAAGATACTTAATAAAAAAACCTGTAGTTGGGGGAGACTAGTCAGATGGTTGCTCTTACTACATGAGTTTGACATAGCAATAGTGGAAAATCTAGGGAAAGCTAATGTGGTGGCTTATTTTTTTTTATCTAGGTTGCCTACACAAATAGAAGAAGGTGTTGTGGATGAATCTTTTTCAGATGATAATTTTTTTTCTCTTACTGTACACACACCATATTTTTCTAATATTGCAAATTACCTAGTGGTAGGGCATACTCTATCACATTTCTCTCCTAGAGAAAAGAGACAGTTGGTGCATAAAAACTTTCCATATTCTTGGGTATTTGGTTACTTATTTTACATTGGTCCAAATAATATCATGAGAATATGTATAAGAGAGGTTGAGGTCTTTGACATTCTAAAAGTTTGCCATGATGATCCATGTGGGGGCCACTTTGCAGCCAAAAGGATAACATTTAGGAACTTGCCAACAGGTTACTATTTGTCGACTCTCCACAAGGATTCAATGAAGTATACTAGGAGCTATGACATATGTCAAAGGATGAGAAAACCAAAAAGGACAAATGGAATGCCTTTGCAGCCATAAATAGCACTAGAACCATTTGAAAAATGGGGGCTTGAATTCATTAGCCTAATTTTACCAGCCTCTAATAACAAAGAGTATATTTTGGTTTGTAGAATACTTGACAAAATGGGTTGAATTCAAGGCATATATTTTGCAAGAGATGGGAATGCAGCTAAGTTCTTATATGAAGACATATTTACCAAGTATGGAGTACCTAGAGAAATTGTCATTGATCAAGGTCCTCGGTTTAGTTCTGACCTTATTTATCAATTGGTTAACGAATTATCAATAGGACATAGAAAACCAACACCTTATCATCCCCAAGACAATGGTAAGGTAGAGGTTACAAACAAGGATATTGAGAATATTTTGACCAAAATAGTGAAAATTCGTAGAAAAGACTGGGCATCAAGATTACCTAAAGTAGTGTGGGACTATAGAACAACATGGAAAACAACTATAGGTTTCACACCTTATGAGTTAGTCTATGGTAAAACAATAGTTCTACTAATAGAGTTTGAGTACAAGACACTTAGAACAACAACGGATTTAGGAATGGATTGGACAAAAGCACAAAAAGAAAGGTTACACAGTCTAAATGGATTGGATGAAATCGAAATGGAGGAAATGCATCATACAAATATCATTCAAAAACAAAGAACCAAATGGCATAATAAGTTTATAAAGGCCAAAAATTTCACTGTAGGTGACTGGGCTTTACTATATGATTCCAAGTACAAAGACCACAAGGGTAAGTTATAGTCAAGATGATTGGGACCCTATTAAATTCAATAGGTATTTCCCAATGGAGTAGTCAAGCAACAAAATATAGATGCGGTTAGATTCACATTATTTGTGAATGGACATAGATTGAACATATATAAACAACCAACTCAGAAAGATGATTTTCTTCTTTCACTAATGCATATATATGGTCAAAACAGTGGTTCAGATACATAAAATTAATCATAGGATAATACCTCAGTAGTAGATACTACTGATTCTCACAATGACTTAGTAGATGACCTACACAGTTCATCTCTTGAGGTTACTCAGGTATAAATTACTATCCCACACTTTTTATGCACACACAACACAACTACTATGATTCATGATATTCTTCCAGGAATGCTTCATACTATTGAAGGGACTTGTAGCTTCATGTATTAAAGCTACTATAATCCATTTTGGGCCCTATTATAGTAGGGACCTATAGCTTAATATATGTGAGTTGTCATAGTTCAGTTTGGGACCTATTGTAGAAGGTACTCGCAATGCTATGTGTTAGAATGTTTAAAAGTTTGTGATACATTAAATGCAGTTCATCACCTTTCATTTAAATTTGAATCACACATGAAACATTAATCCTATCATATTAAGTACATGCATCATGCTAATTCCATTCTATGTTGCCAATTCAAAATTTAAGCACTCAAACTATTACTTCATCTTCCATCATCTATACATTCTGCTTCATTTCATTATACACACCACCTTGTCATTCATTTGACCACACACTATAATTAACTCTTGTCAATTCAATATCATACTATAAATACTCTTCAATTAGCCTCACACACATGAAGATATGTTAATCACATCCGATAGGTACGCATACTACATTGCCATCATTATCATAAATTTCCAAAAGATTTCATTATGTATTTGCATTAAATTTAGCATGCTATATATTCATTACATTTATTTCCATATTTTACAATCATACCCTTTGCCCATTTCACATGACATGAAGTGAGGTCACTTCAAAACTTAAGTTGGAGGGGTATATATCAACCAAATTTTTAGTTTTTCACCACCAAATGCCAAATGCAAAAATAGACATACAAACCCTTTTTACCTTAATACTTTTTGCACCTGCAACCTTTTGTTGTCAATTTAGTGGCCAATTCCCTAGATTTTGAGCTAATTTGAATCTAATTCAAGCTGAATTAAGTTGATACAAAGGAGAAATGAATGTAATAGTGTAGTTACAGTAGAAAAGTGTATGTGAGTGTAACAAAATAGAGAGGGTTTGAAGGTGGCTAAATCAACTTTAAGTTGAATTTAAGAGCATTGAGAAGAGGCAAAGTATTTCACCATGTGAGGTGAAATTATTCAAAGAGATCCATCATCCCACAAATAGATATTGGACGACACATTATGTCTTCCCATCTTTACAAGGGTTAGATGGTTGGACTACATCCTAAAATTGACAGAGTACAATGAAGAAATGATGAGGCAATTTGCAACCACATTATAATTTGATGATGCCATAGTCAAGGGGTTGAAAGTGGATGCTTCAGAGGTCACAATTGCACAAGTATCTGGTCTATTGAGGGTTGGAGCTGAGTTCCCTGCTCAAGCAAATGCAGTTGTAGGTAGGGATAAGTTTAGATAGCCAAGAGAGAACCTTGACTCCTCATCACAAGGTACCGACAGACTATCATTACCATGGGTATGGGCTTCCTATTCCTCTTATATCATTAAGTAAATTACATGTGATGGCAGGCTATCTCTTTCATATACTATTCATTTTAAGTTGTTAAGTCACCTCTGTAACAATATATTGGTCAATGTGCCCAATTATCTTAACAATTTTCTCAAAAGAATGGGGTTAGAATATTAGAGGAAGAAAAATGATTCAAACTTATCACATTATTGTTTGATAACCTTGTTAGTAAAAATGAGTCTTAGGATTCAACACCCCTAGGTGTCTTGGGAGAGTTTTGTAGCTTGTCAAGACATTAATCATATCCTTGAGGAACTTATAGTTCCATAAACCCTTGAATCACCTATTGCATCTATAAGAGAAACTCCTCCTGTTTCACCTGTGGCTTCACCTACCTGAAGCCAAGGTGAACTTGAGGAACAAAATGTGAAATATTTACCACATGAAGCCTCTATCCAACCTGCAACAAAAGAGACTCCATCTTCCTCTAAAACACGTAGGACTAGGAAAAAGAGAGGTAGTTCTTTCACACCCTCTAAGGTACAGAAAAGAAAGGATACAAAAGAAAGGAAATCTACCCCACCTAGGCATCTAGGCCATTTGAAGAAGAAAGGTGTTATGAGGGGAAGTGTAGAGAAACCAAAAGAGGAAACAAGGGACAAAGGACAAGAAGAATAAGATGCTATGATGGTTGAAACTAATTTAGAAATGAAAGGAAATTCCTCTAAAAATGTACATGCGCCTGTAAAGAGAAAGTGGTATATATCTACCACCCTTGAGTCAGATTCAGAGGATGTATTTTTTTCCAATAAAACAAGAAAGAAAATCCCAGTTAGCCTTGATAAGGAGGGTTATGATTATACAGGGGGTTGTGATGATCAGTTTTTAGAAGAAGAGGAAATATTTTTGGAGGACAAAAATGTTGAGAAGGAATTACAAGAAGCTTTAGAAAGGATTAAACAACTAGAGCAACTAGTACAAAATTATGAGAAAAAGGATAAAGAAAGGGAGATAAAGATATAGGAGTTGGAGGAAAAGCTACAAACATATGGACATGGGGCAAAATTGGACAGGTTGGCACAAATTGCCATGATCAAAACAAGGAGTAGAGAGCTTGCAACTGAAAATAAGAGACCCCCTACTACAAAAGCCCAAAATTATCATACAACTCTATCCCTTGGGTACCAACTTTGGAATGTTAATAATTTTCTCAACAAAAGGAAAATTGGAAAAAGGAAAAGGAAGAAATGATGGAAGAGCATACAAAGATATTGGAGGGTAAGGACATTGAGTTGAGGAAGTTAGCAGTTAAAATGGAAGAGGTGGAAAAAAAAGTGATGCAGATTAGGGGTGGAAAAATCCAAACCAATCTCAATCAACCAAAATTTCAGGCATCCAAACATTCAATGGTGGGTTTTGCTCCAAAAACCTTCATTCTGCTTGTAGCCTTTCACAACTGGTTTTTTAGGAAAGACATTGAAATATAAACTTGAATGAATATTTGAGTACCCATTTGGCTCTTCTACAACATATCAAAAATTAGGTTAGGTTTGTTTTGGAACACAAGTCCCTAAATATGACTGTCCCACTTTGCAATAGGCCTAAAAGGGAAAAACTATGCTTGTTGTAACTAGGGCTTTCACAAAAACAGGGTTCCAAATATTTTAAAGCCACTCCCTAACTTAGATAGGGTCCTCACATAGTCATTAACATGTTACAATAGCCACCAACACATTTCCAACTCTTCTAATACCTTTTTGATGCTCCTTTCATGTTCTCTTTGGTGTAATGCAAGAAGGTTTCAGACCTTCAATCCAACCCAACACGTGCAAACCTTCTCCTCTGTTCCTGCAAATTTAGGACAATAAAACCTACACTATTCTAAGACATTCCATTTATTTTTAGTATTTTTCATCGATGGAATGGAGATAAAACCATTATTTTCACTCAGGGCACACCTCACCTAGGCTTTCAAACGGTTTTTGGTAAAAATGCTCCTATTTGCTCCAAAATTAATGAAATTAAGTGCTTCAAAATGAATGATTTAGAGGAAGCACAAAATCACAATCTCCAACAAGTTTTAGGCCATAATAAGGTTGCATAGAATCGTATAGTCAATTATAGCAACAGATTGGCGTTCAAAAATGTAGAAAACAAAATTATTATTGCTCCAAACTTCAATAAATTCAACAACAACCTCATGGTCGATGATACACAAAATTTTAAGGAATTTCCAAAATATTCCAAATAGTTACAAACTAATCTTTCACATTACAACGGTTCATCTTCCACTTTGGCAACAAAAGCAAAAGTTGCTTTGACAACATTTGACAACATTGACACCTTTTGCATTGACACACTATTTTAACACCTAATGATCCAAACTAGACTCCAACATATCTAAAATGGTCTTCTTAGACCTTATTACATGCTAATAACCCAAACAAAATAAAACATTAACCTTTGACCCCTCTTGGAGGCATGAGAACCTATGGTGCCATTGCACCATATTCCCGAGGAAGAAAAGATTCAAGCTCCACTTGAATAGAAGGTAGCAACAAGAGAACCATGATTGAAATCTCTTATCTGATATCTTTAAATCCCTGCATATTATCTTCTTTGAAATAGTCCCATGCTTGATTCATCTTCACTTTAGGTTTCTTGAAAACTTGGTAAAGGTAGTTGAACTTGTCAATATAGGCCTATCCTCCACCTGCACCTCTACCTTGTAACTGATCCTTTGGTCGTTGATGGATGTCATGTATGCCAATAGTATATTGCTCTCCTTCAATGGATTGTTTCATTTTCACCTTAGGTTTCTCACCTCTCAAGTCTGCAATCTCATCAAAAGTACTCTATCTCCTCTCTTTAGCATTATAGTCATTAACATCTACAACTCTCTTTTGATGCTCCACTTATAGTGGATGCTTGTCTAACTGTCCATCTTCCATATGAAACTCAGTTGGCTCATTATGCTGCCCCATACTTACTTTTCCACCCAAACATTGCTCGCTCAACTTTTCCATCTCCTTCACAATAATCCTCTTGCCTTTAGCATCAAAATGCCCTTTATTTGCAACCTTGCAAACAAGTGCATCATTTGTGTTGACACCAGCTCTTTTTGTATACACATCACATTATCCATTTTGTTTGTCATAGGCTGTTGTGTATGACAAAACATCCCCTAGTACACAAGCCATATAGTGATTAGCATCTCTCCTTGGAAGCAAAAAATTAGAAAATTCATTCACCAATATGTCCACATGATCCTTCAATACCTCCTGCACTTCCCAAGGCAAATATTCAATGCTTGTTGATGTTAGAATAGTACTAGGTTTGATCACCATTGTAGTACCTACTTCTCCCTCTTTCATTGGTTTTAAAAACTCTTTTGTACCCATTGACATCACCCTAGACTCCACTTGTGGGTTTTGGCTTTCATCTTGCAATGATGTAAGGGTATGGGAAACTCCATCTTTTTCTATAAGATAGGTGTTTTTTTTGCCATCATATTTGGCACTCCTATCATACTGCCAAGGCCTCCCCAAAAGAAAATGACACACATAGATTGGCACTATATCACACAAAACTCTATCCTTGTATCCCCCTATATGAAAATCAACCCATCTTTGCTCATTTACCACTACTTGTTGCCCTTTATTAAGCCAAGAAATTGTATATGGAGTGATATGAGGGATTCTATTCAACTTAATATTTTCAATCATCTCAAATGAAACCAAATTATCTATACTACCAGAATCAATCACCGCTTTGCAACATTTACCTAAGCACTTACATGTAGTTCTGGAAAGAAACTTTCTTTGTGGAGGTTCCTTGTCCATTGGCACTTTTATCAAAGTTCTCACCATGAGAGACTCACCAACTTTTGGATCAACATTACGTGATGAAGAATGCACACTTTCATTGTCCTCTCCTTGCACAAACTGATTTCTTCTTTATCCTCCAAATGAAGTAGTGGACTGATTTTTAGTGCATTGCCATACTTGATGGCTTGCAAATTTTTTGCATGCATAACATTTCCCTCTAAATCCACTTGAACCTCCTCTTTGTTTTCCAAATCCACCTTTTGAATCTAATCTACCTCTAAATCCACTTATTGAATCCATAAATTGTTCTTGAGTATTGCTTATCTCTCCTCGACTCTCATATGACTATCTAGAATTAGAAAATGCCCCTCTTCCTCTAGGATTTCTGCCTCTACCCCTGCTTTTCTTTTCTTGCCTTCTCAATTTATCTTCAACCTTGATGGCCAATTGATAACACTCTAACACCATTCTTGGATTGGTGAGGCTTAATTCATATTGAAGGTTATACCTCAACCCATTGAGATATCTTTCCACTTTCTCCTCATCATCTTCTACATGACCTACCCTTATACTCAATTTGTAGAACTCCTCAGTATAGGCACTCACATCCATCTCTTTTTGCTTGAGGTTTTGAAGCCTTTTAAACAAATGAATAGTGTAATCAGTAGGTAGGAACTTAACTTTGAGTTTAACCACCATCCTATCCCAAGAAATGATTTTAGACTTTCCCTTCTTTCTCCTTTGACTTTGTAAATAATCCCACCAAAGCAAGTCGTGGCCCTTCAACTTTGTCTTGGCCAACTTCACCCTTTGATCTTCTGGTACATCTTCATAATCAAAGTAGTTATCTAATGCTCTTATCCAATCTAGGAGTTTTTCACTATCCATATTTCCTCCATACATGGGTAAATACATCTTGATCTTATGACCATCTCCCTTGACAACCTTCAATAGTTTTGCAAATCTCAAGTCTTCAGGATCCAACTCCTCTTGGACCTCTTCTTCTTCTCCTCTTTCTTCCTCTTCTTCTTGGTCACTCACATCCCCCATGACCACTTCTCTTTTATAACTTGTATCAACTACAAAAATATTGGATTGAAGGGACTCTTTCAACTCTTTTAACTCCCTTATCTCTTTTTCATGCCTCTCTTTCAATTTGCTTACCTCTTTGGCAACTGTCTTTCCCTTAGGAGGCTTCTTGTTCCTTCTTCACTTCAACAAACCCTCTTCAGATCAAACCTACACTCTGATACTAATTTGATGTAGATAAAAGGTGGAAAAATCCAAACCAATCTCAATCAACCAAAATTTCAAGCATCCAAACATTCAATGGTGGGTTTTGCTCCAAAAACCTTCATTCTCCTTGTAGCCTTTCACAAATGGTTTTTTAGGAATAACTTGTGGAGAATACATTGAAATCAAGACTTGAAGGAATATTTGAGTACCCATTTATTTCTTCTACAACATTACAAAAATTTGGTTAGGGTTGTTTTGGAACACAAGGCCCTAAATTTGACTATCTCACTTTGGAATAGGCCTAAAAGGGCAAAACTAAGCTTGTTGCAACTAGGGCTTTCACACAAATAGGGTTCCAAATATTTTTAAGCCACTCCCTAACTTATATAGGGTCCTAACACATTTATTAACATGTTCCAATAGCCACCAACACATTTCCAACTCTTCTAACACCTTTTTGATGGTCCTTTCATGGTCTCTTTGGTCTAATGCATGAAGATTTTAGACCTTCAATCCAACCCAGCATGTGCAAAACTTCTCCTCTACTCCTGCAACTTTAAGAAAATAAAACCTACCCTATTCCAAGCCATTCTACTGAGTTTTAGCATTTTTCACTA
This sequence comes from Sequoiadendron giganteum, assembly GCA_007115665.2. NCBI lineage: Eukaryota > Viridiplantae > Streptophyta > Pinopsida > Cupressales > Cupressaceae > Sequoiadendron > Sequoiadendron giganteum. Next base: position 438,732,119 of record CM021102.1, on the reverse strand, counting down.
GTGGAATGGAGAGAAAACCATTATTTTCACTCAGGGCACACCCAACCTAGGGTTTCAAACATTTTTTTGGTAAAAATGCTCCTATTTGCTCCAAACTTAATCAATTAAGTGATTCAAAAGGAAGGATTTATAAGACACACAAAATAACAATCTCCAAGAAGTTTCAGGCCATAAGAAGGCCATATAGAATCATACAATCAACTATAGCAGTAGATTGGCGTTCAAAAATACAGAAAACAAAATTCTTATTGCTCCAAACTTCAAGAAATTCAACAAAAACCTCATGGTTGATGATAAAAATCCTTTTAAGGAATTTCCAACATATTCCCAATAGTTACAAACTAAACTTTCATATTACAATGGTTCATCTTCCACTTTGGCAACAAAAGCAAAAGTTGCTTTGACAACATTTGACAACATTGACACCTTTTGCATTGACACACTACTTTAACACCTAATGATTCAAACTAGACTCCAACACATCTAAAATGGTCTTCTTATACCTTATTACATGCTAATAACCCCCCCCAAAAAAAACATTAACCTTTGACCCCTCTTGGAGGCATGAGAACCTATGGTGCCCCTGCACCACAAAGCTACCCAAATTATCAGATGTAGACCCCCAGTCGGAACTTATGCCTTTTTTTTTCCAAGAAAAGTTTTGGAGTCTCCAATTTCGTAGCTTAATAAGCAACCAACCAGTTTCCATGAGCAGGAAATTTTATTTCCTTAACATTTTTGCTTATTCTACACCGGATGAAGAGGACCAACTTTGTGAGTATTATCTACATAATTATGTAGTGCCATAGGAGACAAAATGGAACCCCTTAATGTTTGTGGGGAATTTATAGGTAAGGGAACTAACATCCTACTTTAGAAATAAATAATTCAAGGTCATGGAGTAGTGAGGAGAGAGAAAAATTAGTTTCCCACCTAACGAGAAAATAATCCAAGGACCCTAATGCAATCATAAATGAATGGTTACAACTTCTAGATCACAAGGGTGCAGGAGGAAAGATCATGAAATTATGGATACAGGATTACAACATAATGAAAACATTGAAAGTTGGATTGGTTCATCAATTTTACAAGTATGTGCAAGAGAGATGGGACAGTTTGACTCTAGAATTATAGAGGAAAGAGCCACATTCAGTGTATAACTTCATGGACATGATTGAAAGAGTGCGTATGTACATGGATATTGTTGTTGATAAAGCACTTAAATGGGTGCCCCTTACATTCTAGCCACCAATACTCCTTTATCCAGTGCCACATTGGACAATAGATAAAATGGAGGAATGTGAGCAGGCTAAACTTACTAGATTGAGGAGATTTTCATGCTACAAAGGTTTTTAATTAAAGTAGATCAAAGGAGTGAACACAGTCATGGATCTTAGAGAAATTACACTACACTGCAACCTCCAACCCTAGTTGATTTGCTTGAGGGCAAGAAAAAGTGTAGTTGGGGGGAAAATGATGATTCCAGATAATAATTAGTTTTTATATATTTTATACATGCTTATAGACATTACCAAGACATTTCTCCTATACATGTTCATACATTATGCTATCTTTGATACCTATTATGCAAATCTTGAACCTAGTTTAAGTATATGGAAATATAATTATGATGTGATGGTTAATGCATGATTTATGTGTGAATATGTATAAATTATGATTGGATATCTATACTTAGTCATGGTTGTTAGTATTGTGTACATGTTCTGTGAGCTAACCCCTTGCAGCCGAATGAGTCATTATAGCCTACAACAACTACATGACGTAGCTCGTAGCCGAAGAAGTTCCTGAACAATGAAATAGGGGTGTCCCAAAATAAACTGAACACAATGAATACATCATGGAGATATTTAACGAAGGAGATAGTGCATCATTATGACGTTTAATAAAGACACTGGAGAAGGAAGAACCCTTTTGTGATTGGAATTATTGTTGACAACACAAGGGTAGACAACTGAGAGGGGGGGGGGTGAATCAATTGTCACAAAATTTCAAACTTATTAAACTTATTAACCTTTATTCTCATATTTGATTAATATCAGTGAAAGCATGAATCAACAACACATTAGAAATACACATAACACCAAGATTTTTGCGTGGAAAATCTGTTAGGGGAAAAACCACGGTGGAGGTTAATCCAAAAGTTATACCCTGTTAAAAGTATAAGAAGAATATATGAGGAATGCACATGCATTCAGACACACTGCCTAGAGCTCACTGCTCAAAGGAAGACTCATTGTCTTACAAAAAACATTTAGATTAAATCCATTTGAAGAATTTGAACTGAGAAAGTAGCATCTACTAATGCCTGAGTATAATTCCAATTAAGCACATGAACATTTCTTCAATTTATTTCACTCTTCTTCACACTTTGCTCTGCCTTTGAATGATCTAAACCTTTTTCGCACATAACACTCACACACTTCACATTTCACATACTCCTCAAATGAAGAAACAATAACTTATATATATCCGCAACAAGAAATTACATTACTTTATCTCGACTTCAACACAATAATAGAATGAATGCAAACTGTTGGCCTGAAACAATAAATATTATCAATGTGCATTAACCAAGATCGACCACAACATTGTAGAGATCCAAAATAATGTTCTAGAATACAAAACACTTTCAAAGATTCTTCCTTGAAGATCCACAACACGCTTCAAACACCTTGTCGGCCATGAACATGAAAAACATGAACATGCAAGAGAAAATATCGGATCGCGTAGAATGATCAATGCAGACATGCAACATAGATAGAACATGATCTAGAAATATCCATGAACACCACAATAACATATGAAACAACTCAGATTATCAGATACATGCTATCTTCTTCCATGAACACCATTTAGAGTAATAAAATAGCTATTAGAACACAAAAACTTATAACCTGCTCAAATCTTCATGTGCACCTCTAAAAGTTTTAGAGTAAAAATTAGATAGGCTTGAAACTAACCCTTTAATCCACAACATCTCACTATCAACATACTAAATTTTTTATCATACTGGTCTTCATTGCTTCACATACAACCTGTAACATATTTTATTATAATTTTCTCAATATCCTAGACATATATAGTCTTAAAGACATTAATTGCTTATAGTTTTGACATCAATGACAACCACATATCAGAAACTCAACCACAACATCCAACAATCTCCCCCTTTGGCATTGATGGCAACACATGATGTGAAAAATATACCATCAACACATCTGACTCTTCTTCCAACAATCTCCCCTTTACACATTGCTCTTCTCTCCCTTAGTTCTTCAAGAGTTTTTCACATTACTTTTCTCCTCCTTTGACATCAATGGAAAAGGTACACAAGCTCTGAACCACATATCTGAATCATCTAACTACTCCCCCTGAGTAATAGCCACCACAACATCATTCCGAATCAAGATATGACTGTGAATGCATAAACTGATGCAAAGACTATGCATCTTAGTTCTGATTAGGAGGGGTAATCACCCATAACTTCCCTATGAGATACTCAAAAGTATCCTTGGGCAAAGGGTTAGTAAAGATGTCTGCAATCTATTCCTTAGTAGGCACATACTCCAGTTTGACTTCCTTATCACTCACCTTATCTCTCAAAAGTGGTACTTGATAGATATATGCTTGGTATTTGAATGCATCACCAGATTCTTAGAAATGTTTATAGCACTTGAGTTATCATAGAATATGGCAATAGGGTCATCATACACAACTCTAATATCTTTCAACATTTGTTGAACATCCACAATACTTGAGTACAATTGTTAGCAACAACAATATATTCTTCCTTTGCAATAGACAAGGAAACAACATTCTACTTTTTGCTTAACCATGAAATCGGTTTCTTCCCAAGAAAAATGCGCCACCACTGGTACTTTTCCTATCATTCACATCTCCTACCCAATCAACATCAGTAAAGGCACTTAAAGTAATACCATCATCTTTAGGATACCATAGGCCAAAATCAACTATTCCCTTCAAGTATCTAAAAATTCTCTTCACAACAGTCACATGAGATTCCTTAGGATCGGCTTGAAATCTAGCAACAATGCATACAACATTCATGATATCAGGTCTAGTTTGAGTCAAATAAAGCAATCCACCAATCATTGATCTATATCTAGTCCGATTTGCCTTTGGAGAATCATCATCTTGTGTCAACTTACATCCAGTCACCATGGGTGTACTGACTGGTTTTGAATCTTCCATACCAAACTTATTTAGCAGTTCTCTCACATACTTGGACTGAGATGTAAAGATCCCTTTATCCACCTGAGTAATTTTCAATCCCAAAAATAATTTCAACTCTCCAATCATTTACATCTCAAACTCATTCTGCATCTCATTAACAAAATTCATGCACAAACCATCATCTCCTCCAAAAATGATATCATCAACAAAGACTTCCACAAACAAATCTTTATCATCATCAATCTTGAAATATAGATTACTATCAATAGTACCTTTGTTAAATCCAAGATTCAACAAATACTTATCCAATCTGGCATACCAAGCTCTAGAGGCTTGCTTGAGTCCATATAATGCTTTCTTCAACCGACAAACCATATCTTCCTGATCAATCAATTGAAATCCATCAGGTTTCTTAATATACACCTCTTCCTCTAATTCACCATTTAGAAATGCTGACTTGACATCCATCTAATAAAATTTGTAGTTTTTGTAAGAAGCATAAGCAAGAAACAGTCTCATAGCTTCAATTCTAGCAACAGGAGCAAAAGTTTCTTCAAAGTCAATTCCTTCCATCTGAGAGTATCCTTTGCATACCAGTCTTGCTTTGTTTTTGATAACTTCACCTTGTTCATTCAGTTTGTTTCTAAAGACCCATTTAGTTCCAATTACATTTTTGTCTATAGGTCTAGGAACAAGAATCCATGTATTATTCTTCTCAATTTGTTGTAGCTCTTCCATTGCTTCAATCCAATGTTCATCTTGGCATGCTTCATTGATATTACTTGGCTCAACCTTTGAAATTAAACAATATTCTTCTACAATTCTTCTCCTAGTATGGACACCTTTTTTCTTATCTCCTATAATATGATTTTATTAATGATTTAATCTCACATACCTTGGAGTCTTAGAGTGTTCTTGAATTTCAGACTCTTGTGGTCTCTCTTCTATACTTTCTCTAGTCTCTCCTTCTTCTTGATCTTCTTGATTCACCGAAATGATGTGAACTTGATTTGAAGTTTGAATCTTGTTTGTACTGTCATTCTGATCATCAGAATCATATCCATGGGTCTAGCAATGTCTTCATCAACCTTAACATTTTCACTTTCAACCATTTTCTTCAACCTCTTGTTGTAGCACCAATAGGCCTTACTCTTAGTAGAATAACCAAGAAAGATTCCTTCATCACTTCTAGCATCAAACTTTCCTATATCTTCATCTCTCCTAATATAGCATTTACTCCCAAATATTTTGAAATATCTAACAGTAGGCTTATGACCAAACCATAGCTCAAAAGGAGTCTTACCAGTATTACCTTTGATTTGTACCCAGTTAAGGATATAAACATCAATATTCACAACTTCTCTCCAATGGATATGAGGGACATTTCTTTCCAACATCATAGTTCTAGCAGCATATTGAACTATCCTATTCTTCCTTTCTAGAACTCCATTTTGTTGAGGGGTTCACGGTGCAGATAATTATCTCTTTATCCCATGTTCTTCACAAAAATAATTAAACTCACCAGAAGTAAATTCACCACCTCTATATGATCTCAGACACTTAATCTTTAGACCTATCTCTATCTCAACCATAGCCTTGAAAATCTTGGAATTTTCTAGAGCTTCAGATTTATCCCTTAAGAAAGTAACCCACATCATCCTAGAGTAATCATCAATAAGAAACATGAAGTACCTGTAACCTTGTAGACTTTTGATTCTAGCAGGACCACACAAGTCAGTATGCACAAGCTCCAACAATTCATTTGAACAATGTTGTTTGCTCTGAAATGAAACTCTAGTTTGTTTTCCTTACTGACATTCCTTGCATATGGTATTAGTAGGCTTCACCAACTTGGGAAGATCTATCACTGTCTGTGATGAACTTATCTTGATAATATTGTCAAAGTCTACATGACACATTCTTCTATGCCACAACCGACTTTCATCAACTTGATCAATCAGACAACTTTTACTAGCAGTATTCAGATGAAAGATGTTACCTTTTGTTTTAGTACCTGAAGCAATCACATTTCTAGAACTTCCCAGTATGCTACATTTTCCATCTTTGAATTGAATATTGTATCCCTTATCAACCATCTGTCCAACACTCAAAAGATTATGCTTCAAACCTTCAACATAAAGAACATCATCAGTAGTGCTTACCATCAAAATAAATACATACTCTACCATAGATTATACCACCATTTTTATCACCAAATCTTACAACACCACCATCATACTTCTCCAGCTTACAAATTTTATTTTATCACCTGTCATGTGATGTGAACTACCACTGTCAATAACCCATTCATATTTTTCTTCAACCTGAGCAACTAGAGCTTTCTCCACATTTGTACAACTAGCATATTCAGTAGACACATGATTATTTTCCTTGATAGCAATAAATACAAACTCATATTCACTTACATTCCCTTTGTTAGATTCATCATCTGTCACACCTTCATCGACAACATAGTAACACTTCTTTTGAAATTTAGGCTTGTAAGGTCTTGGCTTAGGAACTCTTTCTGGACACCTTGATGAAAAATGACCTATCTTGTTGCAAGAAAAACATTTAATAGGCAACTTTCCTTTATACTTACCTTCTCCTTTGGCTTTCCTTTTGACAATAAGTGCTTCAAGCTCATTCAATTCTCTTTCTTCTTCTTCAATCTATCTCATTTCATCCTGATATCTGAATACTTTTCTAGATGAAATTTCACCTGGATCATATCTTTGCTTGTCTCTCCCAGAAGTAGTAGCTTTAAATGCAGATTCTGTCTTCAGAGGGGCATCACTGAATTCACTCAACTCAAAAGGAGTAAGTTTACCAATTAACATATCTCTGGTTATATTTGTCACATTTTGGAGCTCCTCAACGGCTGCAACTTTAATTTTATATGCATTAGGAAAGGATCTAAGCACTTTAGCAACAATATCTGATTCATCCACTTGTCCACCAACACATCTAATACCACACAAGTTCATTCACTCTTTGCATGAAAGTAGTAATATTCTCATCATTTACCATTTTCAATAGTTCATATTTTCCTTTCAGACTCTGTAGCTTAGCCATCTTCACATTAGCATCACCTTAATATAAAGTTTCCAACTTTTTCCAGATCTCATAAGCAGTTCTCAGATCCATAACATTCATCATCTTAGAATTAGTCAAAGCACTCAACAATGCTTCCTTAGCCCTGATGTTATATTCAACATCCCTAATTTCAGCAGTAGTGGCAGGACCATTCCAAGGAATAACATACCTATTTCTCGTATTGTTCTAGTAGGATTCACCAATACATCTCAGATGACACTCCATTCGAGTCTTCCATAGATAATAATTTGTTCCATCAAATCTCAGACTATCCTTCTTGTATGTCGCCATCTCGGATCGCCTCAAGCTATTAAACTTCTTCCAAGGAACCTACTCTGATACCAATTGTTGGAAATACAAGGACAAACAACTGAGGGGGGGGGGGGGGTGAATCAGTTGTCACAATATTTCAAACTTATTAAACTTATTAACCTTTATTCTCAGATTTGATTAATAACAGTGAAAGCATGAATCAAAAACACATCAAAAATACACATAACAACAATATTTTTGCGTGGAAACCCTATTAAGGGAAAAACCATGGTGGAGGTTAATCCACAAGTTATACCCTATTAAAAGTATAAGAAGAATATATGAGGAATGCACATGCATTCAGACACACTGCCTAGAGCTCACTGTTCAAAGGAAGACTTAGTCTTATAGAAAACATTTAGATTAAATCAATCTGAAGAATTTGAACTGAGAAAGTAGCATCTACTAATGCCTGAGTACAATTTTAGTTAAGCACATGAACACGTCTTCACTTTCTTTCACTCTTCTTCACATTTTTCTCTACCTTCAAATGATTTGAACCTTTTTCACACATAGCACTCACACACTTCACATTTCACATACTCCTCAAATGAAGAAAAAATCACTTATATATATCCACAACAAGAAATTACATTGCTTTATGTTGGCTTCAACACAATAATAGAATGAATACAAACTGTCGGCTCAAAACAATAAAGATTATCAATGTGCATCAACCAAGGTTGGCCACAACATAGTAGAGATCCAAAATAATGTTCTCAAACACTAAACACTTTCAAAGATTCTTCCTCGAAGATCCACAACACACTTCAAACACCTTATCGGCCATGAACATTCAAGAGAAAATCTTGGACCGCGAGCACAATGATCAATGCAGATGTGCAACACAGATAGAACATGATCTAGAAACATCCATGAACACCACAATAACATACGCAACAACTCAGATTATCAGATGCACGTTATCTTCTTCTATGAACACCATTTGGAGTAACATAATAGCTGCCATAACACAAAAACTTATAACTTGCTCAAATCTTCATGTGCACCTCTGAAACTTTTAGAGTAGAAATTATATAGGCTTGAAAACAAACCCTTTAATCCACAAAATCTCACTATCAACATACTCAAATTTTTACCATACTGATCTTCACTACTTCATAGACAACCTGTAACATATTTTATTACAATTTTCTCAATATCCTCGACATATACAGTCTTAAAGACATTAATGCTAATAGTGTTGACATCAATGACAACCACATATCTGCAACTCGACGACAAGATCCAACAATTATAAATTGATTTTGAGCATTCCACATTCCATTCTGTTACAGCATAATCATAATCCAAATTAGACTCTTCTTCTTTTCTAGTTGCATTTAGAGTTAACTGAATCTTTGTCACCCTTTGAAATTTAGGGAGTGGTCATTAATGGTTTTAGTTTAAAGTCTTATTTTGAATAAACTCCCTCATGCCTATATTGTCACCATGGTGGTTGAGTCTTAGAGAGTTAGTCAAATTTTTAGTCAATCAATTTTTAGCAATTATCAAATACTCTTTCAGTTTTCAATTGATATATATACTGTTTATTATGCAATTATGATTTCATGAATAAGATCCTTGAGCAGAATCTTATGTGATATTCTGGATTTTTGGAATGAATGATTTTGAGTTATCATGATTGTATTGGATCTGAGGAGTTAGATTTGGTTTTAGATTAATGGAGATAACTACTTGAGCAAGGGTCACTCAAGGTAATTGTCCTTCACTCCTTCCTTTTCAGTTATTTCATTTCTTTTTTTAGCTGTTACTTTATAAATAAAGTTTATGTTAAATAGAGTCTTTGTGTTTCAATCATTGGTGAATGCATGAACAACTCTTGTTTCATAATTATATTGTAATTACTAGAGTTGTTTTACTTTGAACTATAGAATAGGTTCAATTATTAGTATAGTTAACTTCTAGCATTTAATTTTGAAAAATAGTTAGCTATAGTCTTATACTATAGGTGCCCATAGCCATAGAGACAACTTTAATTTCCTTACTGTTTTACAGTTTTATGATTTTCCAACAAGTGTAATACCTTTACTAGAATGATTTAGGTAGTTTCAGGTCTTTGAAAGCACATACAATGCCAGTACCATCACAAGCATATTAACCCCGATCGATAATTCAATGAAGGTCTTTCCAAATGTTAAGTGGACTGTTCAACTAGGTTTTCCCTTTTGAACTAAGTGATGACCACCAAGTTTACTAAACACTAGTAGGGACTCTATAATGGATCAAATGATAGTTCCTACTCTAACTGCATACAACTATTTTGAGTGGAAATCTTGAATGACAATCCACTAAAAAAGATTTGGTTTGCATAAAATACTAATGGGACTATAAACTGAACCTAATAAAGATGAAGAAAAGACTAAGCGGTTCAATAGATGTGATGAATCATATGGAACATTGTTTTTGTTTATTTATCCTTGATTTTCTCTTTCATATTAAATCTTTGGATACACCAAATAAAATATGGACTAAACTAGAAACTCTATTTGGTGCTCAAGATTCTATGAGGGGTCATATGTTAGAAAATGAACTAATCAGTCCAAGTCTAGAAAAATTCAACATAATTCAAGATTTCTTCACAAAAATTAAATCACTAAGGCTACAATTAAAAAAATGTGGAATTGAAAAGAAAGATGGATAACTGATTCTAAGTATTCTCTCTAAGCTAAGTTTTGAATATTCAGTATTTGTTTCTACCTTCTATTCTACTAAGGATGCACTTGGGTCTCAATTCAACATGCTATCTTTGGATGATTTTGTTACATCTTTCACAGGGACCAAGATAAGCTAATATAGGTAGGCCCTCTAAATTTTTCTAAGTCATATTCCTTGGCTACCAATCATAGAACAAAATAAAAAATATTCATAACTAGGATAAGAAACAAAAAATAGTAGAGAGAAGAAGAATGAAAAACAACTAGTCCAAAATCAGCTAGTGAGACATTATCTTTAAAAGGTCAACAATTCTAAGAAAGATAAGGTCGAATGTGACTATTGTAAAAGACCTAGTCATGATGAGCATAAATTTTTCACGAAACAAGTTGATCACTTGAAACACATTCTTGAAAAGAATAATCTTAGTGTTTTTGAATCAATCAAACAAATTCTAGATGAGGGGTCTCACAAGGCTAAAGAAAACATGGGGAAAGGAAAGGGAAATTCCCTTGTATCACTTGCTTCTCTATCAACACTTGGGTTCTTGATTTGGGTGCCTCACACCACATGAATTCATTTGAAGATGAACTTGCATCTTTGGAGTTGTGTACTATGCTTTCCATTTTGATGGGTGTGACACTCATGTAGAGGTATGTGGGAGAGGTTTTGTTAATATGGGGGATGCCACATTTCAAGATGTTCTTTATGTGTCATCATTATCAACTAATATCTTATTAGTATATTAGATCACTCACATAGGTTTGAAAGCAAGTGAGTTGGGTTTTCTCTTGATTCGGTGGTAATTCGTGAGTTACACAATTATTCTATAGTTGCAGTTGGGAGAGAAGATCATCAATCTTAATTTTATTTATTCTCTCACTTTGTTCTTGATCCAACTTCATCTATTATATTCACTCATTCTGATGAAGTTTGTAATTTGTGGCATCAATGGCTTGGCCACTTGAACTACCGCTACTTGTAGTAGCTCAGTCAACATGAAATGGTTATAGGTTTGCCTATAATTCATTTTTTTGATGGTGTTTGCCAGGGATGCATTCTTTTCAAGCATCCAAAAGAGAAATTTGACAAAGGAAAAGCTTGGAGAGCCTCACATCTTTTGAAGTGGTACATAGTGATTTTTCTGGTCCATTTCCACAACCATATTTTAGTAGATCCTAATATATTTTGACCTTGATTGATGAATTTTATAGGTAAACTTTTTTATACTTTCTCAAATAGAAGTGTGAGTCTTTGATTCATTCTTGGAATTCATGACATTTGGAGAGAAACAAGTTGATAAATCCATCAAAATTTTACATATAGATAATGGGGGGAATATGTCAACCATAGGTTTGTGCAATGTTGCACTTTAGAAGGCACTGATTTGTAGCATACAATTCCCTACAATCCTTAGTAGAATGGATTTGTAGAACACAAAAATTGATCCTTGAAAGAGATTGCTAATTGTATATTCACTTTGAGTCTTTGGCATCACCTTTTTGGGTATAAGCCATTAACTATGTGTGTTATATCCATAACTAAGTTCCTCACAAAATTGTGAAGGGGGCAACACCTTTTCAAGCTTGGCATGGTCGAAAAGCCGCAGTTAATCACTTTTGAGTGTTTGGATATTGTGCATGGGCCCACATTTCAACAAAGAAACAAAAGACTATGGATCTGCAAAGCAAGCCTTACATACTTTTTGGATACCTAGATGATGTCAAAGGCTATAGGCTTTTTCATCCTACCACACATGATTTGTTCATTGAGAGAAATGTTTAGTGTTATATCATAACTGAGTTCCTCAAAAAATTGTGAAGGGGGTAACACCTTTTCAAGCTTGGCATGGTCGAAAAACCTTAGTTAAGCAGTTTTGAGTGTTTGGATAATTTGCATGGGCCCACATTTCAATAAAGAAACACAAGACTATGGATCTGGAAAGCAAGCATTGCATATTTTTTGGATACCTAGATGATGTCAAAGGCTATAGGCTTCTTCATCCTACCACACATGATTTGTTCATTGAGATAAATGTTCATTTTGAGAAGAACCCTTATATTTCTTCTCTTACCACTTCTCCTACCACCATCAAATTGGAGTCTCTACATCATGATGATAGTTATTTAGAGGATCATAACCCTTATGATATTGTGAGGAGTCTTCTTCCTCCACTTTAGATTATGATAGTGATAATGAGGGTGCACAAAGCCCAACTTCAAAGGATGATGATTCTCCTCCAAACTCTCCTCCTTCTCCAACCATAGGGCCTCTTTGAGCTTTTCAGGCATTGCAGTCAACAAGGGATTGGGTAGGGGATCCTTTCAATCATAGAAGAATAATATCACAATTTCAAGAGGCTCCACATCTCTTCCTTGCTACAATTTTTGATCCATAACCCTTTTGAGGAGCTTTTGGTGTCCCTGAGTGGGATGTAGCTATGTAGGAAGAGTTCAGTTCCTTATAGAGGAACCACACTTGGGATCTTGTCTCACTTCCTAAGGGAAGGAAACTTGTTCGATGCCAATGGATCTATTGGAAAAAATTTACAATATATGGGTCAATTGATAAGCATAAGGCTCAATTATCTACCAAAGGATTCTCCCAAGTTGTAGAGATTGACTACTCTAATACTTTGGCACTAATCACCAAAATGAATTCCATTTGACTTGTCATTTATATTGTTACATCTCATAGATAGGAAGTTCACCAGATGAATGTGAAGATTTCATTTCTTCATGGTGACCTTTAGGAGGAGATATACATGGAGCAGCCACAATGGTTTGTATAAGATCCTTCACTTGTTTTTCACCTTCAAAAGTCTTTCTATGGCCTTAAATAAGCCCCTTGGTCTTGGTATTCCAGATAGACTCCTTCCTTTTGAAATTTGGTTTCACTCAATGCCATTTTAATCCTAATGTCTACATTCTATAGTAAGATGATACTCACACTTTCTTGGTTCTCTACATTAATGACTTGTTGATCACAAAAAGTCACTCATCCAACATTTAGGTAGTGAAAAATTCCTGTCATGATTAATTTTTGATGTGATATTTGGGATTATTACACTACTTAGGGATTGAGATCACTTGGTCATGTTTAGGTATCTCCCTTGCACAACCTAAGTATGCACTTGATATGCTACACATATTTCACATGGCTAACTATAAGATTACACCAACTCCATTTCTAGTATGGGTCAAACTTGAGGCTAAGTGTTCTTCACCCTTGGTGGATGGAACTTTGTATCGAAAAATTATTGGTAGTATCATCTATCTAACTCACACAAGACTCAACATTTCATATGCTTTAGGCATGGTCTCTCGATTCATGTAGGAGAAATATGAGTTACACCAGAAACAAGCTAAGTGAATTCTTCACTAAATCTAGAGTACTCATAGTTATGGGATTTGTTATGCAACAAGCATGGATTTTGACTTGGTGAAACACATAGATTCAGATTGGGTGAGTGATTCTTATGTTATTAAGTCTACTTCAAGGTATTGCTTCTCCCTTAGTTTTGGTCTAGTTTATTGGTCAAGTACGAATAGTTTTCTATTTCACTTTCATCTACATAGGCTAAGTATTGAGGAGTAGTTAATGCTACTAATAAGGCCATCTAGTTTTAGAAAATTCTCATTGAGTTTGAAATTCCCTTCTAGAAGACCACATTCATCTTTTGTGACAACCAAAGTGTGATTTAGATCTCTCATAGTTCGGTCCATCATCAATGAACCAAACACATTGAGATCCACATGCACTACATTCTAGAGCTGATTCATGAGTAGATCATTGATCTTAGGTACTGTCCAACATCAAATCAAACTACAAACATCTTCAACAAACACTTCAATAAAGTAAGTTACTTTATTTGTTAGTTTTACTTGGGGTGTAGTTGGTGTCCTCTTTGGGAGGGGCTACTCAGTCCTTCTCTTCTTCTCTCTCTATTTTGGGGGGCTTCTTCTTCTTTGGGGGGATTCTATATGTATATGGGTACCTAACATGCCCTCATTTTTTGGGACCCATCATCTTTGACATCCTCCTAAGCTAGGCTTAAGGGGGTGTTGGTGTAGGTTTTTATTTTCAAGTAGTGGGTTAATTTTTTTTCCTTAGTTATAGGTTTTTCCTACATTTTTATTAAGATTGCACAGGATAATAAAGTAAGTTTATTATTTAATAACTAGGAGATAAGGTGATGAGGTGTCCTCACCCTTAATAAGTGGAGTATTTAATTTTTCATCACTTTATTTAATATTGGTGGTCAATTCCTATTGGTTGATTTACCACCTCCATCCTCTCCTTAGTTCTATATAAAATCACTAACTTGTACTTTTCATCTTTGAAGATCTTAATGCAATTATGTCATTCTAACATTGCATATCTCTTGAAGTCACCGGTTTTCATTGTTTATGTTTTTCATTTGAATTTATGTATCTTTAAATTTCTCTTATAAATTTCCTTGGGTTATCAATCTATTTCAAATTTCTAACATTTAGATAATGATAGGATGTGTTTAGGGATGTCCTTGTATGAAGAGGATGAGATTTTGATTAGTTTTTGAAAGAGTGATGTGATGAAAATGTCGATACAAGCTAGATATGTAGCAGAAAAATTATTCATTTGTGGCATTAGGATTAGAAGAATAATGATTACCTAAGATATGAAGCATTTTCTCTCTAGATTTTTTATGGGAAATAAGACCGCCCAAACAAAGGACAAGACCCCTTATTTAGAGATGTTTGACAAAATTTGAGATTTTGACCCAATTAAAATGAGGTTTCCCAAATAAGGTATGAGACCACCCAAACTAGGTACAAGGTTGCTTAGTTATAAATGAGGCCACCTAAAATTATATAGCTTGATACTAGATTGAGTTTGGTAAAATTTTAGGTAATACAAGACCACACAAATATAGAACTAGGCTGCCCAAACAAGGTTGGAAGAATTTTAAACTTAGTTTGAGCAAGATAAGGCTACCCAAACACAAAATGAGGCTGCATAAACAAAGTTAGAGAGGTTTTTAGCTCAATTATGGGAAATAGAAAACCACCCAATCATAGAACCAATCCACCTAAACTGAGTTGGATTCACAGTACATATTGTGTTTTCTTTTGGAAAAAGATGACTCAAGATGTTTTTTAAGTAATATCACACATAATGACACTTTTGTTTGGATATAGGGATTTGAGGTATTTAGAAAATTATTGGTATAAATAAGAAGACACACCAAAAACACTCACATTCATAAATATAATCAAATAGGAGTGCTAATTTGGTGTGGGCCCACCAACCAAAGGCTAATATTTCAAGATTAGTGTGAGACACTTCTCTTTCAAGAGTCGATAGATAGGGATCTAGTGGCACAAGGGATCACATTTTCCTTTTCTTTAGAGGTCCTAAGACCTTTCCCAAAGAGTTCCTATCTCTACTTAGGGAGATACATGGTGAGTAGCTTCAGGGATGATATTGTACCTTGCACCATACTAAACAATGGTTAGAAGGTCTTAGCCAGGCTTGACAAGCTTCTAGGGAAGTCCTCAAAATACCAGGAAGGTACATGAGACACAACTATGAATAATAGCCCATCACAAGCATGGGTCAGGAATGTTAATTAAGCTGCTCATACCAACCCCACACTCCTAGTTTTGTATCACCCAAACATTAGAGTTTCATTAGACATGGTGTGACTAGATTGAGGTACACATTTTATTCTCCTCCCTTTTTATATCCCATTGGTAACATGTGGTTGAGGTCATCCCTTAGGGTGATGAAATCCCCAAGTAGGATTCCTAAAGGGAAAGAGTCACTAGACGCTTTTGATCTCTAAGATCACTCAAGGTGCAAGGAGAGAGCATACACATAACTAGTTCCCTTGTGATTAACACAACAAGACTTGGGCCAAATTAAGGTTTTTGATCTCCAAGATCACCAAATAGTACAAGGAGAGAGCATAGACTAAGATAGATCCCAAACAAGGAAAATAATTCTTTGACCTTCTAATATTCTTTGATTCCTAATTTAGTGGAAAATATGCCTTTGATCATGGGGCTAGAAGAAAATTTGTTATTAGTTTCCACTTGATTCTTTGACTAGCGTGTGGCATACAAAATAAAATTAGTGAAAAACCCCACAACCAATCAAATGTTAGTAGATTAGTCCATTAAAACAAAACGAAGATTGTTTGAAAATGATAGAAATAGGTCCACCCCAACACAAAATGAGGCCTCCAAAACAAAGAATGTAGATTTTGGAAAATGATATTTTTTACTTTAGAAATGAGGTCACCCCAATAGGTGATGAGGCTATCCAAAAATTTGTGATCTACTACCCCACTTGGAAATGAGGCTTCCCAATAAGAATGTAAATTCTTACAAGATAAGCCACCTAAAAATTTACAAGGCCACCCCACTTGGTGACGAGGCCGCCCAACTATAAATCTCCTCATAAAAAATAGAATTTGATAAAAAATACAAACATGTAAAAATGACCTAATGCATATCACACATTTTGAATGACATTTTTTCATTATCGTCATCATTATCATTAATCTAATTGAATTTCACATCATTTACATCATTAAACCCTATTTTCCTCTATTAATTGAATAATCTTAAATTATTTAATTAATTCAATATATCATCATTAATCTAACTTTATTTCTCGTGATTAATTAAATAAATGAAAATTATTTAATTATGTCACTAATATACACTATTCTCCTAAATCAATTAAATTATTATCATTTTGATAATTTAATTAAATCACTTTCCCCTCTCTAAACCTGAATAATTAAATTAATTATTCAACATCATTCAACATAGTCAACAAACAAATACAACTTTATTTGTTAAAGTCAACCATGACTTGCACGTTCAACTCAAAATATTAATTAATTATCCTCACCCTCCTTTTTGATCGAGAAAATCACGATCACTGATTTCTCACTCTAATTGGTTGACTAACTCATCTATCCTTCAATCCCACTAACCACTCAATCTATTTCCTCAATCCTACTAACTAATCAACTTGATTTCTTCAATCACATAGATTATGCAATCTAAACCCTCTTATTATGCAATTAAAATACTTAATTGGATCAATCAGAGAGGCTAACTAGCCAATCCAATTCCTCTTAATGGTTCTCAACCATTGATTAGGATATTTGACTATGAAATCTCGATCGTTCATCTCGAAACATGAAATCTATAAAATAATCCTCTATCTTCTCACAAATCATCTAGAATTTACATATCGAAGCGTTGAACAACTAATTCTTGAGCACATTAAGAATTATTTTCTTCTTATTCTAGTTCACCATTTACGCAAATTGAAGCTTTTGTAACAATAAAAATGGAGGCTTTGTATTGAATCGAGCAATCCAACATCCAAACATCAATACAAAACAACTCTGACATGGGATGGTAACGTTTTAAGGTTTTGGATTCAATTTATGTCATCTTTGGGATTACATTATTTGTTGATTTCATTATTTTAGAACTTCATTTCATGAGTATGGTTGGAATCTAATCTCAATTTTGAATTGATTTAGTTTAATTCATTGCTATTTTCCTATTTATTTATTCTCCCTTACAACAAAAAAATTTGATTTTATGTGTTAGGAGATATGCTGGATGACATCTAAACTCGACAAACCAAATTTTGTCAACAAACAAAAAAGATAATCATTAAAGAGTGCATAAAAAGATAAGATAAAATGATGAAATTTGATCTCTAGTACCCTAACAACGAGGCCACCCAAACACATAAGCATGCTACCTATCTCAAATGAGGTCACCCAAGTGTGACCTACACACATAAAAAGTTAAAATAACCAATTAAGATTAGTAACAAAAGTAAAGTGGGTCCCACCAAGCGTGCTATAAATGTGTGCATAAAATTTATGCCAATGTGAATGATTTAAACAATAAAAACCAAATGACACAAAGATTAAACAAAATATACAAGATTGGGTAAAAGAAGTTAAACATGTATATAATTTAATGAAATTAAACTACAAAAGACTTGTTGTTGTGTGTATGTGCTCATGATAATCGATTCAATTTGTGCTCACTGACTATTTCGACAACATACTTTTTGCATTCCAAAGTGTGATAAAATGAGTGAGAGAGAGATAAAATGGTTGAGTGTTGGATTATATAGATTTGGATGAAATTGGATGAAGGGTGGAGATTGAAAGATGGAGATCAAGTGATGATATTGATTTTCTCCTCTCAACTCATGAGATGGTGACAGGTGTCACCATGAGATGAGTTAAGAGGAGAGATGGTACTATGGAGGTACTTTGATTTTTTTTCCATAAAACCAAGTCTTGTCCTCACACTCTAAAGTGAAGGGTAAAAATAATAAAGGAATTAAAAATTAATTTTAGATTCTTTTGGAAGATAGAGCCACGTGTCCAAGGACATGGGGTCTTTTCCAAAAGGGAAAATTGATGAGAGAGAGGACAAGGTGGGTGAGGGAAGATTCGACCCCACTTAATCAAGGATTAAGTGTGTGCCTTTGATTAGGGAGTGTATTAGATAAATACTTATGATTAGGATTAGAGGGAAAGTGGGAGAGTTGGAGGACATGACATGAGATGAGAGGAAAACAGGAATTAAATTATTAAATTTAATTTCTATTTGGAGGAAAAAGGGGACTTGAGAATTAAATAAAATAAATAAGTGTATTTATTCAATTTAATGGATGGTTGAGATACTATGGTCTAAGATAGATAAATTAATTAAATTAGTTACCTTAGGATATAGTTGAAAAAATAGATGAAAGATAAGGGATATTAATTAAATAACAAACATTATTTAATTAATATAGGTGGCATTAATTATTCAAAATAAGGATAAATTGACCAAGTGAAAGTGGTCAATTTTAGGTGTCTACACTAACATTTTGATCCTCCCTACTTTTGGAGATTAAATGGGGGATAAATTTGGAACCCAATATTTTAATCACCTAAATGTTGCTTTTGCTAGTTTCTACACCAATCTCATCACAATTCCACGTTCTACTAGAGGCATATTGGTGCTCGTTGTATAGGATTTGCAAGTTGTTATAAAAGGATGTCACTATGAATGGCCTTAAAATTATTTCTCTACCCATCTCCACCCCATCTATAGTTTGAGTGGTCAAATATGGATGCATTTTTTGAAAACCTACCCACCATGACCTCACGGGGATCCCACTTGGGAACAAGTTTGATTTAGATTGAATGATTTGACCCAAAAAATATTTGAGTTAAGAAAATTCAATGTCATGGCCAATATCTTCCATGTCCTTGCACCACTGTACAATTTCTACCTCCTCCTTGTCAGTTAAAATGGTTTGTGGCCCCCTCTATTTGGTGTTGGTAACCCCATGTACCATAAAATCAAAATACTAGGATACATTCCCTAATTATTTTTTGTAGCCTTGATGGACATGTGGTTGTCTTTAACATCTTCTAGTGTACTTTGAATGTCATTATGTGAACTTTTGTAGACCTTTGTAGACCCCAACTACACATCATTTATTTGAGAAACATCAATAATTGGTTCCATACCTAAATTATGTGTTGAGGGAACTAAACATTTCACAACACCATCTTGTTGGTTGGTAATTGGTGCATCTTCCTCTCTAGATTGTGTAAAAGTGAAATTCACTCTTTCAATACTTTAATTATATGCCTTCCAACCATAGTTTTCATTGAGCCTACACCCTAAGTAAATAATACTAATATTTGTAGCATTGTTAAGATACTATTGAATATGACAACTAAGAGGGGGGGTGAATTAGTTGTCATAGAATTAAACCTTTAACTCAATCACCAAAACTAATTCTTAATACTGCTTAAATGATTAATCATCAAATGCCAATGCAGAAACTTAAATCCAACACATAAACACAATAACACCAGATTTATGTGGAAAACCCAATAAGGGAAAAACCACAATGAGGATTAACTCACACTATAGAGAATATCAAAACCGATTGCAAGAGGCTCATTGCCTGAAATAAGGGTCACTACAAAAACAAGGACTCATTGTCCAAAACAAGGACTCACTATCCAACTAGGCTACAACCCAGAGGGCTCACTACCATAGAGATACAAAGAAGACAAAGAAGACTTGTTATAGAGAGACTAAAATCCCAATGCAACAAAAGATTCCACCACAATTACTCGCACACATGCATGAATGATAGAGTTTTCCTTCTTCCCACTACATCTGAAAACTCAGCATTAAGCTTCACACTAATCTACCACACTCACATCACACACACTCACTGAATAGAATCAATGTCACATCAAACTGCACTTTCTCTTTTCTCTTATCACTCTTCTTCTTCACTCTTGTCTTATAGTTCATCATTAACTCATCTTGCATTTATACCATCTTCAACTTTGAAACATATCCAAAGTTAGCCATCCAAATTCAAATTCAAATTAGGTCAGTACCAAAACATCCTAGGGTGGAATTAGAATGAGGGTGACCCAAACATATGCTTCATAAGGACCCAAATAGTTCCAACACGCTTCATCAATCTCAAAAGTAGTATTTCACACAAGGTCGGCCAAACCAGTGTAAAATACATAGAATCGTTAAGCACGAACCTTCCAAATGCTAAAACTATCTTCAATGGAATCAGGGCAACACAAATCTAGAACCACAAGTCATAAGACTTCATCAAAGAGAAATCCATACCAACAAAATTTCTCCCAGACCTCAACCAGAACCACATAAAATCATAGTTCACAAGTGGTGAACACAACTTGCACTATACAACAAACCAACAACCAAAAATTTGGATGTAACATCTACTAACAACCACGAATAACATATCTAAACTGCACAACCACAGGAGAAAATCTAGACCAAAACCCGAAGCAACCAATGAATACTTGTAATATATCTTCATTACAATTTTCTCAATACCCTTGACATATACAAGCAACAACAACTAGTTGATAACCAGTTGACTGGTTGACATCAATGACAACACCTTCAATCTTTCCACAACACTTTCAATCTTTTCATTCTTGCAATAATCTCTCCCTTTGTCATTGATGGCAACACATGATGTGAAAAACCATCAAAGACAACATACTAGCTTTGAATACATTTTCCTATTTTCTCCCCCTTAGAAGATAATCTCTTATATGCTTCTTCTCCCTTTTTTTCATTTTTTTCTTTTTCACATGCTTCTTCTTCTTCTTCCCCTTTGACATCAATGGAAAAGGAAAAATAATATTTTCCATTGATCTCTCCTTTGACATGAAAAACATATACTCACAATGAGAACACCTAATACTACCTGCTCCCCCTAAGAGGTATCCACCAAAACATTAGTTCAAAAGAAAGATAGATCCATATATCCATCGAACTGATGCATCTCCATATGCATCTAGTTCAAGAAAGGAGGGGAAATAACCCCTAACTTCTCCCAGAGATACACAAAAGTATCTTTAGGAAGAGCCTTCATGAAAAATATGATCCTTCGTCGGAACATACTCAAGCTTAACTTCATTCTCCATGGCCTTCTCTCTCAAGAAATGATACCTGATAGATATATTCTTCATCCTCGAGTGCATCACATGATTCTTTGAAATGTTTATTACACTTGTGTTATCACCAAAAATAGAAATGGGATCATCATGTACCACTGTGATATCCTTCAATGTCTGTTTCATCCATAAAAAAATTGTACAACAAGATGTAACAACAATATACTCAGCTTCAGCAGTAGACAAAGAGACTAAATCTTTCTTTTTGCTTGACCATGCTACCAATCTACATCCAAAAAAGAATGCACCACCAATTGTACTCTTTCTGTCATCTATACATCCAACCTAATCTGCATCTGTATAATTACTAAGTGTAAAGTCAGTATCCTTAGGATACCATAATCCATAATCTGGAGTGCCATTCAAATATTTGAATATTCTTTTAACAATAGCAACATCTATTTCCTTAGGATCTTCTTGAAATCTAGCCACAAGATAGACAACATGCATGATATCCGATCTAGTAGCAGTCAAATACAATAGTCCACCAATCATAGATCTATACTTGCTTTGACCAGCCTTAGGTGAATCATCATCTTTACCCAATTTTCAATTAGTCACCATAGGAGTACTTACCGGTTTGGAACCATCCATCCAAAACTTCTTCAACATCTCTCTCACATACTTAGACTATGAAATGAAAATTCCTTTCTCTGTTTGATTATTTTGTAGCCCAAGAAAGAAATTCATCTCTCCAAACATAGACATTTCAAATTCTCTTTGTATTTCTTTTGCAAACATCTTGCACATATTTTCATTTCCTCCAAAGATAATATCATCAACATACACAACTACAATCAAGATTTTGTCATTTTCAATCTTAAATTACAGATTACTATCTATCGTACCTTTGTTAAAACCTTGCTGATCCAAATACCTTTCTAACCTCGCATACCAAGCTCTAGGAGCTTGCTTCAACCCATATAAAGCTTTCTTCAATCTTCACACCATATCCGTTTGATCTGTCAACTGAAATCCTTCCGGTTGTTCCATATAGACTTCTTCTTCTAGCTCACCATTCAAAAATGCTGACTTGACATCCATCTGATAGACCTTAAAATCTTTATGAGCAAAAAATGCCAAGAACATCCTTATAGCTTCCATTATTTCTATCAGAGCAAAAGTTTCTTAGAAATCTATGCCTTCTACTTGTGAGTAACCTTTACACACAAGCCTCGCTTTGTTTCTAATCACTTTTCCATTCTCATTCAACTTATTTCTGAATACCCACTTTGATCCAATGATGTTTTTATCTACCAGTCTTGGAACCAATTCCCAAGTCTGATTCTTCTCAATTTGCAAAAGTTCTTTTATTATTTCCTTCCAATGTTCATCTTTACAAGCTTCACTTACAATCTTCAGTTCTTTCTCAGAAAGTAAACATAAATACACTTTAGCAACATCTTTTCTTCTAGTCAATACACCTTTGGTCTTATCTCCAATAATCTAACTTTCTAAATGATTCTTCTATACATATCTAGGTGTCCTTGGGGACATCACTGGAGAATCTTATTCTCTTTCATTTTGTTCATCCTATTTCTCTTGCTCATTTCTTTCTTTTTCTTCCACAATTTATTTGATTCTTACACAATCATGTTCATCAAATACATATCTATCAATGTCAATATAATTCTTCATTGTCTAATCAACATTCACATTCAAGCTGTCTAAAATCTTCCTCAATCTTTTATTGAAACATCTGTATGCATTAATTTTAGTAGAATATCCAAGGAAAATGCCTTCATCACTTCTTGCATCAAAATTTCCCAAAGTTTCTTCATCTCTTATGATATACCATTTGCTTCCGAATACCTTGAAATATTTAACAATAGGAATTCTTCCATGCCATAGATCATAGGGAGTATTTGTATTGTTTTCTCTTGCTTGAACTCTATTGAATACATAACCGGCAGTATGAATAGCCTCTTTTCAGTAAACTTTTGGTAAATTAGCCTCAGTAATCATTGACCTAGTAGCTTCTTGAATTGTTCTATTTTTCGTTTCAACAACTCCATTCTGTCCAGGAGTTCTCAGAGTAGATAACTGTCTCTTTATTCCATGCACTTCACAAAAAATATTAAACTCATGGGAGGTGAATTCTCCACCTCCGTCAGATCTTAAGAATTTTATCTTTAAATTCACTTCATTTTCAACCATTTCTTTGAATCTATCTAATGCATCTGATTTATCTCGAAGAAATGTAACCCATGTATATCTAGAATAATCATGTTAATTAAAAGCATAAAGTACCTTTCACCAAGTAGGCTTCTCACTCTTGTAGGACCTTAGAGATTTGTATGAACTAAATCCAGTATTCCGATAGTAGACTGTTCCTTCGATCTATAATGATTTCTTGCTTACTTTCCAAACTGACAATTTCTGCAAATAACATTAACATGATTTGTAATTCTTGGTAAATATCTCACAGCTTGAATAACACTAATCCTTTCCAAGTTATCAAAATTTATGTGACACATTCCATAACCAACTATCATTTATCTAAGTCATAAAGCATTGTCCATCAACCCCCTTAAGTTGATAGATATTTCCTTTAGATTTCTTTCCTGTAGAAATAGATGTTTTGTATCCTTTCCAGATCTCACATTTCTCATCCTTAAGCACAAGATCATATCCTTTTATGCATATTTTACCAACACTCAACATATTATGCCTTAAACCCTTAACATAGTAAACACCGTCAGTATGATGCTTGCCATCAAGACTTACTGAACCTATCCCACAAATTTTAGCACTAGTATCATCTCCAAATATAACCAAGCCTCCATCATATTTATAAAGTTTAACAAACTTACTTTTATCACCAGTCATGTGATGTGAAAAACCACTATCAACTACCCAATAATTTTTCTCTTGTTTAGCATGTAGGGCAGAGATAACTATACCTTCATTTTTCTCCTTCTCTGGAGGGATTTCCTTTACCTATTTTTTAGAATTAGTAGAAGTAGGTTCATCCTCAATTGCCAAGAAAAAGCATTCATTTTCATCAGGATCTTCATATTTTGAATCCTCATCAGATGTACTATCATTCTCATTCACATAATAAGCTATTCTAATCTTCTTTGCTTTCTTTTCCTTCTCATATCTTTGTTTATTCCTTTTAGCTCTTTTCGAACACTTTGCAACATAATGACCTATTTCCCTACAAATAAATCATTTAAAGGGAAAGTTACCTTCATACTTACCAGAGCCTTTCCTCATCCTTCTTACAAAGTTAGCTTCTATTTCATCAAAATTCTCTTCATCTGGATCTTCAGATTTTTTAGCTTTAAAAGCAGTCTCTGATTTGCTTCCATTCCTTAGACTCAACTTCCTCATCTCATAAGATGTCAAAAATCCTAAAAGTAGATCCTTAGTACATGTCTTATAATCTATAGTCTACTCAATAGCACTCACTGTAACGCCTCGCCAAAGAACCCCAAAGGACAACACACTGATACTATAAATTATGGAAATTTAAAAAAAAAGTGAAATAACCTAAGTTGTAAATCATATCTAAACATAATATAAAAGTTACACCATGTCCTCTAAGGTTCAATGAATGCATTACAAACATATATTTTAAATCCATCGCATTATATATTTCCAGAGATACAACATCATTAAAAATTAGATAATATGAACCAATGAGTACATATACAAATTCCCATACATGCGAGTACACCATTACATTGATTACAAGCTTACATCAATACTTCCCTGAATTAAAATGGGAAGGATACATCAAGATTACATTACATGGTATAAATGTTAGACAAGTACAATTCATGGCATAGGCAACTGTCTCTCGAATTGGTATAAGATCTAGAATTTGCTACATAAGATACATCCTCCATGCACTCGAACATCAACAGGGAAACCCAATAGAGGAAAAATCACAATCCACCTGACCATCAATGAAAACTTTAGTGGTGAATCTTCGCCAATTGGCGAATTCTAGGAATCGGGCAAATCGAAATTGGCGAATTTACCGTATCCAGCAGGGTGTCCAAATCGTCAAGATTTCATGAACTATCGGTCCAATGCATGTCCATTCACCAGTGGTTTTTTTTACGAGGCATGTTTAGGCAATAAATTTTCCATAACAGACTACACGTTTCCAATGGACCGATTAATATTTTTGCCTCGAATCCCAGGGAGCATGTCATAAAACACCAACATATTCGCCAATACTATTAAAACAACATTATATGAGGACACATTTCGCCAATTAAAATTTACAAATAGTTGCTTATGAAGACCCATTTCGCCAATTAAAATTTATAAATAGTTGCTTATGAGGACCTATTTCTCCAATAATATTCAAAAATAATTACATTTGAGGACACATTTCACCTTGAAAATTACAAGCTATCGTAGTATAAGCACGCGAGATTCGCCAAATTTTTAACATACCATTTAAAAATCCTGCGGAATTCGCCAAATATGGATTGATATAAATACAATTGAAACTGTTATTTGTTCTTAAAAATTTTGTTCGGTTCTGAGGTTCTACTTCTCGATTCAGAAGTCAGTGAAACCCGAAAACGTAGACTCAAAGGTGAGTGACCATTTCTTCATACTGTTATTAGTTATTAGTTATAATAATAAGATTTCTTTATCTATTTTCCATTCTTGCTTCAGTATTAAACATGATTTTGAGTAGGGAATGGGATCTATATTCTCTGTCAGTCTGTCCTTCTTAAACAAGAAGACATTTTTTTCAAGCTTTTATTCGAAGTGAGATATCAATATGTCGAGCAACAAGGGTAAGACTCATGAGGGTAATGAAGAGACTGGGAGGCCATCAAAACACCCAAAACGTGAAGGTACCATATAGTCTTACTTTGGAATTGGCAAAGCTTCTAATCCATTAGATCAAGGTGGAGATACATCATCAACTCTTCTACCAAATATTATTGAAGATGGCATTGACAATACCTCACCGCCATAGGAAGGTCAAGGTGAGATTGTCATTGAGTTAGATCAAAATGTATCAAATGAGGATGGCAATACCACAAAAGATGTTCCAAGGGATACCCTGGTTAGCCAGAATGAGATAATTGACTTGGATGAGGATGATGTTGGTAGCAAGAAAAGAAAAGGCAAATCAAAATTGGGGCGCGAGTGGGAAATGACAAGGAATTTTCAAATTTGCTGGTTTTCGAAGTACCCATTCCTTGAACCAATGGGGGTATCAAACGAAAATGATATTGAAAGGGAAACAAAGGTCAAATGTAAGATTTGTAGTTGGAAATGTGGAAGAGACAAGATGATGCAGCTAAAGCTTGAAATTATAGAAAAGCATATCGGTAAAGTTTATGAAAAAAAAATCATAGATGGAAAGGAACAATTAGTCATACGATGGAAATCAAAGGAAGAATGTCTTCATGTTAAGTATGCCATAAATTATGGAGAGCATAACCATAGAATGTCAAAGATTAAAAAATGTGAAGGTACACTTGAGGCTCATTTTGGAAAAGCCATGGCAACAACAAATCTGCCAAAAACTGTTCAGATGAGTGTTGTTTTTCATATTTTGTCCAGGGGGCGTCCTATGACAGACTACCCATAATATTTTGATTTATTATCTTATTTGAGTGTTCCCCACTTTCCCTTCTCACATTGGTTAGTAAACGTTGGATGGGAATGAGCGAACTGTCTTGCTGCAATGGAAAAGCAAGATTTAAAGGAGAAAGTAAAAGAGTCAAATTTCATTGCATTATCTTTAGATGAAGTTACTATGATAAACAATACTTCTTGGGTTTGTATGCATTTGTATACTATAGAACAACATGTTCACCAAGCTCATCTTCTTTGTGTTCATAAAATGAAGGATAGTTCAACATCACAAAATCTATTTGAACTAGTCAAGAAATCTTTGAATGAAATTGTAGGTATGGATGAGTTGACAATTGCCAAAAAGTTGGTGTGTGTAGGAGCTGATGGAGTTGCAGTGATGCAAGGTCAAAGGAGCGGTCTTTGCACAAAGTTACAAAATAATTGTGCACCATACATGCTTGGCATTCACTGCATGGCCCACAGAATGAATTTAGCATTCAAAATTGTAAGCAAGTTTCCTACAATATCAAAAGTTAAAAATCTAGTTTGCGAGATCCACGCATACTTCTGCCAAAGTCCCAAACATTTCCTTGAATTTCAACATTTTTCTGAGAGAATAACACCTGGAAATAAGCTTCTCAAGGATGTTGATACCAGATGGATCTCCCTCAATGGACTAGCACAACGAGTTCTTTCAGAATATCAATCATTGATTGGAGTGATGTACAAGCATTGCAACACAGTAGACAAAGCTCCTATCCTCTTACATAGGTTAAGCGATATAGAGACACTCTTAAATTTAGCTAGTCTTGTCCCCATGCTGGATGAGATGAACAATATTGTGAAGAAAGCCCAAGACAAAAATATGTATATTTATGAATATGCCAATCTACGTAAACTTACATGCTTGGCCCTCGATCATCTATATCTAGATCTAACACAAGAAGGTGCAAATTATTTGATGTGGCAGAAAATTACTGATTTGAATAATCCTGATAATTATTTACAGTTTAATGCAAGCGTGCACTTATGTATCTGTGTACGTGGATATGAGATACCAATGTACCATTGTAAGACAACTAGGCGCTCTAGAAGAGAAGTACTTGTTAACGAGGAAGATTTTAACGACATTGTTAAATCTGTTAGTGATAATTTGAAGGAAATTGCAAAATCTCTTTCCTCAAAGATTCATGAAAGATTCCCTCGACATGAAATACTTGAAGCCATGGGTATTGTGTATCCTCAATTTTGGGTAAACCAAGTTAACCCAAAATATTTTCATCATCAAGTAAAAATCTTGATCGAACAGTTTTCAAAAAAGGTAACATACAATGAGAAGACAATAGAAGGAATTTTAAATGAAAATAAGCTTAGAAAGTAATGTGGGAGTTTTGCAACAGCTATGAGGGACCAGTATAAATCCATGGGCAAGGAGAAGGCCTTTGAACCAGGATCAATAAATAAGGATTGGACAAGCTTAGGTCAGAGTGAAATATTGCGTGGTTCAATGTCAGAATATTTCAAACTTGCTGATTTATGTCAAACAATGATATTGGGGTTGGTGAAGGATGAGAGAGTTTTCAGTACATTGGGGTTTTTGAAATCAAAGTTAAGAAACAAACTGGACAAGAATTTGGAAAATTGCTTCAGGATGAAAGGAACTGTGTATAATGTCAAAAAATTTCCTTTTGAAAGGGCACTCGCAATCTGGAGGTCCACATGTGAAAGAAGAGGGATCGGGTTGTGCAACATAGGCTCTCCAATTCCAAGAGCCTCCAGTACTGGTGGTAGTACTAGTGGCAGTGGCAGTGGGCCTAAGACAAATGACAATGATATTGAAATTGACACAAATCACACAATGAATGTTGAATTTGAGACACAGGTCGAAGAAAGTGCAAAGCATACTCAAAATCAAGATGACTCTTTTACTTTATCTCAAGATGAGCATTGGTTTGAGGACCTTGACTCCATTTGGGAAATGGAAGAGAATTAGTAGGTTTTAGGTATTTTTACTGCACTTCATGAATTAGTTTCCATTGTTCCAAAGTCCGAAATGTAGTTGATGATATTTTATATTGTATTCAATGAACATTGAAATTGTGAATCATTTCACTTCATGATATCTTATTTTATATTGCACTCGAGCACTGCATGAATCATATTCCAAACTGTAGTTGATGATTTTTGATATTGTATTCAAATAAATTATGAGTCATTGCACTTCAAGTTTAGGATATTTTATTTTATATTGCACTCCATGATATTTTATATTATATTGCACTTCATGAATCATATGCCAAAGTCAAACTGTAGTTGATGATATTTTATAAATTATATAGTAATCCATCATCCATGAAATTGTGATATTAAAATTTAAATTTGATCTCTTAAAAGGAAATTTATTTTTCTTTACAAAGAAACTAGCCTCCACTGAGTCCACCCCACTTATCTTCCACATATCAATAATCACAAAAATAAACGACACTTTGATTTTATGATTCATAAATTATGAACAATGCAAATTGTAGAAATTTGTGTGACAAGATCCATATTTTAGCCTACATTGCATCCATAAACAAATTTGAAATTCCGTAGTGACATAGTCCTTCCCCCATTCCTAACAAAATTCAATACCATCAGCCTAGCAATGCTTCATTGGCATAACCCCCATCATAGTCCCGTTGATGGCCCGATGAAAATAGCTCACAACCTAGTATCGGTGTAACAATACTCTATCGAGTTGACTCCTAAGGTGCTCTCCTGATATACCGATAGAGTCAAGTTGTCAAAAAAATTAACCATGAGTTATGACCATGGGAACGAATTATCGAATTTGATCAATAATCACAAAAATATACCACACTTTGATTTTATGAACAATGCAAATTGTAGAAATTTGTGTGACAAGATCCATATTATAGCCTACATTCACATTGCATCCATAAACAAATTTGAAATTCTGGTAGTGACGTAGTCCTAAGTCCTTCCCCCATTCCTAACAAAATTCAATACCATCATCCTAACAATGCTTCATCGGTGGAACCCCCATCACAGTCCCATCGATGGCCCGATGAAAATAGCTCACAACCTAGTATCGATGTAACAATACTCTATCAGGCTGACTCCTAAGGTGCTCTCCCGATATACCGATAGAGTCAAGTTGTCAACAAAAGTAACCATGAATTATAACCATGGGCATGAATTATCGAATGCATAAAGTATATCAGGAGAACTATGGTGCATTGGGGAAACATTATCTGGCGTCCCACTGATAGAACGAAGGATAGGTGTCCATCGGATGAGAGGGTGGCTATTAGTGAAAGACTGATGTGACATCCCGGGGCATCATGCTGCAGTGCATTTATGAACTAGAATTGAAGTGAATTATATCACAAGTTGATCGCATAGTTGTTACAAAATCCTGGAAGATTTCACTTAGGGAAAAAGCAAAAAGGCAAAAACTTGGAGTTCTGACGCAACAAAGACCGGTGGATTGTGGAGGCGACTCGACGAGATTCATGTAAGTACTTCGGACCTAGCTGAGAAGCTATTTTCATCAAAATCTTAAGATTTAAATAATGGAAGAGAGTACAGACAAACCCAAAGCTAAAAAAAAGAAAGCCGAAAAGCCTAAGAGACTCCTAAATGAAGACCTGATAGATCAATGCCCTGGGTCGGGGCCGAGACCCAAGAGGAGTGCTCAAATGAATCCTTCCATGGATTGACTATGGGATAAACATAAGGGCTTAGGGGATATTTGGACACCACAATGAGGGTATGACCTCTTCATGTACCATTGCACAACATAATTTAGGTTTCAACCAGTCTACAATCCATGGAGGTTGAACCTGGGAAAACTTGTGGTGCCCAATGTGTTTGTGAATGTAGAGCTAATGAAAGCTCTTGCTATCAGATATGACCCCAAGAAAATAACTATTCAGTCACATGGCGGGGGTGACATGCTTGTTATTTCTAGGGATCTCATTTCTAATGTATTTTAGTTAGAGTGTTCACTGAATTTATCATTCACGGTCAAAGATCTCTTGATTGAGTATCACCACATGGATACCAACTCTAAGAGATGGAAATTACCTTTGCATAGGCCCAAGGATGAAGGAGGCCAACTCAGGAGGTTCTCTAGCAGTGAAAACCCTCCTTTCCATGAAGATTTGTTCGAAGAGTATTTCTGATACAACTATTATTCAGTTGGTCAGGTTTTGAGAGTAGAGGTTCCGCCTCTCATGTCGATTGCCCCAATGGTCTTAGTTGCAGACATATAGAACAAGGATGCCAGGCCATTTGATTATGCTAGCTACTTGGCCAACACCCTACATCGAGGGCTTGAAAATATTAAAAATAATAGTGATAATATTAATTTTGAACACTATTCTTTTCTTATGCATTTGCTATTGTACGAGGGACAAGTCAGAGGGGTCTGGAGTGAAGAATTAAGGATAAAAGATACAGATAAAAATGGGGATTTTAAACCTGTACAAATGTGGACTTCATTGTGGGACAACCTATTTGGTAGGTCTCATTAACTTTATTTTGAAGAATTTTTTGTAAAACCATTGATGAAGTTGCTAGGGTATCCCTACAATTATAACCTATCCCCAGAAGTACAAAGATTTCTAAGACCAAAGGAAAATGACTGGAGAAATAAAGTGAATCATAACTAGGGAGACTGGTATGCTTTCCTTGATTATACAGTGATAAGGGTTTATGGGTTCAAAGGGGCTCCACACTTGATGCCACAAGTAGTTCCTGACCGAATTTCTTATTTAGAAATTGTGAGGCAATTGGAAAAATCTGATTCCAAACACCTCGAAGGACATAGCAAACAATCAATTATGCCCATCACCTTATGTTTTGGAGACTTTACAGTGGTTTCCAATGAAGGATATGGAGAAATTGATGGTAAATTAGCATAGTACAACATACCTCGAGGTGATGTAAGGAAACAATTTGATGCAGAAGGGTTTATTCACAAGGCGAGATTATCACAGGGGCTATCAGGGTATGAACATTTGTTCTCAATCGAAGATGTCATAAGAAACCATGATGAGGCTTCCACCAAGGAAAGAATGGCCGCCTATAACAAGATTATGCTTGCAGAGGAATGGAAGAGAAAAAATGTCCCATCTTATTCAAAGGCATTTGGTGAGATACAGGATCCTTTAACAAGAAATGAGCAACTCATCGCTCATGTCAATGAACTCGTAAAGGATGTTCCCCCAGTTGTTTTTGATGCACCTCATGAACCCTATTCAAGAGTACAAGCTGAGGACATAGAGCCCTTGGATTACATACCTTCATAGCCTACTCCTGAGGTATTTTTTTCTGTAGATATTGATATAAGTGAAGAAGAGCAGGGTGATGAAGAGGGTGAGTAGGTCAAACAAATTAGTGCTCCTGTGATTGCACAGTACGAGCCCCCTCAAGAGCAGAATATTGTAAGATTTGAGGCATCAAATGAACTATTTGATGATGTGAGGGTCAGGGCTAGACAAAAATTTATTTTTGATTATGATTTTGTTAAATCTTCTGAATTTAAATCATTTGTTTATGAATATAAAGATAGAAAAATGAGACAACAGATACAGGATATCACTCCTGAACATGAGGCAACCGCTCTGGAGGAATTGAAAAGGGAGGTAGAAAAGGAAATGGAGTCCATCACTCCTGAAAGAGGAAGGGAATTGCTTCAAGAAGCTGGAGTGTTGCTCCTTCTAGGGTGGGATATTAGCTCTTCAATTGTATTTGATAGCTTCAGAAAAAGAGGGGATAAGACAATGAACTTAACAAAAGAAGCAAGTGACAAAATGTATTCAGGATCTGGGTACAACCCAGACGAAGCCACCTTGCTTATTTGGTCAATGTATCCCCATGATAAAAGACCTGCTATAATTAGTAATCCAAACCAAGTGTTTGGTCATCTCTTGGTTCAACGAGTAGTGGATACCAACCCTAAGGAGACAACAAAATTGAACATAAATGTGGTAAAATTTACCAAAGCACAAATTGAAAAATTGATTAAGGAAAATGACAAACTGAAGAAGGAGCTAGCAAATCAGAGAGAAAGAACATCTTGCTCCTCCACATCAGATTTGTACTCTCCATGGCTTGAAAAAGATAAGAGAGTGCTTGATGTATTGGCTGATGTAGCCTACTAGAAGAATTGCCATCTGAAATCCCAGGGGAAATGCAAAGAATTGGAAAAAGAAGTGAAAACCATCAAATATAACACTTTATTTGAAATGATAAAAGAAAGATTCAACAAAATGATGAAATGTGCTAATGAATATTGGAAAGCATTCAAACAGACACACATTGCATTGGTGGAGAATGAACGATTGTAGCCTAGAATGATGGAGAAAAAAAAGGAGCTCGTAGATAAGAATGTCATGAAAGGACAAATATTGCTGGTATAATCACATAATGGATATCATAATAGGCTTAGGGAAGATTTCGACTGCTTTGATTCAGTCCCACTCCCGACACTTCATAATGGCATTAGAAATACGTGAGAATATGATGATTGGAAGGAAGAGCTTGCTGGGCTTTTAACTACCGCGTTGCAAGAAATAAATGACGAGGATATGGCTTTATAAAACACTCATAAGAAACTCAAAAAAATAATGTCTATGGAATATGATATGAAAGAGGTGATCTCTAACGTGGACACCTATGCTGAACAAGAGTACATCCATCACCTCTCTGCAGTCAATCTATTTATTAGCCAAATTGTAGATGTGTCAAAATCAGATCCAACAGGACAACCATCAGATTCAGAGTAAGAATGCCAACCGACAGCATGATGAGCAAACTATCATGGAGTAGAAGCCTTGAATAGATCTTAGGTGGTCATAGGCTTCTGCTTGGAGATTAACGGATCAGTGCATTCAGCTGCGACATTGTTTTATTTATAATTTGAGTTATGTTTAGTTGTCAAACATCATGAATTTTTGTAAGGGGTTTGTAGCTTGTTGCCTCTCATATATAAGAGAGATCAAGACCCGAATAGGAGATCAATGGATCATCACATCATTTTTAATTAGACTTTAGAGTAGAAAATAGTAAGAAGATAGATAATAGATTGCACCAATTCGCCCATCCATCTCATATCATAAACTATTTTTATAATGCATATCATTTGAACTTTGAAGATCAATACAATGGAGAAGGTTACACATAATTACTGATTTGCTTTCAAGTGTTCAACTATTGTGGATTCATATGCTTATAAGTTATTAACTTATTTGGCTATCTCCAAAGTGGCTGTTTATGTTATTCAAATTGAATGTGTGGAAGTACATTTAATTTGTCAATACATTGAATTTGAATTCTTCAGGAACAGGGGCTGTGACTATGGGGTTTTAGATTTATTTATGGACATGATCATTGATCAAGTAGTAATGTGGGACACAAAATGGATCTTGTCACACAAATCTCTGCAATTTGTGCTAATCATAAAATCAAATGTAGTGTATTTTTGCAGTATGTGGTATGTGGGATGTGGGTGAGGTGTAAGACTGTAAGTTGATGGATACTAATCAATATTTTTAGTCAAAACATAAGAGAAGCTAACAATTCAACATCCATAACTTAGAAGCTCTACCAAGAAGTAAATATAATGAGCTAACAGTTCAACATCCATAACTTGGAAGCTCTACCAAGAAGTAAATATAATGAGCTAACAGTTCATCACCTTATAGTTCGAATGATAAAATAAGTAATACAGATAATTGAACATCATTGCATTACTGAAGTCTAAATTTGAGATTTTTAAATTGATTTTCACATGAAGGAGTACATATTGTCATTGGCAATGTAAAATATTTCCAATGCCCAAAGGCAAGTTGCACAGAGCTGAGTTGGAACTTGGAAACTCATATTATCAAAGATTGAAAATTAAAAATCAAGTCACTGTATCACCTTTTCTAGCAACTTCCACTCTTCAGGTGGTGGAATTGCCATTTGTTCTAACTGATGTTGTTTGACTTGAAGTTTTGTTAACATTTCATGATTGTAATTGGAAGTGGAACTTGTCTTGAATTCTTCAGTCAATTTTGCATCCAAGGTTATTAGTGTTCTGATGGAATCCAAATTGTTCACATCTGGGATTTGAGGAAACCGGTCCAAATCAATCTTCCTTGCACCTTCCATCTTCTTTCTGAAACCATCCTTTCCAATGAATCACTCATTTGTGTCAAAAGCCTCTAGAAAACCAAGCTCTGTGAAGTTCCTTACCTTTTCATCCACCACCTTCATCTTGTCTGCAATCAAATGCAAATATTCCTTTGTTCCACACATTCTCGAATACTTTTCAATCATATATGACAACTTCATTGAGGTTACAACCCAATTAGTAATCCATTTTGATTTCAAATCATTGTCACTGGCTTTGTAGACTATTTGTAGAACTTGATTTATAGATTTCTCTAATTCCAACACGTTTTTGTTATCCACTAAATATTTGTTGAGCTTCTTATAATGTTGTCTGATAGCATCAATCAATTGAAACATGTCACACAAATGATCAAACCTCCGCATTATTTCATCCCAGATCTTTTGTTTCATATGCCTCACTATATCTCTACAAAATGCAAATAACTTATTTTGAGAAGACTTAATTTCTTCTTTTGCTTTCGTCAGCTTTGTCTCCAATCTTTCATCTGTTTTTCTCTGTTTCTCCAATTTTTGTTCCCACTGTGCATTTACATTCGCAATGCTTAGTCTTAATTTTTTTGAAGTGGATTTTTCCTCATCATATTTCTTGTTGCTCTCATCTAGCTCTGTCTCCAATCTTTCATTTGTTTTTCTCTGTTTCTCCAATTTTTGTTCCCACTGTGCATTTCCATTCGCAATGCTTAGTCTTAATTTTTTTGAAGTGGATTTTTCCTCATCATATTTCTTGTAGCTCTCATCTAGCCTTCGCTTTAGGTCATTCACTTCTCTCTCATTTTGTTTATCCTCTTTGCTTGTTGATGTAGAGGCACATTTTATTATTCTTTTTTCTAATTAATTGCTCTTGTTATCTGCCGCTTTCCTCTTTGCTTTCTCACTTGCTAGGTCTTCTTGTAACTTTTCTATTTCCAGGCCTGCAACCTTTTCTTCTCTCTATCTTGCTTTAGCAATGATGTGTGCACCAATTCATTGTTCTTCTTTGATACATTAATTTTGTCAATATTTTTTAGGCCAAAAAAATCCAATTGAAAATTGGTTACCTAGTATTCAGATCAATCCATCTGATTTGTTGGTTTGTTTTGAATTGTGGGAACAACAATTATGTACTCCATGATTTCTTTATTTGTGTCAAATGTGGGTAATACCATGGTTGTTGCAGGCTCTGAAGTTACGATAGACGCACTCTCCGTCAGTTGCTTCTTTTCTTTTTTATTCAAGTCTGATTTCTTTTTAAAATCTTCAATGAAATCATAACCTGGGGAGGCAGGAACAATGGAATGCTTGAATGGCAAAGGAATAGGAGTACTTGCAGTTGCTAATGATGTCACAACCACACTAACTGGAATTGGGGGAGTGCCTGGAAATAACTCCTTTGTGGTGGATCCATTGATAGTGTGACTTGGACAGGTGTCAAAATCCTTTGCCTCTTTTGATTTCCTTGATCACTTGGTGTTTCTATGGTATCTTGTATTGTTTTCCTCTTCTGTGTAATTTGTTGTTGTAGCACATGTTGAACACTATTAGTACTACTACCCATACCATCGCCACCAATGGAACTCCCAGTTGCACTAAGCTGTCCACCAATGGCATGTCCTAGTTGTGATTGTATCTGACCATGAGGATGAGGATTAGAAGCTCTAACAAATTGAGTTTGACTTGTATGCCCTTGGTCTAATTTTTCACCTCCAATCCCAAGGCCAGATTTATCAACTAGTTTTCTATGCTCAACATCTGTTACCGTCCAAAGGCCTTGTCTTTTGGAGTCTTTGGACCCCAAAGGACCACCTTCATAACCAATTTTTTCAAGTATGGCTGCTCCTGAAGTATATGCTGAAGCATATGCTTCTTTTGCGGCCTCACTTAAACTAGGTTTGTAATTGTCATGGATTTGTTCTTCTTCTTCACTATCTTCATTAGATTCATCATCACTTCCTTTGCTTCCACATTCATCAGGATGCTCTATATTCCACAATTTGCTAAACTCTTTATCTTCTTCGTTAGCTCCATACTCTACAAGAGCTCTTGGATCACCTAGGTCCTTCCTCATGGACCAAAAGGCAGTAATTTTTGATCGTGACCAATTTTTATCTGTAACTTCCTTCTCTAGAGAACCTGGAATTTTTACTCTACTAGATGTTTTATCACTTTTTTCATAAAAATTGTTGTATATAGTCCTGATTGTCTTTTGGTGCAATGCCATAATTTCTACTGACAATTGTTCAAAAGAAATACCATTCTCAGCATCACTTTTCTCCATTGCTATTTTGAACTCATCCCAAGAATCCTTGTTTCTCAAGTTTTCAAGCAAGGGTTTACTTTGATGTTGAATTCTACTTGCAACATTCCTATCAATTGGCCACAATCATTGATTTAATGATGTCACATGGATCATACTGCTAGTGACAGATAGCATCAAAGTCAAGAAATTTCAAAAGATTATGTGCCACACTAAATGCTTTTCTCTCGAATGTGAACCCTCCACATGAAAAAGGTAAAGAAGGAAATGAGGTCTTCTTTTGTTGACTGATAAAGTGTAGTTCATTAGCACTCTGCACCTGACTTACATATTCTAATGCAAAAACCCTTTCTGTCACATGTATTGGAAGTTTGTATAGCTGTACTCCCGATCCATAAAATCTTAGCACAGTATATTCTTCCATTAAGTACCAATCAGCCAATTGTATTTCTTTTCCTAGTTACATGCAATTTCTACATGACATAAGCAATTTAGGCATTGGAGTATTTGTAATTTCTTGATGCAATGGAGCCAAAAAGTAGTCTACAAAATGACTGTATTTCCTTCGAGAATCATGCATCCTTATCTCAGTGGTCAATTCATATACTGGAGCCATTTGCTTTTCCTCTGCATTACTATAGGGCTGAATCTGAAGCTTGTTGGTCCGATACTTTCCTCTAAATTTGAATAGAAAAAGATAGCACAAGTAGGTTGTGAACCTAATTGTCTTGGTGGAACCTGCTTTAATCATTAAAAATTGTTTATGCATGGATTCTACAATGTGTTGGATATAATTATATTTGACATGTTCATCACCATAATGGATATTATATACCATTTCAAAGAGGCTTGCACCCACTTCCAAATTGCTATCCAGACCAAGGCAAAATGCTAGCATGGAAATAGTATCCTGAACCCATGGTTTAAAAATATCCAAATTATAAGGAGGCTTATGATCACCTTTCAATTTGTTTCTATCTTGAACTATTTTATTTAAGAAATTATTTTTCTGCCTTTCTTCCATTGCTTCATAATCACTAGCAAGATTTTCTAGGTCAATGTGGTGGTTTCGAAATTCTTCGGTTGTAAACCCCAACACTTTTCCAAGTTCTTTTGCATTAATGGATAACAATTGTACTTGGCTATCTTTATTAACAATTGCTCTTTTCTTATCATCACAATTTTCGGCATAGACCATGATAAATTCTGGGCAAGGGAAAACTTCATGTAACATCATGTGCCCTAATCCAGTTACCCACGGTGCACTGACACTATTAACTAAAACTTGCGTTTTCTTTGCAACCTTATTTTGAGATGAAAATCTAAGTTCTGAGGTACGCCTACCATAGATTTCAGGATCATAAATATCATGGTACCCATTAGTGAAACCTGGGGTTTGAAGCAATTCTACATAATGTATTTTTTTATCGGACATTGCTCTAGTGGTACTGGTGGTAGACATGCTTATACAAATATGAAGTTGTGAAATTTGAATTCCCTAATACCTATTAGTCCTCCTTAATTTTAATGAATTCTTAAGTCTCTAAACCCAAACTTCAAACTTTGACAAAATAAGATTTTAAGAAATGTCAAACAATGAAACGTAGTCATAGGAATTCTTTCAGTTACCCAGATTATGAGTCCCGAATCTTGAAAAATGGAATGGTGTTGTTGGAAGTGGAATTGTGGAATCCAAAACAGGGTTGGTGCACTGCAATGAGCAATCTGAATAGTGAAGACTTTAAAAATCACTGTACAATTTCAAAGTGCAAAGTGCTTTAAACTCTTTTTTTTTTCTCATAATTGGAACATTAAAGTGAATGACACATCTTAGGTCTACAAGAATACAAGTTGTAAATTCTTAACCGTTGATCTTTCTAAATCTAACGGTTATAGGGTGATTCTAGAGGTTTAAGTTGGCAAGCCCATCGCTCTGTGCATTTCATTACGGAATGCAAATACAACCATACATCAAATGTTCATCTAATGGTTGAAACTTGAGTAATCTATAATATTAACTTAAAAAAAAAAACATGACACGTGTTTTAAAGTTGTTTGAAACTTTTGTGCGCTAGGATTGGAATCAAGGCCAAGGGGCCGGTAAATTAACGTTGCAAACTACAAAGGACTTGAAAAAATCTCACCGTGTGCTAACCCTCTCACTTAAAAAAAATCAGTAATCACTTGAAAGTTGACACTTAGCAGTACAAAGTGCTTTAAATGCTTTATTTCTCGAAATTAGAACATTAAAGTGAATGAAACGTCTTAGGTCTACAAGTTGCAAATTCTTAATCTTAACCGTTGATCTTTCTAAATCTAATGATTATAGGGTGATTTTGGAGGTTTAAGTTGGCAAGCCCATCACTTTGTACATTTCATTACGGAATGCAACTACAACCATACATCAAATGTTCATCCAACGATTGAAACTTGAGTAATTTATGATATTAACTTAAAAAAATAAACATGACACATGTGTTTTAAAGTTGTTTTAAAATTTTGCGCATTACGATTGGCATCAAGGCCAAGGGGCCGGTAACTTAACATTGTAAAGGACTTATTATAGCCTACATAATGCAAATCGTAGAAATTTGTGTGACAAGATCCATATTATAGCCTACATAATTACATTGCATCCATAAATAGATTTGAAATCCCGTACTCGTAGTCCT
This sequence comes from Sequoiadendron giganteum, assembly GCA_007115665.2. Classification (NCBI taxonomy): domain Eukaryota; kingdom Viridiplantae; phylum Streptophyta; class Pinopsida; order Cupressales; family Cupressaceae; genus Sequoiadendron; species Sequoiadendron giganteum. Next base: position 438,691,609 of record CM021102.1, on the reverse strand, counting down.
TCCCCCATTCCTAACAAAAATCAATACCATAGGCATCGGCCTCACAATGCTTTATCGGTGGAACCCCCATCACAGCCTCGTCGATGGCCCGAAGGCGAAGACTCATAAGGTGCACTCCCTGATATACTGATAGAGTCAACAAAAGTAAGCACATCGCTGTAACACATAAACATCAGTGGAACGAACGATTGCATTCCCTTGATGGCTCGATATAACCATGAATTATCAAGTGCATATTGCATAAAGTATATTACTTAATTTCTCAAAAGGAAAAAATTGATTTGAATATATTAATAAACACTGAAGTTTCGAACTTAGAAAACAACTCTTTACTCTAAGTGTAAATGAATAATGAAGAATAACACAACACAACCATTTATTTTATTGCAAATGAATTTCAATGTCACATTATTACATATCTTTTTATAGACGAGTAGCTGTAGATTAGACAAGCTCCTATTTTATATAAATAACATATGTTAGTGTGTCACTTTAGTACTTTACATAGACAAAATTTAATAATTTATTCTAATTTTTTGCTCGTTACAATGGATTACAAATTGATTCCAATTTCCAAGCTTCTGCTACTAAAAACTTACTACAAATGTAACTCTAAAAATTAAATGCATGATTCCAAGCTTTTGTTCGTGACAATGCAATACAAATGTGGCGCTGAAAATAAATGCATGATTCCAAGCTTCTGCTGGTGGATTTTCCAACCATGCTGGGGAAAGGGGGTTCTAATCAATCCCAGGGAAATGGGAGCCATAAAGATACAAAATGTACTTATCACCTTTTGCTGGTGGATTTTCCAACCATGCTGGAGAAATGGGAGCTATTAAAATACAAGAGGAGAAGCAAATATGCTCCCATCTTTTGCACACAACTTCCATGCACTGGTATAACACTTACCTCCATCAAAGCTCCTCATCCTGGTTCAAAACTTATCTGAGAAGTCAGGTTAACTAAATCAACTTCTTTCCAATTCCACCCATTCTGAAGTTGAAGGAAATTCATCTTTAATTGATTACTCTGTAACTACATAATTGTAGGCAGGAGAATTTACAGTATCTCCAATACCACATCATCTTCTTCGTGAATCCTTAATACCTTATTAACCCTAGAAAATAAAAACCCTTATGGCACTATCCACTATTCACTGAATCACTATCCCTATTTATAGGCCACTAGTGCCACTACTAGACTGCATAATTAAAATGTTTAATTTGATTGACATCTAGCTACATGCCAAGTGTACCTCAAGCTGACAAGCTGTCAAAATCACCGATTCACCATTGCCACTCAAAGTTCAAACGATATGAAATCATTACAAATCTTGTTTCATTAAAGCTATGAGCTGTCTAAGAAATTGCTTCGGATGTTCATATCACATATGGCATTAATCGCCGCCACTACCAACACTAGCACTAGCAGTACGCCAACCACACTTTCTTCAAAAAGATTGAGAATTTCAATTAAATGAAATGTACAACGTTGAGGCATTGAAAAGATAGAATGAGTGATGAGCGATGGGCCTTCATCTCGCCACATGTTTGCATCTAACGGTTATATTATTATTCTAGAGGTTTAAATTCACAAGTCTAATGCTTCAGAGATTTACTTTCGGAATTCAACTCTTTTTGGTGTTTGAAAGCATTTGAGAAGACATCCTTTAATGACACCTTATAATTCATTAAATGAGCCGACACTTCGAAAGTTGTGCATCCCGCCGAGGTTGCCCAATCGCTAAGAAACATAACTTTATAACCATTTGTACGGTAATAAAATCTCAACCATTGATTTCTAGAAATCTAACGGTTCTAGTGTTATTCCGGAGGTTTCAAATCACAAGTCTAGTGCTTTGGAGATTTACTTTCGGAATGCAACTACATTCGTGCATCAAACATTCATCGAACGACCCCTATGATTTTTCGTTGGCATATCTATTTATTTTTCCACTGGTTTTTTTTATTATTTTGAGATTCTTTTTAATTCGTCAATGAAAATATATTTTTTGCTGTGAAAAAAGGTTTTAATCGCCAATGGAAAAAAAATTATGGTTTGAAAAACGGTTTTAATCGCCAATGAAAAATATTTTATTTGATTAAAAAAATTTGCAATTCGCCAAGATTTTCCACAGACTTCCAGGGATTATAAAAGATTCGCCAATTGGGATTTTTTTTTCCAGAAAAATAAATTTTTTTGCCAATAAAATTAATATTTTTTATCAGGAAGTATACAGGATTCACCAGGATTTTACACCTTCGTCGAGGGGGGAGGGGTTTCTTAAAATTTTCTCTGCTGACCATGTGGAACCCTAAGGTCCACCCCCTGTGCTAGGAGATAACAATAAGGTCCCACTACACAAAACAATCAAGAAGGCAGTGACATTACACCAAAGGGCTAACAAGACTCCAACATACAAAGTACAACATAACATAACATAACAAGACACCACTTCCAACACTGAATTCACTTCCAGAGGCACACTCATACATCAGAAGGGGGAACCCATAACTAGGGAATGCTAACTTGTAATAGGGAGGAGTGTCATCACATAGCTTGCTCTGGGTTACCCATGCGAATGTTCCTAGGCCCCAGACCCAATCTTTGGGTTACCTTGTTGACCTCTATCGATCTCCGACCCCCACACAACTTATGTGGAATCAATGTACCTTTCATGAGAACAAGGCAGTTGATCTTTCCATTCTAAGCCTTCTCATCTCATCTCAAGCCTAAATGAGAACTTGAGCCATGAGTGAGGCTTACCATTATCTTGATTAATGTGAAAACTACCCAACCCCTTAATCCCTTAATTAGGTTATCACTAAATTATGAAACTCCCAATAGGTTACCCTAGTCAAACACTTTGGGTTTCAACCCCCATTGAGAGCCATTCCCCCTACTTGCAACTAATAGATCTAACACATTAAACATGGTAAGCCATCTTGCACAAATTATAAAACCACATGAACATACACATAGAGCAAGGCATGAACGATCTCGCACAAAAAATCCAACCATAATAATGAATAAAAAGTGCATGGCTATAGACCCTCTGAACACAAATCAAGTATATAAATCAACCACTTTCAAAATGACAACATCATGAAACCACTACTTAAGCTATTTTCCCCAAGCCTCTGGAAGTCTCTCAAAAAACCATTTGGCACAAAAATCATCCTCCATAAAACAATAAACAAACCAGCTCAATAACATAAACAAGCACAATAAACAATAGTAAAATCAATCAATAGAGAATCTAAGGGAGACATTATTTTCACATTTTCAACTCATTACATAATCACTAAATTTACTCAATAAGTCATTCACACAATGATACTCCAATGTCTATGATAACAATCAACTAATTTACAATTCAATTATAGGAGGGTATGATGAAACCCACATTTTAAAAGAATATCTTAAGTTCTTCTATTATCCAATATATTAATCCTACCCTCATACAAGCAGATAAAACTCTTTTCATTTAATTTAATTTATCAATTCACTAACTTTATTATCAAATAATTGCAAAGCAAAATAATCTCTTTCTTAACAAATCTTTTCTTTTACAGATCAAAAGTAAATCAATTTTTGCCTTATTAGTTTCCCCAACTTATTTAGCTTACAAACCATTTAATTGTAGAGGCAAAATATTTTAAATAACTAAATTCATCGTAAATTCCATAATTAACCATAAAACGTATACATATATCTAGATAACTATATTTATATATATATAAGAATCCGAGTTGCTTTTTTCTATCTAATAAATATCAAATCATTAACTAAGAATTCATCCATTAACCATGCAAGACCTTTGACTATCAAATTAATAAACTAACATGTAATGCCCATAAAAATCTAAATAATACAATTTAAAGGATAACTATAAGAACAATATGATAGTCAAGACAATATAGATAATTTCATCAATATAAGAACGTGCAAATAATTCATTTGGGTAAATTATATTTACCTAAGAGTATTCTCAAGTTGTTCAAATAAATTTAAGGCATATTTATATATATTAGATGAATATGATTATATGTAAATATGTAATTAAATATGATAAGAAATATATAAAACATTTTCAAGAAAATGTAGATGGAAGATTTAAGGCCGAATATCATAACTCATGCCACGATGAAAATCTAAAGGGAGCTCAAGTTAATAGAAACATTCACGCGGGTGTGAAGATCAATGCCTCCAAGTTCGATAACACTCAACAAGGAACATGCAACGATACTCATTTTCGTTACGAGACTCAAAATGGGAGCTTAGGAACAAACATGATCATCTAATAATAGCACAAGAGACTCGGGAAAAAAATACAGAGAGATGGATTACATGAATTGCAACAGTACATTTTATTTTGAGCCATGGAAATTACCGTCGCACTTAGCAAAGAAAGCTAGATGGAAGCAGTAAAATGAATTTGTTTTCAGTTCTTCAAAGAGAACACATGCATCCTAAGCATCATCTAGAATATAATACATGCCATAAAAGTGATAAAGAAAACTCTGAGACACGTCCTAACATCGCAAGCTTCACTTCTTTCCTTAAAAAGCAGAAATAATCCTTTATTTGCAGAATATTCACAAAATAGATTTTGCAGGAAAGATCACAAAATCTATGAACTAAAGATGCAACCCTACGTATCAAACACATGCCAATATAAATGGACAACGAATGATGAAGAGGAGTTAAAAAGATACCCTAATGAAGTTGGATTGAAAGCCATAACATGGTACATGCTTTTTGTGCAGGAGACAGATCGCACCTACAAACATGAAAGATGTATGCAAGTTTGAGAAGTTGGCTTAGCAATTGAAGGCAACAGGGTATTTTCAGATTCAAGACTTTAACTTAATGCTGCGGGAGAGAAGAAAAAGAACCATTTATCAACCACCCTAATGAAAATTTGGGATTTGCATTTGATTTATTAAGCATGGCCCTCGTATGACCACTAGAGTTGTAAAGAACCTCGAGTATGTTCAAATTGCCACGCTTCATCTAAATTCATCTCCAAGATTATTGCAAGAGAAATTGTTCTGAGAGATGTGAACCAAAATAGGTATGATAAGCTTGTGGAGACTATTGGTGATGCAAAAGGAAACAATCTGAAATACAGTGTGCTCCAAATAGAAATGCGACATCCAGTAAGGGTAGGGATAATAATGGAGTCAAAGACAAAGCATGCAAACGGTTAGATGCCATGCCGAGAAAATGAAATTCGCTACAAAATAACGCATGCATTAGATTACGCAGGGAATGAAAGATAGGCAACCCATCATAAACGGAAAGAATATTAAAGATAAAAAATTAACCAGGCATATTTGAAAAGGCATCAATAGATCCAACGAATTAGAGAGAAGTTCCCAAGATAAAGGGCGAGAGAGAAGATTGGTGGGTGGACGTTATAGGCAAATTGAATAATCAAAGGCTGCATCAGATTATCAAGAAAGAAATCTTAAATTCCAAAGATCAGGCGCTGGGGAAAAAAATGGTTTCAAGATTCATTCAAGTAAAAATTTGAGGCAGAGGAAAGACCACAATACTTATTGTGCTACCCCTTCCAAATCTTTAATTTGATCAATAATGAATTAAAGAAGAAACATTTCCAAAGTCTATTCAATAGCACTATGAATGGTGGGGTCACGACAGTCCAGGAATGGGAATGTTCACACCAGTGAAAGAGGTAGTGTAAGAAAAAATTACATAAAAAATAAATCTAATGTATAAGTAGTAATAAATGACTGAGGTGTAGGCTAGGGAAAGTCATAAAATGATTATCTCAGCTAAAATTTCGTTACAAAATTTTAGAGAATACTATTGATACATACCTAGTTACATAAATTCCTACAAAATTGAAATCTAGAACCACTTAATACTATGTGTGTTCTACAAAGTGGGAGGTTGATTGTCTACTTATTTGTAGATTATTCGATCTGAAGTACCTCTATTTCCCTCTGGTAGTTCCCATTGAGCGAATTCTCCTCTTGAAAATTTAGCCACCAAGTAAATTCTCCCACAAGCTACGAATCTATTTGTTCTTTTGAATTCATTTGCATCTTTCTTTTGATATAACTTTCCTTCCTCACCAAATTTCATTTCCTTCACTACGCAGATATGTATCAAACCCTAGTCAATTTTATAGCCTCAAATAACAACACACAATTATTTTCACCTAAATTTTCTTACAAATGATCCTCCTAATTCACTTCTTCCAAATCCTTAATCAATTCTTCAATAATCTCCCCCAAAAGAAACTGTAAGATTTTTGAAACCAAAAATTATATAAAAATCTCATAAAATATCAAGTTTCTAAATGATAAGCAGTTTGAAGTCACGCATGTGCTTCAAACATACTTTTTCTATATTTTAATTGTTTTAACTAGTTATCCATTATCTCCTTCCAATTTAATATTTTATTTATTTTTAATATTTTCTCACATTTTAATTTATAATTAAAAACTCAACATTAAAAATGAATATATTTATATTTTATTATAAGAAAATACTTTTTACTTTAGCAATTAAATTAAATTAAATTAATTAACCAAGGCAACTTAAATACCATTTATCAACATGGTCTATTCAATAATTTATATAATCCAACAATTAATGAAACAACATTATAAAACCAATTTAATTCAAACAACCCAAACAAAATTAATCAAATATCATGAAAGGGTGAATCATGGAGGGGCACTACACTCACCTTCTCACTATAAGCATCAGGAAGAGTTCAAAGAATCTTCTTTACAATCCTGGTTTCATCTACAGTAGCACCAAGTCCTCTCATTGCGACCATTATCTCATCCAATCTTTGTACATAATCTTTAACATTCTTATCTTCAGACATATGTAGAAGATCAAACCGTGTCTCCAAATTTTGTAATTTCTCTTCTTTAACTCTTTCATCACTATCATGTGCTCTTTCCAATGCTTCCTGAACTTATTTAGCCATCTTCAAATTCTATACCTTAATCAAATCATAATGTACCAGACTATTCTTCAAGATGTATTTTTCCTTATTGTTCGCTTCATGTGCTTTGATCTCTTCAGGGATACTCGAGCCATTAGTAGGAGGAGTGTAAGGATTCTTGTAATATTTCTCCACATCATATCCATAATATTCTAGATATTCTTCTATCAATACTTTTTAGATACCATAATTGGCTCCATCGAACCTCAGATAATCATAAACCATTTTGCCAGCCATCCTGGATCTATCTCAAGTGGTTAAGCTTTTCAACAAGGAATCGAGCTTTGATACCAATTATTGAATAGGACAACTAAGAGGGGGGGTGAATTAGTTGTCAAAAAATTAAACCTTTAACTCAATCACCAAAACTGATTCTTAATACTGCTTAAATGATTAATCATCAAATGCCAATGCAAAAACTTAAATCCAACACATAAACACAATAACACCAGATTTATGTGAAAAACCCAATAAGGGAAAAATCATGGTGAGGATTAACTCACACTAAAGAGAATATCAAAACCAATTACAAGAGGCCACTGCCTGAAATAAGGCTCATTGCCAAAACAAGGAATCACTGTCTAGAACAAGGAATCACTGTCTAACAGGGCTACAACTCAGAGGGCTCACTACCATAGAGATACAAAGAAGACAAAGAAGACTTGTTATAGAGAGACTAAAATCCCAATACAACAAAGGATTCCACCACAATTACTCACACACATGCATGAATGATAGAGTTCGCCTTCTGCTCATTGCATCCGAAAACTTAGCATTAAGCTTCACACTGATCTACCACACTCGCATCACATGCATTCATTGAATATAATCAATGTTGCATCAAACTGCACTTTCTCTTTTCTCTTATCACTCTTCTTCTTCGTTCTTGTCTCATAGTTCATCATTAACTCATTTTGCATTTATACCATCTTGAACTTTGAAACATATCCAAAGTTGGCCATCCAAATTTAAATTCAAATTAGGTCGGCACCAAAATATCGTAGAGTGGAATTAGAATGAGGTCGACCCAAACATATGCTTCATAAGGACCCAAATAGATCCAACACAGTTCATCAATCTCGAAAGTAGTATTTCACACAAGGTCGGTGAAACTAGTATAAAACACATGGAACCATTAAGCACAAACCTTCCAAATACCGAAACTATCTTCAATAGAGTAAGGGAAATGCAACTCTAGAACCGCAAGTCATAAGAATTCATCAAAGAGAAATCCAGACCAACAACATTTCTCTCAGACCTTAACCAAAACCATAAAAAATCATAGTTCACAACTGGTGAACACAACATGCACTGTACAATGAACCAACAACCAAAACTTTGGATATAACATCTACTAACAACCATGAACAACATATCTAAATCACACAACCACAGGAGCAAATACAAACCAAAACTCAGAGCAACCGCTGAATACCTGCAACATATCTTCATTACAATTTTCTCAATACCCTCGACATATACAACCAACAACAACTATTTGATAACCAATTGATCGGTTGGTATCAATGACAACACCTTAAATATTTCCACAACACTTTCAATATTTTCATTCTTGCAACAAATACAATTTGTAATATAAACATAAATGTAAACATATTATATGATATAAATAGATGAGTGAACTATACAAATCATTTAAGGAATATTCTAGTATATCTAGTAATTATTGTTAATAGTGGATAGTTGTTTAATAGTAGCATATTATATTTAACATACATATATAGAAATTCATGGGCCCAAGTGAGTCCTTCATAGTTGAAGAGAAAAGAAAGATTGTTGTAGCAAAAAAATAGTATGGATTGGGTTGGCGTTGGAGTTACATATGTATATACACATATGCATAATATATCTATGTATATAGACATATCTATATATCTACCTATATTAAATGTGACTAGAAAGAACATATGAGGAGAATTTTATGCTTGTAACAATATTGTAAACAAAGTACCTACCTACCTACAATAGATGAAAATATAAAAAATATGGATTTAAAAATATTAAATATAGAAATTAATTGTATTTATAACAACTCATAGGTAGATATATAGATATGTGTGTATACAGTATTGTGTATGTTATACGTGTATAAGTGTATAATAGGTGGAGAGGATTTGGCAAGCTTCTAGAGTGATGGGCAATGTAGTGACCATGAAGGAAGCATTATGAAAAACAGTTAGGGTGAAAAGCAATATGTATTTAAACTATAAATTTTATAAAGTGGATATTAATTGTAGTATGGTCCATGCCAACACAAATCCAAAACATGGAATTTGGAATAAAAAATAGGGAACCCTAAACCTTTAGTGCCTTAATTATATAAATAACAAATTTTTTTAATATATGTGGTTTCAATATATATACATAAAGAAATTAAACCATATATGTACAAGTTTCATTATATATAATATGAAATCATGATTAAAAATATATTTGTATATACCCACATATGCATGACATATTTACATATAAATATAAAATACTAAAAATAAATATAATGTATATCTATCATGGCGTGTTTAGGTGCATGTAAAATCCCATCACTGTATATATATATATATATATATATATATATATATATATATATATATATATATATGAACACCATTTAAATACTAAAACCATGATTAAAAACATCTTTGTATATACCCACATATGCATAACATATTTAAATAATTTTAAATATAAAACCCTAAATATAAAATATATTTATCACTTTGCATGTATATAGGCATGTAACTATAATTTTATTGAACACACTTTATGGTTTTCAAATTACAAAATAAGAAACATTGAAATGGTGATACATTTTTCAATGTTGTACACAAATTATGTATGAATATGGTTTAGAAATATAATATATATGCATTTGATGATGCTAACATAGAAAGTACCAACCCGAAGAGTTCTAGAGATGTCAAGAACTTGCACAAGATATATGTTGAAGCTTTGAATGTTGTAGAGGATATTAGTTGCATGCTTGGAGGAAATTCATAGTTTACTACCTTGTGAATATGACAACATAATTTATCTCTTATAGTTTATTCATATAATGCATTCAATTTATTTGTTGAGTTTAAAATTGAATTAATAGAACTTGTATTTGATCATCTAAATTTGAAGTTGCAATTTTCGTATGCAATGTATAATGACATGACTGAATTGTGAAATATATTTATTTTGATGTTTGATAAGGGATCCTTACACCATTTATTGTTTGTGTAGATACCTATAGTATATGGATTTGAACCATTTGTATGTGAGAACAAGTATGGGAGAATGTGCATTTGACAACTCATCTAGTTGATAAGGGCTTGAATTTATGGTAGCTTAGGTACTAATAAGTGTACACTAAGATGTGTAAATACAAACTATTTGACTTTTGCACCTTCTCCAAGTGGGTGGTTATTGTAAACATTAAATTTTGAAAGAAATTATTAAAGCTTGTATTTTGTACCAACTTGTCATATATTGTAAGTGTACTTGCATGTATTTTGTCCCCCTTTAATGGTAAACTAAACATGTACAAGTGAAATGTATTAGTGTATATGGAATGATGTACTAGGGTTTTAATTTTGTAGTATTGGTTATTTAGAAGGAATTAATTGGGGGTTTAGGTGTGTAGTAGGTGGGTGGCTATTGGTATATGGTCAACTATTGGATCCTCTCCTCTACTTGGATATTTTATTAAATGTAAATAGTTCTAATATGCCAATCAACTAAAATTAATGATTAACTTTTTCTTGTTAAAATTATTCATGTTAATATCTCACAATTTATTAGTTTTGGCCTCTATGGATTCTAGCCATCATTTTTATGGGATTATTTTTGATTCCTTGCTTTGTCTTAATCAATTTGATAATTTGCATAAATAAAAAATTAACTTTTTGTAAATGCTCTAAAATAAAGAGAAAAATACATTAAAAATAAATTAATTATAAAGTAGCTATGTTTATCTCAAAAAGACCCATGACACACCAATTCTAGAGAATTAAGAAAATCTAGATAAATTGAAAACAAACAATCAACAAGAGATAAAAAAACCTCAAAACCCCATGGACAAGGAACAAGCATTTTTTTAAGGCAACGAGTAATGACAGAGTGAAAATGGCATAGTAATGACTATATTCTTGAAAGGGATAGGTTCGTCCATCATGGCCCCCAAGGCTATGGAAGACACCTTTCTCAAAAGTGTGGGCTAAATGCAAGTAATGATTCATTCACTGTTAGGCACAAATTTGCTAACCCAAATTGGTTACCTCTTCGTTTACATAGAAATTTGGTTAGAGTTAAGCAGGAACCCTTTGACACTTGTGTGGATGGCAGATCTGCTCATGTGCAAAAGCTAAATTAGAAGCAAGTAGATAGAAGTCATCATGTTGATAAAATGGGTTTCCTGAAACCGCTTTTTAAAGATTATGATGTAGTATTAGGTGTAAGAAAGGATGATGCACCATCTATGGTTAGGGTTTTCGAAACAAATCTCCTGCATGCAGAGTATCAAAACCCTAGAATCTGGTGTGAAGTGGAAAAAAAATGGTCCAATCAATATACTACTCTAGGTCATGGGGTTTCACTCAGGGAAAATCATAAGGACCACAAGGAGGGTTTGACTCAGGGTAAAAATATTGAAGGTAAGCATGGGGATAGAAAAATTAGCTAGATTCAAGAGAAAAATGGAGTTGAAAAGAACAAAACTAGTCAAAAGGAGAAGGAGGAGCAGGGACAAGGTCAAAAGGGTCATGGAAAGGGCTCAACCCTTTTGCATCAACAAAGGAAGAAGAAAAATGCTGCAAAAAGAAAAGAAAAAAGGACAACTCAATGCAAGAAGAAGGAAAAATTGCAGTGGAGGCAAAAGGATACCCCAAATGTAGACTCTAAAGCAATGACACCAGTTCAAAAGAAGAGGCTAGGGAGTGAGAAAATGCTGCTTTAAGATCAAAAGGGCACTGTGAAGATCACCCTATTAGAAAACTTGCTGCAACCTCAAGTTTAAGATCTATATAATAGAGCTTTAATCTATAAGTTCTAGAATCTCATGCTTGAACTAGATGCCTTATAAGATTCGCTATTTCATGAATGGGTAGGGATTTCAAAGGTTTTCTATCTTGATAAAGAAAAGGGTGTCTTTATTATGCTTTTTCATGAGAAATCTGATAGAGATTCTATTTACAAAGTTAAGGCCTAGGTATTCGATGGATCTGGTCTTTATATGCAACCCTAGTTTGCAAAATTTAAGCCAGATAGTCTAGCCATTAAGCTTAGACCTGTCTAGATATAGTTGCAGGCTTTAGCACTAGAATATAAAGAACTGCAACTAATATAAATAATGACAAATCAAATAGGGATTTTTCTTAAACATGAAAAGTATTATTTCATAATCCATCAAAGCCGGTAAAGGTTTGTATAATATTAGATGCTGCAAAGCCAATGCCTACTCAAAAACAAATAAAATCAAAGTATGGCTTGTGGAAACAACATATTATAGTAGAAAGACCTGGATAAACTTGCACAAAGTGTCATTCTTTAGAACATTCTATTAGTATTTGTACAACAAGGGATGAATGTAACATACTAGAGAAGCAAGAGAGGGTATGTTAGGAAAAGACATCATCTAAGGTAGTCTCTTAGACAACTAAGGAGCAGCAATCAAAGTTACATATTGGAGCAGTGAGGTAATAACAGTCAAAGCTATATACAGAAGGAAAGGTCACTAAGAAATAGGAAATAATATTTTTTGGTGTAAAAAAATATTATTCATGCTTACAACTTGCTCTAACACAAAAGCAATTTACTCTTTTGAAAAAGAGCATGGGGCTGGTTCTGCATTTGTCTAATCCAACTCTTCCACAAATTTAACAACATACGAATGATATTATTAACAAATTGATGTTTGGGGAAGGAATTCAACCTACTAACAAAACTTCATTCATTTTTGAAGAAGGGGAAACCCAAAATGTAGTATCAAAGTGTCTGGTTTCTATAAAATCTAATCGAGAGTTGGAAACTTTAGCTCAAGACCTACTTTATTCAATTGGTTCATACCTATTTGATGAGTTAGCAAATGTAATATCAAAGGAGGATGAAGTTGTGCAGTTAAGTGCAAGGTCAATATCACAATTTACTGGGTTGAATGCTTTGCAAATCGAGGATAAGTTGGATGAGTTGGAGCATGAACCAATTTTTATGATAGGAAAGGTTGATAATGTTAGAACCCTAGGGAGAAGAGGAAGAAAGCCCAAGGGAGTAGAACTGAAGGAAGAGTCATTGGTACTAGATTAGGGTCCTATAGTTGGCACCATGGTGGAATGGGTAAACAATGAGGATGATCAATTAGAAGAGTTTGATTATTCTCAAACCTTGTCTCTCTCACAATCTCCAACAATCCAACAAGTGTTAAAAAATCTCTAGGTAAGAGAGGCAAAAAGTCCAATGCAGAGAAATTGAAGGAAAAGATAGCAACAGGGATTCAAAAAATCTTGATGGCAATATTGTTATGTCTATGACCAAGTTCCCGAGGAGATCCTATTGCTCTCCTTGAGTGCAATGAAGATAATTTCATGGAAGGTTAGGGGCATTAATGCCTTTGACAAACGATCTTGAATAAAACATTAGCTAGATGTTTGTGGAGCAGACATAATTTTTCTTCAAGAGATAAAAACTTTAAAAACTACTTATGGAGCAACAATTTAGAAATGGAAAAAGTGGAATTGAACACATTCACCAACCCAAGGTGCCTCTAGGGGTCTAGTATTTTTATGGAATTCCAAGGTCATTAAGGTAGTTTCAATAAAAATGAAAATAATTGGCAGTTATTGGAGGTGCAAAAGTTTGATTTGAAGCTTTGGGTATTAAATAACTATGGCCCGACATCCACAATAGACAAGAAAAGATTATGGGATGAGATTACACAAATCTTAGTTGGAATAGGTGATGGAAATTTTTTTTGGTAGGAGACTTCAATGCAATAGCCTCATTGGAGGAAAAGAAAGGAGAGGTCTACCCTCCACAAAGAGTAATTGATGACTTTAAGTCCTCCATTATGAGTAATACACTGAAAGATATTATACCTACAAAAGGTTTATACACCTAGAAAAATCGAAGGCAAAATTTCTTATAAATTGCAAAACTTTTGGATAGGTTTCTTGTTACTCCAAACTAGTTTATTGGGGATTATGTGTTATCTTCAGATATCTTAACTCTTCTTGGATCTGATCATTATGCCATTTTAAAGGATATTACAAAGACTGGTTCAAGGTTTAACTGACATTCATATTTCAAATTTGAAAAGATGTGGTTGAGATACCTTCTTTTTTTACCATTATTGCATCAATGGTGGGCAAGCACACCTTATCATAGGGGCACAAAAAATTATTAGTTCTATAGAAAGCTACAATTTGTAAAACAATGGATTAAAGCTTGGAATATACTTGTTTTTAAAATATTTTCCAGAAAAAGGAAGAGGTTTTTAAGGAATTATCTGAAATGCATGAGCACATTATAAATAATGGTTTGGATGTTTCAAATTTTGATAAGCAAAAATAGCTACAGGAAGAATGGGAAGAGTTAAGTGTATGAGAGGAAATTTATTGGAGGCAAAAGTCTAGAGAGTTATGGTTGAAGGAGGGAGATCATAATACTGAATATTTCCACTCATCCACCCAAATCAAAAAGGCTACTAACATAATTTATTCAATTAACAGTGCAGTGGAAGGGGGGTTTCTCACAAAGGAGTTTGATATTCAAGAGGAAGGAGTGAAATTCTTTTTTGGTCTACTCTCTACACCTCAAAGCAAGACTTCACAAATTTTGAAGGATGAAGATGAGCTATTAGATGTGATCCCAAAAATTATTGGTGAGGAAATAAATAAGGGTTTGATGAAGCCATTTACACTAGAAGAATTGAAGAATGTAGTATTCTCCTTGCCACTAGATAAAGCACCAAGGCCAAATGGTTTCACAACCATATTTTCCAAAAATTCTAGGAAGTAGTGGGTTTTTATCTTCTTTTGATTGTAGAAGAGTCTAGACGAACGGGTACAATGATGAAACAGTTCAATGTAATAAATATTGCTATCTTTCCAAAAGTTAAGGATCCCAGAACTTTTGTAGAATTTAGGCCAATCTCACTTTGCAATATAGTTTATAAGATATTTACAAAAGCAATCTATCTCAGGCTACAACTCTTCATTTCATCTATTATTTCCCAAGAGTAGGGAGGATTTGTGCTAGGGAGGGAAACTATTGAAGGGGAATTTTTTTCTCACAAAGTATTGCATTCAATTAATAAAAACCATTTACCTACTTTTATCATCAAATTGGACATGATGAAAGTATATGATAGAGTAGACTTAATTTTTTTGATGAAAGTTCTCTCAAAATTTGGATTTTAAAAAAATGGTGTAAATGGATTCATTCTTGTTTGTCAGGGGCTAAATTTTTAGTTATTCTTAATGGTTCTCCTTCTGGATTCTTCAGTGCAACACAAGGGGTAAGGAAAGGGGATCCATTATCTCCATTCCTCTTCATTATCATGGTAGAAGCATTAAGTAGAGAAATTCAGAAAAAGAATTGCCAGGGATTGTCGCATGGGGTAGAGATTCCATACATAGGATTTTCAGTAACTCACTCCCTCTTTGTTGACAACACAATTCTATTTGGGAAATCTTCTATGGTAGAAGCTTCTCAAGTAAAATATGTCTTAGAAAAATATGCATCAACATCTAGGAAAAAATTTAATGCAACAAAATCAGATATTTATGTATTCAATACAAAGGCAACAATACAGAGGAAAAGTATGAAGGCATTGGGATTTTAGTTAGTTGAGCTTCCTTTTACATATCTAGGAATTCATTTTTTGTAGGGGCTAATAAGATTTCATACCGGGGAAAGTCATTGATAGATTAAAGTCAAGGATCTTGGTGTGGAAGGCTAGGTGGTTGTCATTAGCAGGACACATCATGTTGATTAAAACAGTCTTAGAAACCATCCCAAATTACTTCTTGGCAGTTCTTAAAGCTCCAAAACTAGTTGTGCTAGAAATTGAAAAGGTTATTAGAAATTTCCTTTGGAAAGGAAACATGAATGATTAGAAAAAGGTATCGTTGATCTCTTTGCAAAACATGGCAGTGGACAAGATGAAAGGAGGAGTAGGTATCCAAGATCTTTCGAGCAAAAAATTAGCTTTTGGTGCAAAGTTGGTATGACAAATGTACCATAAGGTAGATTCAAAATGGTGTAAGTTGATGCAAGAAAAGTATTTAGATTGTAATAATCAAACAATAATATTTACAATCTCAAACCCACTAGAAGGGCTAGCCATGTGGAATTTTTAATCTCTTGTAGGAAACTCATCAATTCATACTTAACATGGGAAGTCCATAATGGGGAAGAGGTAAAATTTTGGTTGGATTCATGCAATGGATTCCCTCCACTTTAGAATATACAGGAATTGCAAGTCATCAAACATAAACTAAATTTGTATCTTCCACAACCATGTAAACTATTTGGGAATTATTTCATAGTTGGTCGGTCTTATATAAGACATCTTTATTTTATAGTATTTGGAGAGTCATTCCTGCAATAGTTGTTTGGTCCATCTGGTGGGAGAGGAATAAACACATCTTTAGGAAAGAAATTTCTCCAGTGAACTATACTATTTTGAAAATTGAGAAAACAGTGCCAGAATATGTTAATGTGTATGCTCAAGAATGTGTTGGGGATACAAGATGGGTTTGTCATCATAGAAAAAATGTCTAAGACAACAATGCCTTAGTGATTTTCATTTAATCACTTCAAAGACACAAACAACTATGCCATAAAGCAGAAATAGGCACAGTAAATCCCCCATTGATCCTCTGAGAAAAGTAGATGCTTAACATAAGAGCAGATTCAACACAAGCACAAATTTAGAAAACAAAATCAGACAACCATGAAAGACAAACATATGGACACACAAATTTACGTGGGGAAAACCTTTTTAGGTTAAAAACCCCACCCTCTAAAACACTCAGCTCACTTGTATTATTTAGTAATAAAAATTGATTACAATACAAACACAGAGTTATTCTCTTTAGGAGATTACATCTTGTCCATCTGGAGAAGGCAAGCAACACAAATACATAATCTTCACACAGTTACAATGTCTTCACATGGCATACTATGCAGATTCACTTCAGGTCCACATATGACTCTCTTAGCCAGCCTCATGGCCAGCCCAACCTCTGGGAATATTAGATTCACATCATCTCAGATCTGAAAGACTAAGTGTTCACGGTGAAGACCGCTCAAACACTCTCAACCTCTCTATCTTCACTCATATGTTAACCGTCACCTTTTGGTTTACATATAAAATAATTTAATTGACTGTCAAGTCTTACATTTGCATTTAAACTTCTCAACCAATCCCATGATTCGATCCATACTGCAGTGTCCATTCAAACAAGTAACCGATCTACACAAATTGCATCGAGCCACCCAAGCAATAAATTCATGCCTTAATCAGGTTCTGTCTCCATCTAGAATTCGACTTGCAATAAATACAATTTACAAGTTTGGATTTTAGCCAATCAAATCACTGACACTGAGCCACGTTTCCTTCTTTCATTCGGCTGTCACTTTGAATTTCGGTCCAACGCGGTCAAGCGAGCTCCAAGATCACCCGAGCTCCTACCGCGTCACCGCCAAGTTCATTCTACCCGATCACGGTATTGTGGTGAGCCCACCTGAGCTCACCCAAACTTCCTCGTGCTACCATTGAGCTGACTTCCATCTACCATGGTATAGTGGTGAACTCATCCGAACTCAATCTCTGGTCGCCCCGCGCTATCGTCGAGCCTGTCCAGCCTTATCGCGATGTAGTGGTAACCGCTAGGTAGACCGTAGGCGGTCATACCGAGCTACCGTGGGGGCCACTAGGCCACCCCATGGTAGGGAAATGACTGCCAGCGGTCTCACTACGACCACCGCGGTGAGCCAACTCACCGCTTGTGATGGGGCGGTAACTGCTAGACTCACCACAGACGGTCTTACTGCAACCACCACGGTCCCCCTAAGCACCACCCACGGTAGGGTGATAACCATCACCAGACCGCCGCCCTTCAACCACCAACTGCTTACCGCGCAACCGCACCACCAACAAGAAACCTCCATGGTAAGGAGGTAAGCCTTGCTTCGCCAACCGTGCTACCTCCACCGCCATACAGACACCTCGCAGTAAGGAGGTAAGGGAACACATCACTATCCTGTCGCTCATCGCGCTACCACACCACTAGAAGATGTTACCGCCCCGAAACTGCCAAACAGAGTGGCCTGCGGTAAAGCGGTAGACCGCTCAACCATGCCACCAAGGAAAGCTTGTAGCGGTATGGTGGTAAAGGCCAAAACATGAAGAAAATGCCCAAGTCTTCAAGGGAAAAGACCAAAAAGTTGAGGCATAATTTCCCAACAATCTCCCACTTGATGAAGACTTTCAAGCTTCCTCCAAACCTGAACAAGGACCAACACCATGCTTTCATGCTCTAACCAAGACACCAACAACGACATCTGAAATGTCCACCATCTCAGGAAACTACTTCAAACATGCAACACAAGAAAGGGAACAAGCCAAGGTGTATATGCACCAGTCTTCAGAATACAAGTGATGAGCCCAAAATATGCTCGTAATTTGAATATCATAATGTATTTTTAGATACCCTTACTCTTTTGTTAATGGTTGTTTTAAACTCTTTGATTATAAACTTTTTATCTAAAATTGGGTAGTATCATGTGGCAACACATTCCTACATTCCTACAGCTTAATAACTCCATATGTCTATATTCATGGCCCTATTTGACCTCCCAATTGAATGATACGATGCATGTGGTTTTTGGATAAATGAGATGGATTTAATGTGTGTGATTAATGAATGAGTATTGTGTTATTATATGCCTGCTTTCTTTTGCCTTTGTTGCCATGTGTTTCACAGGTTGTTGAAGTTAGCATGAATGAGTCAATGCGCAGCAGATCTCGGCCCTGCAGTAAAAGCACAACATCAAGGAAGTTGCCACCAATGAGGACTCTCTGTCCGGGTCATTGGGAGGAAACCTAAGTAGTCATCAAATAGGAAGAGTGGAATGCTAGATTCTCTTTGGATCGGTTGAATAGATATACTCTCATTTATGAGAAGTCTGTTCCTCAGTGTCAGGAAGCATTTATATTCGCATCTTTCTCTGTTAAGTTAGTTAGTTAGTTTATTTTCTATAAATAAATGTTCCTCCTATGCGAGTGAATAGATTAGAAGAGATTAGACTAGACTAAAGAGTAGAAACAAAACAGAGTATGTTAAGAGCAGTGTTATAATGAGAAATAGAGTTTTGTATTAGTTTTCTTACAAGCAGAGTGACCATGTATATGATTCCAAGTTTATGAATAAAAGCTGATGAAGTTTTGGGTTCAATTCTTGCGTAAATTGGTTGATGCTTGCTAAGGGGGCCCACTTAGTAAGTATCTATAGTTAGTTGTTTATTTCCTGTTGTTTATCAGTTAGAATTTCATTCCAGGAAGTTTCAGCGCAAACTCAATCTTATATTGTTCCTACAGCATAAGGAATCCATCCCTGTGTTTGTTCCTATAGCATAAGACCAGTTCATTGTTTGTTTCTCAAGTAATAGTTGTTACGATTTCTACTTTAGTTAAGTTATGATTAAGTTGAGAAAGACCTTGCTTTACGTTCCTGCATCAGAAGTAGAATTCCTTTAAAGCATTTATTTCTAGTAAATTATGGCTAAAATTGGTTCTTAGTGCACATACAGTGCCGCTCCATTTCAAGTATACATTCCCTAGTTTGACAAAGTAAATGAACAACCATAAGAAGATGTTAGTCACCTATTGGAATGTCCAATTCCCAAGTTAGGATTTTCCATGACTTTTATATCCTTTTGTGGGCGAAAGCCAACAAGCATCAAATCCTTCAGGCGAAAAAGACACCACAACAACAATAACAAATGACTTCAAACACGAACACAAAACAAGAACCATTCTCTAGAACAATATAAACCAAACAACTAGAACAACAACCATAAAAAAAACTGACTGCCCTCATCCACCTAATCAAAACCCACGCTACTGAAAAATAGCACACACAGCTCATGCTAGTCCATCCAATCACCTATACCTTAAAGGTATGACCATTAGTAAAATCATGCCAGTAGCACAACCAACCCATGAATAGTAGAATACGAGCACCATGTGCCAACTAGTCAAAAGACCAAACACATCCAGGTACTCCCACTACAAGGGTAATGCCAGATCTGAAAGATTAAAGGCATAACCAGTCTACCAATTTCTGCACATAGAAAAATGTAACCATGTAGTTCCAAGGAACATCCACACCGATATGCACAACCTGCAACCACCTGCTGCAAGAAACATTTCTTTCAACAGTCTTCCACATTCTTCCAAGGTTCCATATCTGACTGAAGAATGAAACACCATGGCTCCACATACATCTTAAGTCATATGAACATTCAGGAAGAAAAAGACCAAAATAGAGAGAAACAACAAATCATAACATGTAGCATCCTCCTACATACACTTCTAAATGCCAGCTGTGTCAAGAGTGATCTTCTTCACATCCCAAGGGAAAAGCTTTAACAACATCCAAAAAATTCCATGAATGTAAGCATCTCAAAAGAAGATCAGACTAACCCATATAACCATCTCCTATCAGTGCTCAAAAGCACAAGGAGATACACTATGCTGTACACCTTCCATTATAAATCCTCCAAAATTTTAAAAACAACAACTCAAGATTCATATCCATGAGATATAAATCATATCACATATCTGAAAGCTATAATGGGCAAGTACCTTTCAAATAAACTTCATTGCTGAGTAGACCAAGAGGAAAGAGATGCTCCTCAAAGATATACAAGCCACCGTGACTAACCCAAGAGCATTCTCCTCACTGGTCTCTATTGAAATCACATTCAACAAAGGTGTAGGCTACTCAGAGTTTCAACTATAACAACAACATTCTCAAAAGAAATTTAGCCTCACCTTATTCTCCATGTATCCATGAGCACCGACAACCTGTCATCTCATGCTAACTCCAAAATGCATTACTGCACTTAACATGAAGTCCTCCAGCATATGACCAATGTACTCAAAACATAGAGAAACCCCAGACCACTATCAAAGCTCCAAACCTAGGAACAAGAAATTAACATGACACCATGATCTACACATCCCCCTTAGGAGATACCATGCTTCAAGTGAACTATCCATGGTCTCAAGAGAAAAGCAACATGCCAAAACTCTAATGCACAAGAAACATTACACATGACATCAAGAAAACAAACTCTAAACCAACATCACCTATCAAGCACCACTAGCATCTCAACCAAAGACTACCAACGTCCTCAATGGCTCCAAGATGCTGCACACCTTCAAATAGTGACCATGCAGATGCAAAAGAACTCTTCTGCAACAACAGGATCTAAGAGTCCCACTAGAAGCATCTGCAACACCAAAGAAGATCATTCATCACCAAATGATGAATCCACAGTCACTGCTAAAGCTCCCATTGAACCATGACACCAAGCTTTCCAAGCACCATGACCAACTACCTGCTGATCCAAACAACCTCTAGGTACAACCGACAACATGTCCATCGGACAAAAATGCCGAACAACACCAAGATTACCATCACTGTCAAAAGCTTACACAAGCCAATGTAACAAGCTCTCCATGACATCATGATTCACATGCTACTGGTCCATAACCAACTATTCAGGTACTCAAACGCTATTCCTCCTCTCATCTCAAAATAGCCATGCTAATACACAAGTGACAACAAACAAGGTCAGCTAATAGATCTGCACCACCACATAAGCAACCTCATGAATAATGACAATCCACTTCCGATTTGACCCACAAAAATGCACAACTTGTAGATCCACTTCAATGAAAACCCTACAAATCTATCATCACACTGGAAATTGCAAAATTGAGATAATCAAAGGGAACAACCCACATAAACAACTTGAATCAAACACCAGATCAACAACAGATCCAATTTGCCAATTACATCCACAACTCAAGCACCATAGTCTAGGAAACCAATAGGCAACACCACAAGAATGCTAAATGAAAAACACATACCAACACTCTCATGCAGAGAAGACATCACACCTCCTCAAAACATGTTGAACTGCAACTATCTCATCCAGTCACACCCCAGAAGCCAGGGTCTTGAAAAATAGCTGAACAATAGCTCCACAAACCACAAGTTTTCCTTGACCGTGTAAAACCTACAAAAATACAATGTTTATAAAACACCCATGGATCTCCATATTCACGGCTCATTTGGATAACCCAAAAGTTTGCAGATAACCAGCATGGTTAACCAAAACAATGAAAAGAAAATATGAAAATGTGTCAAGAACTTTTTAGGAAAATCTATAGAAAACCTCCAGAGCCATAGACATGAATCTAAACCATGCGAGTGCAAGAAATAGGTAAGTAGGAACAACAGGTCCATTTCAGACCAGTTCCAAAACCTTAGTCATGCACAAGCATATGAGAGAGCCAGACTATACAGAAGTTGCAGACCACCAAGATCACCTTCATAGCCTCCATGCAAAAAGAGCAATAGAGAAACCGCCTTCAGTGCTAAGTCAGAACACCCAACACAAGCACAATACTCCATGGTTGAACAACAACACAAGCAACTCCATACCACCAGGGAGCCTCTCACACATAAACCCAATATGAAACCACGCTTTGCTGCAAAACAAGCACAAGCACATCTCATGCCCTTTGCATTAGGAACATTTGCTGTGAGCTAGGAGCCTCATACCATATTGCAACAATATGATCAACCTTTAGTCATCTCCAGCGTCTTTCAAACTTTCATGTTGAATCAAAGAAGCAAGAAATTCCACTCATCGAAGGATCAAACACCAACCGATTTCTTTGGATATCCTCAAGCTTTCCAAGCTATGAAAACATCACAGGAGAAATACCTTGAACTTCAGTAACCAAGAGAAGGATTTGACACCACTTGTTGATATCATCAAGCCTTGACCTCCCTTAACTAGCTCTGATACCACTTGTCAGGGATACAAGATGGGTTTGTCATCATAGAACAAATGTCTAAGATAATAATGCCTTAGTGATTTTCATTTTATCACTTCAAAGACACAAACAACTATGCCATAAAGTGGAAACGGGCACAGTAAATCCCCCATTGATCCTCTGAGAAAAGTAGATGCTTAACATAAGAGAAGATTCAACACAAGCACAAATTTAGAAAATAGAATCAGACAACCATGAAAGACAAACATATGGACACACAGATTTACGTGGGGAAAACCTTTTCAGGTAAAAAACCCCACCCTCCAAAACACTCAACTTACTTGTATTATTCAATAACAAAAATCGATTATAATACAAACACATACCTATGCTCTTCAGGAGATTACATGTTGTCCATCTAGAGAAGGCAAGCAACACAAATACAAAATCTTCACATAGTTACAATGTCTTCACATGACATACTGTGTAGATTCACTTCAGGTCCATAGATGACTCTCTTAGCCAACCTCATGGCTAGCCTAGCCTCTAGGCATATCAAGTTCACATCATCTCAGATCTGAGAGACTAAGTGTTCATGGTGAAGACCGCTTGAACACTCTCAACCTCTCTATCTTCGCTCATTTGTTAACCGTCACCTTTTGGTTTACATATAAAATAATGTAATCGAATGTCAAGTCTTATATTTACATTTACATTTCTCAACCAATCCCATGACTCGATCCATGCTGCAATGCCCATTCAAATAAGTAACCGATCTGCATAGATTGGATTGAGCCACCCAGGCAATAAATTCATGCCTTAATCAGGCTCTATCTCCAGCTAGAAGTCGGCCTGCAATAACTACAATTTACAAGTTTGGATTTTAGCCAATCAGATCACTGACACTGAGCCACGTGTCCTTCTTTCATTCGGCTGTCACTTTGACTTTCAGTCCATCTTGATCAAGCTAGCTTCGAGCTCGCCCGAGCTCTTACTGCATCAACGTCGAGTTCATTCTACCTGGTTGCAGTATTGCAGTGAGCCCACCCGAGCTCACCCAAATTTCCCCATGCTATCGCCGAGTTGACTTCCATCTATTGCGGTATAGCGATGAGCTCAGTCTCTGGTCGCCCCGCGCTGCCACTGAGCTCATCCAACCTTACTGTGGTGCAGCGGTAACTGCTAGGCAGAACGCAGGCGGTCATACCGCGCTACCGTGGGGGCCGCTAGGCCACCCCGCAGTAGGGCGATGATCACCTAGCATACCACCAGCAGTCTCACCACGACCACCATGGTGAGCCAACTCACCGCTCGCAATGGGGCGATAACCGCCAGACTCACTGCAAACGATCTTACCATGGCCACCACGACCCAATAAGCACCGCCTGCGGTAGGGTGGTAACCATCACTAGACTTCCGCCCTTCAACTACCAACTGATTATTGCACAACCGCGCCACCAATGAGCAACCTCCGCGGTAAGGAGGTAAGCCTTGCTTTGCCAACGCACCGCCAACCATGCTACCTCCACCGCCATACAGACACCCCACGGTAAGGAGGTAAGGGAACACACCACCATCCTGTCGCTCACCATGCTACTGTGCCACCAAAAGATGACCGCCAAACAAAGTGGCCTACGGTAAAGAGGTAGACCACTCAACTACGCCACCAAGGAAAGCTTGCAACGGTATGGTGGTAAAGGCCATAACATGAATAAAATGCCCAAGTCTTCAAGGGAAAAGACCAAAAAGTTGAGGCATAATTTCCCAACAAAATTCAAGAATGTTAATTCAATGTTCACAAATTTAGATAACATTTTGCAGAATTAGGAGTATATAATATTTCCTTTGAAGGGTAGCCTACACAAGTTTATAAATACAAAGTTGGATAGGATCTTGATTAAATGGAAACCACCTCCTCAAGGTTTTCATAAGTAGAATTTTGATGGGGCTTTAAGTGGTAATCTAGGAATCTTAGGGGCAAGAGTTTGTATTTGGGATTCATTTGGTATAGTGGTAGCGACTAAGTCCTTTCAACTCCCTTAGGGTACAAAAAATACAACATAAGCTCAAGAAATGTTGTTGGGGCTACAACTCGCTATAAATCTTGGATTTCTAAAATTACATATAGAAGGGGATTATTTGATTATTATAAATTCATGCAAAGAAAGGAGGAGTCGGAGTTGAAATATGAATTATATTCTACAAAAGGTATGAATTTTGATATATAAGTTGCAATCATATCACATTAATCATACATATCGTGAGGGTAATAAGGTGGCAGATTGCCTTGCAAACATGGAGTGTGATAATTAGGAGGTCTGAATTGCAAAGAAAAATTGTACCTTAGGAGCACATCCTCATTTAAATGAGCTAATTGAGCAGGATAGAATTGTAGCATAATTAAATATGGGAGCCTAATGGCTAGAAATTGAAATTAGGGGAAGTAGAGTAATAATATGGGTACCCAACTAAATTTCTTTGTTATCAGACATCAAAGATATTGCTTAACTCATACCTAAGAAATACCTTAGAAAGTTTACAAAGTTGGGCATCGGACTTTCAGAGATTAGAGGTCAATCTTTTGGCTTTCACAAAAGAGAAGGAAGGTAGAAGGTAGAAGAGAAACCTGAACCCTGACAAGACTAAAGGTAAGTCAGGCTTTTCAATCTGGTGTTTCACCTAGCAATTTCAACATGTTTTTAGTCAAAATGTGGCAAAGGTCACAAGAAAAGGAAGTTAGTAAGTTGATTGAAATTGGGCATCAAAATTTCAAAGATTGGAGGTCAGATTGTTGGCATTCACAAAAGCGAAGGAGTTAGACGTCAAATTTCACTAAGTTTGATCGGGTTTCACACTTTAGGCTTTGTGGTTATGACTTGCAGTGTTTAAGTGGTGTAATGGGAATGAGGGATACCTGATCCCTGACCCCCAAGAAAGGGAAGCAATAAGAAGGGTTCACACTTCACTGTCTGATCAAGTTTTGGGCTTCAAGATTTGTGGTTACAACTTGCGATGAATAAGTGATGTAAAGGGTATGATGGATCCTCGATCCTCGATCCCCAAAAAAGGGAAGTAGTAAGAAGATCAAACTTCAGGCTTTGTGGTTGTTATTTTTAAGCGGTATAATGGGGATGAGGGATCCCTAATCCTAGATCCCTGGAACAAGGAAATAGTAAGAAGGTTTTTCACTTCACTAAGTCTGATCGATGTGGTGTAAAGGGTATGAGGGATCCTCGATCACAGACCCCTGAAAAAGGAAAGCAATAAGAAGGGAAGTAGTAAGAAGATCATACTTCGGGCTTTGTGGTTGTGGCTTGTGATGGTTAAGAGGTGTAAAGGATATGAGGGATCCTCGATCCCCATCCCTCGTAAAAGAGAAGAGTAAGAAGGTTTCACAAGTCAGTGATGAGGCTTGCGCTCTACATGAAGATGGTAGCCGATAAGCAGGAGGTGTGAACCTTGACCATTGACAAGGGATTGAGACTCTCGAATCCTAACAAGTCTAATGGCATGATGGGCTTCTCAAATTAGACTTTCGAAGATTAGGCACTTTTATAATTATCTAGGCCTTCTTGGGCACTTTTGTAATTAGGCCCTCTTGGGGACTTTTGTAATTAGGCCCTCTTGGACACTTTTGTATTTACTTACTATTACTATTAATATAATATATAGGCTATTTTCCTTTTGCCATAAAAAAGCACAAGCATTTTACCCCTAAATATTGTACATGCTTTGAGTATTATAAATAATGTGTGCTTTATGTTAAAAAAGAAAGACCAATAGGAAAACCACTTTAAAATAGTAATAATAAAGTTAACCATGGTAGAATAAATAGAAATAACACCAAAATAGTTTTCCTAGAAACAAGAAAAAAAACATAGTAATAGGAATCAAAAATCCAAAGAGACACTATAGTCAACATTAAAACAATCACTAAACTATTTCCTCATATCTCAAATAGGATAATCCTAATCATTTCTAGCATAAAGCCTTATGTCATTTTAATTAGAAGTTGATTTAGCCACAAAATTCGTAACTTGATTTACTTGCCTTCTAGTATGGTTCCACTTAACAACATTGAAACCATGAATGAGGAAATTGATCTCTTTCTTACATTCATTCACTTGCCACTAGTTGAATTGAGAAGGGAAAATTCTTGTTAAATGATCATTCAATATTTAGATTCAAATTCCAAAATAATATTGTTTAAATTCCCTTTCTTATCATATAAAAGAGCTTGATGAATGATGAAATCCTCCACAAAATTATTAGAACCAACACCAAGACTACTTGCAAACCAAAAATTGACTTTGTAATTATGATTACAACAAACACCCACCATGCTACCATTTAAAGGTGTTATCCTCAAATGTAGCTATGCTCGATTCATGGATAACCCCCTATGAAACTTGTTTGTCCCGTAGGTCCATGTACTTCAAGCATGCAAAATGAGTCAATTTACAATTGGCCTTCATGAATAGTCCTAGTCCTCAGATTGTCCATTCAAGCATTTTTCCTTGATCATTTCTCAAAAATATTCAAAATGAGCGTTTTGTTAGTTTTCATATTCAAGGAGTTGAAATTTTTTAGCTCATGTAAGAGCGCTAATTTTCAGCGCTCCTACATGAGTCAAGTTCAGAAATTGCTCCAAGTGTTGGAGCGTTGTTTTTCAACGCTCTTATACTTTTAATTCCCCCTTGCACATTGAAGCGCTAATTTTTAACGCTCTTGCATTTTTGAGTTTTGTTTATGTTTTCCATGCTTGAGTGGCCTTTTTCTCCACTCTTGCATTTTTGACCTTTTTGAAAATGTTAGAGCAGTGAAAATCACTGCTCCTATATTTTCCCTCTGCACATGCATCATTAATAGACTTTCAGTTATTAATAATACACATTTCAAAGTTTTAAAGTGACATTAAAGTCATTCTAAGTTCTTTTCTTCTCATTGTAATCTATTTTCTTCCTCCTTCCTCGCATTGGTCATCTTGCAAGCTTCAAGCAAATTTTTGCAGACAGATTCCGCAGGCAGTTGATTCAGGTTTTCATTTATTTCTTCCTCCATTATTCTTCAGGTACATTTTTACATTTCTTCTTGTCTCTTTCTACTATCATGTAGATTAAAATCTTTATGCCCTTTTTCTTTACATTTTCTATTTGTCTCCTTTCAAGTTCTTCTTTTTCCCTAGCCATTGTTCAAACAGGGTTTTTCATGTTTGTGGTTACTCCGTTTGAGTCAGCGTTGTTTTCAAATACATTCACTTATGCTTTTTTGTGTTGATTATTATCGCCTAGGGTTTTCTTGAGTAAGATATGTCATAGCGGTGTTTTTTACCACTTAGTAATGTAAGTTCCTCCAATATGCAAGAGTGGTGATTTTCACGACTCTGACATACATAGTTTCTTCCTATAACCAAGATGCAAGAGCGGTAAAAATCACCGCTCCCACACAAATGATCTTCTCTGACATGTATTACCGGTGAAAATTCCTGCTTTCACACTTAGTTTACTATCATGTTGAGACATGTCCAAGCGAGGAAATTCAGCGCTAGTGCATAAAAATGATTTTCCCAAATGTGCAAAAACTGATTTTTAGAGCTCCGATATATTTTCTTTCCAAATGATCAAGGCATGTAAAAGTGTTGTTTTTCAACACTATTACATGCAAGAGGACTTTCCACCAAATGTACAAGTGCTAAATTTTAGCGCTTGAATATCAAAATTCTTCCCAAGTGTTTAAGATATGTTAAAGAACTAAATTTTAGCGCTTGTACACATGAGGTATATCTTACAAAATGCAGAAGCACTGATTTTTAGTGCTCTTACACAAATGGCAGTTTTCCACTTAATGCTTGAAAAATTATTCCAATTTTCTTTTTGAACCTCGTTTCATCGCTAATGCTCCATTTTCTGTGCTTCATAGCTCATTTGCACTCTCTCCAAATTGCCTACTTGCTTCATGCATTCCAATCACTTGCACAACACATATGCTCCTAACATCTCATAATCCTTTGTTTCTTGCAATTTCTTTTAGGCTCTTATCAGGTGATCTTTGAAGGTGTTTTTCATTGGTTTTGGCACTCTTAGATGACAACAGAAAAACCTCCCTCATCTTCTAAGAAAGAGAAGATGAAGTACAAGTACCAAGGTGTTTATCCACCTACTATGGTGTCCTCGAAGGTTGATGGATTGAAGGACACAAAGATTGGTCACCAGGATATGGAATATTTTGTGAAAATAACTGAAAAGAAACCATTAGAAGAAAATCTGTGAGAAATCATTCATAGCAACTTGCACTTGGTTGCTTCATTTCCAACTACAGCTCATTGTACAGAGTTTGTTCTTCAAGTTGCCTCACATTATATCAGGGAGGAAAAAAGTGTGAGATTATTCTGGAAAAATCATGATGAGATTAGATCCAGAGTTCTTCGATATAGTTTTCCAGCTTCCACATATGGAAAGATATACAAATGTTTCCATTCAACAAGAACAAGAGGTCTATGAAAAGGATCCTAATAAAGATAAATGATTGATTAATACCCAATGGTTGAAGACTCTAAGGACCACTCTCTCTAGATGGCCAAAATGTATTCCACGAAGTGATTTCAAGGAGGATGTTCGGGATATGATTACTCTTCTGAGCAGGGTGAAAGGCTTTCCTATTTCATTTCATTTTCGAGAATGGATGTATGAGTATATCTGAATCATCAAAATAAGGAAAGCACACATAGACTGGGGAACTCAGATAAGCGATCAGATACATGAGTAGCTTATCAATGTACAAAATACCTTAAAGTTTTACATGACATCCTACCTAGTGTATGCTGCCACTGTTATGAGATAGTATCCAGGATTATCAACAAAAGGTAATAGAAATATTGTGGTAGTATATGAGTTCTACTCCCAAATATCCTTGAGGAATAGTCTCAAGCGTTTCATGAGAGTCATTGATGCCTTCTTTGCACCTTTTCTTTTCACTTTTGATCCGAATCTTGAAAAGAAGAGAGTATCAGATGAAGCATACGAAGTTGTTAGTAAATTTGGATGTATCTTTTTGCAGTTTCCAACTTTTAGATATTTGAGAGTAGGTTGTTATATTGGGTGCCCATACATGTTGCCTAGATATCCATCTAAAAAGTGATTATTAATGGAGTTGTGGAGACAATTGATTTCAGTTCATAAAGAATGTCATAAAATCCATAAGCTAGGCTTCAAGTTTCCAATTACTATTGGAAGGTATACCATTCATAGTTTGCAAAAAGCAAAGTTAGTAATAGTTGAAATGCAAATTATGGCCACAAGGACATATAGATACAAATTTGACTTTGACTACAAAGATGTGTAT
The DNA here is from genome assembly GCA_007115665.2 of Sequoiadendron giganteum. Lineage (NCBI taxonomy): Eukaryota > Viridiplantae > Streptophyta > Pinopsida > Cupressales > Cupressaceae > Sequoiadendron > Sequoiadendron giganteum. The sequence continues at coordinate 438,661,196 of CM021102.1, read as the reverse complement.
AGGAAACTCAAGAAAGATCATCACCATGTCTACTGTTTTAAGGATATATAGGCGGACTGTAGAGATGAGGAAGATATTCAAAGAGTGGAATTTTTTAGGTTGATTGTAGAATTGATCAGGGACCTTGGTGTAGCTAATATTCTAGAGGATTTTGAAGATCCTAGTGATATCATGAATTTTGTATATGAAGAGGAAGAAATTTCTAGAAATCCTTTATCTCTTGTGCAATGGTCCAAGAATGAAAGTTTTTCCATCAGAGAAAGACTTGCTCCTACTCTACATAACACAGGTGAATGGTTGTAGAGAGATGGCTTTCAATTGAACATTTTCAAAATAGAGTTTGAGGGAGAAAAACCAAGAGGTGAAAATAGCCAACAACAAGAACTCCACACTAAACACAAACTTGTGATTGCTCCCTCTTCTTCACAGAGGGGTCCTAAGATCAAATTCACTTCTAGTAAAAATACTGCACAAACAATTGAAGAAGGGGAGGCTATTGAATTAAAACAACCATCTACTGAAGAACAAGAGCTTGCATATGAGGAATGATCATCAAAAGAAGATGAAGGGAATGAAAGTGTGGTATCAAGAGAGTCTATAGAAGATGAAAAATATGAAGAAGATGAAGGAGAGGAAGAAGGTAATGAGGAAGAAGAAAGGCATGATGATGAAATGAAACTATCTCCCCACGAGGATATTATCAATAATCTTCCCCAAACATCATCGCCTATTACTAGCAATGTTCCTCACACTCCTCCAAATCCTAATACTCCACCACATCCTCTTCCTAACTCACCTCCTCCCATGACAACTCTACATGCAGTAAAGGTTACCATTCCTCCTTCAGTATCATCAGTCCTTTCCACCCCTCCTGTAGGTTCCATCTTGAAAACTGAACTAATGTTTCCTCAAGTTCCTCATCATCCATTCTGAGTCTATCATCTCCGTCATATGATATCTCTTCTTAGGTAGAGTTTGATAGGTTCATGAGCGAGTCATTGCAGGATCCTCTTGGTTTGCAATCTACTGGTGCAATCATGACTGATACTACTCCAATTGTTACTATATTGTCCATACCTACAAAAGTGGCTGCTACACAAGAATTAAGAGTAAGTCAAGAAGGAAATACTTAATTTCTCCCTCCTTGGTTGGTTTCTCAAGTATCGAATTGCAAGAAACAGATGATTTCCCCATATGAGAAAAATCCAAGGGGAAAAAGAAGGCAAAAGTTCTTTCAAGACTTCATGTTGACAAGTTTGGTCATAAGTATGTAGAAATTGGGATACCTCCACAAGGAAAGGATGATATCACTATAGAAGATTACACTATAAAAAGGGTTGAACTTGATAAGGTAACTAATGCAAGTGCCAAATAAGATGCACAAGTGGTCCTAAGTGCTTTATCAGGTAGACTTGATAAGATGGAGCAATCTAGAATATGTACAAGGAGAAGCCTAAACATTATGAATCAGTCATAAGGAGGATCATAGGTTCTTCGAAGAAAGTGCAACCTATGGCCATGATAAATGTTGAACCAAAAGTGCAAAAGGTGGAGAAGTTTTACTCCAAGGGTAAAGTGTTATATGAGTTTGTTGATGAGATAATAGAACAAGGCTCATAGCTCATAGCTTTTGTTGATGAAAAGACTGCTCAAATAGCCAAGATGAAATTAGAGCTGGAAAAAGAAGAAAGTACACTTTTTATGCAGTAGAAAGAAATAGAAAAAAGTCTCATTTTTCTCACAAATGAAAGAGACAAATATGAGCAAATTAGTGGAAGTTGGGGTAATTCCTGACAAAGAGAAGTATGTGGAAATAATAGAATCTCTTAAAAACCACATACAAGTTATCAAGTCTCTCATCGAGGAAATACAAGAAGTACAAGAAGATGTCGAAGGGAATCGTATTGTCATGGTGAATGGAATTGAGGAGTTACCGAGCAAACTCCTTGATGATGATCATACCTTCCTCCCGATAAGTGAGATTGCTCAGATATTTAAAGAAGCTATTATGAAGAAGGTGGAAGATGAAGGATTTTCATAGCCTTTAATGCACACCATATGTGATGTATGGCTTTCTCTTGAAAATCTCAAGATGCATCTAGATAGATGCAAGAAAATTTGCTCATCTCTAAGAAAGTCAATCACAAGGGTTCATACCCTTACTGACTATACAGTTGGTCCCGATGAGGCATTCGTGCGAGAGATAAAGAAGAAATATGAAGACTTCTGAGCCAAGATCAAGGAACCATGAAGAACTTCTTGTATCTCCAGAGTTAGATAGTTCATATGCTTTCTTTTATGCTTTTTGTAAATAGACTTCAACATTTTACATTTCATTTTGAAAAACATAATCACATGTAAAAATAGAGATGTTTTCCTATATTCATGGATCACATTTTTGAATAATTCAACTAGTTGGTGAGGGTTTCTCCTATATTATCTCTCCTCTCCCATCTATAAATAAGAGATGTTTCTATTGTAATTGTTATCATTTTGTCTTATGCAACGAAGTGCTGCTTAATTGTGAAGCAAATATTGAAACTTTGAGTTCATTTTTGTGAATTTATTTTTGATCAATAAAGAAGTGAAGTTGCACACCAAAATTTGTGTTGGTAACAATTATCTTGTGATTTTATTTAAACTGGCATTGATTAGTTGTAAAGCTTGAAAGAGATTTTGAGTAAATCTGTGTAAACTTGAAATTACACTCATTGCTTAAAATTGTGATATCGTTGATACTATTGGTGAATTCTCTATAAGACTTTGCACTTATATTTATTTATGTTGTTTGTGGATTTTATCGTGGAGTATAAAGAAGACTTTGTGTTTCTTTTACAACGTTGGTTACTATCTTGAAGGATTCATTATCGGAAGCTACGAAATGACTTTGTGTCTTCGTGAGATTTTTCTTATTTGTTACTTATCATTATCATGTTGGTATTCCTTGGCTTTGCTTTGACAAGATAGGAATATTGGAATTACTACTTAATTTTAGTTTGAAGTTGTATTGCATCAAGAAGTTAAAATTATGAAACATTGTAAAACATATTCTCTGAAAAAAGAGAGAATCAAGAATGTGACACACCCCCATATCATTATTGTAAACATCTGATTAGTTTTCATTAGTTTCTATAAGTAGTGAGAAAGGCACCTCCCCTTTCCAAGAGGATAGATTCTATCTCACATAAATGCGGTTGAAATCAAGGTTTTATAATCTATTAAAAGGGATTACATAATTTTCACCCAACAATTTTTTGGCGCCTTCATTGGGGATTGACACACGCAATCAAAGCCTCATAGTTTTGATTGAAGTGAATAAGCACTCTAGTTTCTTATTGTTATCTTGTGAATTATTATTATTAATATCTCTCTTACATTATGACAGATAGAAGCTACACATGAGGTTTAAGGGCACAAGAAGTGGTAGACCCATTTTTTGAATTATTGCAATGATATAACATCCTTCTTTCTCCTCCATGAAGAAGGTCTTCGTTGCAGTGAACTGCTAGTTATCCTCCACAAAGGCTAAGATCTCCTCTTCCAAGTGAATTTTCTGTCTTTCACAAAGTTCCATCTCAAGTTCTTGTTTTTCCCAATATCATGTCTGCACCATCGCTAGGACCTTGGGGAAATGCTTTTGGTCCTCTCAGGTTGGCAGGGCCTTTACATGAACTTCCACATGTATCACAAAAGAATATTATGAAGTTCCAAGGTGACGACAAGCAACATTATGATGAGCACATCATTGCCTTTTATATTATTTGTGGTGTTCTTGGTGTAGAATGTGAAGATGTTTCTATAAGATTGTTCATTGAAACTTTACAAAGAGTTTCTTTAGAATTGTTCTATACTCTTCCAGTTGCTAGAGTCACTAGCTAGAATAATCTTCGCACCAAGTTTGAGGAAAGATTCAAACCTCCTGAAGATGCACACATTTTTTTGGCACAACTTACAACCATGCAAAAGGAAGCCCATGAACCCATGTGAGAATTCATGGATAAGTTTAATAAGCTGGTGACAAGAATTCCTACAGTGGCGAGACCAACTGATCATAATTTAAAGTGTTTCTTTATCAATACACAACTTCCCAAACTAAGTTTTCTTTTGCGTAGGGTAGCTCTTGCCAATGTTGAAGACGCTCAATAGTTAGCAACAAGTCTTGAAGATGACATGATTCTTGCTGGCGAAATAAGAATGAATACAAACAGAAAAGTGAAAGCATTAGGATCTTCAGCCTCCAATGCTAATTCTAACTTTTTTGATCCTATGGTTCAAATGTTGGCAAATGAAATCTTGTCTTTGAAAAAGAAAGTTTCTAACAATAATTCTTATAAAGATGTTCCACGAAGGAATTTTCCTAACTATTCTAGAAATAGGAATCATAATTGTCTTCCTGCATGACAAGGAAGGCTTGCTTTGGAAGCTCCACCAACCAATACTGCAGTGGGGTATTATGAAGTAGAACAAGATGAATTTGCACAACCTGATTATCCCACAGAAGAAAATTCTGATCTTTTTCAAGATGAAGAAATAGAACCAGCCGACAACTCCAATATTGGCTATTTGTAAATAGAAAATGAAATTGATGATGAGGACTTGGTGACCGATACATATGATTTCTTTACACGGTCACAACAAAACCACCTCGATCAAGCTCAAGTTGTTTCTCCACAAGTGAAAGATAAGCTATGGGTTCCTATTGCAAAAAGAGGTTCTCCTTTGCCTTGGGAACCAAAAGACACATCAAATAAAAAATTAAGTACTCCTTATCCTCCTCCTGTAGTTCTTGCTATTCCAAAAGCCAATGTTCAGGTTCCTAAGACTAGTGTTCCCTTTGTTAAACCTATAAATGAAGTTACTACATCTTCTCTGCAAAGTTCCTTCCAAGCTTTTGACATCATTGACCGTGCAAAGAGGATGAAAGTACAAATGTACGAAGTATAATACCTCAAGGCCAATCCTAAGAAATTTGACAGGCTTGTCAAGTTTGTTAAGGATAAATAAATTACTCCTAGTAAGGATTCATATCCGGATGTTCCTAGTACCCCAAAATCCAAAACTCCATAGAAAAACCTAGTTTTTGTTCCTCTAGTTACTTTTGGACTTAATGATCCTTTCTTTATCTCCTTACTTGTTAATGGTTTTAAGTTAAGCAATTGTGGTATAGATTCTGGTGAATTTGACAATGTGATACCAGCCAAGGTAGCTACTACTTTGGGTTTGAATCTAACAAAAAATTTTTGTCGTTGTTTCTCCATGGAGAACAAGCAAGTACCTCTGATTGGATAGATTAAGGATGCACAATTTGCATTCGCTGCGTACTTGAAAAGAAAATCAAGATGACGGTTCTAGTAGTGGATGTTCTAGCATATTATGGAGTTCGCCTTGCACAAATTTTTTGTAAATATGTTGGAGGTGAGCTTAATATGGACATGTCAAAAGCTAGAATACCAGTAAAGGGTGTAATGCAAAAATTGGTTCCTAAAAGGGAGTCAAAATTCTCAGTGACAAAATCTAACGACCCAAGAGCTCAAATTTTATTTGAGTCTTCGAGTGTTGGAACATATTATCTTTAGACTGATGGAGATGCCGAGTCTTCATCATATTATGGATTAGAAAGTGTTGGCTCTTCTTCACCAAAAAATGAGTCATCATCAGATGATTCATCTATTTCAGATTATGAAGCTTCATCAGATGATTCATCTATTTCAGATTATGAAGCTTCATTAGATGATGAAGCTACAAACTTTGATACTGCTAGTCTTGGTGATCCAACAATGTTTGGGTAATTGAGTTCGATGGTAGTTGTTCTTCCATCAGTTCTGGAGCCAGAATTGTCTTTGTATCACCCAAAGGAATTTTTTTTCCTTTCTCTTTTATATTACAGTTTGATAATACTAATAACATAGCTGAATATGAAGCTTTGTTATTAGGAATGAAAGTTTCACGTAAGAAAGGAATCAAGAATCTTCATGCACAAGGTGATGATGAGTTGATAGTATTTTAGGTAAGGAATTTATATCAAATAAAAAATGACAGACTAAGGCATTTCAATAATCTTGTTTGGGATTGCATTGAGGAATTTGATGCTTTCGATATGTCTGTAGTTCCAAGAGAATACAATGATAGATTTATTCACTAGTAGTTTCATCTACTCTCCTAGTACCTCATAAGGATTTTCATGGTTCTACCTACACTATTGAGTTGGTCTTCCATCCAAGTGTTCCTGATAACTCAGATAACTGGCATATTTTTAATGAACATCAAATTGTTGTTTTCTTGGAAAAGGCAATTTTTTTTGATGTGTTATATTTTGAAGGAAGTGATTCTCCACCCCAAGAGTCAGTCTCTGAGATTGATCTAGTTACAGGTGAATAATTTCTATAGCTCAAAAGAGATAAAATTCCTAGGGGGTTGGTATCCCTTGAGAGACTTTTTGACAAGCATGATCATTATGTTAAGAGACAACTCTCCGATTTTGATTCATCGAATGAGATTGAACAGATAAACTTAGGAACTAAAGCAAATCCTAAGATGGTAAATATTGGTAATTATTGCACAGTTGAAGAAAGGAAGCAATTTACTAATTTGTTACGAGAATATATGGATGTCTTGGCATATTCATATGAAGATCTAAAGTCTTTTTGACCAAAGGAGGTGCAACATGAAATCTCACTCAAGGTTGGAGAATTTCCTTACAAGCAAAAGCAAAGGCAATATAATCCAAATATTTTTGGAACGATTCTTGTAGAGATTCAAAAGATGTTGAACACACAAATTATTTTTCCTATCCATCATTCAACATGGATAGCCAATATTGTTCCTATTCATAAAAATAATGTTGAGATTCGTATTTGTGTAGATTTTTGAAATCTAAATCAGCTATCACTCAAGGATAACTATCCTCTTCTGGTGATGGATCAAGTTCTCAAAACTATGACCAGATAAAAAATGCTTTCTATGTTGGATGGTTTCTTTGGTTACAACTAGATAGAGGTTAGTCTAAATGATCAGCACAAGAAAACTTTTACAATGCCATGGGGTACCTTTGCATATCGCATAATGCCTTTTGGTCTTATTAATGTTGGTGCCACTTTCCAACATGCTATGGATTTGGCTTTTCATGATGTACTTGGTAAGTTCATTGTAGTTTATCTTGATGATCTTACAATATTTTCCAAGAAGCATCATGAAATTTTTTACCATTTGAGGCAAATCTTGGAGAGATGCTAACAACATGGTATTTCCTTGAATCCCAAGAAGTCAATTTTTGGGGTTACAAAAGGTAAGCTTCTTGGTCACATTGTGTCTAAGGAAGATATCAAGATTGATTATGAAAGAGTCAAAAGTATTCAATCTCTCACTTTGCCATCAAGTAAGAAACTTGTTCATTCTTTCTTTGGAAAGGTAATTTTTTTGTGAAGATTCATATCAGATTTTGTAGAGAAGACTCATCATATTGTTAATATGATGAAAGGAACTACCAATTTCCACTAGACAACAAAAGGAAAAGCTACATTTGATGATATCAAAGAGGCTATCACTCATGCACTAGTGTTAGTCTTCCTAGACTACATGAAGGAGTTTATCATGTATAGTTATGCTTCTGAGCATACACTTTCAACCATTCTGGTGCAAAAAAATAGTGAAGGTTTTGAATTCCCGATTGCATTCATGAGCTATCCTCTGAAAAATAATGAACTAAAATATTCCCAAATGGAGAAGCATGACTTTTCTGTGGTTAAGGCAGTAAAGAATTTAAGGTTTTATATCCTTAACAACCATGTTAAAGTCTTGGTTCTAGATTCAACTGTTAAGTCTATCCTGACACATCAAGAGTTTGGTACAAAGAGGGGCAATTGGATTGCCAACATTCAAGAATATGACATGGACATCAAGCCTACCAAGCTGGTTAGTGGGCGAGGGTTGTGTCATCTTATTGCTGATAATAATCTCGGTGAAGAAATCTTGGAATATGAAGAGGTAAGTACAAATGAGTTTCCAATGGTGTTATTTGTCAGTACAACTAATGAATGGTATTCCAACATTTCTCATTTTCTCACATATAGAGAATATCCAAATCATTTGAATCCAAAGGAGAAAAGAACTATTAAATTGAAAAAAAAAAAATTGTCTTGTGGGATAACGATTTGAACAAGTGTGCATTAGATGGTACTTTCTTATGTTGTGTTGATAAAGTGCAATAGGAAAAAATGATGAATTATTATGATGACTTAGCATGTGGAGGAAATTTCTCAGTGCTAGTTACAACTCATAAGGTCTTGAGAGAAAAATATTATTGGCCTACACTTTTTCAGGATGCGTACTCATGGGTGCATAAATGCGAACTATGTCAACAATTCGTAGGTAAACCAAAGTTGGCAGCTTTACCTTTGAAATCGGTCATCATTGAAGAGGCCTTTTAGTAGTGGGGAATTGATTTCATTGGTGCAATGAAACCACCTTCAAGTGCGGGACACACCTTTGTCATCAATGCAACCAATTATTTTACCAAATGGGTGGAGGCAATACCGGTTAAGCATGCTACTTCTAAAGTTATGTGTAGTTTCTTGAAGGAAAATATCATTTCCAAGTTTGGTGTGCCAAAAAAAATTGTTGTCGACAATGCTTCTACTTTCTTGTCAAGCAAGATAACTGAATCTATTTTGAGCATGGCATAACATTGTCTCATTCATCTGACTATTACCTGCAAGGTAATGTCCAGGCTGAATCCAGTAACAAAAACTTGGTTACAATAATATGCAAGCATTTGGATGAAAATTAGCATTTGTGGCACAAGGATTTGTATGATGCTTTGTGGGTGGATAGGATAACTCCAAAGCATGCGATTGGCATGTCTCCTTTTCAACTCTTGTATGGGTTGAATGCTGAAATTCCAATTACACTAGAACTTCCTGCTCTCAAGTTGGCTAAGGCCATTGAGGATGAGACTTTTCATAATTCAGTTGATAAGCAGATAATGTATCTCTTCGAATTGGAGGAGAAAAGAGTTCATGTGGCCAACCGTATCATGGAGCATCAAGAACAAGTTAAAATATTTTTGACAAGAAGGCAAATTCTCGTGACTTTCAAGTTGGTGATCTCGTTCTCTTGTGGGACAAGCAAAGAGAGCCAAAGGGTATGCATGGAAAGTTCGATTCATTATGGACATGACCATTCAAAATTCATCAGTTACATGGTGAAAACAAATTTCTCTTGGCATACAAGGACAAGACACCATTTTCTCTTCCTCATAGTGGGTAACATTTGAAGCACTTTATATAATGAGTTGACAAGTGTTCAATGTAAATATTTCTACAGTTTATGTGTCTTTTTGAGTCTTTTTATTTTTTTCACCTGACTCCATGCCTAATAGATGGATAAAGGCACTTGGAGTCAAAAGTTATTCTCCCTTCAATAATTTATAAGAATGATCAAAGGAAGCTCCCCAACTAGAGCCAACTGTTATCCTCGAATCTAGCTACATTCGATTCACATATAACCCCCTAAAAAACTTGTCCATTCGATAGGTTCGTGTACTTCAAGCACACAAAACAAGGCAATTAAAAATTGGCCTTGATGCATATTCCTAGTCCTCAAATTGTCTGTTTGAATGTTTGTCCTTGATTATTTCTCAAAAATCTTCAAAACGAGCGTTTTGTTAGTTTTAATCTTTAGGGAGTTGAATTTTTTTAGCTCATGTAAGAGCGCTGATTTTCAGCGCTCCTACATGAGTCAAGTTCAAAAATTTCTTCAAGTGTTGGAGCGCTATTTTTTAGTGCTCCTACACTTTTCTTTCACCCTTGTATGTTGAAGTGCTAATTTTTAGCGCTCTTGCATTTTTTAGTTTTGTTTATGTTTTCCATGCTCGAGTGGCCTTTTTCTTCGCCCTTGCATTTTTGACTTTTTTGAAAATGTCGGAGCGGTGAAAATCACTGCTCCTACATTTTCCCTCTGCATGCGTGTCATTAATACACTTTCAATCATTAATGATACACATGTAGTTTCCTTTAATCAACTTAATAACTAGGAACATGAATTCCTCTACTCAGGGATTGAACATCAAAAGTGAGCTCTCATAGCTTCTAGTCGCTGCCATATGCTATCCTCAGATTTCCTATTGTAAGTGTTGTTTTCCCCCTACATGGCCAATAGTGGCCATAAGAGAATGGGTGGCTGCATGAATAATGATAACCAATTCTCTATCTTTGTTTTGGCATTTCTCATATATCTTTCTGCCCTCCAAGTGGCTGCATACAGGGTATTCGGGGTGTGCAGTTCTACCTTTCTCAACTCAAATGGTAAGTGATCCCATCTTGTTTGAATATGCTAGGTGGTAGCATCAAGATCCTTATTTGCAATCTGGGAGTACCGAGTAAATACATCTTGTCTCAATGGTTCAATTAGTGGCCTAGCCCTCTCATCTACCCAAAGCTTCTTCCAATCAAAATAGATACCCATCCCACTTTTGGATTCATTCCTCATTGTCAGTGGTATGTTAACCTCATCATACTTGTATCCATCAAACTGCTCTCCCCTACTTATTTCATTTATGACCCAAGAGATCAAAGCAATGATGTGTATGTCCCCAACATAGCACAGGGTATTCCATTCTTTATCATGAGGGACAACTAAACTGTGTAAATAAAATTCACACAAAAGATATCTGACATGCTAAGGTGAGTCCCTATATGCATCATAAAATTCTTCTGGGGTATTCAAGGAAGGGTTTTTACCTTGCCAAATCCTGATCAATTGGAAGTTCAGATATAACTCTTTTAGGTTCATTGCATAAATAGGTGAGGGTGATCTGCATTGCATTAGCTATGGAACAAGTTTGACTACTTGGTTGAGAGTGTCTGTTAAATTAGCAATTTCTAGATTCTTGTTCTAGATTATCCTCTGCAATCTCTCAATTTCTAGTTCATAAGTAGTCCATTGATGTTGGAGTTCTGTAAAACATGTCATTCCTGCAGCAAAATTTGTAACATGGAGCAGAGGCCTATGGTTATAACTTGCTGCAGGTGGCCTCTGAATTTCCTCAAGTGTATCGAATTTTTCTTGCTTTGCTTCCTCAATTATTTATGTGTCATTGAATTACCCAGAGATTTCTTGTTCTATTTCATCATCTAGTTGCCAATTTTTCTATTCTTCCTGAGGCACATGATGCTCTGGTATGTCTTCCTGAATAGTAGGCATTGCATCTATCATTTCATTGTTTTCACTTTCTCCTTCTGATTGAATTACAATTGCTATTCCCTCGTTCTCAGTACATTCCACTTCTTCCTGCAGCTAATCTACCACCCCCTCTTGCATTTGTTCCGCAATGGCTACTAGCTCATCAAGGCCAAATCCTACAAGAATACTCTCAGTCTCATCAACAATAGGTTCCTCCCCCACAAGTACAGGACTAGAAGGGTCTAAGGTTGATGGCGTGGCCTGAGAGGCATTGAGTGATTGTTGAGCTACCTGATTCTGGAGTCTAGAGCTTCTTTGCAAGGGAGTGGGAATTGCTTTATGTTTCTTTGGGGTTTTGGCTACAGGATTAGGTGATTTCCCTATTTGCTTCCTTTTAATAGATTTAGGAGTAGGCACCACCATGGGTGACTTCCTTTTTTAATTTTTGGAGGAAGGCTCAAGGTCTAAAATAGGGGTTTGTACTGGTTGTTTGGAAAATTTCTCAGAAAGAGGAACTTCGTCCTGTGAATCAGATGACTCTGGAATAGGAGATGCGGCAACAAAGGGATGACCTATGGATTGAGAGGCTCATGGTTTGAAGGTGAGAGGATGCCATTTGGGTCCAACATTTCAAACCCTAGGGTTAAAGTTAATAATAAACTCTTCCCAGGTCATCCCTAACACATCCTTAACAAATTTTTCAACAAGCAACTTTATAAGGAAATGGTGGGAGATAGAGTTAATTCTTCCCTTTTTAAACTCAACAACACTATTAGAGAGTAGATTGTAGGGGAAATCAGGAATGTTCATTAACAGGCCATGGCACAAATGAGATAAGAGTTTAAAATGATGAGAATGTAACACGGAAAACCGACCTTCACATGTTATATATTTGATTATTTAACCTGCCCGTGGTATCCAGTCCTATGAAAAACTCATTCTTTGGGTGCCTTGTTTATCCACACATAAAGGAGGATCATTAGGCTGAGTAAACTCTGCCCTAGCACTCCGTGCATCCCTGGCTTGAGGAAATAGCTCACCAACCTGTGGCAACCCTGTGATTTCTGCAATTCCTTCTACTGATACATCAATTTTTACTCCCCTAACTTTTGCCTTTCCTTCATGAAATGTCCTTATGAAATCTTCTGCAATGTTCTCATCAAACTTTTCAAGCTTAAGAAAATAATGAAGCCACCTATACTGTCTAAATGGCGGCAAGTGCTGCACATCCTGTAAGAAGACGTTATGGTCTATTGGTTCATGCCGAATTGGTTGGCCTCCCATTTTGCTATTGTTTCTGCAACTCAACGCCTTAGGCGAGAATTGAACCTGGCTATTTCAATTTATACCCCCAAATTTGACTTCCTGCAACATCAAACGAACCTCTTTGCTTTTTCTCCCCTCAACCGAAACTTTTGAACCTCTTTCAAAAGATGCAGAAAAATAGAAACAATGAATTTAGAAACCTTAACTTAAGTGGTAAAATAGAAAGAAAATTTTAATCATGGAAGAGCGAAAGACATGATTGGGCATTATTGCAAGAAGTAATGGGTGTTTGTTTATTTATTGCAGATTTTCAAAAATCCAGAGCTTATGCCGAAAGGACAATAATAGTTGATGTGACAAGGCCTTGTGGTGGTGGAAACAACGACGTAGCTAACAATCATGAATTAGAAAATATGCTCAAACGTGTGGAAAAAGCCGAAGGATATTGCAGCCATATAGGATATTTTGTTTGTCATAATTAATACTTAAATAAACATAATGAATGAAATAAGTAATCAATTTTTAAGTGAAGTGGAGCTTACTTGGGATGATCCACCATGATTGCTTGATGTGACCCATCTTCCTGATTGTAACAGGTGATCCTGAGAAACATGGATGGTACGGTGTATGATAGGTGGATGAGGTGGTAGAAAAAGAGATTGTACAGATTGTAGATGAGATGATTGGATGGAATGGGGACCCTTGTGGATAACCCATTTATTATGATATTTTTATGCACTTTCATGCATGGCCTAGGGAATCGAGCCGAGACTCAATTCCTTTGGCTGCAGGATCAATAGTTTCCTGCTCAAATTGAAATTGTTTCAAAAATTCTACCTTGTCAATGGGCTTGAAGTAGAGCTTTAGGCGATGCCCATTGACCAATAACTTTAACCTGACCTCATCAATGGTCCTCAACTATACGAAACCATTGTCAAATACCTCTTCTATTTCATATGGGCCCAACCATCTAGTCTGTAATTTTGCTTGAATGTCTTTATACCTTGAGTTATAAAGCAGAGCCCAATATCCTGCTTTAAATTTATTCTCCTTGATATACTTATCATGCCACCTGATTCGCTGATTCTATATCATTTCAGTATGCTGTAGGGCATTCTTCCTGAGCTCATCCAAGGCATTCAGCTGCATGACTCTTTCCCTCTGTGCAGTTGTCAACTCCATGTTCATGTCCAAAGCCATTTTGAGAGTCTTATGTTCAAACTCTATTGACATCACAACTTTCTTACCATACACCATTTCAAAAGGTTTATATCCTGTAGTAGTCTTCCATGTAGTTCTATAGGCCCATATAGCCTTAGGTAACCTTGCAGCCCAATCCTTTCTATGCAGATGTATGGTTTTTGTGAAAATTGCCTCTATGTCTTTGTTAGTGATCTCTTCTTGGCCATTAGCCTGTGGATGATAAGGAGTTGAGTTTTAGTGCCTTATGTTATATTCATTTACTAAGGCTTTAATCATAGTAGAGGTAAATTGTGCTCCTTGATCTGTCACTATTTCCCTAGGAACACCAAATCTAGTGAAGATTTCTTCATAGAGGAAATCTGCTACTTTATTATCCCTAGCATGCTTCATAGGTCTAGCCTCTACCCATTTTGTTACATAATTTGTGCATACAAGAATGTAAGACTTACCATTTGAAGGTGGATCAATTGGGCCTACAAAGTCCAGTCCCCATTTGTTAAAGGGTGTAACAATAACTTGTGGAAATAGAGGCATTTCATCTGATTTGGTCGGCCTCTCCATCCTTTGGCATCTGTCACACGTCCTGGTATATTTGGCTACATCTCTATGTAACGTTGGACAATAATAGCTAGTATTTAAGATTTTCATTGCTGTCCTCTTAGCAGAAATTTTTTCTCTGCAAGGTTCATCATGGCTTGCATGTAGTATGTCATGAGTGTCCTCCTCTCGTACACATCTCCTCATCACTTGATCTGGCCCTACATAGAACATGCAATCTACAATCCAAGAGAAGTTAAAGCTTTTCTCTACTAACAATCTCTTTTACTTAGGTGAGAGGTGAGGAGGAGTTCTTCCTACAGCCAGATAATTTTCTATATCTGCATACCATTGGTGAATGAATTTGATGGAAAACAAATGTTCATTAGGGAAGGAGTCCTCTATGAGTGTAGAATTATCTTCAGAATCATCTTGCCTTTGAATTCTAGACAGGAAATCAGCAACCACATTGGCTTTACCTGGCTTGTCCACGATTGTAGTATAAAATTCTTGCATCAACAACAACCACCTAGCCAGTCTCCCTGTAATTGAGCTCTTGTTCATAAGATACCTAATTACTACATGATTAGTATGGAAAAATATCTGATAGCCTGTGACATAATGCCTGAACTTGTTGAGGGCATAGATGATTGCTAACATTTCTTTTTTTGTAACAGTGTAGTTGAGTTCAACTCCTTGCAAGTTCTTGTTGATATAATGCAGTGCATGCTCAGTTGAACCACCCTTTTTTCCTAGGACAACACCAATAGCATAATCTAATGCATCTGCATGAATATGAAATGGAAGTGACCAATCAAGTCCTTTCAAAATAGGTGCTTGTGTAAGGGAAATTTTCAGATTAAGGAATACTTTTTCATATTTTGCTGTCTAGACAAACTCTGTATCTTTCTTTAGTAAGCTGTATAGGGGCCCTGCTATCTGAGTGAAATCCTTAATGGATCTTCTATAATATCTGGCATGTCCTAGAAATATTCTAAGTTCCTTTTGCTTGGTAGGAAAGGGTAGACTAGAGATGACTTCAATTTTAGAGGGATCAACCTATATTCCTACAACAAAAATAGAGTGACCAAGCACAATTCCTTCTTGCATTATCATGAAGCACTTCTGACTATTTAGTGACAAGTTATGATCTTCACACCTCTGTAGTACCTTTTTCAAATTGTCCTAGGCCTCCTCAAATGTTGCAATATACACAGTAAAGTCATCCATGTATATTTCCATACAGTCATATGAAATATCTGAGAAAATACTAATAACAACCCTTTGGAAGGTTGCAGGTGCATTACAGAGACCAAAAGGTAAGATTGAATAGGCATACATTCCCCAAGGGCATGTGAAATTAGTCTTTTCCTGGTCCTTAGGAGCAATCTTTATTTGATTATATCCATTGAACCCATCAAGGAAGGAGAAATACTTTTTCCTTGATAGATTACCCAAGACTTGATCAATGAAGGGAAGAGGAAAGTAATCTTTCTTTGTTGCTGAGTTGAGCTCCTTATAATCCACACACACTCTCCTTTTTCCTCCTGTCTTAGGGACAATAACCAGTGGAGAAACCCACTGGTTATCTAAGATTGGGTAGATAAAGCCAACATTCAACATCTTCTGCAATTCCTCTTTAACAATTTCTCTCAAGGCTGGGTTAATTCTCCTTTGGGGCTGTCTAATAGGTTTGAACTCACTATTGATGAAAATTCAGTGTGTACATAGCTTTGGATCAAGTCCTTTCATATCACTATAATCCCAAGAAAAAGATGGCTTGTGGGTAGTGAGCATTTGGACCATTGACTCCTCCTGCTTATTGGTAAGTTTGTTATTGCTATTCAAAGTTTTTCCTGCAACCACTTCTACTTGGGAAGTCAATTCAAGCATGGATATTTTAGATAGAAAAGGAATTTCTACCTCATGGGGCAATAAGGTGTGCAAATAGTCAATTACTATAGGATAATGAGTTGAAGTGGGTAGAGGAAGAATTGCCTATAAAAAACATGGAACTTTTTCACAAAAGGGGTATTCAATA
The DNA here is from genome assembly GCA_007115665.2 of Sequoiadendron giganteum. Classification (NCBI taxonomy): domain Eukaryota; kingdom Viridiplantae; phylum Streptophyta; class Pinopsida; order Cupressales; family Cupressaceae; genus Sequoiadendron; species Sequoiadendron giganteum. The sequence continues at coordinate 438,644,971 of CM021102.1, read as the reverse complement.
CCATAATTGTTCAGAAGGAAATTAGACAATATCTCTTCCTCTTCTTGTTTTGCAATAAAAGGCTCTCTTGTGATCATCATCAAATTTTCCATATAATTCATATCTTCTACATCTTCTCCCAAATCTGGCTAGACTGCTTGTCCTAACTCAAGTTGAGGCTGGGCTGGAGCATAAAGGGTGAGTTTCTTGGTGCTATACCCATCAAAGATAGTCATGTTACTAGACCTACATCCTATATAAGCATTTGTAGTGGCTAACCAAGGCCTTCCTAGAATTATAGGATAACCTCCTAGTGATGCTTTTGGAGATAAAATCATAAAATCAGCAAGATATTCCCATGAATCTAGGGTGACTACTAGGTCTTCAACTACTCCGTCAGGTTTGATAGTTGAGCTATTAGCAAGTTGCAAGACTATAGGTGTAGGTCTTAGGTTTGAAATACTTAGCTTTAGTACAGGGTCTTTTGTCATGACATTGATAGTTGCTCCAAGATCTACTAAAGCATTTTTTATCTGAGCCCCATTAATAATGATTTCTACAATAGGGCTACCAGGGTTTGAATATTTTGGGATGGTAAGCTTCCCTAGCATCAAATCAAAGAGTTGAATGAAGACATGAATAGTCTAAGGTTCTTTTTTCTTCCTACCTAGCTTCTTTAAACATGCTTCTTTGATAGCTTTGCTATAGATAGGTACTTCCTTAATTGCTTGGAACAAAAGAATTTTTACACATATGTGCTTTAGCTGGTCAAGAATGTCAAAGGTAGAATCTTCTTGCTTTTGAACAACTTCACCTTCCAAACTTTGTGGAAAAGGAGGTGGGGACTTATTAGATACTTTAGGCAATGATGGATTTTGCATGGGCTTATTGGATTGAACTTGGCCATTAATATATTCTTTCTCATTCTCCTCAGATGGAAATTCTGAGATTATGGGAGGAGATGGTGTAGGTAACATTGTTCCTGACCGTAAGTTAATATTGTTCAAGTTAAGAGCATATGTAGGCTACTGGGTGGGATCAATGAAATAAACTTGCTGCTATTGCTGAGGCTGATTATTGGGATTAGGTGCTGCTTGAGAAGGTAATTGGGTTGGCTTAGGATTTTATCTCTAATTAGCTGCAAGAGGTGGCATGATTGACTGCTGCTGGGGTTGCTCCAGGAAACCAGGGGGTTGATTTGACCATTGCTGGCCTCCTCTCCATTGGTTAGACTGCTGCCAATTCCCTTGTCTAGGCTGCCACTGATTTTACTGTGGTGATTGCCAATTCCCTTGTGGGGGTTGCCAACGGTTTTTTTGAGCATTTGGCCAAGGATTATTCCATTGAGGTTGGGAATATGAGCCATAATTTGGAGGGTACTAGTTCTACCACTGATTATTGTATGAACCAAAATTTTGCAAATGGTCTTGAGGCATACCTTGTCTTGGGACCCAAGGCCTACGTTGAGCAATGAAGAACACTTCTTCATCTCCTTCTATTGGTTTTAACTCAGTGGGAAGATGCTGCACCTCCAAATTAGCCACCGCCTTGCATCTGTAATCCTTCTTCCTTTGTCTGCAGTGGGGGAAATATTCAGCTAGCATTGCCCTAGCTTCATCTTTCTTCCTCCTAGCTTGGATAGTGTCCAATTGAGTAGCTACATCATTGATAATATCTTGCTTGAAGTTGGACAAGAGATTAGAAATCTCCCCCTTGGAGACGCCTAAACCACTTCCTTTTGCAATGGATGGTTTGAACGCTCTACCTTTCTTCACATTTTCTCTAGAGTAATTGAGATAGATCTTCTTGATATCATCCCAATCAATTTGGGTGATATCTCCTCCAGCCATGAGGTCTAGTGCTTCCATACAAGTATCATTAACTCTTCTTAGAAAGAGAAGTTTTTTAGACTCCTCATTCAACTGATGTGTGTTTTTCTGCACACTAAATAAAAAATTGGACACATAGTCTTCCAAGGTTTCATCCTCTATCTGTGACATCTTGAAGATGTCATATCCTCTCATATCATTCCCTCTACAATATTCTTTATACTTTCCCAAGAATAACTCCTTAATTCATCCCAAGTGGTCACTGCATTACCTCCTAATCCCATGAACCATCTTAAGGCTGACTCCTTTAAGGTAGAGGGAAACAATTTCATCTTATGTGCTTTAGTAGTGTAATCATAACTCCTACATAGGATGTCAAACTCAAACAAGAAGGTATGAGGGTCCTTTGTAATAAGTCCATAGAATTTTGGGAGTAACGAGGTAGGGATATTCTCGAGGTTATTATTGTCATAGAATTCAGGGAGTGGGAATGGAAAATTAGGTCTTGCCATCCTTGGTGGTGTTCGTAGGTTAGATCCTGGCTAATAGACTACAAGGGCAAGCAGGTTCTTATGTGGGTCCTGGTTATTGGAAGTGTACAGATTATTCAACTACTCAGTAAGTGGATCAAGGTTGTCAGACTCATCAAACAGGTTTATATTCATCTCTGAGGAAGAGGATGAGGTAACTAAGTCCTGACCAACATCCAAATATGGTTCTTCTGGGACAAATTCTAGGTCAATTTCTTGGATATTTAATCTTCTAGGAAGGAATCTTCCAAATTGGTCTCTTCTTCTAAGCATACAACAAAAAATAAGTCTAAACTATGAAAAAATGCTGGAATGGTGAATTTTAAGCTAAATACTAGGAATGAAATTTCAAACTTTCTACTAGCATGTCTGCAACAGATTCTTAGTTTGACACCATCCTCAACAACGACACCAAAAATTTAGTGTCCTTTAATCAGATTAATAACTAGAACATGAATTCCTCTACTCAGGGATTGAACATCACAACTGACAGTCATAACCTGCTAAATGACCTCATTTAATTATCAACCTAGGGACGTAAGACTTGAAATGGGTCTGCAAAGTAGATGCACTAATCACCTATTTCAGACATGTATTATCTATTGAAAACATTATGCTGGAATTGGAATAATTGGAACAAATTCTAACTAACTAAACTTGCTTGGAATGAAAACTAAAAGACAAAACTATTCTACATCTAGTGGCTATAGGAATAGTTGATAGTTCTATGTTTCTGCCAGCTGCAGGAATAGTCACACTAAGCTCTATTTAAAGAAGTGCAGCTATTTTAACTTGTAGAATAAAAATATAGACAACTCCCTAAGTGGGCCCCCTTAGGTAGTGCCAAAGATAAACAACATATTAGATTGTAAACTTCATAAACACGTTTATTGATTTGAGATTAACCAGTACATAGCTCACAATCTTCAACTGTATTTCTGAAAACTAAAATGTATTACAACAGTAATCTTTTGGCCCTTTCTCTGAAGGAGAATGGGCTATTTATTAAAAAATGAATCTAACGACTAACTAACCCTTCCCTCATAAGATGGGAAGTCTTTATTACATCATAACTAACTAAGTGAAGAGATAGATACAAAGAGGAAGAACTGAGTCAAATTAGTTCTGAAGATTTAAAGCACCACTATCCTGGCGCATAAGCTGGATTCTTGGAACACTTTCCTTGCATGGTGGACAACTTGAAGCTGCCTCCTTAATCTTTGCTGCTGAATCAGTCTTCCAACAGTCAAGTGGAAACTGATTTTCCTCCTTAAGATGTGGTACCTGCAAGTAACTTAACAACTACTCCTATGGAAGAAAGTTAGTTCAACACATTCAAACATTAAGATGATCCACCACCTCATTTATACATTCATTAATAATTAATTCAGAGCAAACAATACTTCAGATATGGCTGTAGGAAGGCATGCCATCACAAAAATTCATAAGGCATACCTATTCTATCAAACTAATAAAACATTCAGGAAATAATTATGGAAAGACTTGTCATAATAAACTTATTGTATTTAAGCATAAAGTCCAGTCTTGTTCCCATAACTACCACTAAATGTTTGTCTCAGCATAATAAAAAGTAGAAAAGTGTTTTAAAAACATAGTCTAAACATGCCAAAAAATGGGCTCATCAACACATTTCAAATTTTTAAAGTGACTTATTAAAGTCATTCTAAGCTCTTTTCTTCTCATTGCAATCTGTTTTCTTCCTCCTTCCTCGCATTGGTCATCTTGCAAGCTTCAAGAATATTTTTGCAGACGGATTCCATGACGATTGATTCAGGTTTCCATTTTTTTTCTTCCTCCATTATTCTTCAAGTACCTTTTCACATTTCTTAGATTGTCTCTTTCTACTATCATGTAGATTAAAACCTTTATGCCCTTTTTCTTTACATTTTCTATTTGTCTCTTTTTGATTTCTTCTTTTTCCCTAGCCATTGTTCAAACAAGGTTTTTCATGTTTGTGGTTACACCATTTGAGTCAATGTTGTTTTCAAATACTTTCACTTCTACTTTTTGTGTTGATTTTTATCGCCTGGGGTTTTCTTGAGTAACGCATGTCATAGTAGTGTTTTTTACCACTTAGTAATGCAAGTTCCTCCCATATGCAGGAGCGGTGATTTTCACCACTTTGACATACATAGCTTCTTCCTATCATCCAAGATATAGGAGTGGTGAAAATCACCGCTCCTACATAAATGATCTTCTCTGACATGTCTTAGCGGTGAAAATGTCCGCTTTTACACTTAGTTTAATATCATGTTGAGACATGTCCGGGTGGGGAAAATCAGTGCTAGTGCATAAAAATAATTTTCCCAAATGCGCAAGCACTGATTTTTAGCACTCCAACATAATTTCTTTCCAAATGTTCAAGGCATGTAAAAGTGCTATTTTTCAACGCTATTACATGCAAGAGGTCATTCCACTAGATGTAAAAGCGCTAATTTTTAGTGCTTGAATATCAAAATTCTTCCAAAGTGTTTAAAACCCTTACCTTGAGAGCCTTCCGTATTTGTGACAAAGACAATTTAGACCTCGAGTTGTCTTATCTTCGTCATGTCTTCCTCCTGAATGGATATAGAAGCAAGCTAATATCTCGAGTCTTCAACCAAACCAAATCTCAATTCTTCTCCAAACCCTCGTCCTCCCAACTCTCTGCTCCCCCCTTGGCCTCTCTTCCTTACATCGAAGGCTTATCTCAAAATATTGCAAAAATCCTTCTCAAAAAGGGCATTCGGTGTGCTTTTAGACCTATCTCCACCCTTAGAAACCTCATCCCTTCCCCCAAAGACCCCAAGGACATCTACCTTGATTCGAGCATCTACAAGGTGTCTTGTTCTTTTGGGATGTCTTACATAGGTGAAACGAGGTGCTCTTTTAAAACTAGAATCAAAGAGCACGGTGCTGATGTTAAGCATGAATGGGTCCTCAAGTCAGCCCTAGCTGACCATTCTTCCTCTTCTAAACATCATATTTGTCTTGAAAACATCCAAATCTTATCCATTGAAAGCAATTTTTTCAAAAGGAAGCTCAAAGAATCTAGCGAGATATACAACCACCCCATTAATCTTAATTGTGATGATGGTTGGACCTTGAGCTCCTCTTGGAAACCTTTGTTAAGTAGCCTCAATTTGCGGGCCCCCCTCCCCCTTCTCCCCTAGTTTCCTTGGTCTCCTGTCATTGGGTCTCTTCTCTTGTCGTCTTCTTTTGGGTTTCCTTTCCCTTCCCTCTCCCTTCTCTTTGTGTTTCTTCCCTCGTGCTCTTTGCCTTCTCCCCCTCCCCTCTTTTGGCCTTCCTTGCTCTGCCTCTCTTATCTCGTTTTCCTTGCTTTCGACGTCTCCCTTCCATGGTGTCTCTTCTCCTATTCCTCCCCTCGGTTCCCTCTCTTGGTTTTAGTTTTGGTTCCTTTCTCGTTGCTTCCTATTTCTTTCTTTAGGGTTGTCACTCTTTTTCTTCTTTTGTTTTTCGTGTTCGTTTTCATCTTGCCCTTATTTATTTATTTCATTTTTATTTCATTTTATTTTATTTTTTTCTCTCTTCTTATTTCTCTTTTCAATTTACTTTTATTTATTTATTTAGTTATATTTTTTGTCTTGCCTTTTATCTTTTTCTTGTTGTTTGGTTTTTATTTACTTATTTATTTATTTTTCTCTCTTCTTATTTCTCTTTTCAATTTACTTTTATTTATTTATATTTTTTGTCTTACCTTTTGTCTTACCTTTTGTCTTTTATCTTATTTTTATTTTAATTAAAATTAATTATGTTAATAATATATATAGTAAATCTTATTGATTTCTTCTTTTCTTTACTTTTTAATTTCTATTTATTGTTTTGTTTTCTTTTTTTCTTCATTCTTTTTACCATTTTTTCTTTTCTTTCTTTTTATATCTTTATTTTTGTTAATTTTATAGTATACTATGCTGTATTACATAGTAAATTATATTATTAACTAATTTTTCTTATCTTTCTTTTCATTTCTTTTTCAATATATTTTACTATTATATATTCTTTACCATTTATCTTTGTTAACAATTCTTTAAATTAATTATATTATTCTTTTATTTATTTCTTTTTCTTTTTTTTTCCTTCTTGCCTATCTTTTTCTTTCTTCTATTTTACCTTCTTCTTCTTGTTTTGTTGTTTTGATTCTTTCTTTTATATAGTTAATTATATTAGTGGCTTGTATTGACTTTTTGTTATTGCCTTTTGCTTGTTATTTTATTTGTTAATTTTTTACTATTAGCTTTACTTCTTGTTTATAATTTTCTTAGTTTATTAATTTTTATATCATTTTCATGTTATTCTTATTTTATTTTGTCAATTATTTTCTTTTGATTTTTCTTTTTTCATTTATTGGGTGAGTTTTTTTTTTTTTTACTTTACTTAATTTCTTCCATCTTATTTCTCCCTCTAACACTTTTTTAATAATATAATTTTACTTTATATATTATTAACAATATATATCATTGTTAATAATATATAGAGTAAATTATATCATTATCCTTTTATGTTTTTCTTTTCTTAATTTTTATCCTTTTTTTTTCTTTTTCTTTTTTTAATTATTTTATAATTTACTATTTTATTTTACTAACTATTATTCTTTCTTAATAATATTTGAGTATATTATATCATTCTTTGGTTTTTTTTTCCTTTCCTTTTCTTGTTTGTTTTGGTGTTATTTCCTTTCTCCTCCTTTTATTTTTATGTTTTGTTTCCTTTGCTATCTTTAAGCTTTTCTCTTTTAATCTGGTTCTTTGGTTCTTCTTAGTGCTCGATGTCTTTCGTTGATTGGGGGATTTTCTTTTAATCTGGTTTTCTTTTTTATTGTTTTATTAATTTATTTGTATTTTTGTCTCTCTCTCTCTCTCTCTCTCCTTCTTGATTCTTGTGCAAACTTCCCCTTCCTCCTCCTTTATAATGGCTTGGATCTGCATTTTCTACTCCATCTCTTTTTGCATCCTGATGATGGATCACTGAGTGTGATCCGAAATGTTGACCCAAAAACTATTACACAGTCAAATCCAGAAACTACATACTCTAATGACATGGACTGTGGAAATCTAATGTCTTTGTTTAAGATATGTTAAAGTGCTAAATTTTAGCGATTGTACACATAAGGTATATCTTACAAAATGTAGAAGTGTTGATTTTCAACGCTCTTACACAAATGGCAGTTTTCCACTTAATGCTTGAAAAATTATTCCAATTTGCTTTTCGAACCTCGTTTCATCACTAATGCTCCATTTTCCGTGCTTCATAGCTCATTTACACTCACTCCAAATTTCTTGCTTGCTTCACACATTCCAATCACTCACACAATGCATATGCTCCTAACATCTCATAACCCTTTGTTTCTTGTAGTTTCTTTTAGGCTCTTATCAGGTGATCTCTGAAGGTGATTTTCATTGGTTTTGGTACTCTTAGATGACAAAAGAAGAACCTCCCTCATCTTCTAAGAAAGAGAAGATGAAGTAAAAGTACCAAGGCATTTATCCACCTTCTATGGTGTCCTCGAAGGTTGATGAAATTAAGGACACAAAGATTGGTCACTAGGATTTGGAAGATTTTGTGAAAAGAACTAAAAAGAAACCATTAGAAGAAAATTTGTGAGCGATCGTTCATAGAAACTTGCACTTGGTGGCTAATTTTCCAACTGTTGCTCACTGTTCAGAGGTTTTTCTTCAGGTTACCTCACATTATATCAGGGAGGACAACAGTGTTCGAGATTCTTCTGTACAAATCATGATGCGATTAGATCTAGAGTTCTTCCATATAGTTTTCCAGGTTCCACATATGGAAGGATATACAAATGTTTCCATTCAACAAGCACAAGAGGTTTATGATAAGGATCCTAATAAAGATAAACAATTGATTAATACCCAATGGTTGAAGACTCCAAGGCCCACTATCTCTAGATGGCCTAAAGGTATTCCACTAAGTGATTTGAAGGAGGACGTTCAAGATATATTTCTCTTCTGAGCAAGGTGAAAGGCTTGCCCATTTCATTTCATTTTCAAGAATGGATGTACAAGTATATCCGAATCATCAAAAGAAGGAAAGCACACATAGACTGGGGAACTTAGATAAGTGATGAGATACATGGGAAACTTATCAATGTACAAACTACCTTAAATTTTTACATGACATCCTACCTACTGTATGCTTCCACTATTATGAGACGGTGTCCAAGATTATCAACAAAAGGTAATAGAAATCTTGTACTAGTATGTGAGTTCTACTCCCAAATCACCTTGAGGAATAGTCTCAAGTATTTCAGGAGAGTCATTGATTCCTTCTTTGCACCTTTTCTTTTCACTTTTGATCTGAATCTTGAAAAGAAGAGAGTATCAGATGAAGCCTATAGGGTTGTTAGCAAATTTGGATGTATCTCTTTGTAGTTTCCAACTTTCACACATTTGAGAGTAGGTTGTTATATCGGGTGCCCATACATGTTTCCTAGATATCCATCTGAGAAGTGGATATTAATGGAGTTGTGCTGATAGTTGATTTTAGTTCATAAAGAATGTTAAAAAATTCATAAGCTAGGCTTCAGGTTTCCAATTACTATTGGAAGGTATACCATTGAACGTGTGCAAAAAGAAAAGTTAGTAACAACTGAAATGAAAAAATTATGACCATAAGGACATATAGATATAGATTTGACTTTGAATACAGAGATGTGAATAGGAAACTCAAGAAAGATCATCACCATGTCTACTATTTTGAGGATATATGGATAGACTGTAGAGATGAGGAAGATATTCAAAGAATGGATTTTTGCAAGTTGACTATAGAATAGATCAGAGACCTTGGTGCAGCTGATATTCTAGAGGATTTTGAAGATCCTAGCTATATCATGAATTTTTCATATGAAGAGGAAGAAATTTCCAGAAAGCCTTTACCTCTTGTGCAATGGTCCAAGAAAGAAAGTGTTTCCATCAGAGAAAGACTCGATCCTATTCTACATAACATAGGTGAATGGTTGCAGAGGCATGGATTTCAATTGAAAATTTTCAAAACACAATCTGAGGGAGAAACACCAAGAGGTGAAACTAGCCAATAAAAAGAACTCCACACTAAACACAAACATGTGATTGCTCCCTCTTCTTCACAGAGGGTCCTAAGATCAAATTCACTTTTGGTAAAAATACTACACAAACAACTGAAGAAGGGGAGGCTATTGAATCAGAACAACCATCTACTGAAGAACAAGAGCTTGCATTTGAGGAATGATCATCAAAAGAATATGCAGGGAATTAAAATGAGGAATCTGAAGAGTTTGTGAAAGATGAACAATTTGAAGAAGATGAAGGAGAGGAAGAAGATAATGAGGAAGAAGAAATGGGTGATTATGAAATACAATTATCTCCCCATGAGAATATAGTTAATAATCTTCCCCAAACATCATCACCTATTACTACCAATTTTCCTCACACTTCTCCAAATCCTACTACTCCACCACCTCCTCTTCCTACCTTACTGCCTCGTACGACAACTCTACATGCAGTAAAGGTTACCATTCCTCCTTTAGTATAATCAGTTCTTTCCACCCCTCCTATAGGTTCCATCTTGTAAACTATTTATGTTTCCTTAAGTTCCCTATCATCCATTTCGAGACTATCATATCCATCATATGATATCTCTTATGAGGTAGAGTTTGATAGGTTCATGAGTGAGTCATTGCAAGATCCTCTTGGTTTGCAATCTATTGGTGCAATCATGATCGATACTACTCCAATTGTTACTATATCATCCATACCTACAAAAGTGGCTACTAGTCAAGAAGGAAATACTTCATTTCTCCCTCCTTGGTTGGTTTCTCAAGTATCAAAGTGCAAGAAACAAATGATTTCCCAAATGAGCTAGATCTTGAGGAAATAGTTCTTCCAAAAGCCAAGGGGAAAATGAAGGAAAAAGTTCATTCAAGACTTCATGTTGACAAGTTAGGTCATAAGTATGTAGAAATTGGGATACCTCCATAAGAAAAGGGTGATATCATTATGGAAGATTACAATGTAACAAGGGTTCAACTTGGTAAGGTAACTATTGCAAGTGCCAAAGAAGATGCACAAGTGGTCCTAAATGCTTTATTAGGTAGATTTGATAAGATGGAGAGAGCTAGAAATATGTATAAGGAGAAGGATGAAAACTACGAATCAGTCATAAGGAAGATCATAGGTTCTTCAGAGAATGTGCAACCTATGGCCATGATAAATGTTGAACCAACAGTGAAAAAGGTGGAGAAGTTTTACTCCAAGGGTAAAGTGTTATATGATTTTATTGATGAGATAATAGAACATGGCTCATAGCTCATAGCTATTGTTGATAAAAATATTTCTCAAATAGACAAGATTAAATTGGAGCTGGAAAAATAAGAAAGTACACTTTTTATGGAGCAGAAAGAAATAGAACAAATTCTCTCATTTTGGTCACAAATGAAAGAGACAAAACTGAGCAAATTAGTGGAAGTTGGGGTAATTCCTGACAAAGAGAAGTATGTGGAAATAAGAGAATCTCTTAAAAACTACATACACATTATCAATTATCTCATCGAGGAAATACAACGAGTACAAGAAGATGTCGAAGGGCATCATATTGTCATGGTGAATGGAATTGAGGAGTGACCGAGAAAACCTCTTGATGATGATCATACCTTCCTCTCAATAAGTGAGATTGCTTAGATCTTTAAAGAAGCTATTATGAGGTAGGTGGAAGATGAAGGATTTTAAAACACTTCAATGCATGCCATATGTGCTGTACGAATTTCTCTTGACAATCTCAAGATGCATCTAGATAGATGTAAGAAAATTTTCTCATCTGCAAGAAAGTCAATCACAAGGGTTCATACCATTACTGACTATACAGTTGGTCCAGATGAGGCATTCATGCGGGAGATAAAGAAGAAATATGAAGATTTCTGAGCCAAGAGCAAGGAAACATGAAAAAATTCTTGTATCTCTAGAGTTAGATAGTTCATACACTTTCTTCTATGATTTTTGTAAATAGACTTCGACATTTTACATGTCATTTTGAAAAATGTAATCACATGTAAAACCATAGATGTTTTCCTATATTCATGGATGATATTTTTGAATAATTCAACTAGTTGGTTAGGGTTTTTCCTAGATTAGCTCTCCTCTCCCATCTATAAATAAGAGAGGTTTCTATTGTAATTGTTATCTTTTTGTCTTATGTAATGAAGTGCTGCCCAATTGTGAAGAAAATATTGACACTTTGAATTCATTTTTGTGAATCAATTTTTGATCAACAAAGAAGTGAAGTTGCACACCAAAATTTGTGTGGGGAACAATTATCTTGTGACTTGATTGAAATTGATAGTGATTGGTCGTAAAGATTGAAAGAGATTTTGAGTAAATCTGTGTAAACTTTGAGTTACACTCATTGCTTAAAATTGTGATATCGTTGATACTATTGGTGAATTCTCTATAAGACTTTTTATTTATATTTGCTCATGTTGTTCATGGAATTTATCATGGAGTATAAAGAAGACTTTGTTTTTCTTTTGCAACGATGGTTACTATCTTGAAGGATTCATTATTGGAAGCTACAAAATGACTTTGTGCCTTCGTGAGATTTTTCTTATTTGTTACTTATCATTATCATGTTGGTATTCCTAGGATTTTCTTTGACAAGATAGGAATATTGGAATTACTGCTTAATTTTAGTTTGAAGTTGTATTGCATCAAGAAGTTAAAATTGTGAAACATTGTAAAATATGTTCTCTAAAAAAAGAGAGAACCATGAATGTGACAAACCCCCATATCATTAGTGTAGTGTACATTATTGTAAATATCTGATTAGTTTTCCTTAGTTTCAATAAGAAGTTAGAAGGGTTCCTCCCCTTTCTGAGAGGAGAGATTCTATCTCACATATCTGTGGTTGAAATCAAGGTTTTGTAATCTGTTAAAAGAGATTACATAATTTTCACCCAACAATAGGATTATTTTTTAAATCATCAAAATTAATTTTAACCAAGTTTAAAGGAGGGTGTTTCCATTAAGTAAATTGATAATCTCATGGGTTGTTATTGGAAGAGGCAAAAGAGGGAGAATATATAAGAATACCAAGTTTCATTAGAACTTTGAATTATCATCAAGAGAACTCAATAATAATCTTGAGTCCAAATTTAATATGTTTTTTTTAGATAAGACATTATTCTATTGTAAAACCGACTTATATGCCTTGTTGTACCATACAAATATTTTTATTTTACTCCCACTAAATATTTCAATAGATTAGATGAGGATCAATATCATGTAAGAGATTTAGGGCTTTTAGCTTCAATGAAAGTAAAAAATAATTCACAAGAGAGCCTTGGATAGAGTCAATATTATTCCATGAAATTCCCAACAAATCACACCAAAAAGATAAAAAAATGGTAAAGGGGCAAGTTGAAAGGTCTTACTAAACTCTTCATCTTGAAGGAAAATATTACATCTATTTTAACCAACAACTCTTATTTTCTAAAGATTATAATGATGAAGAAACTTATCTAAAGCTATAAAATACATAAAAGAATTAAATTTAGGCCAAAATTTAGGATTCTAGAACCTTTTCAAAAGCTTAGAGTTACCGACTTCCAAGTTATCTTCTAAAAGAGTTTTATAAATATCTTGCACATTATAAGCCCCAAAACCTTTCAAACACCATCCAAATAAATATGAATTTATATATAAGATTCTAAATTTTGAGCTAAAAAATTAGTGAGAGGAAATAATTGACCTAGCCAAATATATTTGTTTTGTTTATTTCCAAATATTCACACCATCTTGCATGATTGCATACTGAAAATTAAAAACACAAATCTAGTAAAATTTGATACATTTTCTTTTTAATTCCAATAGAATGGAGAATTCTATAAAAAGGGAGTAATGTTGGTCCCATTCTTCATCTCATAAAAGAGCAAGGTCTCCCTTTCCCACAATCCAAAAAAGCTAGCTTTAATCAACCTACTACCAAATTTCTTACTTTTCCATATTTAAGAACCTTTGCCAAGGTTTGGCTTCCTAGGGATGAAAATATTTTTCTCCATACTGAACTATTTGAGCTCAATAGTTGTCCCCCATAATACATGTTCCTCCACCTACCATCTCCAATATAATTTGACAAAAAGAGCTATATTATCAAGGAGAGAAGATATTATATCTAAACCATCTCTCTCTTTAGGCTAACAAACTTTATCCTACTTAACCAAATGTTTTATTTTTCTATGAATTTCTTTCCCAAAGAGACTTTCTCATCTTACAATCCAAATCTACTAGAAATGAAGATAAAAAAGATAATATAAAAATAAAAAATTTATGTTGTATGATACCAATGAATATTTAAGGAAATGTAAACCAACAATAAAAAATAAATAAGCAAGTATAAGATATTTATGCAACATGGTATTTACATGGAAAAAATATTTTTACGTAAAAAAAGTCCACCAAAAAGAACTCCAAATTTGTATTATCTTGAAATAAGAATACAATACAAAAACTTCCTTCTTTCTTGCATCCAAACTAATAGCATTTGTGTAACTATGAAAACTCAAACTTCTCTACCTTCTCAAGAACCTATATAATATTTATCAATTACATTTTTCTCAACCACCAAATATGGTGTCCAAAATCAGGAAAAAAATCATGCCTCAATTTTGTGAAAAACTTCATGTTAAATCATTTTTTTTACAAAAAATCGTAGTTGACAAAAAAATATCTCTATTTTGGGGGCTTTGATTTTCAATCCCTAAAAAATAAGAGACACTCCAATATGAATCCCTATAAAATGGGAGATTCTCTAAGATGGGCACATAGTTTGACCTTATCACCTCATTCAAAACTAAAAGATGTCTTTAATTGGTAAATAATAAATAAATAATTATCACTACCAAAGGATCTCACATCCCTTATAATGTATTTTGTATAATAATGTATTAGAATAATTAAATAGATATGATTTACAAATTTGGTGGCACCTAAATTGTAACATTCTCTCACTTGACATCACACATTGTAAATACATCCATAGGAAAAAATAATCAACCAAGTATATGATACAAGGCATGTAGTCTCTTTACATCAAGTAGGATATTTTATACTCACAAGCTTGCTAAGACAATCTACAACATTATCTATATAGTGTCAATATTATTCAACTCAATCTATCCATTTACATCCATTTCCCAAACAAAGTGGTATTAAACATCCACATGTTTAGTTTGATCATGATACATATGTTTTTTTACTAAAAAGATTGCACTTTAACTATCACAATCAATTTGCTTGAAAATATGGCCTCGACCAATGTTCTTGAAATTTTTTTGTAGCTTTTTTGTTGCTTTTGTTTGGTCAGCTTTGTTGTTGATGTTTTACAGTTGGGTTGCTGACGGGTTAATTGGTTTTTTCTTTTGTGTCAAATTTTTGGTTTTTTGGCTACTGGTTATATTGTTTTAGTCTTTTGCAACTTTCTTCTGTTGTAAAGGGTTTTGGGGTCCCTTCAAAACTTGTTTTTCCTTATAAAAAACTATCACGACCAATTTTAATTATCTTTAAATCAAAACCAATACAAGTATACATAATTTGTGTAACCATACTACCTACTTAGATACATACATATCAACCATATACTCTACTTTAGTAGTTGAAAAAGAAAACATGGGCTACCTCTTACTCATCCAAATCATAATTTCTCTAAACAAAGTAAAATGTATACCCATTTGTGGAACTTTAACAATCCAAGTCACCTACCCAATTTGCATCAATAAAACCTTGTATGGCCAATATCTTATTTACACTATTAGTACTAAAATAAACCAAACACCAATCAAAAGTATACAAAAATATTTTAACTCTCTTCCCATAATATCAATGCTCTCTACTAGGGTTAGACATAAACCTACTTAATACTCTCATTGCTTGGAAAATATTTGGTAGATAGTGCAAACGATTACATACATTAAACTCCCTACAACACTAGCATATGACATGTTAGACATCCTCAAAATCATTCTTAGTTTTAGGACACGTATCTAAAGTAACCTTAGTGACAATAGGTAAAATAATTTTGACTTACAATATTGCATAATAAAATTGTGCAAAATAGTATCAACATACTCACTTTGAGATAATCTTGAATATTTCTATTACCTTAATCGCTCTTGATTTCCATTCCCAACATTTACCTTCCTTCCCTAGATCTTTCATCTGAAATCCACCTAAAAGTTGAGCTTTCAACTCACTAATCATACCCTTGGTGTTGCTAAAAATAACATGTCATCCATATACAAGGACAAAATAGTATATGATTATAATACATATAATGTAAACATAGTGACCCTCTCTGCTTCTTAAAATCACAACTTCAAAATAAATAAATCAAAACTTTCATACACATTTGGGGTGATTATTTCAAACCATAGAGAGATCTCTTTAATCTACAAACCAAGTGTTTTTTCCCTTTTACCTCATTTTTTTTGTTGATGCATATAATTCTTTTCTTCAACATCTCCATGCAAATATAATATTAATATATATTTTCTCAAATTCAAAATTATAAGATTTTTTTTATATAAAATAAGTCTAATAGAAGATAATTTAGCAATAAAAGAAAATATTTTACCAAAATCAACTCCCTCTCTTTGGGAGTAGTGTTATGCTCTGCATACACACCCCAAATTTTTGCTTGGAAAAGTCAGGGACCCTCCCTACTTTCGTTCGTTTCTTTGTTTTGGTTTGCCATGTTCACGCTTTGTCGTTCTCATTTTCATTCTTTCTCATGCCTTAATAATTTTCTTTGTCTTTGTCGAATTCGAGTTTCAAAAAGGAACTTGAACTTTGCACCTTGCGAAGGTTCATCTTCCTTGTTCCATCTCGACTCCAATCTCTGCTTGTTTGTTATCTTTTTACCTCTCTAGAAATTAGATTTTGGAATGAAATCGAAACCGTGCACTTTTTGAATGTTCTTGTTCTTGGTTTCGACCCGATCCTGATTTCCTCTTGCTTGTCTTCTTTTGGTTTTTTATTTTGGAATAAGATTTTGAAACAAAACCTAAACCTCACTCTTGAGCAAGGTTCATGTTCTTGGTTTCAACCCGCTCCCAATCCTCATGCCCTTTTGTGCATATGTGTGTTGGAATCGGGTCCCAAACAAGATTGTATCCATGTATTGATTTGTCCCGATCCCGATCTCTGACCCGTTTTGCTTCGCGTTGTCTTCGACTGTTGCACCGTTTGTTTGTTTTGGTTGTTTTCATTCATCTTCGTCCTCGTATTGTCGTGTCATTTTATTTTGGTTTGTTGGTTGTTCATTTTTCGTCTTGTGTCATTTCTTTGTTTTTCGATGTTTGTGTCTAATCTTAAAATTAGAAAACACAAAAAAAAACATAAATAAATAAATAAACAAAAAAAAAAATTTAAAAAAAACAAATAAAATAATAAATTAATCTTTAAATTTAAAATAAACAATTTTTTTAAAATGAAGTGAATAAATTTCAAATTTTTAAAAAGGTTTTAAAATAAAAAAGATTTTTAAAGAAAATTTCAATAAATAAATCTTTTATTTGAAAAGATTTAAAAGATCACAAAATAAAAATAAAATACAAAATAAAAACTTAAAAATATATAAATAAATAAAAGTTGAAGGTCAAGGTTCAGAATCACCCGATTCCCTGCCCCGCCACAATATATAAAGGGTAAAAGTCTTTTGAAAAGTTAAAAATCCACAAAGGGAGTTGGGTATGCATAGATTGCAGGCAAAGCAAAAAACGGATTTGCTGAGAAAGTTTTAGAACTAGCACTTGCACGAGAGGGGGTGAAAGGGTTACACCGATAGGAATGTATGGAGTAGTAAGAAGGGGAGTGGCATGCACTTTAGAACTTGTTTAGCATTGTTTGAATTTTATTTTACAAAGCGCATTTAATACATATTTTCGGGATACACCCAGACAAAAGTAGCATAAGAAAATAGACATTACGGAAAGATAATAAAGAAGTAAACATAAATTTTTTTCATTCTATCTTGTTCGAATTATATAGAAGTAAATATACAATGTGTTCATTCTATCTTGTTCGAATTAATAAAGAAGTAAACATAGAATGTGTTCATTCCATCTTGTTCAAATTATGTAGATAATGCCAATAATATATAGAGAACACCTTTGGCATGTTTTGCGTACTCCCAAATATATACAATTTTGTTTGAATTAAATAAGAATTGTATGGAATATATATTCTATGAAAATAATAGATGTATGTGTAAACTAAGATGGCATTATGTTCTTGAAGCAAGATGCAAGTATTTGGCCCTAGTTTGTAATAGTGTATTGAATTTAATGGGTGGATGCATGGATAAATGAATGGATGAATAGATATCTAATGCATGCAAAATTTGGATGGCAGATGATAATGACCCATGTCAAGAAATATACCATTAGCAAGTGTTAATTGTACACTAGTCGTTGAACAAGATCAAAATTGAATTGGAATATGAATGGCGATCGGTGAACATGGAATTGATAGCTTGTTCATGGGTGAACAAATTTATCATGGGTAAGTTGGATCAAGTGTTGGATATAATATGGATAGGGTGAGATGCTTCTACCTGATTGGGTGTACGTAGATCTTTTATGAAGTGTTTTTTGTTATTTGTAAATATCGGAGTTTGCCTCATCTAGAGGCACACATCACTATAGGGAGCTAGCAGAGTCCTTATGATAAAGTGTTGTTGTCAACACATGGTTAGTGTGAGATTTGGATAGTTTATGTTGAGAGATATGAATGTAGATTGTTTGGTTGACAATTTGGATCTTTTTTTTCCAAACTTGGCAAATGAGCAGTGGTAGGTAGAATTGGCGATTCGGTTGGGATTTTTTTTTCATATATCTCGTAGGTCACTCTTGAAGCTTTCTTCTGCATTGTTGGACTTTTTAATGGATGGACTTCCCTTTTTCATTTTTTTGCCCCATAGTTTCTTTGACTAATGGAGGTTGATAGGGATGATTTTTTTGTTGTATTTTTTGGTATCCATTTGAATTTTATTTTTCCATTTTTCTTCAATGATTATTTGACATCAGTTATTTGTTCCTTTCTTTGATATACCTTGTTCTCATGTGGTTGGGCACAATTTATGGATGGGATGATGCATGAATGCTGATTGAAGTTATAAATAGTTGTAGCATTGATAATAGTTCTTATTATAAGGACTCTACATTCTCCCCATGCTTGTGTTTGCACTAAACAAAGTTCCCTCTATTGTTTAAGAGTTATCTATATTCCTTATTTTCTAGAAAACCCAAAAGTTGTGTAGGATTGTAGATATGTAACAGTAGAAGACTCTTGCTCACTGATAATGATGTTTAGAGTGGGAGACCCTTATTTTTGCAGAACATCTACGTGTACAGCTAGGAGTAAGCATCTCATGGGTAGATGGAGGACTAGGTGGGTTATGGCTATATGATCATCATGTGCATCATCTTGTATGGATTTGGGAATTCTCATCAGATCATCATAGTATATTGGAGGTATGGATTCTTGATCTTGATTCTATGTGGTGTTGTCTTCAATATGCTTTGGTTCATGTTCTTGACATGGATCATTTGATTTTGAAGTGGATTTGGATCATCGAAATGACCATTGCTAGACTTTGGAGGGAGGTTTTTGGCTTACTTTGGAAAAAAATCTATAGATTGAAGCAATCGTTGTAGTAGTATAAGATTATGGAATATCCAACTGCATGTGATTGTCAATGTGGTGTAAAAATGGAAACAATAATATGTATTATATGAATTTGGTAAAGAGAAAATTTAAGCAAATGCATTTTTTGAAGAGAGTGGTGTGTTTATGTATGTGTTCCTGTTCTCATCATAATGAGAGAAGATGTAGTCAAAGCTCTTCTTTTTTCCTGATAATTGTGTATGGATTTTTCTTCATTCTTGAGTATTAGTCAAAGGAAAATAGTGGTTCGATCCTAAGTCCACGTATTGATTTAACTCTGGATATAGGTGTAAAAGTCAGCCCTTGTCTTTCTTTTTTACCTATATCGATTATTGCTCATTCGATTGTTAATCCTTAGGATTTGTATATTGTAATTGCCCATAACATGCATAGTGGTAGTTGTCTATGGGAACCTAGGGATATAGGTGATAATGGAATAATTGTTGGAGCATGTACGTTCCAAGGTGGGCCATTGTAAGTATCAAATTTTACCACTACATATAATGGTAAGTCTAGTGGTTTAGAGCTTTCTATGTATACAATATCTAAATCATGTCCAAGAGAACCATTAACAAGGCCTGCTTGAGTCCATAGGTTTGTAGTTAGCATGATGCATTGGCCTCTACATAGTAGGAGTTCATGGGGTAGCTGGTCAGCATCACTGTCGATGTTTGATTTAGTGCTTGTTTTTATTGCAATACTTAGTGCAATAGGAAGGTTTAACAGGTGTATCATTTTTTTGTTGTGTGTTCCAACTAAGTCATTTGTCGGAAATAGGTGCATTGCTGGGTCAAAAGACTTGTTTTCATTGTTTGATAGCATTGTGTTTGTGTGACTCATTAGTAGCTCTGTGTTTGTGTGACTCATTAGTAGCTCCCAATCTTGTTCATTTGGTTCTGCATTACGAATGTTTTGTAGAGTTCTTCGGAAGTCAACTTGAGCCTGACTGCCCCCATCTTGTAGAAATATTTGTTCTAATGTGACAATAATAGAGAATTGTTCCCATAGGCCTTTTGCATCTATGTGGGAGGCATATATAGGTTTGTCCATAACAAGGGGTAGTTGTGAAAAGTTGCTGATGGATCGTCCACCAAAACACAAGTGTTGTTGATGGGGGAAAGCCTCATGTAGCCTAGTATCAATTTTCAAGAGTAATTTTGGGCCTACAAAGCTCATTTCATTGATTATGAGGTATTTTACATGTTCCATGTTTTGTTGAAACATTGCAAGTGATTGCCACTTCAATGGTTGCATTTCCTTGATTGGAATCTTTAGGGTTAAATGTATAGTGGAGGCATGTATGCTGAATGATGTGATTCCTATAGGAGCAAAAACAAGGAGTGGGCTATGTTCTTGTGGTACTAAATGGGAAAGAGTGTGTTTAATGCAATGAATAAGATAGAATTTCCTTGTTCCTGCTGTGCCTTGTATGATCATGTGCAAGGGTTGTTTTAGCTCACAAGCACTGCAATGGTCCAAAACAAGTGTAAGAGTGAGTTGTTGTTTGGGAGAGAGTGGATATGGGAGGTCATTAACCTCAAATGGTGTTGGGTTGTCATGTTGGTTAACCTTGTTTGTGCTTACGAAATGCTCTGCAGTTTCATGTAAAGCTTGAGGTATTGTATGGTCATTCCAGTTGTTGCAATTGTCATTGTCTCTTTCTCAATACCTATGTCTACAACAATGTTATGAAATTGCTTGTAAAGAAGTAGTTCACTCCAGAAAAATGTCTCAAAATGTTCTAAATCCTCCTTTGGAATAGCAGTAAATCAAGGGAAGACACTGATAATTGCCTTTTGTTTCCTTTCTTTCCATTTGTACTGTTTACAACTTGATGAGAACGAAAATGATTTTGCAGATTCAAGAAGTGTTATTGTTTCCATTTGAGGAGGACGTTGCATGTATAATTGGAGGTAACTTTGATGCAATGTATTTTCATTTGAGTTTATCCTAATTCGATTGAAAAAAATTCGGCCAACATTTAGGACCATAAATTCATGATTGCAAACAACAAGGGGTAACTTTTGCAACATATGGCATGTTTCTTGTGCACCTATGTCATGATCTACAACAATCTCAGACATGAATTTTCTGTAAGCTGCAAGTGCTTTGTCTTGCAGTGCTTTCTTCTGACATATGTGGGTCAACATATCAATACAACTTTCAAATTTTCTTTCAGCCTTTGTGGCATATTTGTCAATGTACTTTAGAACAAGTGTTTTTGAAAGCATAGGTTGACAATCCATATTGGCTCTCCATATGGAAAGAATATCTAGACTATGTATATTCAACCTATCATCATTATGTGCAGGGTTGAAGGTTTTTTTTTGATTTTCATCAATGCATAATGAAGAGGTGGCACATTCAATCCAGGGTGCCCTATATTGACACTCCATGTTGTTGCCTTTCTTTCGAAGGAAAGTTGATTCTAAACATTTGGTGTGTCTCTGGACATGTTTGAGCAGCTCTTCATAGTCAGAAAGTGCATTTGTAGCAAATATTTCAGGTGTTGTTAATAAGCATGGATAGTCTTGCAAAGATCCATGGCATGTGTTATTCTTGTCTCCTATATTTTGAGGATTCCAAGCACTAAAATATTTATCAAAGAATGATTTTGTTGTGTCTACATTTGCATTATTGCTCCAGTCAAGTTTGTCCATGTTTGGTGCACCTTGAAGCCATAGGAATCCATTTACATGTGTAGACCCTCGATGTTGCCGCTCATATCTGTACCAAAATTCTTTTGCACAGTAAATCTTCTCTAAGACTTCTTCGTGAAATATTGTGAATCATTGATGCAAGTATAAGGATGTGGTATGTGGGTTCATAACAATGTTATCTATGCAATCTTTATTGTTTCCCAATTTTGGCATTGTACCCTTTGAAAATAGTTGGTGTAAATCAGGCCATTTGGTATCTGCAACACTTAATGTGAAGAATAGTGTGGGGGAGCCTATTTGGTTTATCATGTTGGATAATTCACCATGACACTTATTCCAATATGCTCATGTGCCTCTAAGGGATGATTCATAATGCATCAATTGTTTGGCTATTTTAGTGTTAGGCAACTGTTGTATATGGAGATGAATACTATCTATGGTGGTTCATATGCAATCCTCAACATTTTTCTTGACAAAAACAGAGGCAACACCTTGGATTTGATGGTGCATCAACAGGTTTAAGACAAAATATCTAAACCTTGGATGCCTTCCAAATCTCATTAGGTGCAACACATATTTGTGCATTTCAACATGTCTATAGCGAGGTTGTAAATGTAGTGCAATACCATTGGGAAACAATGAAGGAAAAGCCATGTCTAAAAGGCCCTCAGTATTGTATTCATTAACTGGTGAGGTTTCAAGTGTTGGCCAAGCAATAATGCTATCATTTTTATCTCTAACTTGCAATGTTTCTTTCTAGCCATAAATGATGAGGAGCAAGTGAATTCATTCTCTATTGGGTCTATGTAAAATGTCGATGCATTGTTTGGTGCAACCATACTGTCGTTATCAGAAATTATGTTATGAAGCATATTGGAAATGTTTGTATTTGTATTAGGGAGCTCTACAAGAGATGCAAAATTGACCTCAACGTATTTTTAGTATGGGTCATATGTGATTTTATATTTTAGTGCAGCCCACACACGATGCCTACTTACATAGCAGTCATAATGGTCACCTTTTGTATTAGTTCTTCAAACCACCAACACATCCAAGTTTGTAATTTTATGCGGTAATTATTTTGCTATGGTCTTGATATCTTGTGGGAAACAAATTGTGTGCCCACTATATTTGTATTGGCCGCTAGGAGCATGTGTTAGTTGTAGTATCGGATTGAATCGTGCTATAAGCATCTCTTCAACTTGTGTTAGTGTTTGTAGCTCGTAAGGTTGTACTCCTGGGTCCATAAAATTATTTGATGAAAAATGATGTATTCCTTTCTCACGAAAGCATCTAAAACAAAATGGACCACTTTGTGTTGAGTTGGTGTGCATTCTTGGGTAGCATTCATGGAAAATTGTGCATGTTGGTAAGTTTGATAGTTTATCTAATCTTGAACGAATTTTTTTAGAAGCTTCTATAAAGTTTTTTTCGGTATGTGGTAAGCTTGTGGATTGATTTTGAAGAGTGTGCATGATTTGGTTTGAACACATTGACAATCCTTGGTCAGAAAGGTCTTCAGTTTGGGATGTACTTTCATATGGTTCTATGTTGTGTTGGTTTGAATGAAAGGAGATCGGTATGTTGGATTGTATTGTCTATTTTCCTATGCATTCCATATGACAACAAATGCTAATTTCTTCTTTATGTTGAATATAGTAGTTATGACTTCTTCTATGAGATTGTATGTTTTTTGGGTTGGAAGTCGCCATCTGTAAAGGAAATAGGAACTACAATCATCAAATGTACATTTACAAATATAAATAGAATTAAAGAAGCTAAAAATTTATGGTACAAGTTCTTCTATCATTCTATTTTTGAAAAATATTTGAGATATGATATGGTACGCTATATACACAAGTAGTTTTGTGGAAGAGATTAATCACATTATTTGCATAATACCAATATCTTGAATAGATATGTGACTTTGAGATTCGATGTGTGCAATCAAAAGTATACTATATAAGATGCTTCAAAATTGTATATACATTACATAAGCTCTTGAGCTACTTCTAAACACTAGGAATATGACACATATCACTGATTCCACCCAAGATGAGCAAATTCTCTGCAGCAAAATCTTTCTCATCCACCTTTGTGATTGTTGATTTTACCTGTGCCTAAGCAACACTTGAATCATACGAATTTGTGATTGTGAAGATAAATTTCTTGAATAACACTCTTTTTACTATGGTCTCAGCTTTAGTTTCTTTTCCAAGATTGAACTGTAGCATGTATAGATTATCTGCATAAATTCCAAGAAGTTTGGTAGCTAGTTCTTCAAAAGAAACAACCCATAATATTCCCGTATGATCTATGATATTTAGCTAGAGTATGTATCTATAGGTACATGTAGCAGTTGTAGCTTTTCACTTGGAACAATACCATGTCTGATCATCATTCTGTACAACTTTCTTTTTACATTGTTTTCCATCTAACTCAAGGGGGCAAGATGGATAGCATATTGAATTTGTTTTTATGAATTGCACTGTTGCTTTTAGAGTGCATTGGAAATTTTGTTTCACATTGGTAGTTTGCTCTTCAATATCAACAATTTTTTTCCTCGTCAGCATGAGAGGTGCATCCAACGGTTGTGTATTTGATGGAGTGAGATCAGTGCCATTCTGTTCAAACCATGATTTGAGCTCTTTTTCCTCTTGTATTATTGGGTTTATAAATAGGTGGGTGCTTGCCAAAGTGCTTATGACCTTTCCATTATACTCAGTGACACGACCATTTTTTATTGCAAGTACAACGTATTTTAAGTGATACATCTCCTACATTTATTTTCCTTCCTTTTCAGTAGTTGGACCCCATAAAGTAATATTAATGGTAGATGAAGAGATATCTATCAATTTGATGCTCCTTCGAAGTACTTCAGTCCCATCCCACCTCCTTATGGTTGAGCTTGGGTCCACACATATGACTATTCCAATAACATCAACAATGATATTATTGTTCAGTGCTAAAATGTCCTTCAAGAGCGTGAAAGAGAACCTATGTTTTGGAATTGCACGGTCATCCTGTGAGAGAAATTTTGGTTTCCTCAACTAAAAAAATTTCAAGCTCGCTATTTAGTTTATTGTACAACCTATTAGTTGACTTAATGGTTCCAAAGAATATTGTATATACTTCACCAAAATGAACATTCATGTAATGAAGGTTTGCAACTTCATTAAAGCAAGTTACACGTATTTTAGTGCACTCACAATAAATGATATCAAATGAAAAGACCTTCCCTTGTCCCTTCTGTGTGTTGAAGTGGTGCATTTGGTTTTTCATGGTAACACAACCCTTTATAAGCCACCTTGTCTACAATGGATTCAAATTTCTAATAGGAGTAATATTGGAGGGAATGTCTTTCTTTTGTGGGGATGAGCATAATCCAAAAAGTGTCCTATGAGTAGGTGGCATTGTTACTATTTCTTGTAGATGGATCAGTTGAGCTTGTAGCATTTATTTGGTGGGCTTGTTCTTCAAAAAGATAGGCAGGGTGACCAATGATATCGTGCTACAAACATGCGATTTCTATTTTGGAGATGACAATCCACCTAAAAAGGTTAAATGAATAAGTATTTTGAGTAGGAACAATTGTGACATAGTGGATAAAAGATGTAAAGCTAGAAGATGTTATTTGGAATTTTGTAGAAGAGCATGGAAATATGGTGGCTCATCTTGAATTGCAAAGAACAGAGCACCTGTAGCTTATGAGTTTAAGTATTGATCCCTTCTAGGGTTCTTTTGAAGCTATGTACCGGTTGTAATTTTTTGGAAGTGTATCCTTTTTATTATGTACCCCATCAGAGAGCTCCACTCTATATTGATCACCCAGTTCAACACCATGGCAAAATAGTGCAAACTCTAGTACTTGTAGATGGGGTTGCAAGTCTAGGTTTCCAACATTCATCATCTTGATTGCATTGTCGGTCAAGGAATATTTTGTCACAAGAGGTGGTTGTGGTACTATAATACTGTCATCAAGGCTTGTAGATGTGGCATGTACTTGTTGGGTTTGTTCTTCAGAAAGGTAGGAGGGCTGGCCAATGATATCCTATTGCAAACCTATGATTTCTAATTCTGATACGACAATCCACCTATAAGCGTACAATAAAGAAGTATTATCAATATGATGCGATTTGACATAGAGGGTTCAAAAATGATAATTTGTAAGTTATGATTTGGCATATTGTAGAAGAGCAGTGACATATGGTGGCTCACCTTGAATTGCAAATAATAGGGCAACTGTATTTAATGAGCTTAAGTATAGAGCCCTTTTGGAGCTCTTCAGAATCTATGTAGTGGTTGTACTATTTTGGAAGTGTACCCTTCTGCTTGTGCACCCCATTAGAGAGTTCTACTATATAGAAATTCATTGGTTTAGGCCCATGGCCAAACATTGAGATATCTATTGCTTGTAGATGGGGTTGCAAGCCTACGTTTCCATCATTGATCAACTTAATTGCATTCTCATTCAAATAATACATTATGACGAGAAAGCACACTAGTCCTTGCAAAATTAAATTGCAGGTGGCAACTATTACTTACTATAAATGACATATAAAAGCATACTTTTGAAGTAGGAAATGAATATCTTGTGTAGCCAACAAAATATAGCTAACTAGCAACCATTGGTTTAAATTAAAGAGTGCAAAAGATTTACATAGTGTAAAAGTAATTTAAGAATAATACCTATAAATGTGATTTTGTATAGGTATGTATATGAAAGTATTGGCCTTTGGAAGTAGCTTGCTGTATTGGTAAGAACAAAAAAAGAGAAAGTGTAGTGAGTAAAAATGTTAGTTCACTGTATTAATTTGTCTAAGTAAATTCCAAGCACTATAAATGTTTGAATATGCATTCAATGCTAACGTCACAAGAAGAAAGGTGTTTTGGAATAAATGAATATAAAAATAGTGCACTATTCATTTGAGGTGCAATGGAAGTAGGAAATCTAACTAGAGGTTATACTAATTGTGTTAAGTGAATGAGCCTAACACATTTATCCTATTACTGGTGGCTGCAAATTTAATGTGGATTGTGTAATGGTTGAGGAAGGACATTATGTAAACCATCTTTGTAGATATAAGGAAAATATAAGGTAGTGACTTATTCAATGTAGTAGCATCTCGTTTAAATCTCAGTCAATTTAGAATACCATAAGAAACACAAATACAATAGATTGCTCAAAGACTTATTATGTATGCTAAGCTAATATACTACAAATGTGGTATATTTTAGAAGAATGGAATTTGTTTATAATAATAGTTTATTGTCAGGAATTTAGATGCAACAAAGAGACAACTATTGAAGGGGACATATAGAATTTGTTGGCGATATATACTAAACAAGTGCTATAAATGAAATTTTTGTGAGCACAATGGTTAGATTTTAATTAGATGAAGTTAAACGAGATAAGGATTACAGTACATTATAAATAAACTACTATTCTTCATTATATGTAATCAAAGATATCCTCTTTTTTTTTACAATTGAAACATATGGGTTAAGTACATAGATACAGAGCAAAAGAAAAAGGCAAGAACGAAGATCCAATATTATAACAAAAAGCACATACTATGTGTAAATATTTGTGTATATATTTATGAAGCAAAAGCGTGTTACATGGTAAGTATATTGAAGCTTAGATTTCTTTTTGGGATTTACAAAATATCCAACTATCAATAAGTTGGTAAAAACTATACTTACATGGTTATATCACATACTATATACACAGTTACAAGGAGAAAGTGTATTACACATGATTCAAGTAGTTCTAAAATGCTTCTTTTATGTAGATAGAACCACCTTGTCCGTAAAACTCATCTGCTTTCATTTCACGGAGGAAAGTGTAGAAGGAACCCAACTTCTCACAAGTTGAGTGGAATTCATGTACTATAACTTCCATTCACTGAATGCCACATTATTGCACACTTTGGATGTTTCGAGCTGTGGCCTTTGCTTGTTGTACCAAGTCAAGGCAACTAACAGTAATGTCATTTGCAAAAGCTTGAATGTGGCTTATAGAAGTTGCATTGCATTTGATCGACGATGAATAGTTGGTCGACAAAATAGGGCCATTGGAACTACTCAAGATTTCAATAATCTCATTGGGTTGATGGGTAAGTGCACCAATCTGTGACACAATTTAGGTGCCAAATTGAAAAAATGATCAAAAATACCTCGAAATAAGGCCTTTGGCGCACGCCAAATGTCTAAAAATACATTTGGCACATGCCAAATTTGGCGTGTGCCAAATGGATTTCTAAACATAAAATGAAAAAGTCAGGTTTAAAACCCTCATTTTGTCTTCAACCCACGGCTTGAGAAGGAAGATTTCAGGTCTGCAACTCGCGCTCACCAAATCTCCTCCATTATTTGCATCCTTAGCTTTCCATTTTCCATGAGAATGCCGCCAACACGTCGGAGAGGTCGAAGATTGCAAAGAGGTGTGTATTTTTATTCTATTTATTTCGAATTTGATTTGGAATGCAACTTTAAATAGATTTTTATAATAAAAATTTGTTCTAATTCTCAGGGAATGAATCTCCACCTCAAAACATTGAGAATTCACAATCACCCCCTCATCAAGAGCCTCCTATACAAGAACAACCCAAAATCCCTCCATCAATTCATAGGCATCCTCAAGGAACACAAGAAAATATTCAAAATCAAATTGAAAACAATAAAAGAGACATTCAACAATTAATTGCAAAATTAACCGAGCATGTCGAAACCCACCCTTATAGGAGAGGGATTGCTGAATCATTGAAGTCAATTTTAACTCATGTAGGAGAAATGAGCAAGCAAATTAATTTTTGGTCAACTAAGAGAGATGAGATGAGGCAATTTTATGCTAATGGTTTGTCATATACAGATGTCAAAAAACTAAAAATTAGCAAAGTCGAGTTGTGTGCCCTATTTAAAGACCCAAAACCTAATGAACCTTTGTCCCATGCATGCAGGAGGTTCCCCATCCATTGGTGCCACCATGATTTAATTAGAAACAAATTTTGGGAGCGGTGGTGGATGGTATTTGACCAACCTCCATGCAATAACCATGAGGTGCCACAATACTTTTTGAGGAAACTCTATTGCAAGTTTTTCCTCAATAAAATGCCAAACTATTTTGACATCTTAGACTTTCAGGGTAGAGGTGGGGGCTCCACACACGATAGACCTATTGCACGACGTAATCCACAGTTGGCACCGAGAGCCTTGGGCAGACCCATGGTGGAGCATGTCATTGTTCCTTCCATTGTTAAGGATAGTGTAGAGGTGGACACGATGAAGTTGATTGGCTCACTCACCCAGACCATTTTACAGTGTGCGAGTCCTCTAGTAGAGCCTGGTGTGGAGGAGATGTGTAGGCCCCGATCTCCACCCCACCATTGTGGCGCTTGTGGTGCTATTTGTATGTATGATTATTAGGGTGCTCATGATGTAGCTACACAGCCTACGTTAGTTGCAGAGGCGATGGATTTCAAAGATGATATTCTAAATGATACATTCGGCATTGACACTCAGGTAAAATTTAGCAAGTTATTTTAATGTTTTTTATTAAAATATATTTTGAAATTTAAGAATAACTAAATTAGTAGAATTTTGATATGCTGAAATTTAAGGGTCGCACTATTCATGAGGGATGCTCTATTCCTACAAAATATTATACATTCTCAATGATGAGTCCACAGGTATGCAACTAGTATTAAAGATATTATTATTGCATTTGAACAGTTGAATGTTATATTTGAATGTTTGTCTCATAACATGCTTCAGATTTCAAACAGTTTCCTAGTGCACCTTTTTCCTCCACACCTCGCAATTCATATCCTCAAACAACGTACACTCAAGTAGCCTTTATTCATTAATAGGGTTGTAAATCTATGTTAGCTAGTTTTCATAATTTTGCGTATATACAAATCTAAAAAAATGATGAGAAACACAAACATTGCATTCAAGTATTCCTTGATCGTTTCACATTATGTTCTCCTATATCAACATGATACCTGAGATATTGTTTCATTTGCAGTTGTTGACAAGAGATAGCCCTGGTGATGTTGGTGGCATGATGGACCATGGAGTTGCTGCAGCAATAGCCAGTTCTGATCCATTGAGAGAGGTATGGAATAGATTAGTTGATTTGACATTATATTTGCTCTTTTATGGTCTATTATAGAAAATTTTCATGATAATTTTATGTAGTTTAATTTCTATCTTCATGGTTGCTATAGGTGGTTGTCACTCCAGATCGTGGACATGGTGATGCTTTAAATGTGCATGATGACTATATGTATGCAGTAAGTGGTTATATTTTGTTATATGTCATTCCATAATTTAATTTCTATGTTTTAACATCTTTAATTTTAATCGTATCAGTTGAAGGTCCAGAGTGAAGAGAGGAGGAGTAGCGGGCGTGTTCGAAAGACAAGACAAGCAACAGTCACTCCATCCAGCCGAATTTTGAAGGCAACACAAGATCTATTTCCTTCCCCTAGAAGGAAATGACTATGTATTAGTGTTGTTTGTTGTATGCCTATGTGGCATTTCAGAACACATGTTTTGTATTATTGATATATATACGTGATATTTTATGTCCAAATGGCTCCTTTGTACTAAGCCTATATGGTTTTTTTGGATATATTTATATACTTTTATCAATATATATCATTGTATAGCCTTTCAGATTTTTGATTAAAGAAACTCTTATTTTTCTACTGCCATTCTTGAATGATGTTATCATGTGTATCGTGTAAGTTGTATGCTTGAATGTTGTAGGCATGGATTTTGTTTACATCTAATGCTTAATTAATTACTGTCGAATGCTCAATAGTCCCCATCTAAAGTGTATTGTAT
The DNA here is from genome assembly GCA_007115665.2 of Sequoiadendron giganteum. Lineage (NCBI taxonomy): Eukaryota > Viridiplantae > Streptophyta > Pinopsida > Cupressales > Cupressaceae > Sequoiadendron > Sequoiadendron giganteum. The sequence continues at coordinate 438,614,393 of CM021102.1, read as the reverse complement.
AAATAAGCTCCATTTGTGGTGGTTTGTATCCTTTGGAATGCTTCAATTACTTGTGCCTCACTGATGTAGAGGCAAGGAGGCTTAAACCCAATCAGTCTGACAACCTTCCTTCAAGGGGCTCCTAACAAGATTAATACAACCTATTTTGAGCAATCTACACAACCTCAAAGCCCCATCAAACCAAAATATTCATTCAACACCTTACCCAACAATCCACCCTTGTAGCACTCTGATGTAGAGCCAAGGTGGAGAAGACTCACAACAATGGAAATGTCAATTCTCAATCAAGAACTCTTCTTCATAATGATTTAGCGTAATAGGCATCAACCCACCCTCAAGGGTATCAACTCCCCAACCTTGAAAATGAACAACAAGACTCCACCAAGGCCCTACAAAGACCATCAACATTCATACAATGACAATTGAATCAATTGTCAACAATCCCTAAGTCAGATTCTTGAAGGTTTCCAAAACTCACATTTGTGACTAGCTATTCTTGTAGTACTCAAAACTCAGTTTTAGCTAGATTTCTCCCAACCTTTCCAAAACACTAGACAATTACAAGATGGATTGAGATACCCTTTTCAGGGCTACATAACATATCAAAGAATCAGTGGTCTCTCTTTTGGACCGACATAGAATGTTAACACACCTACTTCAAGTTTGGCCTCATAATTAGCCCTTTTTTTCCAAAGGGACCACCCTTCCAACTTTAGGTATCTATCCAAACACCTTGGAAAGTCTTAGGTCATGGTGCCAAACCTCAAATTTTGTCATTAGTTTATGTCTACAGAGCCTCTAACTCACAAAACCCAAGAAACCCTCCTAAACCTTCACAAAATCAAGGGTTTTAAAGAAACATACAACTCCAGACCTCTCTCAACACTTCCAAAGCCCCAAAAACCTCAAAATACTTCTACACAGACTCATCAGACCCTCACATAACCCTTACAGGCATTTATTCTTAAAAACCTCTCTTTGGTTCCTCACTTCCATGTTGGAAAACCCTTGTTTAGTCTTAGAATAGTCACAAAAACACCGCATAATTATGAATCCTTATTCCAAAATGAGTTGAAACACTTATTATAAATTTTTTTCAATCAACACATCGAGATATAGTAGCAAACAATTGGTGGATTGATTGTTACATCACAAATTTCCCCTCAAACCCTTGATTCAACAACACTGGGACAATCATTGTTTGTGTTGGTTCTCTCTAAAAACAAAGAGTTAAGACACCAAATAAAAAATAAATGAATTAGAAAACATATAGACAGATCCTCTAAAATTATTAGACCATGAAGAACCTGTATGTGCCCATACAACACTCAAAAAGATCAAGAAAACAATATTTTTCTAGAAAATTGCTCAAAACTGTGGTGTTTATTGTGTAAAATTGTTACAAAACTTCTTCCACTCTCTCATTCGAGCCTTGGTAAGGATTTTTAAAGAATTTTCCAACAACCATCTTCTCCCCAACACCCATAACCAACCTTGGGATTAGTTGGTCCCTTAATTACATTTGTTTGTGTTAAAGTTGCTTTGTCAGCATTTTACAACTTATATGATTTCTAATTGACTTCTAAGACACAAAACACCCTTTATTTGCATTATGCTTGATCTCTCAAAGCTTATTAGACAAAATAAACCTAAAGACACTAAAATTTCCCTATTGATGTATTCAAATAAAAAAAAATTGATGATGTGGTGTAGGTGCTCCTGCACCAAACTCAAAACCCCGTCCAAGCCTAATTTCTCCCAACCTTTCCAAAACACCTGACCATTTAAAGGTGGATTAAGATACCCTTTTCAGGGTTACACAACATATGCCAAAACCAATAGTAACTCTTTTGGACCAACATGAACTTTCAATACACCTCCCTCACTCTAGGCTTCACAATTAGGCCTAATTTCGAAAGGAACCCCCTCACAAACTCACCTCCAAACCAGGGAAACTTGAAAAAATCTTAGGGATTCTCACCAAACTTAATATTCTCCCATTTTAAGAGCCCCAAGAAATTTTTCTATTCCTCAACTCACAAACCGTCCTAAACCTTCATAAAAACAAGGGTTTTCAAGAAACTCATAACTCCAGACCTCCCCCAATCCTTCCAAAGGTCCAAACACCCCACAATACCTCTGCCCTAACTTAAAGGACACTCACAATCCCATTCCTTTCAATATTTCTTAGATTCAGTACTTGAGTTCCTTACTTTCATGGTGGAAACACCCTTGAACAACATTAGAACTTCACACCCCACTGAGTTTATTCATTCTCTCAGCCTCCAAAGTATTCATACACCAAACTAATCATGGTACAGGCCAATCCACCAAGCAATAGGGTTAGAATAGTAGGTGGATTGGCTAATGTGTCATGGTGTTGCCCTCAAAACCCTAACACAGAAAACAAAACAGTAACCAAGTTTGCTGATCGCACACACACCAACGGTGGATTTAAACCTTTAGAACAGATGCAAAGAGAGTAAAAACATATGCAATCAATTATCCAAAGCCTCAAGTCATGATAGACTTGTATGGGCCTGTGCAAGGCAAAGAAAATTCAGGAAAACAAAGAAAACCAGTGATCAACGTTTTCAAGTATATTTTCTTATTAGAAACTGAACAAAATCAACCCTCAACTCGGGGTATTATAGAAATATATCTTGATACCACCTTCCAACTACCCATTGAGCCGATCAACCACCATAGCCACCCTTTGTTAGACTTCTAAGATGGCAATTTGCCAATTTTTCTCTTAATTACCATACATTCACAACTTGATTGTGCAAATACCACCTAACTAACCTATTAAGCCTTTTAAATAAAATTTCAAGGTATTTACATAACATATAGAAATATAGAGAGAAAATACAATAAATATTTTAACTAATGAATTGTAAAAAATGGATTTTTGTAGTTTATATTCATGTCATTGATTACATTGCATTGCACATCTTTCAAAGTCAAAGCATTACTTCACTTTGCATAACTAATAAGTAGATGTTGTTAGATGCCGAAAATTTAATTACAATATAGTTTGAACAAAGTCAACCTAAGCAGTTATGCAATTTCTTCACATTGCATAACTAATAACTAGGAGCAGCTGCCAATTGCATTTTCTTATCATGGCATTCTATGAGACCAAATTTCTTTGAGATATTTTTTCAAATAGTTCCCTGCCTTGTCTATGTTACCACATTTTTCATACATGTCTACCAAAGCATCTTCTCAAATAGTTCACTGCCTTGTTGCTATGGCTAAAAGCCTAAAACAAGTGATTTTGAACAAGCTATGGATGCTTCAAAAAATATATCAAAAGCATAATAGTAAGCAATAGCATAGAGAAGGCAGTGAACTATTTGAAAAAATGCATCAAAAAAATTGCTTTGAAATGATAAATTTAGTTGTGCTTTCACTCTTCTTTAACATTGTATATTTGCTCCTTTTTATAACAAGAGATTAAAAAACATAAAAGTTTGTATAACAAGAGATAAAAACTATCTTTTTTGAAATCGAAAGGCATTTCCATAGCATAGAGATACAGAGAGCAAATAAAATAAAGAGTTTAACTAATGGAATGTAGAAAATAGTTTTTTGTAGTTTTTATTCATGCATTACACATCTTTCAAACTCAAAGCATCACTTCACATTGCATAACAAATAACTAGATGCTGATAGATGACAAAATTTTAATTACAATATAGCTTTTGACAAAGTCAACCTAAGCAGTTATGCAATTACTTCACATTGCATAACTAATAACTAGGAGCAGCTGCCAATTGCTTTAGCTTGTCATGGAATTCCATGAGACCACATTTATTTGAGGCATTTTTTCAAATATTTCATTCCCTTGTCTATGATACGACATTTTTCATATATGTCTACCAAAGAATTTTATCAAATAGTTCAATGCCTTCTTGCTATGGCTAAAAGCCTAAAACAGATGCTTTCGAACAAGCTATGGATGCTTGGAAAAAATCTATGAAAGCATAATAGTAAGCAATAGCATAGACAAGCCATTGAAATTTTTGAAAAAATGCCTCAAAGAAAAGTGGTCTCATGGCAATGGAATGCCATGACAAGCCATAGACAAGGCAGTGAATTGTTTGATAATATGCCTCAACTACTTGCATTTGACAACTTTTTCCTTGAGTGGAAATTCGCCACCATAGGAAAAAGCCTCTGAGATAGCAAAAACCGAGCAAGGTTATTGTAGAGGGGCCCAACATGATCCCATAGGATCAAACAAGAAGTTTCTAAGCATCACGATGTCCGAGTAATAGCATGTTGAAGTTCGCAGCCATTTTGCACTTTGGACCCTTAAGGGATCGATCCGGTTAAACGTAGCTCAGAGCGATTCCGCATGTTTAGGTGTGAAAGAGGACCATGCCTAGTGTAAAAATTCCTATTCGGATGCGTTGGAACAGTCCGTTTGGTCACACGAGCTGTAGAACGAAAGTTGCACCACTTTGCAACTTTCAACTACTTGCATTTGACAACTTTTTCCCCGAGTGAAAATTCGCCAGCACAAGAAAATGCCTTCGAGATAGCAAAAACCAAGAGAGGTTATTGTAGATGGGCCCAACATGATCTTGTAGGATTAGACGAGAAGTTTCTAAGCATCACGGTATCCGAGTAATAGCATGTTGAATTTCATAGCCATTTTGCACTTTGGACCCTTAAGGGATTGATCTAGTTGAACGTAGCTCGGAGCGATTCCGCATGTTTAGGTGTGAAAGATGACCATGACTAGTGTAAACGTACCCACCCGGATGCATTGGAACAATTTTTTTGGTCACACGAGCTGCAGAACAAAAGTTGCACCACTTTGCAACTTTCAACTACTTGCATTTGACAACTTTTTCCTCGAGTGAAAATTCGCCACCATAGGAAAAAGCCTTTGAGATAGCAAAAACCAAGCAAGATTATTGTAGAGGGGCCCAACATGATCCCATAGGATCAAATGAGAAGTTTTTAAGTGTCACGATGTCCGAGTAATAGCATGCTGAAGTTCGTAGCCATTTTGCACTTTGGACCCTTAAGGGATCAATCAGGTTGAACGTAGCTCAGAGTGATTTTGCGTGTTTGGGTGCAAAAGAAGACTATGCCTAGCATAAAGTACCCACCCGAATGCATTGGAACAGTCCGTTTGGTCACACAAGCTACAGAATGAAAGTTGCACCACTTTGCAACTTTCAACTACTTGCATTTGACAACTTTTTCCCCGAGTGAAAATTCGCCAGCACAAGAAAATGCCTTCGAGATAACAAAAACTGAGAGAGGTTATTGTAGATGGGCCCAACATGATCTCTTAGGATTAGACTAGAAGTTTCTAAGCATCATGATGTTTGAGTAATAGCATGCTAAATTTTTCAGCCATTTTGCACTTTGGATCCTTAAGGGATCAATCCGGTTGAATGTAGCTCGAAGCAATTCCGTATGTTTAGGTGTGAAAGATGACCATTCCTAGCATAAATGTACCCATCCGGATGCATTGGAACAGTTTTTTTGGTCACACGAGCTGCAGAACAAAAGTTGCACCACTTTGCAACTTTCAACTACTTGCATTTGACAACTTTTGCCTCGAGTGAAAATTTGCCACCAAAGGAAAAAGCCTCTAAGATAGAAAAAAGAGAGCAAGGTTATTGTAGAGGGGTCCAACATGATCCCATAGGATTAGACGAGAAGTTTCTAAGCATCACGATGTCCGAGTAATAGCATGCTGAAGTTTGTAGCCATTTTTCACTTTGGACCCTTAAGGGATCAATCCGGTTGAACGTAGCTCAGAGTGATTCTACATGTTTGGGTGCAAAAGAGGACCGTGCCTAGCGTAAACATACCCATCCGAATGCATTGGAACAGTCCATTTGGTCACACGAGCTGCAGAACAAAAGTTGCACCACTTTGCAACTTTCAACTACTTGCATTTGACAACTTTTTTACTGAGTGAAAATTTGCCAGCACAGGAAAATACCTCCGAGATAGAAAAAAATGAGAGGTTATTGTAGATGGGCCCAACATGATCTTGTAGGATCAGATGAGAAGTTTATAAGCGTCACAGTGTCCGTGTAAAAGCATGCTGAATTCTGCAGCCATTTTGCACTTTGGACCCTTAAGGGATCGATCCGGTTGAACGTAGCTCAGAGCGATTTCGCCTGTTTAGGTGTGAAAGAGGACCATGGCTAGTGTAAACGTACCCACCCGAATGCGTTGGAAATTTTTTTTGGTCACACAAGCTGCAGAACGAAAGTTGCACTACTTTGCAACTTTCAACTACTTGCATTTGACAACTCTTTCCCTGAGTGAAAATTTGCCACCACAGGAAAATGCCTCCGAGATAGCAATAACCAAGAGAGGTTATTGTAGAGGGGTCCAACATGATCTCGTAGGTTTAGACAAAGATTTCTTAATCACCACAGTTTATGAGTAATACCCTATCAAATATTGTCTCCCTTTTGCACTTTGCACCCTTAAGGGATTGAGTCGGTTGAACCAGAGTAGTTGTTTTGTTGAATATCATACCCTAAGGTATGTTAGAGATGACCTAGGTTTCATCAATTTCTCTAAGGCATATGCTTCCCCTACCTTGTCACTTCATCAAAGGACAATAGATTTAAAGGAAGGTTATTCATTAAGACAAGCATCATGAATGTATGAACACAAGGGAACTATGAAGGGTCACTGTACATGGCAATGTGGAAATGAAAAGGAGTAGTGATCAGTTGTTAAGTACAGTGAGTGTATGATTATAAAGTGCTTGAAAATCAAATTCATTCACCACAGTCAATGTCCTATGACTATCAAGTCTATGTCAGTCAGTGTCTCAAGACTCCAAGAGCTATGGTTGTGTATGCAGAAATAGTTATGTTAGAGGGAGTGGGAGGGCAATATCTGAGAGAGGGAGAGAGAGAGGGAGAAAGATAGAGTGGGAGAGAGTGAGAGAGAGGGAGTGGGAGAGGGAATGGGAGAGAGATAGAGGGAGTGAGTGAGTGACATACCTAATAGAGGGATTAGGGTAGATAGTTTAATTGGGTTTAAGGGTTTAAGTGTTGAGGGATTCGGGTTGAGGTTATTGGGTTGAGGGTAGAGGGTAGAGGGTTTAAGGGTTTAAGGGTTTAGGATTTAAGGGTTGAGGGTTGAGGGTTTAGGGTATAGGGTTGAGTGTTTAAGGTTTTAAGGGTTGAGGGTATAGGGTTGAGGTATTAGGGAAGAGAAGGTGGGATGTATGGAGGGAGAGATGGAGGGAGAAGTGAGATAGAGATAAGGAGAGAAGAGGAGGGAGGGACAAAGATAGATGAGGGTTGAGGATCCAATGTGTAGAGTAGATGGTTGAGAATTGAAGGTATAGGGTTGAGGACCTATAGGGTTGATGTTTTAGGGTATTGGTTTGAGGGTATAGGGTTTAAGGGAGATGGAAGAGAGATAGATGGATTGAGTGAGTGAGAGAGAGACCTAAGAGAGGGAGAGGGGGTGGGATGGAGAGACTTGAAAGAGAGAGAGAGGGAGGGAGTGGGAGAGAGAGAGAGGAAGGGAGGGTTAAGGGCAGAGGGTAGAGGGTTTAATGGTTTAGGGTTTAAGGGTTAAGGGTTTAGGGTTTAGGGTAGAGGGGAGAGAGATAGAGGGAGTGAGTGAGTGTGTGAGAAAGAGAGATCTAAGATAGAGAGAGGGAGTGAGTGAGTGAGAGAACTAAGATTCCCTCTCTGGTTCTCTCTATCTCACTTCTCTCTATCTCTCTCCTCCCTCTCTACTCTCTCTAGATCTCTCCCTCCCTCCCCCTCTTTCTATCTCTCTTTACCTTCTCTCTACCTATATCTCTCTCCTATCTATCTCAACTATCCATCTTTACCTATCCCTCCCTCCTCTCTCTCTTAGGGTTTAGGGTAGAGGGTAGAGGGTTTAGGGTTTAGGGTATAGGTTTAAGGGTATATGGTTGAAGGATTAGCGTTGAGGGTCTAATGTATAAGGTAGAGGGTATAAGGGTTTTAGGGTTTAGGGTTTAAGGGTTGAAAAAGGGATAAGGGTAGAGGGGAGAGACATAGAAGGAGTGAGTGAGTGAGTGAGAGAGACTTGAGAGAGGGAGAGGGGGTAGCAGGGAGAGAATTGAGAGAGAGAGAGAGAGGGAGAGGGAGTTGGAGAGAAATGGAGAGTAGAGGGTAGAGGGTTTTAAGTGTTTAGGGTTTAGGGTTAAGGGTAGAGAGAGAGAGGTAGAGAGGGAAAGAAGGTAGAGATATTAAGAGAGAGGAGGAAAGGAGGGAGAGAGAAATAGGTATAGAGGGACAAATAGGTAGACCCTTAAACCCTAATCCCTCAACCCCCATACCCTCTTAATCCCTCAACCCTTCAACCCTAATCCCTCGAACCCTATACCCTCTTAGAGAGAGAGGCTAGGAGGGAGAAACCTAAGAGAAGGAGAGAGGGGGAGGGAGAGGGTGTGGGAGGGAGAAACCTAAGAGAGAGAGGCTAGGAGGGAGACACCTAAGAGAAGGAGAGGGAGTCAAAGTGGGAGAGAGGGGGTGGGAAGGAGAGACCTAAGAAAGTAGGGTGGGAGGTAAGTGAGGTCTGACAGAGAGGGATTGTGAGATAAGTAAGGCCTAATCCCTCAACCCCTCAACCCTCTTAATCCCTCAACCCTCAACCCTCAACCCTCAACCCTTAAACCCTAATCCATCAACCCCCATACCCTCTTAATCCCTCAACCCTCAACCCTTAACCCTTAAACCCTAATCCCTCAACTCCCATACCCTCCTAATCCCTCAAACCTCAACCCTCAATCCTCAACCCTTAAATCCTAATCCATCAACCCCCATACTCTCTTAATCCCTCAAACATCAACCCTTAACCCTTAAACCCTAATCCATCAACCCCCATACCCTCCTAATCCCTCAACCCTCAAACCTTAAACCCTAATCCCTCAACCCCCATATCCTCTTAATCCCTCAACCC